>CM048745.1:811570013-812982513 GCA_026315105.1 Locusta migratoria
TGTGTGTGTTTGCCCGTAGGTTAGTTTACCTAGGTTTAAGTAGTTTGTAAGCTACGGTCTGATGACCACGCAGTTTGTTCCG
Source organism: Locusta migratoria (assembly GCA_026315105.1). Lineage (NCBI taxonomy): Eukaryota > Metazoa > Arthropoda > Insecta > Orthoptera > Acrididae > Locusta > Locusta migratoria. The sequence goes on from CM048745.1 coordinate 811,570,096, forward strand.
ATAGATTTACAGACATTTGAACATAGGACACATTCTGAGACATCAAGGAGTTGTCAACTTAGCATTAGAACGAAGTGTGTGGGGTAAAAATCGTAGAGGGAGACCGAGGAACGAATACAGTAAGCAGATATAGAATGTAGGTTGTCGTACGTATTCTCAGCTGAAGAGACTTGCACAGGACAGGGTAGCGTGGAGAGCTGCATCAAACCAGTCTGCGGACTGAAGACCACAACAACAACAATACAGTAATTAAACCAGAATGTCTCTATGAATCAGAAATACTAATTGTGAAAAAAGAAAAAAAGAAAAACGTTGATTCATCGAGTGAAAGGAATGTAAAATCGTAAGAAAAAGCCTAGACCTAAAAACTGTATACGAACAATAGAGACTCAGAAGAAACCTGAAAATCAAACAATACTCAGATATTCACAGTGACATAAGAAAATGCAGATTAAGATTGTATGGGCACATTAAAAAAATGAATCCAGACTTAGAATAGTTAAATTCTTTTACAACAGGAATGCAGCCAAAAGAGGCATCATAGAATGGACTGTCGAGATCAAAATTGATATGTAGTTGATAGGAATTACAACAGAATATCTCCAAAACATGAAATCTTCAGGTCTAAAATTTATAAGTGTCTAGTTGAACCACGAGGAAAAACTAAAAAAAGGAGACCGGAACAGCATGATCGGAAGAAAGAAAGGAAGATAATGAAAGAATTACAGACGCAAAGGAAGGCAAATCTCCACCTCTGAGTGCTTTCCACAGTGCTAATGGTATTATTTGCAAATAATAAAGAAATAATGACACGTGATTACGAAAACAGTAGTACCGATTTTAATAACAATTGTCCGGGAAGACCAATGAAACTTACACAGTTCAAAAAGTGCTTTGCCGTAAATATGCACAAAGCAAAAAAAAAAAAAAAAAAAAAAAAAAAAAAAAAAAAAAAAAAAAAAAAAAAAAATAATAATAATAATGTTTCCAGATCTGTAACGCTGATGTAACCTTCTTTATCCCGCATTAAACTCTTCGATTCTCACAATAATCATAATAACACGTGGACATCGAAGTAATACCAACTTATGGAATGCGTGGCGATAACGTGTTAGAAATGAAATATGAAAGAATATTTTTTCGTGTCTTAATCTCGACAAACGATGCTCTGGGACTAAGAGTGTACCATTAATTTAAAAATACGCACCTCCAGCCGTTAATGGTATGAAACCTTTAAATGAATATTTCCGGTAATACAGTAGTGTTCCCATCTTCAGACCGCTGTCAGTACACAAATTTTGATATGCTGAACTGTCTGTATTGACGGCCTAGTATGTAGATCCAAGATTAAGAATATCAACATCCAAGGCATCAGCAGACAATGCCTGCAAGTACCACATCGTTAGGCAGATCGCAAAAAAGATGTGTCTACGTACTAGTTCACCAATGTAGACCCTGTTTACATGACACAATTCAAACTTGTGTACTGAGCAGCGGTCTGAAGATAGTAATATTGTATCACCGAAACTAGCTAATGGCTTAAGGTGTTTATGGATAAAATCGAAAGGAATAACAATTCGCGAACTCACATTGGATGGACGTTTAAGTTTAAATGATTTATTTGAAGCAACATATGCGTAGTGGGCAGCTATATTACTGCAACTGCTATGTTAACGATAGAAATTAAAACATCGTAGTAATCTACATCTACATGGGATACTCTGCAAATCACATTTAAGTGTCTGACAGAGGGTTCATCGAACCACCTTTACACTATTCATCTACCATTCCACTTTCGAATAGCGCGCGGGAAGAAAGAACACCTGAATCTCCCCGTTCGAGCTCTGATTTCTCGTATTTTATTCTGATGATCTTTTCTACCTATGTAAGTGGCAGTCAACAATATATTTTCGCATACGAAGATAATGTAGGCGATTGGAGTTTCGTAAGTAGCCCACGCCGCAGCGATAAGCGCCGTTGTTGTAATGATTCCCATCCCAGGTTCTGTATCATTTCCGTGGCGCTGTTTACCCTGAATCGTGTCAATACAAAACGAGCTGCCCTTCTTTGGACTCTTTCGATGTCCTCCGTCAAATCCACCTAATAAAGATCCCACACTGGGCAGCAATATTCCAAATGAGGACGGACAAGCGTAGTGTATGCAGTCTCTTTATTAGTTCTGTTGCATTTTTAAGCGTTCTACTAATAAAACGCAGTCTCTGATTCGCCTTTCCTACGACATTATGTACGTGTTCTTTCCAGTTTAACCCAGATTGGACTGACGTCCTCCCAGAAGGACGAGAACGGCAGCTTACTTTTTCATTCTTGTATTTAAAAATTCGTGCACAGTCTCGTATTTTATTTCTGTAAGTACCCTACTTCCATTGCAGATCAATTTTAGCTTTATTGTTGATTGAAAAGTGATTGGATACAGCTTCGAATTTGAGATTCATACAGAAGATATTGAAGACTTCTTCGTAGTTGTGTTTGTTTTTCTTGAACATTGTGTAATTTTTTGCGACATTTATGTGTATATATTTCCTATTAAATGAAATTTTAATAGTGATTCACCCGATTTCATTTCTAAAACATTCATTTTGACGCCCTTCCAGAAAGAAAGGCTTTATGGCAAAACTAATGGTGTGATTGGGAACAAATCACTTATAACGTCTTGTGTAATCATATGAAGGTAATTAATAGCTTCAGAAATAAAATTTAAACCAAAAATAATTCCACTCTATCTGGGTTAAGTATGACGTAATAGTAATTCCTAGGTATTTAGTGGAGTTTACGGCCTTCACATTCGAATGATTTGTCTTGTAAATAACGTTTAAACGGATTTCTTTTCGTACTCATGTGAACGACTTCACAGTTCTCATTATTTAGAGTCAATTGCCAATTTTTAAACCATACTGATATCTTATTTAAATCGTTCTGCAGTTGGTTTTGATCTTCAGATGACTTTACTAGTCGATAAATGACGGCATCATCTGCAAACAACCTAAGAGAGCTACTTAGATTTTCTCCTAGATCTTTTATGTAGATAAGGAACAGCAGAGGACCATGACACTACCCTGTGGAACGCCGGATATCACCTCTGTTTTAGTTTGTCCGGTAACCATTATAGCGCTGTTACATATTTTGACATTATTATTCATAGAACAAACAGCTAAAATATTAAATTTGATTATTATACTGTGGCTTGAATACCACTTGTGATGTCAAGTAACAAGAGTGAAGTTGAACGAACGAGGACGGATGCCCTGCAGCGCAGTCACCGTGGGGCGCCAGTGGAGAGCTATAGCGTTAACCACACAGACCCTCGCTGACCGTTATGTCTGCAGACGAGAGGAACCGCGTGACGGACTTGTTAGTGGGCAGTCTTCGACGGCGCATCGTAACCTGCCGCTTGCCAACGGCAATCCAAGCCGGATCTTCTGCGTTTGTGTACTTCTGGTGGCTTTTTCACACGGGAATGTGCCGTGCCCGCCCCTGCATTTTCACTGTGTTGGGGGGGGGATGACAAATGGGGGTCCCCATCGCATCCCCCTCAGATTTAGTTATAAGTTGCGCAGTGGATAGGCCTTGAAAGAGTGGTGTGGAACAAAAAGGAAAATAGAAAAACTGAATGGTACATGGGAAAGAGTGTGATAGGACCGCTATTATTTTCTATCTATATAAATGATCTGATGGACAGAGTAAGTTGTAATTTGCGGCTGTTTGCTGATGATGCTGTGGTGTATGGGAGGGTGTCGTCTGTAACTGACTGTAATAGCATACAGGATGAGTTAGACAAAATTTCTAGTTGGTGCGAAGAATGGCAGCTAGCTCTCAATGTAGAAAAATGTAAGGTGATGCGCATGAGTAGAAAAAAACAATCCTATAACGTTCGAATACAGCATTAGTAGTGAGCTTCTTGATGCTGTCGCGTCGTTCAAATATCTAGGCGTAACATTGCTGAGCGATATGAAATGGAACGAGCATGTAAAGACAGTTTTGAGTAAGGCGGACGGCCGACTTCGGCTTATTGGGAGAATTTTGGGAAGATATACTTCACCTGTAAAGGAGACCGCGTATAAAACGCTTGTACGATCACGTCTTGAGTATTGCTCAAGTATTTGGGACCCGCAGCAGATCGGTTTGAAGGAAGACATAGAGGCGGATCAGAGGCGAGCAGCTAGATTTGTTACCGGTAGGTTCGACCAATGTGCGAGTGTCACGGAAATGCTCCGGCAACTCAATTGGGCATCGCTGGAAGAAAGACGACGTTCTGTTCGTGAATTTCTGTTAAGTAAATTTAGAGGGCCGGAATTTGAAGCTGAGTGTAGTACGATCTTGCTGCCGCCTACTTACATTTCGCGTAAAGATCACAAAGACAAGATAAGAGAAATTAGGGCTCGTACGGAGGCATAAAAATGTTCAAATGTTTGTAAAGCTTATGGGACTTAACTACGGGGTCATCAGTCCCTAAACTTACAAACTACTTATCAACTACTTACGAACTAGGACGGCACAAATATCCATGCCCGAGGGGGATTCGAACCACCGACCGTAGTGGCCGTGCAGACCATGACTGAAGCGCCTCAGTCTCCTCGGCCACCGCGGCCGGCACGGAGGCATATAGGCATTCTTTTTTTTTTTCCTCGGTCAATTTGGGAGTGGAATAGGAAAGGAAATGCCTAGTAGTGGTACAGTGTACCCTCCGCCACGCACCTTACGGTGAATTGCGGAGTATGTATGTAGATGTAGATGTAGATATGCAACGTCGAGTAGATTGTGAGCAGAGGAGCGCCGTGGTCTTGTGATTAGCATAAGGAGCTGCGGAACGAAAGGTCTTTGGTTCAAGTGTTCCCCCGAATGAAAACTTATTTTTTTTTATTATAATTTTCGCGAAATTATGGTCTGTCCGTACTTTCATTGACGTCTCTGTTCGCTGTAATCTGTTTAGTGCCTGTGTCTTGCGAGCGCACCGCAAAACTGTGTTATTAGCAGACGAAAGGAAATGCCTCTCCAATGGGAACCTAAAACATTTGATCGCAAGGTGATAGGTCAACCAATTCCTCCTCCAGGAAAACACTTCTGATGTATTCTATATGACACTGGTGACGGTATGTGCGTCATATCAAATGTTCAAATGTTTGCTTATGGGAGTTAACTGCGGGGCCATTAGTCCCTAAACTTATAAACTATGACATAAAAGTTTTCTGGGTGTTGTACCGTGTCATGATGTAAGAAGGCTATTACTTAAATAACCGACGTTTCGGCCAACGTTACAGTGGCCTCCATCTGTATACCCAGATGAAGGCCACTGTAACGTTGGCCGCAACGTCGGTTATTTAAGTATTATGTCATCTGACTCTAGCCGCGGAAGCCTACGTAATTATACTTGTGAACTAGCTTACACTAAAGACAGCACAAACATCCATGTCCGAGGGGGCATTCGAACCCCCGACGGTGCGTCGTATGACAGGAATTTCTGTCGACCCATCAAACTTGTACACTTGGCGAATGGGTAAAGAGATTCTACGTTGCCCGATAAACGTTTTCTTGTGGATGTGTCAATGACTCCCAAAAAAGTGATGAAAACAACTCACGTATTTAATACACTCTCGTCCAAAGTAACGGACAGTCAACTGCCAGCCAGGGAGTCTCGTCAGCAGGAATACTGTATCCACCGTGCACTGTAATCGACTGACGTCGTGTGTTCAGATGTTTGTTTAGGCGTAGCTTCCCCACACTACGGCGCAATTACGTCGTATCGGGCGGATGGACGGACGGACGGACAATTTTTCTAAAAATGAAAAAAAAAATTAAAATTTTGTCTTTGGGAAGGCTCGAACCGAGAACATCTCGTTCCACAGCTCCTCAAGCTACCCACAGGACCACAGCGCTCCTGTGTTCGACGTTGTTTATCTTTCACATGGACTGCTCAGTTTTTGGATTGTCGCGTTGAAATGGAAGAGGGCTTGACTTCGAAGGTAGGGTTGTCAACTGAACACAGCACTTATACTGAAAGCAGGTTTATTGCCAACTGAACATACACGCAGCACTAACTGCCTCTCGGGCAGTGTGCTCAGCTATTTATACACTGACAGAATGTACCAGAAATTAGAAGAATGGTTAACATAAGAAACATGTAGAAATTACAAGTGAACATAAGAAACATGTAGAATATTCTGGAAATGATAATTACAAAGAAATAATTTTTTTCCGATGGACGGTATTGAACCGATGACCTGCAGCGCCACAGTCGGTGATGCTATCCATTGCACCACGCCGGCAGTTGATGAACTTGGAGTCTTGTGGTATTATATTGCTTATATTTTTGTTAGTTCCACATAACTACTTCCAGTTTTCCCGATTGATCTGTGTTCAGTTTTCACGGCGTATCCACTGCGCCAACTTATAACTAAATCTGAGAGGGTTGCGATGGGGAGGTTCCCTTGTTAGAATGTACAAGGTGCGTCTGAAAAGTTCCGTGAATGGTCGTATATTTTACAAACCTCGGTGGCGAGGATGAAGTGCCCGCGCCTACACATTTAGGGATATGTCAACATGCTCCCCCTAACGTGCAAAGCACTACAGTGAAATGCTGGTACACGCTGCGACCCAACTAATAGGGTCAGTGGGAGAACTCGTGTCATTGCAACATGGAGCGCGAAATGGAGCAACGCGTTTAACATAAAGTTTTGTTTAACCCTTAACTACTATAGACGTTGACAGGAACGCAACTACTATGGAGGGGTCTCTCAGACCGCTCTCTTATTTTCCATGTATTGAACTAGTGTTTTGCTAAATATATATTTTCATGGCTTCCTGTCGTTCATTACACGTCTTAGAGGTGGCATTAGTAGAAATTTGACTTTTTAAACAATGTAGTTTGAGTAACATAACAAGTAAAACACAGCGCAATTTGCAGTACATTTTTATTTTTTGTGCTACGAAAAGAACAGCAAGTAATTATTTCTCTACGCACCTACAGATTATCATTATAGAGATTATGTTACAAATTTACAGCGTGATTAAATACAAAAATACCATTTGAATTATAGTAAATTGTATGCGAAATCTCCTTTCCGTTTACGATTCTCCCAGAAAGGTTGCCACATTTTCCTTATAAAACAAAAAGTACAAACTAAAGATATCCTTTGAGCCGTCTTTCGCAGTCCAGGATGCTGTAAGACGATGCTGTGTTGCCTTGTTCTTACGTTGGCTGCTTTTTTCGCCATCGAAAACATCTGTTCTTACCGAAGAAGTAAGCTGCTTCGTCATCATCAGGTGTCACATCTTCATCACTTTCAGGTTCCAGCTCTGAATTAGTGTCATGTTCACTAAATACCTCAAAATCAGGGTCATTATCGCTGTCATCAAAATCATCGGATGATTCACCGAAACGTTCTTGATCATCCACATCTGCTTCACGTAAAATGCGTTGCATAGAACGTTCAGCTTTTCCTGCTATGGAGAAACACGACACGGAACAACAACAGCGAGAGAGAGGCCATAGCCACAGCGCTGTCGCTTAGCAGGCAGCGCTCACGAAGCCGACTGGCCAGGCGCTACGAGGCAGAGCCTGCGCCAGCGGCACGCAAACACTATGTGAGGTCGCGCAAGGCTCATAAGAGCAGCAGCACTGCAAGAATGCTGGCACGTGGACCTTGTCGGCCACCAGGAAGGTACACGGAAGAGTCCTTTTAGCTTGGCAGGGAGTGTGAAATATCTCGACTCAAAAAGTCGTAGCGGTCTGAGAGACCGCAGATAGTAGTTAAGGGTTAAAGTTTGGCAATATAGCGACGAAGTCACATGGGATGTTAGTGAGACAGTATTGTGTTGGAGTAGTGAGTAAAAAGTGTGTGAGTTGTTTAAAAGCTTTAGAGGCGGAAAAGAAGGTGTCGAGGATGAAGCACGTTCGGGTCGACCGTCCACAGTTACAGTCTCAGAAAACTTCGAACAAATGCGACGGATGTTTGCGAATATTCGGCGGCTGTCTTTGAGAATGATAGCAGACGAGCTGAAGATCAGCAACGGTTTCGGAGATCTTTCAACGCTCAGTGCTTCAAGCGATTCCACAAGAAGCATTTACTGACAGTTTCCAACAGCTGTACAACCGATGTCAGAAGTGTACTGTGGCCAGTAGCCAGTAAATGCATTTTGTTTGTAACTCTGGTTTCCTATATTTCCTGAGACCATCAGCCGAAATTTCCAGACGTACCTTGTACTGTTACGTAATATCCAGCATATACACGAGAGTAGTAAGTGCACTTAATAATCAATACCAACAAACAATACATGTAGTATCTGCTTAACAACTCTGTACCGAAGAGAACGATCTAATCATTTATAATTAGTTTACATGAAACTTTCTTGTTTTAACTTCATCTTTAATACTCTTATTATTGTAGGATGCTGAATAGCTTTAATATTGCATAGAAACTCATAATTAAAAGCTGAGAACGTCATGTTTTTACAGTACCATATTTTCGAATTAATTTAGCTAAACCCTGAAGTCAAAAAATTTACATAAATACAATCTTGGGGACATACCAAAGATACTTCAAACATTCTTAAAGAAACCATTTAAAAATACACAGAAAATAATTTACGCTTACCAGTTAATTATAAAATCTCAGAAAAAAGTGCGCCATGGTTGTATCAGTTAATATTTAATAAGCATTTCCCTTAACAAAACGGAATCAGGAATGCCCTTCACCTCCAAGAGATTTTAAGGCTGTAAATAGCAGATGCAAGTAAAATTCGAAAAAGCGTAACGCTTACGTGGGTTTTGTTGTTGTACCTGCAAACAATACATTACGTCAGTGTAAGAATTGAAATGCAAAAATGAAACACGTGTTGTTGTAATTTCCTGAAATCAAAATATCGGATCAATGAGAACAAACTTAAAAACAACATGTTTCAATAAAACAACATGTTTCAATTTTGGTAAAGGTTTTTGGTTAAATGAAACATAGCAATTCATAAAATTAAAAACATTCCGTCAACACGTAGAACAAAAGTTTCTGAGATTCTTAATTACTTCCAGTCCATCCTTCAAATCTAAAGTATTCGTGCACTCTAACGTACGAATGCTGTCTACTGTCTCTTGATGTGTTACTTTACAACATGATCAAGCATACAGGGGTATTTTACTAAAACTTCTACTCGAAACCGTTCTGCCTTATCTGCATTAAAATGGGGAAAAAAACTGTTCAGTTTCAGAATAAATTGCGTAACTTTGATCTCCACTATGTAGGATCTCAAATTTGTTACCCAAACTTAATAATTGCTCTCTCGTCTTATCCTTTCCTCTATTTCTCTCGTTTTTGCTCATTGCCTTGCTCTCCTCTTTTAGGGTCTTTCCACTTTCCTCTTTGTCCCTGTCTCTCCTTTCCTCTTCTTCCATTACTTATATCCATAAGTTTCTATTTTATATTACAGCTATATGCATTACAAAAATGTATTTGTATGTGTATTTTTCACCTATACTTTTAAACTATTAGAGCGATTTCAACCAAACTTGGTACAAATATGCCTTACAATCAGTCAACAATGACTCTAACAACACAAAGTTCAAGGAGATATAACGTCATAAACATAGAGAAGCAGGAAACCTTGACAAATCACGCTACGCGAGAATAGCGACTCATTGCCGCGGTGGAGTGACTGAGCGTTCTAAGGCGCCTTGCTGCGGAGCGCGAGGTTGCTCGCCGTCGCAGGTTAAAGTCCTCCCTCGTGCTTGGGTTTGTGTTGTCCTTGGTGTAAGTAGTTTGCAAGCTAATAACCAAGCAGTTGAATCCCACAGATTTACAAACATTTGAACATTTTTCGACTGATGACCATAGCATCTTGGTCCAATAGGTTTCCAAACATTTGAACAACACAACGACACATTCTCCATTCAGAGTTTGAGAGAGAGAGAGAGAGAGAGAGAGAGAGAGAGAGAGAGAGAGAGAGAGAGAGAGCAGTTAATTTTCAAGAAAACTTCACAAGTAATCTGGATCGTTTACGATATTTTTGGTCGTTAACAACCCCAACAAAATGCTGAAATAATTTAATAGCTTATTAATTATGTGCTATTCATGTAGTAAAACTACAATAAAATTGGCTACATCCACACCACTAACTGTATTCGCAAAACGTTTTGCAGACTTCTGCACTTATGCATTATGCCTTGGAAATTATGATGTTAAGTACGACCCACAGTTCAGGAGCTATGTCGTCATAAGGATTGTGTTATATGAAATCGGAAACGAAATGCCATAAGGCGATGGACTAATAAAAGACTGCAGTAAATAAACACCCGTACAACTTCGGGTACTAATGGATGTTTCCTTATACCGCGAGACTTTGATCTTATATACAACTTTTGTTCGTTAAATAAGGGTGGCGATTTTGGCGTTTTTTGCCTCCTTTCTCCACCCGATGGTGCAATGTGAAATTTGGCTCCTCCTATACGCCCGAAATCTGACGTGAGAATTCGAAAAATGTCTTTAAGAAAACTGTATACACTACATATTTGTTCCACAATAATATTTATTATTTTTGTTGTGAATCAGCTTTCTGCTTCTTAGGCCATCTTTAGACAACTTAATACCGCAGATTAACCACATCACACCAGCTGCTGTGTTTCGAATACAAAGATTTTACAAAGATAACCGTCAGTCATAGACTATGTAGCCTTTAAGTATTTTAGTAACAGAGACGCCTAACCAATTAAAACAAAACTGCAAGTAAGACATAAGTATACATTAATTTTCAACAAATAGTTTGAAACATACAATGGTTCACTGAATACTAGTAAGTACAATTGTATATTAAATTAACTTATATACGAACAAAAGTAGGAGGGGAACATGTGAGTGAGGAAGACATAAAAATGAAATGTTAGTGGAGAACAATTACATAAGTTTGGAGTATGTGAATATGGAATAAAGGAGCATATTGAAGTATAAGCCTACATTAAAATTCGCTGGTTTTCAAGAGAATGGTGTAACACATGAAAGGAAAACATTGGAAAGTGGTTGAGTCACATTACACAATTTCGACAAGCATGATGGCAGACTTATAAATAATAGGTTACTTTAATAATGATGAATAGTGGAACTGGGTCTGATCATTGAGAATTAGGATCACTATGTATGTGCGTGCGTATAGTACCATCAAGAACCGACTGAAGAGTCCATAAATATTCTCTCTCTCTCTCTCTTTTAGTTTAGATACATTGATCATTGTTTGATCGTGTTGCATTTATTAAAAATATATATTCTTAAATCTTATTTGAGAGTACTGTGCGTAGCGTTCGCTCAACCGATACTTAGGGGAGAAATATGTTTCACTTAGTTTAGTTGAGTTTTCTAACAATGTTGCGCTATTGTTTGCGAGGAAAAATTACTTGATTTTCCAAAAGTTGCCCCCTCTCACCTACGTGAGATTTTGTGAGATTCGGTTCGACCTACCCCACCTCTACCCTCTCTCTCCGCAAAATAGTACCACACGTAATTGATGGAGACTCCCTTCATTGTGTGTGTGTGTTTGCTGTAAAATAGAGTGTGACTGGGCGGAGAGAGATAATGGAGTGAGGGCAGGGAAATAAATTTTCATACTGAAAAAAAAGCGCCATATTGAAGAGGCAAGCACCACAGTGAGCGCACAGGTATCTGGGCGGCCGCGTGCGTCTAGCTAGGCAGGCGCGCTGCTATTCAGACCATGTCGCGGGTCCCCTTGCCGTGCTTTCCCTTCCCTTCCCTTCCCTTCCCGCGGCTGGCATTGTCTAGACGCCTACAGCGCAGCCACTGGCGGCTTAATCGCGACCGCAGCGGCCTGTCTCTGACACACCGCTATTCGGAGCACCTTTACTCAGAGTCGCTGCACGTAAGTCGCCGATTTATGAACCAGTCCTGTTTACTCGAGCACTATGTTCCTTGTAACAAGGAATCAAACAGGCACTTCAACATTGTATGGCAAGCTATAAGTCTGGAAAATTGTGCTAATCTTACTTACCTTGGCATCAAGCTAGACAGAAGTCTCACGTTTAGACGACATTGGCAAACGTTGTAGGGAAAGATTAGTTCAGAGGAAGTGTATTATTCGCAAATTCGCTGAATCAACGTGGGGAGCTCAGCCGGAAGTCTTGCAAACAATAGCTATGGCACTCTGTTTTGCTGCAGGTGAATACGCATCCCCAGTATGGGAAGCCTCTTCACATGCTAAACAAGTGAATGTTGCGCTGAATGAGTCAGTTCGCATTGTAATTGGTAGCTTGCTCCCTACACCAGTTCACAAGCTCTTTATATTAGTTGGAATTAGTCCTGTGTAGTTAGGGAACGGACTAGTTCGGAAGAGCGCACTCACAGGCGAACTACGCGAACTAGTTCGCAAATCCCTCGCCTCTTAGTTCGTCCGTTCCTTTTTCGAAGACTGACGGGGAACAGCGAGCGGACGCGAGAGCACGCAGAATCGCGTGATTCCCTTCTGCCAGTTACCGTCATTTCGAGCTGAGATACAGCTCAGCTGTAGTTTCTTAGTTCACTGCCACAAATTTTCTTTTCTAAGATATTCAGCAGTGTCTAAATATAACCCTCATTCTATAGTGTAAAGAAGTAAAGAAAACTCAAAACTTGACATTGTTTGCATTTATATGCGAGAAATTATACATCATTATATAAAAAAGCTGTCATAACAAAAGTAAGAGCTCTTTTAGTAGCGGTAGCAAAAGCCAGAAAGTGCGGACGAACTAAAAAGAGCGACCTACTTCGCGGCCGAGCTACGAACTAAAAGGAGAGCTACCGGTCGCGCACTAAAATATGCACGATCGGTCGCGAAAATATACGCGATCGGTCGCGAACTAAAATATGTGTAATCGGTCGCGAACTAAAACATGCGTTACCGGTCGCGAACTATTATGGCAAAAGTATATCGCTTCTTAGTTCATTGCATTCTTTTCCGAAGACTGGCGGGCAATAGCGAGAGGGCGCGCAGCAGAACTAAAAATCACGTGTTTGCCTTCTGCTGATGAGAGCCATTTCGAGGTGAGGGTCTGTCTGCTAGATTACATCAGTGCTACAAAATTTCTGTTTTGTTTTGCACTCTGCTATATCTGACTAATAAATTACATAATACCAACATATAGAGATAACTCTAAACATAAGTACGAGAAATTATCCACAAACTGTTTCTTTTGGTTCGCGTGATATGGTTAGCGGCTCAAGCAGCAAGCGCATGAAGCAGCTAGGTGGGGAAACTTCCTCCACCTGCATGCGCAGACTAAGTCGCTCAGCCGTCACTGGGAGCGGACAAACTAAAAGATCGAACTAGTTCGCGGCAGAGTCGCGAACTAAAGTGAGCGCTCCCGATCGCGAACTATTATGCTTAAGTCTAGTTGACATTGGTCCACTCCACATAAGGCGCAGAGTAGCAGGGGAGAGGGAGAGGGCGAGACAAATAATGGATAATAAGCGAAATACCCTCAGGAGTAGATGACATACCCTCAGAGCTACTAAAGTCTCTGGGAGAGCCAGCCATGACAAGACTATTTGAACTTGTGTGTAAGATGTATGAGACAGGCGAAATACCCTCAGACTTTAAGAAAAATATAATAATCCCCATTCCAAAGAAATCAGGCGCAGACAGGTGTGAAAATTACAGAACCATCAGTTTGATCAGTCATGGTTGCAAAATTTTAACACGAATTATCTACAGGAGAATGGAAAAGCTGGTAGAAGCTGACATCGGGGAAGATCAGTTTGGATTCAGGAGGAACGTAGGAACACGGGAGGCAATACTCATTTTATGACTTATCCAAGAAGATAGTTAAGGAAAGGTAAACCTACATTTTCAGCTTTTGTAGATTTGGAGAAAGCTTCTGACAATGTTGATTGGAATACACTCTTTCAAATTCTGAAGTCAGCAGAGGTAAAATACAGGGAGAGTTATTTACAACTTGTACAAAAGCCAGACCGCAGTTATTAGACTCGAAGGGCATGAAAGGGAAGCACTAGTTGGGAAGGGGTTGTAGCCTTTGTCCGATGTTTTTCAATTTGTACATGGAGCAGGCGATGGAGGAAAGCAAGGAAAAACTTGGAATAGGGATTAAAGTTCAGGGTGGAGAAATAAAAACATTGCGTTTTGCTGATGACATTGTAATTTAGTCAGATACATCGAAGGACCTGGAAGAGCATTTGAATGGAATAGACAGTGTGTTGAAGAGAGCGTATAAAATGAACATTAACAAGAGCAAAACAAAATGGAAAAATCAGACAATGCTGAAGGAATTAGATTAGGTAACGAAACAGTGAAGGTGGTAGCAAAATAACATATGACGGTCGCAGTACAGAGGATATAAAATGCGGCATGGGAATGGGAAGAAAAGAATTTTTGAAAAAGAGACATTTGCTAACATCCAATATTAATTTAAGTGTAAGGAAGTCTTTTCTGAAGGCATTTGTGTGGAGTGTTGCCTTTAACAGGAGTGAAACATGGACGATAAACAGTGCGGACTGGAAGAGAATAGAGGCTTCTGAAATGTGGTGCTTCAGAAGAATGCTGAAGATTAGGTGGGTAGATCGTGTAACTAATGAAGAGGTACTGAACAGAATTGGTGAGAAAAGGAATTTTTGGCATACCCTGACTAAAAGAAGGAATCGCTTGGTAGGACACATTCTTAGACATCGAGGAATCGTAAATTTAGCATTGGAGGGTAGTGTGTGTGGGGTAAAAATCACAGAGGGAGACCAATAGACGCATATAGTAAGCAGATTCAACTGGATGAAGAGGCTTGCTCAGGATAGAGTAGAGTGGAGAGCTGCATCAAACCAGTCTCCGGACTGAAGGCCACAACAACACTAACAAGCACCCTATGTACAATGACGCTGCGACCTCTCCACGTCTCAGATCGCGAAAAAGCTTCATTCAGAGAACTGAAACCTTTGAGCATGCTGTCTGAATCACGCCGTATAAACCTGTGGAAGGAGTCTGTTCCAGTAGGGTTTGACCGCGGCATCAAGGAGAAACTGGCGTGCGGGCGTGAACTATATGCAGGACTCTAAATCGACTCTGGAGTTTCAAGCTGTCGGAGCAACTTAGCAAAGTGGGGCTACTCTGTGGATGATGTGATTGTGCAGTAGTTCAGACACCAGACCATTTGCTTATCTGCACAAATGTCGACGTCTCCTGCGCGCAACAAGGTTTGGTCATGGCCAGTGACAATGCTAAAAGTGCGGCTAACTTTTGGAAAAATGACATATAGACGACGATTGTTCTCTGGACACGGAAAGTAAGTAACAGCGGTTATGATACACAACTAAAATAATAATAATAATAATAATAACAAAAGTTTTGCAACACTCACCAAAGTTCAATCCGAGAGGGAATGGCCGTGCGCTATAAGGTGCCTAGCTCCGTTGTGCACGGCTGCTCCCCGTCGGAGGTTCCAGTCTTGCCCAAGTACTTCGGAATTTTATTGTGCTTGAGAATGGTGTTTTCAAATCGACTGTTGAGTTCCTTTCCAGCGAGATTGTTGTTGAGATGGAAACAACTAACCTCTGTTCTGGAAGCATTTGGTTGAATCTCCACTTACGGAAATATCCACCCATTATCTTCCAGTCATTCGTTGGAATGTCCTCAGATGTTTCAGTGTGCTAATGTTGTAGCGAGGGCCCAATCGTCCGCATACCCGAACCTCCTTGATTGTGTTTCCAGCATAGCTGCAATATAGAGGCCCCACAGCAGTGGTGCGAGCACTGATCCTTGTGGTGAATTTTTGAGATAACAATAATAATGTGGCTCGAGCCCGATATGTAGCAGTCTCATTCAGTAAGTGCAAGACCACTTGTATGAATGCAAGCCTGCACCCTATGTGCCTTGCTGGCCACGAGTTCATTTAACCACTGCTCGGCTAATTTATCCCATCCCCGTAAGCAGTTCCGCACGATTGATGGAATCGTTAACGATACCCTTACGTGATATCCACCAACGGAAAAGCTACGTCGTCGTAGATCGCGCGGCCATAATTGTAAGAGACCAAGAAGTAATCTCACACACCTTATCCTCGGAAGTTGCTCACACGAACAAATGTCAAAGGCACGACAACAAACATGCCTAGCGCGGTAGTTGCTGAGCGTGCGCGTAAACTGTAGGCTAGGCAGAGCGGCAGCTGCAGTTACTGTCCGTGTTCCCATTAAGCGACGGCTAGCCGGCAGTAGCGCTGGCCAGCGCCATCTTTACGTAACTCGAGGACAGCCGCGTAATTGCGCGCGGTAGCGCACTGCCTGGACGTCGCTTTATGGCGCCAGGCCGCGCATAGTGTCGTGATTGAGACAAGGCTGCGGCGGGGGCGGCCGTGAACTCTGGCTGCAGGCTGGGGCACCGGATGACGAGCGCTGTGTGGTAAGGCGGGTCCACGCGCAACGATGTCTGCGCAGATATCTGTGCAAATGTCTGCTTGTGGACGGGTACTCAGATCGCTGCAAAGTCTTCCGCCCGCCATCCGTCGGTTTAGAAAAACACTTCTGCAGTACAGACTTACAGCCACATTGGTAAACGAATACGCTCTTTTTCAAACTACACTACTGACCAATAAAATTGCTACACCAAGAGGGAATGCAGATAATAAACGCGTATTCATTCGACAAATATATTATACTAGAACTGACATGTGATTACATTTTCACGCAATTTGGGTGCATAGATCCTGAGAAATCAGTACCCAGAACAACAACCTCTGGCCGTAATAACGGCCTTGATACTCCTGGGCATTGGAGTCAAACAGAGCTGGGATGAAGTGTACACGTACAGATGTCCATGCAGCTTCAACACGATGCCACAGTTCATCGAGAGTAGTGACTGGCGTATTGTGACGAGCCAGTTGCTCGGCCACCATTGACCCGAAGTTTTCAATTGATGAGAGATCTGGAGAATGTGCTGGCCAGGGCAGCAGTCGAACATTGTCCGTACCCAGAAAGGCCCGTACAGGACCTGCAAAATGCGGTCGTGCATTATCCTGCTGAAAAATAGGGTTTCGCAAGGATCTAATGGTGGAGTCTCGGGTCGTAACACACCTCAAATGTGTCTGCCACAGTTCAAAGTGTCGTCGATGGGAACAAGAGGTGACGGAGACGTGTAACCAATGGCACACCATACCATCAAGTCGGATTATACACCATTATGGCGATGACGAATAGACGCTCCCAGTGTGCGTTCACTGCAATGTCGCCAAACACGGATGCCACCACCATGATGCTGTAAACAGAACCTGGATTCATACGAAAAAATGACGTTTTGCCATTCGTGCACCCAGCTTCGTCGTTGCGTACACCATCGCAGCCGCTCCTGTCTGTGATGCAGCGTCAAGGGTAGCCGCAGCCATGGTCACCGAGCTGGTGGTCCATGCTGCTGCAAACGTCGTCAAACTGTTCGTGCAGATGGTTGTTGTCTTGTCATGTAGCAGATCGTGAAGTGAGATAAATTGCATGATAAAATTCGGATAATTACATTACGTAAGTCAACCACATCGGACTTCCACGAAATATCACCATTCAATATTAACTGAAACAGTGCCATCCTTAGTTGCAGTGATGAAACAAGGCTGAAAAAGACATAATGAGGCAAATTGATAAATGCTGATTTAAGTGAGAGGTGGGGTTTATTGATAAAAGAAAAATACGCGCACAGCGCATATATTTACCTTTGCTAACGAAAATCCACGTAACGGCGGTCAAATAAAATAATAAAGAACATGTCTCGTCTGGAAGATGCTATCGCTACCGAGTACAAGCCAAGAGTAGTTACTATCTTCTGTCTTAAAAAAATTGAAAGTGAAGTTCTTAGGTTTTTTTCTGATATTCATAGATAATCGTTTTACATACCGAAGTTATATAAAAATTCATAATTTTGTTTTGATAATAGCAGGGAAGGGAAATGTGACATTATACGGAGAAAAGCGAGGACACGCGACCGCGCAAAATGACGTGATTCCCTTCTGCCAGTTACCCTCATTCTGAGTTGACTCATATAATATATAAAGGTATTTTTATTCAACAAAATAAACACATTTAGCATATTTTGTTGGTAATGAATCTTCAATGACCTAATAAATAATAAATAAATCAATTTAAAAAAATCGCGCTGACGTGTTTTACGGCCCACTTTAGATTTGTAGAATAAGTTTTTCCAAACATTTTGAACCAAGCCGCGGTGGAGTAGCCGAGCGGTCTAAAGCGTCTCGCTTCGGAGCGCGCGGTTGCTCGCCGTGGAGGTTCGAGTCCTCCCTGGGGCATGGGTGTCTGTGTTGTTCTTAGGTTAGTTTACCTAGGTTTAAGAAGTTTGTAAGCTACGGACTGATGACAACGCAGTTTGGTCCGATAGAATTACAAACAAACATTGTTCCGATAGATTTACAAATATTTGAACATTTGAACCGAAATAATAATCTAAATAATGATAAATCAATTAATAAGAGTGTCTGAAACCCTTTTAGGAAACAACATATTAAGGTAGTGGCAGGTTCCGAACCACTGACCTTCAGCGTCACAGTCCAACGCATTGCTCACTACGCTACAGCTAATACTTAGAAGTTGCGTTCTTTAATCTAATACTATTGATGGCTGTTGTTAACTGATGCTAATACGGCATTTATAAACACTAGATTATCATTTATCGTACGAAGAACGACGTCTTTTTGTTAATTCTTCATGCGCCATTGCTTTGAAATGACAACGTGTAAGTTACAATAAGAAAATCATCAAATACGTAACGCAAGACGGCGTATACAAGACAGAGTTCTGGGCAAGGAATGTTACGTGACATCTGCGAACGGCTGGTTTTCGTTAATTCAATGGAGGGTGTCAAAACTGTTATTTTTGCAAATATCTCTCAAACGATACGAGATATGAAAAAAAAGGAAAGAAACATAAGGGAACAAAGCTGTAGAGAATCTTCTCCTCTACAAATTCGGTTATTCAATTTTAGCGTTAGATGAACGGTATATATGCAATTAAAATTACAGTACAAACGGCTTTTTTGGTATTACTAACGTATTTCTTGTCCGAAATATTTGAAAAAGCGAGGTTCTGGTAGCCAACAATTATGTCTGTAAAATTTGGTGCCGATCGATTGAACGGTTAGACCTAAAAAGTGCGAACACGTTACGCCGTTATTTTTGCAAATATCTCTGCAACGATGCAAGATATGAAAAAAACATAATACAGCGAAGTTGTTGAGAATTTTCCCCTCTACCAATTAGGTTATTCAATTTTCGTGTCAGATGAACGGTTCGTTTGCAATTACAATTATTTTACAACTGGCTTTTTTTTGTATTACTACCGTATTTTTTGTCCGAAAAATTTGAAAAAGGGAGGTTCAGATTTCTGTCGGCCTACAATCATGACTAAAAATTTGGTGCTGATCGGTTGGACGGTTCGTCTTAAAATATATGGAACACGTTACGGACAGACAGACAGACATCCCAAAATCGCTGTTATTTTTGCAAATATCTCTGAAACGATACGGGATATGAAAAAAACATAAGAGAACAAAGTTGTAGGGAATTTTCTCCTCTACGAATTCGGTTATTCAATTTTCGTGACAGATGAATGGTTAAGCCGTTATTTTCATTTAAATTTCGAGCTGTCAAAAGACGACCGCAAAGGCCCACTTTTAGTGTTACTACCGTGACCTAAAGTGGGTCAATAAAATACAACGAGTACTCTGTATATGAAGTAGTTGATACCATTGTATCACCCATTTGTGTAAATAATTGGTTTATTTGCCTATTTGATGTCTAATTGCCCAAAAATACGTGTTAAAACACGCACGGCTAACCCGCCGCGGCACCATAACGCCGGCCGCGATGGCCGAGGGGACTGAGGCGCTCCAGTCACGGTCTGCACGGCCAGTACGGTCGGGGGTTCGAATCCCCCCTCGGGCATGGATATTTGTGCCGTCCTAGTTCGTAAGTAGTTCATAAGTAGTTTGTAAGTTTAGGGACTGATGACCCCGTAGTTAAGTCCCATAGACTCTACAAACATTTGAACATTTTTTTGGCACCATAACAAAAGAAAGAGCGCTTACAGCAGCGGTAGCAGAAGCCAAAATGAGCTAACGAGTAACTTCTGGGAAATGAGAGCTGACGAACTAAAAAAAGGGAAAAAAAGTTGTTCTTCGCGATGGAGCGCGAACTAAAAGATGCGCTACCGGTCGCGAGCAATTATGCCAAACCTATCTCGCTCCTTAGTTCGTTGCATCCTTTTTGGAAGACCGATGTACAATAACGAGAGGGCGCGCAGCAGACTTAAAAATCACGTGCTTGCCTTCTGTCGGTGAGAACCATTTCGAGGTCGGCGTCTGCCAGCTAGGGTTACATAGTTCAGTGTGCTACAATACTTCTATTTTAAAGTACTGTGCACTCTGCAGTATCTGACTAATAATTTCAACAATGCCAAGACGTAAAGATAAATCAAAACTTGACCGCGAGAAATTATCCACAAACTGTTTCTTTAGGTCTGCTTGATATCGTTAGCGGTTCACGCAGCAAGCGCCTGAGGAAACTAGGTGGCGGAAGTTCTCCCTCCACCTGCATGCGCATATCACACCGCTGAGACATCACTGGGAGCGGAAGAACTAAAAGAGCTGCGAACTAAAGTGAGCGCTCCCGGTCGCGAACTATTATGCGAAAGACTAGTGCGCAGCGCCACGCGCCGCGGGCGCCGGCCTTTACTACGCCTGGCGTGAGGCGGCGGACCAGGCCGGACCAGACAGGACCAGACCAGGCGATTAGCGGTCCTCGCGGGATTTGTGGCCGCTGCGAGCGCCCTCGTAAAGCCGTAAACCAGCCGAGCCGAGACGAAACGAGACGAGACGGCTCCGTTACGACGCCTGGCTGGCGGCTGACGGGCCGACATGGCTCACCGTAACAGCCCGGTAGTCTCGAACCCTTAAGACCTGCACTGTGTCAGGCGTCTTGAGAGTGGAAGGACCTCACGGAAAACTATCAAAACCGAAACGTGAAAATCCGAGATACGTATTCTAACAACCATCAGGGACAAATGTACAAGGCGCGTTTTTTAAGTAAGTTCCGTTTGTACAGAAGTATACAACGAAAGGTTATTTGAAGAAAGTAAATTTATTTTCAGAAAGTACATACTTTTCCCTATTTTTCGACTCAGTTGCCAAGTTTGTTCAAACACTTATCATACCTCTGAAATATGTCGTTTTGTAAAGCACTGATCTCGACACATCAGGAAATTCGTTTGAGAGACCTGTTTTTATATTGTTGTTGTTTGGAGGTTTTAGGAGGACAAAACTGCAAGGTCATCAGTCCCCCTGTTATTGTGAAGCTCCTGTTCTCACGAATCCTCGCTTCAGCTGAATCCTCCAAATCGTCTGTAATCGAAGATGGGCGGCCGGAGCGGTCCTCATCATGGACGTTGCCACAGTCATCATTGAATTCTCGTACCCACTTACGTACTTTGCCTTTATTCATAACACTATCACCGTACACTTCGCAAACCTGTCGATGAATTTCTGCAGCAGACAGGTTCCTTGGGGACAAAAACCATATCACTCAGCGAACCTCACACGCGGCGGGCGAGTTGATTACTGTAACGTTAAGGTAGAGGACCGATCAACTACACTGGTCAAAACAGGGGATCAGTTGAGATATCTACACTCCTGGAAAATGAAGGAAGAACACCAGGAATACGTCGACCCTGCAGAGGGAAATTTCATTGACACGTTCTTCAGGATGTATACACTACACGATCATACTGACAGAGCCATACCACGTGAGTACAGAGCTTACGCAATGTCGACATAGTACCGTGCATGCACACCTTTTGCAGCGATGCAAGCTTCGATTTTCCATTGGAGACGGTCATAGAGGTACCGAATGCAGTATTGCGAAATAGCCTGCCATGCAATTTTCACCTGGTGCCTCAGGGGGTCAGATTTTGTGGCGGTTGTGCAGACCTCGCAAGATATTTCATCCGGTCCCAAACATGCTCAATGGAGGAGAGATCTGGGAATCGTACTGGCCAGGGTAGTTGACATACACTTTGAAGAACACATTGGGAAGTATGGGGTACACGTGGACGTGCATTGTCCTGTTGGAATAAGACACTGCATTGATGATGTATGAACGGCAGCAAGAAAGGATGAATGATGGTTTCAATGTACGGTTCACTGTTCAATGTTCCCTCTAAGATCCCCACACCATCAAGCCAAATGTGAGCCTCATGTGCCTTTGTTGTTTACAGTCCAGATTTTGGCACTCCCTTACACGAAGCCACACACGTGTACGACCATCAGCGGCACCGAGCCAGAAGTGACTCAACCCCTGGAGGCGGGGTTGGGGCGTGAGCGGAAGACGTCGTTATTCGCCTTCGCGAATGTAACCTCTATACACATAGGCCTATGGTGTGTGTGTCCCAGTAAAACAACACACCATTTAGCCGCAGAAACTTGATCGGAGGACAATCAGCATCGACGTCGTAACGAATGACGCCGGGTTCTGTTCACAGATGAATGAAGTTTTTGTGTTCAGCCGGACAATCATCGTTCTCTCATCTGGAGAGAACGTGGAACAATCCTGCTTATGTGCAGGAAACATCACTGTATCATAGTGCTGGACGAATGGTGTGTGCAGGAGTCAGTGTCGGCGAACGTAAGGACCTCTATGTCGTTCAGAATGGTGCTTCGACAGCTCAGAGATATAGAGACGAGATCTTTCGACCTTCTGCTTTGCCCTGCGCTGTGATCTCTCTCGTTTTGTTGTAATGATCATTTCTCCATATATAGGGAGATTTTTCGCATTCAATTTTAGTTTTCTTGGCCATGAGTTCGGACACTGTTTTACGAAAAAATAGTCGACAACCGCAGTCAAAAGATATGACCTGCCATTTTTTATTTTACTTTTTTCTGCTTTCATTGTAGCCCCATATCTCAAGGTATCAGAGTCTTTGCCAGGTGCTAAAAGTTAATATATTTACAGATTAGCTATACAGATGCAAATACTGACTGGGAGCTTTCATGCAAATAAGCTGCCAGCAATTTCGTTGGCGTGAAGGTCGCGAGTTTCGTAACAGCTGAAGGCGTACCAAAGTTTTATTTGGACGAAGCGTGGTGGGATATTGATCGTGGGCATCAAATGGAAAGAAAGAAAAGGAACTCATAGCCTTTCACAGTTTCATCGTAGTTATTATTAGGGTAGTTGAGAAAAATTTGGAGATGTAACAGTTCTACAAGGTCGCTTTATTAGTAGCCTAGAAATGCTCCTGGAGTGAAAGCCAGTAACCCAAAAGAGGATACACCTTTTACAAACCTTTATTTAAACTATTAAAATTTTTAAATCATTAAGAGGACACTGATAATGACATAGCAATACATGCACACTTCATCTAAATTTAAAACAAGAGAACAGCAACTGCCCGAGAAATAATTTTGGCAAACAAGCAGTTACTAGAATAATCCACTTAGACTTGAAATGCAGTGAAACCAAACAGTCTTTTTACGACATTTAACACTGTCAAAACCAGAAAAATTTGCTTCTAAACTGATACATCTTATCTTAAGATATATAAAAATTGAGAGTTTGTGTCTATATTTCACTCTGCGGCCACAATTAAACATTAAAAACGAATAATGTTTGTATGTGGTATTAGGTATCACTCTCCCATTGTGCACTATCGTGGTAGAGGGTTGATAACGATAAGGGGGTTGAAGATAAGGTTGTTGAAAGTTACCAACTTATATAAAATTCGACGTGTGGGTGTCAATACTTTGCTCTTCAGCAAAAATTACACAATAGAGACGAACGACCTCTCTCTGTGCTGTTATATTACAAAGTCTCCCGTTGTACACCATAGCAGTTCCCTGTCGATAGCTATAACAGGGTGGAAATATAGTGGTTGAAAGTCGTCAGCCTATATAAAATTCGAACTGAAGTCCAGCGATTACTTTTGACACTATAATAGGAAAGAGGTTATATACAACGAGGGAAACGTGATGCACATTCTTCAGTTATTTTTCTGGAACAAGCGTACGAATATAGAAAAAATAAATGAATATTACAGTTTGAAAAGTAAAACTATCTAGAAAGATGCCAAATCGTAGGAAAGAAGTTTCGCGTTGTTGATCCATTTCTAAAAGACAGAATACGGAACGGAAAAGTGAATCTACAGACGATAAAAACTTCAAATTTTTAGACGTTGTTTATCATACAATGTAGGCATCAGCGATTTTACGATATTCCTCTCCTTAAGGGGGGGGGGGAGGGAATACGGGATGAATGGTTTTTTGAAAATACGTTGCTATTAAGGCAATTTAGAAGGAAAAAATATAAAACTTTGGATTGGAATTTTAAAAACACTTGTTTCGATTTTTTTGGAAATTCAACCATTAAGCGATTGAAATACGGTAAAAATCTTTTAAGGGTGTTACTAAGACTATTTTGATGCTAGAAATGCGAAAATCTGGATTTGGAACCATGGTTAGAATTTTTAAGAAGTGTGTTTCGGGATATTTTGAATTCCGCAATCAAAATGGTGCACTAGTGGGTGGCAAGTTGTGTCATAATACTTGAATAGGAAAGCATTTTTAAAGCTAAATCTAAAAATGTTTGTAAAGATTATGGGACTTAACTGCGGTGTCATCAGTCCCTAAACTAACAAACTACTTATAAACTAGCTTGTACTAAAGACAGTACAAACACACATGCCCGAGGGGGGGGGGGGGATTCGAACCTCCGACTGGGAATGGTCTCGCGTATCGTTGTATCGCACCTCAATGCGCTCAGCCACTCCGCCGCGGCAAAGCTAAATGTATGAAAATTTATATTTAGAAGTACAAACAACCAATGCAGACCATCCATTCTACGCATGCGAAGCAGCGTTAATAAAGCTAGTGTATGAAACATGAACAACGGTGACGATATGGTCCCAACGAAGCTCGCTTTAACATAGTATTATGACAAATATTGCTGACTTGATACAAAGAACTAATAAGGTACCGTATGATCACACATTAGTAGACCAGTTACGGAATGAATATTTTTTCCATTTGTTCTGCATTTCGCCGGCCGCGGTGGCCGATCGTGGAGACTGAGGCGCTTCAGTCACGGTCTGCCCAGCCTCTAGGTCGGGGGTTCGAATCCCCCCTCGGGCATGGATATTTGTGCCGTCCTTAGGATTAGGTAGTTCATAAGTAGTTTGTAAGTTTAGGGACTGATGACCCCGTAGTTAAGTCCCATAAGCTATACAAACATTTGAACATTTTTTCTGCATTTCCTCAATACCCTCATTCACTTCGCAGAAAAATTGTCTCCGTGTATCTCCAGAGTTTTGTTGTAGAAAATTGTTTGTGCTTCCACTACCGAAATTGACTGCCAATTACATAGGTAGAAAAGATCATCAGAATGAAATACGAGAAATCAGAGCTCGAACGGAGAGATTCAGGTGTTCTTTCTTCCCGCGCTCTATTCGAGAAAGGAATGGGAGATAAATACCTAGTATAAATGTGGTTCGATGAACCCTCTGCCAGGCACTTAAATGTGATTTGCAGAGTATCCCACGTAGATGTAGATATAACTTATCTGTTAATCACTTAATATATTGCAAACGTATACATAAGATTGTATGGATGTTTCAAACAAGAAAATGACCATTTTTTTGCGGATATAGAAAGGAGTTCGATCCCTTGCCGAAATGGAGACAAAGTTGTCAGAAAATGGAATAATGGACACTAGTATGCAATAACTGATGATTTGGGAGGACTAGAAACGTATCTGTATAGCCGATCACTTAGAGGACTAGTCGCTCTCCGTAATAAAACAAAGCGAAGATCATCTCAAGAACACCATGAAAGACCCTATCTACATGAAGAATAAATAAAATTAAAAAAAAAAAAAACACCAAAAACGGGTTCGAGTCCCAGTCTGGTACAACATTTCAGCCGCCATTGAATTTAATTTTATGCCCTCAAACAGACGAGAATCTGAAACATTTGTAATTTATTGTATACAGTATCAACATTTTGATATTTTAGTCCTATAAGCGCTACGTCGACTGTATGGATTGAAGGCAAAGCGAGAAGTGCGCAGGGAGGACGGCCGGTAAAAATCGTTGCGCGTGCAGTAGTCTTGTGTAGTTCACGAACGAACTAGTTCGGAAGAGCGCTCCCACAGGCGAACTGCGAACTCGTTCGCACATCCCTCGCCTCTTACTTCGTTCGCTCATTTTGCGAAGCCTGACGGAGAACAGCGAGAGGACTCGAGAGCGCGCAGAATCACGTGATTCCCTTCTGACAGTTACCGTCATTTCGAGCTGAAATGCAGCTCAGCTGTAGTTTCATAGTTCACTGCCACAAATTTTCTTTTCTAAAGTATTCAGCAGTGTCTATATAATATTTACTACGAGTAATCTGTATGCAAAGTAGTTGAATACTATTGTATCACCAATTCGTGTAAATAACTGGTTTATTTGCTTAAGTATTTGATGTCTAATTGCCCAAAAATACGGGTAATTGCACACGCTTGGGCAACACTGATCATTATGTAAAAAAGCTGTCATAACAAAAGAAAGAGCTCATTTAGTAGCGGCAGCAAAAGCCAAAAAGATCGAACGAACTAAAAAGAGCGGACGAACTAAAAAGAGCGACCTACTTCGCGGCCAGGCTGCGAACTAAAATATGTGCGATCGATCGCGAGCTAAAACATGCGTTACCGGTCGCGAACTATTATGCAAAACGTATCCCGCTTCTTAGTTCGTTGGATTCTTTTCCGAAGACCGACGGGCAACAGCGAGAAGGCGATTACATAATAGAGTGCTACAAGATATCTGTTTTGAAGTATTCCGCACTCTGCAATATATGAGTATAAATTCCATAATGCCAAGATATAGAGATAACTATAACGCGAGAAATTATCCACAAACTGTTTCTCTTGGTTTGCGTGAAATCGTTAGCGGCTGAAGCAGCAAGCGCATGAAGCAGCTAGGTGGGGGAACTTCCCCCTCCACCTGCACGCGCAGACCACGCCGCTCAGCCGACACTGGGAGCGGACGAAGTAGTTCACGGTAGAGCCGCGAACTAATGTGAGCGCTCCCGATCGCGAACTATTATGCGCAAGTCAAGTGCGCAGGGAGGACGGCCGGCTCAGCTGCCGTTCGGCGACGAGCGCCTCCCTACTGTATGGCCGGCACAGGCCAACATTGCGCCGGCGGTCTGCAGTGACAACGGCCGGCAGCTGACCGGCTTTTTGCCGGTGCCGGTCCGTCGTCTGCCACTGTGCAAGCTGCAATGTTCTCCAGTGGTCCACTGCTAGAATGTAGACAGCCGATATTCTATCGGCCGTCCAAAATCGGTGTGTGTGAAACCAGCCTTACGTCACAGCAAGCCCGTTCCGCAGCTGAAGCCCGCCTCAGACGACGCTTGATTTGCTGCTGGAATCCGTGCTTGGTTTCCCATCGGGCTGTCAAGCGTGGTGTCGCGCTGCGCTCTGCGATGGCTTCTGTGCGAGGCTGGCTGCACGCGATGCATCGTTCTCCCCATACAGGTAGATGACGCGTGAGACATGGACGCGTTAGTTCAAATGCCTTTAAATCTATCAAACCAAACTGCGTGGTCATCAGTCCGTAGCTTACAAACTACATAAACCTAGGTAAACTAACCTACGGACAAACTCACACACCCATGCCCCAGGGAGGACTGGAACCTCCGACGGCGAGCAACCACGCGCTCCGCAGCGAGGTGCCTTAGACCACTTGGCTACTCCACAACGGCAGGACGCGTTAGTAACGGAGGTAGCAAAGCGTAGTAGACGAGTGATGAGCTCGTTTTCATTTTTGGTTTGTGGTTATCTCACCATCGTAGCAAGCGAAGTGTTTTGACGATATTATTTGACGAACGTCACCACAAAAATTAAATTCGCCCGAAGAAAAGAATTTGCTAAAAATCATCTTTTTATAAACAAACTTCTTTATACATTATATCAAGATAGCTTTTTAATTATGATATGTCGTATGAAAAGTTCTCCATTAAACCTTTTACTTTATAACACATATCTTTCTAGTATCTAACGAAATTCTTCTTTATTGTAACCGCATTCGATTGTAACAAATGTTAGACACACGGAGTTATGCATTTTTTTTACCATGATATGAAGCTGGAATGTTTTAAAACATTTTTAGTAGTTGAGGATGCTTCCATGGACTGTAATATGTCCCTAATCCTAATCAGTAAACTCTAGCGGCAAGCTTGAAAAACGTACCCCCACGTGACGAAATGCGTTTTTCTCACTGGCTAGCGTTGAAATCCACCACAGACAATAAGCCGGAAAATAGGACATGTCCCGTCTCTGAATTCCAGCATGCGACCCCGCAGCGGAGCCAGAAATGACGTCATTTTCCATCTCGTCACTGCTGCCATCCCAGCTCCCAGCATGTATTTTCTCAAATAGAAGATCTGCTTTATAGAAATCAGATAGTGTGATTTGTGAAAGTGTTCAGTCACGTTGTTAATAATGCTTCCTATATCTGGATTGACATACAAAGCATTATTAACACCACGACTAAACACTTCCACAAAGCACAATGAGTTTACCGGTTGATTTCTATAAAATAACTAGTTGATCCGTGCGAATAATTGGTACTCTATCCTGATCTGTCACAGATAACGCACCGAGCGAGGTGCGCAGTGGTAACGCACTGAACTCGCATTTGGAAGGATGGTAGTTCAAATCCACCTCCGGCCATGTCGATGTAGGTTTTCCGTGATTTTCCTAAATCACTCCAGGCAAATGCTGGAATTCTGGGATGGTTCCTTTCAAAGGGCACGACCGATTTCTTGCCCCATCCTTCCCCAAAAATCCGAGCGTAAGCACCGTCACTAATGACCACGCTGTCGACGGGACGTAAAACCCTAAGCTTCCTTCCTTCCACCGATAGGTAAGATAGTAATGGAGAAAAGGTAGATGCAAGTTCATGTGTGTTAATGATAGGAAACTTTGAATAATAGTAACAAATATTAGTCTCATTGTAAGAAAATGTATATAATTAAATACAAAATGAATAATTGTGAAACATAAAAAAACAGATATTCGTTTTTTCATGTTAATTTCATTTTTTTAAACTTATTTATTTTACAAAGCTTCTTTGAAAACAATGTCAGTAGTTATAATGTGATCATCGATTACTTTTTGGCTGTATGTGTCTTTAGCACAAACATAAATGTCACTTAATGAGCGAACTCGTAAAAAAGCCACGTACAACTGTCCATGCGAAAAAACAGGTTCTGGTAAATGTAATCTTGCCCATTGAAGGGTCTGACCTCATGATTTTTCTATGGTCATAGTGAAGGCAACATTTATTGGGAATTGTGTTCTTACGATTTGAAAAGGCATAGTTGGATCAGAAGGTGTGAGGTTAATGCGGGGTATTAGGACAGTTTTATCGCAGTCAGTGAATTTAGCAGTGACGATGTACTTGCCTAAGTGAGACACCAGTAATCTTGCACCATTAATTATTCTGTGGTTAGCGTGAAGATTTCTCAAACATAATTATAACATTTGTTTTTAAAAGCAACTGATGAGACAGTAAACCCGACGGATTTAAGTAGTTCAAGAATTCTACGGGGTACAACTCAAAGTCATGCCTGTTGGTTAACTTTAATTGTTTGTGTACTTTTCCTTGTTACAACGACGTGGATAACCGAAATCGTTATTAAGAAGGTCTTTGGCTTTAAGAAGGTCTTTGGCTTGAATAAAGTATCACAACAACTGCAAGAGCTGTAGTTCATGTTAGTTAAATGGATTACATCGGCCGCACAAACTAAGTTGGTACATGTCCCATTTACGAACTTCTTCGGGCATCAACTTAGATTGTACGAACAGTCCAAATTTTTTCAAAATAAAGTTAAAAAAACTGGATAAGTAATACGGAAAATATGGCGTACCCACAAAAGAAAAAAAAAAAAAAAAAAAAAAAAAAATACACCTCTCTGTTGAGAAATAATATATATGATTCTTTTGTTTCAGAAAAGTTGTGCCTTTTTTATATATAGAAACACAAATGTCCCTTTCACGAATTTCAAAAGTCTTACTCAGCAAAGTAACTGCATAGAATAATAACTTCTGTTTTATATTACATATAATTTATGTTAATATTACTTGCAATGCAGTAAGTACTGTATATACTGGATCGCGAAAATTTTTCCAGGGAGATTGTTAGTTTTAGGTTTAAATGAAATGAAAAAATATAAAAATGAAACAATCGTATTACTAAGTAGTTGCCGGCCGCGGTGGCCGAGGGGACTAAGGCGCTCCAGTGACGGTCTGCACGTCCCCACAATGAACGTGATAGAAGTCGCCATTTCCACGGAAACAGTGCGTAAACACGGTTGGTTCGTGTGCTGATTTTAATTGTAACAGTAAGACGAAGGCTGAAACAATGTTACATTTCACATGCCAGTCATTACATGTATACCGTATAGTATTTTCATGGAGAAATAATGGTTTTTGTTTAGGTTTCCTCTTACAAATGATTCCCTAGAACTGAGAAAAGCACTTTGCTGCATATCAAGTTCTTATATTGTATTTGCATATAAATTACTAAAGATATTAAGACGATTAATGTTACTAAGTTGAGTTGAATGAAGAACTAAGCATGTTACAGGTATATAGATTTTTTAATCATATACATAAATCTAGTTTTTGAAATAATGTGTACTGCAGCAGTCACTTCTTACTAAATGTTACAAATGTTTGCGTAGCTTATGGGACGTAACTACGGGGTCATCAGCCCCTAAACTTACAAAGTACTTATGAACTAGCTAATACTAACGACGGCACAAATATCCATGCCCGAGGGGGGATTCGAACCCCCGACCTTAGTGGCCGTGTAGACCGTGACCCTCAGCCACTGCGGCCGGCTCATTTCTTACTACTATTTTTATTAGTACGACGCGTTTCGGCAGCAAGCTGCCATCATCGGGTGCATTTCACAGTTATGGGTTCATTACTGTTTTGTTATGTTTTGTGTTCCGGGTCCGAGTGTGGTTATGGTTGGACATTTTAACCTGTTCAGAAGGATACAGCTGTTGTAGTATGTAGGTTTCCTAATTATGTCTTCCGTTATGTATAACAACACCGTAATGAACCTGTAACTGTGAAATGCAATCGATAATGGTAGCTTGCTGCCGAAACGCGTCGTGCTAATAAAAATACTAGTAAAAAATGACTCCTACATTATAAATTATTTCAAAAAGTCGCAGACTGCATACCAATCCACATAACATGAATAAATGTATATATATGTAGGCCTCTTATGCAGAGGTGGGTCGAATAATCAACTTTGTGATTGTACTTCGTAAATGGTCAAATATTTGATCGAAAGTTGCATACTCAACCACTTTAAAAGGTATTATCTCAGCTAACAAGTAATGTGTGAATAAAGTGCCTGTTTAAAGTTATGTGGGTTATTACAATTATTCATACCCAAATTCCAACAAGTTGAAAGGAAAATTCTATGTAATATGGAGAAAATTGTCCTATACGAAAATAAGCGTGCAAATCGTATAGGGTAGTCGGCAAAAAGTAAACAGGACCTGACAACTTTACAAGTTTATGGAATCATCGTATGCAAATAACTCGATGAAAAATGGCTGCACCTTGTCAGATAAAGGGCCTTACATTCTTAAATTTCGTGTCTCTATGTAAAGTATTTCTGAAATTAGAAAACTTCATTCATTTAAGAACACTTGTTAAACAGACTCCAATACTCGGTAATTTTTTAATACAAACATGCGTTTTTTGTGCTTCATTTTGGTATTTCATGCTCAGTAGTAGGACTTATGCCTGCAAATGGCGGCGATTAATTGCCCCAAATGGGGAACAGGTGCCTCGCTTCTCCGCTACGGCGTGGTAGGGGACTGCTGGTCCTATTGCCGCGCAACAGCACCTAAAGAGAAGGCCGCGGCGCTCTCGTGTGACGTCAGGCAGAGTAGTTTGCGCGCGCATAGCCGACTGGGTAGCCGCTGGGGCACGGCCCTCTATGCCAAAGCAGCGAGCCAGTCAGCTACGCGCGCTCAACCTACTCTGCCTGACGTCACACGAGAGCGCCGAGGCCTTCTCTCTAGGAGGTGGTGGTAATGCCTCCGCGCATTCAAAAAGAGGAGATGAGAGAGAGAGAGAGAGAGAGAGAGACCGCTGCCCGAGCCGCCTTTCGCCGTGTAGCGGCCAGCGGCGGCGGCCACGTCTACTGCGCATGCCCCAGTGACCAGCGGCCACTCGGTTGCGGAACGCCAACAGCAACAGCCGCAGCCGCAGCTAAGGTCGCGCTCCAGACGCCGCCGAGCCGCTGGTTCCGCTCCACTGCCCGCGGCTGATCTCCAGCTGCCAGCTGCAATAAAACTGCTGCGTTCACGCTGTGCGGCGCCATTGTTTACGTGCATAAGCGGGCCTTCACCAACACTTCCGCATCACCACTCACTGAAGACGGAGGTGCCCACAGGAGGTGGGAGGGGGAGGGTGGTTAGTCATGATGCAAACTACGTGATTGAAATTTCTGGGCAAAGGGGGGTTAAAAATTAATACTTTTTGTCAGCCTGGGAGGAGGGGGCTTTATAAAACAATTCAAAAAAACGCGAAGTAAATATTTAATTTCAATATTAAATTATCGGCACTCTCTCTCTTAGCGTCACTGAGTAAGGCATGGATGTTCTACCAAAGAATACAGATTAAGAAACTAATTGTTCAATGGGGCGATCTATAATTGTTTAATAATGATTTTGCAGCCAAGATCGCATTTTTCATTTATTATGTTACCGGTTTCGGCGTGCTCGACGCCATCTTCAGACCTGTCGTATTTTACATAACTTCACAACATTTTTTTTTACATACTAAAAGAGTACATCCAGGTTGAGGCGTCACCAAACATAAACTTTATAGTGTCAAATAAAATATATACATCCATCTTCCATCCATCCAATGGAACCAATCCGGTAACATAATAAATGAAAAATGCGATCTTGGCTGCAAAATCATTATTATAATACAGATTAAGCTGCGAGTGGTAAGGCATGAATGCAGTTGATTCATATATGCAGTCAGTGTGGCATATGGAAGTTTTGGTCGTTCCTGGAGTCGTATTCGGGTAGCCTAGTGGTTAAGGCGACCGGTCGCTAAAACCGGGAAACCCGGGTTCGAGTCCCGGCCCAACACAAATTTTCATATATCACCATTTGGTAGGACATATACCGTGATGCTAAGAGAAATTCGCTATTGTGAAAGAATATGGATAATATTATAAATATTATCAACAGATGCCAAACGAGGCAATGACGATAACAGAGTAGGCTAATGCTTTGTTTCCAGAATGAATCTGCCAGGAAGCTTTTTTAATGCCTTGTTGTTTTAATTCTCTCTGGTGTGGGAATACAGATTAAGCTGTGAGTGCTAAGGGATGAATGCAGTTGACTCATATGTGTAGACAGTGTGGCATATGGAAGTTTGGGTTGGTCTTGGAGTCATGTACATGTAGTCTAGTGTTTAAGGCGACCGCTCGCCTGGCACAAATTTTCATATGGCACCATTTGGTAGAACATCCATACCTTATACAGTGACGCTAAGAGAAATTCGCTATTGTGAAAGAATATTGATAATGTTATCATCGCTGTAATTTATCACCATACAGTAATTCAATATTAAATGGCAAAACAGGGCCTAATATGTCAGGTGTGTGTGTGTGTGTCTGTGTGTGTGTGTGTGTGTGTGTGTGTGTGTGTGTGTGTGTGTGTGTGATTGCAGTTTTGGGGAGGGCAGAGTCATTGGCTGAAGATGATTGTCAACACCGGAGCAGCGTATTTCGATCATCGTCTTCGAAAGACGACGCAGTACGTAGCACATGTCCTTCTACATATTATGAGTTACGTTTTCTCCCTTCGTATTTCCTCATTTACACTGACAGCCAAAGAAACTTACACCTACCTAATATTGTGTAGAGCTCCACGAGTAAATAGAGTGCAGGTGCACGCAGGATAAATTGGCCGGTAGATGCGCAGACCACTGGGCAAGTGAGTGGAGAGTGGTAGTGGGCCGCGGTGGAGTAGCCGAGCGGTCTAAAGCGTCTCGCTGCGGAGCGCGCGGTTGCTCGCCGTGGAGGTTCGAGTCCTCCCTGGGGCATGGGTGTGTGTGTTGTCCTTAGGTTAGTTTACCTAGGTTTAAGTAGTTTGTAAGCTACGGACTGATGACCACGCAATTTGGTCCGATAGATTTACAGACATTTGAACATTTGAGTGGTAGTGGTGGGGGTAGCGGCCGGAGAAGTGAGCGAGCGCTGGAGGAAAGTGCCCAACACACTGGCCGGCAGGCGGGAGTGGACTGACGCGGCCTTCCCTTCCGATCGAAGAAATGAACTCGCCCGGCGCTTCCGACGAAAATTCTTCTCTGTGCATCGTCCACCTTATCCTGCGCGGACTCTAGAATTGCTACAAAGCCATGCGGTATGGACTCTACTAATCTTTGAAGTGGTGCTGGAGGAAATTGACACCATGCATCGTACATGGCTGTTCGTGAATCGGTGAAAGTTCGAGAGAGTGGAGATGTCTTTTGAACAGCACGATGCAATGCATCCCAGACATGGTCAATAATGTTCAAATCCGACAGTTTGATGGCCAGTGGAGGAGTTTGAACTCATAAGAGTGTTTTTGGAGCCACTCAGTAGCAATTCTGGACGGGTGGGGTGTTGGATTGTCCTGCTAGAATAATGGACATAAATGGATGCTACGGTGTTCGCCGTCGGAGGTTCGAGTCCTCCGTCAGTCATGGGGGTTTGTGTCGTCCATAGCATAAGTTACTTCAAGTTAGTTTAAGTACTGTGTACGTCTGGGGACTGATGACTAACATAGTGAAGACTCTTACATTTCCAATCATTTGAACATTTGATAACCCGGTATAATGTGTCACCCGTCAGAGTCATACCTAGACGTATCAGAGGTCCCATATCACTCCAACTACACACGTGTCACACCATAACCCATCCTCCACGAGCTTGAACACACAGACAGTTATGTTTTAACTTAGTGACCACATCATATTAAACCATGAATCTGTTGATATTTTATTTGTAAGATGACAAACCAACAATAACGTTGGCGAAAAAGTGTGTGTTTAGAAGTTTTCTTTTGTGATCTGAGGAATGAAATGAAACATCCGAAGATGTTCAAAATGTTTGTATAGCTTATGGGACTTAACTACGGGGTCATCAGTCCCTAAACTACTTATGAACTTGCTACCACTAAGTACAGCACAAATATCCATGGCAGAGGGGGCATTCGAACTCCCGACGATAGTGGCCGTGCAGACCGTGACCGGCACGCCGCAGTCCCCTCGGCCACCGCGGCCGGCCATCCGTAGATGGCAGTTAAGCTACCGAAACCGGTAATCTAAATACAAATTTATAATGATCTTGGCTGTTGCCCTTAATTTTTATTAGTTTTTTATTATCACCTTCACCAATGAATTTATTTCAATGCTACATCACAGTCCTGGTGTTTGAATAATTCGAATTCGTAAATTTACCAATGGTGTCTGTTCTTTCGGACATGTTCGTAAGAACAGACAAAAAATTACAAATTTATCAAGGTATACAGGTGTAATAACAGAAGGGTTTTCTTTTTGTCACATATATGAGGATGAAAATACACACCGTGACATTACTACGAAAGTCAACGAGTCTTATTGAAAACGTGTTAAAAACTGCTTTTTGTTGTTCGATTCCCTTCATCAATCTAATCTCGTACCGATTCCATACTACGCAGTTCTATTGTGAAGTCAGCAGTACTTCAGAACAGGACTGGAAAGTTTAGTGTCTATAAAATTTTCAATAAAATTCTTAAGGGTGTGTGACCGCATTGTCAGTTTATAGAATTGTCCGACGTTTCGACCACTGTTGCAGCAAACCAACCCTTATATCTACTACACTTTCTTGGGAAACATCAGATATAAATTCTGTTCCAATCTGAATTCATTTACTTTGGTGGTCCCTATGGCAAAAATCGCGAACCTAGTCGCACAACTAACACGATACTGCGTAGACAGGTAATTTTATTGGAAGCTACTGTTGGAAAACTGTGTCAAAACCCTTTTATAACTCTTGATCTTTACTATAAGCAAGAGATCCCTCGAGGATGGCCCTTCCTGTAGTGTAAGGTCTAGCTTTGTACTAATCCGTCAGACACTGGCCATCCAGAATTATATTTTCGGTGATTTCCCTCGCTCTCTTCAGGAAAATGCTCGGATGGTTCCTTAATTGCTGGCCATGCTTAAAATAACTTAAGGACAACACACACATCCATGCCCGAGGGAGACTAGAACCTCCGACGGCGACAAACCGCGTGCTCCGTAGCAACACGCCTCAGTGCGCTCGGCCATTCCACCGCGGCTGTGTCCCGTCCGTAATAACCACGCTACCGACGGGACGCCAAACCTTAATCTTCATTCCTTTTTTTTTTTTTTTCCTTAATCAGTCAAAAACTTAACGAGACATTTTTCATTGTGAAAGAATTAATTTTAGTGGGCATTAACTTGCGATTTTTTAAATTGTTGTCTCGTAGACGTCAAAGTTGCCATCTTTTAAGTATGTGTCATTTATTAACTTTTGTTATACTGTCTTCAAATATGTGAACGGAACAATATTGAACAGTGTGCTACTGTATGCCACTGCGAGATAAAGTCTGATAATCGTGGTCAAAGTCAACATTTCACGACAGCAGGGTGGCGCCAGGAAAGAGTTGGATGCATTAACTATGCGACGCACAACGAGTAGGTTAATTCTGCTTCCAAGCAGCATTCCTTTGTTATCCTTATCTGACTACGAGATCCACAGATAAACGGTACTTCTGTGTCTTAAACGTCTAGGGATCAACGTTTATCATTCTGGTTTAACAAACTCATTGTATACACCACTGTAGATAGTTACTAATGCCCCAGAGTGCACTGATGTGTGTCCTGTTATCTGTGTTACTCTGATTCTCTGCTCTATCTCTCTCCAGTTCTTTACAGAGCAGGCGAAACAGGAAATATATGGAATACATATGTAATTAAGTCGAAGACGTCAAATGAATCTTTCTTTAGGGCAGATGCATTCATTTATTCGGCTTTTTGTATCCTTTTAAATATGTGGAACTCATTAAGCACAAAGAGCATAAGAGGGGGCCGTAGAGGCTAAAAGTTACACGAAAAGGCAGAGACTGGGCTGTACCCAGGAATTTTTTCATCGAAAATAAAGATGTAAATTGAAATCGTAAATAACTGACTTCCAAGAAACTTAATGAATGTCCACGTATACAGCACGTGAGCCATTTGGACCACAATGAGTTTGATGTGGAGTATTAAGAGAACTGTACATCTTGTCATATTAAGAACAGTATTATTCACGGAAGACGATGTCCTTTTTTCCCAAAATGAAGAGCAAAGCGGCGAACTGAGCGATAGTTCATAGTACATTCTGACACATGAAGAACATTTGAGTGTTATAACCCGCCTGTCGCCAAGCACAGGTACTTTGGTGCAGAATGTTGTAAATCGCGGATTGAAATTTGATAATGGAATAAGCAGAGGGGGTAGATAACTGGAAGGGGAGAGCGCATGAGACGGGTTCCAATTTTTCCTCTTAAAATGTTAAACGTGGCCGTACTTAAACGTACGAGGATTATCCAGAAAGCAATGCACCTCCTTTTTTTTTTTTAAAAACCGGAAACTATATTCCGAATGAGAAAGGTTACGTATTAGTTATTTGAAATTTCCCGAGTGTGCGCACAAAATTTATGGCTTTTCTGTTATGCTATCAATGAATTTCCCAGTGCACAGAATGAATGTTCACAAACGTTTATCCATAGGGCACCTACTGACGACATGGGGTGAAATTACAAGGAGGTTCAGCGGAATATTTGCAGCTGTCGGAGAGACTACCCACAGCTCTAACACCTGTCATCTTCCACCGAGTTGATGTTGGCATTTTCCATTTGGGCCATTCGGTGAAGACATTTTGGGGACGAGGAGAAACTGACTCACGGAGTGAAGAAATGGTTCCATGATCAGTACAAGGATTGTTACCAATATGGCATACACACGCTCTTGTTTCGCTCTTGGGGAAGGCCATAGAACGAGACGAAGTGGAAAAATAGTGTGCAATTCTTATTATGTGCAATAAATAATTGTTGAAGAAAACAGTGGGACATTACTTTCTGGGGAACCCTAACAGAAACGATTGACATTTCAGCTCAGCTGCTGATACTTTGGAATGCTGATCTAAATGAAGAACAAGTTCACGATTTTGCCTACCTGGGCTCAGTGGTGCAGAAAGAGCGTGGTTCTTCACAAGAAATACGACGAGGAATTTTCCTTAGTAGTGAGGATGCCTCAAAGCTGACTAATCAGAATCACTAATTTATTCCCTCGTTCTCCACGTAATTGAACGCAAGAAAACTGATGGTTTCGAGATGGGAACTCAGAGATGATATCTGAGAATATCTTGAACAGATAAACAAATTAACAAATTAATTCTTCATAAAGTCATGGTGCAGAAGTGATAGTCCAGTATTTGTTTCCACACGAATCCTACAGTTCTTTGCTTACATTGTTCGACGACAGGGGGATAACATGGAAAAGAAAATCATTCAAGTCCAAGTCCACGGGGGAAGATTTCAGGGAGGATCATCAAAACGATGAATGGACATAAAGGAGAAGACCAAACCGGAAATCAGCTACTCCCAAAGGACCGAAAAAAGTTGGAGACAGGCTGTTAACAAGATCAGGTAATTGTTCGCCAACTTTCGACTATGAAAGGCGAAGTGTGTGTTGATGATCTAAAGGAACATCTTGCACGGAAATTATCTACACCTTTAAATAATGATCATACACCTTTACTTGTGGAAGAAACATTGTTATCGTAGAAAATCAGCAACCAGTTTGATATAGTGCTCATCACAAGGTTGGCAATGTCTTATTGTTTTCCGTGACAATATCTTCAGTGTATCCCTTTATTGGAAAATTTGCATCATGAAGATTAACGGTTTCTATGACTCAACCAGGAACCACACACACCACCGTCTGATGCCGTTACGAGAAGGGTGCGGAGTTTTGCATGCAAATGATACTCACCCCTGTTGTTTTATAATCGAGTTCGATTCTAAGCGTGGTTTCGCGCTGTTCCCAGCCTTAAGGACAAAAGTATTTCATGTAGGTACTGGAGAAGCCAAAGAATTATATCACCATTGTCACTGGTGCCAAACCTTCTAAGTGTAGCCAGTTGAGAAAATGAGATGGCTGGAGAGTGAAATTTGTTCCATGTTTTGCATGGGCAGCCACGAACAATATCATAAGACCTCGTACAAGGTCAGTTGCGTTGAAACTACCGCGGCGTGCTTGGAGGACAATTAACAGGATACGCAGAGGCCTTAGCATGCGCGCACAAAAGCCTCCACCCACGAGGAAATCCCTCCTCTCCTCAATGTAACTGTGGTAATGAACATCAGACCATCACGTGGTAATAATATGCAGCAGAACAATTTTCTCTGAAAATAAAAAGTTCTTTCAACAGAGAGGAAGCCATTAAATTGGCTGGAGATTTAGACATTAACGTGAAAATCCAGTGTTTTATTTCTACGTTAGTGAAACCCCGATTGCAAACGGAATCGCATTGAATATTCTACGACTCATGACTTGAGCAGTCTGGTCCCTGAGTGTTACAAACACTTAAACATTTTCTATGTACATACTCCAGACAAATCAAAACTAGACATTAACATTTAGTTAAGTTGATTTTTGTGGTAGACTTCATACTTTCGTCAGTGTATTAATATCCAAGCTTCCACACAGAATGTTCTTTATTTCTTACATTAAAATGAAACGTTCGTGTGCCATTTTTAGCCACGTGAATCCATCTGGGTTTTATAAGGGGCTTTGAATACGTGTTTCTTGTCTGTTTTCTTTTTCTATGTCAGGGTAGATAACAACTCGCCGTAATAAAGAGATTCACTAAGCTGTTGACAGGCACGAAAAATAGATAATCACATTCACACAACTTAAATATTCGGCCATGGCCTTCACCAGAAAAAGAAACACATACATTCACACAATCTCTCAGACAACTTTACACACTACAGTTGTCTGAGTGACTGTGTGAAAGTATTCAAATGTTCGGGACTTAACTACGGGGTCATCACTCCCTAAACTTACAAACTACTTATGAACTAGCTACTACTAAGGACGGCACAAATATCCATGCCCGACTGGGGATTCGAACCCCCGACCGTAGTGGCCGTGCAGACCGTGACTGGAGCGCCGCAGTACTCTCGGCCACCGCTGCCGGCACTGTGTGAATGTATGTGTTTCTTTTTCTGGTGAAGGCCATGGCCGAAAAATTAGGTTGTGTGAATGTGATTATCTACACTACTGGCCATTAAAATTGCTACACAAAGAAGAAATGCAGATGATAAACGGGACAAATATATTATACTAGAACTGACATGTCATTACATTTTCACACAATTCGGGTGCATAGATCCTGAGAAATCAGTACCCAGAACAACCACCTGTGCCCGTAATAACGGCCTTGATACTCCTAGGCATTGAGTCAAACAGAGCTTGGATGGCCATGAAACATGCTGTCGTGCATTATCCTGCTGAAATATAGGGTGTCGCAGGTATCGAAAGAAGGATAGAGCCACGGGTCGAAACATATCTGAATTGTAACGGGCACTGTTCAAAGTGCCGTCATTGCGAACAAGAGGTGACCGAGACGTGTAACCAATGGCACTCCATACCATTACGCCGGGTGATACGCCAGTGTGGCGTTGGCGAATACACGCTTCCAATGTGCGTTCACCACGATGTTGCCAAAGACGGACGCGACCATCATGATGTTGTAAACAAAACCTGGCTTCATCCGAAAACATGATTTGCCATTCGTGCACCCAGGTTCGTCGTTGCGTACAATATCACAGGCGCTTCTGCCTGTGATGCAGCGTCAAGGGTAACCGCAGCCATGGTCTCCCAGCTGATAGTCCATGTTGCTGCAAAGGTCGTCGAACTGTTCGTGCAGATGGTTGTTGTCTTGCAAACGTACCCATCTGTTGACTCAGGGATCGAGACGTGGCTGCACGATCCTTTACAGCCATGCGGATAAGATGCCTGTCATCTCGACTGCTAGTGATACGATGCCGTTGGGATCCAACACGACGTTCCGTATTGCCCTCCTGAACCCACCGATTCCATAGTCTGCTAACAGTCATTGGATCGCAGCAGTTTCGCGATAAACCGCAACCGCGATAGCCTACAATCCGACCTTTACCAAAGTCGGAAACGTGACGGTACGAATTTCTCCTCCT
Source organism: Locusta migratoria (assembly GCA_026315105.1). Classification (NCBI taxonomy): domain Eukaryota; kingdom Metazoa; phylum Arthropoda; class Insecta; order Orthoptera; family Acrididae; genus Locusta; species Locusta migratoria. Next base: position 811,611,460 of record CM048745.1, read on the forward strand.
CACACGAGGCATTACAACGTTTCACCGGGCAACGCCGGTCAACCGCTGTTTGTGTATGAGAAATCGATTGGAAAGTTCCTCATGACAGCACGTTGTAGGTGTCGCCACCGGCGCTAACCTTGTGTGAATGCTCTGAAAAATTAATCATTTGCATATCACAGAATCTTCTTCCTGTCGGTTAAATTTCCCGTCTGTAGCACGTCATCGTCGTGGTGTAGCAATTTTAATGGCCATTCTGAAACACAAAGACAGTTTTACAGGAGAGAAATTAGCCCCCATTGTAACAATTTTTTTGTGAAAATCAACCCCCCCCACCCTAAATTCGTATACGAACCTTTAAAAGTATGTTGTGCTAATACTCAGCTTTCGCTTTCCTGTGCCTCCCGTCACTGTGCATGTTTTGACGCCCGCCTGCGTGCTAACAGAGCCGCAGGGCGGCGAGGTGTGGGTGTTTCCCGGGCCGCAGTGGGAATCCTGGCTGGCTAGGAGGTGTCCCCCGAGGCGCAGTTCAAGGCGACGCTCGCACGCGACCACGTTACGAAACCAGCGCCATTGTTCCGCCGCTGGCGCAAGTTCGCCACCATTCCCACATGGCAGCTTTCGTTATGACAGCCGCTGCTCCAGTGGCATAATACTGTGCGTCTGTGTCTCACAGGATTCCAGTGAGAGACACTTCCATTTGCACTGTTGTTGTTGTGGTCTTCAGTCCGGAGATTGGTTTGATGCAGCTCTCCACAATACGCTATCCTGAGCAAGCCTCTTCAACTCCACATCAGAGCGACAACCTACATCTGTTTGAATCTGCTTACTGTGTCCATCTCTTGGTCTTCTTCTGCGGTGTTTACCCCACACACTTCCCTCCAATGCTAAATTCACAATTCCTTGATGTCTAAGAGTGTGTCCTACCAATCGATCCCTTCTTTTAGTCAAGGTATGCCAAAAATTCCTATTCTCCACTATTCTCTTCAGTACCTCCTCATTAATTATGCGATCTACTCACCTAATCTTCAGCATTCTTTTGTAGCACCACATTCATTCCAAATCCTCTGTTTCCATGTTTCACTCCCAGACAAGGCAACACTCCACACAAATGCCTTCAGTTAGGACTTCCTTAAGCTTAAATCAATATTCGATGTTAACAAATTTCTCTTTTTCTCAATAGCTTTGCCATTCTGCATTTTATATCCTCTGTACTGCGACCATCATTTGTTATTTTACTGCCCAAGTAACAAATCTCATCTACCTCCTTTATTGTTTCGTTACCTAATCTGATTCCTTCTGCATCGCCTGATTTTCTTAGACTGCACTCCATTACCCTACTTTTGCTCTTGTTAATCTTCATCTTATATGCACCTTTCAGCACATTGTCCATTCCGTTCAACTGCTCTTCCAGAGCCTTTGCTGTCTCTGACAGAATTACTATGTCGTCAGCAAAACGCAATGTTTTTAATTCTTCACCCTGAACTTTAATTCCTTCCCCAAATTTCTCCTTTTGCACTACATTGCCAGATATAAAAAATAGTACACCCTCTTGGACTTTCCAAGTTTACTCATTTATTGATGCAACAATGTGTATGGAGTACATGAAATTAATACATTAACAGATCTATAGCTTCAGCTGAGGTACCAGATGTCGACCCATGCTGCAACCCCCTTATTACACTCCTGTAAAATGAGAAAAAGAACACCATGAATTCGCCGTCCCAGCAGAGGGAAATCTTATTGAAACATTCTTGAGAGTGTATACGACACACTCACAGAGCCACACACGAATGAGTACAGTCACCAGAGTGTTTGCAATGTCGACGTTAGTACCGTCTATACGGCAGCAATGCAAGCGGTATATTCTCCCATACAGGCGATCTTAGATGTATATATACATGTGGCGTCTGTTCGGAAAGAACAGACGTCACATTCTGATCCTGCAGCTGTTATTATTTAATATTCATTGAATATATGACTTCAACTGTGACGTCTGTTCTTTCCGAACAGACGCCACATGTATATATATAATATGCCGGTGACGGGCAATGATCCTATCGTTAGTGGGGAGGGGTGGGCAAGTTTGAAGCCCTTACTCGTACGGGAATTAGTTAAACTACGAGTTTGAGTACTGTGGGCAGGGCGAAGCTGGGAATTTGTATCTGACGGGAGGCGAGCTTAGGTAGTCCTTGCAGGTGCGGTGATCACTGTGTCCCCAGTGGTGTAGGGGTCAGCGCAACTGCCTAGAAAGCAGGAGACCCGGGTTCGAATCCCGGCTGGGTACACATTTTCAGCTTTGCCCACTAGCAGTTGAAGTCATATATTCTATGAATATTAGATCTTAGATGTAGTTTTGCGGAATGGCCTGTCATGTAATTTTCACCTGGTGCATCAGTTAGGCCCAATTTCGTACCGGTCGTGCACCACCCACGATGACGTTTCACCTGGTTCCAAACACGTTCTTTGAGGTACAGATCTTGGGATTGCGCTGGCCAGTGTAGCTCACGTACACATTGAAGAGCACGATGGGTGTTGCAGGACATGTGTGGACGTGCACTGACTTGTTGGAAAAGCATATCGCTTTGTTGGTGCATGAACTGTAGCAAAAGGGGTTGAATGATGGTTTCAATCTACCGCGCTCTGTTCAATGTTCTTTCCACTATCACCAGAGGACAACGGCCAGTGTATTATATAGCTCACTACACCATGATGCATAGGTCGGCCCCATGTGCCTCTGTCGTATATACTCTATATATTCGCGCTTCCCTGCACGATCTCTGTACGCGTCCGACCATCATTGGCACCGAGGCAGAAGAGACTCTTAACACTGAAGCCGACATGTGTCCATTAGTCTTTCCATAAGCTATCCTGACATGACTGGAGGCGGGTTGGTCCCAGCGAGCACAGAATAACATATAGAGGCTATTTCGCCTACATCAGCGTACAGGCAGTGAAGCCTGGTAGCCATCTTGGTTGGGTGTAGAAACGGAGTGGGGCCGATAAATGCGTAGTTCTTCAAGTGGCGCTCGCCTTAATTTCATCGTCATTTCAACCCCTTAGAATAGTAAAAAAATTACCAAATTTTACAACAGGTGAATAATGAAGGAATGCAACAGTGTTCTTAGCAAGTACAATACGTCTTGTGTTTGTATAAAAATAATAATTGAAACTATTACTTTTATGTTGTTGTTATAGTCTTCAGTCCGCAGACTGGTTTGATGCAGCTCTCCACGCTACCCTGTCCCGTGCAAGTCTCTTCATCTGAGAATACGTTCGGCAACATACATCCTTTTGTATTTGCTTACTGTGTTCGTCCCTCGGTCTCCCTCTACGATTTTTATCCCACACACTTCCCTCTGATGCTAAGCTGACGATTCCTTGATGTCTCAGAATGTGTCCAACCAATCTATCCCTTCTCTTAGTATATGCCAGAGACTCTTTCTCTCCGATTCGGTTAAGCACCTCCTCATTAATTACGTGATCCACGCATCTAATTTTCATCATTCGTCTGTAGAACCACATTTCAAAAGCTTCTATCATCTTTTTATCTCAGCTCCTTATCGTCCACGTTTCACTCCCATACAATGCTACACTCCAGACAAATGCTTTCAGAAAGGACTTTCTAACATTTTAATTAATATTCGACGTTAACAAGTTTCGCTTCTTTAGAAACGCTTTTCTTCCCATAGCCATTCTGCATTTTATATCTTTTTTACTTCGGCCATCATAAGTTATCTTGCTGCCCAAATAACAAAATTCAGCTACTACTTTTATTGTCTCATTACCTAATCTAATTCCTTCAGCATCGCCTGATTTTCTGACATTGCATTCCATTACCTTCGTTTTACTCTTGTTAATGTTCATTTTATATCTTCCTTTCAAGACAATGTCCATCCCGTTCAGTTCCTCTTCCAGATCTTTTGCGGTCTCTGACAGAATTACTATGTCATCGGCAAACCACAAAGTTTTTATTTCTTCTCCCTGCACTTTATTGCCCTCTCCAAATTTCTCCTTCCTGCCTGCTCAATGTACAAATTGAACAACATTGGTGAAAGGGTACAACCCTGTCTTACTCCCTTCCCAACCTCTGCTCACTTTCTTGCCCATCGACTCTAGTAACCGCCGTCTGGTTTTTGTATAGGTTCAATATAACTCTTCGCTCCCTATATTTCACCCTTATCCTTTCAGAATTTATATGAAATAGACATTGTAGCATGTCGCCAGCTACTTATTTTGTTTTGTGGTCGGGAAATTTTCGACAGCGAGAAAGTTGTGGATAATGAAATGAACTTTTCTTATTATTTAAACACCTTTTTTATAGCTCCCCTGGTTTTCTCTCAAATTTGTGTACAATAGAGCGGCGGAACTTTTCAAATTCCACTCGTTACTTTCTGTGAGCTTATCCACCTGTGAGCACAGATTCTGTTGCCCACTCACGTTATGCTTTCGGACCAATATTGATAAACATTTGTAATTTGGTATACAATTTTCGGTATCCAATTATTGTGACTTAACACTTTTTATTTATTTTATTACTAACTAGCTGCGCCGCTCCGGCTTTGCACGGGTAATCTTTAAACTACTTTAACGGGAGAACTGAAGAACGTATCGTGCTGCGGTTCCTTTCAATTTCCTTGGTATAATCCTACGTTCAACGTAGACAATACTGAATGCCAATACAAAAATGAGAAGTAATTGAAATAAGAATAATAACATAGAATGGTTTACCACATCCGCACTTTCGTGACCTTTGTAGCGTAAACTATGTTCAAATGTTTGTTAATCTTAAGGGACTTAAATACTGGGTCATCAGTCCCTAGACTTACAAACTACTTATGAACTACGTTAAACTAAATACGACACAAACATCCATGCCCTAGGGGGAGGGGGATTCGAACCCCCGACCGTAGTGGCCGTGCAGACTGTGACTGGCGCGCCGCATACCGCTTGGCCAACGCGTCCGGCGCGAAAACTATGATACCTCCGCCAAAGTACATAGTATAGAATTATAGAACTCACGACGATTTTTTTTTAATTTGACCGCGAGATCATATGTCTAACTTTTACAGATCTCCCACATTCACCGGCCGCGGTGGCCGATGGGACTGAGGCGCTCCAGTCACGGACTGCGCGGCCACTACGGTCGGAGGTTCGAATCCCCCCTCGGGCACGGATATTTGTGCCGTCCTTAGTATTAGTTAGTTCATAAGTAGTTTGTAAGTTTAGGGACTGATGACCCCGTACTTAAGTCCCATAAGCTATACAAACATTCGAACATTTTGAATCTCCCACAATCACTATATCTGTAGTCTGAAGCCATCTGGCGGCAGTGCTTTAGAAAAGAAAAATAATAAATATGTGGTTTTTTATGTCGATGTTTGTAAGTTCTGCACGTTTATACTATCTGCACTGGCCTAGCTCTTATAATTTAGCTCCAGAGCTGACTAAAGTGCAGAAGTGGTAAACGTTTCTCGGTTATGATTCTTATTTTATTTTCAAATAATCGTATTGACATAAAATATAACCTAAGATTATCTCAGGATTCTAAAGAAGAAATTAAAAGAAACCGCATGACGATACGTTCAGTACTCCTCGAGTCCCTTTAGGGACAGACAGAGGAAAAATGTGCTTCTATATAATGGTTTGATTTGCTATCCCTAGCTGAAATTTGTAATTATTTATGGCAAAAATAGATTGTCAAAAAAGGAACGCCAGAAAATATATGAAAAAGGAATTCACCCTTTCGGACCCTCTGGCTACAAATGTGTACATAACTTCTTCGGTGTCTAAGATGGTTCAGAAGCATTTTTTCTCAATGGAAGGGTCATGTATACGACACCTGAGCGTTCAAACATTTCATCATGCACAGTTACTGCCACCTGCGGAAGATTACTATAGAAATATTAAGAAGCGGGTGTTGCACTGCGCAGCAGTTTGCGAACTTCAAAGAACACTGAAATCGTGGGTTACTTGTATTCCACTGTATAACTTAAAGTGGTAATTGTTATTTGGCGCTGTACTAATTGAACGATCAGTTTATTTAGTACAACAGTTGGTACTACAAAATTAATTAGTCCGTAAAAAAAAAACCTTGCTTTTTATTATATGCAGTGTTGTAGTATGAAAATGGGTGCATATAATTGCATAAATCGTGCTTCTAAAATCATTGAAAATTGAACTTAAGTATATTACAGCATTAAAAATAATTTCCTTGATAGAGAAAAAAATCAGGTCTGAAAGGGTTAACAGACAGCGAACTCAAGGAACTACCCTGTGCTCGCAGCCGTGACCGGCTAGCGCTCGGCCGCCATGTTGGTTGGGTGTCGCGCTCTCAGCCGGCTTCATTTCACAGTCACTGTAAGACCTCACTATGTTATTCTGTGCTCGATGGTTGGGCCCCGTGGTCTTGGGGTAAAGCACTCGATTGGAAACCGGTCGCGGATGTTTTCAGTCTGCGTTTTAACCTTTCCTTCACCACTGAACGGGGTGAGGAGTCGCCAGAAACCACACGTGGTTCGGATCCACGTTAAGCTGTAGGTCCCCTTTCCCACGTTTGATACCTGCGATAGGCTAGGGAGACGCAAGTCGCCGAAATGGCGTCCAATTGAAAAACTTGCACCAGGCCAATGAGCCATTGGAGGCTGGCTGAACGATTTTAGGGCGTGAACGGAAGACGCCCTAACAGCAAACACGCTAGTGCATTACGGTGTGGGAGCCAGATATCATTCAGAAGCATGTCTAAATATGGGTTGGGTTGTTTGGTTGAGATAGTGGAGACTAAATTGCTAAGGTTATCAGTCCCCCGGGAGGGAGGGGAAGGAGTGAGGATAGGAAAGGAGAGGAGGGGAAAGGAAATGCATTCCGGCAAGTATAGAAGGAAGGAAGACTACATTAGCTCGGGGCTCCGTGCTCGCCACGCACGTATTCACGAAAGAATCGTGAGATTCCTGGGTGTCTTCACTGACGCCAAATTTGTTGAAACACGAGAAGATACGCGAAAGAGACAGAACAAATGTTTTCAGTCTGCGTTTTAAACCTTGTAGCACTGCGTTTGCTCCTAGGATCTCATAGACCGAACATTACTCAATCAGCGAATCGAATGGCGTTACTGAAGGAGTTCGGGACTGGGTTCGGCGGAGTTTATAGGCGCAACTGTTTTGTGTAATCGCCGATTTCGCGATGGACGATTTTCGCCAACAGGTTGCGACGATGAAATTACGCATTTTGCTCGGAAAAATTGGAACGGACACTCTTGAAACGTTGAAATCGGCGTACTAGGACGTTGCTGTGAGGGAAAACTCAAGTGCCTTAGCGGTTTCTCAGTTTCAGTAATGGTTAAACATCACTTGATAGCTAACCTCGTTGTGCTCGTCCCTCCACGGCCAAAACATACGTGCAAAATGTCGAAAAAATTCCTGCAGTCTCAAGAATTACGAGCCATTGGGGGAATTTCGGAACTGTTGGGAATTAGGCCTACTTGGGAGTGAGTTCAGCAAATTTGGGAATGAAAAAGGTGACTGCCAAATTCGTGACTGCTGAAAAAGAACGAAGTTACTTATAAACATACTGTGCCTTGGAAGAAGAGCCCCGAAAGTATCTTTTTTTTTTATCACAGGTGACGAAAATTGGTGCTAAGCTTACTATCGTGAATCAAAGCAGCGATCAAACCAGTGGAGGAATTTTAAGTTGTCCTTGTCCTAAGAAACCTCGCCAAGTGAAATCGAACATTAAAACAATGCAGATTTCTTTGTTCGATGTGAGAGGAGTCGTCCATTTAGAATTTGTTACGCACAGTCTGATAGTCAATCAGGCCATCTACTCGAAAGTTTTGAAAGGATTGCGCAACAGTGTCTGGCGGAAGCGACTCGATTTGTGGCGCCTTGCTTTGGAGTGCGTGGTTGCTCCCCGTCCGAGGTCCGAGTCCTCCCTTGGGCATGTTGTGTGTGTGTTTTGACCTTAGGTTGGTTAAGTTAAAGTAGTTTGTAAGCCTAGGGACAGAAAAACACAGTAGTTAAGTCACATAGATTTACAAACATTCGATTTTCTCTACATCTGAATTCACTTCAATATTTGTTTAATGAAAGAAGTGAAAAGGATGGGTGTCCGGAAGAAGGTTGATGGTACGTTGGGATATGCCGTTTACAGGAAGTCTAGGGTCACTACCTTGTATCTGTACCATTCGCCACAGTTTGATGGAGTACTTCGTACTGGCCCCACGTCATGACAGATCCAAAGACGTTATCAGCTGAGTTAGTCCACTTGAGGTGACGTTTCGTCCGAATTGTTACAGACTAGACGTGCGTTGAAATGCCGACCAACGATGAACAGGATGAGTAATGAATACACCGACATGACACCTAAGTCTACTGCCTGTTTGTCTTGTGCAGGTAGCTTTTCCAAGAAATTTGGTATTATTTAGCGAGCATATTATCTAACATGTGTTTTCCGACCACTATCTAATATTAGGATCATTTTAAGATCCGTAAATGATGGTTTGCGTAAGGCGCGTATCTATGGTACTGCTTCCAATTGTGCCAACATCCGATTTGTTTGCAGGTTTAGCTGCGAGCTGGGACCTTACAATCGTAGTGTCCTGCAAGCTGAGGATCTGGGCAGGAACAGTTAAGGTGACCGCTGGCGGGAAGTGGGAAAACGGGTTCTAAGGTGTCCGGTCCTGCATAAATCCTCAGCTGTCACCAGTGAATGTATTGCAGCGCCCTGCATCAGTCGGAAATTCAGAAATTTATTTTTCATATTTACTCTATAATCTCTTGACACATGACCGCGTGGAATGACCGCGTGTTCTAAGGCGTCATGCTACGGACTGGGGGTCGTTCCCACCCGAGGTTCGAGTCCTGAAATTTTCAAATGTTTGTTAAGCTTATGGGACTTAACTACGGGGTCATCAGTCCCTAAACTTACAAACTACTTATGAACTACTTATGAACTAGGACGTCACAAATATCCAAGCCCGAGGGGGGATTCGAACCCCCGACCGTAGTGGCCGTGCAGACCGTGACTGAAGCGCCTCAGTCCCCTCGGCCACCGCGGCCGGCTTCGAGTCCTCCATAGGGCATGGGTGTATATGTCGTATTTAGTGTAGCTTTAGAGACTAATGACTGTAGCAATTTAGTCCAATAGGATTGCAAACATTTGAACATCTTATTCGCCGTAAAGTTGACGTAGAGCTGCTGCAGGTAGGTTTCCCTGTATTCTGCTGCAGCACCGATGGTGCGAAATTTGGCTGCTACCATGGGCAAAAAGATCATTAGGACAAAGAGGAAAATTTTGGGTCTCTGTCGTCCTTCTGCGGGGTCAGCTTTCTCTCATAGGTTGTAGACGACTATTCTCGTCGCCGTTTTGTTGTACACCTGCTACAGTAATCGAAGTCAGGATATAAAAGGACAAAGGTGCCCAAATAATTTGCAACAGGTCAACACTTATTAACTATAAAATTATTTATTGACAGAATATTTAACTTCCGATAGTTGAACAGTAGACAGGAATAAGTAGGACGTAAAATATCTACACTGAATACTGGACAACTATAATACCAGACTGAATATATATGTATATATAATGTGGCACGCCTAAGACTATCATGACTGGAATCCACTTTATACTGTTAAGTACTAAGTGCACGGAGCCTGCTTGTCCTTGCTAATGTCTCAACCTAATGCAGCACAGAGATGATAGTCTTCCCATGCCATTTTTGTGGTGTGGTACAGCAACAGTGTGAAGTCTAAATTCTTGAATGAAAGACTGTCTTGGTTATAGAAATCTGTTTTTATTTAGATATGAAGCGTTTCGACCGGTTAGAGCATTATTAGATATTTAACGAAGAAGAAAAAGAGAACTAGTACATATAAGACAATATTTACGTGACAGCATGCTCAATGTGTAAAAATTTAAAAAATTTTTTAATACTGACTTGTAAATATTGCCTTGTATATACCATTTCTCCTGTCTTTCTTCGTTAGGCATCTGAAGATGCCATAACGGGACGAAACGCTTCATGTTAAGAAAAAATTTTTTTGAAACCAAGACAGTCTTTTGCCTAAGTGCCTGGCGATACGGTGGCGCACAGCACTAGGAAGGCCTAGTGCTTTGTAATCATTGGTAGATACACTTCCATTGGATGTGTCGATACTCTGCCTCGATCGTGTTGCCAACTGTTGTAATGTCGCACGCTAGAAGTATTAGCTATTGTACTCAAACATAACGATCAGCAGCGTTCAGCATTTGCAAACATTTCCTCATACGTGTCTTGTAACGATAACATCATAAATCATGTCCCAACTGGTTAAGATGGAAAAAAGACCTTGCTGCGAATGTTTTTCCTTGAGGAGAAAAATGTCGCGTCACTGGGTTTCATAGTACAGATCGTATACATACCTGACTCTTACTGGAGAGTACTGCGCCGCAATCCTGACGCAATACGACTAGGCGCAGAAATGCACAATCTGAAAAACGATACATATCAATCGATAATTCTTAATATCGGTTTATATTGATTAAGAAAAACGGATTTCGTAATTACGTGGCTTACCATTTCATTTTGTTTGAGAAGTTTGTGAAGGTCAGCAGACACTGGACGCTCCGCAGAGTGCTTTTGCAATGTGAGCACGCAGCTAGGCTGCACTCTGTCCGTGGGAGGCCTCTGGTTCACACCCAACACTGTGGCACGCTGGCACAAACCGGTCGCATTACTATTTCGCCAGTCGCCACGATCACATTTTATTACCTTTGTTGTTTCCTATAACGGAAATGATTTGTACGAGACGATCATGAAATGAAGATTATGACGAGAATGAGGAAGATGGTATTGAGGGAATGATTATAGGAATGAAGGAGGTGATGGAAATTAAGGAGGTAATAGAAATTAAGGAGAAATGGAGAGAAAGAGATAATGATGGAAATTAGGGAGGTGATGATGAAATTAGAAAGATAATTTTGGAAATAAGAAAGATGGTTATGGTATTGAAAGGAATGATGTGAATGATGTCGACGACGCAGACGATGATTTAAAACTTGTTTATACTTTTAAATGACGGAAAAATGGGAAAAAATATGAATAACAAAATTAATTTAATTTTCCAGAGCTGTTGTATACTTCGGAATTGCACGATACAATGCCGACCTTTTTTTATGATTGCAATCGGCTTCATAGCAAATGTAGTCACTGTACCTATACTAATCAGCCAGCCACGATAATTTAGCATTGTTTTAAGGAGAACAGTTGTAGAACTGTTTAGTAGGCAAACTCGAAATGCCTATATACAAAGATGTGTTTGTGTGTTTGTTTAGCTGCACAAACAGTTCGGCTAGATTGAAAAATGTTCAAATGTTTGTAAAGCTATCGGGCCAAACTGCGTGGTCATCAGTCCGTAGCTTACAAACTACTTAAACCTAGGTAAACTAAGGAAAAACACACACACCCATGCCCCAAGGAGGACTCGAACCTCCACGGCGAGCAACTGCGCGCTCCGCAGCGAGACGTTTTAGACCGCTCGGCTACTCCACCGCGGCGGCTAGAGTGACTCCTTTCCTTTCTGTTACCTGTTTTTATTCACTTAGTCTTGACTTCGTTCACACTCATCGCCTGTTGAATTTGGAAGGGCGTTAAAGACCTAGTTGTCACGCGTCAACATCTTATCCATCCACCATCCATCCTTGTATCTATACACAGTATACGATAGCATGAAGCAAACAGGAATGGATAGAGTACTTTCAGTTGAATTGTCATCTTGTGTACTGTGTTATAAAACTTGGAGTATTAGAGATTTGGTATGCGATTCTTCGGTAGGACAAGGCTCCGATCTTGGAATTGACACAGCATGTACTAATTTATGAGTTTTTCTCTCATTTCTCATAGCAGGCATGATGCTTTACTATACATCCCCAGCCCACTTTCCGATTTATTACCATTTATTTGTACAGTTGAAGAACTTCGTACTTAACGGATTTAATTCGGTTTCGGCAGGAACTGTTGTTAACAACATAATTGCACTGTTACTCGATTGTGTAATATGTGGAGGGTAAGTATTTTTAAAGCTGTCCTGTCGCTGCCACTCTGACGGTCAGAATTGTTACAAGCAAACCTAACCAAGGGGGACACTACGATTTTGGTCGACTTTGAATATGTTGTGTAGAGGAAAGTACTTTCTTTTACAGGTGTCCGTTCGTCCGTTTATGGGTTAAGCACCCCCGTAAAAGATTGAGTTTGATTTGGTGACCGATATAATAAATTGAAAAAAAAAAAGAAAAAAAAAACACTTCAGATAAAAGCTCTATGGTTTTTAATGTACGTCAGAATGGTGTTTCCAGATCTGTTGAAGAATTATCGAGTTCATCGACCTTTCCCCCACAATGTCGTTCTTTATATTGATTATACCGAAAATCGTCGCATTGCGACTACAAAATCTAATGGTAAATGACAAAGTGGTGTTCCAAAGATTCATTTATCAGACATATTGATGCATCCGCGACCAATGAAAACATTGAAGCAGACATACATCAAGCCCGCGTACAGTGACATACAGATATTTCGGATGAGTGCATCTTCGAAATACCACTTGATAATACATGATAGAATTTGGTATTAACGATGTGATAGATGTCGCTATTAGACAAATGACAAAATGAAACACAAAATAGTAGGGAGGAAGTCGTAATTCTAATGTACATTAATACCATAGAAGTTTTATTTGAAGATTTTTTTTATGTAAGTTACTGTTTCAACGGTATTAATTTAGAAGTATTAAGCTGAGGTTTTTTTGTGGGGGAAGTCGTTTTAGCCCCTGAAACGCATTACGCTAATTTTGCTCTGCACTATAACATAGTCAAAGTCTACTAAAATCGAAGTGTACTCCTTTGGAAGGTTTACTTGCCAGTAACAGCAAATATTTAGCTTCGAGGTCCCCTTTACTGTGCGAAACAGCCGATTACAGGTTGCCTAAATCAGTCCCACTGAGGTGTGGCTCGATACGACAATGTTCCGATATTGATAAAAGTGCTCCACAATTGCTGTATCGGTCGTTGAATAAACAGCTGGCAATTAATAAATCGATGACTTCATTTAATGTGTTTGGTACACAATCCATCATCACAAAAGCATAAATAAATAAAAAGATTATGAATTATAGCCCAACCTCAAAGAGGGTATACAGGGTGTATCACCTAACACTTGCACCGCAAGTATTGCGGAAACGGAAAGTGCTATTGATGTGCTGTTTTCACAGAATGGATTGGCAGTCAAGGACTCTTATTGTTAGCCAATAAACAAATTGTAAAACTACATAGAAAGTGTATTTTTATGTAAACATACAATTTATCAAATGGAACAATGGTTGTTTCTATCATGCACTGGAATTTTTGACACCAGCTGTGTACAAAGAATATTGGATGACATTTTTATCGCGTTTAGTATGGCAGTTACAACCATTCAAAGTTTTCGGGGTGAAGGCTACGATAGCGTAGCTGACTGGCTGGTGGTTATGAGACAGTGGGCCGTGCCCCAGGGGCTAGCCACTCGGTCACTTCGCTACGCTATTGCAGCCTCCGTCCCCGAAATTTTGAACGGTTGTACCTGCCAAGCTAAACGTGATTAAAATGTCATTCAAAATTCTTTGTACACAGCTGGTGTCAAACATTCCAGTGCATGATAGAAACAACCACTGTTCCATTTGAAAAACTGTATGTTTGCATAAAAATACACTTTACAATATTGCAATCTGTCTATTGGCTAAAAATACGAACTCCTGACTACCAATCCATTCTGTGAAAACCGCACATCAATCGCACTTTCCGTTTCCGCAATATTTGAGGTCCAAGTGTTAGGTGATTACCCTGTATAACACAGTTAGTTGACAGAAAATGTATAAATCACCATCTTGTTGATGAAATGGAATACAGGATGTTATATTCAGACGAAGTATTATATGTCATGACAGCTTTGGATGTACTATTCTGTATCTAACATTCTGCACTCCATTCCAAAAGCAATATGCTTAAGGTATTAAGGGTTGTACACGAAATAAAGTGATTCATTAACTGGCGGCTTCTTATGCAGTGTCTAATACAGCAATGGTGAAGCATTCCTATTAATTTGCAATACTGTCGCATTCTGCCTGTTGGACTTCATGTCAAAATTACCGGGATCGTTTTTAAAGCAGGAACATTGTAATAGAATTTCAGCACGACGAACTCTTTTTGAATTTAAGAAGCAAATCAAAGAGTGCACTTAACAATCGGTGGGATTACTCATTGACATGGTAACAAACGAAGCAGTACAAACTTCAACTAGTTTAACCTTCATAGAGGGGCTAACAGCGCTCCTGGTGGCACCAGACCTAACCTCAGACACCATTTCAACAGTGGTCAAACCAATCAGAGTAACCAAATCTATGGGAAACATCTTGGTTATTAGTCCGTAGCTTACAAACTACTTAATCTACGGTAAACTAAACTAAGGACAACACACACACCCATGCACGAGGGGGGATCGAGCCTCCGTCGGCGCTCCATTACGCGCGGCTAATCCACCGCAGCCAGAGTAACCAGTCCATGATTTTTCACTGTACTTTATTTGTTGAAACACGTTTATGTTTCTCTGCAATTTCTTTACTGAGGTATAAATTAAACATGCATAAATGTTTCAGCTTTCAATTTGATGAAGTGACAAAATACTAAATATTTCTTATTACGAGAGAGATGAGAGTGAGACTTTTGAAGACAGTGTTGCAATTTTAGTTACTCAAGAAATAAGTGCAGGAGAGCAATTAGATTTGCAATAATTACAGGTTTTCTTTGAAAGATAAAAGCTTGACATAGATGGATAGGAAGTATGGAAGAGAAAAAAAAAATCTAGTGCAATCAGTTACAGCCACTCAACTCACTTTAAAGATATGTACAACACAAGTGATGAGAGGTGTCTTATCCAAAACAATCGCAGTTATCTTTAGTTTTTCACAACCTTTATAAAATGAGTAAATCTTTTCGACTAGTGTCCAGAAAGCGAACATGCAATAGTTTTGGCGAAAATGCTCGAATGAAGTAGACTGTAGCACATCGTGTGTAATTTAAAGTTATGATTACACTGCTTTTCTATATGAAGAGCCAAAGAAACTGGTATAGGCATTTCTATGAAAACAGAGAGATATGAAAACACTCAGAAGATGGCGCTGAGATCGCCGACAAGTATATAAGACAACAGGTGTATGGCGTGCGTCAGATCGGCTACTAGTGCTACAATGGCAGGTTAACGATTTAAGAGAGTTTGAATATGGTGTTATAGTCGGCCTACTAGATTTTGAACACGCATCTCCGAGGTAGTGATGGTGTTGGGATTTTCCCATACGGCCATTTCACGAGTGCACCATGAATTGATCAGTAATCCGGTAAAACATCAGGTCTACAACAGCGCTGGGGCCGAAAGATGATCGTTCAATAACGGACCAACGACGACTGTAGAAAGTATCAACAATGATACATTTCAAATGTTCAAATGTTTGTAGAGTCTATGGGACTTAACTACGGGGTCATCAGTCCATAAACTTACAAACTACTTACAACTAAGGACGGCACAAATATCCATGCCCGAGGGGGGATTCGAACCCCCGACCGTAGTGGACGTGCAGACCGTGACTGGAGCGCCTCAGTCTCCTCGGCCACCGCGGCCGGCTGATACATTTCCTTTAGACAATATTGTCTCGTTATACCAAAGGTATTAAACATAAGGAGAGGCGTTGAATTAAAATTTATACTGTGGCTGGGATTCGAACCCAGCATCTCCTACTTACTAGGTAAGCGCTTTACACTACTCAGCTAACACAACGTTGCAGCCAAAGCGGCTACACGAAGCATTTCACGGGAACATGAGGCAGAATTAAAGTATGTGGTGTGGAGGGAGACGTGCTTTAACACAGTCCGTGTAGTCGCTTTGGCTGCAACGTTATGTTAGCTGAGTGGTCTAAAGCGCCTATCTAGTAAATAGGAGATCCCGGATTCGAATCCCCGCCACAGCACAAATTTTAATTCAATGATTCAATGCCTCTCCTTATGTTTAATACTGAAGAAAGTTTTCCAACGTGACTTAAGTGCAACCCTTCCGCAAATTGTTGCGAATTTGAATGCTGGACCATCAAGTGTCAGTGTGTGAACCATTCAATGAAACCTCATCGATATGGGTTTTCGGAGCTGTAGGCTGACTGCACAACACAAAGTTTTACGTCTCGTCTGGACCCGTGAATACCGACATTGTACTGTTGATGACTAGATACACGTTGCCTGGTCTCAAGTGTCTCGTTTCGATGATGCCAGATAGCATTCCAGTGGGTACTAAAAGCATGTGCGAAAGCGAATATATATCATTGTGTCAAAATTTCAACGAAATCTGCGAAGAACTTTTCAGAGATTTTGAGCAAGGAATCATTTTTGTGCCCAACCTTGGTGTGCTGTTCACGGAGCAGCAGACGAGCAAAAAGTGACGCCGGCAGACGTTTCCCGGCGAGAGTGCATCGCCGGTGTCGGGGCAAAGTCGGCCGCAAGGACGCGCCACAATGGTGGGAGCGGAAGGAGCGGCCGCCCTGGACGCGTTTCGCAACTCCCGCGGAGGTCCCGGGTTCACGCCCCGCCGCCCCCCAAGGCCAGGAAGTGACACGCCACCCCTCGCGAAGAATGGCGCGTCTGGCTACGGTAATCGGGCTTTTTCTGCACCGTCGCTTGACAATGCTGGATCCTTGTGGTGGCGGCACGCTCCATCGCGCCGGTGGAAGGCCTCTGGCCGCGCCGCCGCCTCTGCCGATGTCTTGCGTCACCCGAGGCTCGCGCCTTAAGCAGACCACTGGGGCGCTCTCACTGAATGCCGATGCGTCGCCTCGTCTGGGTCACCCAGCAGACAAAGAGGTCGGTCACGAGAAGACCACGTCGCCGCCCCACTGCTCAAGGGGGTCAGTGATATCTGAATGGAAGAAACTGTACGAGGGTGGTTTTTAAAGTAAGAACCGGAAGCGTATCGTGTCACGTGACGTCCGTTCAGGTCGCTCATGGTCAGTCTCTCGCTATGTTGCCATTACGTTTCACGGCTTTGCGGTGTTTGCTGTATGCAAACGGATTAATTTTCATGGTGTGACTATCCGTCCTCCATGTATCAAGCAAATTGAACGCCTCGTTTTTTTAAAGAAAAAACTATTAATACACTGAAGCCCCAAAGAAATTGCATAATTCACCTGCCTAATATCGTTTAGGGACTCCGCGAGCAGCACGCAAAAGTGCCGCAACACGACATTGCATGGACTCGACTAATGTCTGCAGTAGTGCTGGAGGGAAGAGAGACCATGCATCCTGCAGGGCTGTTCATAAATTCGTAAGAATACGACGAGGTGGAGATCTGTTCTGAACAACATGTTGCAAGTCATCCCAGGTATCATCAATAACGACCATGTCTGGGGAGTTCGGAAGCCAGTGGAGGTGTTTAATCTCAGAAGAGTGCTCCTGAAGCCATTCTGTAGCAATTTTGGCATGTGGGGTGTCGCATTGTCTTGCTGGAACTGGCGAAGTCCGTCAGAATGCACAATGGGCATGAATAGATGCAGGTGATCAGCCAGGATGTGTACGCACATGTCACCTGTCAGAGTCGCTGTAAATGCACACGCCTCCCATCATTGCAGACCTCAACTAGTTGAAGAGTCCCCTGCTGACATGGTTGTCTCCATACCCCTTCACATCCATTCCTTGGATACAATTGGAAAAGAGACTCGTCTGACCAGGCAACATGTTTCCGGTCATCAACAGTCCAATTCACGGTTCCAGACGAGACGTAAGACTTCATGTTGTGCAGTCAGAAAGGTGAAAGACTGGGCCTTCGGTTCCGAAATCCGATATCGATGATATTTTATTGAATGATTCGCACACTGACGTTGATAGCCCATCATTCAAATCCGCAGCACTTTGCGGAAGAGTTACACTTCTGTCACGTTGAAAAATTCTCTTCAGTTGTCGTCGGTCCCGTTTTTGAAGGATCTTCCTCTGGCTCCAATGCTGTTGCAGACTTGATGTTTTACCAGATTCCCGATATTCACAGTGCACTCGTTAAATGGTCGTACAGGAAAATCGCCACCTTATCGGTACCTCAGAGACGCTTTGTTGGCCTATACCGTCCAATAAGTTTCGGGCAAGATGCACACTGCACCGTCACTACTGGCGTACCGGCAGGTCAAAGTGCAATGCGGCGTGGCACACGCAGAGGGCTCTAATGAGCGACTGCAGTTTTGCAGATGCGGGAGTATCACTAGTCCAATAAGGGACCTTTACATTATCTATCATACGATTTCGGTGTATTTCTGTTTGTTCGAGCCTAAGTACTTTCCTTGTAAGTGTAAATGAACTGTAGAACATACAAAAAATTTTACGATGAAGTCACTGTGATGTCGTACTACCAAGAACAGACGGATAAATCAGTGAAAATGTCTGATTTACATTTGGTCTAAGTTTGTTTGGCTTTCGTATTAACAACTATATCTCTCTATTCAATAAAAAATTGTACACATGTTATATGAAATTTTTAATGCAATTCCTTTATAATATCACGTCCTAAAATACTTACGACCGAGTCGAAAAACTACGTTCCTCTGTGCAGGAGACAAGTACACATCGTCAAAAAAAAATCGCGATTTGGCTTCGTTTGTCAGCTGGGTTTCGCATTCAGTCGTCTGCGCTTGCGCGAAGCACTTCCATACGCGTGAGAATAGGATCCATCCTACTAGAGATTTTATGCATGCAGCTTGTGCAAGTGGACGCGTCTACACTGTACGCGGCCGGCGTCAACGGTCCATCAGATTAGATGAGATTGCATTAATACTACTTCCATAGATCATATATACGACATTTCGTAATGATGTGGAACGTTTCAGTCTAGTAAATGTTGTCTACACTTGACAATCAATATTTTAAGTTTTTTTAATTACATATTTGTAGTTTTTTTATTTTTTATTCTTTTTAATTTTTTTTAAGTTTTATCTAATAATTCATCTGATTTTAGAAGGAGTTGTCATTCAGAAATTCCTTTAATTTCTTTTGATGCTTCTTGGTAAGTAACCAAAGACTTTTGTGGCAGCATAATTCACTCCTATCTGAGCCAAAGTTAGATTTAATCTTGAATAGTGAATATCGTCCTTTCTCCTAGTGTTGTAGCTATGCACACTGCATTTACTTTTGAATTGGGTCGGAGTGTTAATAACAAATTTCATGAGTGAATATATGAATTGAGAAGCTGCAATGAATATCCCTAAATCCCTAAATAAATGTCTGCAGGATGCTCTTGGGTTGACTCCGGCAATTATTCTGATTACACGTTTTTGTGCAATGAATACTTTTTTAGTCAATTATGAATTGCCTCAGAATATGATCCCATATGAAAGCAATGAATGAAAATAGGCGTAGTAAGCTAATTTACTGAGATGTATATTACCAAATATTGCAATGACTCTGATAGCATAAGTAACTGAACTCAAACGTTTCAGGAGATCGTCAATATGTTTCTTCCAATGCAGGCCCTCGTCAATGCAAACGCCTAAAAAATCTGAATATTTTACCTTAGCTACAGATTTATGTTCAAAGTCTAAATTTATTGTATGATTTCATGCTGACATTCTGGAGTAGTCGGGTATTCTGCCGGATGTTTGTGTCAAACTTGATGATGTCATGCCATTTACTGTATGAAACTGTATATACTGGGTTTTATCAAAGTTCAATGAGAGTCAATTTGTAGAGAACCACTTAATAACTTTCTGAAAGATATCATTTACAATTTCATCAGTTAATTCCTGTTTGTCACGTGTGATAGCTATACTTTGATCATTAGCAAAAAGTACTAGCTTAGCATCTTCGTGAATGTAGAATGGCAAGTCATTAATATGTATTAAGAACAGCAAGGGACCCAAGACCGAACCTTGTGGGACCCCATTTTTGATAACTCCCCAGTTAAAGGAATTAATTATTTCATATATATCATATGAACTGCTTATTTCAACTTTCTGCACTCTTCCGGTTAAGTATGATTTAAACCATTTGTGCACTGTCCCACTCATACCACAATACTTAAGCTTATCTAGAAGAATGCCATGATTTACACAATCAAAAGCCTTTGAGAGATCACAAAAAATCCCAACTGGTGACGTCCGGTTATTCAAAGCATCATGGGTAATCTCGTAAGTTCTCACTTCCTGTGTAGAATGGGCTTTAGTATGTGTTAACAGCGACGATATTAGATTCCAGCCGGCCGCGGTGGCCGAGGGGACTAAGGCGCTCCAGTCACGGTCTGCACGGCCACTACAGTCGGGGGTTCGAATCCCCCCCCCCCTCGGGCATGGATATTTGTGCCGTCCTAGTTCGTAAGTAGTTGATAAGTAGTTTGTAAGTTTAGGGACTGATGACCCCGTAGTTAAGTCCCATAGACTATACAAATATTTGAACATTTTATTAGATTCCATTGCATACTGTCTCCACTGCAGTGTTGCCACTATTTAAGTTCCAACCCTCGTACTAGAGAACTGCTGCACGAAGCCAGCCTTCTTGAGTGATGCCTACGACGACGACGACAGTGTCAGCGGCGAATTGAGCGACAGTGAGTGAAGTCAGCGCTCAGTTAAAGCTGGCGGCGCGTCACGTTGCGAGAGGAGCAGTTGGTGACCTGCCGCTAGCGGTCCGCCGCCCACCCAGACACCAACGCCACCCCTACGCGGCTTTCGTGGGTCGCACGACTCTTGACTCACACCGATGTGGACAGCGGAACTTCCGCAATACGGTCGCTCCGCTTCATCACCACCCGTACCGGTCCGGACGAGTTTCACAACACAGCTGTCACACTCTGAAGCAGAATACGAGGCACGCCAGGGACATTAAGTGTCCCTACTGTTTCAAAACAAGGACGACGTAGTTACATGAAAAACTATTTTCCGACATAGTCAACAAAATAATGTGGACACTTGTCTTATCGCGGCATAACTTTTGTGTTCGCGTCCCGCAGAAGTCGTCCTAGCGTGTGACACTCGTCTTCAGGTCGTTTCTCACCGGCGTAGCGTATCTCGCGGTACTCTACATCTACATACATACTCCGCAATTCACCGTAAGGTGCGTGGCGGAGGGTACACTGTACCACTACTAGGCATTTCCCTTCCTATTCCACTCCCAAATTGAACGAGGAAAAAAAGAATGCCTATATGCCTCCGTATGAGCCCTAATTTCTCTTATCTTGTCTTTGTGATCTTTACGCAAATGTAAGTAGGCGGCAGCAAGATCGTACTACACTCAGCTTCAAATTCCGGCCCTCTAAATTTACTTAACAGAAATTCACGAAAAGAACGTCGTCTTTCTTCCAGCGATCCCCAATTGAGTTGCTGGAGCATTTCCGTGACACTCGCGCATTGGTCGAACCTACCGGTAACAAATCTAGCTGCTTGTCTCTGATCTGCTGCGGGTCCCAAACACTTGAGCAATACTCAAGACGTGATCGTACAAGCGTTTTATACGCGGTCTCCTTTACAGGTGAAGTACATCTTCCCAAAATTCTCCCAATAAACCGAAGTCGGCTGTCTGCCTTACTCACAACTGTCCTTACATGCTCGTTCCATTTCATATCGCTCTGCAATGTTACGCCTAGATATTTGAACGACGCGACCGCATCAAGAAGCTCACTACTGATGCTGTATTCGAACATTATAGGATTGTTTTTTCTACTCATGCGCATCACCTTACATTTTTCTACATTGAGAGCTAGCTGCCATTCTTCGCACCAACTAGAAATTTTGTCTAAGTCAACCTGTATGCTATTACAGTCAGTTACAGACGACACCCTCCCATACTCCGGAAAACGTCTCATAGGCGTCGCTTAATGCAATTACAGGGGGCATCTCAGACTGCGTAGCTGGCGTCCCGTCCAGCCGCGACACAACACCAAAGACCTTGTAAAAATAACTAGACTCCCTGACGACGCTGCTGTCGCGGGATAATTTGAACCTTCGCCCGGCCGCCATGGTAGTGGCAAGCGTCAGATAAATACGAGTGTTATTAGCAGGTAAATCGTGTATTAAATAGCTACTGCGGTATATACAGGGTGTTTCACTAAGTGTGTTTGCCTCTGTAACTTATAAAATAATAGGTGATGGAAAATTTTAATACGGTAGGTCAACACAAGAAATGTTACAATTTCTGCGGAGCTGTGAACATAATTTATTGTATCCTTTTCCAAAGAGTTACACCACGAAGATATAATTTTTTCAATGGAACAATAGTTTTTTCTATCGTGCATTGGATTCGCTTAAACCAGCTGCGTCCAAATCATAGTCCAGTCAATGAATGCATTGTAGAGTGCATGGAATATGCGATAATTTTTGACTTCAGGACTTTGTTAGGGATAGTTAGGAGGTGAACATACTAAAAGTCCCCGCCCCTGGGGGGTGAGCTAAAGCGGGGGTGGGGGTGGAAAGGTACCATTTTTTGGTTTTTCGCTTATATCTCGAAAGCGGTCCGCTTTAGGAAGAAAATGTTTCAAATAAAAATGAAAGATAATTGAATTTGCTATAAAATTGTTTCGATACATATTAGTCGAATTCCTAACGGTTTTCGAGATATACGTTACTGAAAATCGACAATTTCGGAAAAAATCATTTTTACCTCACTAATTTTCTCAGACATTTACTTCTAGTGACTCACTCGATCGTTTCTCAGAAAATGTGTCAGAAAGAAAGTTGTAGATCATTAAATTTTTTTGAATTTGATATGCACATTTATTACCTTATCTTCAGCCAATCAGAAGTTATATCATTTATAAGATGTGCACTCAGTTTCGAGGTCCTTCTAGAAATGAGTGTTTTGAAAGGCTGTGACATTTAGGTCTTATGAAACGTGCTAGCATGGTAAATAACAACACCTTAACAATGACAAGAAGGTAATTTCAATTGAAAGAGAACACCGTTTTACAATTATAACTTTTATTACAATGTTGTGAATCATACAATGCAAGTATTTACAAGCACTGATAGTGTTTCACAATGAAAAATAAGTGCATTGAATGCAACATTTTCATTTTTCTGAGGAATGGTAGAGTGTCATTCACCTTAGTCAGTACTGGGGACGTCGTCCAACAAGATTGGTAGTCTCGATGTCACTGTCTCCATCTTCATCCTTAATTAATATTCAGACTCCGTTGTTGCAGTCGCCCTTGCAGTTCTGGCATGTAACAAAGCATTATAACAATGATTTTCTGGAACCACACCTCCACTGTCACAATCTTACGTGTATCGAAAATAATTATCTTCAAGAATTCGACAGGAGCAGCATCTAACTCTGAGAGTTTCGGAACTAGTTGGTCATTCCTTCTTTCCAATCCCAATTCGGCGCTCCACATTTCGGTTCCTCTCTTAACCAAAGTCGTACTTGGTGCTACATTCGGAATGGATGCTGCTTAACATCTCCTTCAGTTGGAGGGAGAGTTCAGAGATTAGGCTTCATGTTCACAGCTGCTTTTATAAATGATTTGTAGCGGAACACGTTGAGGGATGTCTTGGTGGCTGGAGCTCCATACCATGAGAGAGTACTCATGAATGGAGAGAGTAGAATGAATAGAGTCGGGAAAAGAAGAGTTATTGGAGAAACATCTCAGCATCATGTTGTATGATTTTGGACTTCTGATGCATTTGGAAAACACCACTTTACTCTTGCAATACGCTGCGGATGTTGTGTCACAGCCTGTAAATACACGTAGGAATAACAAATGGACGTTGTCCTTCATTTTCAATTCCTGCTCCTCTTGTTATACATTGCTTGTGTCCTTTCCACTCTAGAACTACAATATCTTGTTTTGAATGTCGTTTGGTGCAGGATGTGGCGGCTCCTCTGGTATATCAATGTGTGCCACGGTCACATTTCGTAGACCTCCTTTCATCGTAATGTATGCTTCTAGTGGAATAGTTTCGAGTTTTCCAGTTACAGCTGATGTACAACGATCTCACAAATTCCAAGTGACATTCATCATGATACACAGCCTCGTCCGCAACTAAATCATTTGAGGTGGAAAGATGCCTCATCGCTTCCTCTCCCCACTGATTATGTCTATCTCGAGAAGCGTCCATACTCGTCACTTGTATGACAGTTCTGTTGCGTCCTTTTGTGAGAAAATAACTAAAAACATCTTACTTGGGCTTCTTGTGCTCCCCATCAACACTTTTGGCACAAAAGAAACATTTTGTTTTGAAATCGAATTTCGCTTGTTTGGATGTCAAAGTTGAAGGCTGAACTACTTCAGAGGACAATGAGAGTGCCTGTCTCTTTAAATGAGCATTGATGGATTGCGGCCGGGTGTAATTTTTTCGACATTCATTATGAATCAGAAGGATGCCCAAACTTTCTAAAGATGAGGCATTGCTATGTCCCCTTTCACTAATTGCTTTGATGAGTGATAGTATTCCTTTTTTGTCACTGTGAAAACACCAACATCTGGTCCATCTATTGTTTCATCACATCAAAAAACTGAGTAGCCATTACGCTGACTACATAGTCAACATTTTCATAAGTAAATGAAAAATATCACGAAAAGCCGACATACAAAGTTTTCTATGCTTGGAGAACTTTTGAAGTGAACTGAAGTAAGAAGTGAGTGAGAACACTCCATTCCACCCCCCTGTCCAGACTCTTGGAAGGAGCCAGTGGCAGGCCTTCGATGTTCCTCGTGGGGCTTCCCCATCGTTAACCCTCTGTCGGGCGATAGGTACCGGCGATCTTGAAGGCGTGTCTACTGCAGGTGACAATAAATGAGCATCGACCATTCCTCCTCATAAAAATGAAAATGTTGCTTTGAAATGATTCATTTTGAATCACTATCAGTGCTTGTAAATACTTTCATTGTATGATTCATAATATTATAATAAAAGCTATAATTCTAAAAAGGTGTTCTCTTACAATTCCAGTTACCTTGTTATTGTTAAAGTGTTGTTATTTACCATGCTAGCACGTTTCATAAGACATAAATGTCACAGCCTTTCAAAACACTCATTTCTAGAAGGACCTCGAAACTGAGCGTACATCTTACAAATGATGTAACTTCTGGTTGGCTGACGATAAAGTAATCAATGCGCATATCAAATTGAAGGAAATTTAATGCTCTACAACTTTCTTTCTGACACATTTTCTGAGAAACGATCGAGTGAGTCACTAGAAGTAAATGTCTGACAAAATTAGTGAGGTAAAAATGATTTTTCCCGAAATTGTCGATTTTCAGTAACGTATATCTCGAAAACCGTTGGGAATTCGACTAATATGTGTAGATACAATTTTATAGCAAATTCAATTATCTTTCATTTTTATTTGGAACATTTTCTTCCTAAAGCGGACTGCTTTCGAGATATAAGCGAAAAACCAAAAAATTGTACCTTTCCACCCCCACCCCCGCTTTAGCTCACCCCCAAGGGGCGGGGACTTTTAGTATGTTCACCTCCTAACTATCCCTAACAAAGTTCTGAAGTGAAAAATTCTCGCATATTCCATGCACTCTACACCCCTCTTTTGAGCACTCATTGACTGGACTATGAACTTAAACTACATTCCTATCATTGTTAGTTTGGGAGCTATTACCCTTCAAAGTTTCGGGGGCGGAGGCTGCGATATCGTAGCTGACTGGCCGAGTGGCTATCCCCTGGGGCACGATCCACTGTCTCATGACCACCAGCCAGTCAACTACGCTGTCGTAGCCTCCACCCCCTAAACTTTGAAGGGTTGTAGCTCCCAAACTAATAGTGTTAGAAATGTAGTTTAAATTGATTTGGACGCAGCTGGTTTCAACGAATCCAATGCATGATAGAAATGCTATTGATCAATTTAAAAATTACATCTTAGTGCTGAAACTCTTTGGAAAATGATACACAAACTATGTTCATAGCTCCGCAGAAAGTGTAACATTTCTTGTGTTGACCTACCGGATTAAAATTTATCGTCACCTATTATTTTATAAGTTACACAGGCAGACACGCTTAGTGAAACACCCTGTATATACACAATTGATAGTGACGTCTGTATTGTTTGACTATTGCAGTGTACATGAAGCACGATGGTGAAGAGCTGCTCAGCGTTTAAATACACAAATCAACTTAAGAAAGGAATAAAAAGATCGAATACTGTATTCCCATTTATATTTCTCAGGAATACTACTTGTGTTAAGGGATACTTACTCTTGCTTAACACACTGTTAGTCACGACAATATAGGATTGAATGAAATAAATAACAGGCTTTTATAGTACTGGTAGCTCTTAAAAAGGAGGCACTTTAGGCAGTACTGGAGGACGGGAAATCCAAAATGTTTCATTTTATGATTGTGTAAAATAACTATTGAGATCACGAAATTAGTTGCCTCACTGCAGTTCGAATGTTTGTTTATGAAATTAATATTAGCAACTTGTAACGCAGAATTGAAAAGTAATCTGCTTTACATATAGGTATAACAACTGAGAGGGGTTTGCAGACCTGTGTATAGTTCCATATATGGACGGCACATAGCCACAGTGAATGCACGTTGCGAAGTTCAACCCTGTGACGATAGTTGCTGACGTTTGAGCAGTTCACTCTGCTATAAGTTATTTGGCTTACAGCATTAAAAATGCAAATTTTCTTGCTAGATACCCTATTGCTAATGTTAAATGCCTTAGTTAAGAAAAAGTTATGGCATACTTCGTATTCTTAAAAAAATTTCGTAGTGGCTGATTGCTGTATTCACAACGTAAGAAGCTGTTTTTCAGTTATGTATCTGATGGCATATTTCACTTTCACAGTCGATTTTTAACATTAGCTGTTTCACTCAGCCCTGTTTGATTTTTTGACGCTATGAAATAACTAAATATTTGAGAATACAGCATTAAAGCAAAGACGTAAAGTGTGAAACTCTTCCGAAATTAATGTTTGTACAAAAGTTTCACAATCGTAGAATATACCGAGAAAGTGCCAAAAAATCGTGTCTGACGATAAATTCCGTTTATATGCTGCACTTAGAACGCAAAAAATCTACTTCTTATAGTTCAGTTTCGTTAGGAAGAGGAAACGCTGTTGGCCAATTTCTACACTGTATGTGTATTACATTTACCCACAATCGATAGTTGCTATATATTCAAGGAGTCTGAAGCTGTTTTGTAGTTATACATTTCAATTAGACATAGTTTTCGCGACTTGCCTCAGATGAATACTCTCTCTAATCAAAAGAATCTTACGCACATTTAAAGTTCGTGCGGAAGTTTGCCACTACAATGGCCGCCGAGGCGCTCTTCAATTTGTCCGCTGTTTGCAGTCCGCCGCTTACGCGATTGTGGGGGCTTGCACAAAACACACGTGTCTCCAGCTAAGCCTACACACGAAGTGTTACAGCGTATTTCGGTTCACGCACAGTACATTGCATAGCAGACCATGTGCTCGGTGCTAGGGATATGCGATCAGTGACAATTTAAGAACAAGCCCGAGTCAGTAACGAACAAACGCAGAGCAATTAGAATTGGTACCGCTGATGAAGCATCCATGCAGCTGTTGCCCCGTGGCATGGCCTATTTGACGACGCGTATGCAAGTGTAGTGTGCAAAACTTACAGTCCAGTCAACGAATACCGTAAAACAGCGAATAGGGGGGAACATCATGTAGTCGCCAATTTTTGTATGGTGGTACTGAAGACATGAATGAGATACAGTACTAAAAGTCCGGAACTCTAGGGCGTGGGGTCCAGCGTGGGTGGTCGTTTAAAGGTGCACTGTTTACATTTTACTCAAATAACACTTTAGCGAAAAAGTACAATAGTATAAATTAAACGGTATACAAATTAACTACAATAACGCTGCTCTTTATAGTTCTCTCGGATCAATATTTTGCGAGATACGGGAGAAACGAAATTCTTATGTTACGAAGTTAAAATGTGAGGTCGGTTGAAGTAATTTTGCGATCGGAATTAAAATGTCTACACGACACCTAATGGCCTCATACATTTCTAGGATGATACATAAAGCCACGGAAGTGATTCCCTGATGTCTTACCACATCTATCATGCGTTCCTGCCTCTTCCTATTATTTCTGTACATTACCTTCACCTCGCTCTCCTCATTTCGTATTGGTCTACTTAATTTACAACTTCCTTCAAACTCTTCGATACTATGAATCACTGTTAAAATGCTTTGTTGGATAAAATCATTTTTCAGAATTTCTTCCCCAAATTAAAGCCAATATTTGATACCAGCAGATTTGTGCTGGCCATGAATACTCACTTTGCATGCTCTAGTCTACTTTTGATGTCGTCAGTGTTGTACCATTTTGCTTCGAAGTTTCCAGAATTCCTTGACATCGTATACTCCGCGGTTCCAAAGTTTCACGATAACTTTATCGATAATTTTATTTCC
This sequence comes from Locusta migratoria, assembly GCA_026315105.1. Lineage (NCBI taxonomy): Eukaryota > Metazoa > Arthropoda > Insecta > Orthoptera > Acrididae > Locusta > Locusta migratoria. Next base: position 811,639,858 of record CM048745.1, read on the forward strand.
GCTGTTGTTTCATGCTTCGATTTACTCACACTCTTTCCACAGTGTGTGGTCACTACACTCTTCACCAGTCCCGCACTTCTTCCTCATTTTCAATAAGCATAGTAATTACATTACCGCATCTCATCAGTGATACCGTTTGACTTCGATATTAATTAATCTCGCTCCTGTCCGTCACTTCCGTCGTGGCTTCTATGCACAGACGAAAGCAGAGCTGAACACTGCATCGCTGACCCACGCTGTTTTAATCCGAACTCTTGGATCCTGGCCCTCCCTTCTCATTTTATTTAAAAGAAATTACGTTGTAATGCTCTACAAGTTGCAATATATATGATAGCTTATTTTCATTTTATAATCTGACACCATTCCCCACAAAAAAACCGTGACTACGGCCATGTACATATTGAACACAATCGTTAGTTCGTGGCGTTGCCCGGGCGTCTAATTATTCCCTTCTTACTCCATCTCGTCCTTCATTCTCTATCCGGTGCCTTCTACCACATTCTTACGACGAAATATCTGCTGAACTATGTGTCCTACAGTAATATAATTTTACAGGTTCACAGAGTGAAATATGCGAGATGAAGTGAATATTCGTGCGTTTCGGAGTTTTGACATATCCCCTGAATAATTTCGAAGGTAAATTCAGTGATGTATGTGCATAATGACTTCCAAAATATGTCACGAGTAGAGATGGTACTAAAGTAGTAATAAATCGAGACCTTACTCGTGATAGGGTAGTTTTTCATAAATGCAATCCTTTATCCCGTCTTATCTCACTAACTAGGAGCTGTAGGCCGCGGCGGATTAGCCGTGAGTATTGGTGCGCCGTGCTGCGGTGCGTGCAGCCGTTCGCCATCGGGGGTTCCAGACCCTTCCCTTGGGCATGGGTGTTTGTGTTGTTCTTAGGTTCGTTTACCTTAGTTTAAGTAGTTTGTAAGCCACGGACTGATGACCAAGTAGTTGAGTCCGATAGATTTACAAAGATTTGAACATTTGAACGAGCTGTAGTCGTAAAATGCAAGGTATATTCAGTTGTGTGTGCGTATACTATCTGTGAACTGTCTCGCTAAGAATTAGTAATGTGATACTAACAAAGTGTAACGTCACACCGAATGCTGTACTTTCACTGCATTTTCCTGGGATTGACAGCGAGAAAATATATCGCGAAGATTTGAAATTACGTGCAAAAGTGTGCTGCAAGTCTATAAACGCTCTCATTTTTCAAATAGTGGTCCGCGTGGTCTAAAGCGTCATGCTACAGACTGGGAAGCTGTTCCCGCCGGAGGTTCGAGTCGTCCCTCAGGCATGTGTATGTATGTCCTTTCTTTACGTATTTATTTATTTTAGTGGAAGGTAGTTTAAGTAGTTTGTACGTTTAGGGAGTGATGACCATACCAGTTTGTTTAAATAGGTTTACAAACATTTTAAAATTTTAAATAGTGGTTGATAAAATTTCGTTATTCACGCGTTGCAAGCAGGAGCAGTTTTTCCTCAACTTTGTACAACGTCATTCCCCTTGAATTATGTGTCGTAGGCGGATTTTGTCCAAATAGCGGTTGTTTCCTGATAGTGAGAATATTTGTACGTAATTTGATTAATAATAACAAATTTTCTGCTTGGTCGTACGATGCAAAACATTTGAAAAATACCGCACATCGATTTCATTCAATGATTGAACATCATCAGTGCAGTTTCAATTCCTGAGGACTCATATACACCACATAAAAAATTTTCTGCAGTCAATATACATAAAAAGGCTTTTTACGATTCTAGACTGCAAGGATGATGTTCAATCGTGGAATGAAATCGAAAATTGAAAATTGGTTATTATTATTATATTATTGTTGTGGTTGGGCACAAACTCATTATGGAGTCATCATACGTGATTTGATTGAAATCGATGACAGGTCTATGATCAGTGCAGATCTTATGGAAATTGGCTTGCATTTATCGCGAATCTTTAATTAGCGCAAACTTCCTTGTGAGTGCAAAAAAGCGCAGGTAACTCCCGTTTATAAGAAAGGTAAAAGAACTGACCCACATAATTACAGGCCAATATCGTTGAGATCAGTTTCCTGCAGAATTTTAGACTATATTCTGAGCTCGACTATAGTAAATTTCCTTGAGATGCATAACCTTCTTTCTACGAGTCAGCACGGGTTTGGGAAAGATCGTTCGTGTGAAACTCAGCTTGTTCTTTTCTCACATGACATCTTGCGAGCCATGGACGAAGGGTGACAGGCAGATTGTGTTTTTCTCGACTTAAAAAAGGCTTTTGACGCAGTGCGACACTGCAGACTGCTAACGAAGGTACGAGAATACGGAATATCTTCACAGCTTTGTGACTGGCTAGATGACCTCCTAAGTAAGAGAACGCAGTACGTTGTTCTCGACGGCGAGTGTTCATCAGAGACGAGTGTATCGTCAGGCGTGCCCCATCGGAGTGTGATAGGACCGCTATTATTTTTTATCTGTATAAATGATCTGATGGACAGAGTAACTGTAATTTGCGGCTGTTTGGTGATAATGCTGTGGTGTATGGGAGGGTGTCGTTTTTAATTGACTATAATAGCATATAGAATGTCTTAGAAATAATTTCTAATTGGTGGAAAGAATGGCAACTAGCTCTCAATGTAGGAAACACGACGCCATAATGTTTTCATACAGCATTAGTAGTAATACAGTCCCGTCGTTCAAATATCTAGGCATAACGTTGCAGAGCGATATGAAATGGAACGAACGCTTAAGGACAGTTGTAAGGCTGACTGCGGACTTCGGTTTATTGGGAGAATTTTGGGAAGATGTACTTCACCTGTAAGGAGACCGCGTATAAAACGGTTGTACGACCACGTCTTGAGAGTTTGGGACACGCAGCAGATTAGTTTAAAGGAGGACATGGAAGCAGTTCGGAGGTGAGCAGCTAGGTCCATTACTGGTAGTTTCTATCAATGCTCCGGGAACTCAAATGGAAATCGCTGGAGGGAAGACGACGTTCTTTTCGAGAAATTCTGCCGAGGAAATTTAGAGGGTTGGAATTTGAAGCTGATCTACCTGCCGCCAATTTATATTTTGTGTGAAGATCACAAACACAAGATAAGAGAAATTAGGAATCGTACAGAGGAGAATAGACATTTCATTTAAATTTCCGGGGTCATAAGCCTTGGTCGATTTATAAAACTTTCCCCTAACGTTTCATCTTCGGCAGTTCGCCAGTCTACCTCTGAAGATGTCTTCCGCAGCCGAAGATGAAACGTTAGGGGAAATTTTTATAAATCGACCACGGCTTATGAGCCCGGAAGTTTTAAATGAAGTTGACGCCGGCCGTAAAAGCTAACATCGTATGAGAACAGACATTCTTCTTTCCCTCGTTCTATTTGGGAGTGGAGTAGGAAAGTAAATGCCTAGTAGTGGAACAGTGTACCCTCCGCCACGCACTTGACGGTGGATTGCGGAGTATATATATGTAGATGTAAACGCCGCAGAGTGGTGAAGTAAATCGACCTGGGCACGCCGTGAGTAGTGTGTCTGTAAATTGATAATTTGCAAGGCCAAGGTATCCGGGTGGTGTAGAGATCAGCGCACCTGCCTATTCAGCAAAAAGTTCAAATGCTTGTGAACCTATTGGACCAAACTGCTATAGTCATCAGTCCCTAGGCTTACAAACTACTTAAGCTAACTTGTGCTAAGGACAATACACACGACCATGCCCGAGGGAGGACTCCAACATCCGACGGGGAGAAACCATGCGCTCAGCATCAAGGCGCCTTAGATCGCTCGGCCACTCCAGTGCGGTGCCTAGTCAGTAGCAGAGGCGGGTTCGAATCCCGGTCCAGCACTACTTTTAAACTTTGAGCACTGGTGTGACGTTGTTAATTGCCGTGTGTGCCGTGCTGTGGGAGCCGGGACGGCTGGACCAGGAAGCAGAGTGGCCGGCTGTCGCAATGTGTGGCTGGCGCCTGCGTGGGCGGCGCCGGCGAGGCCGGCCGCCGGAAGTGGACGGCCGGAAGTGACGCCGGCCGCGCCCGCGCCCTCGCAGGCGCAGATCGCGGGGCAGCGCGCCCGCCGCTGCTCACTGCATACCACTCCACATACACTGAAACAAGCTTCTGCGTTGCTTTTAAGGAATACACAATCGGATTTTGGGTTAAAAAACAACGATTTTCGTTTTTATTGGCTTATTCTACATCTACATACATACTCCGCAATTCACCGTAAGGTGCGTGGCGGAGGGTACACTGTACCACTACTAGCCATTACCTTTCCTATTCCACTCCCAAATAGAACGAGAGAAAAAAGAATGCCTATATGCCTCCGTACGAGCCCTAATTTCTCTTATCTTGTCTTTGTGATCACTACGCGAAATTTAAGTAGGCGGCAGCAAGATCGTACTACACTCAGCTTCAAATTCCGGCCCTCTAAATTTACTTAACAGAAATTCACGAAAAGAACGTCGTCTATCTTCCAGCGATCCCTAATTGAGTTGCCGAAGCATTTCTGTGATACTCGCGCATTGGTCGAACCTACCGGTAACAAATCTAGCTGCTCGCCTCTGAACCGCCTCTATGCCATCCTTTAAACTGATCTGCTGCGGGTCCCAAATACTTGAGCAATACTCAAGACGTGGTCGTACAAGCGTTTTATACGCGGTCTCCTTTACATGTGAAGTACATCTTCCCCAGATTCTCCCAATAAACCGAAGTCGGTTGTCTGCCTTACTCACGGCTGTCCTTACATGTTCGTTCCATTTAATATCGCTCTGCAATGGCACGTCTAGATATTTGAATGACGCGATAGCATCAAGAAGCTCACTACTAATGCTGTATTCGAACATTATGGGATTGTTTTACCTACTCATGCGCATCACTTTACATTTTTCTACATTGAGAACTAGCTGCCATTCTTCGCACCAACTAGAAATTTTGTCTAACAAGGGGAGGCCGCCAGTTGTGAAATTCAGATTCGATTCATACTGCGCATAATGAAAGCTCATAGCCAGAGATGTAATTTGGCAAAGCACCAAGATGCACTTCTCAGCCATTGTCGAGAAAATCGACAATTAAAAAAAGCCGTTGCGGTGAAATACTCTCTACGATTAGTAACATTGTACAGAGGCGTGGCGTAGCAGTAAGCGCTCGGGTTCATAAACCGAAGGTCGCCGGATCGAATCTTGTCCCTAAGTTTATTTCTTTTTTAGAGCCCCTCTATATATTCTTTCCGCCTTTCAGCTTTCCCTTCTTTGCTGAGAACTGGTTTTCTATCTGAGTACTTTATATTCATACAGCTGCTTTTCTAATCTCCAAATGTCTCATTTTCCTGTAGGCGGTATCTATTTTCCCCTATTTATACATTCTTCTACTGACTTGCTTTTGCGTTCTAGCCACTCCTGCTTAGCTATTTTCCTGTCAATCTCATTTCTTAGTCGTCTGTACTCCATTTTCCTTGTTTCATTTATTGCATTTTTATATTTTCTCCTGTCATCCTGTTATATCACAGTATTTTTAGAAGGTCTTGCTTTTCTACCTATTTTGTCCTCTGCTGCGTTCACTATTTCTCAATGCTACCCATTCTTCTTCTACTGTTTTATTTCCCCCTGTTTCTGTCAATTGATGCCTAAAGCTGCCTCTGAAATTCTCAATAACTTGAGGTTCCTTTAATTTATCCAGGTCCCGTTTCTTTTCTTTTTTTTTCTCCTATCTTTCTGCAGTTTTTTCAGTTTCTGCCTACACTTCATGACCAATAAGATATGGTCAGAGTCTATATGTGCCCCTGGGTATGTCTTACAGCTTTCTACTACCGAATTCCAGTCTCCCATCACAATTAAGTTCTCCGCTCTCTTAACAGTTTGAAAAATTATCTTTACCTCCTCCTACATTTCTTCGATCTCGTCATCACCGGCAGAGCTAGTTGGCATTTAAACCTGTACTACGGTGGTCGATGTTGGCTTCGTATCTATCTCGATTACGATAATTCGATCGCTGCGCTGCTCATCGTAGTTTACCCGCATTCCTGTTTTCTTATTCATTTTCAGACCAACTCCTGTAATACCACCAACTGTTTATGCATTTATAATCCTCCACTCACCTGACCAGAAATCCTGTTCTTCTTTCCAACGAACTTCACTAATACCCACTATATCTGACTTGAGCCTATCCGTTTCTCTTTTTAAATTTTCTAACCTCCCTACCCTAACATTCCATGCTCCGATCCGTAGAATGCCAGTGTTGTATTTCCAGATAGTAAGGAAGCAGTGGTACTTAATTATGACTTTCTTCATGGGGGGAAAAATCATGAAAGTAATAAGTCTTCTAAAAACACTGTGAATTTTTTTAGTCCTTACGATGTTTTATTTGGATATTTTGAAGTTGCCTGGCGACCCCAACGAGCTAGAATTTCATAGAGTGGCGATATGTTCGCAATATTTGAGGCAAATTGAACTGGCGTCCGCCATGTTATTTGGGGTATCGGCTGACAACTGGTAGCCCACATCCACTCGAGAATTGTACCTATTTACAGTTCCACGTTTTAAGTAAAGATTGACTATTGAATATTGATGTGCATCAAGTTCCGTCAGACTTTCTCGAAGCTGCGAATTGACGAGGCTGCTAGTATATTTCCTAAAAATGCGGTAATAAAATATCACGAACCTGTCAGTAATACAGTTCCAGTTCGAAGTATAACGGTTAGCTGAGTTTTGCAATATCAACGAAAGTGCCACTGTGAAAATAATTATGTAGATTTTAATGCAAGTACATGGTCTAAACGAGCCGCGAAACATACAAAATGTTCAAATGTTTGTAAAGCTTATGGGACTTAACTACGGGGTCATCAGTCCCTAAACTTACAAACTACTTATGAACTACTTACGAACTAGGACGGCACAAATATCCATGCCCTAGGGGGGATTCGAACCCCCGACCGTAGTGGCCGTGCAGACCGTGACTGAAGCGCCACAGTCTCCTCGGCCACCGCGGCCGGCCGAAACATACAGTGAACAGTAATAGTTACGACGAACAATCATGACACGGGTTTGCATCAGTTGTTAATGTGTGTAACAACTGTTTTCATAAAGTCTAGTATACATTTACCTTGTGTTTACTAAACTAATTAAGTCTACAAACGTGTGAAATTCCTGTCCAAGGGTTTGGTTGTGAATTGTGGTGGACGAAATTTAAGTGGAAAGACGAAAGTGACAAAAGAATACTGCAATAAAAATTCGCCTGGGCCAGCTGTCACAAAAGCATTCTTCACTGAAGTAACGTATCATAAATAACTTTCGTTGTTGCCACGATGAAATAAGTACATATTTGAAGTAAAGAACACAGACATATACAAGTCAATAAATTCTGACTGTTAGTATTGCTTCCACACTTTGCACTGGTTACATGTCAACCACACTCGATCAGTTATTGTCAACAACAAATAAAAATGTTTTTAAAGGAGGTGTAGACAGTCAATAGTGTGTTTTCATCAATGACAGAAGCAACAGAAGAAGAAATATATCAAAAACGCAACAACAATAGGTAGAAATCTGAGCAGTTCTTTTATGGTGTGTACTTCAAGGGAATTGCAGGATAGGTCATCTGAATCTTCACCCTTGGGTCAGCTAAATGCCATTAGTCAAGAATTTTGTCTAAGTATATGAGTTCAAACAAGGCAATACATTTGGTGTTATTTCATGACGTACTTGTCGTTTTATCACTTCCATTTGTGCATTTAAATGTTGAACAGTCTTTACTCATTTTTCAGCAGCAATACACACTAAATACAATATACACTAAATACAACGCTTCAAGCTCAACAACAACATATGATAGACAGAATCCTGTCAAATGTACTGACCACCAAAAATATGGCGGCCGAGTTTACAGAAGTTGCGCTGTAACTCGTGTGTTAGGCACTCTATGAAATTTAAGCTCGTTGGGCGACTCTCCTCAGCTGTTCCCGGAGAACCACTGATTTAGAAACTTAATCTGTCAGGAAGTTTCATATCTGCGCACACTCCAATGCAGAGTGAAAGTTTCATTCTGGAAAGATCCTTTAGGCTGTGGCTAAGCCATATCTCCACCATATCCTTTCTTCCAGGAGTGCTAGTCTTGCATGGTTCGCAGGAGAGCTTCTGTGGAGTTTGGAAAGTAGGAGGCGAGGTACTGGCGGAAGTAAAGTTGTGAGGCGGCCTCGTCAGTCGTGTCGGGATAGCACAGTCGGTAGTGCGCTTGCCCGCGATAAGCAAAGGTCCGAGGTTCCAGTCCCGGTTCCGGCAAACAATTTTAATTTGCCACGAAGTGTCATATCAGCACACACTCCGCTGCAGAGTGAAAGTTTCATTCTGGAAACATCCTTTAGGCTGTGGCTAAGCCATGTCTCCACCATATCCTTTCTTCCAGGAGTGCTAGTCTTGTATGGTTCGCTGGAGAGCTTCTGTGAAGTTTGGAAAGTAGGAGGCGAGGTACTGGCGGAAGTAAATTTGTGAGGCGGCATCGTTAGTCGTGTCGGGATAGCGCAGTCGGTAATGCGCTTGCCCGCGAAAGGCAAAGGTCCCAGGTTCGAGTCCCGGTTCCGGCACAAAATTTTAATCTGCCAGGAAGTTTCACATCAGCGCACACTCCGCTGTAGAGTGAAAGTTTCGTTCTGAACGGATTTAGAAGTTTATTATCGAGGAAAGTTGTTATTGCAGTTGAAATAGTGGTTGCGAAGTGTCGGTTATAATGAGGGCGCTGCGCTAGTGGCTGGGGTTAGCTGGTTAGCTGGGCAGCGAGCGGAGAGCTGGAGTGAGCGAGTGAGTGAGTGAGCCAGCGAGCGGCGGAGCGCTGAGTCACGCTTGCTGCGCCATCACGGCGGAGAATGCCGGCCTCATCAGAGGAGACAATGTGGCGCCGCGCCGGCGGGCAGGGCCCCAGCCTCTGCTGGGCTTCCAGAGCAGCAGCAGCAGCAGCAACTACCTGCAGGAGGAGAGCTACACCTGCACACAAACGGGCTGCACTCCCGGCCGCCCGCCCGGTAGCGCTTTCATCTGCAACCAAATATTTCTGTGTGACCTTTGTGACGAGTTAACATGCTATTTCGAGCATGTGTGCTCCAATCAAAGGCAGAAGACAAATTGTGCTCCAAAACAAACCCTAAGTAATAGACAATACATTCTGATGATAGAAATATCCCTGCTCACCAAATTTACGTTTACACACTCGAAATTGCATATTGACTCGTCACAATGTTTACACAGAATTATTTGTTTGCAGGTGTCACCGCAACCATTTTCTAACGAGGTAAAAAAAGAGTCCTTCATGAAAAAGAAATGTAAAGCCAAGGAATTCAAAAAAATGTTCAAACGTTTGTTAAGCTTATGGGACTTAACTACGGGGTCATCAGTCCCTAAATTTACAAATCACTTATGAACTACTTACGAACTAGGACGGCACAAATATCCATGCCCGAGGGGGGATTCGAACCCCCGACCGTACTGGCCGTGCTGACTGTGACTGGAGCGCCTCAGTCACCTCGGCCACCGCGGCCGGCGCCAAGGAATTAACAGAAAAAAAGACATATATCTTTTAGGACTAATATTCACATCTATATTTGTACTAAAATAATGTATTTAGATTTGCACAGCTCCAATTAAATTTAAGAAATACCCTGATGATGGTGAGATGTTGCGTTGCCTGTGTGAATGGGGCTTAGGTCTTCGCTAGGGTTGCTTGTTACTAAAGCACTCTAAGCCACACAACGAAACAAACTTCTAAACAGAGAATTTCTTAGTCACGTTAATAGCAGCAATTTTTCCAAGGTTCTTCCACCAGAATAAAGTCGTTGTTAGATGAGAACGGATTTTTATTGATTCTTTCATCACACTACAGCACTGTATACATCTGGTCTAAAGCTCCTGGCAACCGAACTTACAAGAACGTACCACAGCTGTCTACGACTTTCAGCATCTTTCAACTGCCTACAACTTACAACTGCCATCAACTGCCGCTTGCCGTCAGTAGCGGCATGTTTAAGTTCATAGATTTTGGCGCCCAAGTCGCGAATACGACACGTAACGTCACGTGACGTTTACAAATTCTGTTTCAAATAAATTGACTACACATTTTGAAGAAATTTATACAGTTCGATTTAGTGGTTAACAAAAGTTGGTAAAAAAAGGTTACAATTCATGCTATAAATTAATTATTGAAATGTAAGTGGTGCGTATTTCGCTACACGGCCGCTAGGTAATACAATAACCTTTGAGCTGCAAGTTCATGTAAACAAACGAGTCCGCAGCTGACGTCTTATGATTGATCTTCAAATTCAAGATTTTACCAAAATTTTAAGATAACGACAATTTACAAGTGAAAAAAAAATGTTCATAAAGGCGTATGGTTTATCCAAACCTAATAGATGACAATTCTAGTTTTTCGTAAATAGTTCGAAACTGATATAATCGTTAGACAAAATGTTAGGCTCATAAAATTTACAGTATTCTCGTTTCAAAAATAATGTTAGCAGTGACTGTTTTATCGTGAGGTTTTTTTTATCTCAGGATCTTTGATATTTCCTATGAAACGTCACAGTGGCATAGAGGTGCTGAAATATGTTTGGGTGAAAAGTAAAAATTGTGTTTTGTAAATCAGACGGACCTCATATCGAGAATAAATAAATAAATAAAAATAAAATAAAATGCATGGTTTTCAATATGGCGTAAAGATAACTTCCATTACACTGACACGTTGCACATCATTAAGGAATGCTGTATTCATTGCGAATGCAGCAAGTAGTAATGCAGTCTAATGCAATGTGCAGGAGAAAGGAATGCGCAGCAGTGCCTTACTGTATGACTCACGGGGTGTGTACTCTCCTCTCCCCACTCTCTCCGCCGATAAGTGGCCGGTGCTCAGACGAGGCCCCGAGGCCAACCTTGCGACGCCACGCGCCACCGCGCATGACGTCACATGACATGACATGACATGGCGTCGCCGAGCGGCGGCGAATGACCGCACCTGTCAACGTCAGTCGCTCCCTTGCTACCTGTCTCACTGCCGTCGACAACACCGCGGCGGCACTGCCAGGCTACATAAAAATTAGTACACCCACTTAGTTTACCAATTAACTCTAGATTTATTAAATTAACAGTGCATATACAGTACATGAAATGATTACACCAACAGAGCAATAGCTCAAGCGGTACTGGGAGCTGGTGTGTATGCATGCTGAAACACCCATATTAGTTCGTGGTGTAACATCGAAGGGGGGCAGTGCAGGTGCTGATTACGACTTGTTACGATGTGTATGTAGTTCAACCGGTCGCCGCAAAGCGACTGTTCTGAGCTGGAAAGCAAGAAGAAATTTGGAGAAGGAATTAAAGTCCAGTGTGTGGAAATAAAAATATTACATTTTACCGATGACATTGTAATTTTGTCAGAGACAGCAAAGGACCTGGAAGATCGGTTGAACGGGATGGTTTGTGTTCAAAGGTGCATACAAGATGAACATTAAGAAGAGCAAAACAAGGGTAATGGCGATGCTGAAGGAATAAGATTAGGTAACGAAACAGTAAAGCTGGTAGATGAGTTTTGTAACTTGTTCAGTAAAATAACATCCGCCAGAAGCAGTACAGAGGTTATAAAATGCAGAATGGCAATGGGGAGAAAAGCGTTTTCGATAAAGAGGAATTTACTAACTTTACATATTAATTTAAGTGCAAGGAATTATTTTCAAAAGGTATTTGTGTGGAGTGTTGCCTTCGAGGGAAGTGAAACATGGACAGAAAGAGAATAGAGGCATTTGAAATGTGGTGCTACAGAAGAATGCTGAAGATTTGGTGAATGGATCGCGTAACTAATGAGGAGGTACTTGAAAAGAATTGGGGGGGGGGGGATGAATTTTTGGCATACCTTGTCTCAAAGAAGAGATCGATCGGTAGGACACATTCTTAGACATAAAAGAACCTTGAATTTAGTACTTCAGGTAAGTGTTTGGGGTAAAAATAGCAGAGGGAGATCTAGAGACGAATACAGTAAACAGATTCAAATGGATGTGGGTTGCCCTTCTTATGAGGAGATGAAGAGGCTTGCTCAGGATGGAGTAGGGTGGAGAGCTGCATCAAACCATTCTCCGGGCTGAAGACTATAACGTCATCAACAGCTAGAAACTGTTTGTATACTAAGTGATGAACTAAAGATGATAGGATGACAGCTAAGTTTTTAACCATACCTGTAGAAAGCAAAGCGACTGTTCCGAGCTGGAAAGCAAGAAGAAATTTGGAGAAGGGATTAAAGTCCAGTATGTGGAAATAAAAATATTACATTTTGCCGATGACATTGTAATTTTGTCAGAGACAGCAAAGGACCTGGAAGATCGGTTCAACGGGATGGACGTGTGTACGATGCCCACTATTACGTGTTCTCAGTCTCAACTCAACTCGGCAGCGGAACCGACGTAGGCTTCTCTCGCTCCGACTGGCGCCAAAGCAAGGTCGACGCTTCTGCCTTTCCGTTAGTATTTTGTTTACATCTACAGATGTTTATTATACATTTTACTAGCTTAATTCCCGCTGCTTTATACACATAGACTGGATGTTCTGCATTGGTTGTTTCTATTTCGAAATATAAATTTTCATAGATTTTGCTTTAAAAATGCTTTCCTAATCAAGTATTTTGATACAGCCTTGCCACCCTCTATTGTACCACGATGTGCAGAATTCAAACACACCGAAATACATTTTTAAAATAATTCTAACCATGGTTCCAAATCCTAATATTCGCATTTCTAGCATCAAAATAGTCTTAGTCGCACCCATAAAAGGTTTTCCCTTATTTCATCCGCTTAATGGTTGAATTTCCAAAAATATCGGAACAGTGTTTTTAAAATTCAAATCAAAAATCTAAATCCGAACTTTTGTGTTTCTTGCTCCAAAATGACCTGAATAGCAACGTATATTAAAACAACCGTTCATCCCCTATTTCACACCCTTAGGAATGGGAATATCGAAAGGTCACTGATAACTACAGTGTAAGATAAACAACGTCTATAAATTTCAAGTTTCTATCGCCTGTAGATTCAGCGCCGTTTTTTGTCTTTTAGAATCGTATCGAGAAAGCGAAATTCCTTTCTTACCCTTTGGTATCTTTCTTGGTAGTTTCACTTTTCAAACTGCAATAGAACTTATTTTTCTTCATTCGTAAGTTTATTGCACAAATCACGTTTCTCTGTATGTAACCTCTTTGCTATTATAGTGTCAAAAGTCATCGCCGGCCGCGGTGGCCGAGGAGACTAAGGCGCTCCAGTCACGGTCTCCACGGCCACTACGGTCGGGGGTTCGAATCCCCCCTCGGGCATGGATATTTGTGCCGTCCTAGTTCGTAAGTAGTTCATAAGTAGTTTGTAAGTTTAGGGACTGATGACCCCGTAGTTAAGTCCCATAGACTATATAAACATTTGAACATTTTGAATTTATTTAATTCAATCGTATATTGTGTTGACTAACAGTCAGTTAAGCAAGAGTAACTATCTCTGAACACAAGTAGTAGGGCTACTTGTATTCCCGAGAAATACAAATGAGAATACAGTATTCGATCTTTTTATTCCTATCTTAAATTGATTTAAGCAATGAAACGCTGAGCAGCTCTTCACCATCATGCTTCATGTACACTGCGATAGTCAAAAAATACAGATCTGACTATCAATTGTGTCTATATACCGCAGTAGCTATTTATTACACGATGGGGTGGAGGCTACGACAGCGTAGCTGACTGGCTGGTGGTCATGAGACAGTGGATCGTGCCCCAGGGGATAGCCACTCGGCCAGTTAGCTACGATATCGCAGCCTCCGCCCCCGAAATGTTGAAGGGTTGTAGCTCCCAAACTAACAGTGATAGGAATGTAGTTTAAATTGATTTGGACGTAGCTGGTTTAAACGAATCCAAATAGACGATAGAAAAAACTATTGTTCCATTTAAAAAATTATATCTTTGTGGTGTAACTCTTTGGAAAATGATACAATAAACTATGTTCATAGCTCCGCAGAAAGTGTAACATTTCTTGTGTTGACCTACAGTATTAAAATTTCCCGTCACCTATTATTTTATAAGTTACAGAGGCAAACACAGTGAAACACCCTGTATATACCGCAGTAGCTATTTAATACATGATTTACCTGCTAACAACATCCGTATTTATCTGACGCTTGCCACTACTATGGCGGCTGGGCAATGGTTCAGATTATCCCGCGACAGCAGCGCCGTCAGGGAGTCTAGTTATTTTTACAACGTCTTTGATCCCTCGTCGTCAGAGTGAGCAGGCTGAGCTCGCGGTTGAGTGAGCGCTACGGCTGAGCAGTGGGCTGGTACAAGTGCAGCGTGGCTCGCTCTGGCGGCTGCAGCGGAAGTGTGTCAGGGCGAGCGCGCCCGCCCCTCAGCCTGCCGGCCACTTGCGCTTTCGTGCGCCCGCGTATCGCGACCATCTCCACTGCAACCGTCCGGGAACTGAGCGCGGCGCCCACACCAGACGGTCCCCACTGCACGTGCGTCACGCAGCGTAGCGGCACAGTCTAACAAATACAGTCACGACACTTCCGCGGAATTTTGTTATACACTGCGACAGCAGCGCTCCAAGCGGAGGGCAAGCTACTTTTATGAATACGATAGTGGATGAGTGCGAATAGTATCGTTTATATCGATTTTAACACATTTTTTTTACATTAGAGAACGTATGTAGTATCATAAAATAGATAATAACTTAAAAATAGCTCCACCTTTGTCTTCCTTACGTCTCCTAAGATCACTGACAAGGTTGGAAGCGGTACATTACGGCATAGTTTATTTACCGTTATCTTGTAACCCACAGGGTTATACTGAATAATTTAAATTACTATTAAAATAGAAAAATGGCTAGGAAACACCGAATACCCGCCCTTTGGCAGAAAGACGTGTTTTTTTCTTCTGAAGAACGTTAACGTTTCTCCACTCTAATTCCAGTGAAATCGGTGAGCATGGAACGAAGGAAACGAATGTAGAATGCAATAACTACAGTATTTAACGCACCAAAGCAGCCACCACAGCTGTAGCTGAAGGAAAAACGTCACAGACCTGGCAAAAAAAAAAAAAAAAAAAAAAAACGGAAAAAAGCAAACAAGCTCTATTCGACAAAGAGGAACCCAATTCCACAATTGTTGCTACAGCTGAACCACAAACGGCAAGAATCTTCAAGACAATGTCTTCTTAAGCTAAAGTAATCACACTCGAAAGAATATGCGCTTATAATAAAGACGAGTGAAGCCTAAAAATGTGCGAATCATTAGACCCCATACCACAACGATGCGTTTCAAAAACTCTTTGTCATAGTAAGAACACACCAAAATAGAAATTTATGTTTCTATTATGTTTATATTCTACTTACTTTCAGCGGAATAAGCTGCAAATATACACATATTCGTAAGTATTGGTTCATGACGAAGTTCTTCGTTATACCACTGAATCAGTAAGCTCGACCGTTTTTACATTACTTTCCGTGTTATGTATGCCTCTTGATATATTACTGATGCTTGTAACACAAAAATTATATTAACTATTTCATTAATTACGCACACAAATAATTACAAACAAACATCACTCTTTCGGTGGCTTACCCACCGCTAGGAGCGCTAGTGTCGTTGCAGCTGTCAGTTGGTAAAAACTTTTACAGCAGTGAGTGTCGCGACTGTATATGTTAGACTGTGGTAGCGGCTCTTCAGCTGGGGTCCTCGACTTCTCGGGGGCTGCGCCACACTCGAAACCTACCACCAGCGCTCACTAACTGAAATCGAGACTCATTTCAGCAGGCCTCGGTTTTCCAGGATCTATGCCCGGTTTCACCAAACTTCGTCTAAATACGTTACACAAACGTCAAATTCAACGCCTGTACCAAAAGATTGGAAAGTTGCTCAGGTCACACCAATATATAAAAAAAGGCAGTAGGAGTAACCCACTAAACTACAGGCCTATTTCACTGACGTCAATTTGCAGCAGTGTTTTGGAACATATCCTGTATTCAAATATTATGAATTATCTCGAACAGAACGATCTATTGACCCAAGGTCAACACGGATTTAGAAAATATCGTTCATGCGAAACACAACTAGCTCTTTATTCACACGAAGTGATGGGTGCTATCGACAAAGGTTCGCAAATCGATTCCGTATTTCTTGATTTCCAGAAAGCTTTTGACACCGTACCTCACAAACGGCTTTTAATGAAATTGCGTGGTTATGGTATATCGCCCCAAATTTCCGATTGGATAGGAGATTCCTTATCAGAGAGGACACAGTTCGTAGTAATCGATAGTAAGGCATCGACTAAAACAGAGGTGATATCGGGAGTTCCACAGGGTAGTGTTATTGGTCCTCTGCTGTTCCTTATTTACATAAACGATTTAGAGGAATATCTAAGTAGCTCTCTTAGGTTGTTTGCAGATGACGCCGTCATATACCGTCCAGTAAAATCATCTGAAGATCAAAACAAGCTGCAGAACGATCTGAATAAGATATCAGTATGGTGTAAAAATTGGCAATTGACTCTAAATAATGAGAAGTGTGAAGTATCCACATGAGTATGAAAAGAAATCCGTTAATATTTGTTTACAAGATAAATCAATCAAATGTGAAGGCCGTAAACTCCACAAAATACCTACGAATTACAATTACTTCAGACTTAAATTGGAAAGAACACGTAGATAATATCGTGGGAAAGGCGAACCAGAGACTGCGTTTTATTGGCAGAATCCTTAAAAGATGCAACAGAACTACAAAAGAAACTGCATACATTACTCTTGTCCGTCCATTTATTGAGTATTGCAGCCCAGTGTGGGATCCTTATCAGGTGGGTTTGACGGAGAACATCGAAAGAGTCCAAAGAAGGGCAGCTCGTTTCGTATTGTCACGATACAGGGGAGACAGCGTTACGGAAATGATACAGGATCTGGGATGGGAATCATTACAAGAACGGCGCTTGTCGTTGCGGCGTGGGCTACTTGCGAAACTCCAATCGCCAACATTCTCCTCCGAATGCGAATGACTCCCACTTACATAGGTAGAAATGATCATCAGAATAAAATACGATAAATCAGAGCTCGAACAGAGAGATTCAGGTGTTCGTTCTTCCCATGCGCTATTCGAGAATGGAATGGGAGATAAATAGTACAATTGTGGTTCGATGAACCCTCTGCCAGGCACTTAAATATGATTTGCAGAGTATCCCAAGTAGATGTAGATGTAGAATTTTGAACTACCGTCAAAATCTACAGCGTTTCAATGAATTGACGTGGCGTTTATTTTAACAGACTCTCCAAGCGAAACAGCGTCTAGAATCGTGTATTAAATCGATACTATCCAGTTTTATCGTTTGTTTTTATTGTTGTTCTCTAGTTTTCGATTGAACAAATAAATATCGCTACGTAAATAGCGGGTACGGCCAAAGTTGTTGTGATTCGTAAGTTTGGTGAAACCGGGCAATAATAACACTGACATAATGGAACGTGCCGATGAAATAAAGAGTATCGTAATATGACATTTTAATAAATATAATCGCCTTTACTGCTGCTTATTAGCTTTATTTAATTGTCCACTACAGCTGTTTCGCCGTATTTGGCATTGTCAAGTGGTTGTCTGTTTGTTGCCAATATACACACAGCATCTGTACCTCTATATGATTTTAATAGGTACTTTCTTAGAAAGTCGTTTTTTAATAATTTTTAAAAGAATGACTTTCTTGTTTGACAGTTATGTTGAACTGTACTTAACTGTCAAACAAGAAAGTCATTATTTTAAAAATTATAAAAAAACGACTTTCTAAGAAAGTACCTATTAAAATCATATAGAGGTACATATGCTGTGTGTATATTGGCAACAAATAGACAACCACTTGACAATGCCAAATACGGCGAAACAGCTGTAGTGGACAATTAAATAAAGTTAATAAGCAGCAGTAAAGGTGATTATATTTATTAAAACGTCATATTATGATACACTCACTGCTGCAGGTCCATTTATGAAAAAAGAAATAAAGAGTGTTTCTAAAGTTTCTGATTGTGAAAAAAGTTTGTTTGTGGGCGTAATTCCTAGCGGGAATTTCACATATAAAGGTTTCAGCAATGCAATTAGTTCTGAAACCTTCTTGATATAATGGCAGACGGTTCATTTCGAAACCCCATTTAAGTCTGCTATTAACATTTGAAGAGATCCGGTAGCATAGTATCGTAGAGTTGAAAGCATCTTTTGTATTGGGGTTAATGGTCTGTTTCTGTTAGTTGGATCCTCTAGTCTATTTTCAATTTGTTCCAGAAGTTTTAATGCTACTTTCTTGGACAACCTGTATCTTGTAATAATTTTATATCATTAATTGTATAGAAATGATCATTGCGCTCCGAAATTTCGCGTTCAGGCCTTTGATTTTCTTGCAAATTTATGTACAATACGTCTGCATCAAAGTTATCTCCCTCTTCACAGCCAGAAGACGTAAACAGCAATAAAGTATCTATGTTTCCTTAACAAAAACTCCTGAATATACAAACACTTTTCTATTATTAATGTACGTTTACGCAGTGTATTTCAACAGTATTTGTTAATCAGTATATTTTTACAATTGACCTTTGTAATATTTGTTTCCACAGCTTCCGTCAAACTTCTCACCCTCTTTATATCCAAATATTCCATTTATTGACATCGTTATAAATTCAATGTACATTCTGCCAAAAGCTACGTAATCCACTGAAAGTTCCAGGGCGCATGCGCCACCGGTCCTGGTATGCACGCTCCTTGCTTTAAATCGGAAAGTGTGAATGTCTGCAGATGCGCTGACGCATCTTTCAGTCTAAACCACATTCCCTAGATCATAGGGATGTCAAATTCCTGTCATATGCAAGTACAGTAAGTAACAGTATTATTCTGATTTATATTTCACAATGTTATAGACAGTAGGCTTGGTATGACGCATATTTCAGGCATAACGATTATGAATTTTTAATTTATGATGTCACATTGTCTATAGGTATGCATGTATTTGTGAAAAATACGGTTTTATATCTGTCGAAACCGTGGTCAAAAGTTTATTAAAGAACTATATTGCAAGTGGTTGGCTGTTATTAATTTGCTATGTTTCATTTCGTTAGCAGAGGTAATTAATGTCTTCATGCTTCTGCTGATGTGTTTTTTAACAAGCATATGGTGGATCAAAACTTAATACACGTCGTTTCAGATCTCTTCCATATTGATATATTGATTACACAAAGCATTCTGTACATCGTAGACTGACACTGTCCCTGACTGTAGCAGTATACACATCACACAGTGACTACAACCAGACTAACTGTACAGACTGACTTCGTACCCTCCAACATCCTCGCTGGGTATATATAAAACTCTTAAACAATTATACTCTTTGAAAATAATTTTGCGAGAGTAAGTAAAAAATTATCCACAAGGTAGTCAAACTTTTATTGTAATACAAATAGAACACTGACGTTAACATCATTGTTCAATACAGTCTCCCTGCTTTCCTATGCACTTACTCCATCGTTTCACAAGCTTCCTGATACCCTCAGAAAAAAAAAGAAAATAAAAAGAAATTAGGCTGGGTACGTACCGCCTCCCTCACTTCCTGGTTAGCTGTACATAATTTGTACATGCTAACATTTCTACATCCTTGTAGTGAAGTAAGCTTCTTTGCTAAATGTTTTTATAGATACTTAATAGTAGATCGTCCAGCCGGAAAAGAATAATTAGTAAGCCCGTTAATTTAATATTTTTGAACAATTCAGTTTTTATTCCAGTCGTTGATGCTTTCAGTTTATTGCATTAATTATAATTTCTGGTAGTTAGATGTTTTTAAAACTCCACACCAGAATTATTTTATAACATGTAAACGTCTCCTATTTGCAAGAACATTACGCCAGTATTCGAACAATGAAGAAAGTATTTAACTCTTTTATTAATATGCAAGCATAGTTAGTGAAATAACAGTACAAGTTCGTTAACATTTAACCTGTCAACACTGTCAAATATAACCCGCGGTTCCGCTCGCGTGTTGGCTGATTATGATAGATAAGCTATCTTTCAGTAGTGTGCTGGTTTTGAAGGATGAAATGAAATACAATACCTCCTCTAGAAACAAATATATTTAATTTACATTCAAATAAAAAAAATTATGTGAAGTGCTTAATGATTTACAATAAATAATACATACATTTTTCCTTATAGCTTGTGTTGCAATATCTCAACACGTATGGTGAGAGTAATGTCCAAATTCATTTTAATTTCATTTTAGGGCATTCTGATAAACTACGTTATTTGTATTCAAACAAATTAAAACAAATTTCTTTTTTACTACTTTATTTATTCTTATATTTCCTTCTTCGTGTGCTTATCATTACAGAGAAAGAGCTGAAGACATTGTAGCATGCATAGACCAAAGATATGTTCTGTGGCATCACGTTTCGCTGTGTGTAACCTCCTTGCTATAGAGTCGCAAACGTCATCGCTGGCCTTCAATCCAATTTTTTTTTAATAATTTGACGACTTTCAACTACCATATCTTCCACCCCTTATAGCCATCGGCATGGAACTGCTATGGTGTACAACGGGAGACTTCGGACAACAATTACACACATACCATTCGTTTGCGTTCTGTAGCTTTAGCTGCAGAGCGAAATATTAACACGCAAACACGTAGAATTTTATACACACCGATAACTTTCCATCCCAATATACTCCACCCTTTTATCATTATCAACCCTCAAGCAACAATGCAACCAATAAAACCATTTTCAAAGAGTGATTATTGGTCCGCATTTCGCGTTATATTCTTCAAATTACTAAAGATCTATCAGATCGTTGTAAAACCGTGCATAAAACCTTCCTCAGGTATAAATTAGTAACTGTACAAATATTTAGGTCTCTGCGTCTTGTCGCTCGGACGTGATAAGCGTACATCGAACAGACATTCACATTAATATATCTAGATAAATAGCTATCCGATTGCCATAAAACCGTGCCTAAAGCCTTCCCCTGGCAGACATTAGTAACTGTACAAATTTTTAGCTCTTTATATCTTGTGGTTCAGATGTGATAAACGTACACCGAACAGGCATTCACATTTATAGATATAGATTAAAGCGCAAATAATGCAAGGTTTCTCTTCAACTGAAAAATGCGATGCCACGGCTTGTAGAACATCACCGAGAGAACCTACTTTGTTGTGTTCCATTGTAACGTGAAGTCGGAGTACAAATGCCGGCTGTGACTTTTCATATCTTGTTTACGCGATATTCCTGCCATCTCTCCGAAGACTTTTGGCACCTCAGTGTTCAGAAACTCCTATTCTTCACGGTGTAATTGCTGGATCTTGAGACTGTGTCAATAAGTGATGGTTACAATAGTTTCTACATGCACTTGCAGCATGTACAGATAGGAAAAGAAACCGTAAGTTGCGGCAGAGAGCGCTAAGCCGGAGCTATCAACGCTGTTCAAGGAGAGTCGTCAGAACGTGCTCGGCCGTCTGTGGCTTTAGTGCGCCTCTCGCCGCCCCGTGACCTCGGCTACATTTCATCACAGGCCTCCTGTACCTCCTGTTACTACAGGCTTGCGGTAGTAAAATTACTGCTCACGATTTACCGTAACTCGCTGTTATGAAGTGTCATATTTTCAAAGAACTGTATTTATATAGAAGGCCAAACATTCAAATTCCTCTATACGTTTTTATCAGTTTCAAATGGTGTGATGATATGACTAATACGGTAGTTATTCCGACTTTTCGGCGCTGCAAAGTCGTATTTGGACCAGACGATTTTCCAGTTTATTTAAAACTAGCTGAAAACCCGGCGTTGCCCGGGTATTTATTTACTTACTACTGTCAGTTTTCAATATATTGATTTGTATAAGGGCTATATGTCTGAAAAATATCTTGGGAATATTATTAGTAGTAAAAAAGTAACAGATTAAAACTTGGTTCATGATAGGGCTGTTTTCCATGAACGTTACTGTTTACGTGCTCATATCTCATTAACTACGTGTCGGTATTTTAGACAATTTAGAAGCTACATTCAACTATATGTGTGTATACTGTCTGTAAAATTTCCTGTCGCTACAATTTGTATTGTTCAAATTATAAATTGTAACGTCATACCGAATGCCGTAGTTTTACTGCATAAACAGCGGAAAAGTAGCAAGCGATAAACTTTTCTCCTTTTATCATTTTACAGTCGTTGCCACCGAGAAAAACTTTTAAAAAGGTTTGAAATTATGTTTAAAGTTTGTTGCAAGTCGCTAAGTACTGTCATTCTCATACAGTATATTTCGAAAGTCTAGCGACATTATAGAGCATTTTTTGCGATTTCTATTGGTTATGACGTTATATCTTTTGAAACATGTGCCGTATGTGATTCTTAACCATGCAGCAAATGTTAACTCATGGTAAGGAATGTGTGTACCAAATTTGGTTGAAATCGGTCCAATGGTTTAGGAGAAAATGAACAGCATTTTCGCAAAATGCAGCAGTTTTTCGCGCATCTCATTGTTTAAGACGTCATATCTCGTGAACTATATATCGTATGTGATTCTTACACTTACGGCGACCGTCCTCATTGATTGAAGCTTACGTGTAAAAAATTTCATAAAGATTGGAACAAAACTGTAGATTTGTATGCAACACGTACAAACATACGGACACTCGGCTTTATATATTAGATATGTTCAATGGACAGATTTTTTGGCTACTATACTATTCCCATACAGAATGACGTTTTAAAAATTTATGGAGGGCGGGATTGTGAACTTTTTCATGCAAGGACGCTATAAACAGAAAAGTGAATTTAAGTTTCTGCAGCACACTGCACTTTTTGACCGATCTGTAGGTTGAATGAAATAGCAGCGTAAAGCACTTTACGACAAATTTAATTAACGAAACAGCAGCCCACAGTCGAGTCGGCGACTTCACTGAAGTAACTCTTGAATGTGGCGACCACCAATTTCGTTAAATTGTGTGCAGCTAAGAACCATGCTTTGTCTGACTCTCTGAAACATTCCATGCTCCATTTTGATGGTAATAAATGCTGTAAGGACACCACAGTGAGATCAAGAAGTGTTCCTGTTAGTGTTGCTTATACAAGGGACTTTACATAAGCCAAAGGAAGAAGACGGTTGAGTCTAGTAGAGCAAATGGATTGGCATGAACTGGGAGATGTTTTTTCACAGTGTAAAAACTCTAGGCATTGATCGATCAGAGTTTTTGATACGAAAAAAGGTGTAATGAACTCCATGCTTTTGTGTGTTACAGAACTTTTATTGAATCTACGTCTACATACATACACCGCAATCCACCGTAAGGTTCGTGGAGGAGGGTACACTGTACCACTACTAGGCATTTCCTTTCCTACTCCACTCCCAAATAGAACGAGGAAAAAAAGAATGCCCATATGCCTCCGTACGCGCCGTAATTTCCCTTATCTTGTCTTTGTGATCACTACGCGAAATATAAGTAGGCGGCAGCAAGATCGTACTACACTCAGCTTCAGATTCCGACCCTCTAAATTTCCTCAACAGAATTCCTTGAAAAGAACGTCGTCTTTCCTCCAGCGATCACCAATTGAGTTGCCGGAGCATTTCCATGCCACTCGCGCATTGGTCGAACCTACCAGTAACAAATCTAGCTGCTCGCCTCTGAACCGCCTCGTCTTCCTTTCAACTGATCTGCTGCAGGGTCCCAAACACTTGAGCAATACTCAAGACGTGGTCGTACAAGCGTTTTATACGCGGTCTCCTTTACAGATGAAGTACATCTTCCCAAAATTCTCCCAATAAACCTAAGTCGGCTGTCCGCCTTACTCACAACTGTCCTTACATGTTCGTTCCATTTCATATCGCTCTGCAATGTTACGCCTAGATATTTGAACGACGCGACAGCATCGAGAAGCTCACTACTAATGCTGTATTCGAAAATTATGGGATTGTTTTTCCTACTCATGTGCATCACCTTACATTTTTCTACATTGAGAGCTACCGCAGTCCAGACCGCACTGTTCCATGCAGTTACAGCATGCATTGTTTCCCGCTAGAGTGCGGTACTCTTCCTCATTATTCATGTCCTCCTGCCATAGCAACTGGTAATGTGTCCAGTTCACTTCTACTGTTGACACACCTTGTAGTGGATGTGATACAGCGTGGTACACAATGGTTCACTATTCGATTCGAGAGCTTTCCGACTAGGTGTTTATTCACGGAAAGGCAAATGGCAAGTGGTGACGGGCATCAAAGTTGTGTCAGGAGACCTACACTCGCCGACAATGAGCGCAGCATTCAATGTTTGCAACAGTGTTTCGCCGTTGGCTCGGATAGAATTGTTTAAGGAAGCAGGAAATCATTAAGGAAGTACCAGCAATGTTCGGACATCGGATGAAAATGCAATTAACACTGTGGTAGGCGACCACCGTGTTAGTACCAGGCAATTGACCCGCCAGTACAGGTAAGCCTTATGACCGTGTGGAACATTCTCCATGACCAGAATGAAACTTTCACTCTGCAGCAGAGTGTGCGCTGATATGAAACTTTCTGGCAGATTAAAATTGTGTGCCGGAACCGGAATGCTAGCCCTGCAGAGTTCGCAGGAGAACTTCTGTGAAGTTTGGAAAGTTGAAGGCGAGGTACTGGCGGAAGTAAAGTTGTGTGGACGGAACGTGAGTCGTGTCGGGACTGCTCAGTGGTAGAGCGCTTGCCCGCGAAAGGCAAAGGTCCCAGGTTCGAGTCACGGTTCCGGCAGACAATTTTAATCTGCCAGGAAGTTTCATTCTCCATGACATTTGGTACTACGTTTATCAATTACAGCGTGTGGAGGAGTTATTAGCGATAGACTTTCCACAACGAGGGCAGTATTACCACTGCTGTAGTCGCCAGACATCTACGATTCCGCGATTTGTGTCATTTATCCACGACTTAATTTCGGATGGAATGCATTCTGGCGCCTTCCAAAGATTTTTTTAACATGTTGGCACCGGAGGTATGAAATGGTATACGTTTATTAAATCACAACGGTAACTATGATTTGCCGCTGCGCCAGCACAAATGAACTTAACCCTTTAATGCATACTGTTGTTGATCAGCTACACACCTTATTTTTTCTATTATCTTTCAAAATGCTCAAAATTTTACCACAAATTCATTTTGTTATTGTTTGTACACTTGGTGTTACATATGCTAGTAGCTCGTCCTAGAAATTATACATTGCAGAGTGCTACCGAATCAGTTCGGCAGCTAGCTGCATTGAGTTACTTCGAACATGTGTGTTTGTTTACTTTGCTACGTAAAAGTACTCACTCACATACTACTGTTGCATTATGAGTTGCTTTCTGGAAAGATGAGAGACATAATAGTGAAATTTACTGCATTGGGTACATCATGTAAGCACTATATAGCTGACCAGCTATGAATTTGTTGCTAGTAGTGCGTAATAATTTAAAGATTTTTCTCCTATATTTTTCTCAGTTTATACGCACTATACGTTAATCGTGGTAGTTTTTATAGATTAAAATAAAAAGTTATGCATTAAAAGTTTAAGAATAGGTAGCCAACGTGATGCGATGGGAAAGGCGTGGGGCGAAGTAACGTGTGTGTGTGTGTGTGTGTGAGTGTACTTTATACCTAAGATTAGTTGAGCTTCGTTAAAATGTTTCAAATGTTTGTATATCTTATGGGACTTAATTGCGGGGTCATCAGTCCCTAAACTTAGAAACTACTTATGAACTACCTTATACTAAAGACAGCACAAACAGCCATGCCTGAGGGGGGATTCGAACCCCCGAAGGGGAACGGTCTCGCGCATCGCAGCATAGCGCCTCAATGCGGTCGGCCGCTCCGCCGCAGCGAGTTTCGTTACGAAGTTGTGATCTGTACTTATCGGATTCTGTTAACGCCTGCAAGCCATCTCAGCAGAGCGACGTCTCAAGTTATGCGTCTCAGTGAGAAATTAATGTCAGACTAGTTTGAATATGAGAGTCCGTATAATGTGCTTTCACGAAATATTTTTATTTCTTCTGGTAATTTATGTCATGGCTGCTGATTAACTGTATGTAATGAGCACGAATGGCTAAAAGTTGGCCGCTCGGGAGTAGCCGAGTGGTCTTGAGCGCCACGTTACGGATCGCGCTGCCTCCTGCGTCGGAGGTTCGAATCCTCCCTCGGGCATGGATGTGCGTGTTGTCCTTACGTTAACCGTTTCAGGGACCCTCTGGGTAAAAATGTGTAGATAACTTCTACGGTGTCTAAGATATTTCAGAAGCGTTTTTTCTCAATGGAAAGAACATGTATACGACACCTGAGTGTTCAATCATTTCATCATGAACAGTTACTACCGCCTGCGGAAGATCACTTAAAAATATTAAGAAGCGGGTGTTGCACTGCGCAGCAGTTTGCGAACTTCATAGGACATGGATATTGTGGGTTACCTGTATTCCTCTGTATAACTGAAAGTAGTGGTTATTTTGCGATGTAGTTATTGAACGGTCAGTTTATTTAGGACAACAGTTGGTATTACAAAATTAATTAATTTAGAGCGTAAAAAAGCCTTTTTTTCAGTATACGCAGTGTTGTAGAATGAAAATGGGTGCATATCATTGCATAAATCTTGCTTATAAAATCATTGAAACTTTAACTTGGGAGTATTACAGCATTAAAAATAATTTCCTTGACAGAGAAAAAACTCAGGTCTGAAAGGGTTAATTTAACTTAGTTCAACTAGTTTGTAAGACTAGGGACTGATGACCAACGTTGTTTGGTCCCATAGGATTACAAACATTTGAACATTTGAACTGAAAGTTGGCAGCCTTTCGAGCCGATACTTCCTTTTCCCGTGGCACTCTTGAACTTCGGTTAGTACCATTGCAGGAGAGAGATTTCGGAACTACTTGAAACTTCCTGCCAAATTAAACTGTGCTCCGGAGCCGGGATTCGAACCTGCGACCTTTTCCTTTCGAGTACAAGCACTCAACCGGCTGAGCTATCCCGGCACGCTTCAAGCTCCGTCCTCACAGCTTTACTTCCGCCAGTACCTCTCCTCATACTTTCAAAATTGCCCGCGAAAGGCAAAGGTACCACGTTCGAATCCCGGTTCCGGCACACAGTTTTAATCGACCAGGAAGTTTCTCGTCAGCGCACACTCGACTCCAGAGAGATAGAGTATCATCGGGAAGTAGTTGCTGGTGAGTTGCGGAGCCGGCAGAGGCGAGCCGCGGACCATTCGTGTGCATTACGCAAGTCGGCATTCGCTGGCGGCGGCGTTACCTCACCGCGGCGCCTCGTGTCTACAGGCGCTAGCCGGGGCCGTTATGAGCCGCTCAGTGCGGCCTTCCCACTGCCATTTCCACAAGAACTACCCGGTTGCACACAAGTGCTGCTCCTCAAAAAAACACTCTCCCACTCCTAAAAGTATCTGAGCTGTTCTTGTGACTTGCCTTCTTTCATCTTCCTGCAGTTTGTCGACTCCAGATGTGGACGTCTGAGCAATGGCAGTTAGAGATTTAACAACTACATTGGAGACTACTTCGGTTGGTTCAATGGGGAACCCTTGTCGGGTAACAAGTTTTTTGTTTGGCCATCTTTCGTAGAAAATAAACTAATATTTGGTTTTGGAAATGAAACTGCCTTTTTCTTGCTGCAATCCTTTTATTTTCTTCATACACGTTTCGCAATCCGTTCTAGGGCATCATCGGTGGATTCTCTGTGTTTCGCGATTTTCGTGGTGTTCTTCCCACCTGGTCACCAGTTGAATTCACACAGCTTCGCCATAATTTTATGTTTCCTTTTTTCCTTTTATCACTTTTTCAATGTCTACTATTTCACCGACTTGATGGTGTATATCTTTTAGGAATTCGTATGTTTACGCGTATTTGCATCCTTACTTCTTTAGAAGTCAGCCCCAAATCTTGCACTTTCCTCCAGACAGCCTTCTGCATCGTAAACTGGCAGATATGCTCGTCAATCGATGGGAGAAGAACTCTTAAATCAGAAATCGCAGCAGATTCGAAATCAATAGTGGCACTCTTTGAGATCCATCCTGGCACTTAATCTAAAATACTACAGAAAAGACGAACATATGTCTCTTTTCTTTTATCTCGTAAGAATGCAAAGGCCACGCCGCGGCGGAGCGGTCGAGCGCATTGAGGCGCTATGTTACGCTGCGCGAGGCCTTTTCCCGTCGGGGGCTCGAATCCCCCTCGGGCATGGATTTTTTTTTTCGTCTTTAGATAAGGTAGTTCATAAGTAGTTTGTAAATTTAGGGACTGATGATCCTGCAGTTAAATCGCTTAACAAACATTTGAACATTTTGCAAAGGCCACTGGATAGATATTTGTTTCATAGTCGGAACTTCCGAAAGCTGCATGAAGTTTCTATACCTGATAAAATTTTTTGCTACAACTTTTGAATTTTCCATCATAAAATCGTCTTTTTTACTCGTTAGAGTCTGTCATCCTGCTAATCCACCTAAAACCATCAATGTGTCTCCAAACTTGTCGTCACCTAAAACTGGTACCATTATTTATAGTTAGTAACGCTGTCAGAAGATTGAGGTCTTCTATTTTTTATGGTTCTTTCTGATTCCTGTGAGTTTTGGCCTTGTGGCGGCATAATGTCCTGACTGTCGTTTTCACTTGCACTAAGCACCATACGGTCATTCCCGGTCCTCCAGGGGCCTCGCGGTTCTTTCGTGAGTGGGTGCTTGGAGAGCACGGGGCCCCAAGCTAATGCAGTCTTTCTTCCTTCTCTCCTACTGGACTGCATTTCTTTTCCTTCCCCTCCTGTCCTGTCCCCAGTTCTTTCTCTTCCCACTGGGGGACTGATGACCTAGGTAGTTTGGTCCCCCTATCCCTAACAATTAACTAACCAACCAACCTAGCGGGCAGTATGTTCTACGTTTTGAGCAGCTCCAAATCACTTTTTCATCTGCTTTGGTTTTCTTTACGATATACGAATAAACTTCATATTGGCCACATGGTTTGCTCCGTTTGGCCGTTGATAGCTCCATATCAAACTCATAAACAAACAAATACACGATGTGCACGAAATGAACCCTGCGATATTCAGAGTGGTACTGACAGTGAGCGGTAGCAGCTGAGGTGGGCAAGGACTTTGGAGCTGCAGGCAGGCCGTGTAGTCAGAGTGACTGCACCTAGGATGAGGATAACATAGAACTACAGCGGGCACAGGAGTGGGTGTTCAAGGATACGGGCTCTAGGTGGGCCGTGACGTAGTCGGCAGGTAGTTTCCAGTTAGACTGGGTGCAAATATCCCAAATTTCTGGTTCAGGTCGAATTTCAAGTTACCACGACTTGTAGAAGTCGACTGTTACATTATTAGCTGCAAATACCACGGATATACGGTTACTAAACATATCCGACGAGATCGTTATCCTCAATAAGGCATGAACATGAAACTAATTTTATGTCGGAAACCACTCAAATCAGTCAAAAGAAATTATGGCTATTGGTACATCAATGCGTAATAGTTCTACAAGTTGCGGTCCCACAAATCGAGACAATATGAAGTTACATCTAATTGAAATGAGTGTTGCGGCGACAGAATGTCTTCGTGATGCTCAAGGTATCTTTGAGAGAGTGCAGCATCTATGTGATGTTTAAATCCATAAATGATGTTTAAATGGATTTGGACGAAATATTGAGCAGCTTCTGTAGCGTGTGACTAATTAACTGCACTGCGATTTAGTAGCTCCGCAAGGCCTAGGGCGGACAGGAACTCCACAACTCAGATAATATCGAGTTAGGATTCACTTATCCCCCCCCCCTCCCCAACCACATGAAATCCGCAACTTTCCCCTCAAGTAGATGCGCTCATACCTGGGTCTTCCTGCCTGAAAAAATGCGACGAAGAAAAGCTAGATACAAGTTGCAAATATAGTTTTCCTCGAGACAACCTCGATGCAAGACTCTCAAGGAAACTAGATGAAAATCTGATTCGGATGTGTTGATGGGCCACTATTGGTTGGCACGACCCCTAGTCAAGAAATCAACACATGTGATACGGTTTTTCATTCTATTTATAATAGAACTAAGATGCAGATACCCAAACAATATTTCCTTTTCTTAAATGAGAAACAAAAGATAAAAACAAGAAACCTAAATATATGTCTCATAAATCAACTTTACTGTTTTAAGCTCCCTGAGTTAGAAAAGAGCTGACAAGAACTCTTGCTATAGTGAAATATCTTGATTTTTCAGAGAAATATTTTTATTTTTAAATAGGGAACAGAAAATTCAGACATTAGGACATGAACCAATTTAAAAGTATAATAAATCATAATGCCAGAGGATCCATCACTTACACCGCCTTCTACCTCTCGGAAATTATGAGGAAAATACATATTTTTCCCCTTCTATCTGCGCAGAAGAGTCTCCTGCAGCGTCACTCAAATTCTTCAGGGATTTGGCCACATTGTCAATATACAAAATCCGACTTTTCTGCCACTGTTGCAGTCAGCCTTTGTCAAGGTGTCTGGCTGACTT
The DNA here is from genome assembly GCA_026315105.1 of Locusta migratoria. NCBI lineage: Eukaryota > Metazoa > Arthropoda > Insecta > Orthoptera > Acrididae > Locusta > Locusta migratoria. The sequence goes on from CM048745.1 coordinate 811,670,365, forward strand.
TGGAGAACTACAAGTTCATGTGGGAGCTTTCACTCTGGTTTTAACTCTTTCTTTGAATCCACTCACCCCAATATTTACATTTGTGTGACTGCCTCGAGAAGAGTGCAAGCAGACTCTTAAACTGGACAAAATATTTGCCAGGTGTGCTTCCATATAAAAAACGAACAAGAAATGCAAAAGCACAAATGTTCAACAAAAAAGAAATCTCTCATTGCAAAACGGGGAAATTGGCTGTTTGAATTTTAGAAGTTTGTTTCTTACAAAATTTTAGTGTTTCGTTTAACTTCAAGTAATTTTGTGAATAAAAGTATTAGTAACTGAAGTCCATTATTATATACTTTATTCCATCACCTTTCTTTCACTTTAGAAGTTTAAGTTTCCGTACATTCATTTATGATATATTGTTTTGTACATTATGTAGTAAAATGTAATAAAATTGCTAAAAACTAGTACAAGGTGTTTTTTTTTAAGTAAGTAACTTTTTGAAATTACAAAAAGACGTGATAAATATCTCAATAATTTTATTTTTACATGAAAGCCTGTACCTTAATCTAACTTTCTACACAATTTACGTCAATATTGAGGCACTTATCATCTTGTACCAGTTTTTGATTACCCTCCTCATAGAAGTCTGCTGCCTGACTGGTTAACCACTACGTCACAACTTTTTTGACTTCGTCATCGTCTTGAAGACGCTGACACTACGAGAAACATTAAGAAAGTGATCCTGCAAGGAAGAAATCATAAAGCGCCTGTTTTCTCTCACCTTACTGTCCTTTGTTCATCATGCACATTTGTGCGGCCATCTTTAAATTCACTGACCTACTTTCTTACCATTTCATCACTCATAATGTTTTCTCCGTAAACTTCACAGATCTCACGATAAATATCGATCGCTTTTAAGCCTTCAGCACTAAGAAATCTTATAACAGCCCGTACCTCACAGTCAGCGGGACTCACGATTAGCGGAGGCACCTTTAACAATTGTTGTTGTTGTGCTCTTCAGTCCGCAGACTGGTTTGATGCAGCTCTCCACGCTACCCTGTCCTGTGCAAGTCTCTTCATCTGAGAATATGTTCGGCAACTAACATCCTTTGAATCTGCTTTTTGTATTCGTCCCTCGGTCTCCCTATACGATTTTTACCCCACACACTTCCTTCTATTGCTAAGTTGGCAATTCCTTCATGTATCAGAATGTGTCCAACCAATCTATCCCTTCTCTTAGTCAGGATATGCCAGAAACTCCTTTTCTCGGTTAAGCACCTCCTCATTAGTTACATGATCTATCCACCTAATTTTCATCATTCGTCTGTAGCGCCACATTTCAAAAGATTCTATCATCTTTTTATCTGAACTCCTTATCGTCCACAATGCTACACTCCAGACAAATGCTTTGAGAAAGGACTTCCTAACATTTAAATTAAACAATACACATGGTAAACAAGGAATGGCGTCAGTGCGTAGACAACAGATGTAGGTACCCAGTGCGCACGCGCAAAACGCTGACCGCAGTGCTGCGGCCGCAGTGTGACAAAACGGTACTTACTTAAAAATAAAATAAAAAATAAAAAGAGAGAGAGAGAGAGAGAGAACGCCTCGTATTTGTCTTACTGGTCGCAAAGCGAAAACTGCGCGTCTTTTGGTTAGTTGCGGAGTTCGTGTACTGGCGGTCAGGAGCGTTTCGGCCAAGTTGCGGTATTCGTTTGTTGAGCAGGTAAAAGTTGCGGATTTCGTGTGAGCCGATGGCCTACGCGATCGCCGTTTCCTTAGCGATTACAGATCCTTGTAGCACGCCCGATGCGCAGTGTCATTTTGTAAACTTGATTTCTTTTAGTGTTCCTCTCCGTATCGTCTGCGGTCGTCGGCTACGAGCGCTCAGCATTAGCGAGAGAGCGACTCCCGCGCTATCAGCGCGGTGCAGTGATGCGGAGTGTGTCCGGAGTGTGGAGTGGACTGGAGTGGGGAGCGCTTATCTCGCGTCCTCCAGCCGCCGCCAAGAGAGCCCCATAAATTTCAGCCAGCGCTTTCGGCCTTGTTCCGCGCGACGCGACCCACCCGTCTGTTGATAGCATCACCGCCGAGTGAACGAGCCATTACACCGCCACAACCAGACTGTCAGGTGGACACTTAGTTGCCAAAGTAAACAATATTGCAATTTTTTTATTGACGCTTTGATGCCTGAAGATACTTAAAAGTACCACCAAGTTTTTAATCTCATAAATTTTTCATAGTTCAGCTTTGTCTGCTTTGAGCCTTTTGGCAGGTTTCAGTAACTTCACTTTACAGTTTCAAAGATGTCACTTCACCAGTCAAACCTCTCTGATGACCATAGCTTTAAACTCTTTGTCGATCGCTGCTGCGTAAAAGAGAACACTGATCACAGAAAGTGGCGCAGCCGCGGGTGAGGAAGAGGGGGGGGGGGAGCTAATGTGAGCGCGCGGTTGCTCGCTGTGGAGGTTCGAGTCCTCCCTGGGGCATGGGTGTGTGTGTTTGTCCGTAGGTTAGTTTACCTACGTTTAAGTAGTTTGTAAGCTACGGACTGATGACCACGCAGTTTGGTCCGATAGATTTACAAACATTTGAACATTTGGAGCTAATGTGGCTGAAGGCGCCCCCCCCCCCCCCCCAAAAAAAAAATCAACCTCCCAAAGATTATTTTTATTTATTTATTTATTTTTAACAGGGCGGAACCGAAATTTGAAATAGTACACATTTAATAAGTCGCAACGTAACTGTAATTTTATAGTTAAGTGGCATGTTATTAGTATGGAGAGCGATCAAAATTTATTTAAAACACACTTACTTCAGGCAATATCGCTAGTTTATTTGTTGCTTTTTTTACCGCTTTCGATGAACTATATCATCATCTTCAGAACCATTTTTTTTAATATAACAATTTTCTCCTATTTTCACTTTGGGACTCACAGAAAATAGTTACTTGTGAGAATGAAATGTAAGAAAAAGAACATTCTCAAATGATTAAAATTTGCATCACCAAAGTGGATTGTCATCTGTATTGCACATTTAAAAATTGTGTGTGTTCTTGCCGCAAGTCTCCTTGTTACTTGTGGCAAGAACAAACACAATTTTTAAATGTGCAATACAGATGACGATCCAGTGAATTTTATCCATTATGGATGTTGAATTCCGTGACTGTTCCTAATAGGTTGTGGAAATAAAATCTGCTACTAGTCACAATTTTTTGGCAATTTATTAGAACACTACCGGTTTACCTTGTGCCCATCCTCAGGTGTTTACATTCAGACAACTGTTAAAAGAAAACGTTAATTACTTTGTGCTTATCAATACATAGGTATCCTATAGATATACATATATATAAAAAACAAATATGGTATGTGGTGGAGTGATTTGTGCTAAGGCTCTAACTGTACTCACATATAAGTATCCAGTTCGTATTTGTACATTTCTCATGGATCTTGGTTGAGAACATTGTAGTAACATGATGCTAATTTGCACTCCCATGTTTAAGGTTTTGCACAGTACACTTCATAACTTGCACTCCAAACATCGCCACAGTACACTTTATCACTGACACTCCAAGCATCGCAATGTTTACATTTAGGCACATGTTATGGTCAAAGAACTTAGCTCAAGATATACAGAGAGGTACACACAGAAGTACAGAGATGCCACACACATAGCTATATCACATGTTACTAATCCCAAAAGCGGGATTTGTTATACTATTGTGGAGCCACACTGTCATTTATCACATGTCGTTGCCAGTGAATTATATTATAGAGTGAAAAGTGGTCTTTATCATATTCTCGTTTCAAAACATTTGTATAAATTACGGTGCGTTTTTTTATGTATTTCTAATAGAGGCTGTTTCTGTTTTTTTTCTGTGTTAAGTTGTGAGGGGGTAATGAGTGACAGTTTTTGTTTGTGAATAATTCGATGAAAATATTCAGAAACGGTTTATTTGCTAGCTCCACTTTGGTGATGCAAATTTTAATCGTTTGACAATGTTCATTTTCTTATATTTCATTTTCACAAGTAACTCTTTATTTTCTGTGAGTCCCAAAGTGAAAATGAGAGAAAATTGATATATTAAAAAAAAATTTGGAGATTATGACATAGTTCATCGAAACCGGTAAAAAACCAACAAATAAACTAGCGATCTTGGCTGAAGTAAGTGTGTTTTATAACTGTAATTAACGTGACAGTGGGTCGCCAACGTGATGCCGCCACTCACAAGGTGAGTTGCTGCCACTGTGAGCGGTTTTAATGCCGCCGCGACCAGCTTTGATGCTGCCGCTATTGTTACTGCTACGCTGAAGTTAGGAGCCGGTTGTTCATATGCGGCGGCCCGCCGCTTAGCAGGTCAGCGGCGTTACGGAGAGGACTCTTATGATGACGACCAGAAACTACGAACAACAATTTTTTACACATATAGTCTCATGTTAACAAGTCTCATGTTGACCAGTTATAACATCGGAGAGCTTCTTATATTTCTAATAGCGAATGATAAGCCTCTACCATTAGTAAATTCATTAGGCCAGTGGTGCCACGGGGAGAGGGGGGAGGAAGAAGAGAGGGGGGGGGGGGGGCATTACGCAAACTGCGTCATTGAAAATTGAAATAGTCAGGGGGTGTGAAAAATTAGTACTTTTGGCTAGCCTTGGGGGGATCTTTATAAAATAATTTACAAAACGTGAAATAAAAGATATTTAATTTTAATATTAAATGGCAAAACCATTTTTATTAGGTAAGGAATCCAGGACCTAAAATCTCGAGAGGCGTTGTTGGTCGCAGTTGTGTGTGGGGGGGGGGGGGGAGTAATTGGCGAAAGGGGCAGGTCACCTCTACAGTAGGCTTTATTTTTTTTTTTTTTTTAATCAGCCTCGCCCACCCCCAGAACCAAATCCTGGCTGCACAACTGGTCACAGTTACAGAACCGTCTAACCTATACAGTCTCGACACTCCGACTGATTTTTATTATACGCCACGACGGCAACGCTCCAAGCGGCTGGTGAGGTACATTTCTGAATACGATATGAGTGTGAATAGTGTCGTTTAAGTAGATTTTAACGTACTTTTTACAACTGGGGCGGTATGTAGTGCCATAAAATTAGGTAATAACGAGAAAATAGCTCAACATTAGTCTTTATTAGGTTTCCTAAGCACCATTGGAGGGTACGAAACGGTACTTTACAGGGCAGTTTGTTTAAGATTACCTTGAAATCTACGACTTTTTACTTAAGAAATTTAGTTTGTATTAAGAGAAAAAAATACTAATAAACAACAGAAGACCCAACCATCTACATAGAAACGTCGGTTTTCTAATAAGAAACGTCAGGACTTCTTCACTACAATTCTAGCCAAATCAGTAAGTTTTGAACATAAGAAATTATATGGAATGCATTACCTGCATTATTATTAAATGTGCCAGGTCAGCCATTACAGCTGTAGCCGTAAGGAGGTCCTCACAAACGTGACAATAAAATATTTAAAGCAAAGAAAGAGTTTCCTAACAAAGCCGAAACGAATTCCAAAATTGTTGCTACATCTGAATTACAAAAAGCAAGAATCTTCATCACATTCGTTTGACATGCAAAAGTAATTCAAATGTCCAAATGTTTGTTAAGCGTAAGGGACTTATCTGCGGGATCATCAGTCCCTAAAATTACAAACTACTTATGAACTACCTTATCCTAAAGACGACATAAACATCCATGCCCGAGGGAGGATTCGAACCCCCGACCGTAGCGGCCGTGTGACTGGCGCGCCGCAGACCGCTCGGCCACTGCGGCCGGCGCAAAAGTAATTATGCTGAAATGAATATACGTTTATAAGAAAGAGAAATGTAGTGGAAAAATTTTCGAATAATTAGAATCCAAATCGAATTTTTGCATGACAAAGAACATACGTGTCATATAAGAACAGATAACAACAGGAGCAATGTTTTAGTCTGTTTATATTCTCTTACTTTTAGCGGAGTGGGCTGCAAAATACACACACATTCGTACGTTTTTCCTCAGGAATAAGTTGTCGTTTATATCAATGAATAAGGGAAATTTATCTGTTTTTACATATTTTTCAATATTATTTATTTACTTCGGTATTTTACTAACGCTTGGAACGCAAAAATTACAGTAACTGTTTGGTTAATTACACCGGAAAGTAATTATAAATAAATATAATTCTTACGGCCCGTTGTCCACCACTAGGAGCGCTAGTGTCGTTGCAGCTGTCATCTAGTAACAACTTTTACAGCAGTGAGTGTCGCGAATGTGTATGTTAGACGGTGCCCGGTCTCCCACGGCTAGTACGCTTGGCAACAGTTCGTATAGACACTTGTGGACGCTCAGGCCCTCTTATCTGTACTGCGGTACCTGTCTCACCTGCCACTGCTGCTCTTACAGTACGGCGATATTGGCGAATCTAGCAAACGGTTGTGACAGTGTTCACGTGACCGTTGCAGCCAGAATTGTTGCACAGCCGACGCAGCCCGTCCAAATTGTGTTGGAATTAATTCTCCGAAGGGACCATCCCGCCACTGGGAATGCTACAATATGACCCCTTCCAAACTCAATATATAATAATACTTTCGTCTGGCTAATTGGCCCGCTGCAAGTCTTTCAATTCAAAAATGTTCAAATGTTTGTCAAGCTTATGGGACTTAACTACGGGGTCATCAGTCCCTAAACTTACAAACTACTTATGAACCACTTACGAACTAGGACGGCACAAATATCCATGCCCGAGGGGGGATTCGAAACCCCGACCGTAGTGGCCGTGCTGACCGTGACTGCAGCGCCTCAGTCACCTCGGCCACCGCGGCCGGCGTCTTTCAATTAACCGCCACTTCGGCGACTTGCGTGTCCGTAGCCTACCGCAGTTATTGAACCGGGAAAAGGAGACCTACAGCTTTACGTGGAATCCAAACCACGTGTCGTTTCTGGCGACTCCTCACATCGTTGAGAAGTGAAGGATGGTTCAAAGTGAAGACTGAAAAATTCGAGATCCAACCGGGTTTTGAACCCGATATCCTTCGATTTCCAGTCGAGCGCTTTAACCCAAGACTCCGGGCCCGACTTCCAAACTCGCTAGAATGGCTGTACGAAGCACGAGCATGTCTCCGCGACATGGCGCATGTTTGCCTCACACGTCGATATCACATTGAGCCTTAAGACTGTAGACATGCCTTGTTAAACATTTCAGACCCGAGATTGTAGGCGACGTGACATTAATAGAGAGAGGGACGTTTAAAATACAAAATACGTTCAGTAATGCTTTACAAAAAAGAAAATAAATTAATTTTTAAAATTTCTATACCCACACAGTTGTCTGTTTTGGACATTTACTACAAATTTTTATGTTCTGCACCATCTTACAGTACCTGTTAGATATGATAGCTTCGCATGTCAAGACAAGGATATAAACACCGTGTGAACAAGTCCCGCCTCCCGCGTCAGAGGTTCGAATCCTCCCTCGGACATGGATGTGTGTGTGTTGTTCTTAGGTTAAACTAAGTTAAATTAAGTATTTTGTAAGTCTAGGGACTGATGACCAAGTAGTTTAGTCCCATAGAATTACAAAACAATGGAACATTTTTTTGAACAAGTCTTTCTTGCCGCCATTGTAAGTGTACTGGACGTTTGCCGACTGCTAGTACCACACAGTGTAGACACATGGAACTAAAACGCATTGCGCACGTTACCACAATCCATCCGTGATAGTGTGATGCAGGCCCGAACTTCCTAGAGTGAATCACAAAGAAATAAAGCGAGCAAAACCAGAACCGCACAATTGTCCGTGCAGGGTCTGAAAGGATTAAAAGGGCGCACTGTCAGCCATGTGACTACACTACCTGCTGGTGGACGAGGCTGAAAGCATTATCGGTGACCGAACGCTACAGGCAAAGATCCTAGTTTCAATGCTGGGAGAGTACACAGGAAATTTCAGTTATTCCGATTGTATCAACAGTCCGCAGTAGGGAATCGGAAATTACAGCCCGTTTGTTGTTCTGTGAATGGGCTCGGTGGCTGTCGGGTGGAACAGGTAAGGAGCGAGGGCAGTTCATGGGTGAGGAATCTTGCGTGGGCGCGGCACGTCGTACAGGAAGCGGAGGCCACTCAAGGGAAGCGAAGGGCCGTCTTATTAAGACACAGGGCGTCTCCCTGCGGGGCCCTGAGGCGTGCAGGGCGGAGCGCGGTAGCAGGAAGTCGTAGGGCAACGCGACGGCTACCGACCCTGTACTGCATGGCGCTATTACGCGGGCACACCCGATGCCACCACTATGGACGCCACTTCCCTTGTCTTTAATGGCGATACACGTAGGAAAAAATGTTTAAATTTCAGGCCTAAGCCAGTTACGAGGTATGTTCACATGGTAAGTTACGTTTAGTTACATAAAAGAAACGTGTACAGATACAGAAAAAATATTTATTGTACAAAAATCTACAACTGTTAAACTACTTTTCTACATAACTTTCGAAATTTTGTAGGCGCTTGTCATAACGTGGCACAAGTTTTTGTATACCTTCATAGAAGGTTGCCGCCTGTGTATTCAACCATATGGTAACACGTTCTTCCAGCTCGTCACCATCGTTGAAGTGTTGACCACCAAGGACAGGTTTTAGGTTTAAGAAGAGATGAAAGTCGCTAGGAGCGAGGCCCGCACTGTACAGAGGATGATCAAAAGACATTCGTGTATATAAAATCATAGTTATGTTTATTTAGATCAATGTACACAATCTATAAGCATAAAGTGTGTTGGTAATATAAGGTTTTCCTTGTGAAAATGTTCCAACAGTATTTAAATTGTAATGTAATATAGTTTTCGCTTTGCTTCCACTTTACATTTTGATAAAATGTACTTCTGTTTTGTCTGTTCATTTAAATATATGTACATTTCCATTGTGTGTTGTAGATGGCAAAAAAAAAAAAAAAAAAACAAAAAAACAAAAAAAAAAAAAAAAACCGTCCCAGTGAAATTCCGTAACAGTTGTTCGGCCACATTCGCCGCGTGAGGTCGGGCATTATCGTGACCCACCTTTTAACCACTGAATCATTCGTAGCATTTCGTCCGTAAACCTCGTAGATTTGCCGATGAGTTTCCTTTGGTTTAACTGTCTTTGCATTTAGAAAACGGATCACGCATCTGATTTCATAAGCGGCGGTACTTTGAATTACGGCTGACATTACAAAGAAGCACTACAAAGCACACGTCGGCAGTAGCGATCTGAAAATGGCGTACATGTCTTCTCCTTGAGTCAGAGTAATTGCCGCGCATGCTCGGAACTGCGATCGTGCCGCTGCCGCGGATAGAAATAGAAACGGAACTTACTTTGTGGACGTCCCATGTATTTTTCGCCAGATGCTGTGTTTTGCTAAGTACAGTGCTATTTTGTGCCTCATTATACTGATTTCCAAGTAATTTCTATATTTTTACCAAAGACTTCTTTTTCATAAGATTCGGTATTTCTAACGGCTTTTTAAAAAATTTTAACTTATTATTATCATTATTTCTTTTGCCACTTAGGTTTATAAAGTTGGTTTATTTAAAGAAATATAGCACTACTTTTCTCCAAACACCAGGATTTTTTTATTTAATTCAGTGTCATTTTCTCACAAAATTCAGTTTTATTTGTTCCACAATTCTTTTTTATTCTTAACCAAATTCGGAGGTTTCTATGTCGTTAGTTTTTCGCTACAAGATAAGTTATTTTTTGACCAAGAGCGTTGTTATTTTGCTGCAAAATACGACGTTGGTTTCTTGATTTGCTTTAAGTGGGGTTTTGTTTCATTATTTTCTTTCAAAATATCATGGAATATCAGAGATCTTAATGATTAATTCATCTAAAAGTAAGTGTACATCAAAATTTTAATTTTTTGGTAACCGGTTTTGGCCACTTATATGGCCATCTTCAGACCACAACCACCATATTTTTGGCCACCGGCTATTCTCAGTCGGAGCTGTCTGGAAGGCTGAAGTCGACTGCTGTGAGTAGTCTAGAAGGTTGAATGTTGACTGCCGTGAGCAGTCTTTTTTTTAAATTCTATTTTATATCTAAAAACTCATCTTACTGAGTAGAAGGATTTTTCCTTAAAATTCTTTTAATTTCTTTTTAAATGGTAGTAGGCTGTCTGTCAGACTTTTCATACTATTTGGTAAATGACCAACGACTTTTTTGGGCAACATAATTCACCCATTTCTGGGCCAAATATTTAACCAGGAATATTAAGACCATCCTTTCTCCTATTGTTGCAGTTATGCACCTTGTAATAACTCTTGAATTCTATTGCGTTATTAAAAAGATTGAAATATTTGCAATTCTAAGGGACCCAACAACTCTTGTCATCGGTCCCTAGACTTACAAACTGCTTACACTATTGTAGAACATACATTTTTGTATACTGCACCAAAGCTGCTTTTTTATCATCTACTGACTAGTTTTGGGCTTTGACCATTTTCTTAAGCCCCATTCGTTTATAATATATTTATATATTTTTATTTTACATTTTATTATATAACGAATGTGGCTTAAGACATTGGCAAGGCTCGAAACTAATTACCATATCAACAAAAAAGAGTCTTTAGTGCTGTTGTTGTTGTTGTCTTCAGCAGTCCGGAGACTGATTTGATGCAGCTCTCGACCCATCTCTATCCTGAGCAAGCCTCTTCATCTCTTCATAAGGATGGCAACTTACATCCATCATCCATTTGAATCTGCTTACTGTATTCACCTCTTGGTCTCTCTCTACGATTTTTAACCCACACTATTCCTTCCAACGCTGAATTTACGATTCCTTGATTGTATAAGACTGTGTCCTATCCATCGATCCCTTCTTTTAATCAATTCTGTCCAGTACCTCCTCATTAGTTACGCGATCCACCACCTAATCTTCAGCATTCTTCTGTAGCACCACATTTCAAAAGTCTGTTATTTTTCTGTCCAGATTGTTTACCGTCCATGTTTCGGTCCCATACAAGGCAACACTCCACACAAATGACTTCAGAAAGGACTTCCTTACGCTTAAATTAATATTCGATGTTAACAAATTTCTCTTTTTCGAAAAAGCTAATCTTCCCATTGCCATTTTACATTTTACATCCTCTGTAACCAAAATATTTCATTTTACTGCTCAAGTAACAAACCTCATCTACCACCTTTATTGTTTCGTTACCTAATCTAATGGTTTCAGTATCGACTGATTTCCTTAGATTGCACTTGTTAATGTTCATCTTATACGCTCCTTTCAACACGCTGTCCATTCCGTTCAGCTACTCTTCCAGGTCCTTTGCTGTCTCTGACGGAATTACAGTGTCATCGGCAAAACGCAATGTCCAATATCTAAAAATGTCTTTAGTCCAGATAAATCAGTCTTTGCCTGGAATGGATTATGTTTCGTGACTTGGAGATTATGTGCAGCCGTTCATGGACTTTATGTTCGCAAACAATGATTGAATTATTGTGGGTGAGAATGCTCCATGGCACCAGGACATAATTTTCCACAATTTGTTTGGAGAACATTCTGGACAGTTGCAGCGAATTATTTGGCTAACGATAATGCCCGATTTTTCCCATCGAAGGTACATGGTACATAATCGAGAGTTTAATTGGTGTAAAAAATATTACAATGACAGCAATTTCGCAATCATGTTCGTCTGTGGAGGCAACATGCAGAAGACTTCCAACGACTTGCTTATCCCATGACACGTCTGCGCGTCGTCAGGCAAAATGAGGTGCGACACAATATGAGTTTTGTCACTAAAGATCGCGGATTGTTTGATACTGGTCCCCACCGGATAATAAATGATTCTTCTTCGTGCAACTTTCTGCTGAGATCTAACCGCTAATCTAAGCTTTGAAAGCATTTAATACTAAACTAGACCTGCTGCATAATAATTGGAAATTGCCGTGAAGACGGCAACTCCGTCCAATTAGAGCCTCGTATGCAGACGTGTCTCGCTCAGACGAAATAAGAGGGTTCGCGAGTGGCTGTCTCGTGAAGGTTCGCAGACAAGGTGTGGAAGGCTCCACTGAGATAATGACACCGAAAAACCTGTCTGCCCGCGGGGGTACGTTCATTTATCCCTACGCAAGAGACCGCTCCGGCAGCGAGGAACCTGCCCCGAGGAGGCACAAGAACTCTGCCCAGCAGCTTTCGCAACTGCCGTGTGGCCAGTCTTGTGGTGGGGCAGGCAGCTGGCCGCTGTTAACGATCCACAAGGCAGCTCAAGGCGCTTGTATGGCACGAATACACTGAGATGACTCCTAATATCATGTCCGAATTGATTTTGCCCGGCGAAGTGTAACAACTCGACGTAATATGGACTCAAAAAGCCGCTGGAAGTGGTCATCAAGAATTTAGACCCGTGCTGTTTCTAATGCCATTCATATTTACGAAAACCGAGCGAGTATGCGCAGCGGTTGCGCATTCGGGAGGCCAGTGGTTTAAGCCCAGATCCGGCTACCCTGATTTAGGTGTTCGTGATTCCCTAACGTCACCCCAGGAATATGCCTGGATAGTTTCTGTCCACAAGCTGAGGCGTGTGCTTCGTCTCAGTTGACCAAGATGTCGACGGGACGTTGAATCCCTATGTTTCGTCCTTCATAATTTCCAAAGTGTTGCATTGCATGATTTAGTTCACGACTGATGTCTCGATTACATCTCATAAATGTCCGATAAGATGTGGGGGCGATTAGATTGATTGACCCGTTCGCTGCAATCGTCGAGTATTTCTTCAAACGATTGCCAACAACCGTGAGCCTGTGATAAGCACTGCACGCAATTTCATCCACAAGATTTCATCATTACAAAAACGACTTGAAGTTGTGCATGACGAATGCAACCTTTTTGATTAACAGGTTATAAGAAAACAATTAGCGCCTCGGTTGCACAGTGGTAGAGTGCCAGACTACAAATCCAAAGGTCGCGGGTTTGATCCCCGCCAGGTCCTAGGATTTTTATCTGTCACTTTCCACTTCTTTCACCTCTGGCAGTATTGCTGATGTGAAAAATACCAAGGAGCACCATGGTTCGGAACCCACGTTAAGCGGTAGGTCCCCCTATAACTGGCTGGGTAAATCAGTTCGAAGGTCGGAGGAAGGCAACGGCATACCACCCCCAAACAGGACCATGCCTAGTAAAGCACTGTGGTGTTCAAACCAATCTTTGGATTGTTGACTGCTTTACCTTAAGAAAACAATGCTGATAGGTCATTGCGTGTTTTATTAATAGAACCTCTTTGTTACTACTTTCGCACGTGCCCCATCGTCAGGTAACCCATTGAAATACACAATCATGAGAGTAAGGGTTCTGCACAGTCAGTCACGAAACTACATTAAAACAACACATACAAACTATTGCACATCGTTCACTGTATGAAAAGCTAACACATCGTCCCCTGTCGAAGTAACTTTTAAGCTCAAAGGATGGCACGCACAGAATGAGGCTTTTAATGGTCCACAAATACTATTTTGAAAACAATATGACAATAAATGAAATTTCATCTTTTTTTAAATTAAAATAAATTTTCCTCAAATAACTGGAACTTCGTCCATGTGATACAATAAAATGAACAGTCAAAAAACTTACAATGAAAAGTTTTAAAATTAGCTAGGACACATTAAGTAAATCAAGTATATGACTAGGTTACACAACTTGTATAAAGAAGTACTTTTATAAAAGACAACCAATATAAGAGAAACATATAAGGGTCACTTCAAAAGAAATTCACACTATTTTTTTAAAATACGGTTTTTATTCTACATCTTTGAAAGTTTTACAGTGTGTAGATACATCCTTTAGGAACAATATTTTCATCTCTCCACATAATCCCCATCCCTCTCAACCGCCTCACGCCATCTTGGGACCAGTGCATCTATAGCCGCACGGTAAAATTCTGGACCGACACGTTGGAACCACTGTTCGGCAGCGTGTACAAGGGAGTCATCATCTTCAAACCTTGTTCCACGAAGAGAGTCTTTCAGTTTCCCAAAGAGTTGATAGGCACATGGAGCCAGGTCAGGACTGTAAGGCGGGTGTTTCAGTGTTGCCCATCCGAGTTTTGTGATCGCTTCCATGGTTTTTGACTGACATGTGCCCTTACATTGTCGTGCAACAGCGAAACATCCTGCTTTTGCCGATGTGGTCGAACACTACTCTGTCGAGCTTGAAGTCACATATGCATCAGAATATATGGTGGTTCCAAGTGGCATGATGTCCACAAGCAACAGTCCTTCGAAATCGAAAAACACCGTAGTTTCTAAGGGTGGTTTTGAATATTTTTGTTTTTCTTGGATGAATTTGCATTATGCCACTTCATTGATTGCCTTTTCGTGTCTGGTGAAAAATGATGGAGCCATGTTTCATCGCCTTTCACAATTCTTCCAAGAACTTCATCTCCACCATTCCCGTACTGTTCCAAAAGTTCTCTGCATTCGGCTTTTCGAGTTTCTTAATTAGCCACTGTCAGCATTCTGGGAACCCACCTTGCACAAACCTTTGTTAACGCCAACACTTCCAGTATTCTGCAAACAGTCCCATGCCATATCCGAACGTAGCGTGACAATTCGTTCACTGCGATGCGTCTGTCAGCAGTCACCACTTCGTTAACTCTCTGCACATTGCTGGAGAGTGTGAAGTACGAGGCCTGCCGCTGCGAGGACGATGCTCAACATTACCGTGCCCGCTTTCATCACGTAACCTGCTTGCCCTCTGACTAACTGTACTGCGATCGACAGCAGGATCTCCATACACCTTTTTCAACCTCTTGTGGATGTTTCCCACTGTCTCGATTTCACAGCACAGGAATTCAATGACGGCACGTTGCTTCTGACGAACGTCAAGTGTAGCAGCCATCTTGAAGACATGCTGTGACGGCGCCACTCACGGCAACATGTTGAACTAAGTTTTAAAACCAGCGGGAAGGATGTATCTACACACTGGGAAACTTTCAAACATACATAATTAAAAGTGTATTAAAAAATTGTTAGTGAAAAATGTTAAACTATTTTAGAACCAAGATCCCTGGAGGTAGAATGATGGGAATACATTAGAACAGCAGACCACAACAAAATTATTGAACCGTCAAATCGTCTAGCGATAAAATACACTATAAACATATTAGATAGGCTAGAACGACGTCAAGGGATGCAAAGGAACGGAAAGAAAGATATTTTAAAGTATGTTTTATGTAAAAGTTTCACAAAGTGACAAGCTAAAACCAAGTAAAATCTATTTTTAAAACTAACGTTACCGTTATTCTGGCGCAGAGCAGTCTGCTGCACTCAGAACAGCGGAACCGTAACACTTCCGTGTTAACCGCTCAGGATCCACACGGTTGAAGTGTCCCAGCCAGCGGAGTCGTCTCTGCTCCAAGACAGGTTGAATGCTGTTGCAGTTAGTTTTAGACAGTACTGCTTCGTTGGGCATTCAGTCCTTTCAAATTACTCCAAGGATGGATCTCAGGCACCGCGTATAGAAAGCATTAACGCGACGTTCTTGTTTGGCATGAGTAGTCCACGTTTCCGATCTATAAGATGGATGCTGAGGACACAAGTTTGATAGGCGAGAATTTTGGTGTCTTTTTTTCCAGATACGTTTAGAGAGCCTGCCAGAAGTTGTCGCAGCTTTACCAATGTGAGCATCAGTTTCCTTATTAACAGACATATTTGATTCGATAGTGGCTTTGAGATAGCACACTTTATCGACGACTTGCAGAGTAGTTCCATATAGTGTGATAATCGGCTTTGTATTATCACCCTGGAACGGTTATACGGCTGCTTATTCTCGTCGAGAATAGGTGGCATGCATGACTGAATCTTGATACCAACTCTTGCAGCTCTTCTGCGCAGCGTTATCAGCATATAGAAGTTCACGAGGGATTATGTCGAACCACTTTGTCTTACTCTTCAGAAGATTGACGTTGAAAAGCATTGCCGGCCGAGTGGTATGAGGCGTGCCAGCCACGGTCTACACGGCCGCTGCGGTCGGAGGTTCGAATCCCCCCTCGGGCAAGGATGTTTGTGCCGTCTTTAGTATAAGCTAGTTCATAAGTAGTTTGTAAGTTTAGGGACTGATGACCCCGTAGTTAAGTTCCATAAGCTCTACAAACATTTGAAAAGCATTCCGTCTTTCCTAGTACGCAGGTGTACTGCAACAGGGTAGTTCTGAAAAACCACTTTCAGCAGAGCCGAGAAGAAAATTTCGAGAAAGTGTAGGTGTCAATACACAGCCCTGTCTTACTCCACAGTTCATTTTGAATGATTTAGATGTAGTACCATCAAAGATTATTATGGTGAAAAAATCTTATTAAGGTAAGTTGTTGGACGTCCAAATTTATTTCAATATGCTATAGAGTCCCTGCCTACTGATGGTGTCAAAGGCTTTGTTGAGATCGACGAAAGCAATGACATTTTATGTTCGCGGCTGTTGTAGCTGGCACAAGGTGAATGTCATTTGTTGATCTGCTAGTTAAAAATCCGCACTGGGACTTAGGGTAGATCCCTGCAACCAAGTTTCCAGTTGTTTTTCAGAACTATACTCGCAAACACCTTTCCAGGAATGCTTAGGAGAGATATTCCTCTTAATTGTTCGAGCGTGGATTGTTTAGTCTGATAAAAATAGAACAAAAATAGTTTTAAAGACAAAAACTTACTTTATTTCCCAACATTGTCTCCTTGTTAGGCTATAGATTTGGTCCAGCGAGTATCCATTTTTTTTAAATAATCGAAAAAAGAGACTGTCAAACTCTGTAAACTGTAAAAGAGTCTGTCATAGCGGCGGACATGTCCTCATTCGATGAAAATTTCTTACCATCAAGCAAAATTTTGAAGTTTGGAAATAAGAAGAAGTCACTCGGAGCCAAGTATGGTGACTAGGGTGGGCAAGGAACCAATTTGAATCCCAAGTCGTGCACTTTTGCATTGTCCTGATGAAACAGCACATTCTTCCGTGTCAATCTTGGACATTTTTTTCGATTAGTTCCTGTTTCAAACGATCCAGCAAACAGCATAACGGGATCTAGTTATCGATCTGTCTTTTTACAAATAATCTATCAGGATTATACCATAGGAATCCCAAAAGACAGTAGCCATCACCTTTCCAGCTAACAGTCGTCGCCTTCTCTGATGCACTCTCCCAACTCTTCGTCCATTGTTTGGATTTTTGTTTGGTCTCTGGCGTTTAATGGTGGATCCAAGTTTCAGCTATGAATCTGCGCATAAAGTCCTGTGAATTGAGCTTGAACAGTGTGAGATTCTGAGCAGAAATGTTCTTTCGTTTTCGTTTTTGGTCCAAAGTGAGCAGGCCCGGCACTCATCGCGCAGAGAGCTTCTTCATGTCCAGCTTTTCACGGAGGATGTATTTCAGTCGTTCAGTTGCGATGCCTGCAATGTTAGCTATCTCACGAACTTTTAATCTTCGATTTTCCATTACAGTATCACGCACGTTATCGATGGTTTCCTGTTCAAATGTTTGTACAGCTTATGGGACTTAACTACGGGGTCAACAGTCCCTAAACTTACAAACTACTTATGAACTGACTAATACTAAGGACGGCACAAATATCCACGCCCGAGGGGGGATTCGAACCCCCGACCGTAGTGCCCGTGCAGATCGTGACTAAAGCGCCTCAGTCGCCTCGGCCACCGCGGCCGGCTGGTTTCCTGTGTAATGACTTCAACGTCTCGACCGGAGCGTGTTCCATCTTCCGTGCTTCTCCGACTACGTTTATGCTAATTGACCCAAAAGTAAATGGTCTTCAACGTTGGTGCAGAACCCAGATGAACCTCATCCAACTGTGCAGCTGTCCAACCATCAAAAGAAAACGTTTAACCGCACGAAATTCGTTTTTCTCTATCCTAAGGAACTAACTACGCAGATACCACTTCAGCTGACAGCCAACAATCGGCTAATAATAACTGCCGATCGAAATTTGTTGTAAGATCCGTGGAAATATTGGGCTTACCAACAACATTGCAGGTTTCGAAACTTTCTCGCTCTTTAATTACAAATACAGACTTATCAAACCACCCTTGTACTATCTGTCGCCTTTTCCCTTGTAGGTGGATGTTACTATATTTGTAACAAATCTGTAGCTGTTGGCAATAATGTTTTTCATGTAGCTGTGTTGTCTCTGTTATTTTTTAATCGTAAAACTTGGTTTGTTGTAGACTTGCGCATAATAGTTCGCGATCGGCAGCACTCACTTTAGTTCGCGGCTCTGCCGCGAACTAGTTCGTTCTTTTAGTTCGTCCGCTCCCAGTGACGGCTGAACGGCGTGGTCTACGCATGCAGGTGGAGAGAGAAGTTCCCCCACCTAGCTACTTTATGCGCTTGCTGCTTAGAGCCGCTAACGGTATCACGCAAACCAAAAGAAACAGTTTGTGGATAATTTCTCACGTTTAACTTTAGAGTTATCTCTATATCTTGGCATTATGGAATTTATTAGTTAGATATTGCAGAGTGCACAATAGTTCAAAGCAGAAATTTTGTACCACTGAACTATGTAATCTAGCAGGCGGACCCTAACCTCGAAATGGCTCTCATCAGCAGTAGGCAAACACGTGATTTTTAATTCTGTTCGCGACCTATCACGCATATTTTAGTTCGAGACCTATCGCGCATATTTTAGTTCGCGTCCTGTCACTCATATTTTAGTTCGCGACCTATTGCGCATCTTTTAGTTCGCGACCTATCACGCATGTTTTAGTTCGCTTCCTATCGCGCATATTTTAGTTCGCGACCTTTCGCGCATATTTTAGTTCGCGTCCTACCGCGCATATTTTAGTTCGCGACCTATGACGCATACTTTAGTTCGCGACCTATCGCGCATATTTTAGTCCGAGACCGGCAGCTCTCCTTTTAGTTCGCAGCTCGGCCGCGAAGTAGGTCGCTCTTTTTAGTTCGTCCGCTCGTTTTGGCTTTTGCTACCGCTACTAAAACTACAGCCGAGCTGCATCTCAGCTCGAAATGACGGCAACTGGCAGAAGGGAATCACGCGATTCCGCGCGAACTCGCGTCCTCTCGCTGTTACCCATCAATCTTCGGAAAAGGAGCGGACGAACAAAGAGGCGAGGGATCTGCGAACTAGGTCGCGTAGTTTGCCTATGGGAGCGCTCTTCCGAACTAGTTCGTTCGCGAACTATACAAGAGTATGAAACTTCCTGGCAGATTAAAATTGTGTGTCGGAACCGGGACTCGAATCTGGGACCTTTGCTTTTCGCGGGCAAGCGCACTACCAACTGTGCTATCCCGACACGACTCACGATGCCGCCTCACATCTTTACTTCCGCCAGTACCTCGCCTCCTACTTTCCAAACTTCACAGAAGCTCTCCTGCGAACCATGTAAGGTCCCAGGTTCGAGTCCCGGTTCCGGTACACAATTTTAATCTGCCAGGAAGTTTCATATCAGCGCACAATCCGCTGCAGAGTGAAAGTTTCATTCTGTATACAAGGCTAGTTTGTGGTTTCGCCTCGAGTTTTTTTTGGGAAAGCATGGGGCCCCTCCACGCCCACACCAACGTGGTGACCATCGCAAAAGTTCTACTGTCATCTCCTTAATTTGGTTAGTTTGCTAAGGTGGATCACGGGATGTGGGAACCGCGAAGTTATCCGTACGTGCGGGCGCGATCACCCAATAATACTTTGCATCTGGAGATAGAATTGGTCGAAAGGTATACGAAGGGTAAAGCTATGTAAGGGCAGAGGGAAAAAAGTGCCAAGGCAAAAAAACGTCTGCGACAGTGGGGTAGGTTTTAAGGGCAGTAGCGGTATGCTATCTGCGACAGATCATGCGAAGTTTGGTAATGTTTGTAAAGGGTATATCTCAGTACCATTAACTTTGCTAGGTTTGTCATAAAGAATCAGTCCGGTTGGTTCGAGGTTCTGCTGCAGCTGTGCTCCTGTGAAGTCTCCTGTACAGAATACTAGCGTCGCGGGCGCAGCAGGTGTGTGATCCCCTGCGAGGCAGACAAACCCGCCGCGCAGACGGCGTGCCGGCGATCGGCCAAGGAGAACCGGTGTGGCAGCGGCGGCGGCGGCTGCGGCTGTATTGGGGCCGCTAATAGATTGCCCGCCTCTCTCTGCATTCGTTACTCGGCGCGCCGCTGTTCGACGACGAAAACACAGCACACTTCCGTGTCCGCGCAGGCATCCGTTGGAAGTCTACCTTTTGCCAATAAAAGATCCGACGCCTTCGCATTGACAGTGGCCTCGATAAAATGGTAATTTTACAACTGCGGCGGCGACACGGCAAACGCGGCAACTTATACGCTTGAAATGGCGGCGACGATTGAAGGCGTTGTCAAACTTGTGTCAACTAGTTTTGCTGAGCGCCTTAGCTGCTCCTTGACACAGCACTAGCTTGAGATTAGAATCAGGTATGGCTGCCGTAAGTGTGAATGCTGATTGTGTTTTCGTGTTTGATTCGATGCTAGAGTCGACGGTACCTAAGAAACCACCAATCTGACACTTTGTGGGTGAACATCAGACGATTGGCACTGTACCGCACTGCAAACTGTTAACGAAGGTACGAGCATTTCAAACAGCTTCACAGATATGTGAGTGGCTCGAACACATCGTAAGTAACAGAACGTAGTACGTTGTCCTCTACGATGAGTGTTCTTCAGAGACAAGGGTATCGTCAGGGAAGTTATTAAAATCTCTGAAAAATAAAGTTCTGTGAGTGAAGTCAGACGGCCGCTCGCCGCAGCACAGGCGAATCACAACGCCGCACCTGCGTAGCGGACGTTGTTGGCAACCTGCCCCCACCGTAGTTCAATAGAGCATCGTGTGTGTTCCGCGTCACACCTGTTGAACAAAGGGCTTGTTTAGCACTTTGGTTCTGAAAACAGGACAATGAATGAGCAAAGGATCAATTTATTCTTTTAAGCTTGACAAGACGCCTAAAGAAAAGCATGCGATGCTGGTACATGTTTATGTGGATCAATTGGATCAACCTTTGTCCATCAAGTGTATGGTTCGCCCGTTTTCGAGGAGGCCGGGAAAGTATTTCTGACAATCCCCGCGGCGCGGGAGTAGCCGAGCGGTCTGAAGCGCCACCTTACGGAGCTCGCGGCCTCCCGCGTCGGAGGTTCCAATACTCCCAAGGGCATGGATGGTGTGTTGTCCTTAAGTTAGCTAGTTTAAGTAGTTTGTAAGACTAGGGACTGATGACTAAGTTTGGTCCCATACGATTACAAATATTTGAACATTTTTGACAATACCCGCAACGGACCTCCGGCGAGCGCCGTCAGTGACGAAAAGATAAAGGAAGTGAGGGTATTAACCGCGAACGATTGACGTTTCGCATGATAGCTTATGAACTGCAGATTAACCGTGAATCAGCGCGACAAATCCTTAAGGTAGAAGTTTGTACCACATGACAACTGACAATAAGAAGCAGGCACGTTTTGAGACATCGGAGGATTTAGTCGAAACGGCGACACCCAATTTCTTGAACTGTATTGATACTAGAATGAAACTTTCACTCTGCAGTGGAGTGTGCGCTGATATGAAACTTCCTGGCAGATTAAAAATGTGCGCCGGAACCGGTACTCGAACCTGGGACCTTTGCCTTTCGCGGACTGATGATGAAACCTGGACCGGGACGGAGTGGCCAAGCGCAATGAGGCGCTATGCTCCGATGCGTGAGGCCGTTCTCCGTCGGAAGTTCGAATCCCCCTCGGGCATGGATGTTTGTGCCGTCTCTGGTATAAGGTAGTTCATAAGTAATTTGTAAATTTAGGGACTGATGACCCCACAGTTTACAAACATTTGAACATTAAACCCGGAGACTCCGAAACGACCCTGAAACGAAACCTCACAGCATAAAATGGCGTTCTCCGACATCACCTCGTCTGAAAGAGGTCAGAGCCGAAAAATCACGCATCAGTTCGATGTTTATCACCTTTTTCGATACTCAAGGCATTATCTATAAGGAATTGAGAGAAAGATGTTGAACGTTGCAACGTGCGTTCAAATTATGGCCCGTTACATGCAAGGTCCATGCAGGGCACGACCCCAGTACGCACAACAAAGGTACCTGCTTTGTTGTGCACAATCACGTTCTTGCACACATAGCTAATAACGTCAAACAGTCCCTATTAAAAAATGGGGTGTTGCAACTTGCACATCAACCATACTCGCTGGATCTCAATCGTCCAAACTTCTTCCTATTCCACCGACTCATACTCGCTTTGAAAGGAAAGAAATTTGACGATATGTCTCACACCCAACGAAAAGTAAAGAGGTTTTTGAACACAATCCCAAAGGAATTTCCACGGCATGTATCGCAGAGCTCAGTGCACAGTTAAGGGAGGTGACTATTTCATCTACATTGACATCCACACTCCGCAAGCCACCTGACGGTGTGTGGCGGAGGTACCTTAAGTACCACTATCGGTTCCGCTGCTATTGTAGTCTCATATTGTTCGCGGAAAGAAGGATTGTCGGCATGCCTCTGTGTGGACTCTAATCTCTCTGATTTTATCATCATCATCTCTTCGCGAGATATACGTAGGAGGGAGCGATATACTGC
This sequence comes from Locusta migratoria, assembly GCA_026315105.1. NCBI lineage: Eukaryota > Metazoa > Arthropoda > Insecta > Orthoptera > Acrididae > Locusta > Locusta migratoria. The sequence continues at coordinate 811,692,882 of CM048745.1, forward strand.
TAGACTCCTCGGTAAAGGTATGTTCTCGAAACTTCGACAAAAACCCGTACCGAGCGACAGAGGGTCTCTTCTGCAGAGTCTTCCACTGGAGTATATCGATAATCTCCGTAACGCTTCCACAATTACAAATGATCCTGTAACGAAGCGCGCTGCTCTCCGTAGGATCTTCTCTACCTCCTCCATCAACCCCACCTGGTACGGATTCCACACCGGTGAGCAGTATTAAAGCAGTGGGCGAAAAAGTGTAGTGTAACCTACTTGTTTTCGGACTGCATTTCCTTAGGATTCTTCCAATAAATCTCAGTCTGGCATCTGCTTTACCGACGATTAATTTTATATGGTAGTACCATTTTTAATCACTCCTAATACCTACTCCCAGATAATTTATGGAATTAACTGCTTCATCCGCATAAAGCCTCAGTGAACTTCCGATGTTATCCACAAGGTCATTTATATATATTGTAATTAGCAACGGTCCCATGACACTCCCCTGTGGCGCACCTGACATCACTCTTACTTCGGAAAACTTCTCTCCATCGATAATGACATGCTGCGTTCTGTTATCTAGGAACTCTTCAATCCAATCACACAATTGGTCTGATAGACCATACGCTCTTACTTTGTTCATTAAACGACTGTGGGGAACTGAATCAAACGCCTTGCGGAAGTCAAGAATCACGGCATCTAAATGAGAACTCTTGTCTATGACCCTCTGGGTCTCGTGGACGAATAGCGCGAGCTGGGTTTCACACGATCGCCTTTTTTCTAAACCCATGCTGTGTCCTACACAGCAGATTCCTAGTATCCAGAAAAATCATTGTACTCGAACATAATACGTGTTCCAATATTCTACAAGTGATCGACGTTAGAGTTAGAGGCCTATAGTTCTGCACACGTGTTCGACGTCCCTTCTTGAAAACGGGGATGACCTGCGCCATTTTGCAATCTTTTGGAAAGCTACGCTATTCTAGAGACGTTCGGTACACCACTGTAGGCAGCTCTGGCGCGCCACTGACGCCATTGTGGCAGCCAACGTGTTAATAATAGTTTAAATCTGTAGGATTGCACTGGAAATTTAGTTATTTAGAACGTAAGATAACCACCATACAATCACATAATCACAGTATAGAAGATACGCACAAGGACACGTGATGTAATGTCGAAACAAGTGCATACTTGTAGCCAGTTCATCTGAGATTGTATCTAATGTGTGGGTAGTGTTACATTGCATGCAGACATTGTTCTGATTGGTAGCAATACGAAGACTTTGTGCCATACTGATTAGCAGAAAGGAAACAAGGCAAAGTCATTGTGGGACATTACTGTGGTTCTATTTGTTGATCGAGGGTGACGGTTTCGCTTACAATAAAATTCGATATGGGCAGTTGTCGAAACTTTTTTTGAAATTCTACTCCAAAACAATGGAAGGAAAATTATTTATCACGTGAGAAGTAAATTTTGGGAAATAAACGAATACTTCAGTTACGTTTCTCTCCTATTTCAGCGCTCTGACGTTTAATTGAATTTTACTGTAGTGTTCCTTATACCCCATTTTGTAGTCATTCTTTACAGATCCCCCCCCCTAAAAATCCCCCTGAAGCTTCTTTCCCCCTAAATTGACCCCCTAAAATAACAATTCCTCCTTCCTATATCTGTGGGAACGCCCCCCCTCCCTCCAAGTTGGCAACCCTGCGTGTCCCCAGCACCTGCAGTGTGGGCGTGGAGACGGCCGGCCGTGCGCTGTGACGCAAGCAGCGGGTGACGACACTTGCCGCGCCGCTTTTACCGTTTGGGACGGCGCGGTGCCTGGGGCTCGGTCCACGCAGCACGCGGCGAATGTTGACCAACAGCGCGTAGGAGCCAATGTCTGCCCTCGCGAGAAATATCGTTCCCCGAACGACGCCACTTGCGTAACCTCCTGGGGCGCTCAACGCAGCCAACTTGTGTTGAACAGGTGCCGGCGGGTTGCTGCTTGGGTTCTGATGCGCAGCTGTTCGTGAAGAAAGTTTGTCGCCAAGTTAACAATGCGAACTTTACTAAAGAAATGTGACATTAAGTGAGGAAACAGATGTGCCCCCATTGCAACAATTTATAAACGATTGAACAGTGTTCATATGGTCGACATAATTAATGTATAATACAGGGCAGTGGTTCCCGAATTATGGTTCGCGACCCACTAGTGGAGTGATGATACACGTGAGGTGGGTTGCCAGACAGTTGATAAGGTATCTAACAAGGGAACCATCAGAAGTGTAAATAACGGATTTTGATGGGTCGCGGATGTGTTGTAGAGCGACATACCCCGAGTATAAGGCTACCCGCTTTTTTAGCGATGGTCGTTGCGTTCCGAGAAACTGATGTCGAAGTCCACTGTGCGGTGTAAGACGCGTAACGTTAGGCATGTTCCAAGGAAGTGAGTGTGGCGGAGCCGTTGTCTCCAGCTACCACACTGGAGGTACCGTCTTCGGGTACTCAGTATTTCCTCTTTTTAAAAAAGTCAGAATAGTCCGACATTTATCCGTTTTATTTTACAGAATATCAACAAACAGTGTGCTTTGTATAAAATCAGTAAAAAAATATTTAATCTTGCTGTACTGACTTAATTTTTACGTCACTAATACTAAATCGTACTCGCAATCGCTTGCTATGTCACAACAAAAGTCCGGATATTTCTCGTAGCAGCAACGAAAACACAAATGTTTACAGCACCAAGCACACGTTATAAAAGTTACTGCCTTGAAGGCGCACGGAGTTTTTAAGAGCGATACCAGAGAAAGTTCATTTAAATTTTTAAATAAGTTTTCTTTCATCTGTTAACTTTGATGCGAACCATGCGTATCTGATCATCTTCGATAAAGCAGGTGGACTAAATTGATGAAATTGAGTATAGTTTTATGACGAATATCATTCGGATTTCTGTTGTGGCATAGCAAGCGATGCAGGCAATAGTGAGTAAGATTTTATAATAATTACGTGATAATTAAATTACTACAGCAAAACTGGTTATTTCTTACTAATTTCACACAATGTACACGGTTTGTTGATATTCTGTAAAATAATATGAAAAAATGTCGGACTATTCTGATCAAGGAAAAACATAATAAAAGCAGAAAGACGGAGAAGATCGGAACACAGTACCTCCAGCGTGGTAGCTGGAGACCTTAACCGTTTCGCCACGTTCACTGGGTTGGAACGTGGCTAAAAATGCAGACAGCCTCATACTCGGGGTACGTCCCTCTACAACATGTCCGAAACCCATCAAAATCCTTTATTTACTCTTGTGATAGTCACCCTGTAAGTCACATAATGAAAAAATGCCAAGATCACAATTTTTATTTTTTCATTACATCAATATAAGAAGATCGCTCCCCATGATGAGCAAGATAACTATCTCAATATCGACGAAAGTATCGACAAAAAAGGTATACAGGGTGAACCTAAATTCGCGCACTAGGGCTACGCAGCGCGATTTCTCACATGCTACCAATAAAAAAAAAAAAGTCTCACAAACTTTCTTCCTGCGCATACTTCCGGCAGTAAATGGACTTAGCCTACGAACAACACTAAGGCATCCCGCCATGTGTGTGTGTGTGTGTGTGTGTGTGTGTGTGTGTGTGTGTGTGTGTGTGTGTGTATGTGTGTGTGTGTGTGTGTGTGTGTGTGTGTGTCTAGGGACTGATGACCATAGCAGTTTGGTCCAGTAGGACCGGCCGCGGTGGCCGAGGAGACTGAGGCGCTCCAGTCACGGTCTGCACGGCCACTACGGTCGGGGGTTCGAATCCCCCCTCGGGCATGGATATTTGTGCCGTCTTTAGTATAAGGTAGTTGATAAGTAGTTTGTAAGTTTAGGGACTGATGACCCCGTAGTTAAGTCCCATAAGCTTAACAAACATTTGAACATTTTTTGGTCCAGTAGGTATACAAACAATTGTGCATATTTTTTTCGCTTCTTTGTTTAAAATGATAAACGTTACTCTTCAATGTTTTTACATAAATGAACAGTGCAACATAGTCATGACACTCACACGCGAAGTAAATAGTGAGGAGACTTTAGAAATTTTAGGCTGCCAATGTAAATGACTATTTAAAAACATATTTTTACACGTGTATTCTTTGAAAGGTCGAGTTTCATCGTTTGACATGTAAATTTCGTTAGTTCGATGTGGTCCCGGTCCCGTTCACCTAGAATTAACGAGAGTACTGCACAGCTACCACAAATTACACAGTCCTACATACCTTCTTGTAGAATGACAGACATTAGATAGACAAGAAACATGACAAATAGATACTACGAAATGTCAGAGCTTCAACATGACTACCACAATACAAAATACGCAGAAAGTAATCATTTGTTTGCTTCCATAAGTAGCTTTTATGACTTTGTACTTGAGAGCGTTAGCTTTATGTAGCCATCTTCACTTCCGTTTTTTTTTTTTTTTTTTTTTTTTTTTTTTTTTTTTTTTTTGCAGTCTACAAACAACTTTACATACCTCGATTTTGGCATTCCTGAATACATAGCAGCTTCAATCAGTGCTGTAGAAAATATTTCGAAATATAAAGTCATAGTTCCGACTAGTGTTGTCGGTAGGCTACAAATTTACGTAAATTGAACAGGAAAACGTCTATACTGTACGATCAATGTTTCCTAAACCCATATTAATTATTAAAAATAAATAAATATAAATAAGAAAATTAAAAAAAATCTCGTCTATTTCAAAGAAACTCATTAATAAGATTTTACAGCATAACACCACGATAACCATTCCATTACGTACAATACTTATTAAGTTAAATTGTTACCAGCATAGTATAAGAATATCACTATATGATACGATTGCGTAATATTGTGCTTAACTACGAAATACCCAGAATTTTTACGTGGGAGAGACTCGTAGCAGTTAAACGACACAGCATAACTGAGGTAAAGCGTCATTGTTGACTGAATCTATCCAGTACGCGACCGACTTCATCAGTAAGTTCAAGAAAGCTAATTTCGGCCAGACCGAAGATTCGACTGATTTATGACCGAAACCGCGGCCGAAACAAATATTTTTGCCTAAACTGGCCGTAACAGAAAGCGAATATTCGGTCGGTCGTAAGTATTAGTTTCAATTGCTGCGTAGTCGCTGTAGTGGTTGTATTGGACCGCGAAAGTTTCTCCAAGAAGGCTATGAGCCCCATTATGAAGAAGATTGGAAAGCACTGATATACGGTGTTTCAGGAGGCACAGCTGTCCACAATTCAATGCATTTTCTTTGGTATGATGGTACATAGGGTGCTGTGGGTGTATTTACCAAATGTCAGCAGCAGAGTGTTGATGTTGCATTTGTAAAGTGTTGCTTCAGTTCCTCCGATTGCGAAAGGATATTGTTGACTTTCACCTACATAGGTAGAAATGATCATCAGAATAAAATACGAGAAATTAGAACTCGAACGGAGAGATTCAGATGTTCTTTCTTCCAGCGCGCTAGTCAAGAATGGAAAGGGAGATAAATAGTATAAAGGTGGTTCGATAACCCTCTGCCAGGCACTTAAATGTGATTTTCAGCGTATCCCATGTAGATTTCGATGTAGATGTACAACATATCCGAGACCCGTCAAGTTACGGTATTTACACTTATGATGGTTCCCTTGTATGTGGAACACCGATATGTGCAGAAATTTTACGTGTGCTTGCTGAAGGATTACGTTCTATGGACTGAATACCTCACCCACAGTCTATTCATTTACACGGGCTCCATCCGAACTATTTACATCTCATAGATCACCTTCAAGAATAAAATGAAGATAGACATTTTGGAATAATCTGGTTGGATACTTGAAAATTGACAAGTAATCCCAATTTTAATCTCCATCGGTGAAGCCACTTTCACTGGTGACGGCATCAGTAACACTCATAATTCACTTCAGTGGTTCGAAAAAACACGCATGCAGTTGTGGAGAACCAATATCGAGCACGCTTTCCTGTAAATGTGTGGCGTGGTTCGATAGGCTCAGATGACTGTTCCCATTGTGTTACCACATCGCGTCACTGGACCCCGTTACCTACATTTTCTTGAGAACGAGTTTCCACCATTATCAGATGAGATTCCTTTGGCTAGAAGAATGCGTGCGTTCTTCCAGCCTGTCGGAGCTGCTGCGCATTCCAGTGGTCAGGTGACGCACGATCTGAACGTAACATTCCCCGGAAGATGGATCGGTAGATATGTGCACGTTTCTTAGGCAACCAAGCTCCCCCGTCCAAACGAAGTTGGAGTTTTGCTTATGTGGATGGTTGAAAGGCGAAGTCTGCAGAGAAAAGGTAAACACAAGAGCCGATATGATCGGTCGGATTATCAGTAGTACATCCTTCACAAAAAAACTTCAATTACTACTTCACAAGAGCTGCACCTGATGTTATCAAGAGAAGTCCATTGCTGGTGGAATTTCTGATAATAAACTCTGGACGCACTCATTTGCCTTTTCTTTACGTTTGCTTGGGTTACATATTAACTGCTGTACCTCTCTACTCAATAAATATTTGGTCACATGTTATATGGAAAAATCGTCTGTAGTTTCTAAAATAGTTACTATTACTCCCGAAACACCTTGCACATAATGTATAGTGTCCGTGTTTAACGACTTAACCAGTAAAACGTCCCTCGGACTTGAAACACACACTGCGACGACTACAGTTGTCAAGAATAAAATAAATGTATTCGCAATTGCAAATATGATTAAACAGCAGCTGTACTATTTGTTGGCGACGTGTCAACATTTGGGCCGGACTGCAATTCGAACCCAGATTTCCCGCTTTTCGTGACGTGCGTGAATGTTTCAAGGGCCACTCTGCTGCTAATAATAATAGTGTTTTAATTGTGTCTCATTCCAGTTATTATGTTAGTACCACCTTCTAATTAGTTCGGAGTATTTGCTGAAATAAATAATATTAACATTCATTATCGGTTGTTGCGTGCATAAATGCATTTTTACCCTTAATAAACGTTATTATTTCCCAGTTCTACCCAATGCTTGGACTTTTGCATGAGTGCATAAATTAATAGCCTGTCGGCATTCCTGTTGCTATTGGCGTATTTATCGATTGTTATTTTTTTTATTTGTAATTCACTGTTGCTATTCGAGATTGCACATTTTCATTTCGTGATTTGGAGCTGTGGGCGCTAGAAAATGTGGAGTGTCAAGTAGAAAAATCTGACCATTTCCGATATATTCTTCAGAGTTCAGTAGAGGAACGGTGGCTGCCAGAAGCATTTACAGCTTGTATGGAGATAATTCCATTGGACAGACCACGGAAAGAAAATTTTCCCTCGTTTTAAGGAGGATCGTTTTGACCTTACTAACTCTGTACGTGCACAAAGGCTTTCGCGGTTTCAAGAAGATCGTTTGAACGCATTAATCTACGATTATCCACTTAAAGTGTATACGACAATTGCCAAATGAGATGAACTGTGATTACTGCACAATCGTGAAACATTTTCATGCATTGCAGAGGGTTCAATAATCGTGTGTAAGCTGGGAACTTATGCAAGAGCATAATATTTAGCAGCAATATTATAGGTATTTGCCGCGACTTCACGTATTCAAAATGTTCAAGTGTTTGTAATTCTTTGGGATCAAACTACGTTGGTCATCAGTCCCTACTTCAAAAATGTTCAAATGTTTGTATAGCTTATGGGACTTAACTACGGGGACATCAGTCCCTAAACTTACAAACTACTTATGAACTACTTAACACTAAGGACGGCACAAATATCCATGCCCGAGGGGGGATTCGAACCCCCGACCGTAGTGGCCGCGCAGACTGTGACTGGAGCGCCTCAGTCCCCTCGGCCACCGCGGCCGGCTCAGACCCTAGTCTTACAAACTACTTAAACTAAGTTAAACTAATCTAAGGACAAAACACACACACACACACACACACACACACACACACACACACACACACACATGCCCGAGAGAGGATTCGAACCTCCGACGCGGAAGGCCGCGCAATCCGTAACGTGGCGCTCCAGACCGCTCGGCTAATCCCGCGCGGCCGACTTCACCTGCTGGGTATAAAAACAGACATGTTCGATCAACCCTGAGATATCATCCACACATCTAATATTAAAATTAATGATTGTTTGTTATTTTATGCACAGCCATACCGTACATCCGATTGCGATAAAACTTTGTCAACTCGTTGCTTTCACTCGCACGAAGGTTATACGCATTCTGACAATTTGCTTTGTATGCCGGATGGCGGAAGGCGCTTTGTAATTAGTTAATTCCTCTCTTACGCTTCATGCAGAAATGGCTGAGCGGATATGAATGACATTCGGAACAGAGGTAGTTTATACCCTGATTAATGTGTTAATATGTTTGATACTCCTTCATGCTGGAAGGGATGAACAGATTCGTATGAAATTTGGAACAGAGGTAGCGTATACTCCGAATTAATACATGATCAACATTTCGTAATCACATTACGATGCATACAGGAGGATACCTTACAACAAACATCCAAATTGTTTGACTGGTCACCATGAAAGTCAGTACAAAAGTGTTCAAATATTTGTAAATCTAAAGGACTTAAATACGTTAGTCATCAGTCCCTAGTGTTACAAACTACTTAAACTAACTTAAAGTAAATTATGCTAAGAAAAACACAAAACACCCAAGTCTGAGGGAGCACTCGAACAGCCCGACGGCGATCAACAGCGCGCTCCGCAGAAAGGCGCCTTAGAACGCTCGTCCACTCTACCGCGGAAGTCAGCACATAAATGTATGTTTTGACGAAAGAGATTTTTATAATCTGCAAGTTAACGAGTTTAGCATGCGACTGTGATACCGTTTGGCCAGTTACCATGAAACTTGGCGCATATATGTATGTTTTTACACAGGGTAAATCACCTAACACTTGCACCGCAAATATTGCTGAAACGGAAAGTGCGATTGATGCGCGGTTTTCACAGAATGGATTGGTAGTCAAGGTCTCGTATTGTTAGTAAATAAACAGATTGTAAAAATACCAAGAAAGAGTATTTTTTACCCAAACATACAATTTTTCAAATGGAACAATGGTTGTTTCTATCATGCACTGCAATTTTTGACACCATTTGTGTACAAAGAATTTTGAATGATAGGTATCACGTTTAGTTTGGCAGCTAGAACCATTCAAAGTTTTGGGGGCGGAGGCTACGGCAGCTTAGCTGACTGGCTGGTGGTCATGAGACAGTGGATCGTGCCCCAGGGGATAGCTACTCGGCCAGTTAGCTATCCTATCGCAGCCTCCACCCCCGAAACTTTGAACGGTTGTAGCTGCCAAACTAAACGTGATAAAATGTCATTCAAAAAATCTTTGTACACAGCCGGTTTCAAAAATTCCAGTGCATGACAGAAACAACCATTGTTCCACTTAAAAAAACTATGTTTGCATAAGAAAATACACTTTCTAAGTAATATTATAATCTGTTTCTTGGCTAAAAATACGAGCCCCTGACTAGCAATATATTCTGTGAAAATTGCACATCAATCGCACTTCACGTTTACGAAATATTTGCGGTGGAAGTGTTAAGGTATTCACCCTGTATATGGGAGGAAGAGTAGTAGATGGAGTGTCTGGCCTGGTAGCTTCTGGGTAAAGCATTCGGCTGGATAACGGAGGGTCATGGGTTCGAAATCCGGTCTGATCACGGATTTTTCCGTCTGCGTTTTAAACTAAGTAATAGAATGCAGTACGTTGTTCTCGAGGGAAAGTGTTCATCAGAGACGAGCGTATCGTCAGGCGTGCCACAAGGGAGTGTGATAGGACCGCTATTATTTTCTATCTATATAAATGATCTGATGGACAGAGTAAGTTGTAATTTGCGGCTGTAGGCTAATGATGCAGTGTATGCGAGTAATAGTATACAGGATGACTTAGACAAAATTTCTAGTTGGTGCGAAGAATGGCAGCTAGCTCTCAATGTAGAAAAATGTAAGGTGATGCGCATGAGTAGGAAAAACAATTCCATAATGTTCCAATGCAGCATTAGTAGTGAGCTTATTGATGCTGTCGCGTCGTTCAAATATCTAGGCGTAACAATGCAGAGAGATATGAAATGGAACGAACATGTAAGGACAGTTGTGAGTAAGGCAGACAGTCGACTTCGGTTTATTGGGAGAATTTTGGGAAGATGTACTTCAAAAAAATGTTCAAATGTTTGTTAAGCTTATGGGACTTAACTACGGGGTCATCAGTCCCTAAACTTACAAACTACTTATGAACTACCTTATACTAAAGACGGCACAAATATCTATGCCCGAGTGGAGATTCGAACCCCCGACCGTAGTGGCCGTGCAGACCGTGACTGAAGCGCCTCAGTATAAAACCGCGTATAAAACGCTTGTACGACCACGTCCGTAGTATTGCTCAAGTGTTTGGGACCCACAGCAGATCAGTTTAAAGGAAGACATAGTAGCAGTTTTGTTGGTTACTGGTAGGTTCGACCAATGCGTGAGTGTCACGGAAATGGTCCGGGAACTCAATTGGGGATCACAGGAGGAAAGATGACGTTCTTTTCGTGAATTTCTGTAGAGGGCCGGAATTTGAAGCTGCCGCCTACTTATATTTCGCGTAGTCATCACAAAGACAATATAAGAGAAATTAGGGCTCGTACGGAGGCTTATAGGCATTCTTTCTTTCCTATTTGGGAGTGGAATAGGAAAGGAATGCCTAGTAGTGGTACAGTGTACCCTCCGCCAAGCACCTTACGGTGGATTGCGGAGTATGTATGTAGATGTAGAACCTAGCCTTCACTTTTCAACGATGTGAGGGGTCGGCAGAAACGACAGGTAGTTAATTTTTCACGTTAAACTTTACGTCTCCTTTCCGATGAAGGACAAGTGGGGTAGGTTAGGAGACGCAAGTCGCCGAAGTGCCATCCATTTGAAAGACTTGCATCAGGCCAGTAGCCAGTGGGCTCTTGAGGCGGCTTTTTCTGGCGCAGGGAGAAAGTATTGTGTCTCGGTTGGGGCCAGACGGCTAGGTGAGGCGAGGCTAGGCCAGGCGGCGTCACGTCGGTTGCACGGCGCGGCGCCTGGAGGTGCCTTTCTCCGCGAATGACGCACCGCCGTGCAGCGTGGCGTGGGCGCGACCGTGACCGCCGTGTACAGCAGAGTGCGGCCGCCAGGTGCGCGCATTCCACCGCCGTCTGCCCTGCTGGGCGTGGCCGCCACTCCAACAGCTGCGCATGCGCACGCGCAGATGTTGCGCATAGCGGCATCCGCACCACCTCTTACCAACCACTTACCCGAAACAAACACAGCTTAATTGTGGACACCATTAATAAGGAGATTCTAAAAAAGAGAAAACATACTCACCCCGCCACTTTACAACGTAATACCGGTCCATCAATAACATTACAACCAAATGAGGAAAACAAGCCAGACTACCACAGAATCCCATATTACGGGAAGTTATCAGATCAGGTGGGAAAACAACTAAAAAGAGAAGGATATTGTTCCGGCATTTTTCATTCCAAAAAATGTAGGGGCCAGATACAAACACAAAGAGAAAACAAACTACAACATTTATAAGGAAACCGGTGTATAATCACATGCGATAATTGTCTTCAGGTTTATCTCGGACAAACAGGACGAGACTTTGACGTGCGCTTCAAAGAACATTTGAATCTGAACAGTTCTAAATCTACATCTACATCTACATAGGCACTCTGCAAATCACATTCAAGTGCCTGGCAGAGGGTTCATTAACCACTTTCATAACTTTTCTCTACTGTTCCATTCTCTAATAGCGCGCGGGAAGAAAGAACACCTAAATCGTTCCGTTTTCGATCTGATTTCTCTTATTTTATTGGGATGGTCATGTCTCCCTACGTAGGTGGGTGCTAGCAAAATATTTTCACATTCAGAAGTATAAGTCGGATTATTGAAACTTCGCAAACAGATCACGCCGCAATGAATAACGTCTTTCTTTTAATGATTTCCAACCCAATTCGTGCAACATTTCCGTGACGCTCCCCCCCCCCCCTCCGTAACGTGATAAAACAAAACGAGCTGCCCTTCTCTGAACCTTCTCATTGTCTTCTGTCAGTCCCACCTGGTGAGGGTCCCACAAGGGGCAACAGTACTCCAGGAGAGGAAGTACAAGTGTGATGTAGGCAGTCTCTTTGGTGGAGCTGGTGCATCTTCGAAGCGTTCTGCCAATGAAACGTAACCTTTGGTTCGCTTTCCCCACAATATTTTCTATGTGTTCTCTCCAGTCAAAGTTGTTCGTAATTGTAACTCCTAGGTATTTGGTAGAATCTACGACCTTAAGGTCTGACTGATTTATCGCGTGATTGAAGTTCAGCGGATTTCTTTTAGTGGTCATGTGTATTACTTCACACTTTTCTTTGTTTATTATCAAAAACTGCCATTACCGTCCATATGCGGGAAACTGGTCATACTGTTACCAATAGAGAACAACCTACAAATTTTGTCTAAAACCACAAAGGCAACACCTTAAACATCTTAGAAGAGATACAGACTACGAAATCTTGGAACCGCGCGCCTAACCACACCTTGCACAACCAAATCGAATTAAAACACCGCAACATTGTAGCCAATTTTGATTACCTGTCTCCCCATAAGTAACCAACTTTGTTAGCCGTTTTCGACCTATATTAGGTACGGCTTTACGTACATTGTACATATATTAATATATTACTCATGCAATTGGTACTGAAAAACCACCAGCCAATATTGATGTTAAATGTATTGCTAAACCCGTAATACATTTTTACTTATATATATATATAAATTGAAGAAAGGATAATCGATAAATTTACACTAGTCGCTCTCACAGTTGCTTTCTATGTATCGATAAGCCTGTAATGCGAGTCCCAATTTTCGGTTGATTGCCGGGTAGTCAGCATGGCCCTCCACACCGTGACGTAATGCACGTGCCCAAATACTCTTCGTCCGCGCCACGCTGCAGAGACTCACTTTAGTATACAGCCACACGACCAACGGACCTCAGTCACCGCCAGTAAGCGAGTACATGACAACGACTAACGAAGCCGGGTTAATAGACCAGCGTGGACACACACCATGAGGCTTTCTTCATCGCCACAGCACACTGTTATGGTGACGACAATACGTATTCAGAAGTATTGCACTTCTGAACATATCATATACAATCAGTGCACATGAATACTTTTCATAGTTTGAATGACAAGAAAAAATTTTAAGTCCACCGTGCACCTAATGGTTTCTAGGAATTTTCTAATTTTGAGAATCATAACTCGGACCAAGACTCCTAAAAGCTTCTGGTTTTGTCAAATATTTTAATAGCTTATGACGCAAACCATTGGTACAATTCGATTTACTTTAGGTTCAGGGGATACTGAACCCACCCCTACGTTCTACTTTAAAATTTTAAGCTGTGAACTTGGTATTCGCAACCCTTGCCCACATAGACGTTTACTGAAGGGAGTCCCTTGTGAAATTAATTAACATCTTTGAAGAAAACCTCCATAAAACCCGGCAAACCATCATGAACGTTGGGACACGCAACAAGTCAAACCACCGCATGTAAATTAAAAGATACCTGAAGATGTACCTTTAACGGTACGAAACCGGTAGTAACGCAATAAAGGCGTATAAAAACAGCTAAGGCGGACTGCAATAATTCATAGAAAAACATCCTGATTGTTTATATTACTTTCTAGAATTGATTAACTTAATAGTGAGCCAATACAATAATTGTTCCATGTCTAATGTTTTCTTCCACCAAAATTATCCTCACAGAAGTAAACACCAACTTCAGTGGCATATACATAGGGTGTGGGTGGGGGGGGGGGGGGCAACAGGGGGCCTGCCCCCACCCCACTAAGTAATTAATACAAATAAGGAAATGTACGGTATCGGAATTATTTTAACAAATAATGCGTGAAGCATCGCCGTACGGTGAGTGCAGCCGTTCCACGTCGGAGGATAGAGTCTCTCTCGGGCATGGGTGTTTGTGTTGTTCTTTGGATAAGTTAAAGTAGTTTGTAATTTTAAGGGAACGATGACCACTGCAGTTAAGTTCTATAACTTTACGAACATTTGAAAACAGCGGAAAAGTAGTAAGCGAGAAACTTTCTTCCTTTTTTATTTTGATGTGGTTGTCAGCGAGGAAGACTTTAATAAAGGTTCGAAATAATGTTTAAAAATAGTTGCAAGTCGCTACGTACTGTCATTATCATACAGTGTGTGAATAAAGTCTCGTCGCATTATGTGCCAGTTTCTTGCAACTCCTATTCTTTTTAACGTTATATCTCTTGAACCATGTGTCGTGTGTGGTTCATATCCTGACGGAATTGTTACCTAACGGTAAGGAATATGTGTACCAAATTTGGTTGAAATCGGTCCAGTAGTTAAGGAGGAAATGAGTAATATTGTCATTTGATGCAGCAGTTCTTCGTGCATCTCATTGTTAATGACATATCTCGTAAACAGAGTGTTGTACAAGATCCTTACACTTACGGCGACCGTCCTCATGGAGTGAATCTTACGTGTGCAAATTTTCATAGAGATTGGAACAAAACTATAGATTTGTATGCAATATGTACACACAAACATACGGACAGACTGCTTTTTAAAGAAAGATTCATCTAACGAAGGGTCATGAAGGAGTTTTCATTCAGAAATTCTTTTAATTTCTTTTCAAATACTAGTTGGCCATCAGTCAGACTTTTGATGCTATTTGGTAAGTGACTGAAGACTTTTGTGGAAGCATAATTAATCCCTTTCTGTGCCAAAGTTAGATTTGACCTTGAATAGTGGATATCATCCTTTCTCCTAGTGTTTTAACTAGGCACATTGCTATTACTTTTAAACTGTATTGGATTGTTAATAAAAAAATTCATAAATAAATATTGTGAAGCTACCGTAAACTTCCCTAGATCCTTAAATAAATGTCTGCAGGATGATCTTGGGTGGGCCCCAGGAATTGTTCTGATTACACGCTTTTGTGCAATGAATACCTCTTTCCTCAATCTTAATTGCCAAAGAATATGATCCAATACGAAAACAGTGAATGAAAGTACGCATAGTTTGCTAATTTAGTGAGATATATATCACTAAAATTTGCAATGATCCTGACAGCAGATCTTCAATGTATTTCTACCAACTGAATTCCTCATCATCGAAAAGATCTAAAAAATTGAATATTCTACATCAGCTGCAGGTTTCTATTCAAAGTGTATATTTATTAATGGTATCATGCTGTTTACTATACGAAACTGCATATACTGCGATTTATCAAAGTTTAAAGCGAGTCCATTTGTAGAAAACCAGCTAATAATTTTCTGAAAGAGATCTTTTACAATATCATCGGTTAATTCTTGTTTGTCAGGTGTCAATAATATGCTAGTATCATCAGGAAAAAGAACTATCTTTGCATATTCGTGAATATAGAATGGGAAGTCATTAATAAGTATTAAGAACAGGAAAGGATCCAAGATCGAACCTTGAGGGACCCAGTTTTGACAGCTCCCCAGTTAGAGGAATTAGCTGTTTTTCTTGCATTTGTGTGAAATATTTATTTCAACTTTCTGCGCTCTTCCAGTTAAGTATGATTTCAACCATTTGTGCACTGCCCTACTCATACCACAATACTTAAACTTATCTAGAAAAATTCCATGATTTTACACAATCAAAAGCCTTTGAGGGATTTAAAAAAATCGACTGTCGCACAGTGTAGAATCCTACAGGATTTAGTTCGGTGTGTGTACTGGTGTGCTGAGCGCCGTCCTACAGTGGTGTGTGTTGTTGGTGTTGCAGCTGCCGGCGACGAGCCCCTACCTGGTGCTGCAGGTGGCGGCCCCTGTGCTGACGGAGTTCGGGCTGTGCGAGTACCGCCTGCGGCTAGCCGGCACTAAGGCCACCGTCGACCCCAGCGCCGACGTCTCGCTGCTCGAGGGCGACGTGCTGCTCATAGACCCGCCCTGGACCTGCAGCGAGCGCGCCGGTCAGTACATCCTACATATAATCGAACAATCACTTTTCTTATCTTCCCCCCCCCCCACCAAAAAAAAAAAAATCAGAGATCCCTCCCTCTTCTTCCCATTCTATATACAAATCTCCATTTCCCACACTTCGTCAAACACACACACACACACACACACACACACACACACACACACACACATACACACGCACCCACTCACTAACACACAAACCCTCTCACCCACTCACTGCCTTTCTCTCACCCATTCTGTCACTCCCATTCACTCTATTTACTCACTCACTCTGACCCTCCTGTCACTCTTTCACACTCTCTTTCTCATCTACTCATTCACCCATTCAACCTCTCACTCCCCTCACACCGTCTGAGCTAGGTCACACAGTTGTAATACACTGGACTGACATTCGGGAGGACAGTGGATTGAATTGCTTTTTAAATCGCTCCAGGCAAATGCCAGGACAGTTTCTTTCAAAGGGCACAGCTGATTTGGTTCCACATACTTCCCAAAAAATGCGAACATGATCTCCATGTCTAACGAACACACTGTTGATGGGACATTAACAGTAGTCTTCATTCCTTCTCTCACTCACCTATTCAATTATGCAGCTGCTCACTCACCAGCTCAGCTGCTCACTCACAAACTCAGCTGCTCACTCACAAACTCAGCTGCTCACTCACAAACTCAGCTCCTCACTCACAAACTCAGCTCCTCACTCACAAACTCAGTTGCTGACTCACAAACTTATGTTGCTCTTTCACAAACTTATGTTGCTCTCTCACAAACTCACTTCCTCACTTACTAAGTCACTTTCTCGCTCATCGACTGAAACACTACGACATCCATTCACTAACCCTCACCTTCAGACCCCTCATCAACTTACCTGCTCACTCACCAACTCACTCACTCACTCACTCACCCATACACTCATTTACCAGTGACCCCTCACTCACTCACGAACTCACTCACTGACCAACTCACTCACTTGTTTACCAACTCACTATCTTATTCACCCACTCACTTATCCTGTCACCCTCACCCAACCCATCACTCACATTCTATTTCTCTGTCTCTATCTATTTGTTTATCTCTCTGTCTCTGTCTAAATGTTTCTTATATCCACTTTTAACAGCTCCTTCTAACACCATGGAGCTACTCCCTCATGGCCCGTCATTCTTTCTGATCTTCTTGTCACAATCTTTCGTATGTACTCTTCTTCACCAATCCGAGTAGAATTCCCTAAATCATATTCTTATCACTCAACCTAATTTACAGCATTTTCCTGTAGCCTTGTATGAATCATGTGGACTGCCCCGTGTGACCAGTGGTGGTGGTGGTGTGTTGCTAGAGAGCGACACTCGGCTGCGGCTGACGGAGCAGCTGGAGCAGGGGGAGCGGCAGTTCTGCTGCGAGCTGTCGGCGGCGGGCGAGCTGTGGGGCGGCCCGCTGCGCCGCCTGCCCGGCACGCTCAGCCCGCACCAGCACGACACCGTCTTCCAGGGTCTCGCCGCGCTCGCTAGGGCCTCCGCAGCTTTCGCCAACCAGGTAACCCATCTCCTCATCTGGACAGGCTATTCATTTATTTTGTAATCTTCCGTCTTCTCCTCCTTATCAGTCAATCTCCCAACCCATCTGTCCATACCTTTGTCCTCTGTTCATCGCTGCCTTCTTAGTTCAACTCCTCCTCCTTCTTCGATGTGGCTCATCTAAGGACCACACACGAAAATTGAGTGCTTCTTCGTTTTTTTTCTAATTTCTTTTTCCTCCAGTTCTCATTGATCTTCTCGCTATGTATCCTTTATCACTCGTCAGACCATTCTTCTCCTCCTGTCTTGGAATCCCTCCATTCTTAACAGGCTTCCTTTCTCTTGACTCTTTTTCACCTACGTTGTTTCTTTCCAAATCTTTCCTACGGTAAAACAATCACCAATCCGAAAATTGGTTTCAACATCACAGTGCTTTACTAGGAATGGTCCTTTTTGGAGGTGGTAAGCCGCTGCGTTCCTCCGGTCTTCGAACTGACTTACCCAGCCAGTTATAGGGGGACCTACAGCTCAACGTGCATTCCGAACCACTGTGCTACTTTCTTTTTCACATCAGCTACATTGCGACAGGTGTTAGAAGTCGAAAGTGACAGATAAAAAAATCCTAGGACCTGATTAGGATCGAACCCACGACCTTTGTATTCATAGTCTAACACTCTACCACCGTGCTACCGTGCCACAGAAATATTTCCTAACTTCTTGAATCCGAGCTATTGTTGACTTCTTATTCCAAAGATATTTAAAAATCTGTTTGGTTAACTTGTTGGTAGTTCATTCTGTATAAATATCCAACAAATAGCTGCCGCCACTTTCGCAGTGCTTCAATTGTGTTTTCTATGTTGCGATAAATTTATTCATTTCTCCTTAATTTCTACAGCTCTGTATTTTTTGTGGACCGAGTATTTCTTCAATAATTCTTCTTTCTGGGGCTTCAAGTGTAGTTTGCACTTCAATGCTAAACATTCACTTGCTTGAAGACATTCCGCTTATAATGAAGTACTTTCAAACTTTTCGACACAGATATTTCGTAGTAAATGTTTGTCGTTATTCCATACGCTCTCTCCAGTTTACGTTCTCTTTCTTCTACACCAAATTTTTCTAAGCCATTTACTTGAATAATTTATCTCAAATATTTAAATTTATGTAGCCTCGTTATCTGCCCATTGTCTATTACTAGGATGTCTGAAGTATATTTTGCATAAATTTTGGTTTTTCTTCCAAAATTCTACAACCTGCTGTATTGGCTGTATGTTCTAGTAGTTTTATTTATATTTTTGCATTTTCCTGGTTTTCAGAAATAATGGCAAAATTATCCGCAAATTCTAGACAGTGAACTTCCATTACTTTGTTCTGAGACCCATGTACTATCGGTGAAAGCTTCTGTTCTTTTAGTTTTTCTTTCCATTCTTTTACTATGTTCTATTATTTTCTCTAACAGGCCGTCTCTTTCCTTGTGTCGAATGCCTTAGATATTTCACCCAGAAACTTTACTTTTGATTTCGTATCTATGAGCGTTTCACGAATTACGTTTGCAACTTCAGTTTTAATGCCATATTCTCCAATCAATTTATCTAGTGTTCCCCCATCAACCGATTCAAATTCCTTTTAAAATCTATAAAACTGACTAGACAGTCAGTGAAGGATTATGGATTTTAGATTGAAAATCTGTTCTAAGTAAGATCTGTCCTTTCTAAATTCACTCTGATAATCTACCAAATGACTAACAAGTGTTGCTCCTACTTTATTCAGTAATAGTGTTGAAAATATTCCAAAACCCACTAGCAACAGAGATTCGCCTTCTTCTCACCCAAGTTCAAACGATCATTTCATCATCGTGTCGCATCACTGACGTAATTAAGCTTGTATCCACCACGTTGTTATGTTTTTGGTCTTCATTCTGGAGACTTTACTCAATCCTGAGCAGTTTCTTCAACTCCTCATAAGAACGGAAACCCCATTGATTTGAACCTGCTTATTGCATTCTTCTCTTGGTCTCCCTCTGCGATTTTTACCCCACACACTTCCCTCCAACGCTAAATTAACAATTCCTTGACGTCTAATAACGTGTCCTACCAATCAATCCATTATATTAGTCAAGGTATGCCAGAAATACCTTTCTTCCCTAATTCTGTTGCATATCTCCTCATTACTTACACGATCTAGCCACCTGATCTTCAGCATTCTTCTGTAACACCACATTTAAAAAGCTTCTATCCACTTCTGCCTGAACTGTTTATCGTCTATGTTTCGCCATAATACAAGGCAACATTCCACACAAATGCCTTCAGAAAAGACTTTCTAAGGCTTAACATTCGATGTTAACAAATTTTACTTCGTAAGAAACGGTAATGTTCCCATTCTGCATTTTTCATCTGTACTGCGACCATCGTTATTACCGAATCTAATTCCTTTAGCATCACCTGATTTCCTTAGGCTACATTTCATTACCAACGTTTTGTTATTGTTAATGACCATCTTAAAAGCTCCTTAAACTGCTCATTCGAGGTTTTTTGCTGTCTCTCACAGAATTGCTATGTAATCGGCAAACCGCAAAGTTTGAACTTTAATTCCTTCTCCAAAGCTGTCATTTCTTTCCTTCTCACTTGGACTGTGTACAGATTGGATAAGATTGGGGAGAATCTAGAACTCTCTCCAAATATTTTTCCTTTCATGCATTTCAATTCATAACTGCTATTGTAAATAACCTTCCGTTCTCTATATCTTACTCCTAATGACATCAGAATTTGAAAGAGTGTGTTTCAATCAACACTGTCAAAAGCTTCCTCCATATATACAGAAATAGGTTTTTACTTTCCTTAAGATATCTTGTAAGATAAATCGTGAGGGAGTGTTGATTCACTTGCTCCTACATATGCACCATTTGAGTAAGTATATGGAACTTTATAGTTGTACCGATCCACCCCCATGATCCGCAGACATTGCCGAGGTGGGGTGGCTTGCGTGCCTCAGCGATGCAGATAGCCGTACCGTAGGTGCAACCACAGCGGAGGGGTATCTGTGAAGAGGCCAGACAAACGTGTGGTTCCTGAAGAGGGGCAGCAGCCTTTTCAGTAGTTGCAGGGGCAACAGTCTGGATGATTGACTGATCTGGCCTTGTAACATCAGCTAATGTGGCTTTGCCACACAGCTACTGCGAACAGCTGAAAGCAAGGGGAAACTACAGCCGTTACTTTTCCCGAGGACATGCAGCTATACTGTATGAAAATATGATGATGGCATCCTCTCGGGTAAAATATTCCGGAGGTAAAATAGTCCCCCATTCGGATCTCAGGGCGGGGACTACTCAGAAGGATATGGTCATCAGGAAAGACAATACTGGCATTCTACGGATCGGAGCGTGGAATGTTAGATCCCTTAATAGTGTAGGAAAATTAGAAAATTTAAAAAGGGAAATGGATAGGTTGAAGTTAGATATAGTGGGGATTAGTGAAGTTCGGTGGCAGGAGGAACAGGATTGCTGGTCAGGTGCGTACAGGATTATAAACACAAAATCAGTTGGGGGTATCACAGGAGTAGGACTGATAATGAATAAGAAAATAGGAATGCGAGCAAACTACTATGAGCAGCACAGTGATCGCATTATCATTGTCAAGATAGATATGAAGCCAACACCGACAACAGTAGTACAGGTTTATATGCCAACTAGCTCTGCCGATGATGAGGAGATCGAAGAAATATATGAGGAGCTAAAAGAAATTATTCAGACAGTTTAGGGAGAGGAAAACTTAATTGTGATGGGAGACTGGAAATCGGTAGTAGGAAAAGGAATAGAAGGAAAAATAGTAGGTGAATATGGACTGGGCAGAAGGAATGAAAGAGGAAGTCGCCTGGTAGAATTTTGCACGGAACATGATTTAATTGTAACAAACACGTGGTTTAAGAATCACAAAAGAAGGTTGTATACGTAGAAGAGACCAGGAGACACTGGAAGGTATCAGATAGATTTTATAATGGTAAAACATAGATTCCGGAACGAAGTGATAAACTGTAAGACATACCCAGGGGCAGATATATACTCTGACCATAACCTGTTAGTCATGAACTGTAGGCTGAAACTGAAAAAACTGCAGAAAGGTAGGAAAATAAGGAGATGGGACTTAGATAAAGTGAAGGAACGTGAAGTTCTGGAGAAATTCAGAGGGAGATTTAGGCAACCATTGACAGAAACAGGGGAAAATAAAACAGTAGAGGAGGAATGGGTAAAATTGAGAGATGAAATAATGAAGGTAGCAGAGGACAAAATAGGTAGGAAGGCAAGACCTACAAAAAATCCTTGGATATCACAGGAAATACTAAATTTAATTGACTAAAGGAGAAAATATAAAAATACAGCAAATGAAACAGGCAAAACGGAGTACAGACGACTAAGAAATGAGATTGACAGGAAGTGCAAAATGGCTAAGCAGGAGTGGCTAGAAGCCAAATGCAAATCTGTAGAAGAATGTATAAGAAGGGGAAAAGTAGATACCGCCTACAGGTATCAGATGGGAAACCAGTTCTCAGCAAAGAAGGAAAAGTTGAAAGGTGGAAAGACTACATAGAGCAGCTCTACGAAGGAAATGAACTTAGAGACGATGATGTAGGAAAGGAAGAGGAAGTAGATCAAGATGAGATAGGAGATACTATACTGAGAGATGAATTTCACAGAGCCCTGAAAGACCTAGGTCGGAACAAGGCCCCAGGAGTAGATGACATACCCTCAGAGCTACTAAAGTCTCTGGGAGAGCCAGCCATGACAAAACTATTTGAACTGGTGTGTAGGATGTATGAGACAGGCGAAATACCTTCAGACCTTAAGAAAAATGTAATAATGCAAATGTAATAATTCCAAAGAAATCAGGCAGACAGGTGTGAAAATTACAGAACCATTAGTTTGATAAGTCATGGTTGCAAAATTTTAACACAAATTATCTACAGGAGAATCGAAAAGCTGGTAGAAGCTGACCTCGGGGAAGATCAGTTTGGATTCAGGAGGAACGTAGGAACCCGGGAGGAAATACTCACTTTACGTCTTATCTTAGAAGATAGATTAAGGAATGGTAAACCTACATTTTTAGCTTTTGTAGATTTGAGGAAAGCTTTTGACAATGTTGACTCGAATAAACTCTTTCAAATTATGAAGTCAGCGGGGGTAAGATAAAGGGAAATGAGGGTTATTTACAACTTGTACAAAAGCCAGACCGCAGTTATTAGACTCGAAGGGCATGAAAGGGAAGCATCAGTTGGGAAGGGAGTAAGACAGGGTTGTATCCCTTCTCCGATGCTATTCAATTTGTACATCGAGCAGGCGGTGAAGGAAAGCAAGGAAAAAATTGGAATAGGGATTAAAGTTCAGGGGGAAGAAATAAAAACATTGCGTTTTGCTGATGACATTGTAATTCTGTCAGAGACAGCAAAGGACTTGGAAGAGCAGTTGAATGGAATGGACAGTGTGTTGAAGAGAGCGTATAAAATGAACATTAACAAGAGCAAAACAAAAATAATGGAATGCGGTCTTAGAAAATCAGGCGATGCTGAAGGAATTAGGTTAGGTAACGAAACAATGAAGGTGGTAGATGAGTTTTGTTACTTGGGTAGTAAAATAACATGCGATGGTCGCAGTACAGAGGATATAAAATCAGAATGGCAATGGGAAGAAAAGCATTGTTGAAGAAGAGAAATTTGCTAACATCGAATATTAATTTAAGTGTAAGGAAGTCTTTTCTGAAGGCATTTGTTTGGAGTGTTGCCTTGTACGGGAGTGAAACATGGACGATAAGCAGTGCGGACAGGAAGAGGATAGAGGCTTTTGAAATGTGGTGCTACAGAAGAATGCTGAAAATTAGGTGGGTAGATCGCATAACTAATGAAGAGGTACTGAACAGAATTGGTGAGAAAAGGAATTTTTGGCATACCCTGACTAAAAGAAGGGATCGCATGGTAGGACACATTCTTAGACTTCGAGGAATCGTAAATTTAGCATTGGAGGAAAGTGTGTTGGGTAAAAATCGGAGAGGGAGACCAAGAGACGCGTTTAGTAAGCAGATTCAAGTGGATGTGGGTTGTTGTTCTTATGAGGAAATGAAAAGGCTTGCTCAGGATAGAGTAGGGTGGAGAGCTGCATCAAACCAGTCTCCGGACTGAAGACTGTAACAACACAGTTGTACAGATAATCTCAAAGCAAAATCTAAATATGTTATTGTGTATTTCATGCATGTGTCAAAGGTAAGCAACCGTAACGAAAGCCAAAAACTGGCGGCTTCATTCCGAACGATAACAATGGCTTCCGAAATGCCATAAAGCAAGCAGTGATTGTGATATTATTGGAACACGCTCTTAACTGTATTAAAATATTTATAGCATACCACCTTGACGCAAGGATACAGTTATAATTTATCAGAAAACGTTATCCGCAAATTAGCGCGTGTTACTAAGCTTACATAATAGCTCCAACCAGTCTGAAGCTACTGGGGTTTATTGGTTAAAGTTATGGTGTACGAATCTAGAAGTCAGTTGGTTCATTTGCTAGCAGGTGCAAAGTTTTTAGCAGTATTGAACGTTATTTACCATTTCCATCTGATTATAAAACAAAGGTAAAGCAGTCAACAATCCGAAGATTGGTTTGAACACCACAGAGCTGTACTAGGCATGGTCCTGTTTGGAGGTGGTATGCCGTTCCTTCCTCCGACCTTCCAACTGACTTACCCAGCCAGTTATAGGGGGACATACAGTTTAAAGTGGGTTCCGAACCACGGTGCTACTCGGTGTTTTTCACATCAGCAACACTGTCGAACGTGAAAGAAGTGGAAAGTTACAGATGAAAATCCTAGGACCTGGCGAGTTTCGAACCCGCGATCTTTGGGTTGTAGTCTGGCACTCTACCACTGTGCTACGGAGCACAGAGAATGAAGTAAATGTTTGACTAATTTTTTTCGAATATTTACCGATTTCAGAGAGTGTGGTTAGTTCACACGATAGGCAACAGTTAATAACAAAATACTGTCGTAAAAACAAACCAGTACATGAATTATCTCAGACGACTAATGTCCCTGATCCAACTACATTGATATAGAAGAACACTTCTGCATCTGAAACGTATTTATAGAAATTTTTCATTGATCAGTTGTCTGAACCCCCGTGCATTGGTTGTCTGCAAATTTCGTTGGACGGTTTTATCCCACTTTGTAATTAGCACAAGTATTGATCTGCAATGTACCCTAAAACAGTAAGTTCTGTAGGTGGAATAAATTTACCTTGACATGCAGGTGCACGTTTCAGTTCAAGACAAGTAAGTGATCCTTAACTGTGTTCGAAAAGATCCGAACAATCACACCTGTATGTACAGAACAAAATAATTACTGCTAAGTTAGGTTTGATGGTTTGATTTTTAAAGGGACTAATACTGGTACGTGACCTCACCGGGTGTGGGAGTGGGGTATTGGCAGTGTCTCAGTGAAGCAAATGATTAACTATTTACTGAGAGATTAAAACGTAATTTATTGCCTTCAAGAAATCAGATATAAGTGCAAGTTATGAAATTATGAAAATAGAAAACAAAAAGGAGAGGATCGAATAATCCGTTAACAGTAACTCGTTAATAGTCGAAACAACAAATAAAATAATTATCAGAAGACAAAAACTAGTTTGTCTGAGGAACCTCAGCGGAGTGGCTGAACTCTTTGAGGCGTTATGCTTCGATGAGCGAGGCTGTTCCCCGTCAGGGTTTCGAATCCCCCATCGGGCATGGATGTTTGTGTTGTCTTTAGTATAAGGTAGTTTATAAATAGTTTGTTAGTTTAGGGACTGATGACCCCACAGTTAAGTCCCTTCAGCTTAACAAACATTTGAACATTTTTTTCTGAGGCGCTGCGCCTACACGTGATCCTATCGTCAGATTGAGATACCGGACGAGAGGCTGTCGCAGTAATGTCAAGAATAATGTTGTACTGGTATCAGCGTGAACATAACCTGCTCAAGAAATACTCTTAAAGTCGCGTTGCATGCACACAAATACTCTTCGCCGCGTTGTCTGCCGGCGTCTGCTACGTCTCTGAAACCTATAAAAATAAGCCGATTTTAATGAAACTGAACTGAATCAGCCAGCACTTTCTATTGCTCTTGGTGAAGCCAAGGCTCACTACTTTTCTTCCCTAGTTGAAACCGTATTGACATGGTACGCTAATTCTGCAAATTAGCTCCCTAAACACGTCCACAGGCGTTTAGCTAACAAAACTGTGGACTGGCAAAGTGTCCACCGCTCTGTGATAGTGCCTTAATCACACGTTAAGCATTTGATTCAACACTTCGCACAGCCAACTACGCCGTTGAACGCACTTATGCGAAGCCACAGGGAGTCGCTTAAAAATCTCAGAGTGTGTTCCCTCGTCTCGCCCTCCACGGCGCGCACGGGGACAGACAGAGCTCTTAATTAAATAAATCGCAATTAGCGATCACTTATGGCTTCACTGTACTAGGTTTAGATGTAATACCAATGTGCGGCGAATGAAAATTTGTGCCCGGCCGGGATTCGAACCCGGGATCTCCTGCTTACTAGGCAGAGGCGTTGACCACTCCGCCACCGAGGACACAGTTACCAGCCCGACTGCAGAGGACTCTTCCATGCACGTCTCCCAACACACCCAAATCTCCATTCGCCACGCTGTCCACAGCCTTTTAATTCTGTAATGCTCGCAGCCACAATACTGTATACCCGCATCAGGAAGAACAGACCATGAGGTATCAAGACACAATTGTCGTCAGGAGCCCAGCCAAGCCTTGTATACAATTATATATTTTTGACGACTTTACAACGTTCATTTTTAATGAAATAAATCGCAATTTGCAATCACTTATAGTTTCCCTGTACTAGACACCTAGTACAGTGAAGCCATAAGTGATCGCAAATTGCGATTTATTTAATCGAATATGAACGATGTAACGTCGTCAAAAATATATAAGACAGAGCTCTCCCTGGCTCCGCTGCTTGCCTATATCTTTCGTATTTCTCGTGCAGTCACAAAGAAATCGCTCCTGTCTTCCAGTAGCAAATATGAGGCGCCGTGACAACACGAAGGGTCCCACATTTTGCCATTTTGCCTCTTTTCCCCACACGGGGATCCGTTCAAACACGCGCTGAAGTGTTTTTCCGTTGCCTGGTTCCCACGTGAAAAAGATGGGTGGTGGCCGGTAGTCGAACGTTCCGAGTGGTGGATTACGAAACAAGGACTCTGTCAAAACATTCCATT
Source organism: Locusta migratoria (assembly GCA_026315105.1). NCBI lineage: Eukaryota > Metazoa > Arthropoda > Insecta > Orthoptera > Acrididae > Locusta > Locusta migratoria. The sequence goes on from CM048745.1 coordinate 811,719,645, forward strand.
ATCCCACTGAAAGCTTTTACTGTCGATACACGCTGTGGTACGACACCGTCCACGCTGGGGAGAACTGTCTTCCCAACGCAGGCTTCAGCCACGGCATTAAATGTATGTGTAATCTGTAAGCCCCAGACTCTCTATGTGCATTAAACGCGACTGACGTCTTCAACTACAATTACCACTGACTCTCATTACTTTCACAAATATGATGTGTGGGGTCAAATTAATCGGAAAGGCGAGTAGAATACGATTATTCGTATAAAAATAACATGGAAGGAGGTTAGAAATTCTTGACTCTTTACAGTTGTTTAATAATGAAGTTGAGCATGTTTTTTAAAGGATTAGGAGCCAACAATAAATTGCTACGGGTAATACGAACAGGGGTGCGAAGTATATTTTGATTAACAACAAAAGTACTTCACTGTTTTTTACGAATGTGTTTTGATTATAAAGGACTATTAAGCGACAAACTGTTTTCCTCTGATAATTTTGCTGTGGCTGTCAGGTTTGAAATTTTGTTTAATGTGTGTTGGAAGTCGGTAAGTACTCTCATTCTCATACAGTGTATGAATAAGGTCTCATCACACGACGTGGCAGATTTTTTCGATTCCTATTGTTTATGACGTCGTATCTCATGGACTATGTCTGTATGGGATTCTTACCCCCTACAGCAATTGTTACCTCATGGTAAGGAATATGTTTACCAAATTTGTGTGAAATCGGTCCAGTGGTATAGTAGAAAATGAGCAGCATTATCGCTTAATCCAGCATTTCAATAAAAAAAATATGAGTTAAATTTTTTACAATATTGGTTTCATTATTAGTTGACGACGGTAGTCTTTGATTGTTCGATTTGTGAAGAGCCACGATGCTGCTTTTAGAAAGATATATCCGTAGCTACTAATGGCTTTCCAAGCAGCTAACGTACTGAGCCATCGTGTTAGATGACGTCAAAATTTTCAGCTCGTCTGTATACACATTAACAAAAACTGTCACAACACGTCGAATCTGAGATACCAAAATGAATTCGAAAACAACGAAAGAAATATTTGTTAAAGCGGGATTCGAAGCACAGACCCTATGGTTGTGAGGCCGTAAACCTACCACCTGAGATACACCGACAAATGTTCCAAGGATTTTAACTATTTGTACCTACGTGTACTTAGAAAACTTCAAAGTCGATTTTCTAGTAAATTTTTGAGAGTTGCGTCGGATGGTTTTGGCCAATTTTCATGAAGCTCTGAACTTCACGAACCATAAATATAAAGAAATTGAAAAATCCGATACCCATGTGGTCTCCTTGTCAGATGAAAATAGTACTGGAGCAAACCGAACCTCACTATTCATCAAGACCTAACACCTATAAACAGGCTTAAATCCAGGACAGCTTTCTGGAAAATTGGCGCAAAACTTAAAAGCTTCGACTCAAAAACAGCTTGGAATGAACTATGGGCCGCAAGTCAACGTAAGAACCAAAATCTGGTGGACTACACCAGCAAAAAGACTGAGGGATTCAATCCCCCAAGGAAGCTATGGACAACGCAGAACCGCATAAGAACGAATGTTGGAATATGCAATCAACTGATGTACAAGTGGGGCCTGTCAGACAGCCCTCGGTGTGAAAGTGGTGAAATACAATATATGGGCAATCTATCCGCGTGCAAAGAGTAAGTCTATAATGGTGAATAGAAGGACATGACTCAGCCACACAGTGGCTCAAGAATATCAGTAATTTAGTGTAGGATTGAAAGAGCTTCTGTAAAAGAAAAATACTGTCGTCAGCATAGAACTATAAGACTCTTGTAATTAATGTGTGTTTTTTCCGTTGTTGATGCCGAACGAATAAATAAAATAAAGCCGCGCGGGAGTATCCGAGCGGTCTGGAGCGCCACGTTGCGGACCGCGCGGCCTCCCGCGTCGAAGGTTGGATTCCTCCCTCGGGCATGGATGTTTGTGTCGTCTTTAGAATAAGTTATTTCATAAATAGTTTGGAAGTTTAGGGACTGATGACCCCGCAATTAATTCCTATATGCTTTACAAACATTTGAACATTTTTTAAATAAAATAAACTACTGAATCTTGTCAAAGTACGAATATCTAGGAGCTAAATATCAGATGAGGGTTCCAGTAAGCATGAAATAAGATAGACATCAGTACAAGATAAGCAAGCAATTAGTAAGTTTAATTCCGTCCTTTGGTCTGATAAACTAAATAGAAACGACAAATCATGTGAAGCAGAACCCTGCCCAATCAAAAAACCAAACAGATTACTTGACAGTCAAGGATAAACAACTAACAAATTTTGAAGATTAGATTAGCTTTATATTTCGTTCCAATCGATCCATAATAAGAAGGTCCTCTTGGATGGAGAACATTTCAATATCATGAGTACACAATAAAGTACTTACAAAATGACGACAGATATTCTAATGTACCTTACACAGTTCCCAACTTAAATTGCCCTTGATGTATTTGGGATCTGTCAAATAAAAATACACATAAATAGAAATAAATAAAACAGGAAATGTTTAGATATTCACATTAAAAAAGTTCAATAAACGTTGCCGCATACGATACTTCTTAGGCTACTGCAGCCACGGATTATCAAACAAAACTGTAAATAAAGAGACATTTTACGACACTTACAATGACCACCTTACTGCAGAAGTTTTTTTACAGAAGATGTATATATGTATATGTTTGTTAAGCTTATGGGACTTAACTACGGGGTCATCAGTCCCTAAACTTACAAACTACTTATCTACTACCTTATACTAAGGACGGCACAAATATCCATGCCCGAGGGGGAATTCGAACCCCCGACCGTAGTGGCCGTGCAGACCGTGACTGGAGAGCCTCAGTCTCCTCGACCACCGCGGCCGGCTTTACAGAAGATATAGTGTAAAAAATCATCATGTGATATTATTAACAACATACGCGCATCAGTTGGCTCTGTTAAGAAATACGTGAGCGAAGTAGAAGGAATTGTCCAGCAATAAATCCTTTAGACTCTCCTCGAGCATACAAGGATTGGGAGGCTTGGATTGAAGATTGCGTTGAACGGCCTTAAGTGCTGAAAATAACAGACACACACACACACACACACACACACACACACACACACACACACGCGCACACAAACGTTGTCATCCTAATTTTAGCGAATCCCTTTTGTTTTGCCGATGTTCAAAGGTTGAAATGTTTGTAAATTTATGTGATCTAACTGCAGTGGTTATCGGTTGCTAAACATACAAACTATCTTTTCCTAAGAACACTACACACACACACACACACACACACACACACACACACACACACACGAGGAAGGACTTCAAACGGCCGCGCACACTGTAGTAAGACGCCTTAGTGAGCACGGCTATTCTGCCTCGTCTTTTGGCGATGTCATCCTTAAATGTGGTTAGAGAACGTAGGTTGAAAATGTGTGTTTATGAGTGTACTTACGAACTATCGACTGTGAAATTACCTCAAACAAATAGTTCTGCATTTCATACCGAGGGAAGTACAGTGTTAAAACGATGAAGTCTTAATTCAATAGGACGCCAGTTCCAATCGTGAACCCTCGCATCCAGACTGAGGTACTTTGTTGAACCTCTGACTTACTTTAGGTAAAAGCTGAAATGCTGTTTTAAACAGAACAGGGCTGATTTCCTTTTGCAATGCGAGATGGTGCTCAGTCACGTATTACCTCGTCATCAATTCCTAATCTTGATTCGAACCTACATTTCTAAAATGCAATTGTTCGTAACGTAAAAGAGATTGTTGGATCCTGAACGTCCTATTGCTCGCTAACAGACAGTTGTATTTTAAATGTGAAGGATACATATTAACAATAAAAAGAAAACCAGCGACTTTCTTATTGCCACCAATTTTCGTGAAGAAAACAAACGTAGTAAGACCTTCAGCGGTGACGCGCACTGCACTAGCGCCTACGCTCGGCAAGTGGAGCAAGCTCTCGTTGCTGGTGTCGCTCACAGATGCCGCTGGCTGTCTCTTCTAGAACTAACGGTCGAACGGCAGGCTGGCTGCATGGGGAGTAATCAGAAGCAGGAAAAAAGAAGTATTTCGACAGTTTTTAAAGTAAACAGACCACTCCAATCATCTGGAAAGTTGCAAAACACTTGTAAAATGAATGACAATTTCTCAAAAATTACTCGTAATGTTCTTAGGAGTAGCTAATCCCCCAAGACCGAAATGAACAGCCTCAAGCTCATATCTGAAACATGCACAAATAATAAATCCATTTCTAAGAAAGATGTTTTCAGTATCAGATCTCATCGTTGCAGTGCATGTGAAATTATTTCCATGCTTGGAAGTACTTAACTATGAGAACATCTACTTTTAAATAATAGGATAAAAATGAATCTATAGTCTGATACAAAAATCACACATTCATTCAGTGTCATTTTTGCAAGTAATTTTTGTCTATGATTTTTCTCGCGAAGTAGGGAGTGGAAAAAAGATATCGATCATCAGGAAGAAAACAATGACATTGTGCTTTGTGCTTGACATATATATTTATATCCAAATCACCAATTGTTACTTCGATTCATTCAAAGTGTCTGGCCACAATAACTATAGGCTTCAGGCTCAGACTGTATGCATACGACGTTTCTTCCGGAATACGTTGATACAGGGGGCTGACAAAATAATACGAACGCCTAACGTATGCACAATGTTTGTTTATTAATACGGGGTTGGGCCACCATAGTCTTTAACAATTGCTGCAAGTCTTCGAGGGTAAGATTCGATAAGAGACTTCATAGTTTCCAAGAGAATGTTATCCATTCTTGTACCAGTAAACCCGCCAATTACTTGAACGATATTGGATCTCGAATTCGGCCGCCACTCTCTGATCTAAAACTCCCCGTAATATTTGAGTATTGTTGAGACATTACGATTTCGTTTCCTAGGGAAGATGTTTGAAAATTTTCTGTTGCATTACAATGCACGACTTAACTTTTTTTTACTCTGTGTGTGGGCTATTTTCATTTTGGAATATGACAGTGTTTATTAGCAATACGTTGGTCATAATCAGCAGTTTGCTCTGGATCATCGTTTCACAACCTTTATCAATACGCGACACCCTGTCAGTTAATTATATTTTGGTGACTCCCACCCCTCCCCCGAAACATAACTATGTGTGTATTTTCAAAGCTAACGAATTTAATTTTCTTCTATTGATACAACTTTCTTATAGAAAAAAATACAGTATAGTATATTATAGGATAAATTTTAGTCCATCTTTCTGAATGGAATACATCCTATTATTACTTGCATTCCGACAGAAAAATGTGATATAGTTACCTGACATGTTACGCCTGTGGAGATCGATCTGTTTATAATGTTAAGAATAATACTGCTTGAGGTTGTTAAGCCAAGATCCATGTTCCCGCCGGCCGCGGTGGCCGAGGGGACTGAGGCGCTTCAGTCACCGTCTGCACGGCCACTACGGTCGGCGGTTCGAATCCCCCCTCGGGCATGGATATTTCTGCCGTCCTAGTTCGTAAGTAGTTCATAAGTAGTAGTAGTCACATAAGCTTAACAAAAATTTGAACATTTTTCCATGTTCTCCAAAGTGAAGATTTTTAATCCTTCTGAAGATGATCATATAAATCATCCAAACCGGTTAAGAGAAATAAATATATTTTATTGTCGACAACCTGAAGAAGGTGTATTTTTATTAATAGAAAAATATATGTTTCATGACGAGATTTCGCATTCCAGGAAAACCTCAGATATGAATTATCATCATTCAGCAAGATCTCAGTGTGTAATCTATTAGTAAACAACCGAATTTCCTAAAATTACTTACTGTATCTGGTAAACTTAGCTATCCCATGGTACCTGAAAATAGTTTTACGATCTTTCGTTTATTCATTTTTAACACGATATAATTATTATAAATCAATCTTTGTTCTATTCCACTGAGAAATGACGATCGACAAGGAATTACGTAATTTTAATACAAAATAAATTTCACTTTTCTTAGGCATATGTTTATGCATTTCGAAACAAAAATGCTCAAATGTTTGTAAATGTATGGGGCTTGGCTTCTTTGGTTATTAGTCTGTAGGCATAAAAACTAATTAAGCTAAGTTAAACTAACCTAAGTATTACCCCCTGTACAATAACTCCTTATATAGCAGTTACACACAACCGCTCGCTCAACGAAAGATCCGTACCTAAAGACTGGAAAATTGCTCAGGCAACACCGACATTCAAGAAAGGTCATTTCAATAATGCATGTTTCCTAGTATACCGTTAGCAGAGCCTGTTCTGTTGGTGGTGCGAATGGAGCGGTCTACTGCCTGTCGAATCTCTGAAGCGAATGCCACGAAGTGGTTACTTCATCTTCGGAATCAAATCAAACTCACAAAGACGTAAGTCCGAAGAGTACGGTGGATGGTGCAGTACTTCCCAGTCCCAACGACCGAACAATCACAGCTTGCGCTGTATGCGTCAGCGCATTGTCGTGCAAATGATGGGTGAGTTGCGCACAAAGTGTTGTCGCTTCTTTCCAAACGTGGTCGCAGGAGATGCTCCAAAAGCGCATTGACGGTGACGTGGAGCAACGTAATGCGTCAGCATTACACCATCACAGTCGTAAACGAGACTGAAACTTTACCATACTGGGACTCTGACGCAGTTTCGACTTTCGCGACGACCCATGACTTTGATTTCATTCCGAAGATGAAGGAACCATTTCCTGGCAATGTATACAACCTCAACAACGTGTCAATAAAATTCTGATGGGTCGACAAATTCAGGAGAGTAGGACACCTTTAAAGTCCAAATACAGGAAGTTTATATTATCAGGCTATGATCCTAATTATGTTGTGAAGAAATGATTAGCATTTCAGGCAGTTCAGTTGAGCATGTGAGCTGTTGCCTAGTAGGGGAGTCCGAGCCACGTTGGACATAGGGGCAGTATGACCCAGTCACATTAGTTCATACTGTAGACGCCGGATCGTCTTAGGAACCAATCAGAAAGTATGTAGCACTGTCGCTCTCCTTATACAGGGCCAAAATCGCAGGCGGATAAGTTTTGGACAAGCAGTGGTCCTTAATTGTTTTTGTGCGTGTTTCAGTAAAATTTTACTCGTCGGTTAATGCGTGTTATTTAACTTTTGCTTGCTTTAGGCGCAACGGGATGAGTAGTATAATAAAAGGTGGTACTTTAAGGATTATTTCTATGAGGCATGCAGACGTAATTGCTTCAGTGAGTTTTCGAAAGAACAGAATTTATTGTAAATATGGCGACGGGGCAGGTTGGCCCAGAGAGGACGGGGCACGATGGCCAGCCGAGAGAAACTGTCACGTCCTATAGGAGCAATACCACTTTTAACTCGATGAAAGGTTTGTTACTTTTAATCATAACAATGTTTATAATTCTTAGAGTTTATTAAATTATTAACATAATTGTCAAAGTTAAAGATATTTTGATACATATCAAGAGATCAAAATATCGTCATATTCACGAGATAAAAAGCGTTTAATAAACGCCAACCAGTAAATTTTATTTTAATCTTAAACAGTGATCTGAGAAGTCAGAATCTCGTTCATTTTCTTGTTTTCAAAACATGAGTTACAGCTCTGGTTTAAACCTTAGTTTTATTTGTAGTATCATAAAAATGATCCGAAATTATAAAAGAATGAAAGGGGAATAAGGGAATGATTTATGGAGATACGATGCTAAGAGCAGTTTTAGAAGTAAAAGAAAAGGAAAGATCTGTGAGGGCTGTTAGCGAAGACTTTGGGATTCCAAGAAAATCATAGTGGGGAGGTACTGTGCTAAGTACAGACAGACCTCGTGTCAGTTTCACAGGTAACTGAAACTCAGGAAACAGAAATTGAATTTCAACCGTTCTCAATGAACCAAAGCATTGGACGAAATACTAAAGGAAAATTAGATCACAGGCAAGAAAATTCCTTTTTCAAAAAGGAAAGATGGTGATAATGATAACGACGAGGAAGAACCACAGTGCCTTTTTGAAACAGTCAACTGGAGAACAAGGAATTCACTTCATGAGCTGGAACGAGTTGGCCTCATCATAGATGCGTGAAAAATGAAATCCGTCGTCTATGAGTGTTAAAAATGTGCTAATCCCTTGGAGCTGGACATTGATTAAAATGACTGGTTTGTAAGATAGGTTTCCCTTTCCTTAGCCTATGTTTTTAGCGTTTGTCGATTTGGAGAAAGCTTTTGACAATGTCGACTGGAATACACTCTTCCAAATTCTGAAGGTATCAGGGTGAAATATACGGAGCGAGGAGTTATATTCAACCTATACAAAAGCCAGACAGCGGTTATTAGAGTCAAAGGGCAAGAAAGGGTCGCAGAGGTTGGAAAGGGAATAAGACAGGGTTGTAGCCTTTCCCCAATGTTGTTCAATCTGTAGATTGAGCAGGCAGTGAAGGAAGGGAAAGAGAATTTTGTAGAGGGCATTAAAGTGCAGGGAGAAGAAATAAAAACTTTGCAGTTTGCCGATGACATAGCAATTCTGTCAGAGATCGCAAAAGATCTGGAAGAGCAATTGAATGGGATGTACAGTGTCTTGAAGATATAAGTTGAACATTAACAAGAGTAAAACGAAGGTAATGGAATGCAATGTCAGAAAATCAGGCGATACTGAAGGAATTAGATTAGGTAATGAGACAATAAAAGTAGTAGATGAATTTTGTTATTTTGGTAGCAAGGTAACTTCTAATGGCCGAAGTAGAGAAGATATAAAATGCAGAATGGCTAAAGAAGCAAAACTTGTTAACATCCAATATTAATTTAAATGTTAGCAAGTTCTTTCTGAAAGCGTTTGTCTGGAGTGTAGCATTGTATGGGAGTGAAACGTGGACGATTAGGAGTTCAGATAAAAAGATGATAGAAGCTTTTGGAATGTGGTGCTACAGACGAATGATAAAAATTAGATGGATAGATCACGTAACTAATGAAGAAGTGCTTAAACGAATCGGGGAGGAAAGGAGTTTCTCGCATATCCTGACTAAGAGAAGGGATATATTGGTTGGACACATTCCGAGACATCAAGGAATTGTCAACTTAGCTTTAGAAGGAAGCGTGTGGGGTTAAAATCGTAGAGGGAGACCGAGGGACGAATGTAGCAAGCAGATTGAAAAGGATGTAGGTTGCCGAACGTATTCTCAGATGAAGAGACTTGCACAGGACAGGGTAGCGTGGAGAGCTGCAGCAAACCAGTCTGCGGACTGAAGACCACAACAACAACAACTATAACTGATCTTTGTCTTTTTCCAGTCAGACGATGCGCTAACAGCGCGAAACGCGTAATTGGAAAATAAAATACTGCAACAGAGACTGAGCATTTTTAATATTCAACACTGTTGCTGCACCAGCCGCCACCACCACCATCATGGAATGGAATGAAATGTATAACTGATCTGTTCAAGCTTAATAACTGCCATCCAGATTCAGTAAAGACCTATCTAATATTTAACAATAATTTCATAAATTTAAATACTTAATATTAAACAAAATTTTAAAATATAGCCAACGTGTCCCGGTCTCCCCTCGACAGTAGATACGGTGTGGGGCCTGATCACTTGTTGTATGCGTGGTGCCATCGACACTTATAAGGAACGAGTTGCTTCCTGTGGTATAGACATCGACGCTGCGTACACCTGTTTCGGAAGTTCACGTGTGTTGCCTGGCATTGGGCCACAGAGCTGCACCCGATGTTTCATCACATCTCGTACATTCTCGACGGGCACAAGTCTGGTGACCTGGCGGGCCAGCGAAAAAGTGACACCAAGAAGACACGTGTCCTTGTAACAACATGTGCTCATGCCTAGTTCAAATCAAATGTTTGTAAATCTAAGGGACTTAACTGCTGCAGTTATCAGTCCCTAGGCTTACAAAATACTTAACTTCAAGTACGTATTCGAAATATTGAAATATTTCGACAGTTTCAGACGTTGAAATATGTTCAACGGCGAAGTTGAACATTCGTGCTGGACCGTAATTCGAAACCGGTTTTCCCGCTTCGGGCCAGCTGTCACCTTAAACAATTATGCTATCCCCCTTTGATTACTCGCAGTCTACACCTGATTCCCGCAATAAGTCCGCATTTAAATTGTCGATTGCCTGTTGGTGGCATATCTCACCGTTATTGATATGGTGCCTATTGCTTCGGGCATGTTCGAAAGAACAGGCACCCTACCAATAATTGTAACTTCAACTAACTTATGCTATGGACAATATACAAACCTATGGCCGAGTGAGGATTCTAACCTCTGACGACGAGCAACCTACGCTTCTCAGCAAGGAGCCTTAGAGCGCTCGGTCACTCCACCGCGGCGTCATGCATTGTCTTGCTGAAAAATGGCGTATCGAATAGAAAGTCGCAGAAAGTCATTCGCTTCGGTGAAACTTTTCACAGTGATCCGGACATGCTCGAACTGTCATTTGCGGTTGTTCTCAGTAGCTTTCCACACCATAAGGATATAAGGTGGCGCTGTATGTCTTGTGCGTATTCTAGGGTGTCCATTTCATTTTCATTAGAAAGGGGGACTTTAAAAAAAAAGCTGGGCAATTAAGGAAAAAATGGGACACAACTGGTATTGACAAAATTTAATAGACACTGACGTTTACTTTTTCATCGTACACTCAAGTGATCTCAAATGATTGTTTACATTTCTTTTACTGCACTGTTACCATACATTTCACTTTTATGTATTTTACACTGTCTCATGAAAGTTTAGCACATGATACACCATTAAGGCCTTAATTGTATCAACTTTCATTATGTGTTTTTTTTTCATCTGACCACAAAGAGTTCACCAAGGAAATCATACGTTCCACAGCAGCATTTGACCCAGGGATTTTCAAACACAATTCCCCCAAATGAATCATGTTTTTCATACTGATGCGTTTACTATTGTGAAATAGTCACTTACACTATTGTTTGCACTTTTCGTTTCAAAACTCATGCGATGTTTCCTCGTCTTAATGTGATACACAACGTCAGACCTTTTAATGCTGTTAAAATTACATTTACGTTTTGGGATGATGAAAGTGACTGCACAGATTTACAACTTTAACTTATCCATTACAACGTATTCAGAATGCTTACCACAACCATTCGAAAGTAAAACTAAACATCAATCGATACTGTGCATGCGGACTAACTCGATACTCGAAGCGGTGACTGATGGGAGCGACGTGAGAAATTCAAATACTTTGAGAAATTTCTTTATGATTGCTTTCATCCGATACCGCGCTGAGTGTAAACACAGTTTGCACAGACGATGCACGAACAGCTGTCAGCAGAGCGTCCTTGTTTGGGTTGTAATACCATTCTATTGTGGTTCTAATTTTCCTTATTTGCCTAAAAACAATACGCGGACAAAAAATCCAAAGATATTCCTCTACAATCGATATGCAAGTTCCTACATGACAAGTAGACGTCCTTGACAAGATATGACGCCACCTAAAGTGAAATCCAGTACTGCATCCAATTATAATACTAAAGTGGATGAATGCAACAATAACCAAAGATAATAACGTACAATATGTTTGTCGTGTACATTATTATCTTTGGTTATCGTTGCATTCATCAACTCTAGTATTACAAGTGGCTGCAGTACTGGATTTCACTTTAAGTGACGTCATATCTTGTCAAGGACGTCTACTTTTTATGTTGGAACTTGCATATCGATTGTAGAGTAATATCTTTGGATTTTTTGTTCGCGTATTTTTTTAGGCAAATAAGGAAAATTAGAACCTCAATAGAATATTAATAAATTCCTTCCTCAGTCACACAGCCGTACGCCATCCTTGACGCATGTTAGGTGGAAGGGGATGGGAAGGGTGAGAAAAGCGGATAGCAATATCTTTGTCGTGTTATCTTTGGTTATTGTAGCATTCATCTACTCTAGTATACACATGCACACATATAAGAATACGGGAAAAAAGCAACAGTGGAAACATTTGAGAAAGTTGCGAAGAATTTTTATAAACTAATGCAATATAACTTAAGAAATGAGTTTGCTTTCTTTTCTAATAAGTACGCTAATGTTGTTATTAACAAAGTTGTGACGTACGTATATCAGATTAACTGAAGCTGTTGCTTGTTGTATTGCTCTCTCTGAATTCTTTCCACGTAACTAGTAAATAGAGTCTTAAAAGTTGTCATACCTTTAATTGTGGAACGTAATAGAAAATTAACCAAGTATGAAAACGATTTGTACAGGCAGCTCTTCCTAGAGTATATATTTTTCAAAATTAATTGAACATAGGGGGGACTGTCCCGGGAAAAACAGGACGAATGGACACCCTAGCGTATTCAGTAACTGTGATTCCACTCTCTCTGTTTTCGGCGAACATAAATTCAACTATCATTCTGAAAGAAACAGAACGTGGATTTATCCGAAAATACTATCGGATACATTATGTCCCCATCGACGGTCCTTTCATACACCATTGCCGTCTAGCACGTTTGTAGGCAGAGTAGTGAACGACACGCACGCGTAACCCATACCCTAATAGGCGGGTGACAGCCTCTGATAGTGTACGACGTGGTGCGCCATGGCCGAATAGGACGCAGTCGGTCCCGCAACGCCGTTCGAATGAGGTGTCGATCTTCTGGGTGGGTGGTCTGGCTGGAGCCACAAGGCCCGCCTCTTCGTTCTTTGCGGTCTTTTCCGTGAATCATTCTGCACACTCTCGTTGCAGTGTCGAGACACATCGTTCCACAAGAGTAGCAATTTCCCGGGCGGATAAATCACGTGCACTCACGCTTGTAATGCGCCCTCTTTCAAACTCACTGATTCGACGGAACTCACACGTCTGCCAAGTCACAGTGAACCATTACCTAAGGTCTGTAGCGTCAGTGGGAGTCGCACACGTTTTACAGATGGTATTCCACCGCGATATCCATCGAACCACGTGCCTATATTGTTCAAATACTTATCATTTCTGAATAACACACTAATGTTCATGTTCGGTGAGTACAAACTTCCAGCCTCTCGTCTTTAGAGGCATTCTGTCTTTTTTTCTGAACATGAGTGTATTTACACTTGTTGCTGGGTGCGATCTCCTTTTCTGTAGAAACTTTTCACTGTTTTGCCAAGATCGCTTTTTTATTTACCACAATGACCAGTTTCAACTGATGTCGCAGTCACCATCAGATATAAGCGAACCTGCCACGTACTACCCATGAGCGCTCAAAATCACAACTTGTACATTTCAATTTTCATATCTACATACCTGTGGAACTGTGGTGCATCTAACCATACCGATAAAATGTATCTTCGTCTATATGGCGTTTCGTGGGGTTGGCATAAACACAAAATTGCATAGTCACACAATAGAAATCAAACGTGGCGCCGCCGCGGTGGAGTAGCCGAGCGCTCTAAAGCACCTCGCTGCAGAGCGGGCGGTTGCTCGTCGTGGTGGTTCGAGTCCTCCCTGGGGCATGGGTGTGTGTGTTGTCCTTAGGTTAGTTCAAATGTTCCAATGTTTGTAAAGTCTATGGGACTTAACTACGGGGTCATCAGTCCCTAAACTTACAAACTACTTATGAACTAGCTAAGACTAAGGACAGCACAAATATCCATGCCCGAGGGGGGATTCGAACCCCCGACCGTAGTGACCGTGCAGACCGTGACTGGAGTGCCTCAGTCCCCTCGGCCACCGCGGCCGGCTTAGGTTAGTTTACCTAGGTTTAAGTAGTTTGTAAGTTACGGACTGATTACCACGCAGTTTGGTCCGATATATTTACAAACATTTGAACATTGTTTGAAACGTGGCGTCCACAGCATGAACGACCGTCGACACGCGTCTCACGCCAGATTAAACCCAACTGCGCGGGCTCACGTTAAACTTATGGAAAGCAGTTACCATACAGACTGCTAGGTGGTGTTCGTGGTTAGTGATTTTAGAGAGTCTGTCTAGGGAGAGAGTGGCCATGCGTAGGACTGCTCCTGATTGGCTGAAAGCCCAGGACGCCATGTTTTTACCAGATTTGGCGGGCTTCACATGTGTGAATAGCTACAGTGTGCGTTTCTGTACTGTGGTGTGTCTTAAAAGCATCTGTCAGCGATTTCACTGTACAGTTATGTACAGGTTGTATTACGGTGTGCACTGCTCCACTTTTGCAGTTCTTTTGTCACTTCTATTTACGCAATTGAATGTGTTCTTTGATCGTTGACGATAACCTTAGAACTTCGCGGCAATTTTTAAGATTATATGTTGGTTTGAATTGATTTACTGAGTGTAATTAATAATGTATTTTACATAATTAGTCAGCACAATCAAGAGAAATGGTTCGTTTTTCGTCTTTCTCTGTTAGCTGTAAAAACTGAAGTAAAAATTTTATATGATGCTTGTGTTCGCAAGGAATGAGGAAATACGGGAAAAGTGGGCAGTGAAAATTAACCGAAAAGGCGGTAACTATAAAGGCGACTTATATAGCAAGAAAGGCATTGATGAAATTTAGTGATAGAACTACTGCCTGTTAAATTCCCGCCTGGTGTAGTGGTTCCGTACTGAATTCATTATGTGAAGCTGCAAGTTCGAATCCGATTTGCGGTAATTTTTTTTAACAGTATCTCCTAGCTTTTTCTCAGTTCACGGTTCAGGTGTTTGATATGTCGTGCTACAAGGCCTGTTTTAACGTTACTACGGCACCTCCCTCTTGGCTGTATATCCCCTCGGGCATGGATATTTGTGCCGTCCTTAGTATTAGCTAGTTCATAAGTAGTTTGTAAGTTTAGGGACTTATGACCCCGTAGTTAAGTCCCATAAGCTCTACAAACATTTGAATTTTTTTTTTTTTTTTTTGGCTGTGTATTATTGGCTACTCACAATCCTATAATTGGTTACGGGATGTGACGTGAGAAAGAAAGGGGGGCGGGACTATTGCAGATATTCAATTACCTACTTTGAATCTGTTTCTGCTGTTTCACTCGAGATAGTATTGGTATTTTTCCGATTTTCTGTGATACTCTGTCCCTAAAAGTATCTACAGAATGACGTTTTTGGTATTTCCCAGTGTAAGAAAATGTTATAAGATCGGTGGCACACTTAAAATGAATTACGTCGTAGCGGAAAGCATTAACATTGTACTAATTTCGGCGATGGATATTCAGACAGAAAATTCTACAATAACATCATTTTCTTTGAGGTACATAACGTGGAGTATCTCTCTTCTTATTAATCAACTTCTAACTGTCGAAATTACCAGAACATCGTAAAATATGGTATTAACATTCGACCGAAATAGAAACTGATTCACGACACTTATTTGCTTACAAATGTATTAGGTCTGTATGAACGTAGATGGATGGCATTTCTTTAACCACGTACTGACTAGTAAGCTAGAAGGTGTCCTTTGGTGTCATGGGTGGAAGTGATGGCTTATTTCAGCCGTTATGTGGCTGCATTTCTGCCTGGGTCTCTATTTAACTGCACGTCCCGCGCGCAGTCTGGTAAAAACATGGCGGCCACAGGCCGATTGGCCACTCTATATATGCTCCTTAGTGTTGTCACTACCACATCATGTACGGCAATAGCATCTGTGGTGGGGGTACTCCACCTCACAACACCTTATCAAAAATATGAAAAAAGATGTTATCCACCATCTCCAGCTGATCGTCGATACGGAACGACGTGTACATTTTATTGGTATGATTAGATACACCACAGTTCCACAAGTATGTAGATATTAAAAATGAAATGTATAAGCTGTGATTTTGAGCGCTCATGAGTGGTAAGTGGCAGGTACGTTGACTGATCTTCTCGTTTTATACATCAGATGATGACTGCTAAATCAGCTGAAACCGGTTTATTGTGGTAGATAAAAAAGCGATCTTGGCAAAAAGTTCTACATGAGTATATTTAGCCATGAGCAGCAAGGTAGGGCTGCGAGCCGAAACCATAGTTCCGTCATCAGGAGTGTACAGTGACTGGTGGCACACAGTGATAGTCATTTTCAACATACTAGTATTACGTCTTAGCAGCTTCTTCTCCTGAATGCACAACTGCTTTATGAGCGATCTAGGATAGCGGGAGGGCATGTCAACTCTTTCTTTATATTATGCTACGGTGACTAGATGCAAGTGTTTAAAAAAGACGTCAAACTGCTTCAAGAAGGAGAGAGAGAGAGAGAGAGAGAGAGAGAGAGAGAGAGAGAGAACACATACGGAAACAATACGTTCGAATTTAATAAATTAACCATTTAATAGACGTAACACACATTCCTCAACTTTTGTTGGTACTTCTCTGAAGATCAAATTTCCTGTAGAAGTGTAGGCTGGCTTAGCAGGTAGTTGTAAAAGACTGGGTGGTAATATTTTGTTCTAGATCGTGACCACCTAGTGCAAGGAATTTAAAGTACTTCAGTGACATAGTGATAGGCAATTTGTTCTCCTTCTCTCTTTCTTTTTCAATTTGGGTCGTCTAATGACCAAGCACCAATTTCAAAGCGTCTTCCTCTGTTTCACTTTCTTCTTAAAAAGATCTGTTTCTGTTACATCTTACGCACTTATGATGCTTCTTTCAAAATCTTTCCTAACTTATTGAATGCAAGCTATTGTTGACTTCTTCTTCCAAAGGTATTTAAAAAACCTGTTCGGTTAACCTGTTGGAGTTTAATCTGTATAAATGTCCAAAAAATAGCCGTCGCCTGTTCTCAGTGCTTCAGTTATGTTGCGATAAACTTTTGCATTTCTTCTTAATTTCCGTACCTCTGTATTTTTTGTGTACCGAATAGTTACCAAAAATGTTCAAATGTTTGTAAACCTATTGGACCAAACTGCTATGACCATCAGTCCCTAGACGTACAAGCTACTTTAACTAACGTTAAGGACATTACAAACATCCATGCCCGAGGGAGGAAACGAACCTCCGACGGCGAGCAACCGCGCCATACGATCATTTCATTTCAATACGGGACGTCAACAGAAATAGGTGCGCGGATGTTATACGACGCGTTTCACACAGCAAGGCGCCTTACAACGCTCGGCCGATCAACCGCGGCAAATAGTTTCCGAATGATTGTTCCTGCTACGACTTCAAGTTTGTATAGTTTGTTATTCAATGCTAAGCATTCACCTGCATAAAGACATTGTGGTTTTACTGTGTTATAAAGCTATATTTCCAAATGTTTCTCGTTATTTCTTTTCTCTATTTTACGTACTCTTTCATCTACAGTAAAGATTTTCTAAACCATTTTGTTGAATAATTCCTCCCAAATATTTTAAGTCATTTTTTTATGTTTGACATAATTTTTTTTCTACAGAAATTCTTAGCCCTGCTTTATTGGCTGTTTTTTCTAGGGTACTGATTTGCATTTCTACGTTTCCTAAGTTTTTAGAAATAATGACAGAAACATTCGCAAATGAAGTCGCAATTATAGAAATTAAAGGAATTTTTATACCATGCAGAAAGGGAGAATTTTATCGCCATATTTTCGTGTTCATTTTTCCAAATATAAATAAGCTGAATGACTAGGAATCCATAAAATAAAACCACGACGGTGAAAATGTCAGTCCAGTTACTTCTTACCTTTTTTAGTCACTGAGTCGTACGTTCCAGCACCACGTATGTAACATGCTGCATCTATTTCAGTTCTCCCTTTCTTTAATGTAGGACATTTGTAGGAAAGAACATCAGAGAATACTCATGTACATTACAACACAATGTTGTGCTGGAAAAAAACATTCTCAGGAAACGTTTTCATATCACCCTGACGTCTGTGTTTGATACCAATAATCTCTTCGCCTCGAAAGACCTCTTGTGCTTGTCTGTTTTTTTTTTTTTTTTTTTCTACTCGTTTCGTGCATTATGTGCTACATCGCTAACAAGGTGGCGGAATTCCTCCACCTGATCTACAGCATACGAGACTGAGACAATGGGGTAACACGAGCATTCCAGTGTCGAAGAAAGGTCATGACTAATGACTTGTTCTCAAAAAGTGCATCGCTTCCAGGACCCAAATGGGTGATAATCCGTTTCGGTGCAGATAGAATGTCGGTGTGGCGACCGAGCTACCAGAAGAAGCCACAGCATGTCAAAGTAATTTGTGCCGCTAATTACGTCGTTGAAAACAAAGGGTTTGGAGGCAATCAATCACCTCGCAGAACATTAACTCTGGCGCTGAAACGCGACGCGTTCTTTACAGCACGGCGGGCCACGCCGGGCATTCGTACGCACAATGGGCTCTCACTCTGTACTTGTCCTGCTCGTAAATGTTTTCAGAGAAAAGATGCAATGGTCTCTGGCAAAGTCCCATTTCCTTCCCAGCACTTTTAAGTTCTGTAAATGTTGTTGTTGTTGTTGTTGTTGTTGTGGTATTCAGTCCGAAGACTGGTTTGATGCAGCTCTCCACAATACAATATCCTGAGCAAGCCTCTTCATCTCCATATAAGAACGGCAACCTACATCTGTCTGAATCTGCTTACTGTATCCATCTCTTGGTCTTCCTCTGCGGTTTTTACCCTACACACTTCCCTCCAAAGCTAAATTCACAATTCCTTGATGTCTAAGAATGTGTCCTACCAATCTATCCCTTCTTTTAGTCAAGGTATGCCAGAAATTTCTTTTCTCCCCAATTCTGTTCAGTACCTCCTCATTAGTTGCGCGATTCACCCACCTAATCTTCAGCATTCTTCTGTAACACCATATTTCAAAAGCCTGAATTCTCTTCCTTTCCGCACTGTTTATCGTCCATGTCTCACTCCCATCCAAGGCAACACTCCATACAAATGCTTTCAGAAAGGACTTCCTTAGGCTTAAATCAATATTCGATGTTAACAAATTTCTCTTTTTCAAGAACGCTTTTCTACCCATTGCCATTCTGCATTTCATATCCTCTGCACTGCGACCATCATTTGTTATTTTACTGCCCAAATAACAAAACGTATCTACCTCCTTTATTGCTTCGTTACCCAATCAAATTCCTGCAGTATCACCTGATTTTCTTACACTACACTCCATTCCCCTAGTTTTGCGCTTGTTAATCATAATCTTATACGCACCTTCAGCACACTGTCCATTCCGTTCAATTGCTCTTCCAGGTCCTTTGCTGTATCTAACAGAATTACTACGTCGTCGGCAAATCGCAATGTTTTTAATTCTTCCCCCTGAACTTTAATTCCTTCTCCAAATTTCTCCTTGCTTTCCTTTATAGCTTGCTCAATGTACAAATTGAATAACAATGGAGAAATGCTACAACCCTGTCTTACTCCGTTCCCAATCTCTGCATGCCTTTCTTGCCCTTCAATTCTAATAACTGCTGTCTGGTTTTTGTATAGGTTGAATATAACTCTTTGCTCCCTATATTTTACCCCTGATACCTTCAGAATTTGAAAGAGTGAATTCCAGTCGACATTGTCAAAAGCTTTCTCCAAATCTACAAACGCCAAAAATGTAGGTTTGCCTTTCCTTACCCTCTCTTCTAAGATGATTCGTAATGTGAGTATTGCCTCCCATGTTCTTACATTTCTCCTAAATCCAAACTAATCTTCCCCGAGGTCGGATTCCACAAGTTTTTCCATTCATATGTAAATAATAATTCGTGTTAGTATTTAGCAACCATGACTTATTAAACTGATAGTTCTGTAATTTTCACATTTGTCTGCACTTCCCTTCTTTGGAACTGAAATTAAAATATTCTTCTCGAAGTCGGAGGGTATTTCCCCTGTATCATATATCTTGCATACCTGGTGGAATGATTTTTTCATGACTGGCTCTCCTAACGATATCAGCAGTTCAGATGGAATATCATGTACTCCAGGGGCCTTGTTTCGACTCAAATCCTTCAGCGCTCTGTCAAACTCTTCTTGCAGTATCATATCTCCTATCTCATCTTCCTCCACTTCCTCTTCCATTTCTAGAATACTTCCTTAGAGTTTATTTCCTTTGTATAGGCCCTCTATGTATTCCTTCCACAGTTTAGATTTCTCCTGTTTGCTTAGTACTGGTTTTCCATCAGAGTTCTTTATATTCATACAGCTGTTTTTCTTGCCTCCAAATATCTCACTCTCTTTTTTTTTTGGGCGATATCTATATTTACCCAATCCACTCTTCTACGTTTGTCCTTTAGCCACTCCTGCTTAGCCAGTCTGCACTTCCTGTCAATCTCTTTTTTCAGACGTTTGTACTCCCTTTCTCCTGTTTCCCTTGATGAATTTTTATATTTTCTCCTCTCATCAATTGTTGTTGTTGTGGTATTCAGTCCGGAGACTGGTTTGATGCAGCTCTCCACAATACCTTATCCTGAGCAAGCCTCTTCATCTCCACATAAGAACGGCAACCTACATCTGTCTGAATCTGCTTACTGTATCCATCTCTTGGTCTTCCTCTGCGATTTTTACCCCACACACTTCCCTCCAATGCTAAATTCACAATTCCTTGATGTCTAAGAATGTGTCCTACCAATCTATCCCTCCTTTTAGTCAAGGTATCCCAGAAATTTCTTTTCTCTCCAATTCTGTTCAATACCTCCTCATTAGTTACGCGATCCACCCACCTAATCTTCAGCATTCTTCTGTAGCACCATATTTCAAAAGCCTCAATCCTCTTCCTGTCCGCACTGTTTATCGTCCATGTCTCACTCCCATACAAGGCAACACTCCATACAAATGCCTTCAGAAAAGACTTCCTTAGGCTTAAATCAATATTCGATGTTAACAAATTTCTCTTTTTCAAGAACGCTTTTCTACCCATTGCCATTCTGCATTTTATATCCTCTGTACTGCGACAATCATTTGTTATTTTACTGCCCAAATAACAAAACTCATCTACCTACTTTATTGCTTCGATTCCCAATCTAATTCCTTCAGCATCACCTGATTTCCTTACACTGCACTCCATTACCCTAGTTTTGCTCTTGTTAATGTTCATCTTATATGCACCTTTCAGCACACGGTCCATTCCCTTCAACTGCTCTTCCAGGTCTTTTGCTGTCTCTGAGATTATTACAATGTCATCGGCAAAACGCAATGTTTTTAATTCTTCACCCTGAACTTTAATTCCTTCTCCAAATTTCTCCTTGCTTTCCTTTATAGCTTGCTCATTGTACAAATTGAATAAAAATGGAGAAAGACTACAACCCTGTCTTACTCCCTTTTCAACCACTGCATCCCTTTCATGCCCTTCAATTCCGACAAGCGCTGTCTGGTTTTTGTACAAGTTGTAAATAACCTTACGCTCCCTGTATTTTACTCCTGCTTGCTTCAGAACTTGAAAGAGTTTATTCCAATCAACATATGAAACGAAATAGGAATGCATTTGCGGATGATTCTGCCATTATTTGCGAAAACTTAGCAAAAGGCAGAAATACAGACCAATAACCCTCAGACTTTAAGAAAAATGTAATAATCCCCATTCCAAAGAAATCAGGCGCAGACACGTGTGAAAATTACAGAACCATCAGTTTGATAAGTCATGGTTGCAAAATTTTAACACGAATTATCTACAGGAGAATGGAAAAGCTGGTAGAAGCTGACCTCTGGGAAGATCAGTTTGGATTCAGGAGGAACATAGGAACCGGGGAGACAATACTGACTTTACGTCTTATCTTAGAAGATAGATTAAAGAAAGGCAAACCTACATTTATAGCTTTTGTAGATTTGGAGAGAGCATTTGACAATGTTGACTGGAATACACTCTTTCAAATTCTGAAGTCAGCAGGGGTAAAATACAGGGAAAGGAGAGTTATTTACAACTTGTACAAAAGCCAGACCGCAGTTATTAGACTAGAAGGGTATGAAAGGGAAGCATCAGTTGGGAAGGGAGTAAGACAGGGTTGTAGCCTTTCTCCGATGTTATTCAATTTGTACAACGAGCAGGCGGTGAAGGAAAGCAAGGAAAAATTTGGAATAGGGATTAAAGTTCAGGGGGAAGATATAAAAACATTGCGTTTTGCTGATGACATTGTAATTCTGTCAGAGACAGCAAAGGAACTGGAAGAGCAGTTGAATGGAATGGACAGTGTGTTGAAGAGAGCGTATAAAATGAACATTAACAAGAGCAAAACAAAAATAATGGAATGCGGTCTTAGAAAATCAGGCGATGCTGAAGGAATTAGGTTAGGTAACGAAACAATGAAGGTGGTAGATGAGTTTTGTTACTTGGGTAGTAAAATAACATGCGATGGTCGCAGTAAAGAGGATATAAAATGCAGAATGGCAATGGGAAGAAAAGCATTTTTGAAAAAGAGAAATTTGCTAACATCGAATATTAATTTAAGTGTAAGGAAGTTCTTCTGAAGGCATTTGTGTGGAGTGTTGCCTTGTACGGGAGTGAAACATGGACGATAAACAGTGCGGACAGGAAGAGAATAGAGGCTTTTGAAATGTGGTGCTACAGAAGAATGCTGAAGATTAGGTGGGTAGATCACATAACTAATGAAGCGGTACTGAACAGAATTGGCGAGAAAAGGAATTTTTGGCATACCCTGACTAAAAGAAGGGATAGCTTGGTAGGACACATTCTTAGACATCGGGGAATCGTAAATTTAGCATTGGAGGGAAGTGTGTGGGGTAAAAATCGCAGAGGGAGACTAAGAGACGCATATAGTAAGCAGATTCAAATGCATGTGGGTTGCCGTTCTTATGAGGAGATGAAAAGGCTTGCTCAGGATAGAGTAGGGTGGAGAGCTGAATCAAACCAGTCTCCGGACTGAAGACCATAACAACAACATCCTTGAAGAAACAGTCAATAAAGCAGTCCAAGAATTTCTGTAGAAAAAAAAAGAGAAACATAAACAATACGCCAGATATCCTAGTAACAGACACTGGGCAGATAAAGATGGTAAATGATTTTAAATATTTGGGAGAAATTTTTCTAGAAAATGGCTTAAAAATATTTACTTTAGAAGAAAGAGTAGGTAAAATGGAGAGAGCATGTGGAATAACGAGAAGCAAGTACAACTAAAGGTCTCTGTTAAAAAATTTGAAAATATAGTATTATAACACAGTAATAAAAATCACAGTGTCTTTATGCAGTTGAATGTTTAGCACTGAATGACAAAGTACACAAACCTGAAGTCGTAGAAAGAAGAATCATTCGGAAACTATTCGCTGCGATGGAGTGACCGAGAGTTCTAAGGCATGTTTCTGCAAAGCGCGCGGTGTTCGCCGTCGGAGGTTCGAGTCCTCCCTCAGGCATGTATGTTTTTGATGTCGTTAGTGTAAGTTAAAGTAATTTGTAAATCTAGGGGCTGATGACCATAAACGTTTGGTGCAATAAATTTACAAATATTTGAATATTTTTGTCCACTACGCGGTCCACAAAAAATACAGAAATAGGGAAATTAAGAAGAAATGCAAAAGCTTATCGCAACGTCGATGACACTTATCACTTCATGTGAGTAAGGTGACCATACGTCCGGACATGTCCTTCTTTCTAGCTCTTTACCCTGGGTCTGGCCGGATTTTCGCGTTGTCCTCCTTTCTTGCAAAGTTCAGCGAAATTAAATTATATTTAGAATTCGTCCCGTTCTGCTGCTTTCTTGAATGGTGATCCATAGGCACTGCCTTCGTTGTAAATACACTGGACGAAAATACTACATGCGGCAGTAGGGTAGTCGATTTTTATCATGGATCGACCCATAAGCGAGTGCAAGTATCGATTATTAAAAATTTCCGTTCTGATAGGGATTCAAATTGTCTTGGCTTGGCAGTTTTCATTAAGGGATTCATGTCGTGCACGTGTAACTTGAGAGTCTAAATTACCGTTCATTGTAATCGAGTGAGTTTCATAAAACATCTGGCAATGCCTAACCGCAAATGTACACTTTTAGATCTTCTCCCTTGCAACAATTCTGCCTTCAAGAAAGGGAAAAATGAATTCAAAGAAGTGTTTCGTCAGTGCAACGGGTGTGTGCAGAATGGTTAACAGAAAGTCACAGAACACGACGAGGCGGGCCATGTCGCGCCTCCCAGAAAACACTCTAAGAATATGAACACTAATCCGAATGGAATTTAGGACATATCTGCGTCTTCTTGAGGTCTCTTTGGAATACAAAGTGCACTTTCAGGGGTGACAGTCCTTCGCTGTATTTTTGCCTTTTTTTCGGTATTGGTTACGTGCGCGACGTCCACTTCTGACTCTACGTTTGACTAATGTGCAGAAGCATCCTAGGCGGCCCTGGTTCATGGCACGATATCACTGGGGACAGGAATGGCAGCAGACAGCGTTGTTGTTTCTCTTTGTTTCTAAATTATTGCCCCATTTGATGTTCAAATGTTTGTGTAGCTTATGGGACTTAACTACGGGATCATCAGTCCCTAAACTTACAAACTACTTATGAACTACTTACGAACTAGGACGGCACAAATATCCATGCCCGAGGGGGGATTCGAACCGCCGACCGTAGTGGCCGTGCAGACCGTGACTGAAGCGCCTCAGTCTCCTCGGCCACCGCGGCCGGCGAACCGCTATGACTGAAAAAAACAGTCAAACCTTAAGGTCGTAAATTCTACCAAATACCTAGGAGCTACAATTAAGAACAACTTTGATTGGAGAGAACACATAGAAAATATTGTGGGGAAGGCGAACCAAAGGTTACATCATTTCATTGGCAGAACGCTTCGAAGATGCATCAGCTCCACCAAAGAGACTGCCTGCATCCCACTTGTGCGTCCTCTCCTGGAGTACTGTTGTCCATTGTGGAACCCTCACCAGGTGGAACTGACGGAAGATAATGGGAAGGTTCAGAGAAGGGCATTTCGTTTTGTTTTATCACGTTACGGGGGGAAAGCGTTGCGGAAATGTTGCACGAATTGGGGTGGGGCGCTAATGACCATAGAAGTTGTGCGCCCTAAAACCACAAAACAAAACAAAAAAAAAAAAAAAAAAAAACAAAAAAAAAAAAAAAAAAAAAAAAAAAAAAAAAAAAAAAAAAAGAATTGGAGTGGAAATCATTAAAAGAAAGACGTTATTCATTGCGGCGTGATGTGTTTGCGAAGTTTCAATCACCGACTTTTGCTTCTGAATGTGAAAATATTTTGCTAGCACCCACCTACTTAGGGAGACATGACCATCCCAATAAAATAAGAGAAATCAGATAGAAAACGGAACGATTTAGGTGTTCTTTCTTCCAGCGCGCTATTACAGAATGGAACGGTAGAGAAAAGTTATGAAAGTGGTTAATGAACCCTCTGCCAGGCACTTGAATGTGATTTTCTGAGTATCTATGTAGATGTAGCGGCTTTTGGTACACTTGAACAGGAGCAACCAGCACCCATATAGCTTGTAGCGAGGTGAGAGTGTGCTGGTTGGGTCGTGTCATGCGAGGCTCGGCTTGCTGTGCCGCGCCAAGTCCTTGTGAGCGCGCGGCTGCGGGGGCGAGCCTGGAATGCTGACTGCCGGTCAAGAACCCCGGACCCTGGCCACCGGCGCCGGTGCCGGCAGCTTGTCGAGTGTTTGCCTCTGCTGGGAACTCCTCTGCCACTGCCACTGCCACTGCTGGCCGGCAGCCAACGTCCGCGGCATACCAGTCGCCTGTCTCAGCGGACCACGGCGCCAAACCACTGAGGCGTTCTCCCACCATGTCCAGCGGTCTTAGAAAGGACCCGGAAAGGAGTCCGCAAGGGGAGGCAACTGGGGGCAATTGTCCCCAAATGCGCAGTACTCACCATATATTTATTACATAATAAGTATCTGCAAATGATTTTCTGTGTCTATATTACACTACTGGCCATTAAAATTGCTACGCCACGAAGATGACGTGCTACAGGCGCGAAATTTAACCGACAGGAAGAAGATGCTGTGATATGCAAATGATTAGCTTTTCAGAGCATTCACATAAGTTGGCGCCGCTGGCGACACCTACAACATGCTGTTATGAGGAAGGTTACCAAGCGATTTCTCATACAAAAACAGCAGTTGACCGGCGTTGCCCAGGGAAACGTTGTTGTGATGCCTCTTGTAAGGAGGAGAAATGCGTACCATCACGTTTCCGCATTTGATAAAGATCGGATTGTAGCCTATCGCGATTGCGGTTTATCGTATCGCGACATTGCTGCTCGCGTTGGTCGCGATCCAATGACTGTTAGCAGAATATGGAATCGGTGGGTTCAGGAGGGCAATACGAAACGCCGTGCTGAATCCCAACGGCCTCGTATCACTAAGAGTCCAGATTACAGGCATCTTACCCGCATGGCTGTAACGGATAGCGCAGCCACGTCTCGATCCATGAGTCAACAGATGGGGACATTTGCAAGACAACAACCATCTGCACGAACAGTTCGACGACGTTTGCAGCAGCATGTACAATCAGCTCGGAAACCGTGGCTGCGGTTACCTCTGACGCTGTATCACAGACTGGAGCGCCTGCGATGGTGCAGGCAACGACGAACCTGGGTGCACGAATGGCAAAACGTCATTTTTTCGGATGAATCCAGGTTCTGTTTACAGAATCATGATGGTAGCATCCGTGTTTGGCGACATCGCGGTGAACGCACATTGGAAGTGTGTATTCGTCATCGCCATACTGGATATCACCCGGCGTGATGGTATGGGGTGCCATTAGTTACACGTCTCGGTCACCTCTTGTTCGCATCGACGGCACTTTGAACATTACATTTCAGATGTGTTACGACCTGTGGCTCTACCCTTCATTCTATCCCTGTGAAACTCTACGTTTCAGCAGGATAATGCACGACCACATGTTGCTGGTCCTGTACGCGCCTTGATGAACTGTGGTATTCTGTTGAAGCTGCATGGGCATCTGTGCCTGTACACGCCATCCAAGCTCTGTTTGGCTCAATGCTCGGGCGTACCAAGGCCGTGGTTGTTCTGGGTACTGATATCGTAGGATCTGTGCAGCCGAATTACGTGAAAATGTAATCACATGTCAGGTCTAGTATAATATGTTTGTCCAATGAACACCCGTTTATCGTCTGCATTGCTTCTTGGTGTAGCAGTTTTAATGGCTAGTAGTGTATTTTCGTGTCTGTCAGCAGCTCAGCGAGCCTCTTTGAGTTGTTACCTATCCTCCATTACTGACTGATTCTTCGTGTAGATGAAGTTTAACGGATTCCTTTTAGTGGCCATGTTTATGACCCCCCCCCACTTCCCATTATTAAGGGTCAACCGCCAATTTTTGCACTATTCTGATATCTTATCCAAATCATTTCGTAGCTGCTTTTGATCTTCTGGTGTCTTTACCAATCGATAAATGACAGCATCATCTGCGGACAGTCTAAGAGAGCTAGTCGGATTGTCTCCCTAAATCGTTTGTAAAAACAAAGAACAGTAGGGCCCTATAACACTTACCTGGGGAACGTCAGATATCACTTCTGTTGTACCCGTCCTTTCTGACAGATCCAATCGCACAACTGTGTCGATATCCCACAAACACGCAGGTGAATTAGAAGACGCTTTTGAGGTACAGATCCAAGCCTTTCAGATATCTAGAAATACGGAATCTGTTTGCCAGCTCTTGTCGTTACACTCGTGACATGTGGCACTGCGGTCGAACTGCGAAACGTGCTCCATGGACGAGACATACTGAAGCAATTTACGCAGAACAACGGCACGAAAGACCAATGCAGTACGTCCACACGGTTGACTGTTCCGCTTTTACACAGTGCTAGCACAGTGCTGGCTCCCATGATGTGCGCCTGCGCTGAAATGCTCGTTTTATCAGTCTGTCGCCGCTGCAAACACGTTTTGCAAATTTCGACCTATTTCGATGCTTTCTTCACGGTGGCAGGCAGCGTAATTTTGAGATGAAACGCCTGAGACATATGGCAAATATTTTGTCAGCAGACCTGGATTTTTGTACACAGATTTTTTATTTTATTTTATTATTTATTTATTTATTTATTTATTTTTTTGCTTCAGAACTAATTTTTCACCTATTCTACATCTACATACATACTCTGCAATCCAACGTAAGGTGCGTGGCGGAGGGTAACACTAGGCATTTCCTTTCCTATTCCACTCCCAAATAGAACGAGGAAAACAAGAATGCCTATATGCCTCCGTACGAGCCCTAATTTCTCTTATCTTGTCTTTGTGATCAATACGCGAAATGTAAGTAGGCGGCAGCAAGATCGTACTACGCTCAGCTTCAAATTTCGGCCCTTGTAATATTTCTGGCTTAAAGCCATCATATTCATCGAAGTATTGCCTCAGTGCAGCCGGTTAGAACCAGTAGGCGACAGATGGTAAAATCTGGCGAGAACCACGACAGGTGGTACGATAGGTCGGGTTCTCATGGGAAAGAGCACTGGCAAATCTCCACGAATTCTAGAAAAGTCCCCGAGCGGCAGGCACTGGACACCGATTGGCTGTAACAATGGCGGTCACGCGCCACAACGCAATCATATTTTTATTAATATTTAATAAACTAATAATATATTCAATGTCAAACTCAGTTCATAAAATCCCCTCAAAGCTAAGCTATGCCCTGCATAGGTAAAACTTATTAATAGTTGCTAATTCTATAAACAAAACAATTAATTTCAGACGGACGATGCACGGCAGCCAATGGTTGCGCGCCAAATCGCAGAACGAAGGCAGTCTTGCATCGAGCCGCCACTCTTCAGTTCATGACGGCACTCGGAAGAGTAACATGTGACTTCAGTACGCGCACTCGGTGGTGTAACATGCATACGTAGGCGGTCATAAAACATTGTTTAAACATCTTAGATCAAGGGAAATGACGGTTTTAAATCAAGTTAAATATAATCTGTGTCAAGTTGATGTCATTATGCAGTTTGCTGGTTTTTGTGCAGTCATTTAATAAACTAGATGGCATTCCACGAGAAAGTATTATTTCGTAATTAGATCAGTTCCTGTCAATAGTATAATAATTTCAGCCTCATTCAAGAACTCCGACCTGCGTGCTATCATCTGCGTGGAGACAGCTATAGAAGACGTCAGGTTGGTGAAATTTCAGAGTTTCTACTCTTCACACAGTGCAGTGGGGAGTTACTACAACCCTCGCGTACACTGTCATTGCGGTACAAACGCAAACTGTTGTGCGTCATCCATGGCAACATGGAGGCCGCAGTGGAGTAGCCGAGCGGTCTAAAGCATCTCGCTGCGAAGCATGCGGTTGCTCGTCGTGGAGGTTCGAGTCCTCCCTGGGGCATGGGTGTGTGTGTGTGTGTGTGTGTGTGTGTGTGTGTGTGTGTGTGTGTGTGTGTGTGTTGTCCGTAGGTTAGTTTACATAGGTTTAAGTAGTTTATAAGCTACGGACTGATGGCCACGCAGTTTGTTCCGATAGATTTACAAACATTTGAACATTTTAGCAACATGGAGGAGGAAAGGAAATGTTACAGGACCGGTTAACATACCCCCTGTAGACATTTTTCCCGTTATACGCTCTAAATTTCCTCAACAGAAATTGACGAAAAGAACGTCGTCTTCCCTACAGCGATCCCCAATTGAGTTGCCGGAGCATTTCCGCGACACTCGCACATTGGTCGAACCTACCAGTAACAAACCTAGCTTCTCGCCTCTGAAGACTGCCTACATCACACTTGTGCGTCCTCTCCTGGAGTACTGTTGCCCCTTTTGGGACCCTCACCAGGTGGGACTGACGGCAGATATTGAGAAAGTTCAGAGAAGGGTAGCTCGTTTTGTTTTATCACGTTACGGGGAGGGGGGGAAGCGTCACGGAAATGTTGCATGAATTAGGGTGGAAATCATTAAAAGAAAGACGTTATTCATTGCGGCGTGTTCTGTTTGCGAAGTTTCAATCACCGACTTTTAGTTCTGAATGTGAAAAAAATTTTGCTAGCACCCACCTACTTAGGGAGACATGACCATCCCAATAAAACAAGAGAAATCAGATCGAAAACGGAACGATTTAGGTGTTCTTTCTTCCCGCGCGCTATTAGAGAATGGAACGGTAGAGAAAAGTTATGAAAGTGGTTAATGAACCCTCTGCCAAGCACTTTAATGTGATTTGCAGGGTATCTCAAAATGTTCAAATGTTTGTTAAGCTTATGGGACTTAACTACGGGGTCAGCAGTCCCTAAACTTACAAACTACTCATCATCTACCTTACACTAAGGACGGCAAAAATATCCATACCCGAGGGGGGATTCGAACCCCCGACCGTAGGGGCCGTGCAGACCGTGACTGGAGTGCCTCAGTCCCCTCGTCCACCGCGGCCGGCACGGTACAAACGCAAACTCTTGTGCATCATCCATGGCAACATGGAGGAGGAAAGGAAATGATACAGACCGGTTTAGCACATACCCGCTGTAGACATTTTTCCCGTTGCATCCTCTAAATTTCTTCAATTCACGAAAAGAAGTCGTCTTTCCTCCAGCGATCCCCAATTGAGTTGCCGGAGCATTTCGCACATTGGTCGAACCTACCAGCAACAAAGCTAGCTTCTCGCCTCTGAACTGCTTCTATGTCTTCCCTTAAAATGATCTGCTGCGGGTCCCAAACACTTGAGCAATACTCAAGACGTTTTATAAGCGGTATCCTTTACAGATGAAGTACATATTCCCAAAATTCTACCAATAAACCGAAGTCGGCTGTCCGCCTTACTCACAACTGTCCTTACTGCCCTATTGTTTGTTACTGTTGCTTGAATGAGGAGGAAAAGGAGATTGAGATGAAGAAAAAGAAGACGGAGGAGGAGAGGTGGACTTTACGTTGTCATAGGCTCGGTCGCTGTTCTCGACCATAGCACCGCGGCGCTGAGCGTCAGGCGGTAATGTATGCGCTGTTAAACTCCGCCGCGCTTTCACATTCAAATGGCGCACGACGGTCGCTTTGTGGAGAAGCCGAGAAGAGCCCACAACACTCCACAGGCCGCCCGTTTGTTAACACGGGTGGACAGCGCAAACAGCACGTGTTCGCCTCGCCAGTGACGGTGGAAGAGGAGCGGAAAATGCCGGAGACCTCAGTTTCCTCAGAGCACGATGCCCCAGTCCTCCGCATCAGTCTTCTGCTAAATCGGCATCTCCGTTTCCTACGATCCATTGCTTTCTTCTTAGTTTTGCCCTCCATCACGTCATCCAGCATCTGAAATCTCTTCTTCCCTCGCCTTCCCCTCCACGCAGTCGTCTAACAAGGAAAGTACTTGGGCTCGAACAAACACATTTACACTAAAATCGTGTGAGACAATGTAAAAGTCCCTTATTGATACTCTCGCATCAGCAAAACTCTGCAGTCGTCCCTCAGAGGCCTCTGCGTGTGCTAAGCCGCATTGCACTTTGACCTGTCGGTTCGCAAGTAGGGACGGTGCAGTGTGCTTCCGAAGTTGCGTTTTGTGACGTTATTTGTGTGATGAAGCTTCATAAAAAAAAATGTTCAAATCTTTGCATAGGTTATGGGACTTAACTACGGGGTCATCAGTCCCTAAACTTACAAACTACTTATGAACTAGCTAATCCTAAGGACGGCACAAATATCCATGCTCGAGGGGGGATTCGAACCCCTGACCGTAATGACCGTGCAGACCGTGACTGGAGCGCCTCAGTCCTCTCGGCCACCGCGGCCGGCGAAGCGTCAGATGGGACGGCGATTGGTAATCAGTCCTGCTAATGTATTGCCGTTGGTTGAGATGCAATTACGAAGAACCCTTCTTCGTGAAGATGGTATTAGTCTACAAGATGAATCATTCGCCTGCTTTCTCGTATCTGTTATGGTACAGAAATATGAGCATAAGTTAGATACTGTTGTAACAGTAACACATGATAATGATAACAGGGATGATAATGACGAACAACTCATTGCAAGCGGTAGTGCTACGGTAAGTGCGGGAAGAGGCGATGGAAGCAGTGGCAGTGAATACCAACAATCTTCCGAGAAGAAGGTTAAAGATGCATCTATCATCACGGCTTTTCATGGCAATACGCTAGAGAACAGATATGATGATTATTGCAGGAGTTATAGTTAAGATATCTGCATTACGTATGGCGTCTACAATTACATCTACAGTGCTATCTAGAGCATCATTGCAGAGTTTTGCATAAAAACGACACCCACCAGCACATTGAGGTGTACTTAGAGATCCTGTAACCAAACGTTCATACATATATGTTTGTTCGAGCCCATGTACTTTCCTTGTAAGTGTCTTACTTACAAGCCCTTCTTTCACACTATAAGCGTATCGCAGTCCTAATAAGTTACAAAGTAAGTGGATTCTGCCACCGCTGGCCACAGAAAATGCAACCCCCAGGAAGGATCAGAAAACAGAAATCTTTAGTCGACCATCCACCTTCCAACGACCATCCTTACGTAATGATGTTTCGTGTGGCATTTTTGGCCGTTAGACCCCAGTTGGAATCGCGTTCGGCCTGCCTGGCGCAAGTCCTTAGGTGACGCCATTGGGGCGACTTGCGCGTCGATGATGATGATGAAATGATGATGAGGATAAAACAACACCCATTCCCCGAATGGAGAAAATCTCCGACCGGACCGGGAATCGGGGAATCGAACCCGGGCCTCCTGCGGGGCAATCTACCACGCTGTCCACTAGACTACGGAGGCGACTCTCCTTACATCCACTTCGTACCTCTCTACAACATTACGCCTGGATATTTAATCAACGGGCTGAGACAATCAGCACATTACTAATACTACGAGGCGCGTCCGGAAAGTAAGTTCCATTTGGTAATAAAATGAAATTATACACAGATACAGAAGAAATTTTCATTGCACAAAATTCTATAACTCTTAAACTACTTTTCCACATAACTGCCGAAATTTTGCAGACATTTGTCATAGCGTGGCACACGTTTTTGCATGCATCATTCACAGAAACAGAAGGTTGCCGCCTGTGTATTCAACCATTTGGTAACAGCTCTTTATCATCGTTGAAGTGTTGACCACCAAGGACAGATTTTAGGTGTAAGATGAGATGAAAATCGCTAGGAGAGAAGTCCGAGCTGTATGGTGGATGATCAAACAGGTCCCATTGAAATTTCTGTAAGAATTGTTTGACCCACATACGGTGTGTGAGGTCAAGCATTACCGTGAAGAAAAAAAAATCTTTTGACAGTAATCCTCTTCTTACATCTAAAATCTGTCTTTGGTGGACAACACTTCAATGATGATGACGAGCTGAAAGAATATGTTACCACATGGTTGAATACACAGGCGGCAACATTCTATGAAAAAGGCACACAAAACCTTGTGCCATGCTATGACAATTGCCTACAAAATTTCGGAAGCTATGTAGAAAAGTAGTTTTGTACAATCAATATTTTTCTGTATCTGTACCCGTTCGTTTTATATAACCTAACGGAAATTACTTTGTGGACATACCTCGTATATTCGAACATAATGGGATCGTTTCTCCTACTCTTCTGCATCACCTTACATTTTTCTTCATTTAGAGGCAACTGCCATTCCTAACACCAACTAGAAATTTTGTCAGTTATCCTGCACCCTGCTACAGTCAAGTTACTACACCTTCCCGTTCATCACAGCAAAGAGCGGCCGCAAACAGCAAAGTGTTGGACCCTATTACTTCAGAAGTCTTCGAACCACTCACACATCTGGGAACCTATTTCATATGCTTGTACCTTCGTCATCAGTCTGCAGTGCTGCACCGTTTCAAACCCCTTTCGGAAATTAAAAAAAAAAAAAAAAAAAAATGCAACGTGCCTGTTGCTCTTTGTCCATGGCTCGCAAGATACCAATTGAGAAACGGACAAGCTGAGTCTCAGCCAAGCGATACTTTCTAAAGCCATTCCAGTCAGAAGACACGCTGAATAGGTACGAATCCGAAGATGGAACTACTGCTCCCAATCGAATACTAATTCCTACTACAGGACTAAAAAAGAAAAAAAAAATGCAGGAAATCCTTACTGACAGAGGATAAGGTGGTCCTCCCCTTAATTCCTATCGTCGCTACTGCCGGATTTACATTCATAAATTATGTAAACGAATAATCCGAAATCCATTAAAGGTTTTTTATTTGTCCATCTTATAACTTAGTACCGTATCAGTAACGATTATTCAACAGCTATAGACAAGAGGGCAGGTATAAATATTCATGGAAACATGTGCTCTCTTGAATCCCCAGGCCTCCTTCCTTCGTCCATTGTTTTCCTCGCCGTCCATCAATGCTTCGCTCTTCTAACTACCACTTAAATGACGACGATACCCACGTGTTTCGGTACGTGGCATCCCTAAGAACACAACCGCTTTCGTATCAATTACGTCGAGGAGCACAAAAAGTGGGTCTGAAAGTAAATTCTAAGAAGTCAGAGGATATCTGCGAAATGCGTGGGAATTGTTGAAAAGCCTCTCATATTGAACAAAAATTAAGTCACTACGTAGTGCCGCTAAATTTTAGCACTGTCCATGTAGTTCAACGCAGCACGAACAATGGAAACTTTAGGCGACTCGAGGTAGCTATGAGCGTTTGAGGAATAAATAAACTCTCTTGGAGGATCAGATAAATTACCCATCATCATTTCATGTCTTCACTATCAGTAATGATTTATCATGTAACTAACAACTTACCCAAAGCACTCTGTATTTAAATGGATACAAAAGTTTTATCTGTTACTTACTTCTCGGTGTATCACATAGTTTTCGTTCTGCATAACAGAAACAATCTGTCAGAACTACAGTTTACATACATTATTGTTGTTCTGGACTTCTGTCCTTATATCCATTTGATTCAGATCTCCGCCCTACTCTATCCTGAGCAAGCATATTCATCTTCTCATAAGAACGGCAACCTACATCCACCTAAACCTGATTTTTACCGCACAAACTTCCCTCCGACGGTAAATTCGCGATTCCTTGATATCTAAGAATGTGTCATACCAATCAATCTCTTCTTTTAGTCAAAGTATGGCTTTTCTCCTCAATTTAGTTCACTACCTCCTCATTAGTTAAACACTCTACTCCCCAAATGTTCAGTATTATTCTGCAGCACCACATTTTAAAAGCATGTATCCACTTCCTGTGCGAACTATTTATTGTCCATGTTTCACTCCAGTACAAGGCAACACTCCATACAAATGCCTTCAGAGAAGACATTCTTACAGTTACATTAATATTTGATGTTAAGAAATTTCTCTTTCTTAAAAATTTTCTTCATTGCCATTCTGCATTTTATATCTCATTTACTGTGCGACCATTATATATTAATTTACTTCCTAATTAACAAATTTCATCTTCCACACTTATTTATTCATTTCATGACCTAGTTACTTCAGCATCGCCTAATTTTCTTATATTCCATTGCACTATCTTTGTTTTGCTCTTGTTAATGTTAATCTCATACGCTCGTTTCATCATAAAGTTCATTCCGTTCTCTTAGGTCCATTGCTGTCTCTGACAGAATTACAATGCCATCAGAAAAACACAATGTTTTCATTTCTTCATCCTGGATTTTAATTCCTTCTTCAAATTTTTCCTTTCATATCTGCGCCCTTTTGTGCAAATTGAATAACAACGGAGAAAGGCTACAACCCAATCTTACTCCCTTCCCAACCAATGCTTCCCTTTCAATCCCTTCGACTCTAACAACTGTTGTCTGTGTTTTTGCACAAGTTGCATATAACATTGGGTTTCCTGATGAGACAATAATAGTTATCACACCCGATAAACAAGAATTACCTGACGAAATAATAAATGTTGTCGCTCAGAAAATTATTAAGTGGTTCTTTATAAATAATCTCTTATTAAAATTTGACAAAACAACATACAGTTCCGGTAAATATGACAGCATTAATAAGTATGTGAACAGAAGTCTGTGGGTAAGGTAGAATATTCACAAGGCTTTAGGCGTGTGCACTGATGAGAAACTGAATTGATAACAACATACTGATGATCTACTGTAGCGTCTGATTTCAGCAACTTATGCTATTAGTGTTATTGCAACTTTTGGTTGCAAACATTTAAGTGAATTTAGTTTGCTTATGCGTATTTTCATTAACTGCTTTTATATGGCATTATATTTTAGCGTAATTCATCACTGAGCAAAAAATTATTCTCTGCACAAAAAACTGTGGTTACAGCAATTCCTGGAGCCTAACTGGGAATTACACAGGACAACAAAAATAAACGAGAGCAGTTCAGAGACATTGTAAATAAACGTATATTTAAAAAGGAACGAACTGAAAAAAGAACAAGAAATAACTGGTCAGAAAAGAGCAAGAAAGAACACAGCGAGCATATGAAGGGAATTTGGGAAGAAAGAAGGAACAAGAAAAAATCATGACTGTTTAAGTTCAATCGCTCTATTAGTAGGGAATATTGGATTTTATATGATCTAATTGAAAAGTAATAGCAGTATGTATAGGTAAAACACTAGGAGAAAGGATGATGTACACTATTCAAGATTAAATCTAACTTTGCCACAAAAGTCTCCATGGTCACTTACCTAAAAACATCAAATGTCTGACAGATAGCCAACCAGTATTTAAAAATTAATTTAAAACATTTCTGAATGACAAATCCTACTCAGTAGAATAATTCTTACATAGAAATTAGTAACTTAAAAAAAAATGAATGTCACATAATTTTACCTTTTACTAAACTGCCACGTTGCACATCATTACATCTCGTATTCATTATATATGGAAAAGTATCTTTTTAGGTTTTCTCAAACCTCATCATTATTCTCCTAACCACCTCCAGCAACAAATGGCTCATATTGACGTTTGAGAATCATCGATGCTCTTTTCCATTTCATCAAATCAAATGTTCAAATATTTGTTGACCTAAGGGACCAAACTACTCTGTTCATCGATCCCTATACCTAAAAGCTAAGAACGACACACATTTGTTTATATAATTTGTTGTACGAAATAATACCTATACCTATATACACATATAATTTGTTGTCCAGCTGATACGGTCACGAGTCCAAGACATGCTCTGCAGGCGACGTCGTGCTGTTGGCAAAATCGCTCGAGTCGGTCGTCTGCTGCCATAGCGCATCAAGGCCACATTGCGCAGCGCTGTCCTAGCGGGCACGTTCGTCGTCGTCCCGCATTGACTCACGCGGTTATTTCGCGAAGTGTTGCTGGTCTATCAGCTCTGACCGCTCACCGCAAACGCCGCTGGTCTCGGCCACTACGGTGTTCCTAGTGTGGGATACTGTGTCACTCTAATGTCGTCGGCACAGGTCTGATACTGTGGATCTCGCTATATTGAGTTACCTGATTTTGGAAATAGGATGTCCCACGCGTCTGACTACTATTTGGCGTTGAAGGCCTGTTAATTTCCGTCGGGCGTCCGCAAATCAACTCGAACACCTCTTCATGTCAATCACCGGAATAGCGAAGCCAGATCTGTCAGTGCACCGCCATTTTATACCCAACTAGATATAAACCTGGCGTTGCCCGGGTATGTATTTATTCCTGCTTTGATTTAGTACGTCTCTCTGTGTCCATCTCCTTTTTTCTAAAACCATGTTCTATTAATTTGAAAATGCTGTTGTTGTTGTGGTCTTCAGTCCGGAGACTGGTTTGATGCAGCTCTCCACAATACCCTATCCTGAGCAAGCCTATTCATCTCCACATAAGAACGGCAACCTACATCTGTCTGAATCTGCTTACTGTACCCATCTCTTGGTCTTCCTCTGCGATTTTTACCCCACACACTTCCCTCTATTGCTAAATTCACAATTCCTTGATGTCTAAGAATGTATCCCACCAATCTATCCCTTCTTTTAGTCAAGGTATGCCAGAAATTTCTTTTCTCCCCAATTCTGTTCAGTACCTCCTCATTAGTTACGCGATCCACCCACCTAATCTTCAGCATTCTTCTGTAGCACCATATTTCAAAAGCCTCAATCCTCTTCCTGTCCCCACTGTTTATCGTCCATGTCTCACTCCCATACAAGGCAACACTCCATACAAATGCCTTCAGAAAGGAGTTTCTTACGCTTAAATCAATATTCGATGTTAACAAATTTCTCTTTTTCAAAAATGCTTTTCTACCCATTGCCATTCTGCATTTTATATCCTCTGTACTGCGACCATCATTTGTTATTTTACTGCCCAAGTAACAAAACTCATCTACCTCCTTTATTGCTTCGTTCCCCAATCTAATTCCTTCAGCATCACCTGATTTTCTTAAGCTGCACTCCATTATCCCAGTTTTGCTCTTGTTAATGTTCATCTTATATGCACCTTTCAGCACACTGTCCATTCCGTTCAATTGCTCTTCCAGGTCCTTTGCTGTATCTGACAGAATTACTATGTCGTCGGCAAAACGCAATGTTTTTAATTCTTCCCCCTGAACTTTTATTCCTTCACCAAATTTCTCCTTGCTTTCCTTCACCGCCTGCTCGTTGTACAATTTGAATAACATTGGAGAAAGGCTACAACCCTGTCTCACTCCCTTCCCAACCACTGCATCCCTTTCATGCCCTTCAACTCTGACAATCGCTGTCTGGTTTATGTACAAGTTGTAAATAACCTTACGCTCCCTATATTTTACTCCTGCTTGCTTCAGAACTTTAAAGAGTTTATTCCAATCAACATTGTCAAAAGCCTTCTCCAAATCTACAAAAGCTAGAAATGTAGGTTTGCCTTTTCTTAATCTATCTTCTAGGATAAGCCGTAAAGTGAGTATTGCCTCCCGAGTTCCTACATTTCTCCTGAACCCAAACTGATCTTCCCCGAGGTCGGCTTCTACCAGCTTTTCCATCCTTCTGTATATATAAGAAATAAGGCTGTCTTACGTAATGTACAAAATTATAGGTGCAGTATCAAAACAAAGAAAGATAGTAATCAGAATACAAATGACATATAAAATGCGTACGTTCTCATATTTATTGATTTAAATGCTGTAAAATTGTATAATTTTTCAGGAATAAGTGCTGTATGTTTGTAAAATCTGTTGCGAATACAATTAGGAGTAAAGAAGTAATAGATTAACACTTGGTGAGTGATGGGGCTATTTTCCATATACGTCAGTGTTTATGAGCTCACATCTTGTGAACTGTGTCTCGTACTGTGATACAATTTCGAAGGTACATTCAGCTGTACGTGCGTATACTCTCTGTAAAATTTCCTGCGGCTACAATCTGTGGTGTAGAAATTATAAATTGTAAAGTCCTACCGAATGCCGTAGAATTGCTCCATGAACACCGAAAAAGTAGTTACCGAGAAAAACATTTTCTTTCATAATTCTGCTATGGTCGATATAGGTTTGAAATTATGTTTAATGTCTGCTGCAAGTCGCTAAGTAATCTTGTTCTCATAGTATTCATAAAGCCTCGTCCCAATACGTGGCAGTTTCTTGAAACTCTATTGTTTATGACGTTATATCTCCTGAACCATTACAGAATTGTAACCTCACGATAAGATATATGTGTACCAAATCTGGTTGAAATCGGTCCAGTGGTTTAGAAGAAAATGAACAGCATTGTCGCTCAATGCAGCAGTTTTCTCGCATCTCATTGTTTATGACGTCATATCTCGTGAAGTCTGTATTGTACACGATCCTTACACTTACGGCGGCCGTCCTCATGGATTGAAGATTACGTGTGCAAAATTTCATAAAGATTGGAACAAAACTGTAGACTTGTATGCAATACGTACACACAAACACACGGACACTCTGCTTTTTATATATAGATGTACGTGATACTACGTTCATCTCAATGCGCACCTGTCGGTATCCCATGGCATCTGCTATCACCTTGTATTTGTCTCATAACTTTCTCCTTTCTTCAATGTCATCCGGTAATGTTCTTAATTTTCACACTTCTTAAAACGAAACAGTTTCTCAAGGTTGATTTTACACTGTGGTCATATCTTTTGTATTTAAGAAAAGAAGATGGAAGATTAAGATTCTGCATATCGTTGACACCATGGTCATTACAGACGGGGCACAGTTTTCGTCAAGGATGGGAAATGAAATCGGCAGATTGAAAGGAACCATCCGGGAATTTGCCTGGAGCCGTTAAATCAGGATGGTTGGAGGCGGGTTTGAAACACCGTGCCCCGAATGCGAGTTCATCGTGTTACTGCTACCACCTCTCTCGCTTTTGGTATTAAGTATACGATCCTAATGACGAAATTGTTAAAACAACGTTATTATATTCATATTTTGTAAATCCCATATATACCTTCAATAATGTCGTAATAATAATAGTAAAATAATAATAATAATTATTATTAATATTACTAAATGTTGCTCATGTTTTATACATATTGCTATTTTGCTGTCAGCCAGGCGAAACGTATTCGTGACTAATAGTTAACTTCAATGAAAAGAGAATGTAAAGTACTGTTTTAATCTCTTCCAGATCGGCGAAGTTGTGGAGAACTGGGACCCCGAAACTTCTCAAGTTGGTAAGTACATCTGTCTACTCATATTTGAGAACTGGTTGTTTTCATTCTTTAGACTTTGAAAATATTAGTTGTTATTACTCCGATTTTAGCCGTAGTTATAATTTCCATCTGTAATATAAAGTGCCCTTCGAAATAGTCACTTCCCATAACTATGAACCACTGATCTCTGTGATACATGTCCTGGAAACTTTGCACTTAGTCTTCCTTTGGGATGGTGTTCAAAAGCCTTGGCATGTTTCGTTGGATGTCAGGAATATTTTCAAATATCTTTCCTTTCAAAGCGAGTTTGATTCGAGGCAGTAGGAAGAAGCCTGGAGGATTGAGATCTGGTGAATGTTCAGGATGCACCACCCCGTTTCTTGTCAGGAACTGTTTGATGGCGAAAAATGGAAAATGAAATGTCCGTCTAAAGGAATAATCAGCATATAGAAAATTAAAAATTGTGGAATTGTTGAATGTTTATTGGACTTCGAAACTGATTCGTCGAATGCCTAACATCGTATTTTAATTTGTTTTTCAGTAGTTGAAAATGGGCAGGGTAATAACGAAACATGTCGTACAGAGAAACAAAGGAAATGGAACTGACAACTTGTGCGTTAATTGTCTTTATATTTCTGCTGTGTCTCAAAAATATACACTTCTAAATTGTGGAACCTCAAATACATGATATCGGAAGAGTTCACAGCTTCTCGAGAGCATTAAATATGGCGTATTGCAGGATGAAAACATTGCATTGTGAAATTTTATGGTCTCTCCTTGAATTTTTAGAGGTGATAATTAAATAATTGAAACGTACTAAGGGTACACAAACACACACACACACACACACACACACACACACACACACACACGAGAGAGAGAGAGAGAGAGAGAGAGAGAGAGAGAGAGAGAGAGAGAGAGAGAGCGAATACCTAGGAGGCAGGCAGTAATCTGCAGCCTGTTCGCGCTTTGCCAATTCGAAGATTAACGAGCGGCCTTGAAAGTTAGTACGGGAGTTTGTTTAGCCATTTAGCGCTTCAGACTGGAATGTCAGTAGCGTGTGCATACAGAACAGTGTACACACTGAGATTGAACGGTGCGCAATGACCGTCATCTACGTTAACGTTACAAGACTATTCACAGAACTTTATTGTCAGAGGTTGTTGAGAGGCTGGATGTGGGAGCGGTGGGTACTTGGTGGGTGAAGTTAAGCAAGCATAGTCAGTTCAGGTTCCATTTGTTTTAAGCTGAAGGCCCAACAAGACAGTTGAGATAAATGATGCAAGGCAGAAGGCCGAGATGAGAGAAACCAATATTTGATAAGTTAATAAGGTTCGAAATATAGTAAAAAGAACTATTTAAAAATACAATAACAGACACAATGAGCCCAACAATGTAAGCGAGAGTAGAAAGTCTTAGTTGAAAGCAACCCTTGTAAATACAATATTATTTACAAATGCCCCCTACCATTTAAATGAAAACAGTTCAAGTTACTTAGCAAAATCACACTACAGTGGGGCTCCAAAATTTAAAAGAACACAGCCCTTAAAAAAAAAAAAAAAAAAAAACCACACTAAAGACGAGCTCAAAAATTCAAGTAACGTCTAAGTTTATTATAGAGGCTGGTAACAGGAAACTGCTCAATGATATCAATAGCCAGAACGCCAATAAAACACAACACAATAATATTTACAAATGTGCCCTAAAATTTAAATGAAAACAGCTCGGCTTACTTATCAAAATCACATTGAGTTTGGGAGCTGGCTACTCGTTAATTTAATACACCCACACAGGTAAAACAGGTGAGCTGACTCAAAACAGGAAGGATAGGAATAAGGTGCCAACAGTCAACAACAACTACAGCTCTGAGACGAAGAGGCTTGCACAAACGGATAGAACGCCAAATTACAACTGCGGGGTGGCGATGCCTCACGGAGGGAAAAATTTCTGCAATGGGAAGATAAAGAAAGAAAAACAAAGATATACAACTACCGCCCGTGCAGATGCGAGCCAGCAGAGGCGCATAAACCAGATAAATTCCCCAGTTTCGTTAACCAAGTTCATGTATGTAGAGTACTTGCTACTCAGTGCAAAGAGACAAGAATAATTCAATTGAACCGAACTAAAAGTGCGGTATAATACATGAATAAACAACTACGACGTAGACACAGACAACGACAGCCCCTGGGGAACGACCACCGATCCTGACAAATTCAGACACACAAATTTGCGGAAGAGAACTGAATCAATTACACACACACACACACACACACACACACACACACACATATATATATATATATATATATATATATATATATATATATATATATATATATATATATTACAGCATTCATTTTAATGTAATAAATAGCAATTTGCGATCAGTTATGGCTTCACTGTACTGGGTTTAGATGAAGTACCAAAGTGCGGCGAACTCGGGATCTCCTGCTTACTAGACAGACGCGTTGACCACTCCGCCACCGAGGGCACACTGACCAGCCCGACTGCAGAGGACTCTCCCCTGCACGTCTCCCGCCACACTGTCTCTTTCCTATTACCCCAGCCTATTTGTTCTGTAATGCTCGCAGCCACTTTGGTATTCCATCTAAACCTAGTACAGTGAAGCCATAACTGACTGCAAATTGCGACTTATTTCATTAAAATGAACGCTGTAACGTCGTCTAAATATATACACAATTGTATACAAGCCTAGGCTGGGCTCCTGACGACAGTTAATTGTGTCTTGATACCTCATGGTCTGTTCTCCCTGATGCGGAAATACAGTATTGTGGCTGCGAGCATTACAGAACAAATAGGCTGTGGTAATAGGAAAGAGAGTGGCGAATGTATATTTGGGCGTGGCGGGAGACGTGCAGGGAAGAGTCCTCTGCAGTCGGGCTGGTCACTGTTTCCTCGGTGGCGGAGTGGTCAACGCGTCTGCCTAGTAAGCAGGAGATCCCTGGTTCGAATCCCGGCCGGGCACAAATTTTCATTCGCCGCACTTTGGTATTTCATCTAAACCTAGTACAGTGAAGCCATAACTGTTCGCAAATTGCGATTTATTTCATTAGAACTGTATCAGTCACTTATTTATTTCTTACTCCACGACAAGTGCAGTCACCCTCGCGATGGTGTCAACCAAACCCGGAACATTTCATACATCCCAAATGAACAGCGGCTGAGACGACGCGAGGCGTAGCCGGGTCTGAGTGCGGAGTACTCCAGCAGTTGTTGACAGCTCCGACGCTTGGCGAGGGACGGTCGTGGTGTCCCACGGCCGCTAGGAACGCGACCACATAGCCGGGAGGTGCAGGTATAACTTGACAGAAAGGCCTCTCCGGACCATGGCATGCATGGCTCCACACGGACAGACCGAGTGCCACCCAGAACAACTTCGATGCACACGCCGGGCCCGGCGACAAAGGGCCCCTTAATGAAAATAACTCGACCCTGGCGATACCATGCATCGTCCTACTCACTGCCTCATCCCCTGACCAAGTGCTTCGGCGCGCCACCGTCGCGGCACGCTCGGCAAGGAAAACACGTCAGAAGACAGTCCCCGCGCGATAGATCAAACAGCGCCACGAGCGGTGCAAGCACAGAGAGATCGGTGGTACTTGCGCCAGTAATTAAATCAAGGACAGGGTCAAGCGAAGAAACAGGACCC
This sequence comes from Locusta migratoria, assembly GCA_026315105.1. Classification (NCBI taxonomy): domain Eukaryota; kingdom Metazoa; phylum Arthropoda; class Insecta; order Orthoptera; family Acrididae; genus Locusta; species Locusta migratoria. The sequence goes on from CM048745.1 coordinate 811,763,536, forward strand.
GGGACGGCTCAGCTGTGTTTTATCCGAAAATTTTCTACATCTACGTGGGATACTCTGCAAATCACATTTAAGTGCCTGGCAGAGGGTTCATCTAACCACCATTATACTATTTATCTTCCATTCCATTCTCGAATAGCGCGCGGGAAGAAAGAACACCTGAATCTTTCCGTTCGAGCTCTGATTACTCATATTTTATTCTAATGATCATTTCTACCTCTGTAAGTGGGAGTCAACAATATATTTTCGCATTCGGATGAGAATGTTGGCGATTGGAGTTTCGTAAGTAGCCCATGCCGAAGCGATAAGCGCCGTTGTTGTAATGATTCCCATTCCAGATTTTGTATCATTCCCGTAATGCTGTCTCCCCTGTATCGTGACAATACGAAAGGAGCTGCCCTTCTTTGGACTCTTTTGATGTCCTCCGTCAAACCCACCTGATAAGGATCCCACACTGGGCAGCAATACTCCAAAAATGGACGTGCAAGTGTTGTGTATGCAGTTTCTTTAGTAGTGCTGTTGCATGTTTTAAGGGTTCTGCCAATAAAACGCAGTCTCTGGTTCGCCTTTCCCACGATATTATCTACATGTTCTTTCCAATTTAAGTCTGAAGTAATAGTAATTCCTAGATATTTTGTGGAATTTACGGCCTTATGATTGCTTTATCTTGAAAACAAAGTTTAACGGATTTCTTTTCGTACTCATGTGGACGACTTCACACTTCTCATTATTTAGGGTCAATTGCCAATTTTTACACCATACTGATACCTTAATCAGATCGTTCTGCAGTTGGTTTCGATCTTCACATGATTTTACTAGACGGTAAATGACGGTAAACAACCTAAGAGAGCTTCTTAGATTTTGCCCTAAATCGTTTATGTAAATAAGGAACAACAAAGGACCAATAACACTACCCAGTGGAACGCCCGATATCACCTCTGTTTTTAGTTGATGCCTTACCATCGATTACTACGAACTGTGTCCTCTCTGACAGGAAATCCCCTATCCAATCGCAAATTTGGGGCGATATACCATAACCACGCAATTTGATTAAAATCCGTTTGTGAGGTACGGTGTCAAACGTCTTCTGGAAATCAAGAAATACGGAATCGATTTGCGAACAATAATGTTCAAATGTTTGTAAAGCTTATGGGACTTAACTACGGGGTCATCAGTCCCTAAACTTACAAACTACTTATGAACTACTTACTAACTAGGACGGCACAAATATCCATGCCCGAGGGGGGATTCGAACCGCCGACCGTAGTGGCCGTGCAAACCGTGACTGGAGCGCCTCAGTCTCCTCGGCCACCGCGGCCGGCGATTTGTGAACCCTTGTCGATAGCACCCATCACTTCGTGTGAATAAAGAGCAGAGAAGTTGAGAGACGGCCCGTGTGGTACACGTGTCCTCGCGGTTTCCTCCCTGCCTTGAAGCCTCGCCTGCGGCAGCCAGTGGTGACCCTCGGATTCGGCGCACCGCCTCCCACAGTTCCCCCGCCCCCTCTCCTACACCCTGGGACAGAGACGGAGGGCGCGTCATCTCGCAGCGGCCATTAGCAGACAGGCGCAGCCTTTGGCGTCCCCGCAGCCGCGGCAGCCGTCGGCGTAAAGCACGGCCAGCCGCGCTGTTAACGCACTCGCCCTGGCAGGCAGCGTGACGTAGCGCCTCCTGCCGCACTACCTCTTCCTGGCACTTAACTGCCGCGCCGCGCCGTGCCATGCCGTGCCGATCCTTCGCCGAGCATTCTCACGCCTTCCTGAAACACCGCCATTTTTTCCCGCGCGCCAGAGGGACAAAAGTCTTTGTAGCTGAATACCAAATAGAAGTCTGCATCTTGCGTCTATGCTCGTTCCAAGTGAAATAGGCACGTAGTTTCGTGGCGGTCCACTAGATGTCACTGTTGTCGTTTGACAAGATACGAGCAACTACATTCTACATTTGCTCGTTCGAGCATGCCAAATTTAAACACTCAAATCTTTGAAAATCTGTCACTACGTGTACATTCAACACATCTTTCGGAAGACGAAAACCGATTTTCGTAAACCGTTTTTCACTGTCGTGTTTACGTGACACAGCCTGAATCGGATTTCCTATCCCACTTAATACGGCAGCTGAAAAACAGCTGATTCAGCTCCTGATTTAGTCTCCACAATCGCTTTTTTTTATGCTAACTCTAAAATTTATACTTTCATTTCACCCTGGAAAATGTCACTCTGTCCTTACGTGCCGAAAATTCTTAACAAGAGAACACAATGTGACAAGACAAGAACGCTTCAAAAACGGTTGCGTTTCCATGAGCACGAAAATAGGTTGTGGAACTGGAAAACCGCTTTATAGAAGTGGATTTCCAGAATCGATTTCGGAGTGTTTACATGACTAATCAAAAGCGGATTTGGGAAATCGGTTTACGAAATCCGGTTTTGAAAGCCCATGTAAACGGGGTGTATAGTACCAGACTACTGTGGTCATCAGTTCCTAGCGCCTCCCAAAGGTTTTTTAATTTTAATACACTACTGGGAATTAAAATTGCTACACCAAGAAGAGAAGCAGATGTTAACGGGTATTCATTGGACAAATATATTATACTAGAACTGACATGTGATTGAATTTTCACGCAATTCGGGTGCGTAGATCCTGAGAAATCAGTACCCAGAACAACCACCTCTGGCCGTAATAACGGCCTTGATACGACTGGGCATTGAGTCAAACAGATCTTGATGGCGTGTACATGTACAGATGCCCATGCAGCTTGAACACGATACCACAGTTCATCAAGGGTAGTGACTGGCATATTGAGACGACCCAGTTGCTCGGCCACCATTGACCAGACGTTTTCAGTTGGTGAGAGATCTGGAGAATGTGCTGGCCAGAACAGCAGTCGAACATTTTCCGTATCCAGAAAGGCCCGTACAGGACCTGCAACATGCGGTCGTGCATTACCCTGCTAAAATGTAGGATTTTTAAATGTTTGTAAAGCTTATGGGACTTAACTACGGGGTCATCAGTCCCTAAACTTACAAACTACTTATCAACTAGCTTATCCTAAGGACGGCACAAATATCCATGCCCAAGTGGGGATTCGAACCCCCGACCGTAGTGGCCGTGAAGACCGTGACTGAAGCGCCTCTGTCCCCTCGGCCACAGCCGTCGGCATGTAGGATTTCACAGGGGCCGAAAGAACGGTAGAGCCACGGGTCGTAACACATCTGAAATGTAACGGCCACTTTTCAAAGTGCCGTCGATGCGAACAAGAGGTGACCAAGACGTGTAACCAGTGACACCCCATACCATCACGCTGGGTGATAAGCCAGTAGGGCGATGGCGAATACACTCTTCCAATGTGCGTTCACCGCGATGTCGCCAAACGCAGATGCGCCAATCATGATGCTGTAAACAGAACCTGGATTCATCCGAAAAAATGACGTTTTGACATTCGTGCATCCAGGTTCGTCGTTGAGTACACCATCGCAGGCGCTCCTGTCTGTGATGCAGCGTCAAGGGTAACTGCAGCCATGGTCTCCAAGCTGATAATCCATAGTGCTGCAAACGTCGTCGAACTGTTCGTGTAGATGGTTGTTGTTTTTCAAATGTCCCTATATGCCCCATGGCTTGGCCACAGCCTAAGGGATGTTTCCGCTGCAGAGTGAAAGTGTGTCTGGAAACGTCCCTTAGGTTTAGGCTAAGCCATGTATCCACCATATCCTTTCTTCCAGGAGTGCTAGTCTTGCAAGGTTCGCAGGAGAGCTTCTGCGAAGTTTGGAAAGTAGGAGGCGAGGAACTGGCGGAAGTAAAGTTGTGAGGCGGCATCGTGAGTCGTGTCGGGATAGCGCAGTCGGTAGAGCGCTTGCTCGCGAAAGGCAAAGGTCCTAGGTTCGAGTCCCGGTTCCGGCACACAATTGTAATCTGCCAGGAAGCAATTAATGGACGCCGCCTAACAGAGCAAAGTGAGCGACTCGCCCGGGGCGCCTGGATGGGTAAGACCGGCCCCTGAGGTGAGTTGGGTTCAATGTGCCCGCGTGTGTGTGAGTTAGAGTGTGTGTGTGTGTTGGAGAGTAATTGATGCAGCAGCTGAGAAAACACGGCTGCAGTTATTGACGACACCTCCAGAGATGGCGGGCGCTGCTTCGCTGCTCCCGCGGTGCGGTGTGCAAGAGGCGTGGCGGGGAGTGCTCGTTAGAGAGGTGGGTGTCCCTGCAGGCGGCGGTTGTCTCCGCAGGAGGCCGCGGGCGCCAGGCCGGTCACGCGGACGCTAACGATCCGGCGCAGTGCCACAACCGGAGCAGCCTGCCCAACAGCAAACGTTACAGCCTGCGGAACCCCCCCCCCCTCGATTCCACCTGCAGGGGTCGCCACGCCCAGCGCCCTGCCCCACCACCCGACAGCTCGTCACGTGATGTCCAACGCTCACCACTTTTGAATCGCCGTATTTAGATCACTATTTGCATTGTTTCCGAGTTTAAATTGCCTTCAATTGCGGTACATCTACATTCATACTCCGCAAACCACCCGATGGTGTGTGGCAGAGGGTACCTTGAGTACCACTAACGGTTCTTCCTGCTATTCCAGTCACGTATTGTTCGCGGAAAAGAAAGATTGTCGGCAAGCCTATGTGTGGGTTCTAATCTCTCTGATTTTATGTTCATAATCTCTTCGCGAGATATACGTAGGAGGTAGCAATATACTCCTAGATTCCTCGTAAATGTTGTTTGTTGTTGTGGTCTTCAGTCCGCAGACTGGTTTGATCCAGCTCTCCCCGCTACCCTGTCCTGTGCAAGTCTCTTCATCTGAGAATACGTACGGTAACCTACATACTTTTGAATCTGCTTACTGTATTCGTCCCTCGGTCTCCCTCTACGATTTTTACCCCACACTCTTCCTTCTAATGCTAAGTTCACAATTCCTTGATGTCTCAGAATGTGTCCAACCAATCTACCCCGTCTCTTAGTCAGGTTACGCCAGAGATGCCTTTTCTCCCCGATTCGGTTAAGCACCTCTTCATTAGTTACGTGATCTACCCATATAATTTTCATCATTCGTCTATAGCACCACATTTCAAAAGCTTCTATCATCTCTTTATCCGAACACGTCTCACTCCCATACAATGATACACTCCACACAAATGCTTTCAGAAAGGACTTCCCTACTTTTAAATTAATATTTGATGTTAACAAGTTTCGCTTCTTTAGAAACGCTTTTCTCCCCATAGCCATTCTGCATTTTATATCTTCCTTACTTCAGCCATCAGAAGATATCTTGCTACCCAAATAAAATTCATCTACTACTTTTATTGTCTCATTACCTAATCTGATTCCTTCAGCATCGCCTGATTTTCTGACATTCCATTCCATTACCTTCGTTTTACTCTTGTTAAAGTTCATCTCTTATATCTTCCTTTCAAGACACTGTCCAATCCATTCAATTGCTCTTCCAGATCCTTTGCGGTGTCTGACAGAATTACTATGTCATCGGCAAGCCGCAATGTTTTTATTTCTTCTCCATGCACTTTAATGTCCTCTCCAAATTTCTCCGTCCATTCCTTCACTGCTTGCTCAATGTACAGATTGAACAACATTGGACAAAGGCTATAACCCTGTCTTACTCCTTCCACAACTTTCTGCGTCCCTTTCGTGCCCTTCGACTTTAATAACCGCCGTCTGGTTTTTGTATATGTTGAATATAACGCTTCGCTCCCTATATTTTACCCCTGATACCTTCAGAATTAGGAAGAGTGTATTCCAGTCGACATTGTCAAACGATTTCTCCAAATCGACAAATGCTAAAAACGTAGGTTTGCCTTTCCTTAGCATATCTTCTAAGATAAGTCGTAATGTGACTATTGCAATTTGCAATATGACGACTCAAAACTTCTGCTTGTCTGCACTACCAGTAAGATAACCGTAGTTTATAGGTCGTCTACGTTAATGTTACAGGAGTTTTCTACGAAATTTATTGTCACATGCTGTAGAAACACAGACACTACCTCGAACCGTGTATAAAATACAAAAAGCGAAGATGAGGTACATATACAAATATAGTGGAACTAAAATCTGATTTCCGACAGCTAACGAAGTCAAACAGATAATGTTCAAATGTTTGTTAAGCTTATGGGACTTAACTACAGGGTCATCAGTCCCTAAACTTACAAACTACTTATGAACTACCTTATACTAAAGACGGCACAAATATCCATGCCCGAGGGGGGATTCGAACCCCCGACCGTAGTGGCCGTGCAGACCGTGACTGAAGCGCCTCAGTCTCCTCGGCCACCTCGGCCGGCACAGATAATGTAACACACTATGTAGTAGACTGTTGTACAAAACACTGAAAAAGGGGACCGTATTTATCAAGAAAGTCGGTGCTTCGCTTAAAAGTAGCGTTGTTGTGTTGTTGTGGTCTTCAGTCCAGCGACTGGTTTGATGCAGCTCTCCACCCTACTCTATCCTGAGCAAGCCTTTTCATCTCCTCATAAGAACGACAACCCACATCCACTTGAATCTGCTTACTATACGCGTCTCTTGGTCTCCCTCTGCGATTTTTACCCCACACACTTCCCTCCAACGCTAAATTCACAATTCCTTGATGTCTAAGAATGTGTCCTACCAATCTATCCCTTCTTTTAGTCAAGGTATGCCAGAAATTTCTTTTCTCCCCAATTCGGTTCAGTACCTCCTCATTAGTTACGCGATCCACCCACCTAATCTTCAGCATTCTTCTGTAGCACCACATTTCAAAAGCCTAAAACTAGCGTATTAAACGATTTGTACCACTAGCTTCATCGAATGTGACACCGAGCGCTCTCGCTTTAAGCAGCTATGACATTAACTAAGTAAATTGTAATCTAGAGCAGTAATTATGTAATACTATAATTATTCATTTTTTTAATTATCCTCGTTACCAACAAATGTAAACAATTTTTCATTTTTTCTCTCTCCATTTCTAATGCCACTCGAAACATGTACAGCTGATAAACTGTAGGGCAGCAGGCTGCTACCAACGGCAACGGTTTCCCTCCTGCGCGGTGTGTATGCTACCGTGTGAAAGTTTAGACTACCACATTCTAAGACTGTGTGTTGCCATGTTCCTCATACGTCGCACTCTCGTTACCCATCGTTATTTGATAACTTTGGGAAAGGTGGCGCCACTTTTCAAAATCTCATCTGTCAAGTCCCACGAAAAACCTTTTTACAACCAAATGACAAGTTTTTCTCTTTTTCCATATAATATTTGATTGTGATAAAAGAATTATACACACTTGAGAAAAGGTATTTCATCACCTTGGTACCAAGGTCTCCTAAACAATGCCGTTGAATGTCTTTATTGCATCAGCTACACAGAGCCTTAGACTGACCGCATATATCACTCAACACGCATTAACAAGTGTTTTGGACAGGTCAGGAAAGCTACTAGTGAATCCTGTGGATGCATTGAGCAGATGGAGGGAATCTTTTGAAGAATTGCTCAATGTAGGTGAAACGTTCAGATTTTCAGGTAGAATGGGATAGGAACGACGATGGAAACAGAATCTCATTTGAGGAAGTGGAGAAAATTGTCAGTAGATTACAGTGCAATAAAGCGGCTGGGATGGATGAAATTAAGCCGGAAATCGTCAAATATAGTGGAATATCCGGTCTCAAATGGTTACACAGGATAATTGAGAAGGCGTGGGAATCGGGACAGGTTCCATCTAACTGGACGAAAGCGGTAATCACGCCAATTTTCAAACATGGAAACAGAAAAGATTGTAACAAGTATCGAGGTATCTCTTTAATTAGCGTTGTAGGCAAAATATTCTCAGTTATTGTTGAAAGGAGAGTGCGAGTACTAATTGAGGACAAGTTAAATGAAAATCAGTGTGAGTTTAGACCTCTTAGAGGCTGTCAGGACCAGATCTTTAGCTTACGGCAGGTAATGGAAAAGTGCTATGAGTGGAACAGGGAATTGTATCTATGTTTCATAGATCTAGAAGAGGCTTATGACCGTGCCCCTAGGAGGAAGCTAATGTCAGTTCTACAAGATTATGGTATAGGAGGCAAACGTCTACAGGCAATTAAAGGGCTTTACGTAGACTGTCAGGCAGCAGTTAGAGTAGATGGCAAATTAAGCTCATGGTTCAGGGTAGTTTTAGAGGTAAGACAAGGCTGTAACCTGTCACCACTGCTGTTCATACTATTCATGAATCATATGTTGAAAACAGTAGACTGGAAGGTCGGGATTAAAATAGGTGAAAACAAAATAAGCAGTCTCGCATATGCGGACGACTTAGTTGTAATGGCCGATTCAATTGAAAGATTGCAAACTAATATTTCAGAGCTCGATCAGAGGTGCAAGGATTATGATATGAAGATCAGCATCTCCAAAACGAAAGTAATGTTTGTGGGAACGAGATTTAAGCAGATTGTCTGCCAAATAGGAGGAACAAAGTTAGAACAGGTAAACAGTTTCAAGTTCCTGGGATGTATTTTCTCACAGGATGGCAACGTAATGAAAGAACTGGAATCGAGGTGCAGCAAAGCTAATGCAGTGAGTGCTCAGCCAAGATCTACTCTCTTCTGCAAGAAGGAAGTAAGTACCAAGACTAAGTTAGCGGTGCACCGCTCTATCTTTCGACCAACTTTGTTGTGTGGGAATGAAAGTTGGGTGGATACAGGTTACCTTATTCATAAGGTAGAGGTTACCGATATGAAAGTAGCAAGAATGATTGCAGGCACTAGTAGGTGGGAACAATGGCAGGAGATTGTCCATAATGAGGAAATCAACGAAAAACTGGGAATGAACATTATAGATGAAGCAGTTACAGCGACTAGACTGAGATGGTGGGGTCATGTTAGACGCATGGGGGAAGCAGGGTTACCTAAGAGGCTCATGAGCTCGGCAGCGGAGGGTAAGAGGAGTCGAGGTAGACCAAGAAGAAAGTACTTAGATTCGGTGCAGAATGATTTTGAAGTAAAAGGCATAACATCAGACTAGGCATCAATGTTAGCATTGAATAGGGGATCATGGAGGAATTTTATTAGAGGTAATATGCTCCGGACTGAACGCTGAAAGACATAATCAGTCTCTAATGATGATGATGATGATGATGATGCTGACGGAAAACATAAATCAGGATGTCCGGAATTGGATTTGAACCACCGTCCTCCCGAATGCAAGTCCAGTGCGTTGCCACTGCATCACCTAACTCGGTGGTCTCTCATCAAGAGAAGTTTCCAGACTTCTCGGAGTGAACTAAAGCGATTTTGTTACAACGTGGTAGAGGTGCAGGGATGCAGGAAACGTCGATGACTTGCCTCTGTCGGCCACCCAAAGTCTACCACAGCAGCTGATGACCGCTTCTCACACTGGGAGGAACGCCACCATGATGAGTAATGATTTTCGTGCAGCCACGAAACATCGTGTTTCGATCCAAACTGTACGTAATAGGCTGCATGAATATGAAACTTCACTTGGGAAGTCCAAGGCGAGGTCCAGTCTTGACACCTGGACACCATGCAACGTGGTACAGATGGACCCAACAGCATGCTGAACGGACTCGTCGGAATTGGTTTCAAGAAATCGCATCTGCCTTCAACCAGACAATCATCGGAGGCGTTTTTGGAGACAGCCTGGTCATACCGTAGGTCTTAGACACACGGTCCGGCGAGCGCAGCAAGGTGTTGCTTCCCTGATGTTTTGGGGTAACATTATGGGGGCCACCGTACGCCACTGGCAATGAAACAGTTATGCTGTACAGGGATGACAAACTCCGTACTGTAAACATGTCGTCAGAGTGGAGCTGCGCGTTAGCAATCGCAGGTCGTGCGCCGCTCCACACCATCTTGGAGAGAAGCCCTGAAGATGGCCCAACATTGGGTTGAAACCAGTTGGTAATAAACATCCAATTTGCGCTCTAGACTGTTTTTACATATAAAATTGTCATAAGGGTGCTGTCATCCCAAAGAAGCAAAATGTTTCCAAAAGTATAATATGAGAGATCTTCACCGAATCGACGTTGAGGTGTGAGAAATCCGAACCAGCAGTCCCCTGATGACCTAGAGGGCATTATGCCACGACGAAGACAGGCATGCGCCAGAGCAAGGAAAAAAATGTTTGTTAAGCTTAAGGGACTTAACTGCAGAGTCATCAGTCCTTAAACTTACAAACTACTTATGAACTATCTTATACTAAAGACGAAACAAATATCCATGCCCGACGAGGGATTCGAACCCCCCCGACTGTAGCGACCGTGCAGACTGTGACTGACGCGCCGCAGACCGCTCTGCCACTGCGGCCGGCTCAGAGCAAGAGGTCGTGATACGGTGTATAAGGGGTACTGGTTTATGCTGCAATCTGGAACACAAATTAAAAATGGCTAGCTTATTATCGTACAATTTCTTAATATCTGTTTTCATGAGCAATTAAGGTAACCGAAAAAAAATGTGTTTCTTTTTCTATATTCCATTATTACGTAAAGGGGCTTGAACCGTTACAATCGTGGTAATGCAAAATTGCTTGTGCGTTTATTTCCAAAACGAGCAAACAAATAGTAAAACTACGACATAATAATTTTGTATATGTCTGGAGTCTCAGTCATATAAGTGTTTTAAAAGAATTGACCGCCATTTGACTGAAAATTTTATATTTATTTTCACAACCAGGTTTCAGCCTTAGGCCATTCTCAAGTGCTGTGCATATCATTTAAAAACATTATTAAAATTAATATAAAGTAATATGAAATACAGATATAAGGCACATTACAAGTGTGATAAGTTAGTTACTTACATAAAAGTTGCCAGAAATGTTTTCTTATGTCGTGATCATCATAATAAAAGCAATAAAAACATTTGGAGTTGAGTCCATGTCAGAAGCATCTTACTTTAAAATAATAACACAGGTATGTGTTTGCCATAAGATAACAAAAGCAACTGGTTAATGAGTACAGAGGATATATCAAAGACTATCACAACGAGAATTGCAGAGATATGCCACCATATTCGTATTTGGAGTGGTATTTCTAGGAATATATTGCTGGATAGATGGATAATCTTTGGGGGATGAGTACAGTGTTCTTGTTCACAGTGCATACATGGATTATTATGTTTAAGTTACCTGCAGGCTACAAAGTTTTAAGTCATGCTATGACAATAAATAAACATCACATTGTATCGCCACAAATTACGTCAGTACTGCAAATGTACCAAACAGGACCAATCCCTCGGGCACATAAACAAGGGGAGAGGGGGGGGTTGGACAGGATGTAAGATATATACAAGATTAAGATGGAAAAGTAAGATAAATAACCCTAAACGCAATTGGTTCCGATAACTATTTATGTGTTAGAGGAGGGGGCCTCCAAGGAAGTGGTGCAGACAACATAATATTTGAAAAATCTTTCAGCAAATTACAATAACAACTTGTGAATTACTGTATAATTGCAGTGAGTTCCAAGGTAAAATGGAGAAGTTTACATCTGTACATGGGAGAAATTATTGAAGAGTAAGTGTTACTTATCATAAGTATACATTAACAAATTTATTGTAAAGTGATGCATGCCACCATACAGCAGCTTGATATAAAACTAATGTAGCATGGACAAATATTTCTGGCAGATAAGTGTCATATTCATTTAAACTTCACAAATGGTAATAAAGGAGAGGGAGCTTCATTTAGTAATTGGTAGGCTCTTGGAGTATAATATTACAAATTAAATGATATGAATCTATGGTGGCGTGCAAATAGGATGGAGGAAGTTGGCGGATCAATTCATATAATTGTGGAAGTTATGTATACCATAATGATCAGTCAGTATGTCACATTGTGGTATAAATGACAGAGCATTAATATATTAGTAAGGCTAAACTTATTGTTGAAGTAATACCTATTTATATGTCCTACAGTTTATGTAGTTTGATATTCCATATATATATATACGATATCTCTATGATGGTATTAGGATAGCATGACTTACAACGTATATCCTCTGTCCTCATCAACCAGTTGCCTTTGTGATCTTATGGCAAACACGTACCTGAGTTATTATTTTTAAAGTAAGATGCGGGGACAGATGTGTTACCCATTTCATGTTTCTGACATGGACTGAACTCCAAATGTTTTTATTGCTTTTATCATCATGACCACGATATACGAAAACCTGTTGGATAACGTTTATGTAAGTAACTAACTTATCCCACTTGTTATGTGCCTTATATCTGTATTTCATATTATTTTATATTAATTATAATAATGTTTTACATGGTATGCACAGCACTTGAGAATGGCCTAAGGCTGAAACCTGGTTGTGAATATAAGTATAAAATTGTCAGTTAAATGGCGGGCAATTAATCAAAAAATAAATAAATAAATAAAATAAAATAAAGATCTGCGACATAAGTTCGTAGCCTTCCACGTCATGTGTCATTTTGAATAAAACAATTCTGGGTATTAAGCCGCGTAATTTTTTAAACACTTGACAAAAGAATTGCCGACGTTTCGGCCACTGTGCAGTGGTCCTCTTCAGGGCGGTTAACTGTTGGATACCGCTGAATGTATACCCCAACATACTGTGAATTTTTCGGATATCTGATACCGACGTCATGCATCTAAGATGGCGTATCAGTAGGCTCTTACGTTTGCTACCTTGGTAAGTGACTGGTAGGCAAAACCTTATGTCCGATTGGAAGGCAACAGCCAATCAGCAACTAGCAGCCAGGGGACGGTGTTTCCTGCTGGGAATGTTCAGGCCGCGCGTCATTTCTACTGAGGGCGCTGTTCATACTGCAAAGTGGAGCCACTGGCTGGCGCACACTACCTTTCCACATCGCATATGTACGCAGAGAGCGCTACCAGATAAAAACAGAAAGAGGTTTCCAGATATTTATTTTTAACATAAAACAACCAAAATTTAATCTGCTAACCAGAATTTGACTAATGATTAATGGGACCTAGTTTTTCGTGGCTCTTAACTGCGCAGGGTTGTCGCAGCATGTTTGGCTCCACGTAATCGTATTATTAGTGTCTGCTAGGGTTAGAAAGGCGCTACTCTTGCACAATAGACCTGGCACCACACATCACTCTTGGTCCCTCGCCCAGCTGTTGGCAACTGCAACAAAACCGGACCAAATGGCTTCCTTCCTCTGCTACACAGTCCCGGATTTACGGCTTCCGCACGTTTTCCTGTCACGGGCATTTACGTCACTACTGCGTGGGATTTGAATTCTAACTCGCCATGTAGTTCCCTGCTAATGGTTCGCGAGAGCGACATTCATTTCTGGAGTGAAATTTGCAGACGTCGTTTCACAGTTCCATCACACAGAACCGCCTGACCAGGATCAGATACAAAGTAAACCCAAGCAAGGGATACTCTTCGATTTTAATCGGCTTTGAATCTAATGCAGCCGCGGCGTAGCGGCCGAGCGCATTGAGGCGCTATGCTACGATGCGCAAGGCCGTTCCCCGTCGGAGGTTCGAATCCCCCCTCGGGCATGGCTGTTTGTACCATCTTTAGTATAAGGTAGTTCATAAGTAGTTTGTAAGTTTAGGAACTGATGACCTTGCAGTTAAGTCTCTTTAGCTATACAAACATTTGAACATTAAAAAAAATCTATTACATCGCTGCTGATCGCCGTCGGAGGTTCGAGTCCTCCCTCGGGTAGGGATGTATTTGTTGTCCTTGGATTAAGTCAGTCTAAGTAGTTCGTAAGCCCAGGCACAGACGACCAGAGTAGTTTAATACCACAGATTTACAAATATTTGATTTGCATGTATTGCAGCGTTGAGCAAAATAATATTTTTCCCCATAAGCTGTATGATTTTTAATGTGTGTTAGATGCCAGACTGCCGGCCGCGGTGGCCGAGGGGACTAAGGCGCTCCAGTCACGGTCTGCACGGCCACTACGGTCGGGGGTTCGAATGCCCCCTCGAGCATGGATATTTGTGCCGTCCTAGTTCGTAAGTAGTTCATTAGCAGTTTGTAAGTTTAGGGACTGATGACCCCGTAGTTAAGTCCCATAGACTATACAAACATTTGTACATTTTTTTTATGCCAGACTTATCGCATTTCTACCTCTGTCCCGCACAAATTTTTTATTCTAATATTTGACAAATAGAAAACATATGTCATTGTTTGTACCAGATGTAAATATTAGACGCGTTGGACGTGGGATACTGAAGTGAACCCACCGGGAGCGCCTACAGCAATATTTATACTGATGAAAGTTTGTCATATTTCGCTTCTAATTTGTATTTAGATTACCGGTTTCAGCAGCTTTTAAAACTTTTTATTTGTGATTTGAGGAATGAAATATGCGAAGATGGCAATGAAACTGCCGAAGCCGGAAATCTAAATAAAAATTAAAAGCGTTCTTGGCTGTTGTCATTAATAAATATTTATAGTGATCTAGCTGAAATCCCGGCAAAGCCTCTCAGTTGCTAATATAATCTCCATCTTCTTCTGTCTGTTTACCCTTTTCCCCCTCCCTTCGTGTCTCTGTCCTCCTCCTCCTACCCTTCTATCTCTCTCTGTCTCCTGCTCGTCTCCCCTGTCTCCGTGCATCACCTTGACCCACTCCCTGTAAATCTCTTATCCCACACTCTAGCCATCTCCTCCTCTCCCTACTCTCTGCTTCTATATTCTCCCTCCCTTTCTTCATATTCATTTATTTATTCCCCCTCCTCTCTCTGTCCCTCCGCCCTGTCCTTCTCTCCCAATTACTCTGCCTCATTCCCTTTTACATCTACCCACCCACCCCACCCCTGTCTCTGATATTATCTTGCACCGTTCTCTACCATTTTCCTCCATCCCCGAACATGAAAAATTACATATATCTGCCAAATTTTATGGAGGTTGGTCAAATTGTGCCTTCACCGCTAAGCGTACGAAATCTTATGTAGACAATATCCTTTTAATTCTTTTGAAGGGGAAGTGTAAAAAATTAACGAAGAGTGCAATAAAACCCTATATTGGAAGTCTGTTGTAAAGTACCCTATGCCATCCACTAAACTAATTATTTTGTAGATATTGCCATTCCTCTTGTATAGAAGTTAAGATGTGAAAATTTTAAAGCACTTCGATAAATGGTATTGACCGAGATATGTGTACTACAGTACGTCATTTCTGTCGTCAATTATAAGAAAAATTGTCAGTTTCATCAATCAATTATGTTACCGGCCAAAAAAAAATGGATAAAAACCGTCTTTTATGCAGGTTGTATGCTGTGTCAAACTCTGATCTCTAATAACTTAGAATAGGAAACAATAGTTACTGTGTGAAAATACTGTATACTCTTTGAAGTTTCATCCGTACCATACTTTTTAAAATGGTTTTATTGGTTGCCATGTTCTACGAAATATGATGCAACGCAATAAATACAAAAAATAAAATAAATTAAAATATAATAAAAATCGTGGGAAATCGAAGGCTACAGTGTGTCAAAATTTCAACACAAATTGAAATGGCTTTTCGGAGGTTTTCGATTTTGAACAAAAGATCATTTGCATTTATAAGTGTATATGTTCCTAGACGCAAATCTCTGAAAGTTATTGACCAAATGCTATCAAATTTTGACCTAACGTTCTACTGAATTACTCGCATGGTTTCTATACTACCAACTTTTTAAAAATATGTAATATATGAAATGCAGATATGTGTAAAAATTACTGAACTATCTGTTTAGTAAGTCATAGTTGCAAAATACTAACTCGAATTCTCACAATACGACTTATTCTAGAAGATAGGTGAAGAAAAGACAAACCTATATTATTAGCTTTTGTAGATTTAGCGAAAGCTTTTGTTAATGTGAACTGAAATGCAATCATCAAATTCTGAAGGTAGCAGTGGTGAAATATAGAGGTAACATTAAATTTTATTAAATGCAATTCTCCAAGAGGAACTTGAATATACTTTTCAATTACTATACCATCAGCTACGTTATTGATAATTATCATAGCTCCACTACATAAACTACAACACTTTGACATTCTCCGAGGGGTGGGACGAGTATCGGACGTTGTCCACGAAAGGCCAGAAAATGTTTCGTCATGCATCATGGGATATATTAACACTATGTGGACTGTGTGAATGTAGGCGTCTTGTGTTTTTATGTATTTTGTGTAATAGTTGTTACTGCACAGAATTTAAAACCGATAGTATCAGTTCTGTGAGATATACATTTGTCTCGTTTAAATCAATAAATGTATTATACTTAACATCTTTGTACTGCTTTCTCTTGTTTTTCACTCCACCCTTTACAGTTAAAGTTATCAAAGTTGGTAGTACCATATGAGGCGTGAGAACGCATTTGAAGTTAGGAATTCATAAAAAATTAAGTACACAAAAAGCAGGGGGTCTACATACGGCAGAACAAGTTGCGAGGGGTCTATGAGACAAAAAAGTTTGGAAACCTCTGAGTTAGAGGATGGAATGCAAAATGTACATTTGATTCCTATCCGATTTAGTAGTTACGAAGACTGTTGGGTCTCTTATTGTAGATAGAAAGACAGACAGAACGAGAGAGAGAGAGTGTGGAGAGAGAGAGAGAGAGAGATAGAGGGGGGGGGGGGGGGAGAAAATAGTGGTTGAATGGGTCTTCATGTTTACAACTGTCACTTGCAAATGGCGCCTTTTGGCCACCGTATTGCATAAAAGCAATTAAAACAGCCCAAGCACAAAATATTGTTCTCATTAGCATAACCATTTAAATTGTAATACGAACGAAATAAATAATGCAAAGTTATAAACGTGGCGTGTTTTCTGTGTTCACAGGCCAGCTCTTCTCGCAGCAGCTGTGGGACAACTTCGAGGAGTACCAGGACACATACAGGCTCGCCAGAGAGTAAGTACGATTGGCACACGCACGTGTCAGCATTAACGAGCGACTGCTCTCATCACGAGGCTGCTGCTGCTGCAATAAAGAGAGAACCTAACAGCCCGCCGGGGTTTTTTTGTAATGCGAGGTATTTAACATTCCTGCGCCGTGGGCGTTGCGGGGGGAGGCATCAGAGAGGGATCATCTCATCAGGCATTGTGCCTACAAACCAGTCGTAATTCATGGCCGGGGACTACACAAATGAAAGAAATTTCTGTCCGAGTTTAATAGCCGCGCGGGCAGGGCGGGCGCGCTTCCTGCAATTACAGCCACAAAACGAAGGCGGCCGTAAACGCCAGGTGACTAATTACAGAATGGGAAGCAGTTAGCGGCTGACAGCGCCGGCTGCTTTGTTACGCGGTTAGCAGCCAATCACGGGCGCCTGATTACGCAGGGCCCAACAGCGGCGGGGGGCGCGCTCCCTCGCCGTTTACACGCTGGTTGGCCGAGGGGTCCAGGCGTGGGCATGGAGGGGACGGGGAACGGATAAAACGGATAAAGGTAAAGCAGTCAACAATCCGAAGGTTGGTTTGAACACCACAGTGCTTTACTAGGCATGGTCTTGGTTGGAGGTGGTATGCCGTTGCCTTCCTCCGACCTTCGAACTGACTTACCCAGCCGGTTATAGGGGGACCTACAGTTTAACGTGGGTTCCGAACGACGGTGCTACTCGGTATTTTTCACATGAGCAGTATTGCCAGAGGTGAAAGAAGTGGAAAGTGACAGATAAAAGTCCTAAGACCTGGCTAAATTCCAGTATTCTCTGCCACGCAGGGGCGCCGACTTCTTAGGTGCTCCGGGGCTCGTGCACCCCCAAGAACTTTTTTGGGGGTGCTGAGCACCTACATAAAATTGAGGTGGAAAATGTATCATCATCATCTTCATCATCATCATCAGAGACTTATTATGCCTTTCAGCGTTCAGTCTGGAGCAAAGTACCTCTAATAAAATTCCTCCATGATCCCCTATTCAATGCTAACATTGATGCCTCGTCTGATATAATAATGCCTTTTACTTCAAAATCATTCTGCACCGAATCTAAGTACTTTCTTCTTGGTCTACCTCGACTCCTCTTACCCTCCGCTGCCGAGCTCATGAGTCTCTTAGGTAACCTTGCTTCTCCCATGCGTGTAACATGACCCCACAATCTCAGTCTGTTCGCTCTAACTGCTTCATCTATGGTGTTCATTCCTAGTTTTTCTTTGATTTACCCATTATGGACACCCTCCTGCCATTTTTCGGTCATATTACACACTACTAGTCGTCAAGCTTCCTGTCACATAGATATTACGAATGCCCTCGAATTTGAAAAATATTGAAAGTTTTTCTCAAAACGACCAGTGTCTAATGAAGACAAGTCATGGACTGTTTTTTGTTAACATGATGTATTTTCCCACAGTATGACAACACAGTGAAAGAACTTGAATGGAGGTGTAGCACAGCTAATGCAGTGAGTGCTCAGCTAAGATCTACTCTCTTCTCCAACAAGGAAGTAAGTACCAAGACTAAGTTAGCAGTGCACCGCTCTATATTTCGACCACCTTTGTTGTGTAGGAGTGAAAGATGGGTGAATACAGGTTACGTTATTCTTAAGGTTGAGGGTATAGATGTGAATGTACTTTAGCAAGAATAACTGCAGGTACTAATACATGGGAACAATGACAGGAGGGTGTCCACAATGATGAAATCAAAGAAAACTGGGAATGAACACTATAGATGAACCAGTTAGAGCGAACAGGCTGAGATGATGGGATCGTGTTACACGCATGGGAGAAGCAAGGTTACCTAAGAGACTCATGAACTTGGCAGCGGAGGGTGAGAGTAGTCGAGGTAGACCAAGGAGAAAGAACTTATATTCGAGGTAACATCAGACGAGATATCAATGTTAGCATTGAATAGGAGGCCATGGAGGAATTTTACTATCTACATCTACATGGGGTACTCTGCAAGTCACATTTAAGTGCCTGGCAGAGGGATAATCGAACCACCTTTATACTATTTATCTCCCATTCCATTCTCGAACAGCGCGCGGGAAGAAAGAACACCTGAATACCTCCGTTCGTGCTCTGATTTCTCGTATTTTATTCTCGTGACCTTTTCTATCTATGTTAGTGGGAGTCAACATATTTTCGCATTCAGAGGAGAATTTTGGCGATTGGAGTTTCGTAAGTAGACCACGCCGCAGCGATATGTGCCGTTGTTGTAATGATTCCCAACCCAGATCCTGTATCATTCCGTAACGCTGTCTCCCCTGTATCATCACATTACAAAAGGAGCTGTCCTTCTTTGGACTCTTTTGATGTCCTCCGTCAAACCCACCTGATAAAGATCACACACTGAGCAGCAATACTCCAAAAAAGGACGGACAAGCGTAGTGTATGCAGTTTCTTTAGTAGTTCTGTTGCATCTTTTAAGGGTTCTGTCAATAAAACGCAGTCTCAGTCTGTTAGCTGTAACTGCTTCATCTATGGTGTTCATTCCCAGTTTTATTTTTGATTTCCTCATTATGGACACTCTCCTGCCATAGTTCCCATCTATTGGTACCTGCAATCAATCTTGATACTTTTATATCTGTAACCTCTACCTTATGAATAAGGTAACCTGTATCCACCCAACTTTCATTCCCACACAACAAAGTTGGTCGAAAGATAGAGCGATGCACTGCTAACTTAGTCTTGGTACTTACTTCCTTCTTGCAAAAGAGAGTAGCTCTTAACTTAGCACTCACTGCATTAGCTTTGCTGCACCTCGATTCCAGTTCTTTCGCTATGTTGCCATCCTGTGAGAAAATACATCCCAGGTACTTGAAACTGTCTACCTGTTCTAACTTTGTTCCTCTTATTTGGCACTCAATCTGTTGAAATCTCTTTCCTGCAGACATTTTCGTTTTGGAGATGCTGATCTTCATATCATAATCCTTGCACCTCTGCTCGACCTCTGAAATATTAGTTTGCAACTTTTCAATCGAATCTGCCATTACAACTAAGTCATCCGCAAATGCGAGACTGCTTATTTTGTTTTGACCTATTTTAATCCCGCCCTGCCAGTCTATAGTTTTCAACATATGATCCATGAATAGTATGAACAACAGTGGTCACAGGTTACAGCCTTGTCTTATCCCTGAAAGTACCCTGAACCATGAGCTTAATTTGCCATCTACTCTAACTGCTGCCTGACAGTCTACGTAAAGCCCTTTAATTGCCTGCAAAAATTTGCCTCCTATACCATAATCTTGAAGAACTGACAGTCGCTTCCTCCTAGGAACACGGTCATAAGCCTTTTCCAGATCTATGAAACATAGATACAATTCCCTGTTCCACTCATAGCACTTTTCCATTACTTGCCGTAGGCTAAAGTTCTGGTCCTGGCAGCCTCTAAGAGGCCTAAACCCACAATGATTTTCATCTATCTTGTCCTCAATTAATAGTCGCACTCTCCTTTCAACAATACCTGAGAATATTTTGCCTACAACACTAATTAAGGAGATACGTCGATAGTTGTTACAATCTTTTCTGTTTCCATGTTTGAAAATTGGCGTGATTATTTTTTAAAAAATCGGGAAAAAAAACCTATCTTATGACTCAAGAAGCAATGCAAAACGTGACCATAGCGAGAGACGATATTTCATACGTGAAAGAAATGATCAGTTTTGTACGCGGGTCCTCAAGCGAGTAGTAGTGAGTGCCCGTGTTTTACCCACTATGCTAGCTTTATTCACACACTTTCAGGTGTAAGTATGTATGAACATTCAATTCTTTCAGGAATTTAGCTTGAAGAATCTGATACTGATGCTAAAGTTAATCGTTTTTCATCTATCTTTGTCACTTCCCTTGTTATTAACATTATAGATTCAGATGGAATTTGTAATGCTTTTCTCTCAAGCTTAAAAAAACCATGGAATATATTAATACTGTCAGAGATGCCATGAAGTTATCTCAAAGTGACGAAAATTTCAATGAAGTATACAGCTCTTGCGTGGAACTGACCAAAAAAATTTGATGTCGGACTTCAAAATCTCAAAATATTTCAAGGATTTTTTAAACCTCGGTGACGGTGTTCTACCAAACGCTTTTGTAAGAAAGAATAGCTTCGTACAAAATGTATCAGTTTAGTGTGCAGTGAAAAATTATTTCACTGGTCGTGTAGAAGTTTTGGGGTGTTACTTATGTCGAAATATCCACTTCGGCCAATTATATCGCTTTATTGTAGTGTCCTGATGCAGCCATACTTTCCTTTTCTTCCTCCTCCTTCTTCCTTCTATCTTTTAAAGGCCACACAACTGCCTATTTACTTTTATCAAGTAGTGCTCATTCAATTATGCATGAACATGATTTTCAGGAGGGTTCGTTTCGAACTTTTGTGAACCGTGGTATAGAGCACCTACACTGATTTTCAAAAGTCGGCGCCTCTGGTGCCACGTGTCGGCTTTGAACAACGACGCCATAGGTAACGCAAAGATACGCCACTTACAACATTGCGCGGCAAGACACCGAAATATTTGTCAAATTCTACCGGACTAGCGCTGGAAAATGGGTTTTTTGATCGGGGACATACAAAAATCAAGAATATGACACGTAAAACAATCTAAAATCATTAGTAATGCAACGAAAATAACAGAATTAAAACAAAATAGCAAATGCAATGGCATACAAGGAAATTGGTGTCGGGAACTGGAATTTACCTATTTAGGTCAGTTGAAAATACCAATTTCTTAAATCTTTCACACCGAAATATTTAGACAGTATCGACAACTAGAACCTATATTGGTTAATTCCAGTTGCCGATACCAATTTCTATACCATATGTCATATTTATCCGGTATCGACAAGTAGAATTAACCTATATAGTTGCCGATAATAGTTTCTTAATTGTTGTTCTTGTGGTCTTCAGTTCGCAGACTGGTTTGATGCAGCTCTCCATGCTACACTGTCCTCTGCAAGTCTCTTCATCTGAGAATAAGTTCAGCAACCTACATCCTTTTGAATCTGCTGACTGTATTCGTCCCTCGGTCTCTTTCTACGATTTTCACCCTACACACTTCATTCCAATGCTAAGTTGACAATTCCTTGATGTCTCAGAATGTGTCCAACCAATAAATCTGGCTGCGGGGAGGTGATGGAGTTGGTAAATTATTGGAGGTGATCAATTGATTTAGACGCTCTACAAAAATACACACGAAAGAAACGTTTTATCACATTCAGTGGAACATCCGGTGTATAAAGATAACGCGATCCGAGCAGAATTTATATTTTGATAGTGAATTCTCACTACTCTTTCCCTCTGGTAAGGCAATGGGAGTGACCCGCAGAATTGAAGGCCTTTATCATTGACATCGGTTACAGTAAGATTTCAAAAGTATAGTTTCTTCAAACATCATGAGCTGCCGCGAAGAGAACGACTTATTGACTCATAGTCAACAGCATTCAGAAAGTATCATTCTTCTGAAAAGCAGCTAGATCTTTACTCATATAATGAAATTAGTACGACCGACTTGGGGTCTCAAATCGATTCTGTATTTTTAAGCCGCGGTGGAGTAGCCGAGCGGTCTAAAGCGTCTCGCTGCGGAGCGCGCGGTTGCTTACCGTAGAGGTTCGAGTCCTCCCTGGGGCATGTGTGTGTGTGTGTGTGTGTGTGTGTGTGTGTGTGTGTGTGTGTGTGTGTGTGTGTGTGTGTTGTCCTTAGGTCAGTTTACCTAGGTTTAAGTAGTTTGTAAGCTACAGACTGATGACCACGCATTTTGGTCCGATAGATTTACAGACATTTGAACATTTTTTGTATTTCTATATTTCCAGAAGGTTTTTGACACTGTGCTTCACAAGCGTCTTCTAATCAAATTGCGTGCTTATGGAATTCGTCACAGTTGCGCGATTAGATTCGCGATTTCGTGTCAGAAAGGACACGGTACGTAGTAGCTGACGGAAAGTCATGGAGTAAAAGAGAATTGATATCGGGGGTTCCGCAGGGAAGTGTTATAGGGCCCCTACTGTTCCTTATCTTTATGAACGATTTAGGAGAGAACGTGAATAGGATTTCATGGACGGCGTCTTCATTAATTTTCGAAGCCTAATGCGGGCCACTTCTTCACAGGTGTTAACTGCAGTAGGCAAGGAAATGTCGGAAGAATGAAGTTTTAGAGATGGACCACGGCAACTTAGTCCGGGAAGTTTTAATTAATGAACTCTCTTAGTCTATTTGCGGACGATGCTCTCATTTGCCGCGGCGGATTAGCCGTGCGCACTGGGGCGCCGTGCTGCGGTGCCCGCGGCCGTTTGCCGTCGTGGGTTCGAACCTCCCGTCGGACATGGGTGTTTGTTCTGTGGGTAAGTTGGTTAACCTTAGTTTAAATAGTTTTTAAGCTATGGACTAATAACTAAGCAGTTCAGTCCGATAGATTTACCAACATTTGAACATTTTTTGCTCTCATTTATCGGTTAGTAAAATCTGGAAAAGTTCAGAAGCAACTGCAAAATGATTTAGATAAGATATCTGCAGGGTGAAACAATTGACCCTAAATAATGGTAAGTGTGAAGTCATTCCTAAAGAAATCCGTTACTCTTCATTTACACGATAAATCAGTAAAAGCTAAAGGTAAAGCAGTCAACAATCAGAAGATTGGTTTGAACACCACAGTGCTTTACTAGGCATCAGTAGCGTAACTAGGACTTGGCTTTGGGGGGGGGGGGGGGGTAGATCTGCTTGCCGAGCAAAATTTAGTCAGTTTCCAGACAGACTACCATCTACCACTCCCGTTGAAGAAACTAATACACTACCTTCCAATGAAAGCTCATGGTAAAATACCCCAAGTTTCAAAGCTTTACCTTTACCATATTGCTGTTCTACGATTTCTTTATCTTCTCTCTTTTTTTCTTTTTTTTTTCTTTTTTACTTTATGGGTTCTGGGGGGGGGTTCTATCCCCCTCATCCCCCCCCCCCCCATAGTTACTCCACTGCTAGGCATGGTCCTGTTTGGAGGTGGTATGCCGTTGCCTTCCTCCGACCTTCGAACTGACTTACCCAGCCAGTTATAGGGCGACATACAGCTTAACGTGGGTTCCGAACCACGGTGCTTCTCGATATTTTTCACATCAGCAATACTGACAAAAGTGAAAGAAGTAGGACATGGCGGGGATCTAACCCGCGACATTTGGATTTGTAGTCAGGCACTCTACCAATGTGCTAAGGACCGTAAATTCAACCAAATACCTATGAATAATAAATACGAACAACTTAAATAGGAAAGAACACACAGAAAATATTGTACGGAAGGTGAACCAAAGTCTACATTTCATTGGCAGAACACATAAAAAGATACAACAGTTCTAGTAAAGAAACTGCCTACACCACACTTGTGCGTCCTATTTTGGAGTACTGTTGCCCATTGAGGGTCCCCCACCATGTGGGAGTGACGGACGATTTAGATAAAGTAAAGAGAAGGGCAGCTAGTTTTGTATTTTCGCGATATAGCGGAGAGAGGGTCACGGAAATGATGCAAACCATTAAAGGAAAGGTATTACAGTAGAGTCTCGATTATCCGACCTAATCCGGCCGCGGCAAGGTCGGATAAGAGGGAAGGTCGGATAACACGGAAAATAATGGAATAAAGCCATAAGAAGTTTGAAAAATTTATTTGAACATAGAGAACGTATTAAGTACGCGAACAAGAACTGAATATAATGTTAAAATACATAAGCCGGCAGCGGTGGCCGAGGGGACTGCGGCGCTTCAATCACGGTCCGCACGGCCACTACGGTCGGGGGTTCGAATCCCCCCTCGGGCATGGATATTTGTGCCGTCCTAGTTCGTAAGTAGTTCATAAGTAGTTTGTAAGTTTAGGGACTGATGACCCCGTAGTTAAGTCCCATAAGCTCTACAAACATTTGAACATTTGAAAATACATAACACGGCGCTCAGAGAAAAGTGATAAGATAGTACGTTACTCAGAAATTAAAGTAGGCCACATGAGTTAAAATGTAATACAGTACAAATTGAACTAGACTGAATACTGTAGATACTTACTTACATCTAGCTGTTCAGTGATGTGTTTGTGAAAGCATTGAGCTACAAAAACATATTTAAATCTGTGTAAAGAAGTTAGTGTCTTGTTATCAAGACGTAATACCTCGATAGACGATGTTTCCTCCACTTGATGTACGTCCGCGTCATCGTCTTCTTCTTCTTTTTCTTTACCATCTTGACTATATATTCATCTGTCACTTCAAATTCTTCTTCCATGGCGTCAGAACATCTCGGAACTTTCGGTACAATGAAAGCGGGGTAGTATTTTCAGGTTCGGTCTGCTTCCGTAGATTTTCATTATCTGGAGAATTTTCTTGATTTTCTTGTAGCAATATTTTCCAGCATTTTGCAGTTGTATTCGCCTCAACACACTCCCAAGATTGGGCCGCGTCATAAGCTACGCCTTTCAAATTACACGGCGAAACTTCCCTACCATGTCTTCTTGTTAGTCCATAGCATTCATTAAAGTGAAAAGTCAGTTTCTGCGGTAGTTTCTCTCCAGCGTCTCTAAGGTCCCTTGGTCCATAGGCCCGACATCAGGATGTGACATTTCGAGATCAAAACATGGCCATTATATCTTGATCTTGAAGTTAATCCTCATTAGGATGACCAGTATTATTGTCTAGAAGCAACAGTGCTTTGAAAGGCAAGTTGTTGGATTTCAAGTTTTCAGTTTGTGGCACGAAGTCGTTAAAAAACAATCTTTAAAAATGTCTGATCTCATCCAAGCATTTTTTGCGTGCAGTCCCGGCGCGGAGAAAGGTTCGGATAACAGGGAAGGTCGGATAACCGAAGATTGGATAATCGAGATTCTACTGTATTCGTTACAAAGAGATTTAATTTCGAAATTTTTTTCACCGACTTTCTATTCCGAATGCGAACGTTTCTTTTTTTTTTTTAGTACGCACGTACAAAGGAACACATGATCATCGTCATAAAATAAGATCCGAAACGGGAAAAATTGTTGTTAATTTTGTGTCCCAGCCTCGTCACTTCTTTTGTGTCTCGTTTCCGTTGTAGGTGTCGGTGGCCGAGTAAAAAGAGACCGACACAGGAATAAGGGATGCACGCTTGTGCAGGTACGAAGGTGAGTAGCCAGTGGGACAGCAGAAACTAGAAACACTAGAGTAAATTAGAACGAGGTATATATTGCACAGAATTTATACATTACTTAACTTTTACATAGTTCAGTACGGCAGAGGCCTGGCTAGTGCCTATCCGATAGCCAAGTCTTCACTGGTGCCTATCTGAATACGAAGTGTTAACTGGTTCCTATCTCAGTCCCAAGTGAACGATGTCGTTCAGTGGTGGCCACGAGCGGAGTTGTAGCAGAGGGCGCTCGTGGCTGACGTCGTAAGAATGCCGCGCGTGCGTACATGGCGGCGCGCGGCGAAAGTAGGTGGCGCGCACTTTAGACTTGTGCGACACCACAGTTAATCTTTCCCGCGGGTTGTATTAGAGAATGGAACTGTAGAGAAATAACATAAAAGCGGTTCGATGGACCCTCTGCCAAGCAGTTTAATGTGATTTGCAGAGTATTTATGTAGACTCAGCTAAGTGGAATGCAACCAGCAGGAGTGGCGCGCTGCGTTGGAGCGGCCCTCAGCCGCTACCTTGCTGAGCGACCTCGCGACCCAGAGGCCAGTCTCCAGCCTGCGACGATTGCCGATAGCGTTCCAGCTGTCAGCGCGGCGATTGTTGCGTAAAGCGCGAGCAGCCAGCCTCGGCGATTAGCAAACTTTATTGTTGAGCGGGGGCGGCGCTGCATTCCTCACTGACTCACCGCAGATCGGCGCGCAGTTAGCAGAGGCAGGCAGCCGGCCGCGCTGTGACGTCACTGCACAGGCACGATCGCCGCGGCACGCTGCTGTGACTGCCGACGCCCACCGCCTAGCGCCACTTCCGCTTACCTCTTTGTTACGACTCCAGCATGGCTTCTCGGAGGAACGTTAATACGAGGCGCGTCCAGAAAGTAAGTTCCGTTTCAATTTAAATCCGCTGCAGCGCTGCGATTGCAGCTCCGCACATGCGCCGCCTGCGAAATCAGGTCGGTGATTCGGTTTCTGAATGCGAGGAAAGTGAAACCAAATGAAATTTATCGGCAAATTTGCGATGTTTATGGACCAAATGCGATGAGTGATTCGATGGTATGGGCCCGACAGTTCAAATGTTTGTTAAGCTTATGGGACTACGGGGTCATCAGTCCCTAAACTTACCAACTACTTACGAACTACCTTATACTAAGGACGGCACAAATAACCATGCCCGAGGGGGGATTCGAACCCCCGACGGTTCGTGCAGACCGTGTCTGAAGCGCCTCAGTCCCCGCGGCCACCGCGGCCGGCTCCGACAGTTCAATGGCGGGCGTAGTGATGTGCACGATGAAGAACGAAGTGGGCGTCCACCTTTGGTTACAGAAGAACTGGTTCACGCGATTGATGACAAGATCCAGGAAAACCGTAGGTTTACAATTAGTGCTCTCGCTGTGCACCTCCCCCAAATTTCACCATCACTGATGCATGAAATTGTTACCAAACAACTGAAATTCCGTAAACTTTGCTCACGTTGGGTACCAAAGATTCTCACTGAGCAACACAAAACACAACGGATGGGTAGTGCACTTGAGTTTTTGACCCGTTATGCTGAAAGCGGCGAAGAATTTCTGAGACGGATAGTCTTAGGAGATGAAACGTGGGTTTCTTACGACCCCCTGAGAGTAAGCGGCAATCAATGGAATGGAGACACACTTAATCCCCACCTAAAGCCGTAGCAAATCATGACACCTCGGAAAATGATGTGCACAGTGTTCTGAGATTGGAAAGGCATCCTACTCATTGACTTCTTACCGCGTGGTCAAACACTCAAAGCAGGTGCTTATTGCGGGACACTTCGGAAATTGCGCCGTGCAATTCAGAATAAGCGCCGGGGACTGCTGTCAAAAGGTGTTGTTTTGCTTCACGACAACGCACGACCACACTGCAAATGTGACGAAAAACCTCCTACAGGGATTTGGCTGGGACGTGTTTGACCATTCTCCGTACAGCCTGAACCTCGCTCCTAGCGACTTTCATCTGTTCTTACATCTCAAGTCTTTCCTTGGCGGTCATCACTTCACCAATGACGACGAGCTGAAAGAAACTGTTTCCAACAGACACAGGTGGCAGATTTCTATGAAGAAGGTATACAAAACCTGGTGCCAAGCTATGAAAAATGCCTGCAAAATTTCGGCAGTTATGTGGAAAAGTAGTTTAAGAGTTGTAGAATTTTGTGCAATAAAAATTTCTTCTGTATCTGTGTACAATTTCTTTTATTACCAACCCAACTTACTTTCTGGACGGGCCTCGTACCAGGTCTCTTCGAAAAATTCCTGAACTTATTCCTTACGATTGATTTTAGGTCGTAGATGGCGGCGTAGGAAACCAGAGGAGATATCAAAGTTTCTTTTAAAATTGAGAGCACAGCGGTATCTCATTGCGTTCTCGAGATATTGGTTTCAAATCCGACATGCAAATCCGAACCATTCGCTCACTTCCGTCCCATAGGACTGGGTAGTTTTAAGAAGACTATTCTGAGAACGTTTTTATGTCACACCATATACAGGGTGTTACAAAAAGGTACTGCCAAACTTTCAGAAACATTCCTCACACAAAAAGAAAGAAAGTATGTTATGTGTCCGGAAACGCTTAATTTACATGTTAGAGCTCTTTTTAGTATTTTTTTAATGTAAATTGAAATAATTCGTACAGACAATTTTCTAAATACCCAATTGTTTCGTTAGTATGTACTGTACTTCCTCGATTCACCACCAGTTGGCCCAATTGAAGGAGGTAATGTTGACTTCAGTGGTTGTGTTGACAGGTGTTTTTCCACCTACACTCACTGGAGCACGTTATCATGAATTCATACGGATTACTCTACCTGTGCTGCTAGAACAGGTGCCTTCACAAGTACGACACAACATGTGGTTCATGCACGGTGGAGCTCCTTCATATTTCAGTCGACGCATTCGTACGCTTCTCAACAACAGATTCGGTGACCGATGGATTGGTAGATGCGGACCAATTCCATGGCCTCCACGCTCTCCTGATCTCAACCCTCTTGACTTTCATTTATGGGGGCATTTGAAAGCTCTTGTCTACGCAACCCCGGTACCAAATGTAGAGACTATGTGCTCGTATTGTGGACGGCTGTGATACAATACGCCATTCTCCAGGGCTGCATCAGCGCATCAGGGATTCCATGCGACGGAGGGTGGATGCATGTATCTTCGCCAACGGAAGACATTTTGAACATTTCCTGTAAGAAAGTGTTTGAATTCACGCTGGTAAGTTCTGTTGCTGTGTGTTTCCATTCCGTGATTAATGTGATTTGAAGAGAAGTAATAAAATGAGCTGTAACATGGAAATTAAGCGTCTCTGGACACATGTCCACATAACATTTTCTTTCTTTGTGTGTGAGGAATGTTTCCTGAAAGTTTGGCCGTACCTTTTTGTAACACCCTGTATAGTAATCAAGCCACAGTCACTTATAGTTGAAAATTATAATTTACTTGACCAGTTTCTGTGCACTATCGCACCATACTCAGATGTAGAGATCGAACAAAAGTCACAAAATGTGTTATTGAGTGCTAGTATTCTACATTTACATAAATACACATTGAAGTGTATGGCAGAGTGTTCATCGAACCGAACCGCTTGTATGATATTTCTCTACAGTTCCATTCTCTAATAGCTCGCGGGAAAAAGAAACACCTAAATGTTTAAGTTTTAGATCTGATTTCTCTTATTTTACTATGATGATCATGTCTCACTATGTAGGTGTATAGTAACGAAATATGTTCGCATTCGTAAGAGTTAATTGGTGAAAGAAGTTTCGATAATAGATCTCTCCGCAACGAATAACGCCTTTCTTCCTTTCTTTTAATTATTTCCACCCCAACTCGTCCATTATTTCCGAGACAACACTCTCTACCAATATCGCGATAATACAAAACAAGCTGCCCTTCTCTGAACTTTCTCTAAATCATTCCACTTGGTGGGGATCCCACAATGCGAAGCAATACTCCAAAATAGGACACACAAGTGTGCTTTAGGCACTGTCTTTAGTAGAGCTGTTGCATTTTCTAAGTGTTATTTCGTTCGCTCTTCCTACAATATTTTCTACGTGTTCTTTTCAATTTAAGTTGTTTGTAATTGCTACTCCTAGGCATTTACTTGAATTTACAGCCTATCGTTTTTGACTGATTTATCGGAATTAAGTTTAACTGGATTCGTTTAGTGGTCAAATGGATGACTTCACACTTTTCATTATTAAGAGCCAACTGCCATTTTTTACAGCATGCATTAAATATCAGAAAAAGATAGCCAAAAATAGATTGAACATTTTATATTAAGGTGTGGATTGACATGATCTAAAATGGTTAGGTATTATATACCTTGGATATAGCAGCCAGTTGGCCTCGGGTGGATTCTTTTGTGCTGCTTTGCTCCAGATCCTGAATCAACTGTACTTTTTAAAATACATGTAAAGGACAATGTTGATACGTATTATCTTATTTTGATTTTTGACTTTCTTCTATCTATATAATAATGATTATGCAGCCAAGATCGCATTTTTCTTTCGCGTTCTTGGCTGCATAATCATTATTAAACAATTATAGATCGCCCCACTTAACTATGAGTTCCTTATATTCTATCTATATATTTGACATTGATGCTATAGTCCACTGAAACCAGTGACGTAAATGAAAATTTTCAATTATTAGTAACTGTGGCTTGACCACTACATGCGGTGTGAGCCGCGCTTGAGTGGCCGAGATTTCTAAATAGGCGCCTTGCTGCGGAGCGCGCGGTTACTCGCCGTCGGAGGTTCGAGTCCTCCCTCGGAAATGGGTGTTTGTGTTGCCCTTAGCGTAAGTTACTGTAAGGTACTTTAAGTAGTTTGTATGCCTAGGTAGTGATGACCAACTTGGTTACGTCCCTTAGATTGAACTATTTAAACAAACGGTGTGAAATAAAGAGATTTTTCAGTCACAATACTTTGACAATAATGTCGAATCAAAAAATATTCTGTGAATTATTTTGAACGTGATACAGGCGTATATGTTCTCTCGATAAATGAAAATTTATTTTTTCTTATTTATCTTATCCTGTATATAAATATGTCGAAGTATACGGGGCCTGTTGAAAAAATCCTGAACCTTTCTCTTACTGTCCATGTTCTTCTTCGCAATAGTCGACTCCACAACTGATACACCGCTTCCACCGCTGTTTCCAGTCTTGGTACGCCTCTTGCGGAAACGAGAAGCGCCGTCTGAGATTTTCCTTCATCACGTGTATCGTTGATAATCTTTTCAACTTTTGAAACAAACAAAAGTCTGCAGTCTGAAATTACAGAAAATGAGACAGCACAGTGATTTCGTTTTTCGTGCGGAAGTCACGCGCCAAGACGGATGAACATGCCGATGCGTTATCACCGAGCAACAGCTGTGAATTCTTTCGCCACATTTAAGGCCGTTTCCTTCTCGCAGGCGTCGTAACACATCCCCATCGCACCAGCTATAAACAGTTTGTTACTGTCACAGACGTACAGCGCTACACTGACACACTTGCCTCTGTGGATGAAGAACGACCCCATCATCTTGCTTCACCTCACGCCAAAAAGTTTCCGTATGGCACTACTACGATCTTCGGTCTTGACATGACGTTGTAAGCTATACTAGTTGGTTTGAACGTACTTCCGCGATAGTTGAATTTAACAGATACATAGTCGAATCGTCGTATGAGAAGAACGTGTTACGTACGGTTAAATTTTACTTACCGTCCTTCTTGCCTCGCGTGATTACCTTGTCAACCATGTATCGTTGGCATTATCCAGTCGCGTGACAACGGAAATGTTTTATCATGAAATCTTGGTTTTAGGAGTGCAATAACTTTTACTGAGTGAACGAGGATACATACATGAACCTGTCAACCATAGAGCAGGAACAGCATTATTTATTTACTTCATCGTCTGTACGAAGCACTAATCAAGTCACTGAGTGGATTTCTAAGAATATTAACGTCTTGGCAAAAACTTTCTACCGTTTTGTTGATGTTGTCAACATAATTTTGCGAGGCCGCTTGGATGGTACGTAACATTTTACGGTTACGTACAGTTAAAGCAGATTGTAGTTATCTGAAAAACATTCAGAAAAATAAAGATAAGTGTTGTTGTGATCTTCAGTCCAGAGACTGGTTTTATGCAGCTCTCCACCCTACTCTATCCTGGGAAAGCCTTTTCATGTCCTCATAAGAACGGCAACCCACACCCATTTGAATTTGCTTACTATATTCATCTCTTGGTCTCCCTCTGCGATTTTTACCCCCACACACTTCCCTCCAACGCTAAATTCAGCCGGCCGCGGTGGCCGAGGGGACTGAGGCGCTCCAGTCACGGTCTGCACGGCCACTACGGTCGGGGGTTCGAATCCCCCCTCGGGCATGGATATTTGTGCCGTCCTTAGTGTTAGCTAGTTCATAAGTAGTTTATAAATTTAGGGACTGATGACCCTGTAGTTAAATCCCATAAGCTTAACAAATATTTGAACATTTTGAACATTTCGCTAAATTCCCAATACCTTGATGTCTAAGAATGTGTCCTACCAATCGAAACCCTCTTTTAGTCAAGGTACGCCAGAAATTCCTTTTCTTCCCAATTATGTTCAGTACCTCGTCATTAGTTACGCAATCCACCCACCTAATCTTCAGCATTCTTCTGTCAACACCACATTTCAAAAGCCTCTATCCTCTTCCTGTCTGCACTGTTTAACGTCCTTCTTTCACTCCCATACAAGGCAACACTCCACACAAATGCCTTCAGAAAGGACTTCCTTACGGTTAAATTAATATTCGATGTTAGCAAATTTCTCTTTTTCAAAAACGCTTTTCTTCCCATTGCCATTCTGCATTTTATATCCTCTGTACTGTGACCATCATATGTTATTTTACTGCCTAAGTAACAAAACGTATTTACCACTTTTATTGATTCGTTACCTAATTTAATTCCTTCAGCATCGCCTGATTTTCTAAGAGTGCATTTCATTATCCTTGTTTTGCTTCATCTTATATGCTCCTTTCAACACACTGTCAATTCCGTTCAATTGCTCCTCCAGGTCCTTTGCTGTCTCTGACAGAATTACAATGTAATCAGCAAAAAAGCAAGGTTTTTATTTCTTCACCCTGAACTTTAATTCCTTCTTCAAATTTCTCCTTGCTATCCTTTATAGCTTGCTCAATGTACAAATTGAATAACATTGGGGAAAGGCTACAACCCTGTGTTACACACTTCCCAACCTCTGCATTCCTTCCATACCCTTCGACTCTGATAATTGCTGTCTGGATTTTGTACAATTTATAATTAACCTTCCGTTCCCTATATTTTACTCCTGCTGATTTCAAAATTTGAAAGAGTGTATACCAGTCAACATTGTCAAATGCTTTCCACAAATCTATAAAAGCTAGAAATGTAGGTTTGCCTTTCCTTAATCTATCTTCTAAGATTAGCCGTAAAGTGAGGATTGCCTCCCGTGTTCCTACATTTCTCCTTAATCCAAATTGGTCTTCCCCAAGGTCGGCTTCTACCAGATTTTCCATTGTTTTGTAAATAACTCGTGTTAAAATTTTGCAACGATGACTTATTAAACTGATGGTTCTGTAATTTTCACACGTGATATGCACCTATTATCCACGACAAATAGTACATTTATAACGGTCATACTATTAAAAGAAAAACCGATGTTGGTCTAAATTGGGAACCGATTAATAAAATCAGGAAACGCGGCTCATTAATGTGTATGCCAAAGCAGACTGTAAATTTCGTAAGAACTCTCAAAAGTACAAGGATACGTGTTATACACGATAAACAACACTTTTATAATGACCATACTATTGAAACAATCCAAAGTTGAATGTAATTGGAGTCAGATTAATAATAACAGCAAATCAATGCAACTCGTTACTGTATGTGTCAGAGATTACTCCAGCTGGAAAAATTACAGCCATATACAACATACGCATTTCGCATATGTCAAAACTCTAAAGACAGCGTAGTTACGTCAGTTCATCCGTATTTTTTACCTTTTTTTTCTAATAATACACACGACTGCTCACAAGTTTATAGTATAGAAATATGGCGGCGAGACTTCACTGACAGCAGTGATACTGTGTACGGCATTGTCAGTCTAGGTTACTGTGGCACGAATTCATCGAAGTCAAAGAAAACTTTCAGTGTGGATTTCACATTTGACCTGACCCGACGACCTGTATTTGATCTTGGAGAACCTTTTCCGACCCATTGTGAAGACTGATCCTTGGTCTCAACACAGTCAACCACGTCTCTTCACCAGTGAACATCCACTTCAGTAAAATCTCGTTTTCTCATCTGCGCGATCCGATAGCTCTTGACAGGTAACGAAGCGATGGTCCTTCTGTTGGTGACTCATGAGCTCTGGACAGTCTTGTCGACATTACGATTACGATGCACTCGAAGGTGCAGTGTCAGGATTCCATGTCATGTTCCAGCTGAAACGTTAGTTCTTCTGCAATCTCTTGCTCAGTCAGTCTTCGCTGAGCACGCCTAATAGACGTCGCAGGGCGTACTGAACTAGCATCGTCTTCAACGCCCGGGCGGGCGGGAACCATACGTCACTCTGAATACGGATTAAGCACTGTTCACCGTACGTTTCCTGTTATATTTGGTGTGTCTCTGTAAAGATATTTTTCCGTTTACACGCAAAAAGAAAAAAAATAAGAGAAAAGAAGTTTGTTCCTCTAACTCTACCATCTGCAAATTGGGTAACTGTACCATATAACGTTCTATTCAATACAGCACTGAACAGTCAGGTTCGACCAAATATTCAGTTTCGATTTGGAACGAATTCGGTTTGACCCTAATTCACTTTTGTGAAACTATGGATGTCGTTCGGTCGCGTTTGACGCGAATTTAGTATTCTGCGGTTTTTAATCCCAATATAAGGCAATAGTATCTTACAGTGATAGTCTTCCACTGTATTTCTAACAATTTAACTTATCCAGTATTGAACTTAATGGCCGGCCGCGGTGGCCGAGGGAACTGAGGCGCTCCAGTCACGGTCTGCACGGCCACTACGGTCGGGGGTTCGAATCCCCCCTGGGGCATGGATATTTGTGCTGTCCTTAGTTGTAAGTAGTTCATAAATAGTTTGTAAGTTTAGGGACTGATGACCCCGTAGTTAAGTCCCATAGACTCTACAAACATTTGAACATTTTGAACTTAATGGAGTGAGTGGCCGCGGTGGCCGAGGGGACTGAGGCGCTTCAGTCACGTCTGCACAGCCACTTCGGTCGGGGGTTCGAATCGCCACTCGGGCATGGATATTTGTGCCGTCCTTAGTGTTAGCTAGTTCGTAAGTAGTTTGTAAGCTTAGGGACTGATGACCCCGTAGTTAAGTCCCATTTGAATATTTTTGTATAATACTGTTAAGCTAAAAGTTATATTAATGTGTTATTTGAAAGCGAGGGGTTGTGTAATAAACAATATGGGTTTAGGAAACACTGATCATGTGGTACACAGCTATTCTTGTTGAGTTTGCGTAAATTTACACTGACTACAGTCATTCTGTTAGTCGGAACTGTGGCGTTATTTTTCGCAATACTTTATGCCAGCGCTCGGCAACTGGCGGACCGCGATCCAAGTCCGTTCCGTGGAAGGCCAAAAACTGGACCGCCAAAAAGTATAAGTTATACACCGAAAAATAAAAAAATAAATAAATAAAAGAGGAAAAAATCTGTAGATAACAATTCGTATGAGAACCACCATCTTTTTATAGAATTTTACAATTAATTTCTGGATAATTACAACCCTTAATGATTATTATAGGTAAGGTAAATAAATAGTTATCATAATATGCAACGCCTGAAAGTTCACTGACGAGTGGCGGCAGAACGGAGAAAGCTGGCAGGTGATGCGCATAAAAGATCTGAATACACGAATGCAGCACCGGAACTTTATTCAATGAACAATGAAATTCTACTCTGACAATCTCCGAAATGTCTACTTCAGCTATCAGGACATATCCATGTAAACATTTTTTGTGCCCCTAGCGAACCAAAAACCTGAAGATTCTTTGCAAAATAATATAAGTTTTTTAAATTTTTGTATACATTTCAATTTTACATCTATTGTATTTCATATTAGTTTGAGAGTGAAAATAAAAGAAAAATTAATGAAGAATATTACTTTTCTGTATTTTTTAATCCAAATATGCCTGTTTGTTTTATTTCATATTATTTTGTGGATTGAAAATATTGAATATGAGATTTTACTTGCGGATAAAAATTTTAAGAAGTATCCGGTCCGCGTCTAAGATTACTTGCCGACCTCTGCTTTATGCAATTTAAACTCGTTCTATAATGCAGCGACAGAAATACCATCGTTGTTATTAACGCGTTTTATATTGTGGGTGTTTAATTTCTCAATAATTGTTTATTATCTTCCAGATGAGTGCATTAAATTAAAGACTAATGAATTTTTTTTTTTATATTTGCAAGCTAAAAAGACACACCATGCATGCACACCAGTAATACTAACAAATCAGTCCTATCCAGTATCGCAAATGTTACGTAACTGACACGATAAGTAACATGTATTTCAAAGTAAGATAGGTAATGTTAATAAAATGATAAAAATAATGAAATACTAATGACATTAAGTATTTCGAAAAATGGATTTTTGATGGTATGGTTAGGTTAGGTACTGAAGAGAATTTATAGATCTCTGGCAGATAGTGGAGCATAGGCTTCAGTTTAGAGAGGCGCTTCCCCTCCAGCGCTCGCTCACTGCTCCGGCCACTACCCCCACCACTACCGCTATCCTCACTCTTGCCCAGCCGTTTGCGCATCTAATGGCCAATTTATCCTGCGTGCACTCTAAAGTCTTTGTGAAATACATTTCGTATATTCAGTTAGGACAGGAGTTATGCCTCGCAGACAGGGATGTGAACAATATTATCTGATGATATGATTAAAAAGAGGGAGTGTTATTGGGGTCAAGACGAAGTGATTGGGAGAAAACAATCGTCAGGGAGGCACTGAGAGTGCCAAATTTATCATCTGATGTGCAACTGGTCGTTCAATGATGACGAGTATCATTAATTACAGAAATGAGGCCGGCCTCCTAGCAATTATAGAGCTTAATACCAATGGCCTCATTATACCGACAAACCTGTTTACAGTGTTGCTGAGTATGTTTACAGAAGAACTGAAAACTTGTTGAATCTGAACTCGGCTAAGATGAGTTTGGATTTAGGAGAAATGTAGGATAACATGAGGAAATACGATTTATCTTAGAAGACAGGTTAAGTGAAGCCACACTTACGTTTGTAGCTTTTGTAGATTTGGAGAAAGCTTTTGATGATGTTGACTGAAATACACTTTATAATTCTGGAAGTAGCAGGGGTGATATATATGGATCTAAAAGTTAGGTACAACTTCTCTACAGGAACCACAAACAGTTATAAGAGTGAAAGAAGAAGAAAGAGAAGTAGTGGTTCGGAATGAAGGCAGTGTTGCAGCCTTTCACTAATATTATTCAATGTGCAATTGAGCTAAATGTGGATGATAGAAAGGAGAAATTTGAAGAAAAAATTAAAGCTTTGGCTAAATAAGTAAAAACTTTGTGGTTTACTTTTTGAAAAGCGCAGTTAAAGTAAGTATTCAGAACTTGAGATTGCCTTAGAAACTACGAAAAAGGACCTGGGTTTATCTTTTGCTACATGAAAGGAAGCCTTATACATTGTAAACGGCTTTCCTGCACCGTATTAAAGATTAAAATGGACGCACACTTTACGTCAAAATGTGCGGCAAGTATTGACTGGTGGAGAAAGGTAGCAAGCCCGACCCATAGCGGCACCAGCCGATGCAAAATAATGATCTCTGCATAAAGGGAACGAATTTCCTATACGAGTCCGTGATCATCATTTTCTTCAATAAGAATAAAAAAAGTCTAGATCGCTAAAATTATATTTATTTATTTATTATAGCGTTTCGGCGTATGCCATAACCAGATCTAGAAACCTCTTAACTTGCAGAGTAAACTTCAGCGTCAATAACTAGGGAGAGATTTTATTACTGATGCCGAACTTTATACTTTGCAAGTTCAGTGGTTTTTAGATCTTTTTATTGTTATAGAAGCAAAATAATGAGTGAGGCTGTCTTTCTTACCGTGTCGCCTTTAGCCCCTAGATTGAAGGATTGCAAAATTGATTTCCCTTTTAAGTTGGTATTGGTTGAAGACAACATTGTTGAGTTGTATATTTTACTAAGAACGTTGCATTCAGTAAAAAGATTTTTATGAGATAGATGGAGCACATGAAGATGTGTCTGTAAGCGGCATGGCTAAACTGTAGAGCCTGTTGCCCACGCACTACACAGCAGTCATGCATAGTGCATGTATAGCATGTTTTATTTATTTTATGATCTGTACGAACCAGTGATCAAGTGATTCTAAATCTTCTTTTTACGAGGCCAATTTTACTTTCGCTGACCGAACAGGGGTGTATTCAGGAGCGTGTCAACAATAGAGCAGGTAG
This sequence comes from Locusta migratoria, assembly GCA_026315105.1. NCBI lineage: Eukaryota > Metazoa > Arthropoda > Insecta > Orthoptera > Acrididae > Locusta > Locusta migratoria. The sequence continues at coordinate 811,801,996 of CM048745.1, forward strand.
GCTTATAGCATGTTTTGTTTATTTTATGATCTGTACGAAACAGTGATCAAGTGATTATAAATCTTCATTTTACGAGGCCAATTACTTAATTAATTTCGTCATGCGAGGTATAACCGCGTAGAGTCTATTAATAATGAAAACTGCCGGCCGCGGTGGCCGAGGGGACTGAGGCCTCCAGACACGGTCTGCACGGCCACTACGGTCGGAGTTTCGAATCTCCCCTCGGGCATGGATATTTGTGCCGTCCTTAGTATTAGCTACGTCATAAGTAGTTTGTAAGTTTAGGGACTGATGACCCCGTAGTTAAGTCCGATAAGCTATACAAACATTTTTAACATTTGAATAATAAAAACTGAACATGTAATTATTACTATGGATTTTGATCTTTTATTTTTCTGCCCTCAGTTTGTCCAAAACATTGTTCTTACTGGGTAGTGAAATGCGTTTCTTCGCCATATTTCTTTCCCATTGTCGCTCGCGGCAAAGTTGTGAACACACGCGCCATGCTAATAACACAACAGACTCTGCAGTATTACGAGCCGCAGTGTGAGGTTAATAAATCAGTTTTACCAGATGTCAACAGAATTAGTTTAATCATCAGATATCGTTAATAAGACCTCATCCCTCTCCTGAAGAAAAAAATATTACCTGCGATTCCTTTCCAGGCCCGGTGAATGATGTGAACTTGAGGGTGAGCCGCATTCCTGCACATTTATCAAATCTTCTGCAGGGTTTAATTCCGACCACTTGTCGTTGCTCTCTCTTTCGCAGGGTGAAACTCTTTCTCGGGCTATTGACCAACCTCGGCTTTCTCTGTTTCGGAACGATTGATATCTCGGCAGGAATAGGATAAACATCAGCTGGATATTAAGGGAGACAAATGGGGATGATCGGCCAGTTTACACCGACGAGAAACGCTCTCGTCATCATTTCTTAATCGGAAACAGGAGTTTGTTCCGAGATCAGATAACATGGGCACGCAACATCTCCAGAAAAGTATTAATTATGACGGACCGTTATGCTTTTGTGGCTCTTGTAGATGATCGTGTTTGTATCACTGCCCTCATTAGAGCCAGAATTAGTTTGTGGGTCAGGCGGCTGGAAGTCGCACAGGCCAGCGCAGGGCTGTTGTTCCCTTTCCGCTGCCGCCCTTCTTCACCCGTTGGAAGCGCTGTGGAATTATACTCTGGAGGGGAGCGTCCATTAATCTGGGCGCTGAGTGTCTCCGGCCGGAAGCCTGTCCCTCCACCTCTACACTATGGCCGCTAGCGCTCAGCACCACATCGTGACTCCGTAACCGCCGTTGAACACTCGCGGTAATAACTCAGTCTCACTCGCTGGATCACGTAAGCTAACCACCCATCTAATGACCACAACCGTTCATATAATTCGCTTTTTATAGACGATTATCTTAAACCCGCGGCTCCGGTCGCGTGTTGGTAGATCAAATCACACGTAAACATGCACTCGTTTCGAAGAATCCAGTCACGAAATTCAACAATAATGATTGTAATAATATCACAGATCGATCACTTGATGTAATGTGGGGGAAGCCAAATGGATGTTTTTAAAAGAGATGTATTAAAAGAAATTTCTTTTAAACTACTTTATTTATTTATTCTTGTATCCTTATTCGTATGCTTACCCTTACAGGGAAAGAGCTGAGAACATTGTAGCACGCATAGACCAGAGATATGGTCTGTGGCATCACCTTTCGCTGTATGTAATCTCATTGCAATAGACTCGCAAACGTCATCGCTGGCCTTCAGTCCGAATTTTTTTATAATTTGACGACTTTCAACCATCATATCTTCCATCCCGTTATAGCTATCGGCATGGAACTGCTATGGTGTACAACGGGAGACTTCGGACAACAATTACACAAAGACCATTCGTTTGCGTTCTGTAGTTTTCGCTGCAGAGCGAAATATTAACATACACACACACACGTAGAATTTTATATACACCGATAACTTTCCATCCCAATATACTCCACCCTTTTATCATTATCAACCCTCAAGCAACAATGCAAGCAATACAACCATTCTCAAAGAGTAAATATAGTTTTAAAAGAGTAATTATTGTTCCGCATTTCGCGTTCTTCAAATTACTAAATAACTATCAGATAGCTATAAAACCGTGCCTAAAACCTACCTCAGGTATAAATTAGTAACTGTACAAATATTTAAGTCTCTGCGTCTTGTCGTTCGAACGTGATAAGCGTACACCAAACGGACATTCACATTTATAGATATAGATTCTCAATGTGAAAGATACATGTTTAAATAAAATAAATAAAATTATATCAGAAACTGTGGAAGAGTTTGTGTAACACCACATCGCGACCAAAGCATTAGAATGACCATATTCCAAAATTTTTCATCGTTACGTAATTTTACTTATTTGTTTAGAGGCAGAAATTTCTAATTTTTCAAAATTTTTAGTAAATTCAAATTAGATCAGAGTAATTCAGAATATCAGTATTCATGGAATACGTAGGTGAAAACACCTCGTATATCAAAGATCATTTGTCAGGTTGCCATTATAAACAGTATCCGTAGTTGAATTACTCTCTCTCTCTCTACGTTACTTGCTCTCTGTTACTAGATCTCTAAGTGCTTAACTCTCTATGTGATAGCTCTCCGTGATTAAATTCAAAGTATCATACGCTGTTTATTTCCAAGTTAGAAAGGAACCCAAGAAAAAGTATTTATTTATTAATATAAACTTTCATATCGTGGTCATACGCGAATGCGTACATTATCTTTGGACTTTGATCGGGATAGGAAGAATTAGAAACTTCTGCCTTCCGTAATAAACTGATTAATATTCGTGATTTTGGAATTTGAACTTATTGTCAAGTTTAATGAAATAACTTTAAAGAAAAAAGTATCTGGAAGAGTTCAAGTTCGTAAGCAATGTAACAGTAACCAGAGACTTTAATATAAATGAGACTTTGACGAAAATAATCACGCATTGTGAACTCAAAGTGTTTTCTGTGAAAGTGATTTTGTTGTAAATATTAAATTGAAAATAGAGAATCTATGATACTTAAACAAGTCTTAAACAATTATTCAAGTATTAGTTCCCTAATATCGTAATGAATCAGTTAATATATGAAAGAAAATATCTAACAGTTTTGATTAGAAGAAACTTCTAATGAAATTTTTTCTAAAGAATAATTCGATAGAAAGTTTACCGAAAGTTCCATAGATTACGGTAACTACACTTTGAGATTTAAACTTAACGCGTTCTTTATTCAGAGAGATAAAGCCACAGTGAATTAAACTCAGAGAGCTAAACTTAGAGAGAGAGAGAGAGAGAGAGAGAGAGAGAGAGAGAGAGAGAGAGAGAGAGAGAGAGAAAGAGTAACCTAACAGCGGGTACTATTTACAATCAAACAAAAGATGGCTGTTATGTAGAGTGTTTTGGCAATCTTACTCTATGCCTTTTTGCTACTCTGATTAACAAAGATGGTAACTAATTTTCGTTTTATATTTCAAAATATACAAATTCTGCCTCGTGAAAATAATACATATGTCAATACTACGACTGCAATGTCGAGTTATAATTCATGTGCCATGTTACAGTAAGTTACAACCAATATTGTAATATTAAATAAAATTTACACATGATATTTTATGTGAATCCCCTTAAGATACTGATAATTGGTGCACTTACACTTATTGCTGTGTTTTATTAAGTAATTCAATACAAAGCCACAGAGCTCATTCTACTGTAAGAAGGATTAATTACTCGTTTATTCATAATGCCTACTTCCGTTTCTCCTGTATTCTTCCGCATTATATGCCATGAATGTTAACTGCCTATTTATGTTCTTAAAAAAAAATAAAGATTAGAGGGCTGATACTGCTGTTACAATGAGAAAGAGCGATTGCGTACAGCATATTCAGGGCAGGCCACGTCGACTTGCAAGGTTCATACAAAGACACGCTGTGTTCGGCGTGGTTTGCGACTTACAGCTGTTACTCTCATAGCGCGAGATAGGATCGAGACAGTGCCAGTTGTAATGGTGTTTAATGAAGCACGACTCTTGTGGACCTTGGACCACTGTCAAATGCTGGGTTGGCCACCTGAGCACAGATGGCAGCAGATAGTCTCAGCGGCTGCGTACGACACTTGCCGCCGATGGTTCAGCTGATAACAGCCCAAGGCTGCAACCGAGCGTGTTGCGTTAATCTCCATTCCAACTGGAGGCTTTTTACTGTTCTCTCATACTATCGCAGTTGCAGTTTGTCAGGTGTCAACACTTTTCACAGCTGCAGTAAATACATCGTGTGTTACTATCTACATTCTCCTTTGACTCGAAAAATACTATGTGATTTTTCTCTTGGCTATAGTAATCTTCGAATATTACCGATCAGATAAGTAGTTACTTTCAAGAAAGATTCCGTTGCCTTCGGAAGGTTTCGTACAGCGACCTAAATGACCTAATTGTCAACGACGAAGACATAATGATAGGAAACAAATCTAGTAATCTTAATAATGTATACTGTAATAAATTGACATCGAAGGCATTTTTGAGGGTTTGGCCTGGAACAGATTCACTGCATATTTAAGTTTCTTGGTTGGCTGTGCGGTATGCTACTACTAGATATCTGAAACATATATTGTCTCTACAAAACAACTTACGCATTAAAACAAAGGTTTTTCTTAAATACGACATCTGACAATAGAGTTCGGTGACTAGTCCTGTAACATGAATGTAGATAAACTATGACCTACAGTTACCTTACTGTCCTTGGAAATAGACACCTCGCACTACTATGCATCGCTGAGCTCTGAGATACATGTCTTCAAAAATTTGCATGAAATCTTTCTTTGGGATGGTGTTCAAAAGCCTTGTCACGTTTCGTTGTACGTCAAGAATATCGTCAATCTCGTTCCCTACGAAGCGAGTTTTGAGTCGTCGTCGTCGTCGTCGTCGTCGTCGTCGTCGTTGTTGTTGTTGTTGTTGTGGTCTTCAGTCCGCAGACTGGTTTGATGCAGCTCTTCACGCTACCCTGTCCTGTGAAAGTCTCTTCATCTGAGAATACGTTCGGCAACCTACATCCTTTTGAATCTGCTTACTGTATTCGTCCCTCGGTCTACCTCTACGATTTTTACCCCACACACTTCCTTCTAAAGCTAAGTTGACGATTCCTTGATGTCTTAGAATGTGTCCAAATGTTTGTTAAGCTTATGGAACTTAACTACGGGGTCATCAGCCCCTAAACTTACAAACAACTTATGAACTACTTACGAACTAGGACGGCACAAATATCCATGCCCGAGGCGGGATTCGAACCCCCGACCGTAGTGGCCTTGCTGACCGTGACTGGAGCGCCTCAGTCACCTCGGGCACCGCGGCCGGCTAGAATGTGTCCTACCGACCTAACCGTTTTCTGAGTCAGGATATGCCAGAAACTCCTTTTCTCCACAATTCTTTGAGCACCTCCTCATTAGTTACGTGATCTACCCATCTAATCTTCAGAATTCATCTGTAGCACCACATTTCGAAAGCGTCTGTCAGTTTTTTGACCGAACTCCTTATTGCCCACGTTTCACTCCGATATAATACTACACTCGAGAGAAATCTTTATCTACATCGATACTCTGCAAATCACATTTAAGTTCCTGGCAGAGGGTTCATTAACCACTTTCATAACTTTCTCTACCGTTCCATTCTATAATAGCGCGCGGGAAGAAAGAACACCTAAATCGTTCCGTTTTCGATCTGATTTCTCTTATTTTATTGGGATGGTCATGTCTCCCTAAGTAGGTGGGTGCTAGCAAAATATTTTCACGTTCCGAAGTAAAAGACGGTGAATGAAATTTCGCAAACTGACCACGCCGCAATGAATAACGTCTTTCTTTAATGATTTCCACCCCATTCGTGCAACATTTCCGTGACGCTTTTTTCCCGGTAACGTGATAAAACAAAACGAGCTGCCCTTCTCTGATCCTTCTCAATATCTTCCGTCAGTCCGCCTGGTGAGGGTCCCACAATGGGCAACAGTACTCCAGGAGAGGACGCACAAGTGTGATGTAGGCAGTCTCTTTGGTGGAGCTGTTTCATCTTGGAAACGTTCTGCCAATGAAACGTAATCTTTGGTTCGCCTTCCCCACAACAGTTTCTATGTATTCTCTCCAGTCTAAGTTGTTCGTAATTGTAACTCCTAGGTATTTTGTAGAATTTACGACCTTAAGGTTTGACTGATTTATCGCGTAATTGAATTTCAGCGGATTTCTTTTATTTTCCAATTTTCGCACCATGTAGAAATATTGTCTAAATCGCTTAGCAGTTGCTTTTGATCCTCTGTTGACTTCACTAACCGATAAACGTCAGCTTCATCCGCGAACAGTCTAAGGGAGCTATTCAGACTGTCTCCTAAATCGTTTATATATATATATATATATATATATATATATATATATATATATATATATATATATATATATATATATATATATATATCGTATGGTATAATGTCAGCTACATATAATACTTTAGTAAGATATACTAGTGTCTAGTTAATAAGATAAAACATATCTCTGTCACAGAGCCAAGTCCAACTCCTTTAACCACTGGACAGCTTCCTGACTGACTATATGGAGTTCGGTCATCCCTCCTGAGAATGATCGTAATGGGCAATTAGTAATTATGTGGGTCATCGTTTGAATGTCTGCTCCACAGTCACATGACTGGTCGTCTGTCTGTCCCCATTTGAATTTCCAATAGTTACAGCGACCAACACCAGTTCGGAAACGGTTGATCAAAGACCATTCTCTCCTGGGAAGGTCCATTCCTTGGAGCTGCTTAGAGGGATCGTCTATCCATATGCTGTTTTTTCCATTAAACGAATCCCAAATTCTTGCCCAGTTTGATTTAGGTGAGAAGCCACTCTCATGTAGTTGCACAGCTGTTTTAAGAGGTGGTTTACGTGATTTCAGCCGGCTGACCGGTGGTGGAAGGTCTTGCAGGATAGGAAGCTCAGGAGTGGACAAGATCTTATAATACTCTCTCATTAAGGCTTCCTTCCGTCTTAGATCAGGGGGAACGATGTTGCATAATATTGGGAGCCATTGAAGTGGTGTAGCCATCAGAGTGCCACTGATCAATCTCATTGCTCTATTTAATTGTACATCAATGTCTCTCACATGAGCACTGTTGAGCCAGACAGGAGAACAGTATTCAGCTGCAGAGTAGACTAGGGACAAAGCTGTTGTACGCAAGACCTTAGCACTGGCTCCCCAAGATGATCCTGCTAAGTGCTGCAATATGTTATTCCTAGTTTTAACTTTGTCTGCTGTTTTATGAAGGTGGTACTTAAAAGTAAGAGATCTATCCAAGATTACTCCCAGGTATTTTGGATGTTCATTATGTTCAAGTTGAACACCATCAAACGAGATATTAAGTTTATAGTCGGCCATCCTATTATTGAGATGGAAACAAGATACTTCCGTTTTATTTGGGTTTGGCTTTAGTTTCCACATTGCGAAGTAATTTCTGAGGAGAGCTAGGTCAGATGTTAAAGTAGTTTCCGTCACATGGATGTCTCTGTGTTGTGACGCTATGGCAATGTCATCGGCATAAATGAATTTTCTAGATTGCGTAGCTGGAAGATCAGCGGTGTAAACATTAAAAAGAATGGGAGCAAGAACCGAACCCTGGGGGAGGCCATCGTGAAGCTGTCTAAACCCACTTTCTGTGTTGCCGAGATAGATCTTGATCAGGCGACCACTTAGCATTGAGTTCACAAGTCGCAATAAAATAGGACAAGGAATGAGATTGTAAAGCTTCACTAGGAGGCCCTTCTTCCACACGGTATCATAAGCTGCCGAGAGATCCAGAAAAGCAACGGAAGTGGTACACTTCTTTTCGAGACCAGTCTCAATGAAAGATGTCAGTGCTAGGACCTGATCACAGCAATTACGGCCTTGTTTGAAACCAGCTTGTTCAACAGGGATACTAGCAGTGAGAATGGGAACAATACGATTGTAGATGAGTCTCTCGAGCAGCTTGTAACATACACTGAGAAGTGCAATTGGGCGGTAGCTATCTGCACGTTCGGCTGCTTTACCAGGCTTCAAAACAGCTATTACTTTAGATCTCTTAAAAGCTTTTGGTAGAGAGCTGTCTTTAAGAATGTTATTGAATAAATTTAGAAGCCACAATCGGGTCTTGAGTCCAGCATGTTTAATAAATTCTGGGAAAATATCATCTATACCGGCAGCTTTCCCAGTCTTCATATCAGAGATAGCCACATGCAGTTCGTCTAAGCAAAAAGGTTTTGATACTTCCAGGGGAGCCTGCTGGCATTTCTTAATTTCATTTAGTTTATAGGATATTAATCTGTCAGACTGTTGCCGTTTTGACTTGGATAGTGCTACGATTCGTTTGGCTATGTCGGAAGGATCAGGATGTGTGGGAGGAAGTTTTTTCTCGGATACACTGGTAGACAATTTCCTCAGAAGTGACCAAGCCTTTCTGCTGCTGTGAGTGAAGTCTAAACTATGAACTTTTTTCACCCATTTCTCTCTTCTGGCATTATCAAGGGCGTTCAGTAGGATGTCGGCAGCGTTTGAAACTTCAGTGCTGATAAATTCGTTATACAGGTCTTCACACTCTTGGCTCCATCCCGGGATATATGTCTTTCTGTAGCCTCGAGGTATACAGGCTTTAGCTATAGCTTTAAGGAGTCCAGCGAATCTGTCATAATTTTCTATTGTAGGAGGAATGAATCTAATGTTGTCTTCTAATTTGGAAGTAAATGCCTCCCAGTCTGCTTTATTAAAATTCCACCTGGGTCTCGGAAAAGATCTTATTAGGGGAATCTTAATCCCAACTGATATCAGCACTGGCCTGTGCTGCGACCGTGGGAATGTGCCAAGTACCTTTCTCGTAACTGATAGAGATCTTAATGTCTGATCACAGGAACAAAAACACAGGTCAGGTGAATATCCACGCTTCCAGCGGGATGAGAAAAATGTGCTGGAGTCTTTTGCGTCAAAAACCAAGGAAAGGTTATTATTTTCAGCCCATTCAGCTAAGGCTATTCCATTTTCATTATCAGACGAGTACCCCCAATGGCTACTGTGGCTGTTGAAATCGCCGACATATAGGGAAGGGTGATCGAAAACTGGGAGAACCGTATCTTGCCACTGGATGTTGGGAGGCTTGTAGACATTAACTATGGTAGTTCCAGACACTTTCACTGCCAAAACAAATATGTCATCGTCACAGCTTTCATGAATTATAGATACATCATCCAAGTCCTGTCTAGCATATGTAGCCACGCCATATGTTCTATGGCCTATCTCTCCCACAAGTCTGTAGCCATGGATATTGCCTCTTGAACAGCTTTTAAGATCTTCTGCATGGGTTTCTTGTAGAGCAAGGACGTCAATATTGTTACTCAGAAGATTTTTACTGAGGAAGTCACATTTTGACCTACTTATCCCCTCAATATTCAAATGGCACACGTTTAGGACTGGACCTATTGCTCTGTTCAGATCGTTTTGTTGACAATTTTGTTGGCCCTGACAAGAGCCATTCTGGATTGTCTTGGTAGCTGACATAGCTGGGAGATCACCGTGGTGACAGGACCAGCTACCAAAGATTGTTGTCCGTTTAGAACCACCCAGGGGGCACGTGGAGCTTTGAGGATTGCTTCCGGACGCGAACAACTTCGCCCCCCAAATCGTTTATAAACACAAGGAAGAGTAGGGAACCTATAACGTTTCCCTGGGGAACGCCAAATGCCACTTCTGTTTTACTCGGTGACTTACCGTCAGTTACTACGAACGGTGTCCTTTCTGATAGGAAATCGTGAATCCAGTCGCATAATTGGGGCGATATTCCATAAGCACGCAATTTCATTAGAAGCCGCTTGTGAGGTACAGTGTCAAAAGCCGTCCGGAAATCCAGAAATATGGAATCGATTTGAGATCCCTTGTCAAATAAATGTTCAAATGTTTGTAGAGCTTATGGGACTTAACTACGGGGTCATCAGTCCCTAAATGTACAAACTACTTATGAACTAGCTGATACTAAGGACGGCACAAATATCGATGCCCGAGGGGGGATTCGAACCCCCGACCGTAGTGGCCGTGCAGACCGTGACTGGAGCGCCTCAGTCCCCTCGGCCACCGCGGCCGGCAGATCCCTTGTCGATGGCACTTATCACTTCATGTGAATAAAGGGCAAGCAATGTTTCGCAACAAATGCTTTCAGAAAGGACTTCCTAACATTTAAATTAATATTGGATGTCAACAAATTTCACTTCATCAGAAACGCTTTTCTTCCAATAGCCATTGTCCATTTTATATCTTCTTCACTTCCGCCATCAGAAGTTATCTTTCTATCTGAATCACAAAACTTACCTACTACTTTTATTGTCTCCTTACCTAATCTAATTCCTTCAACAACGCTTCATTTTCTGACAGTACATTCCATTACCTTTGACTCTTATTAATGTTCATCTTATACCATCATTTGAAGACAATTTCCATTACGTTTAATTGCTCTTCCAGGTCTTCTGCTGTCTCTGACAGAATTACTATGAGTCGAGGGAATAGAGCTGAGTCTGTAGGATTGTCATCGGGCGAGTGTGGTGGATGTTCAGCTTGCACCACGGCCTTTTTTGCCAGAACTGTTTGGCTGTGTGCGGGCGAGCGTCAACTCGAACATCCGCCAGACTCACCGGATCTCAGCCCTCCAGACTTTTTCCTATTCCGTCGAGTTAAACTCGCTTTGAAAGGAAACAGATTTTCCTGACATCCAACGGAACGTGACGAGGCTTTTGACCACCATCTCAACGGAGGACTGCATGCAAAGTTTCCAGGACGTGTATCGCTGAACGCAGTGCTGCACAGTTACGGGAGGTGACTATTTCGAAGAACAGTAAGGTGACTGTAGTTCATAGGTCATCTGCGTTAATGTTACAGGACTATTCACCGAATTTCACAGTCAGAGGTCCTATTTGTTATTTGTAGAGGGGCAATTAAAAAAATTGTTTATACTAAGTAAAGGTAGTATAAAATACCAATCCTTTTTGGTACCTGTGATCGTGACTTAATAGCCACGTAAACAGAAATAACAGTTGCATAAAATCGGACATTTCTTTGTTATTTACACAAGTTAATTTCAGGCATTTCTTGTGGCACTTTATATTATGAACCAGATCCTCAGATTAATTCGTAGTGAAAAAATGTTCAAATGTTTGTTAAGTTTATGGGACTTAACTACGGGGTCGTCAGTCTCTAAACTTACAAACTACTTATTAACTACCTTATACTAAAGACGGCACAAGTATCCATGCCCGAGGGGGGATTCGAACCCCGACCGCAGTGAATTCGTAGTGAACTTCGTTGTTAACATTCATAACATTTTGAAAGAAACATCATATTAAGAAATATCAGGATCGTCATTATGTCTAAAGGCGCGTTTCAACTGATGTTAATGCTGCACAACTGTCTAATCAGTGTGCATTCTTAGATAGAGAACTCCTGCAATACGACACTAAAACTTTTGCTTATTTTGTACGACGTAATGCCTGACCTTAAGTGCAATTTTAATTTGTAATATTCTCGGACTTTCCTTTATAATGGCTTGAATTTTTAATTACTATTTGTCCCATAATGTACCTTATCTCACAATCTGAAGAAGTAATAAAACAAACTTTACGGTTTACATCCACTCAAAAGGGCAATACAACGTGTGCAAGTGCAACTGTTCTGTTTAAGGAGATAGATTCTTGAAAATCAATTTTTCTCACATAGTAAGGGAGAAGTTTTCTCAGAGGAAGTGCTGCACAGAATTATTCAGTAAATGATTCATAAGAACTATGCCAGATTTTGACATATTATTTTTACAGTTACTGAGAAAAGCTCACCGCAATTCGCATTATTTTCAATTTTTGATAATTTGCCGTACCTCTGGTCACTAATGGGTTGGTTGGGATAGGGGGACTAAACTGCTAAGGTTATCAGTCCCCCGGTGGGGAGGGGAAGGAGTGAGGATAGGAAAGGAGGGGAAGGGAAAGGAAATGCAGTCCGGCAAGTAAAGAAGGAAGGAAGACTGCATTAGCTCGGGGCCCTGTGCTCGCTACGCACGCACTCACTAAAGAACCGTGAGTTCCCTGGAGAGGGGGTTAGCTAATGCTGTTCACATCCATAATCTTAAAGCTCATCCTTGTATTCCTTCTCTTTCCCTGCCTACTTTGCCTGGCAAATTTTCGCATCTTTTTCTTCTCCTGCCTAACCTCTGGTGAACTTTATCGGTGCTTCTATCTTCAGTATGAATGTACCTAACCTCTGCAGGCATTTAACTGAAACGCATTTCAACTATTAAACCTAGACAGGCGTCACCCGGTGCTAACTTCAGAACGTTTCAGGATGTAAATCCTTTTTTTGGACAATGCATCCATATAAGGTGATTGTAGTTCTCATTTACATTTTGGATTTTCACATGTACACATTTTTTTCAGCAATTTAGGATTAGCTGCGTATCTGAATGTCGGTTTTATAACATTTAAAACAGCAAGCGGGAAACTATGTTTACGGTTGTATGGCTTTCCATTGGCTACTGCCTGAAGGTATTTGCACCACGATATCTCACAACTAAGATATAATGATGATGTTTTTGTGTGGAAAGTTTGTGAAAGAATATTGCCACACTGTTTTTCCATTGTTTCTATACTATGTAAATTTTAATTTATAGCTGAACCATAGTATACTTGTAAAGTGTGAATTACGTTGTCAGTCTGTTAACACCTCCCCCTTGCCTTCCATCTTCTTATTTCTCGACCTTCCTTCCTTTTTTTCAGGCTGAGTAACGTACCTCCTATTCGCTGTTTACGTGATCCACACAGTCATACATGAACAAATTTTTATTTTATGAGCCTTAAGAATTGTTCCCAAAAACAGTCTTAAAAGCACTGGAATCCCGTTCACCTTGATTTTTCACGTATCTAACACCGTATGGGCCAACTAACCTTAGGAATGTTAGTTACATCCTAGCTGCTTCCTTCGCACCATTTGCCACCTGGTAATTTTTACTGCACACTTTGCTGCGTTCCTGGTACCACATTCCTTCTTCACCGCCGTTATTGTTCTTTCTTGTGTCATACTCAGTGATATATTTGCTCATTACTTAAGTCTAAGATACTACATTTGGCCACTAATGTCAGGTGACTCACCGTGACGTAATTTATGGTCCGGCTTCGTGTATGTTCCATTATATTCTGTTTATTTCATGTTCTTCATTCTTCTTTACGTATATTTATCGTCTCTCCTCATGACGTAGCCGTATGTAACGAGTTTCAGACAAACCAATTTAGCCAAAACATTTCCTAAACAAATTGCTATTGTTGGTGTTGTCAGTAATCCCTCTAATTTTCTATATGATTTCTTTGCAGAAAATGTCGTTGATTCCTCTCTGGCATGACTTGACAGCATTATGCAGATTCTAAAAATAAGTGATGCACTTGATGCGTAATGCACATTAGGCTACATTTCATTCATGTTATTTATTATCTGCGTCTTTAATGTGTCGGAAGGAATAGAATTCCCTTCGTATCTGGTGTCCCCCTCGCCTCCCTTGAACCACAAAAGTCATCGAAGTGGGGTGGCATCTACATCTACATGAGGTACTCTGCAAATCACATTTAAGTCCCTGGCAGAGACTACATAGAACTACCTTTATACTAATCATCTCCAATTCCATTCTCGAAGAAAGAACACCTGAATCTCTCCGTTCGAGCTCTGATTTCTCGTATTTTATTCTGATTATCTTTTCTACCTACCTAAGTGGGAGTCAGCAATATATTTTCGCATTCGGAGGAGAATGTTGTCGATGGGACTTTCGTAATTAGCCCACGCAGCAGAGATAAGCGCCTTTGTTGTAATGATTCCCATCCCAGATCCTGTATCATTTCCGTAACGCTGTCTCCCGTGTATCGTGACAATACAAAACGAGCTGCCTTTCTTTGGACTCTTTCGATGGCGGTAAATGACGGCGTCATCTGCAAACAACCTACGAGAGCTGCTTAGACTCTCTCCCAAATCGTTTATGTAAATAAGGAACAGCAGAGGACCAATAATACAACCCTGTGGAACGCTCGATATCACCTCTGTTTTAGTCGATGCCTTACAATCGATTACTATAAACTGTGTCCTCTCTGACAGGAAATCCCCTATCCAGTCGCAAATTTGGGGCGATATACCATAACCACGCAACTTTTTTTATTATGATTCAATGGCACTTGTATACTGCCTATTTTGTCATTGGTTTCGATTTTTAAACCTTGATTATACTCATATTGTTAGATTCTGTCTGTTCTCTCGTCATCATAGCACATAAGTGATGTATGACATATTATCCCTTCACATAATTTATCTACCTAGTACTCGTGAAAGATTTTTCTACAATAGAACCTTGTAACATATGATGAGCAGCTATGTCACTGTAACGTCACAATGGACTAGCTTGCGTATTTTTTAACATTTATCATGTGGTTTGTGCTGTATTTAGCAGCGCCCAATCCTATCCTTGGCCCTCCCACTCCTCTCTTGTCGTGCGCCCTATCCCATTAATAATTTTAATGTACTTAAATTGATGTCATACATTTTTGTAAGACTTAACACTTTTTTGTAGCCATGTCTTTCACAGTTTCTATGACTGCACACAGTATAGTGTGCCCAAGATGTTTTATGTGTAGTTTTATTCACGTAATTTTTAATGACAACCCTGCGCCATCTGGTAGCGAAAGGAGCCTAGGTTACCTGTTACGGTGTTTCCCCCTCTCACCACAGTTGGGCATGTGAGTCTGGTTCAACACTGTCACTAGACGTCCATGATGATTTCTTACGTTGTAATCAAGCAACTATACCAAGATGGCCACCGTTTTTTAAAATTTTTTGTAAGTATATATGTATTAATATGGTTTATACTCCTAATAGATATCATAATTACGTGCTATAAACATCTAAAATGTAATTTTCTTTCGGGGATTCGAATCCCCCCTCGGGCATGGATATTTGTGCCGTCCTAGTTCGTAAGTAGTTCATAAGTAGTTTGTAAGTTTAGGGACTGATAACCCCGCAGTTAAGTCCCTTAAGCTTAACAAACATTTTGTAATTTTCTTCTTTTGTACCACAGATCTGACGATGATGATGTTCTCGAAACGCGTCATATGAAATAAAGCTAACTGCGACCAAGACTTTTCAAAAAAAAAAAAAAAAAAAAAAAAAAAAAAAAAAAAAAAAAAAAAAAAAATCATGCGTTTGTATTTTCACCAGGGAAAAAGTCTATTTTTAACCTGGAAACCCGAGAATTTTTTTTTCTTCTCCGGGTATACACGCTGCATTTACGATACTTAGAGGTGGCTATCGCTTCGGCCTCTGACCTGGCTGACGACTGCTTGCCAGAATCTAATTTTTACAACTGTATTTACTAAATAGCTATCAGTGTCTACTTGGCACTGTAACAGTAGTTTGAAGCAGCGTGCTGACTGGTGGTATGTGGTTTGTGTTTCAGGCTCCTGCGAGAGAAGAGCGCCGAGGACGAGGAGTTTGTGGAGATCTGCAAGCTGCGCCGCGGCGCCGCCCTGCACACGCTCGAGTCGCTGCTGGACCTACCGGTGAGTCAGCCAGCACCAGGCGCGCGCCTCGTCAACTGCACAGTAGCCGGCAGCGCTGCCAACATTGAAATAAAATTATAGTTTGGTTTCAGGAGTGCTTTAACTCTTTCAGTCTTGGTGGTTAGTGTTACTAACCATCTCTTTTCGATCACGGTACTTCTATTCCACGCCTTCTAGCGATAAACGGTTGAATTAGTATGTCCGTTTGGCAGTGGCGGCTCCTGCATACGTTTGCAGGTTTGCGCTACCCCCAGGAATAATAATATTGTTAAACTCTACTGTTAAAGATTCTATGCAGGGGGAGAAGTAGCGGTCCATTTACCTCTTTTGAAACGCCCGGGCTGTTACGCACCGACCGCTCCCGAGTGGACCCAAAATTCGCCGACTGCGGCTGGGTTTGCAGCCGGCCTGCAAACGCCGACTAGGGTGTCTCAGGGGGTGTGCGGGGTGCGGGAGCAACGCTTGGCAACAGTGTTCCCCTATAGGCGCCTTGAGTGTATACACATCGCGGCCGAGCCACCCTGTCAGCCGCAGAAACAGAGTCCCAACTCTCCCGAAGACAACCAGAGTCGTCGGCCCTTTAAAAAAAAGCGGGCTTTTCGCGCCTTCTTACCAGTTCACGTGTAGCTGCGAGCGAAGGAACTGTGCGTTGTGTCCATTGTTTAGCGTGTTTTATAGTTAATTTTGTATCTCAAGGAACAGGTGAAGTAATGAATCAGGTAATTTCCTTGCTTTCTGAACCCTCCAATTTACGCAGGTTTGAAGAGAAGTTATAAATCACGAGGCTAGGTAGACCGATTCCCAGTTTGACAATTTCACAGACAGTTAAAACGAAAAGTCGTCAATTCAATTTTTTTAATGCCACGGGTAGATATTCTGTCTGCGGTCGTGTGATTGTTTCTGATCCATATACATCTATGATAGCTTGACTTAATAGCATTTTTTTCCGAATGCGTTGAGTTGCCACAATGGAGAGGCCGAGCTTTTTATTGGAGAAAAAGTGCACAAACCATCTTTTCTGGTCACCAGCCGCCACTGCCGTTTGGACTGTGCTTCAAAACAAATGACAGACTCCAGGTACATTGCATGAATGTCACTGCATACCAGTTGCAATGAATATAGCGCTAACGTACTTTGTCTCGAGTGTCTGATAAAAACATCAATACAACGGGTACAACGCAGTCCTCTTCGCGCTCAGACCTTGACGAGCGGACTCTGAAAGACTTCCGGAGAGAAGTATATCGGGACCTACTGGCACCAGCATATGTCAGAGACAAACACAGGCTGGATTCAGTGAACAGCAGCCGTAATTCCGCGGCCTCATCTCCAGGACCTGCATTTATATAACGCCACAAACCTACAGTTATAGGAAATTCGTCTAGAATCCAGTCAGCATCAACCTGAAAGAAGCACATCAAGAAGATGCTGCAATTGTAGCACTAAAATATCTCCCGTGCGTACAGTATGGCAGTGTAGTACATGTAAAGTGCCTCTTTGCTTACGCAAAGGTAAAACATGTTTTGCAGATTTTCATAAAAAATAATTTGATTTTGTTAGTTTTGCACGTTTGTAATGATGATTCGTCTAATAAATAACGTTCACAATCACTGAATACATTATATTGTTTCCTCTATTGTCTGTGATATTTCAGTTGTAACAGTTGCTTCAATGAACAGACATTGATAATTATGTTCCTATTGTACAAGTGTGACTGAAAGACTTAACAACCGAAAATGCTGTGTTCTCTTTTTCTCTTTGACGCACTTGATGGATTAAATACAAAACCGCGAACGCTATGCGCATTCTTTGATTAAACGAAAGTATTTGATTGTTTTGATCACAAGATTTTGTTGCAGAAGTTGGAATATTATGGAGTAAGGGGAATAGGTTACAATTAGTTCAAATGTTCAAATGTTTGTATAGTCTATGGGACTTAACTACGGGGTCATCAGTCCCTAAACTTAGAAACTACTTATCAACTAACTAAGACTAAGGACGGCACAAATATCCATGCCCGAGGGGGGATTCGAACCCCCGACCGCAGTGGCCGTGCAGACCGTGACTGGAGCGCCTCAGTCCCGTCGGCCACCGCGGCCGGCTACAATTAGTTCAACTTCAATAACAGACAGCAGGAGGTGATCTTCTGTAGTGTTGAAAATGGCTGTGGTATGCACTCACAGTGGAACCCAGCTAAGTGGAGAGGTGCCCCAGGGTTCTGTTCTGGGGCCACTGTTGTTTGTCGTTCGTATAAACAACATGTCTTCTAGCATAACAGGAAATTCTGAAATATTTCTGTCTGCTCATGAAACTAGCTTGGTAGTGAAGGGTGTTATTGGCAACATTGATGCCCTATCAAATAACACAGTTATTTGCACAGTGGTAGAGTGCCAGACTACAAATCCAAAGGTCACGGGCTCGATCCCCGCCAGGTCCTACGATTTTTATCTGTCACATTCCATTTCTTTCACCTCTGTCAGTATTGCTCATGTAAAGAAACACCGAGTAGCACCGTGGTTCGGAACCCACGTTAAACTGTAGGTCCCCCTATAACTGGCTGGGTAAGTCGGTTCGAAGATCGGAGGAAGGCAACGGCATACCACCCCATAACAGGACCATGCCTAGTAAAGCACTGTGGTGTTCAAACCAATCTTCGGATCATTGACTGCTTGTTTACCTTTAAAGAAATAAGTTCGTGACTTGTAGAAGATAAATTAATGTTAATTCACAGTAAGACTCAGTCTTTACAGTTTCTAACAGACACATTTCTTAATACATTAAATGCAGCAACCGGTTTCGGGCGCTTGAGTGCCCTTCTTCTGGTCTCTATACAGGCAAACAAGCGCATTGTATTACAGTAAACCATATAAAACATACAAAAGTAGGTTATAGAAATTTAAAATTGTGAGTCTAAAAGTGTACGAAATAATTATGAAAGTTTATAAAACTAAAATACAATGAGTGATGCAGTTTTGAAACAAATAGATTGTAATAAAAGATATCTTCATATAAAGTGATAAAATTTACACTTACATTTTAGTATTGTCGACTAATATATGTACATCGTGCTAGCATGGCCACGCTTGTCATTTTACACACAATGCATAAAATTTAAAAGAACTTCATTAAATTGATTTCAAACTAAACTAAAATTTGTGAAACAAGTATTACTAGAGCGTCAAAGCTAGCGCCCTTCAGGTGAACAATAACTGTAATTAACACACTCCGCCGTTAGAGAGTTCAGTGGTTTACGTTCTTGAAATAGATTCTCATTAACTACCTTAGTTTACTTCCCGCCCAACATGCACTGCTTGGCGATATATATAAACTTAGAAGAACTTAAAATTTAACAAGCTCTAAACACATACAATATTTATACATGTGGCGTCTGTTCCGAAATAACAGACGTCACTTCTGATCCTTCAGCTGTTATTATTTAATATTCACAGAATATATGACAACTGCGATTTGAAGCCCTTACTCTTACGGGAATTAGTTTCATAACTACGAGTTTGAGTACTGTGGGCAGGGCGAAGCTGGGAATTTGTATGTGGCGGGAGGCGTGCTTAGGTAGTCCTTGCAGGTGCGGTGATCACTGTGTCCCCAGTGGTGTAGGGGTCAGCGCAACTGCCTAGAAAGCAGGAGACACGGGTTCGTATCCCGGCTGGGTACACATTTTTCAGCTTTGCCCAATCGCAGTTGACGTCATATATTCTGTGAATATTACATACAATATTTACGACAGAAAATCATCTTCGGGTTGCGGCTCATTGAACTGGACGGAGCGCAGACAAACACCTCCTGGCTGGTCCCTGCTTCCTCTGCCCGCATGCCCCACCCTGAGCTTGCCGCAACCAACAGTACGACAAGAGTTGCTTCTAAAACAAACAAAGGAGCACTGTTAGTTTTTTTTTCTTCTTTTTTTTCCACGTTGCAATCTCTTGAAGTTGCCGGACGCCTAAATCATGTGACACAGAAGTAAACGTGATCAATAGTGCAGTGCCTTCCTACCAAGTGACTCTAGTAAACCGAATCACAGTTCCAATACTCAAATCAAGAAAAGCTATTCTGAGGCCCGCTTGCAATTTGAAACACCTCGGAGCGTTAGGCGCCTTAACTGGGCAACACAAAAAATAATAAATGTGAAACTTCCTGGCAGATTAAAATTGTGTGCCGGAACCGGGACTCGAACCTCGGACCTTTGTCTTTCGCGGGCAAGCCAGGAAGTTTCATATCAGCGCACACTCCGCTGCAGAGTGAAAGTTTCATTCTGGAAACATCCCTTAGGCTGTGGCTAAGCCATGTCTCCACCATATCTTTTCTTCCAGGAGTGCTAGTCTTGCATGGTTCGCAGGAGAGCTTCTGTGAAATTTGGAAAGTAGGAGGCGAGGTACTGGCGGAAGTAAAGTTGTGAGGCGGCATCGTGAGTCGTGTCGGAATAGCACAGTCGGTAGTGCGCTTGCCTGCGAAATGCAAAGGTCCCAGGTTCGAGTCCCGGTTCCGGCACACAATTTTAATCTGCCAGGAAGTTTCATATTAGCGCACACTCCGCTGCAGAGTGAAAGTTTCATTCTGGAAACATCCCTTAGGCTGTGGCTAAGCCATGTCTCCACCATATCCTTTCTTCGAGGAGTGCTAGTCTTGCATGGTTCGCAGGAGAGCTTCTGTGAAGTTTGGAAAGTAGGAGGCGAGGTACTGGCGGAAGTAAAGTTGTGAGGCGGCATCGTGAGTCGTGTCGGGATAGCACAGTCGGTAGTGCGCTTGCCCGCGAAAGGCAAAGGTCCCAGGTTCGAGTCCCGGTTCCGGCACACAATTTTAATCTGCCAGGAAGTTTCATATCAGCGCACACTCCGCTGCAGAGTGAAAGTTTCATTCTGGAATAATAAATGTACCTGCCCGTGCAACGTCTCCCAAAATTGTCATATACTAACAAACGGAAATAGTTTTACAGCTCCTCTGATATAGCATTTAATATGGAAAGTCTACTCGAACCTTGAAAGTGCACCAGAACACTGCTGTCAATTTAACCCACTCAAGGTCAGTCAAACTAGGAGTATCGGGCAGTTTAAGGGGAGCCGTAGGTGCCTAAACTGCCCATGTTAAAATCACTCAGTTTGAGGAACGTTTATGAACAATCTGCCAAACCGAAGAATTTGAAATTTTTTCAACATATAACGTGGTTTGGTATTACTGTTATGATGGAGGAATATTTGAGTATCTTTTCTAGTTTCTTTTCAATATTTTTTCTTTGATGACCGAACATTTCTTCGCCCCCTTCCCCCCAAAGAAAGAAAAAAAAAACTTTATTTAATAACATTGAAATGAAACTACTGAACATATTGCTAAATGGCTGTGTTACAATGTAAGTTTGACCACTAGGAGTGCTGTATAAAAATTTCATCTCCCTAGTTTGAGTGGATTTTGAGAAAATGATCCTTACATTCGGAAAATTCTAATTCACGGTAAATGGCTATCGAAGTTTTTCAATATATTCCTGCACTATAGGATGGATTATCAGGGTCTTCTTCTTCATTCTCCAAAAGCTTCCGTTTTGGTCTTCTGTTCTGGCCTGTTGTTCCACCAAACTTCATATTCATTTCTCTTCTTTCTGCTCCTCTTACCCTCTCTCTCTCAATATTTCTTAGTGCTCGTACAGTGTTCACTGCAGCTTGAAATCCTAATGCCTTCAATACTTCACACTTCACACTGTTTCCTTGGTTGTAGGCTGCTATTGCATCATAAATGCTGAAGTGTAGTGTTTTTATACTTACAAACACTCTTATAGGAATCACTGGTGCAATTAAATTGTTTACGCTCTCATTAGGATTCTACGTTTTTCCGTGTAGACATTTGTGGCTGGCTAAGTCATGAAAAATTGGTTTTATTGTGTTTATCACAGCTGCTGGCAAACCGTGCTTGTGATCGTAGTACTTTTTGGCATTATATTTGCACCAGGGGTCACGAGAGTATGTTAGATTCATTCGGCGGCCCCGCCAATTTCCTGTGCAGACGCGGATAAAATGGTAATAAATCCACTTTTAGGACGAGTAGAACAATAATTCAAAGTTTGCATTATTTCTTATTTTTTTGATTTGACCACCTCCAGCTCCCCTTAACAGCAACAGCATGCCACGAAAGGGCTCACCATAATTCAAACTATTTTGTCCCAATACAAACCTGGCACAGCTACCCGTGCCAGCTCCCTTCCGTGCCGGCAGCGGTTGCCGAACTCACTGCGGCGCGTCAGTCACGGTCTGCACGGCCACTACGGTCGGGGGTTCGAATCCGCCCTCGGGCATGGATATTTGTGCCGTCCTTAGTATTAGCTAGTTCGTAAGTAGTTTGTAAGTTTAGCGACTGATGACCCCGTAGTTAAGTCCCATAAGCTCTACAAACATTTGAACATTTGAATTGCTCCCTTCCGTGTCCACTCTGGTGGGTGACAGTTGCCCAACTCGCCCTTCTCGCTAGCCTCCCCAAAGAGGAAAAACGCCCCATGTGATCGACCCGATCCCCGAGTCGATGCGCAGCTCGCTTTATTCACCAGCGTGCCACTAAGTGAGAATTAGGATCTCTGCACACACATAATTTTGCGGCGCATCTAACGGCAAGTATCACATTTCATCATGGTCACCTGCTGGAATCGAACCCGGACCTTCATGGTTACTAGGCAGACGCCTTACCGCTAGACCACCGCATCACTATCGATTAAGGCGCCTCGGAATAGTCTAAGCACGATTTCCTTCACGTCACTAACTTTATTCAGCTTCTGTGATCCGTAGAACACTGCCACTACTGCCAAGGCCCTCCATGCAGCGGAATAGCACCCCGGCAGTGGGTGAGGTGATATAAATATCATTGTAAATACAAATCGTGCGTAGACTATTCCGAGGCGTCTTAATCGCTAGTGATGCGGTGGTCTAGCGGTAAGACGTCTGCCTAGTAAGCATGGGAGCCGGGTTTGATTCCCGGTCGCATCACAAATTTTAACTGAATGCTTCAGATTTATCATTAATGTCTTTGACATATTTGAGACGAAAATCCGTCCCAGGGATTGTATATTTGTATTTACATTGACTTTATTTCGCATTTACAATAAGAGCAGTATGTTTCCCATCGCTGTCTACCTATAGAAAAACTGGCGCAAGATAAAAATCACGCACAGAAAGAGCCGCAATTATTCACCGAGACAAACGCTACTAAAAAGAAGCCGCCCGCCGCTCCACAAGAGGTTGGCAGCACAGTGGCAGCGGACACGCACGCACTATACTACGCGCTAACAGCAGCCGCCCACTGCCCACAGCGCGGTGTTCCGCCCACGCGGCGCTGTTTCCGCAACCTGCCGCAGGGTCCTGCGGCGTTGTTCTCAGCCGCGACCGGACTCGTAACTCGCGCCGACACCCCGAGACCAGAGCACGCTGCCAGTAGGCCGCACGCCAACCGCAAAGTCCGCCTCCGTCGCTGACGCCCAGCGCCGCAGCGCTAAGAACGCCGATGCAGTCATCAATAAAGGCTCCCGGTAGAGCACGGCAGTACCTTTCCCCGCCGCTATCTGCTACCCACGCAGTTACCTTTCATTCGCTTCACGCTGCCGACACTCGCCGATCCCGACTCTGCAAGCACGTGGCACCCCCTATGCGGATGATGTCAGTTCTGTACGGCAAGTAACAGCTCACTACATTACCCACTCGATCACTGGTAGAGGGAATCAAGTGGATACGACGTGCAGTGTCGGTGTTCAACGTTGAGGTAACTACCGCTGCCAAGAATACGGTAAAAGTACACTCCTAGCCATTAAAATTGCTACCACCACGAAGATGACGAGCCACAGACACGAAATTTAACCGACAGGAAGAAGATGTGATATGCAAATGATTAAAATGTTCAAATGTTTGTAAATCTTATGGGACTTAACTACGGGGTCATCAGTCCCTAAACTTACAAACTACTTATGAACTAGGACGGCACAAATATCCATGCCCGAGGGGGGACTCGAACCCCCGACCGTAGTGGCCGTGCAGACCGTGACTGGAGCGCCTCAGTCACCTCGGCCACTGCGGCCGGCAACAAATGATTAGCTTTCCAGAGCATTCACACGAAGTTGGCACCGGTGGCGGCACCTACAAAGTGCTGACATGAGGAAAGTTTCCAACCGATTTCTCATAAACAAACAGCAGTTGACCAGCGTTGCCTGGTAAAACGTTGTTGTGATGCCTCGTGGAAGGAGGAGATATGCGTACCATTACTTTTCCGACTTTGATAAAAGTAGGATTGTAGTCTATACCGATTTCGGTTTATCGTATCGCGACATTGATGCACGTATTGGTCGCGATCCAATGACTGTTAGCAGAATATGGAATCGGTGGGTTCAGGAGGGCAATACGGAACGCAGTGCTGGATCCCAACGGCTTCGTATCACTAGCAGTCGAGATGACAGGCATCTTATCCGCATGGCTGTAACGGATCGTGCAGTCACGTCTCGATCCCTGAGTCAACACATGGGGACGTTTGCAAGACAACAACCATCTGCACGAACAGTTCGACGACGTTTGCTGCAGGATGGACTATCAGGCGGAGACAATGGCTGCGGTTACCCTCGACGCTGCATCACAGTCAGGCACGCCTGCGATGGTGTATGCAACGACGAATCTGGGTGCACGAATGGCAAAACATTTTTTTCGGATGAATCCAGGTTCTGTTTACAGCATCATGATGGTCGCAACCGTGTTTGGCGACATCGCGGTGAACGCACATTGGAAGCGTGTATTCTTCATCGCCATACTGCCGAATCACGCAGCGTGATGGTATGGGGTGCCATTGTTTACACGTCTCGGTCACCTCTTGTTCGCATCGACGGCACTTTGAACAGTGGCCGTTACATTAAGTAGCCGTAGTTTAATATATTTGGCCAATGAATACCCGTTTAACATCTGCATTTCTTCTTGGTGTAACAATTTTAATTGCCATCAGTGTATTTACAGTTACGATTTGCAGTTACGATTTGCTACATCCATACTCCGCAAGCCACCTGACGGCGTGTGGCGGAGAGTTCTGTGCATACGATTGTCAAAATGTTCAAATGCTTGTAAATCTATGGGACTTAACTACTCTGCTCATCAGTCCCTAGGTTTACAAAATACTGAAACTAAAGCACAATGTAAACTTTCATGGCCTTTGTTTTCTTCAGATAACTCTTCCGGGCTGAGAGGTCGTGCTCCATGCATAAATCCTCTGCTTCCTATCTTCTGCTAAGGACAACAAATACACCCATGCCACTGCTGCGGAGCGCATGCAGGCGCTATCCTACGATGCGCAAGACCGTTCCCCGTCGGGGGTTCGAATCCCCCTTCGGGCATGGCTGTTTGTGTCGTCTTTAGTATAAGGTAGTTCAAAAGTAGTTTGTAATTTTAGGGACTGATGACCCCACAGTTAAGTCCCACGGACTTTAGAAAAATTTGAACATTTGAATATGCATGGCCGAGGGAGGACGAGAACCTCCGTCGGCAAGCAGCGGCGCGTTCCGCAGATAGGCACTTTGGAACGCTCGGCCATTCCACCTCGTACCATTGTCACTTCCTCCTATTACAGTACCGTATGCCGGGGACTGATGACCAAGCAGTCTAGTCCCCTCTAAAAAGCAACAACAACAGTCTCATGTGGTTCGCGGGCAAAATGACTGCCTGTAAGCCTCCGTGAGGGCCCAAACTCTCCGTTCTTGTCTTTGTGGTCGCTTCTCGAGATATACGTAGCAAGAAGCAATAGATTGCTTGCCTCCTCATCAAACGATTCGTCTTTTAATTTTGTCAGAAGTGGGTACCGCGGTACAGAACGACCGTAACGAAGCATACTGCTCTCCGTTGTATCTTTTATGTGTCTTCCATCAACCGTACGTGGTCGGATCCCACACTAATGCGGATCACTCAAGCGACGGCCGAACGAGACGTTTGTAACTTACTTCCTTTCTAGCGCGGATTACATCGGCTGAGGATTCTTCCACTGAATCTCATTCTGGCATCTGCCTTCCCCGCGACTGATTTTATTTGGTCGTTCCATGACAGATTTCCCCTTATGTCTACTGCCAAATATTTTATGGAAGTAACTGCCTCTAGTCTGTGTCCTACTATTGCATAGTTATGTGATAAAGGATCTTACTTTCTACGTAAACGCAGCAGTTAACTCTTGTTTGTGCTGAGGCTCAATTGCCATTCCCTGCACCATGGTCAATAAGCTGCACATCCTCCTGCATTTCCCTACCCTTTCCCAGTGTTGCGACTTCTCGATAAACTACACCAACATCCGCGTAAAGCCTCATTCAACTTTCGATGTTATCTATGAGGTAATTTACGGGTATATATATTGCGAAAAGCAAACACCCTATTCCCTGGGGCACGCCTGAGATCAGTTTAACGCAAGGGCAATTATTGGTACAAACCTTCGAAAATAGAGATTTATGATAGTGCAGCAACTTCCATGTAAGCTGAGCTTAAGAAGTGAGAGAAGAATTGTTGAGGAAATATAATAGGAAACTTGGCTGATAAGTCAACAGTGAAGATCAGCAAAAGAGCTCGAGTCCAGTACCACCTTTTTCTAGGCAAAATCACGACTAAGAAGGAATTCTGCAGCACACATAGTCAAACAGGGTATTTATCTCTTTAATAATTTACCGAAAATTAACAACAAGGAGATATAATGAGACATGCCAGTTAAACCTTGTGTGACTAATTCAAACTGTGACGACGTCCGGTTTGCTGATCGAAATTAAACTCCCAAGCTTATGCAGCCCTTCAAACCCGCCAGTGTAGCGGGTTGCGTTGACGAGCTTGTTAGGCTCCGCAAGCAATGTCGAAAGGCCGTTTCCAGCGATTACACTACAGATAGAGGTCTGCGCGGATGCAGATATACGTGGATATATCCGAGGATATCCGCAGTATTTCTTACTTTGCGCATAAAGTTGTCAGCGACGCGGATATCCGCGTGTTAAATGCAGATAAAGAGCGAGGTATCTGCCCAGTACGTCTGTCGAAATGTTAGTTGAAAACTTAAAGCTTGTGGACAGGGCCCCATAGAGCGAAAATCTGTTTCCGTCATCCCCTGGCCACAGTAAACGTAACTGTACACGAGGGACCTACGCCTAAGCCGTTTACGCGACCGTGTCTTATCTGCGGTCTGTCAAGTGCTTTCTGCGTGCCAAGCCGGCCCACTGCCCACCAGAGGTGCCGTGCCACATTTCCGGTGCCTTCAGTTAGCGCTTTGTAGTGTCCGAGTGACAACGTCTATCGTAGTGAATACAGTGACAAATCTTTCTTAAAATGAACACGATAGCAATGGATACTATATTGTGTAAAGTGAAATGACGTGATTTGACATTATTGAATGAAAGTAAATTGAAATTGTCAATTTGAAAAAAAAAAAATTCGATACGTATTTGATGGCAAGGAAAGGATCAACGATATACTGGCCTGGTTTGCATGTAAAAATAAAAAATAACAAAAGGGGAGGGGTATATTCTTACACTATTTCATCTCAACCGAATGTACGGTACATCCGCGCTAAAATATGAACAAACATACCAACAAACATTCATGTTTATGTATTAGATAAATGGTGACGGAAGTAATTTTATAGCAACTTTCATAATCAGATACGGTGTACAGTGAAAGTAACATATTTAGGAAGGTACACAATGTTAGCTTGTATAAGCTGGCCGTAGCTGCAACCGACATTGTCTTCTTTTGCTGACAGTTACCAATTAGAAGTAGACGGCGGTTTTAACACTTGAAATGACATGCTTTGCTTTGTGTCACAAAACCTCTTGTGCGTTAATATGGGGAAGATAAAGTGTCTCTTTTGTAAAACTCAGAAAGAACCATTTCTGTTTTTAAGAAGACGCCTGTATTAAACAGCTGACGTAATGCTACGACCTCACGGGCTCCGAAGTGCTTCTGTGTGTGTCCAGAGCGCCAATGTTTCCTATTTGGAATAGCCTGTTTTAGAGTAGGTATAGTAGAACAGTTACCGTGATTCGAAAAGTCAAAAGTAGTTAAGTTGTCGCAGAAATGACGCTCTAACAATAATTATATCATTAGATACCATGATTTTAAATACTGCTATCTATTACTATTACCTATTCAAAACTTTAATATCTGCGGATACGGATAATGAACTTGCGGATGCGGATAAAGTGCCGCGGATGCGGTTGCGGATATGGGCCTTGCGGATGTGGTGCAGATGCGGATAACACTTTCCTTATCCGCGCAGATCGCTAACTATAAAATACGATTTAAGTGTATTGTAGATTGGTGGGGTGATACCTTTTGTTCCTGCAGCCTGTCAGCTTTCGTCCTCTGCTCTGTCATTTTAACTTTATCCACGTTCTACATTTTCGACAATATTACGATGTTGCCGCTTGACTTATCTACCTTGTTTCGTGCTGTACGCAGGTTTTGTCCCCAGTTGTTGAATTCTGAATTTTATATTGTGTTTCCTACATCTTGAAAATAAACTCACTAAACACTCGCCTCAGCTACATTATGTCCGGGCGCTGAAAACCTCTGTTGAGCGCCCTCCATTCATCATCATCGTCATCTTGCGCGGTCTGTACGACAAGCACAAAATCTGGCCCAACTGAAGCACCAGGCGGAAACTGAATGGCAGGCCATTCCCAAAGACCACATTCGGAACGTCTACGATCGTCTCCGTGGGAGAACTGCACCCTTGCATGGCTGCAAAAGGAGAGTATACTCGGTACCAGCGTCGACATTGCTCACGCTCTGGTAACAATACTCATGCGCGAATGAAGGTGTGATTGTGTGTTGTATGCCTCCTCAAGAATGTGTCAAAAAATTTCCCTCTGCTGGGTCCACAAATTCATGTTGTTCTACGTATTTTCATTTTCCAGTTTTTTAACGATACAAGCAGATTCCAATCGAAAAATAATCATTGGATGTTAAATAAGAGCGAATAAAAAGTGTATACTGTTTCTCAAAAGACGCAACAAGGTATTAGCACTTTAAATTATACAAATTAATGTTAAAACATTAGAACAAAGTAATTTTGATTTAAAAATAAAAAAAATCGCAATTGATGATCTTCCATATGGGAAGCTAATACTTTATCGCTGCGCTACACAGCCATATTCCTATACAGGGTAAGTCACGTAACACTTGCACTGCAAATATTGCGGAAACGGAAAGTGCGATTGATGTGCGGTTTACACAGAATGGATTGGTAGTCGCCGGCCGCTCTAAGGCGCTCCAGTCACGGTCTGCACGACCACTACGGTCGGGGGTTCGAATCCCCCCTCGGGCATGGATATTTGTGCCGTCCTAGTTCGTAAGTAGTTTTTAAGTTTAGGGACTGATGACCCTGTAGTTAAGTCCCATAGACTATACAAACATTTGAACATTTGATTGGTAGTCAGAGGCTCGTAGTTTTAGCAAACAAACAGATCGTAATATTACTTAGAAAGTGTATTTTTATGCAAACATACAGTTTTTTAAATGGGACAATGCCTGTTGCTATCAAGCACTGGAATTTTTGACGCCAGCTGCGTACAAAGAATTTTCATTGACATTTTTATCATGTTCAGTTTGGCAGCTACAACCGTTCAAAGTTTCGGGGGCGGAGGCTGCGATAGCGTAGGTGACTGGCAGAGTGGCTAGCCCCTGGGGCACGATCCACTGTCTTATGACCACCATCCAGTCAGCTACGTCGTTGCGTCCGCCTCAAAACTTTGAATGGTTGTAGCTGCCAAACTAATCGTGATACAAATGTCATTCAAAATTCTTTGTACACAGCTGATGTCAAAAATTCCAGTGCATTATAGAAACAACTATTGATCCATTTAAAAAGAAAGTGTATGTTGGCATAAAAATACACTTCCTAAGTAATATTACAATCTGTTTGTTGACTACCAATACGGGTCGTTGATTAACAATCCATTCTGTGAAATCCGCTTATCAGTCGCACTTTCCGTTTCCGCGATATTTGCGGTGCAAGTGTTCGGTGATTCACCATGTATTCGTTTCAGTGACACTAAACACCAAGTGACAACACTGAATTATAGCCATGGGAGACTTCCTGTCCGTGTAAATCGTACGAAGTTCATTAATGTAGGTTGATATCTATGATACAACACTCTTATTTGACATTAAATGGCGAATTCTACGAAATATTCCAGTAGTGTACGTTTGGTGTTCTACATAATTAGTATTTCGTTAGCACCGTTGTCTGTATATTATTTTTTCTGTGTTTATCATGTGCGATGAAAAGCGAAATAAACTGGCGACCTATGAAACGTGGAAAAGAAAAAAAAAAAATCAAGAGAGAGGTGCAGACAAGGAATTGTAAGTGAATGATCATATGTTGTCGCAATCTGGCAACGGGAGTGGTTCGGGCCTGACGTTGAGCGCTGATATTGGTAAAAACAAGCCCCAGCACGTAAACTGACAACTACAAATACATTTTTTTTTCGGGCTACAGCGCCGCACATCACTCCAAAGCTCTTGTAAGGGGAGCATGGTGACCAACTTATTTACGTACTTGTTTCAACCACTCCCCATCTGGACGTAGCCATGCCTGTTTTTGATTGGTCTCTCGTGCTTCTAGTCACGCCGTCATTTTCTCTGAAGTTCCGCTGCGTCCGCTTTAAGGTAATAACCGATAATTTCGTGCAGTGAGAGCAGCGTGCGCCATCGGCTTCTTTTCAGAGAGCGATACGGCATCTAACTTCCGGCGGAGAAGAAAGGCGAGAGAGAGAGAGAGAGAGAGAGGAGTGATTACCGGCGACTTGAAAGGCGCGGCCGCACCTGTGGCAGCTGCGGAGAAAGCCTGACCGTGCTCCTTCCTCACTCCATACTGGAAGTGAGCCTGCACTTGACAACAAATAAAACTTCCGCCTCCGTGCAGCTCACATTCGTTTACTACGGTTCTGTCTAGTGATGGGACAGAATTCTGCTTTCGAAATAGCGGAAGTTCCGCAAGTTCTTCGTATCCGCTTGTAACGCTCCCCTCACTACCCGGTTGATTAATCCCGTGCAGATTAATGTTGAAATGGACCCCTGTGTTGCCTACAAAATAAAGTTGGACAAGGCTATCTTTACCGAAAAATTATTGTGCAAACGAAAACCAACTAGTGAGGGAATGCTGCCACAACGAACTACCACACCAGATAGCTCGTTCCGCCTACTGCACTAATTACTAATTGAACTGCTTTAATTATGGAACAATGTCACTCACACGCGTATGTATTGCAAATTATAGGGAGTAAAAAACAATGAAACAGTAAAAAAACATTAATAAATTAACACGGTCGCCAGCCCAATGGGGAACTCAGGGTGTGTTGTAATTAACCACGATAATTACGAATGGGTAATCACACATGTTAGTGTTGCACAACAGAAGGTTTGCAAACACTTTTGCAATCGAATAACGTTTACGAAAATTTATGCTTTGGTTTGATCGGTTTATAACAAGAAAGAAAATAAACCACGTAATTATTGTTTGATTAAATTGGATTAGTTCGGAAACAGTGTTGGATCGGAGACCAATGTTGCACTCAATTATCAACGTCCGCTCACTAACACTCACCTGCATGAGAATTACACAGTAGGCAACAAAACACTCGGTTGGCAGAATAATTAATGTTAAGATTACCAGGAACAAATTACTTAAAATGACTTGCAATTAGATCACAGATGGACAGCGCCGAAATACGAAGCAAAATAGGAAATAAACTCGACACATAAATTTTACACCAATGAAATATTAAATAGTAATGAACCAATTAATTTATAATTAATATATAATTTTGTTTAGTTTCTTAATTGTGCCAACTTTCTTTTAAAGAAGGATATTCTTTATGTCCAAAATTGTAAAATGTTGAAATTAGCTTTAAAATTCAAAGTTTAACTATTTAAATTTTATAGTTTGGTACTGCATTTAATATTCTTTCCACTTTCAACGGCACTCGGGAAACTTCTGGAAAGGATAGGACCCTAGTTGGTAACAATGTCTTAGGACAATGACGTGGTAGAAGTTCTTTAAAATTTAGATTATTATTAGAAAAAATAGTTTCTCAAGCACAAAACTGGGTAACGCCTTACAAAATGTCTAAACTCTGTGTGGTCGGAAATAATTTGAGCGGTTGAAGGGCAGGATGCGGCGACTCCGACACTGCTGCAGGTCACAATACAGGCACGGATCCAATCCAGTGAGCAGTTTGACGGTAGAATATTGACATATACGGATGAACTGCCGTGTGCCCCCGCTCACATTGAAAACATGTGCGCTAATTATGGAACTCCGCCGACAAGGCCTGGTGACTGCAAAGAGCGAGGCGCTGCACGCTCCCGCGCACTTGCTTGCGTCCGAACTGATCAAACAACAGAGCTCCACTCCCTTCTCCGATTCCACAGCTACTACTGCTCCCTCTCTGTTGCTCCAAAGACCACATACCACACAAACCAAAGATGTTTCCTACTTCCCTATCGGCGATTACCCTGATACACAGATAATAAATTACATAAATTCACATAAACAAACTCAACATAACTACAATTTACGTCAGTTATGGTAAAAGCTAATAACAGAACCTACAGACATTTAAAATTTAATAAATATTTGAAATACACATCTGGATGCTAATGACACACGCTTCCGCATTTTTATATCGGAACTTTGAACAATGGGGAGATTGGCGATGCGTCCACTTGTTGGCCCAACGCACCAGGCGTGAGTTCTCTGGGTAGGGTTGCAGGAAGCCGACACGTCCTTCTAGCAATTACATATTTTTGATGACGTTACAGCGTTCATTTAATGAAATAATTCGCAATTTGCGATCACTTATGGCTTCACTGTACTAGGTTTAGATGGAATACCAAAGTGTGGCCTTTTAAAATTTATGCCGGAATTCGAACCCGGGATCTCCTGCTCACTAGGCAGACACGTTGACCACTCCGCCACCGAGGACACAGTGAACAACCCGACTGCAGAGGATTCTTCCACATCTACATACATACTCCGCAATTCACCGTAAGGTGCGTGGCGGAGGGTACACCGTACCACTACTAGGCATTTCCTTTCCTATTCCACTCCCAAATAGAACGAGGAAAAAAAGAATGCCTATATGCCTCCGTACGAGCCCTAATTTCTCTTGTCTTTGTGATCTTTACGCGAAATGTAAGTAGGCGGCAGTAAGATCGTACTACATTCAGCTTCAAATTCCGGCCCTCTAAATTTACTTAACAGAAATTCACGAAAAGAACGTCGTCTTTCTTCCAGCGATCCCCAATTGAGTTGCCGGAGCATTTCCGTGACACTCGCGCATTGGTCGAACCTACCGGTAAAAAATCTAGCTGTTCGTCTCTGAACAGCCCCCTATGTCTTCCTTCAAACTGATCTGCTGCGGGTCCCAAACACTTGAGCAATACTCAAGACGTGGTCGTACAAGTGTTTTATACGCGGTCTCCTTTACAGGTGAAGTACATCTTCCCAAAATTCTCCCAATAAACCGAAGTCGGCTGTCCGCCTTACTCACAACTGTCCTTACATGCTCGTTCCATTTCATATCGCCCTGCAATGTTACGCCTAGATATTTGAACGACGCGACAGCATCAAGAAGCTCACTACTAATGCTGTATTCGAACATTATGGGATTGTTTTTTCTACTCATGTGCATCACCTTACATTTTCTACATTGAGTGCTAGCTGCCAACTAGAAATTTTGTCTAAGTCAACCTGTATGCTATTACCGTCAGTTACAGACGACACCCTCCCATACACCACAGCATCATCAGCAAACAGCCGCAAATTACAACTTACTCTGTCCATCAGATCATTTATATAGATAGAAAATAATAGCGGTCCTATCACACTCCCCTGGGGCACGCCTGACGATACACTCGTCTCTTCCCTGCACGTCTCCCACCACACTCAAATCTCCATTCGCCAAGCTATTTCCTATTACTACAACAAATAGGCTGTGGTAATAGGAAAGAGACAGCGTGGCGAATGGAGATTTGGCTGTGGTGGGAGACGTGTAGGGAAGAGTTCTCCTAGCAGTTGTTGCGTTTACTGAAGTTTTACACAGTGAACACTGTACGACGACGTGGAAGTATAGCACTTCTTTTTTTTCCTCTCTCCCTCTGTCTCTTCTTAGCCAACCTCGTGTTGCAGTGTAATTTTAATATATCGTACAGTTGTTTCTTGGTCAACGCTTCTGGCGTGTAACCCTAGTTAAGTGTGCGATAATTAAACTAAAAGCTAGTTTTATTTGCAACTATTTAGTTGAGATTGATAGGAATACCTAGTTTAAAATGTATGACAACGTATACTCGCGAAACAGGAAGCACGACCACTGCATCGAAGAGTCAACGTAAATCATTACATATCGAGAAATTTGCAGTTTCAGAAGTTGGATGAAACTACACTACTGGCCATTTAAATTGCTGCACCAAGAAGAAATACAGATGATAAACGGGTATTCGTTGGACAATTATATTGTACTAGAACTGACATGTGGTTACATTTTCAGGCAATTTGGGTGCAGAGATCCTGAGAAATCAGTACCAAGAACAACAACCTCTTGCCGTAATAACGGCCTTGATATGCCTAGGCATTGAGCTTGGATGGCGTGTGCAGGGACAGATGCCCAAGCAGCTTCAACACG
The DNA here is from genome assembly GCA_026315105.1 of Locusta migratoria. Classification (NCBI taxonomy): domain Eukaryota; kingdom Metazoa; phylum Arthropoda; class Insecta; order Orthoptera; family Acrididae; genus Locusta; species Locusta migratoria. Next base: position 811,836,304 of record CM048745.1, read on the forward strand.
ATGCCACAGTTCATCAAGAGTAGTGACTGGCGTATTGTGACGAGCCACTTACTCGGCCACCATTGACAAGGCGTTATCAGTTGGTGAGAGATCTGGAGAATGTGCTGGCCAGGGCAGCAGTCGAACATTTTCCGCATCCAGAAAGACCCGTACAGGACCTGCAACATGCGGTCGTGCATTATCCTGTTGAAATGTAGGGTTTCGAAGGGATTGAATGAAGGGTAGAGCCACGGGTCGTAACACATCTGAAATGTAACGGCCCCTGTTCAAAGTGCCGTCGATGCGAACAAGAGGCGACCGAGACGTGTAACCAATGCCACCCCATACCATCAGGCCGGGTGATACGCCAGTACGGCGATGACGAATACACGCTTCCAATCTGCGTTCACCGCGATGTCGCCAAACACAGATGCGATCATCATGATGCTGTAAACAGGACATGGATTCATCCGAAAAAAAAAATGACGTTTTGCCATTCGTGCACCCAGGTTCGTCGTTGGGTACACCATGGCAGGCGCTCTTGTCTGTGATCCAGAGTCAAGAGTAACCGCAGCTGATAGTCCATGCTGATGCAAACGTCGTCGAACTGTTAGTGCAGATGGTTGTTGTCTTGCAAACGTCCCCATCTGTCGACTCAGGGATCGAGACGTGGCTGCACGATCCGTTACAGCCATACAGATAAGATGCCTGGCATCTCGACTGCTAGTGATATGAGGCCGTTGGGATCCAGCACAGCGTTCCGTATTACCCTCCTGAACCCACCGATTCCATATTCTGCTAACAGTTACTGGATTGCGACCAACGCGAGCAGCAATGTCGCGATACGATAAACTGCAATCGCGGTAGGCTACAATCCTACCTTTATCAAAGTCTGAAACGTGATGGTACGCATTTCTCCTCCTTACACGAAGCATCACAACAACGTTACACCAGGCAACGCTGATTAACTGCTGTTTTGTGTATGAGAATTCGGCTGGAAACCTTCCTCAAGTCAGCACGTTGTAGGGTTCGCCATCGGCGCCAACATTGTGTCAATACTCTGAAAAGCTAATCATCTGCATGTCACAGCATCTTATCCCTGTCCGTTAAATTTCGCTTCTTGTAGCACGTCATCTTCGTGGTGTAGCAATGTTAATGGCCAGGAGTGTATCATACTTTCAGTGTAGGAAAGGAAACAATACTTCAGTCAATATTTATTTAATACCATGGTTAGTACTAAAAATATAGTTCACTTATTATACAGTAAGCCCTGTGCACTGCTAGTGAGAAGCCGTTTTATCCGAGTGATTCACAATACGATTACATTTAAAGAGCTCATCCCATCCTTAGTTCTGAGCGGGTCTTAATGGTAAAAGTCGATAGATTATATGGTTTTTCTCGTTGCTGCAAGCACTTAACGATAGAACAGTCGGTGCCACGAAATAAATGCATCACACAAAGGAATTTCCGATGCCAGATTCTAGTGGGCATCGAAATAAATCAAAAGGGATAATTGAAAATTTGTGTCCAGTTGGATTTCCAACAAGGGTTTTCCTCCTTACTAGCAAGTCGCACTTGATCACTGCAACACTGGGGATACATTGATAACTGCAGCCGCATAGGCTACCGCTTCTCGCCCTACTCCAGAAGCAAATTCTCAGTTTGTCCTCACACTGCTGACATAGTGCCCCAGTCCATTACAACTGATCACTGGCAGCATTTTGACGATTCCCGTGACTGTCGGGAGGCTGCTCTGAAAAACGGGTCCAACTTAATTATACATGCAACTGATGGATTTTGTTTATTAATATACCAAAGAATTGTTACTATTTTCTTAATATACAAACTTCTGCTTCCACTTGAAATTGCTTTCGACATCTGCTTCTGTTTCTGTTAGCACACCTCCGTTGCATAATTAGTATCATCGAATATCATATCATATGCCTGGGGTCAGACGCCAGGAGACAAAGCTTTGAAACCAATTAGCTCAGTTCTGGGAGAGACTACTCCATGGAGCCAAGCCGTCATGCCGCTATGTTTCGTCAGTGAAGGAAGGGTAGTGTCCATAGAATTACATCTTTTACATCTTCATAGACACTCCACAATCCACTGCAAGGTGCGTTCCTTTTCCGTTCTACTCCCAGATAGAACGAGAAAAAAAAAAAACCTGAATGCCTATATATCAACCCTAATTTCTCTTATCTTTTTGGTCTTTCCGTGAAATGTAAGTTAGCGGCAGTAGAATTTTCCTGCAGTCAGCTTCAAATTTCTGGCCATTTAAATTCCCATTTGCGTATCGAAGCATCTCTGTAACACTGGCACATTGATCAAACCTTCCAATAACAAATCTGTCAAACCACCACTGAATTACTTCCTTGTCTGGTGTGAATGCCAAGCACGTGAGCAGTACTCAATTATAGGTCACTCAGCTGTTCTATGAGTAGTCTCCTTTATCACATATTTCTTAAATTCTCTCAACAAGCAGAAGTTGACCAGACGACATCTCCATATCGCCCTGCAGCGTTACGCCTAGGTACTTAATCGACTTCTTTATCATTAGAAATGGTGTGAACTTCGATTTCACAAGTACGTGTGGTTGGCTTTTTCGAAAAATGATTATGCAGCAGCAAATTTTCTAACCGCCGAAGAGCACCCTACAAACGGCATAGTAACTAAATAACCTAATAAAAGGTTTAAATAAATGAAGGATAGAACTTGAGGTAATGCACTTGTGAAAACACATTGCTATTAGCTGTACCGATTTGTCTATAGAGTGCGCATAGATGTCGATACATTCGTCGCAGTTGAAATAATCAAACTGACATGATAATCAGGCGAGTCCCTACAAGGGAGACTGGGAAAGATGGAGTCCGTTGAATTAAATCAGCATTATCTCATTTATTTCAAATGATCTCTGTAATCGTGGAACTGAATACCACAGTAACTTAACAGAAAGTGTACCTTTCCTCTCACGATGGAGGTTAGATTAGATTAGATTGATACGTGTTCCATTTCTGTGTAAAAATTCATCTGCTGAGTAGAAGGATTTGTCATTAAGAAATACTTTGTTTGTTTTTAGATGTTGGTTCGCTACCTGTCAGACATTTGATGTTATTTGTTAAGTGACCAAAGACTTTTTGTGGTAGTGTAATTCACCCCCCCCCCCCCCCCACCCTTCTGTGCCAAAGATAGGTTTAACCTTGAATAGTGCAAATAATGTATATAATCCTTTCTCCTAGTGTTGTAGCTGTGCACACTGCTATTACTATTGAATTGGGTTGAGCTATAGTAACAATATATATATATATATATATATATATATATATATATATATATATATATGTGTGTGTGTGTGTGTGTGTGTGTGTGTGTGTGTGAATAATGTACTGTGATGTTTGTCATCAAAATTTGCAATAACCTTAATGTTATATAGTAATTTGACGAACTCAAAGTTCCAGTAGATCATCAATGTGTTTCTTCCAATTCAAATGTACAAATGTTTGTAAATCTATCGGACCAAACTGCGTGGTCATCAGTACGTAGCTTAGAAACTACTTAAACCTAGGTAAACTAACCTACGGACAAACACACACATCCATGCCCCAGGGAGGACTCTAACCTCCACGGCGAGCAACCGCGCGCTCCGCAGCGAGACGCTTTAGACCGCTCGGCTACTCCATCGCGGCTCTTCCAATTCAATTTCTTCTCATAGCACACATCTAAAAATTTTCAGGATTCTACCTTAGCTACAGACTTCTGTTCACAGACGGTATTTATTAATGGTGTTGTGCCATTTACCGTATGGAATTGTATATAATGTGATTTAACAAGAGTTCATATGCAGAGAAACACTTCATAATTTTCTGAACGAGATTTTTTACAATTTCAGCAGTTAATTCTTGTTTTTGGGTATGATTACTATACTTATCATCAGCAAAAAGAACTAACATTGCTTATTCGGGAATACAGAATGGCAAGTCATTAATATACCGTATATCAAGAACGCCGCGGCAGAATTACCCTGCACATTAAGGTACCCAGCTGTGGTGCGCGTGGCCGTTCGCCGTCGGAGGTTCCAGTTCTCCCTCGTGCACGGGTGTTTATGTTGTCCTTAGCATAAGTTACTTTAAGTTAGTGTAAGTAGTTTGTAAGCCTAAGGACTGATGACCAACTTAGTTAAGTCCCTTAGATTTACAAACATTTGAACATTACATCAAGAAGAGCAAAAGACTCAAGACCGAACCCAGTTGGGTCTCATTCTTGATAGATCTCCAGTCTGAGGAATCGGCTGATTTTTTCCTCTTTTTTTTCAGTTTACCTGAATCACTTATTTCAACTTTCTGCACTCTTCCAGTTAAGTGTGAATTAAACCATTTGTGCACTGCCCCGCTCATACCACAATGCTTTATATTATCTAGTAGAATTCCCTGATTCACACAATCAAAAGCCTTTGAGAGATAAAAAAAATATCCCAGCGATTCAAGTCCGACTATTCAGAACATTTAATATTGATGAGTGAAAGCATAGGAGCGCCAGTTTCGATAACAATGAATGTACCTCGTGTCGCGCTACTTCCGTGATTTTATTACTAGACGTCGTATCTAACAGGTTTGCTTTCATGGCCTATCGTAACCTCCTGTTAAGAATAGACCTTGTGTTAAGATCTTTTCCTCTTAAAGGTCAGCTCCTTTTGCTGTATAGTAGTGCGACATTTCCTGCATATCTTTCAAATACCTAAACGTGTCAGACCGAGAACCACCCAAACTGAAGCTCCACAAACGTTTCCTCCTCGGTGTCCGTGTAAGACAAAGAGCTCCGTAAATAACCAGAAACGACCGCGCGCTCCGCGGCAGTGCCGGGGCAAAACACGTGGAGTGGGCACCAGCGTAAAACCCGCGGCAGTAACGATCCAGCGTAACTGTCGGCCTTACGATCGCAGTCTACTAAACTGCAGTGATTCTTTTACCGTCACATCACTTATCGGATACGTCGGCTACGAAGTAGTAACGGAACGTTTACCGCCTCCCACATGTGGGAACGCTATCTACTGGAGAGTATTCTTTAAGGCTCGACCTCAACGACTTTGATGGAAAGTTTTCATAGGCACTGCATCCACACAACAGGGAACCACTTTCTTTAATGGCATTCTTGTCATCACATAACTTCCAGAGACGATTTCAAGTTGGTGTGTTTCAATCAGATAACGGTAATATGACGGGTTCTGTACAATAGTTTTGTTGCTGTTGTTGTTGTTGTTGTATTTGTAGTTTATTTTCGAAACATTTTTCTTTCCTTTGGGACACAGCGCTATTAGGACTTTTTAAAAATAAAAAACAGTATACAACGAAACTTAGTATTTATTCTCAATTAGTTTCGACCCTTGGGTGATCATCTTCAGGATATGTTCCTCCAGAGATGGTGAAGTTCGGTGCAGGAGCTTTGTATTCTTGTAGGTGCTGTCACTACTGGAGGAATCCATAGCTCCTGCTCTGCTCCGCACCATCTCTGGAGCAACATATCCTGACTATGATCCACCCATGGGTCGAAACTAGTTGAGAATAATTATAACTGGTTGGACTATAATTACTATTGATTAAGTGGACACAATATCTATATAATTATTATTAAGTAGACAATATCTATATAATTATTATTGATTAAGTAGACACAGTATCTATAGTCTTGACCGCAAATTTAACAATGATGGCGGGTTGCAACTCATTTATGAGTCATCTTGGGATCAATTTACGTGTTTGTCAATAGCTGTATCTGCCAACAGGCAGTATAACCTCCCAATCATCAAATTACGACTTATAAATGCCAACAAAAAGCTGTAAAAAATTTGAAGAAACCCGCATTGGTTATTGCACACACATGTTACATGCTGGTTAAAATATTTTTGACGAACAATAGCTAAAGTCAGGCATTGCTGGCTAAAATTCACTGAACGTGTCTTGTACATGAAACACATGGTATTTAAAATTACACTACGGCAGGGAGTTGGAATCCCCCCCTCGGGCATGGATATTTGTGCCGTCTTTAGTATTAGCTAGTTCATAAGTAGTTTGTAAGTTTAGGGACTGATGACCCCGTAGTTAAGTCTCATAAAAAAAAAAAAAAATAAATAAAAAAAAATTAAAAAAAAATTAAGTTACATTTTAGAATTCTGACTCCATTAACTGTTGTTGATTTTAGCCAGCAATGCCTGACTTTAGCTACTGTTCGTCAAAAATGTTTTAACCAACATGTGTCACATGTGCAACAACCAATGTGGTTGCTGTCTCTGGGCAGAATTACAATGTCATCAGCTCCCATAATAGTTTTTCTCTCTTGTCACTGAACTTTAAATGACAGCCCAAAATTTTTTTCGGTTTCCTTTAATACTTGCTTAATGTTCAGATTGAATAACATTGGAGATTGGATGTGACACTGTCTAACTCCCTTCTTTAATCACTGCTTCTCTTTCATGCCCCTCAACACGCGTAACTGTCCACTATCTATACAAGTTGTGTTTCATCTTTTGATTGTTGCATTTCACCACCATCAACTTCAGAATTCTAATTATTTTAACTATTTGAAGTCATGAATCACTAAATTTTTAATAAACAATGCTAAAACCCTATACTTAAAATATGCAAAACACACAAATCGTCCAAGTGCAGGTACAAGATTTCGACAAAGTGTTAATCACAAATGGAAGAGATACACTATCGTTATCTTATCATCAAACTCCACTCTGTAATTTGCAGTACACTTTCTGCTCCAGTGTATAACCGTACGTTGTAATTTTCTTGGCGAAAGGCAAGTTATGAAAATGATTTAATTATCATTATTTGAAAACTTAAACAGAGTCGGTTTTCATATTGGACTGCTTGTATGTGAAAGTGATTCTGAATGACTAAGGTCTTAATTGAGGTATGCACATTGTTTTCTTCCACTTCATCGAAGTCCAACATATGTACTTAAGGTACTACTGTAACTAGTATCAGGTGTGTAGGGTTATGTGTATTTTGCGCTATTGTAATTACTTTTAAGCAGATGGTTTGTGCCACTGTTATTGTAAATGTAATGATACGCTGATGTCAATTAATTACGTGGAAGGTGTCACCACTGAATAATTGTAATATGATGCAAGATAACTAACAAACAGACCAGATGAGTATCGGATTTTAGAATTTATTTATATTTATGGTACGTGAAGTTCAGAACTGAAATAACATCCAGCCAACGCAACTCTCAAAAATTATCGAGAAAATCGACTTTGAAGTTTTGCAAGTAAGCAAAAGTACCAATCATTAAATGAACTGTATCATCTGTCGGTGAGGCCCAGGTGGTAGCGTTCTGGCCTTATAACCTTGGGGTTGGTGGTTCGAATCCTGTCGTGACATATTTTATTCTTTTCCGTTGTGATCGAATACTACTTACACAATTTGAAAATCTAATGGTAATTTTTACGAAAGGTGGACGTACTTTTGTTTAATCGTAATTTTCTGCATTTTATAGAAGGTTGTTAATAATGATGATTTCAATAAAAAAAACATAAGTTAAATTGTTTACAGTATTGCCTTCACTATTAGTTGACGACGGTAGTCTTTAATTGTTCAGTCTGTGAAGAGCTACGACACTTTTTTATAAAGCCATCGCCATAGCTACTAATGGCTTTCCAAGAAGCTAATCTACTCAACCATCGTTTTGCTTGACGACAAGGTTTTCAGCTTGTCTACATACACATAAGAAACTGACGCAACACGTGGAATTAGAGATCCCAAAATGTTTTATATAACTGAATTCGGACACAACGAAAAAAAAAAAAAGTGTCACAGTGGGATACGAACCACCGACTCTACACTTGGGAGGTCAGAACGCTACCACCTGAGCTACACAGACAGATGCTGCAACTGTTTCAATTATTGGTACTTACGTGTACTTTGCAAAACTTAAAAGTCGATTTTCTCAAAAATTTTTGAGAGTGCGTCGAATGGCTTTGGCTGATTGTTATTTAAGTTCTGAACTTCACGTACCATAAATATAAAGAAATTCTAAAATCCGATACTCATGTCGTCTCCTTGTTAGACAAAATTTCTTCTGGACGTGATCAATGGCGGTTAGCTCAAAATATATATAATGTTTGGGATACAATAGTAGTGTGTTGCTTGTAAGAGTCGCGTCGATTAAATATGTAAGCGTAATTCTGCAGACCGATATGAAATGGAACGAGCGTTGTAAGGAGAGTCGTGGGTAAGGCGAATGGTCGATTTATTGGGAGAATTTCGTGAATATCTGGTTCATCTGTAAAGGAGACAGCGTAAAGTATGCTTGAGAATTGCTGAAGTGTTGGGGATCGTCTAAGGATCGGCAATTCTGAGGCTGGCTGCCAGGTTTCTTACTGGTAGGTTCGATCGATGCGCGAGTGTTACAAAGATGCTCCGGGAACTCATATGAGAATCACTGGAGGGGAGGTGACTTGATTTTCGGAAACAGTGTTGACGAAATTTAAACGGCCAAAATTTGAAGGTGAGTGCAGAACGATTCTAGTACCGTCACGTTACATTTCACGTTAAGTCCATAAAGAGAAAGTTGGGCTCTTAGATTCTGCCGGCACCCAAGTTGTTGGTCGTTTGCGCGTACAGGTAGACATAGTGAGCGCTGTCTCGTAGACCTCACGCTGGGTTGCGGTGTGTGCATGCAGATGTACTTTGTTTCTCTGTTATAAAGTGACTTGCCACAGTTTTGCATCGATATGACACAGACGACCGTTATTTTGTTTATGACGGAGTGTTATTGTAAGCTTGGCTCGGTGTGGTTCAGAACGTTCGATGTCAGTAGTGGTGGGGGCAGGCCGTGCTACTTGCTAGTGGGTCAGGGCGTCGTTTGTCTGGCCAGGTGCGCATGCGCACAGCTGCGCCTCTGCCGCCCGCGGCTGGGTGTGTACAGAGGGCCGGGTACAGCACACGGATGCGCCGTTACACGTCATGTAACGCCCGCCGCACTTAATACCCTCCTCCACAGCTCTCGCTCCGGGCCTTCACTTCCCGCTGTGACTGATGATTCACGCTTCTCCCGCCCAAGCCGACTCTACCAACAAACACACGTAAGCCTGGCCGCTTTAGAGCCACGATTACACACGCGCACTCGTGTGAAACACACACACTCATGCCCCACCCCTCCCCCGTCTCTCTCTCTCTCTCTCTCTCTCTCTCTCTCTCTCTCTCTCGGCCCACTTCACGTTACGGTAGTAAACTAAAAGTGGACCACTGCGATCGTCTTTTGACAGTGCTATATTTAAATGAACATAACTACTTAACCGTTCATCTGACAAGGAAAGTACTTGGGCTGGAACAAACATATCTGTATGAACGTTTGGTTACAGGATCTCTACGTACACCTCAATGTGCTGGTGGGTGTCGTTGTTATGCAAAACTTTGCAATCATGCTCTAGATAGCACTGTAGATGTAGTTGTAGACGCCATACGTAATGCAGATATCTGAACTATTACTTATGTAATAATAGTCGCACATGTTCTCTAGCGTATTGTCATCAAAAGCCGTGATGATAGTTGCAACTTTAACCTTCTTCTCGGAAGACTGTTGGTATTCACTGCCACTGCTTCCATCGCCTCTTCCCCCACTTACCGTAGCACTACCGCTAGCAATGAGTTCTTCGTCATTATCATCCCTATTATCATCATCATTTGTTAGTGTTACAACAGTTCTGTACCATAACAGATACGAGAAAGCATGCGAATGATTCATCTTCTACACTAATACCATCTTCACGAAGAATAGTTCTTCGTAACTTCATCTCAACCAATCGCAATACTTTAGCAGGATTGATTATCAATCGCCGCTCCATTTGACGCTTCACCACACAAATGTCACAAAACGCAACTTCGGAGGCACACTGCACCGTCCCTACTGGCGAACTGACAGGCCAAAGTGCAATGTGGCAAGGCACAACTCAGAGGCCTCTAACGGACGACTGCAGAGTTTTGAAGATGCGGGAGTGTCACTAGTGCAATAAGGGATCTTTACATTATCTCTCGTACGATTTTGATGTATGTGTGTGTGTTCGAGTCAAAGTACTTTCCTTGTGAGACGAAAACTGAATAAACGTTTATGTAGAGGGGAAGATTGTCTAAAGCTTTGCTTTCTTTTTTTTGCGTATCTCGCAACGTTTCAGAGACATTTGCAAAAATAACGGCGATTTGACAGTATCTGTCTGTGTGTCTGTATCGTGTTCCCACTTTTTAGGTCATGCCGGTCAACCGATCGGCACCAAATTTTACAGATGTAATTGTTGGCCGCCACTATATTGTTAATGTTTCGGTAACTCTAAGAACAGGCCGTTTGTGATGGCCTTTTCGATAGCTCGAAAATTAATTGCAAATAACGCATTAACAGCACGTCTGAGACGAAAATGGAATAAACGTACTTTTAGAGGAGAAAATTCTCAACAACTTTGCTCTCTTATCTTCTTTTTTTTTTTTCCACAACTCGCATCGTTTCAGGGATATATGCAACATTAACGGCAATTTGATTTACTTGATTTAAAGTAAATCACTACAGGCACACAACATCACGTGTTGAGTGCACAATTTTTTTTTTTTTTTTTTTTTTTTTTTTACAAAATATTTGCGAAAAAATTATAACATAGGAAAACCTAAATTGGACCGTAAAATACGCCAGCGCGATTTCTCTTTCTCTCTCCACTTCTTCCTTTATTTCCTTCTAACGAAAGTACTTAAAAAATTTTCTCTTCAAACTGATGCACCACCACCCCATTACGATATGGTCTTATTTTCGAAGTTCTTCATTTTTCTTTATCTTTGCCTTTGTTCCGCATTCGCAGGGTCTGCGTCGCAAGGATTATGACTGTAGTAATGTATTATTTGTAACAAATAACGTCGAATATTGGATATTATAATTGTGTTAAATCAACAGAAGAATCCGTGAACAGCAACTAAACCAAATTGTGAAAAAAATATCTGGAAAAGTATAGAAGAAAACCTGTTATTTTCCTCTCTTTTCCTTTACAGATCGATGCGCTAATCACTGCGCTTCTGTGTCATCTTAAAAAGAAATGAAATGATTATATATCAAAATAACACGAAAGATTCAAAAACCTTTAGGAAACAAGAAAAAAAAAATTGTAAGTAGGCAGTCTCAAATCCGCTCCAGATACGACCCGTCCTGAGATTGCACTATTTTTGCAAAGCAATCAGTCGGCCCGATGCGTCTTACAGACTACAATGTAGGCACCTAAATAGTTATTTGTTACGTAGGACCGCGCGGGAGTAGCCGAGCGGTCTGGAGCGTCACGTTACGGATTCCGCGATCTCCCGCGTAGGAGGTTCGCATCCTCCCTCGGGCATCGATGTGTGTATCTGGTCCTTAGGTTAGTTTAACTTAGTTTAAGTAGTTTCTAAGACTAGGGACTACGATGGTCCGTCCTCTTTTGGAGTATTGCTGTCCAGTGTGAGATCCTTATGAGGTGGATTTGACGGAGGACATCGAAAGATCCAAAGAAGGGCAGCTTGTTTTGTATTGTCATGATACAAGGGGAGACAGCGTCACGGGAAAGATGCAGAATCTGGGATGAGAATCATTACAACAACGGCGTTTATCGCTGCGACGTGGGCTACTTAGGAAACTCCAATCGCCAACATTCTCCTCCGAATGCGAAAATATTTTGGTGACTCCCACTTACATAGGGAGAAAATATCATCAGAATAATATACGAGAAATCAGAACTAGAACGGAGAGATTAAGATGTTCTTTCTTCCCGCGCGCTATTCGAGAAATGGAATGGTAGATGAATAGTATAAAGGTGTTTCGATGAACTCTCTGCCAGGCAAGTAAATGTGATTTGCAGAGGTATCCCATGTAGATGTAGTTGTAGAGGTTTTGGCGATTTCGCTTTTTGTTGTTCAATAATTGTCAGCCGTGTAAGTACACGATTGTCTCAGCGCTGGCCGGCCGCGGAGGCCGAGGGGACAGAGGCGCGCCAGTCACGGTCTGCACGGCCCTACGGTCGGGGGTTCGAATCCCCCCTCGGGCATGGATATTTGTGCGGTTTTTAGTATTAGCTAGTTTATAAGTAAAACTTCCTGCAGATTAAAATTGTGTGGCGGACCCGGGACTCGAACCTGGGACCTTTGCCATTCGCGGGCAAGCGCTCTACCGACTGTGCTATCTCAACATGACTCACGATGCCGCCTCACAACTTTACTTCAGCCAGCACCTCGCTTCCTTCTTTCCAAACTTCACAGAAGCTCTCCTGTGAACCATGCAAGAATAGCACTCCTGGAAGAAAGGATATGGTGGAGACATGGCGTAGCCACAGCCTAAGGGATGTTTCCAGAATGAAACTTTCACTCTGCACCGGAGTGTGCGCTGATATGAAACTTCCTGGCAGACTAAAATTGTGTGCCGAAACCGGGGCACATTCTGGAAACATCCCTTAGGCTGTGGCTAAGCCATGTCTCCACCATATCCTTTCTTCCAGGAGTGCTAGTCTTGCATGGTTCGCAGGAGAGCTGCTGTGAAGTTTGGAAAGTAGGAGGCGATGTACTGGCGGAAGTAAAGTTGTGAGGCGGCATCGTGAGTTGTGTGGGGATAGCACAGTCGGTAGTTTGCTTGCCCGCGATAGGCAAAGGTCCCAGGTTCGAGTCCCGGTTCCGGCACACAATTTTAATCTGCCAGGAAGTTTCATATCAGCGCACACTCCGCTGCAGAGTGAAAGATTCATTCTAGTTGATAAGTAGTCTGTAAGTTCAGGGACTGATGACCCCGTAGTTAAGTCCCATAAGCTCTAGAAACATTTGATTTGATTTGTCTCAGGGCTGCGCTTTGGGATCTTGGCCGGTCACTGTGACTGAGAACAGTGACTGCGACGCGTAGAGAATCGATTGCCGGCCAGACGGGCGTGCGACTCGGTGGCCACCTGGAAGCGCAGCTCCACGTGTGTGCTGGGAGAGCGAGCTGTGCCTGTGGGGTACCGTTGTGGGACGTCATAAGAGTGACGTAGTTGGGGGCGGGGGACACAGGCTGAGATTAATGCGGCAGCCGCGGCTTGCCGCCGTCCCCCCCAGATCAGATTAGCCGCTCCAGTCTGTGACTAATCAGCGTCCTCTACCAGAACATGCACCAGAACGCCGCCGGACGTCTTGCGAAAGCGACAGCAGCGCCGCGCTGTGACAGCGGCGGAAATGGAACTCGCCGCCGGCCACTAAATTCGGGCCCTTCCGAAACCCGGTGCCTCGTCCGGTTTCATTAGCTCGTTATTCTTCACGCTTGTCGCGCGGAGAATGTATGGCCGTGTTCGAACACGTGGCGAACTTTTCTGTTCCGCTCCACGAATATATTACAGCTGATTGCGAGCGGCATTTCGGTCCAGAAAAAGAGAATTCCGATTGCGTGTTAGGAAATCACGTGATTCCTCGGTCAGTTCATTCGGTCGCTGCAGCTAAATACAGATGGAATTTTTCATAGCGAGTACCTACGCTTGTAACTTGCAAAGAAAAAAAATACCGAGCGAGGTGGCGCAGTGGTAACACACTGGACTCGTATTCGGAAGGATGGTGGTTCAAATCCACCTCCGGCCATCCAGATATAGGTTTTCCGTGATTTCCCTAAATCACTCCAGGCAAATGCCGGGATGGTTCCTTTCAAAGGGCACGGCCGATTTCCGTCCCCCATCCTTACCCAAAGTCCGAGCGTTAGCTCCGTCTCTAATGACCACGCTGTCGATGAGACTTAAACCCTAAGACTCCTTCCTTCCTCCTGCAAAGAAAATACTGAGATATAGCGTTGGCAGGCAATGAAAACCTCGTAACTGCCTTTACCTTTGACATTTTAATTCCAATAACATATCATGGTTCTTCTCGATGAAGTACCGTGTGACCAAAATGTCTGTATAATTTTGAAAACTTAATAAATCACGGAATAATGTAGACACACGTGCTTGGAATGACATGGGGTTTTATTAGAAAAAAAAAGTTCAAAAAACGTCCGACAGATGGCGCTTCATCTGATCAGAAAAGCAATAATTAGCATAAGAAATTAAGACAAAGCAAAGATGATGTTCTTTACAGGAAATGCTCAATATGTTCACCATCATTCCTCAACTACAGCTGTAGTCGAGGAATAATGTTGTGAACAGCACTGTAAAACATGTCCAGAGTTATGGTGAGGCATTGGCGTCGGATGTTGTCTTTCAGCATCCCTACAGATGTCGGTCGATCACGATACACTTCCGACTTCTGCGACTTCATGTCACCCCAAAGCCAATAATTGCACGGACTGAGGTCTGGGGACTTGGGAGGCTAAGCATGACGAAAGTGGCGCCTGAGCACACGATCATCAACAAACGACGCGCGCAAGAGATCTTTCACGCGTCTAGCAATACTTTTTTTTTGTTCTAATATAACCCCATGTAATTCCAAGCATGTGTGTCAATTTTTACCTCTGTATCTACATTATTCCGTAATTTATTAACTTTTCAAATTTATCCAGACTTTTTGATCACCTGGTATTTGGGCCTTTGAGACACAACCGCTGACAATAAGTTCGGTGAATAGTTTTGTAACATTAACGTAGATGACAAACAGTTACCTTTCTGCCCTTCGAAAGGTCACCTATAACTATGCACCGCTGAGCTCTGCAATTCATGTCCTTTCAACTTTGCACGAAATTTTCCTATGGCGTGTTCAAAAGCCTCGTCACGTATCGTTGGAAGTCAGGAATATCTTCAAATCTCTTTTCTTTCAGGTTTGGAAACTTTACACGAAGTTTTCCTTCGGGGTGTTCAAAAACCTCCTGCGAATATGAACTTCTTGACTCAATTTTTTTAAGGTGTTCTGTATATTAAGGTTGGCAGCTTCATTTTTACTTACGAATTACGAGTCACACATCTTGGTACATCGACAAGTCTCGCTTATCCAGCCCAAACGATCCGCGGGGATTTCGAATTACCTGGGAATGTCGGTAATCGAGGAAATAAGATAATAGACGTAAATGTTTACTGGTGTCTTGTCTGGTACAGTAATTACTTTCTCTGCACAATACAATTAAAAAGTGTGAAAAGAGGTTAAGATATATTCAATACTGTCCAAAAATTTTTGCAATAGATTTTTGCTTGCCCGCCAAATCTCTCTTTCTCGCCGCCATGTTACGCATTCTCTATAGAAGGAACACATTAGTGGTGTAAGTCTCTTATTGTTGCTCGATGTATCCCAAGGCTGTTCCAAACGCTTTGAATCACATCAAGTTTAAACTTTAGGTTGCCGATAGTATTGCTTGTTATAACTTTTGTTATTGCCTTACTTCGCTAGCACCGTGGAGTTGCTGCTTCAATCTCAGCTGCGAGTCTTTTGCTTAGCAGCATTTTATAATTAACCCTGTGGCGCATAGCGTCCACCGAAGTGGACGTCTGTTATTTTACGTATTTCATTGCATATGCGATCCTTGTAGAACTCACAATGCATGCAGTCGACACCAGGGGACCCTTAGGCTGGGTGCTGGGTTGTAGGTGTCGCCAGATAAACTGACACGTGCCAGTTTTTCACCCAAAGGCAGTAGTGTGTCAAGATAGAGAGCGTGAAGTGCCAGCGAGCGGTTTAGAAATGCATTTCACCAGATGCACAAATAAGAGGCCAGTGAAATTTGCTCTAAATGCAAGGATTCTCTACGTCTAAATTTCTTCGAAAGTTGCAATACGAAAAGGTAAAAAATTCACAGAAAGAACTCTTAAGAGTTTCAAGTGTGCAGTGTCCACTTCAGTGGACATAACTGAATTTTTCCATGTGGATGGTAAATTGCAACAAATTTTTATATTTTATGATAATAGTCATTGTTCTTTACTATATTAACACAATTTCAAAATTTTCTCCCTGTCTGTTGGTAATTCATGCATCACAAAGCCGCATTCGTCACAGTTAAACAGGTATTCTCCGACCACACTTACACTGTCGATTAAATCACAGAATTAAAACGTATACCGATTCATTATTAGGTGCAACTTTTTCTCCGTAAATATTGAGTTGTCGAATTCGCACAGTCAGCAGCGCCTTAATTAAAGTACTACGGAACTGCAGGGCTGTTTGATTCAATATCGACCCAGATAGACACAAATGTTTCCTTATTATGAGTGAACCAAAGATACAAAGCTTTCCACTTGCTTTCATGGTTTTTTTTTTTTCTTCTAAGGCTTTGGATGTCTCTCTTTCTGAACATAGTTTTTCTGTTTGAACTCTGTTTATCTTCCAGTCACCTACAGTTACGCGTCCAACATCAGAAAATTGGGTTACTTTTAACGCTGTCTGTTGTCGAAACTGTTAATTACCTACGGTTTATTTTCCATGTACACTAACACCCTCTTTCTTTTCGAAGCCATCATGAAAAAGAAATCTAGGGGAAACAATCACCCACAGATAAGCACGGCGCGGCCTAAGGCACTAGCGATAATGCATGCAGTCAGACAATGACCCGGTCGCGCCAGAAAGTTGTATTCACAGCGCATGACTCATTATTCTTTGTCCCGATAGAGCACGGTCTGGTGTAAATATAAATTGTCTTACCTGTCGGATAACGCGGAATGTCAGATAAGCGAACGTCGGTTGTGCGACACTGTCACCCCACTTTCAATACTTATCAACCCACAAATGTGGCAATATAACACAAGATTCATGTATGTGAGATGGCTAATCTCGTTAACTTACATAGTATATAGGGCCTAACAGGCCCCAAAAATTCTTCACTTTTTAATAACGACTATTGAGCTAAAATTATGACATCTTACTTTACAGGTGAGACTGATCAACTACTTAAATATTGTTTCTGATATTTAGTTTCGTAACATTAACTATTGTTCATTATGTTAACAACAAACTTGCTTATCAAGCAGCACCTAATAATTACTCAAACTGTTTTTATAAACCGTAAACTAAACTTTGCAGCCGGCCGCGGTGGCCGAGGGGACTGAGGAGCTTCAGTCACGGTCTGCACGGCCACTACGGTCGGGGGTTCGAATCTCCCCTCGGGCATGGATATTTGTGCCGTCCTTAGTTGTAGGTAGTTCATAAGTATGTAAGTTTAGGGACTGATGACCCCGTAGTTAAGTCCCTTAAGCTTAACAAACATTTGATTTTTTTTAACTTTGCTAGGTAATTTTTTAGCACCCATAGACTGAACAATTAAATCACAATCAATAATTACCATTTTCTATCACTCAGCTGTTACTCAGTGCACTCGTTATTAATAAATGGCAATTGTTAACAATTTAACTTGGCAAATTTTATGCTGATACAAATTACTTTTTACTGATTTAAAATCTTTTAAGGTTTCTTTTATTTTAATCAGTTCTTATGGTTCATGTTGAGTCTCGGGACCTGCTTGGTAGTGCCTCGGGTTAATAACTTTGTTGATGCTAAATAATTGCAACCGGGTTCACTATTGATTTTGAGCAAAACTAGACGTTGGCTTAGCCGTACATTTCTAAAGACGGTAAATTGCTGAGATCTTACTTTGCAGCGACGGTGCGGCGTAGCTGGCAATTGTTGCTGGTACTTAGCGACGAAATATTATTTGCATTAGGCACACAGCGTTCCCCTTGACAATATTCCTCTCGATGCTGTGGCGCTGTGCCATAGACATACATTACTACACTGGCAAACGTCCCTCTGTGAAAGAAGCCTAACGCCGCCATCTTTCCTCACCTCACGTCATAAAGCTTTCTTACGATACTACTATGATCTTCTGATACGATATGACGCTCTAAGCTTTACTAATTGGTTTGAACATGATTTGCGTTTGGGCTAATACTTTCGCAATAATTAGTTTAACACATAGGCGTACACTGTGGAATCTTTTTACGAGAAGAATGTGTTACACGCGGTAAATTTTACTTAGCGTCCTGGCGGCCTCGAGTGATTATGTTGTCAATCATGTGACGTTGGCATTAGCCAATCGCATAACAGCGCAAATGTTGTGTCATGAAGTCTTCGTAGTTTTACTGAGTGAACGAGGGTACATACAAGAACATGTCAACCACAGAGCAGAAACAGCATTATTTATTTACTTTATAGTATGTACGAAACACTAATCATGTTAGTCTGTGTGGATTTCTAAGAATATTAACATCTTGTTGATGTTGCCAACATAATCATGTGAGGCTACTGTTACATACAGTTAAAGCAGACTGTAATTATCTGAAAAACACTCAGAAGAATAAAGATGTGTTTTATCCACGACAAATATCACGTTTATAACGGCCATACTATCAAAAAACCGAAGTTGATCGAAACTACTAACCGATTAATAAAAACAGGAAATGCGACTCAGTGTACGTGTTAAAGCAGACTGTAGATTTCGTAAGAAGTCTCAAAATAAGAAGAATACGTGTTATCCACAATAAACAACACTTTTTGATGACCATACTACTGAAAGAAACTCCTAAGTTGAATGAAATTGATACAGATTATTAATAATAACAGCAAATCAATACAACTCATTACTCTACGGCGTGTGTCAAAGCTTACTCCAGCTGAAAAAAATTTTGGCCTATATATCACACGAATTTCCCATATGTCAAAAGTCTAAAGACAGCGTAGTTACGTCGGTTCATCGGTATTTTTACAACTGTTTTCCGTAATAACTCAACTGACTGCCTACACGTTTATAGTATAGAAATATGGCGGCGAGACTTCACTGATACCAATGATATGTACATGGCATTGCCAGTCTAGTAATATATATCTGTGCGCTGTGCCCATGTCAGTTGTTTTGCCAATGACCACTTGCTCAGACTGCTGCATGTAGCAACACGGGAATGCCACGCTACGACGGCCTGCTGCTGCTGTCCAACTTTGCCACCACTCACTTCGAAAGCTCAACAACGACTCTACTCTCTCGCGTCTGGCGCCACCACTGCGCTCAGCGATAATAATGCCCTACACAAAGATGATACTAACTATGCCTCGCTAAGCCAATGTGTCTACTATAACACATTACAATATTCTCTTTTATATAGTACATAATCATTTTAACAGTCGTGCTTCACAGAAATCCTTCACATAGAATAATAATTCAATTTATATACAATACACATATAATAAACAGGCCACACGTTTTTCGTATCATACATCGTAACTGTGTTTACGTACTCCATCAGTGGCGTTGGTCACTGTGTTGTTGCGTTACAGAGTGAAATGTAGAGTGAGATGGAAGATAAGAGTGGGCGGCACGAGGTTTTGATTTTGAAGAGGTGTAGCTGAAGTGATGGGGGTAATTTGATATTAGGTGTGTAATGAAGAATAGTGTGGTGTTTTGATGTGGTAGAAGACAGAGAGTTAGTGGAAAGAAATTGTGGGGTTTATGTGTTTTTTCTATTATTTTATACACTGTTTGCTTTCCAATATTTATTTGGTCGTTCAGTAATTATTTGTTCTTTGATAATTCTTTGTGTATCTAGAGGTTTTCCTGGAAAGAGAGAAGGTGTCAGTCTCTACTGATCTGTCTGATTTCCATATTTTTTCTATGGTGCTGGGCCTGTGGTGTTCTTGTTTAAGGTGGTCTGCAAATTTTGAGTAGTTTGTACCTTAGAACTACTAACCGTATAAATAGAAGCGTGTTTATAACTTATACGTTCGTAATTCGCTCGATAATTATTACACGTTTCATGAAGGGTTTTTAAAAAACTTTTTGTAATAGTTACCTGCCAATCTTAGGCTGAATGACGATACGACAAGGGCTCTTATACTCACTACGAAGTATTACAAAAATAGCAAAATTATTCATGTTACTGAGTTTTTCAGTAATTAATAATAGTTAGAAAAATATAAAAGGTGCTATCACGCAATATATTGTAATATAAGCAACAAAACTATTCAACATGCAGAACAAACGTGTAAAACATGCTTTGATATCAAATAAACTCCGAAATACACTACTAGCCATTAAAATTGCTACACCAATAAGATATTGAGATGATAAACGGGTATTCATTGGACAAATATATTATACTAGAACTGACATGTAATTACATTTTCACGAAATTTGGGTGTATAGATTCTGAGAAATCAGTACAAAGAACAACCACATCTGACCGTAATAACGGCCTTTGACACGCCTGGGCATTGAGTCAAACAGAGCTTGGATGGCGTGTTCAGGTACAAATGCCCATGCAGCTTCAACACGATACCACAGTTCATGAAGAGTGGTGACTGGCGTATTGTGATGAGCCATTGGCTTGGCCACCATTGACAGACGTTTCCAGTTGGTGAGAGATCTGGAGAATGTGCTGGCCAGGGCAGCAGTCGAACATTTTCCGTATCCAGAAAGGCCCGTACAGGCCCTGTAACATGCGGTCTTGCATTATCCTGCTGAAATGTAGGGTTTCGCAGGGATCGAATGAAGGGTGGAGCCACGGGTTGTAACACATCTGAAATGTAACGGCACTGTTTAAAGTACTGTCGATGCGAACAAGAGGTGACCGAGATGTGTGACCGAGATGGCACCCCATACCATCAATCCAGGTAATAGGCCGGTATGGCGATGACGAATACACGCTTCGAATGTGCGCTCAACGCGATTTCAAACACTGATGCGACGATCATGATGCTGTAAACAGAAACTGGATTCTTCCGAAAAAAAAAAAAATGACGTTTTGCCATTCGTGCAGCCAGGTTCGTCGTTGCGTACAATATCGCAGACGCTCCTGACTGTGATGCAGCGTCAAGGGTAACCGAAGCTATGGTCTCCGAGCTGATATTCCATGCTGCTGCAAACGTAGTCGAACTGTTCGTGGAGATGGTTTTTGTCTTGCAAACGTCCCCAATTGTGGCTTCACGATCCGTTACAGCCATGCAGATAAGATGCCTGTCATCTCGACTGCTAGTGGTACGAGGCCGTTGGGATCCAGCACGGCGTTCAGTATTGCCATTCTGATCCCACTGATTCCATATTCTGCTAACAGTCATTGGATCGCGACCAATACGTGCATCAATGTCACGATACGATAAACCGCAATCGCGATAGGCTACAATCCGACCTTTATCAAAGTCGGAAACGTGGTGGTACGCATTTCTCCTCCTTATACGAGGCATCACAACAAAGTTTCACCAGGCAACGCCGGTCAACTGCTGTTTGTGTATGAGAAATCGGTTGGAAACTTTTCTCATGTCTGCACGTTGTAGGTGTCACCACCGGCGCCAACGTTGTGTGAATGCTCTGAAAAGCTAATCATTTGCATATCACAGCATCGTCTTCCTGTCGGTTAAATTTCGCGTCTATTGCACGTCATCGTGGTGCAGCAATTTTAAAGGCCAGAAGTGTACGTATTTACCCCAAAAGTAGCCATAAACGTGCAAACAATCATGAAATTGTCTGCAGCAGTTATATTCATCTCTAGAGGATTCGTGAATCAGCTGAAACTAGTCGTGACTGAAGCTAATTTTAACGATAGTTACTTAGTGATTTTAATCTATACATTTTCTAATGTGGCCGTTGGAGCTGAATTGCCCCTGTAATGGACTAGCGTTCCCTGTGCTCACCGCCGGCAGCCCGTGTTAGAAAGCCGGAGTAAGAAGGTCGGGCAGTCGGGACGGGCAGGGCAGAGGCGGCGGCTGATGCGGTGGGCGGGCCCAATCTGGCGGCGGACACAGCACGTCTGCCGCAGGGCGACCGTAGAGGCAGGCGGCAGGCAGAGGCCAAGAACGCTGTCTCACCTGAGTGCTTTCAGAATGGGGGAGCAGTTCGAAAAGGGCGTTCAAGTTCAGGAAAACACTGTAAATCTGCCGCTGAGTGATTCAGAGTAGCCGGCCGCGGTGGCCGAGGGGACTGAGGCGCTTCAGTCACGGTCTGCACGGCCACTACGGTCGGGGGTTCGAATCCCCCCTCGGGCATGGATATTTGTGCCGTCCTGTTAGCTAGTTCATAAGTAGTTAGTAAATTTAGGGACTGATGACCCCCTAGTTAAGTGCCATAAGCTCTACAAACATTTGAACATTTAAATTTAAAATGAACTACTGTACTTACACACAGGCCTATTTCATTGACGTCAATTTGCAGCAGGGTTTTGGAACATATCCTGTATTCAAATATTACGAATTATCTCGAACAGAACGATCTATTGACCCACGATCAATACGGATTTAGAAAATATCGTTCATGCGAATCACAACTAGCTCTTTAGTCACACGAAGTGGTGGGTGCTGTTGAAAGGGTTCGCAAATCGATTCCGTATTTCTTGATTTCCAGAAGGTTTTGGCACCGTACCTCACAAACGGCTTTTAATCAAATTGTGTGGTTATGGTATATCGCCCCAAATTTGCAATTGGATAGGGGATTTCCTGTCAGAGAGGACACAGTTTGTAGTGATCGATAGTGAGGCATCGACTAAAACAGAGGTGATATCGGGCGTTCCACAGGGTACTGTTATTGGTCCTCTGCTGTTGCTTATTTACATAAACAATTTCGGGGAAAATCTAAGTAGTTCTCTTAGCTTGTTTGCATTTGTCGCCGTCATTTACCGTCTAGTAAAATCATCTGAAGATCAAAACCAACTGCAGAACGATCTGAATAAGATATTACTATGGTCTAAAAATTGCCAATTGACTCTAAATAATGGTAAGTGTGAAGTTGTTCACATGAGTATGAAAAGAAATCCGTTAAACTTTGTTTACCTAGGAATTACTATTACATCAGACTTAAACTGGAAAGAACACGTAGATAAATTCGTGAGAAAGGCGAAACAGAGACTGCGTTTTATTGGCAGAACCCTTAAAACATGCAACGGAACTACAAAAGAAACTGCATACGCTACGCTTGTCCGTCCATTTTTTGGAGTATTGCAGTCCAGAGTGGGATCCTTATCAGGTGGGTTTGGCGGAGGACATCGAAAGAGTCTAAAGAAGGGCAGCTTGTTTCGTATTGTCACGATACATGGGAGACCGCGTTACGGAAATGATACAGGATCTGGGATGGGGATCATTACGACAACGGCGCTTATCGCTGCGGCGTGGGCTACTTACAAAACTCCAATCGCCAACATTCTCCTCCGAATGCGAAAATATATTGTTGACTCCCGCTTAAATAGGTAGAAATGATCATCAGAATAAAATACGAGAAATCAGAGCTCGAACGGAGAGATTCAGGTGATCTTTCTTCCCCCTCGAATAGGAGATAAATAGTATAATGATGATTCGATGAATCGTCTGCCAGGCACTTAAATATGATTTGCAGAGTATCCCATGTAAAGTAGATGTAAAAAAAAAGGTAGTACATCACCTTGAGTCCAAGGGCACCAGAACACTGACTGAATAATGATTTTCGTGCAGCCGAAGAACGCCGTATTTCGACTCGAACTGTACGTAATAGGCTGCACGAGATGCAACATCACTCCCGACGTCCATGACGAGGTCCAGCTTAGATACCATTCAGCGCTGTGCAGATGGGCCCAACAGCGTGCTGGATGGACTCGTGATAACTGGCATCGAGTGGATCTCACAGGTGACACTTGCTTCTGGCTTCAACCACACAATCGTCTGAGACGTTGGAGCCACCCTGGTTAGCCTGAACATCTTTGACACATCATCCAGCAAGTGCAGGAAGGTGGTGGTTTCCTCATGTTTGAGGGTGGTATCACTCGAGGCCACCGCTCGCCACTGATCGTCGTAGAAGGCGATCAAATGACTGTACTGTACAGGGATGACATCTTCGACGTGTAGGGCAAACATATCAGCAGCATTTAATCGAAGGATTCCTCTTCTTGGTCGTCAGTACTCGCGCTCATCGTGTACATCTTGTGAAAGCTTTCCTTCTCTCTCTCTCTCTTTCCAGGCATTAATCCCTTCTTGCAGGGTCTGCTGCTCTGCTACAACTCCTCCATTTGCAAGATGTCATGACATCTTGTGCCAATTAAGAATCGCGAAAGAATCGTGAACGAATCGTAGGAATCGATTCACAATGTCGGATTGAATCGCAAGAATCGATTCCTAAAAAAAGAATCGTTTGTCCAACTCTAGGGGAGAGGGTAGTGGACAGCAATGGTGACTTAAAACATTTTTCTCATGGCTTAGAATTTGAGATGCAAGCTTTCCAAAAAAAGTTCCCAAGCGTAGATCCCCTTTCCCCAGTTGGATAACTGGGGTAGGCTAGGGACACGCAAGTCGCCGAAGTGGCGTCCAGTTGAAAGACTTGCACCAGGCCAATGAGCCACACGAAATTGTCATTATTATTCTACTCTGAAGCCAACAACGTGCATGTCTGCCCTGATGATATCAATCCATCTCTTTGCCGGTCTTCCTCGTGGTGTTGTTCCACCTGGGTTGATGAAGAGTGCTGTTTTTGCAACTGAGTTGTCATGCTTTCTCATGACGTGGCCGTATCAGCGGAGATCGGCTTCACTCAGTTTGTGATGGGCGCGACACCAAACCTTTGCCGGATTTCTGTATTTTTAAATGATCACGCCGTGTCAGCAGCATCGACCAACGAAGCATCTTCATCTCTATGGTATGTAATATTTGCTCCTGTTGTTTCGTCATAGGGCGACACTCAGTCCCATAGATTGCGCTTGGCGTAACTTTGCTTTCAAAGTGTCCCGCCACACTTTGTCGTACCTTTTTTCTATATCGAAAAAGACTCCGGCTGGCCCCCTGAGCTATAAGCTTCCACGTCCTGCCTTGGAGAGCGAGGTATTGGTGGGTCTTATTAGCAGAGATGGCTGTCCACAACTCCGATATCTCGTTGTTGGCTGCGTGGAATGTCTGGCCATTATCACTGTAGATGGTGTGTGGAATGCGGGGTTGGAACACTTGCGGGGAGTGACACTTGCGGAGAACCCGGGGCCCTTGGGGCGGCTAATGGCTTTTCCTGGGTACAGGCATACCAAGACGTCTAGCACTGCTGTTGTCAAGTTTCCACACTGTCAACATAACACTAAACTCAGTGAAACTGCACAACCCTTTGCAAGCTGAAGAGCAATATAGTAACTTGTTCTAACTACATATTAATTCGTTGAGTGTTCCTCCTGAAAACAAGAAAGGTATTTTAATAGTGATAATGTTTGGAGAGTTATTAAGACATTCTTTTCTACTACAAGACGATGACTTTCCACAGTCATACCTCCTAAAAGCATGTTATTCAGAACATTAAGCATATCAAGACACCTGCACAAGCAATAAATATATTAGGCATCCTGCACATGTACATTGATGTAATTGACCACTATGTAGTTAACCCCACTATCACGCAAGTTGCATCTCTTTAAAAATAGCTACTATGCCTTTTAATAGGAGATGCAACCTTAAACCTTCAATTAAAAAACGTCAATAATAAGTCAATGAGTATTTTACATACTTGAAGCGTTTATTCGTAGACCTCAAAACGATTTGGCTGTATTCGAATTACAAATACATCTAAGAAATGTTTGAAATACGGAATTTGTAAGGGAATGTCACACACCGAAAAATGCTAAAGATAAATTCTATTTTATATCACCGTCATATCGAACCATTTTCACTCCGAACTTTGCATAAACCAACAGGGAGAAACAATTTGCAAGACTTCCAGGAAAAATTAAGCGAAATTGGCAGCCAATAGTTGGTTATAAATTACATTGCCTGTTAACTGTATAAATATAAATTACTGAATACGCGGAACTCCTGTTCAGTAGAGTCAAAAAGGTCTAAGGTAATAGGCAGTGGTTTACAATCAGATATCCGTATCACTCTCCTCCTCAAGAAGACTGGTGAAGATTTATATTCAGAACATTCAAGAAAAAGGATACTTTGGTGTTGAAACTACAAGAAGCTGCTCATTTACTCAGGAAGGGAAAACGTTATGGTGCCCGTAAATTTGAATGGCTGTATCTCTCGTAGTAACATTCATTTTTTGATAAAATGTTAAAATCCAATATACCAGAATTTTGTTTTTCTAAACTCAGTGCCAACTTTTTTTGTCGAAATTTTTGCAGGAAGTAGTCTTGACGTGATTTCATACTTCTATGCATTAACATTATCAAACATGTAATTTGTGTCACAAATTGCGCTGCCGGTCCGGTCGGAGGTTCGAGTCCTTCCTCGGACATGGGTATGTTTGTTTGTACTTTGCCTAAGTTATTTTAAGTAAGATTAAGTAGTGTGTAAGTCTAGCGACCGATGACCTAAGTAGTTTGGCCGCATAAGACTACACGTATACACGTAATTTATTTTACTACTGCTCCACTTCGCTCGGTGGGCCTTCCCGTGAATACGGCACAGGTAGCGACTGGAGGGCGTGGAGTAGGGGTGGTGTATCCCTACTTCTGGAACACCCTGTTCACTACCTGCAGCGTCCGGGTCTCCCCGCAAGTGTCTACACATTCCCTTTCCCCGCAAGTGTCACTCCCCGCAATTGTCACAAACTCGTGGAATGCCACGTCTGTCAGCAGAGAAGATGCAGAAGTTCCTAGTCGGCGGCACAACCAGCCGCGACAGCAACGAGCGACGCGCATCTGCAATCTGCGCATGCGCGCTCGCTGCGCGTCTGTCTCGCTGCACCAGATCCCCATTAGGAGCACGGTTGAGGGGGGTGGGGAAGGAGGACAGGGGGGGGGGGGGCGAGTGATCGCCGGCCAGCGGCAGTAAACAGTGTGCGGGCGCGCCTAACCGCGTGTTTACATAAAAGACGGCCGCCGTTACATAAGCGGCTCGGAGACAAGGCGCGCGTGACTATGAAAGTCAGATCCTCGTGGGAGCCGCGCTCAGCGCCCGACCACCGACCGGTTCCCCGCGGCCGACGAGGAAACTGGAGCGAGCGAGCGCGGCGTGCCGTGCCGTACCGGCTTATATGGCCGCAGGCTGCAACGAAAGCGAAACTGGGCGGCCGGCTGTCGGCTGCGAGCGCTGGCCGTACCGAGAGGGCGTCTGGGCCGGGTCTGCTGCCTCCAGAGGGACTGCGACCACAACAAAGCGCCCGTTAAAAAGGCGATCATATGAATCACTCGTCAGCGCAGGACCAAAGACACTGTTACATCTCCTCTACATCGTCTTGGACAAGCACGCAGAAATGCCGCAACACGTCGTGACATGAACTAAGGCCTACAGGCTTCAAAACAACATAGAATGAAAGTCTTTGGTGCCATCTCCCATGTTCATACCTCCTTGCCAGAGATTTTTGTTTATACACTCCAAGAGAACTACTCAAAGTGGCCATCAAGCTAATTTTGTGAATGTGATAATGGATGAGTGCAACTTGTATTTGTTTATATTGATTTGTAATATAATTTTCTTTAAATATGGAAGAATGTAGTGCTATAAAAATTGGCAATACATATATAAAAAATAGTAACTCGCGTCTTTGCTGAGTTTCCTAAGAACCCTGAGAAGTTCTGAAACCATACATTACAGGACCGTTTATTTATGATTGTCTTGTAGTCTACTAACTGAGGTGGGCAATGAGCGAGCCGCGCTCTCGGAGCCGCCTGCCTGAGCAGGAGCAGAGCCGCGAGCAGCTGGCGTCCATCACGTAGTTCCTGCTGAAAAGGCTAGATGGCGTTATGCGCAGCCAACGCGCTAACGTAGCCACAGAAATGCACCTGTCTGAGTGCGTCATAAAATAACTTACAAAGATAATAGTGCAGAATCTTTAGTATCCAACTTGAATGAACAGATTCCACTGCTAGGGGTATCTCCTGAAAAATGCTATTATAAGTAAGTAACTTATAAAGATAATACTGGAAACTCTTCTCTAAAACGTCCAGCGCGTGCAGTCGAGATGGCAAATATAAAGATAAGAGCGATGTTTTTTTTTTTTTTTTTTGTTTCAGAAGACACCGCTAACAGTACCATCTGTTAGTTCTAATTTTGTACTTAAGGATTTCCGTTATAATCTATAATATCATATTATGGTGCAGTACGCTGTGGAGTTCAAATCGGTGCGGTAAAGTGGCATTCTATTTTCCAGTTCAACTCTAGTTGGGTAGTTGGGACACCTACAACGTGCTGACATGAGGAAAGTTTCCAATCGATTTCTCATACACAAACAGCAGTTGACCGGCGTTTCCTGATGAAACGTTGTTGTGATGCCTCGAGTAACGAGGAGAAATGTGTACCATCACGTTTCCGACTTTGATAAAGGTCGGATTGTAACCTGTCGCGATTGCGGTTTATCGTATCGCGACATTGCTACTCGCGTTGGTCACGCTCCAATGACTGTTAGCAGAAAATGGAATCGGTGGGTTCAGGAGGGCAATACGGAACGCCGTGCTGGATCCCAACGGCCTCGCATCATTAGCAGTCGAGATGACAGGTATCGTACCCGCATGGTTGTAATAGATCGTGCAGAAACGTCTCGATCCATGAGTCAAAAGATGGGGACGTTTGCAAGACAACAACCATCTGCACGAACAGTTCGACGAGGTTTGCAGCAGCATGGACTATCAACTCGGAGACCATGGCTGCGGTTACCCTTGACGCTGCATCACAGACAGGAGCGCCTGCGATGGTGTTCGCAACGATGAACCTGGGAGCACGAATGGCAGAAGTCATTTTTCGGGTTAATCCATGTTCTGTTTACAGCATCATGATAGAAGCATCTCTGGCCGAGCATTCTGCGACGCTCTAGTCACAGTATGCACGGCCACTACGGTCGGGGGTGCGAATCCCCCCTCTAGCATGGATATTTGTGCCGTCCTCAGTAGTAGCTAGTTCATAAGTAGTTTGTAAGTTTAGGGAGTGATGACCCCGTAGTTAAGTAAGCTCTATAAACGTTTGAACATTTAGTCGCATCCTTGTTCGGCGACATCGCGGTGATCGCACATTGGAAACGTTTATTAGTTATCGCCGTACTGGCAAATCACCCGGCGTGATGGCATGGTGTGCCATTGGTTGGTTATACGTATCGATCACCTCTTGTACCCATCGACTGCACTTTGAACAGTGGCAGTTACATTTCAGATGTCTTACGAACCGTGGCTCTAACCTTCATTCGATCCGTGCGAAACCCTGCATTTCAGCAGGATAATGCACGACCGCATGTTGCAGGACCTGTACGAGCCTTTCTGGATACGGAAAATGTTCGACTGCTGCCCTGTGCAGCACGTTCTCCAGATCTCTCACCAGTTGAAAACGTCTGGTCAATGATGGCCGAGCAACTGGCTCGTCACAATACGCCAGTCACTACTCTTGATGAACTGTGGTATGGTGTTGAATCTGCATGGGCATCTGTAGCTGTACACGCCATCCAAGCTCTGTTTGACTCAATGCCCAGCCGTATCAAGGCCGTTATTACGGCTAGAAGTGGTTGTTCTGGATACTGATTTCTCAGGATCTACGCATCCAAATTGTGTGAAAATGTAATCACATGTCAGTTCTAGTATAATATATTTGTCCAATGAATACTCTTTTGTAAAAAAAAAAAAAAAAAAAAAAAAAAAAAAAAAAAAAAAATGCTCAAATGTTTGTAAAGCTTATGGGACTTAACTACGGGGTCATCAGTCCCTAAACTTACAAACTACTTATGAACTACTTACGAACTAGGACGGCACAAATATCCATACCCGAGCGGGGATTCGAACCTCCAACCGTAGTGGCCGTGCTGACCGTGACTGGAGCGCCTCAGTCACCTCGGCCACCACGGCCGGCACTCTTTTGTCATCTTCATTTCTTCTTGGTGTATCAATTTTAATGGCCGGTTGTGTAGCATACGGAAATTGGTACCTTCGATGCAAGAAATGTTTTGAGAACGTTGGCGGCCGTATTTCAGTCCTACTGTGCGTTGGTCCCCGTCCTTCCCTCGCGGTCATTTGCCCCTCTGCGGTGGCACCGCGCGCCGCTGACCACTGGCGCGTCGCTGTTCCGAACGCAGACGGGAGCGCCTCGGCGTGCCGCTATGCGCCGCTGTTAATTATGCAAATGCCGTATGCGGCGCGCGGCCTTCAGAGGTCGCCACACCCGACAGCGCTTCCCGCAGCCGTGCCAAACACCTAACGGCTGGCCGGCGCTCACACCACACGGCTAACGCATTTTTGTGTTTGTGCCACTTGACCTTCAGTATTCAAATGACAATCAGCCAAAGCCATTCTATGAAGCTCTCGAAAATTGTCGAGAAAATTTCACTGGAGTGTAGCAATGTATGGGAGTGAAATGTGGACGATAAGGAGTTCAGACAGAAAGATGTTAGAAGCTTTCGAAATGTGATGCTACAGACGAATGATGAAGATTACTTGGATAGATCACGTAACTAATGAGGAGGTGCTTAACAGAATTGGGGAGAAAAGGAGTATCCGCCGTATCCTAAGAGAAGGGATAGGTTGGTGCGACTCATTCTGAGACATGAAGGATTCATCAACTTACCATCAGAAAGAAGTGTGTGGGGCAAAAATCGTAGAGGGAGACCGAGGGACGAATACAAAAGGATGTAGGTTGCCGTTCGTATTCTGAGGTGCTTGCACAGTACAGGGTAGTATGGAGAGCTGCATCAAAGTAGTTTGCGTACTGAAGACCACAACAACACTTTCCTCAAACAGTATGGACGAGCTATTGACCCATAGTCAACACGGATTCAGAAAGTATCGTTCTTGTGATACACAGCTACTCGATACTCATAGATGTGATAGAAATGAGCGCATGGCTTTCCTGGCTGGGAGAACCCTTGCGGGTTTGTTCGGTCGCCTTTGTGTAAGTCTTTTTATTTGACGCCACGTGGGCGACTTACGTGCCAATGATGATGAGATGATGATGATTAGGACAACACACAACACCCAGACCCCTGCATGGAATCGAACCTGGGCTTCCTGCGTGGTAGTCAGCGACGCTACCGCTGAGCTACGGAGGCGGACATAGATGTGATGAGTACTACTGACGAGGGATCGCAAATTGATTGGACATTTCTATATCTCCTGAAGGCTTTTGACAGTGTACTTCACAAGCGTCTTTTTTAATATTCGCCTGCTTGTGGAATATCATCACGTTATGACTGACGGAGTCATCGAGAAGTGATAGCTGACGTGCCCCACGGAAGTGCTATAGGACCCCTTTTTCTACAATCGTATTGAGCATCTAGGATCACGTCAACAACTTCAGTTCCTCTTCATCCAATATTGTTGTTTCCTATTTTTTCATTATTCCCTCATTTTCTCCCCATGATTAGCTCTCTTCCTTTCTTCTGTCCATGTTGTTCATGATTTTTTATTTCTTCTGCTTTGAAAGCCTTCCAAATTTATTATTTTATTTTAAAACTGTTTCTTTCTCCTATTTCTGATTCTTTACTACTGTTTCTTTGTAGATCTTTCCTTACTTCTGTAATCTATGCTATTATCGATTTCTTCTTCCACAAATATTTTCATCTATTCGGTAGAGGTGCCCGAGAAAGGTTAAGTTTCTTTTGGCCATTACTTCAAAATCTTTCTCTATGTTTTTGTAGATCTCTTCATTACTTCTTAATTTACAACCGTCTTTTCAGTTTTTATTGTACCCATTATTTTTCTAATAATCCTTCTTTCCAGTGCCTCTAGTTCATCGTTCTTGCAGTTCATCGTTAGGCATTCAGATCCATATAAACATTCTGGTCGTACCACTGTGGTGTAGTGTTTTGGTTTTGTTTTTCTAGATATACATTTCTTTTTGAAAATTTTTTTGTCAAACCATATGCTCTTTCCATATTGTTAATTCTTACATTTGTTGCAGATTTTTCTAGTCTATTCTGTTGTATATTTTCTCCAAGATAAAAAATGTTCAAATGTTTGAATAGCTTATGGGACTTAACTACGGGGTCATTAGTCCCTAAACGTACAAACTACTTATGATCTAGCTAATACTAAGGACGGCACAAATATCCCGATGGGGGATTCGAACCCCCGACCGTAGTGGTCGTGCAGACCGTGACTGGCGCGCCACAATCTCTTCGCCCACCGCAGCCGCCACTACTTTTTCCAGGAGGTTTATTTGAATAACTGCTTCTGTCAGGTTTTCTGAAAGGATTGCAACGTCATCCGCAAAAGCCAAGGAGTTTACCTTAATTCCTCTTGTTTTCCAATAGGGCCCCTACTTTTTCTAATCTTTATAAACGATCTAGAAAATATTAGCATCTCTCTGACAAGGAGACCATATGGGTATCGGATTTTAGAATTTATTGATACTTATGGTACCGTGCGTGAAGTTCAGAACTCAAATAACAATCAGGCAAACCCATTCGACGCAAGTCTAAAAAATTATCGAGAAAATCGTCTTCAAAGTTTTGCAAGTGCACTTAAGTACCCATAATTAAATCATTTGCCGCATTTGTCTGTGTAGCTCAGGTGATAGCGTTATGGTCTTACAACCATTGGGTCAGTGGTTCGAGTCCTGTCTTAATACATCTTTTTTTTTTCGTTGTGTTAGAATCCTTACACAATTTTAATATCTAATGGTAATTTTTACGAAAAATGCACGTGTTCTCGTATATTTGTAATTTTCTTTATTTTATGAAATGTTGTTAATAATGATGGTTTCAATAAAAAACATGTTACATTTTTGCAGTGTTGGCTTCACTATTAGTTAACAGCGGTAGTCTTTGACTGTACAGTTTGTGAAAAGCTACAGATGCTGTATTTGGAAAGTCAACTCCATGGTTACTAAAGGCTTTCCAAGCAGCTAACCTACTCCACCATTGCTTTAGGTGACGACAGGGTGTGTAGATCTTCTAGATACTTATAAACAAAATCTGACACAAAACGTGTAATTTGATATCCTAAATATTATACGTAACAGGATTCGATAACAACGAAAAAGAAAAGGTCAAAGCGGGTTTCGAACTATCGACTCCATGGTTGTGAAGTCAGAGCACTGCCATCCGAGCTACACCGACAGTTGCTGCGTTTTTAATTATTGGTAATTAATAAATATGCACTTGCAAAAATTCAAAGTCTTTTTTCTCGATAGTTTTTTGGCTGATTGTTATTTGAGTTCTGAACTCCATGTACCACAAATATAAAGAAATTCTAAAATCCTATGTCCGTGTGGTCTCCTTGTGAGATTGGAGATGATGTCGTTAGTAAAGCCACCAGAAGATCAAAAGAAGCTTCTGTAGTAGTCTTGTGTAGTTTGCGAACGAAATAGTTCGGAAGAGCGCTCCCACAGGCAAACTACGCGAACTAGTTCGCAGTTCCCTCGCCTCTTCGTCCGCTCCTTTTCCGAAGACTGCCGGGTAACAGCGAGAGGACGCGGGAGCGCGCAGAATCGCGATTCCCTCTCGCCAGTTGCCGTCATTTCGAGCTGAGATGCAGCTCAGCTGTAGCGGTAGCAAAAGCCAAAACGAGCGGACGAACTAAAAAGAGCGACCTACTTCGCGGCCGAGCTGCGAACTAAAATGAGAGCTACCGGTCGCGAACTAAAATATGCGCGATAGGTGATAGTTCGCGAACAGAATTAAAAGTCACGTGTTTGCCTTCTGCTGATGAGAGCCATTTCAAGGTTAGCGTCCGCCTGCTAGATTACATAGTTCAATGCTACAAAATTTCTGTTTTGAAGTATTCTGCACTCTGCAATATCTGACTAATAAATTCCATAATGCCAAGATATAGACATAACTCTAAACTTAAAAGCGAGAAATTATCCACAAACTGTTTCTTTTGGTTTGCGTGACATCGTTAGCGGCTCAAGCAGCAAGCGCATGAAGCAGCTAGGTGGGGGAACTTCTCCCTCCACCTGCATGCGCAGACCACGCCGCTCAGCCGTCACTGGGAGCGGACGAACTAAAAGAACGAACTAGTTCGCGGCAGAGCCGCGAACTAAAGTGTGCGAACTATTATGCGCTAGTCTATTCTGGAGACCTGCCTGCCGGCCGCGGTGGCCGCGGGGACTGAGGCGCTCCAGTCACGGTCTGCACGGCCACTACGGTCGGGGGTTCGAATGCCCCCTCGGGCATGGATATTTGTGCCGTCCTTAGTATAAGGTAGTTCGTAAGTGGTTTGTAAGTTTAGGGACTGATGACCCCGTAGTTAAGTCCCATAAGCTTGACAAACATTTGAACATTTGGAGACCTGCCTGAGCACCAGCAGCTCGAGAAAATCTCTGTGCGCTCGAGTTGCCGCGCCTCGCACTCCCATCCCTGCACTGTGTGTCCACTACCTTGTTGCATTAATGTCTCCTATTGATAGAGGAGAGCAATTTTCTGTGCTCGGCGTGGCGGCACGCCCAGCATCCGCTGGTCGGCGGGACGTCTATTAGGATAAGAGCGCGCTAGCGCTGGCCGGCTCGTGATGTAGCGGCCGTGTCGGTCCCCTGCGACCGCACTCGCGTCTCAATGCCCGCAACCAGCCATAAAGCGACGCGATAAAACGGCGCTGCATCTGCGCATTGTGTCCGCGGGCCGCGTATTTCATCCGGCACAAAGGCCGGCGGAATGCGCATGCGCAGCACAGGCCGGCGACTGCGCATGCGCCGTCCGGCCCCGAGTAATGACGGCTGCATCCGTCTCCAGTCCTACAGCCACATTCCCTGCGTTCTCTTAACAGCTCCTAAAGCCGTCGGCACACGCAGCATGTGTCTCAGCGAGTGTGGTCAACATGCCGAGTTTCTGACGTCACAACGTGCGCACCCCTAAGGCCGGTATTACACCGTAAAAGATCTTCGACAAAGATCTATTATCAAAGCCCTTTGGTCAAATCTTTGACGGTGTTCAAGGGTATCTTTTATAAAAGATTTCTTCATAAAAGTTACAACGAGGGCCTTGCTTTTATAAAAAGTTCGCCATTGTATAGATGCGTCTATTCTTTTGATTGTGTAAATGATAGGATTCTTCTAGATAAGCTTAAGTATTGTGGTATGAGTGGGACAGTGCACAAATGGTTTAATTCATAGTTAACCGGAAGACTGCAGAAAGTTGAAATAAGCAGTGCACGTGATATATATATGAAACAATTAATTCCTCTAACAGGGGAGTTATCAAAAATGGGGTCCCACAAGGTTCGGTCTTGGGTCCCTTGCTGTTCTTAATATATATTAATGACTTGCCATTCTACGTTCACGAAGATGCTAAGCTAGTTCTTTTTGTTGATGATACAAGTGTAGCTATCACACCTGACAAACAGGAATTAACTGATGAAATTGTATCTGATATCTTCCAGAAAGATATTAAGTGGTACTCTACAAATGGGCTCTCATTAAACTTTGATAAAACCCAGTACGTACAGTTTCATACAGTAAATGGCATGACACCATTAATAAATTTAGACTTTGAACATTAATCTGTAGCTAAGGTAGAATATTCAAAAATTTTTAGGTGTTTGTATTGACGAGGGACTGAATTGGAAGAAACATATTGAAGATCTCATGAAACGTTTGAGTTCAGCTACTTAAGCTATCAGAGTCATTGCAAAATTTGGTGATATACATCTCAGTAAATTAGCTTACTACGACGATTTTCATTCATTGCTTTCATATTCTTGGGCAATTCAACATTGAGTAAAAAAGTATTCATTGCACAAAAGCGTGTAATCAGAATAATTGCTGGAGCCCCCCCAAGAGCATCCTGCAGAGATTTATTTAGGGATCTAGGGATCGTCACTGTAGCTTCACAATACATATATTCACTCATGAAATTTGTTATTAACAACCCGACCCCATTCTAAAGTAATAGCAGTGTGCATAGCTACAACATTAGGAAAAAGGATGATATTCACTGTTCAAGATTAAATCTAACTTTGGCTCAGAAAGGAGTGAATTATGCTGCCACAAAAGCCATTGGTCACTTAGCAAGTAGCATCAAAAGTCTGACAGACAGGCAACTAGTATTTAAAAAAAAATTAAAGGAATTTCTGAATGGCAACTCCTCCTACAATGTAGGTGCATTTTTAGATAAAACTTAAAAAAATAAAAATTTTAAAAATAAAAAACAAAACAAAAATGTAATAAAAATCTTTAAAATATTGA
The DNA here is from genome assembly GCA_026315105.1 of Locusta migratoria. Lineage (NCBI taxonomy): Eukaryota > Metazoa > Arthropoda > Insecta > Orthoptera > Acrididae > Locusta > Locusta migratoria. Next base: position 811,872,168 of record CM048745.1, read on the forward strand.
TTGTCAAGTGTAGACAACATTTACTAGACTGACACGTTCCACATCATTACGAAATATCGTATATATGATCTATGGAACAAGTATTAATCTAATTTAATCTAATCTAATCTTGCTTTGGTGCCTTTCAACCTACAGATTAACATCAAAGAGCATTTGTTTTGTCGCTACTGCCACAGTGATCGTTTCAAAGTATGAAGTGTACGGAATATTTCGGAACACAAAGCATATTTACTAAAATATACTGTTAGAATCATAGAAAGAGAAAGCGGTAATTTTGAAGATGTGATTCACAGCACGGCGGCGTCGTCCAAACGTTATATATATCGGAGTCGTTCATTTAGGATGTGGTTAGGCAGGAACCTATTAGACTCGAAGGCATGAAAGGGAAGCATTAGTTGGGAAGGGAGTAAGATAGGATTGTAGCCTTTCTCCGATGTTATTCAATTTGTACATCGAGAAGGTGGTGAAAGAAAGCAAGGAAAAAATTTAGAGTAGGGATTAAAGTTCAGGGGGAAGAAATAAAAACGTTGCGTTTTGCTGATGACATTGTAATTCTGTAAGAGACAGCAAAGGATCTGGAAGAGCAGTTGAATGGAATGGACAGTGTGTTGAAGAGAGGGTATAAAATAAACATTAACAAGAGCAAAACAAAAATAATGGAATGCGGTCTTAGAAAATCAGGCATTGCTGAAAGGATTAGATTAGCTAACGAAACAATGAAGGTGGTAGATGAGTTTTGTTACTTGGGTAGTAAAATAACATGCAATGGTCGCAGTACAGAGGATATAAAATGCAGAATGGCAATGGGAAGATAGGCGTTTTTGAAAAAGAGAAATTTGTTAATATCGAATATTAATTTAAGTGTAAGGAAGTCTTATCTGAAGGCATTTGTGTGGAGTGTGGCCTTGTATGGGAGTGAAACATGGACGATAAACAATGCGGACAGGAAGAGGAAAGAGTCTTTAGAAATGTGGTGCTACGGAAGAGTGCTGAAGATTAGGTGGGTAGATCGCATAACTAATGAAGAGGTACTGAACAAAATTGGTGAGAAAAGGAATTTTTGGCATACCCTGACTAGAAGAAGGGATCGCTTGGTATGACACATTCTTAGTAGAGGTCTGCATTATGTCCGATTTTTACCGGCGAGTCTCGCTTGCCCCTCTGGCTCTCGGGAGTACGCGACCGAGCGTCCTCTTTAACCGGTTGCGGGCAACCGAGCGCCAGCGCTCGGCCGAGCGCGCCGGACGCTCGGTCGGTCACCAGTAACCGGCGCACTCTGCGCCAGCGAGCTGCACTTCGTCAGACTGGTTAGATTAATACTTCTTCCATAGATCATGAATACGACACTTCGTAATGATGTGGAACTTGTCAGTGTAATAAAAGGTGTCTGTACAAGATATTACATTACACAAAATGTTATATGACACAAATATATTTTGTATTCTTTTTATTTTTATTTTTATTATTATTATTATTTTTTTATTTTTTATTTTTAGTTTTACTAATTTATATCTAAAAATTCATCCATTGAGTAGAAAGAGTTATCATTCAGTTATTCGTTTAATAAATTTTTAAATGCTAGTTAGCTACCTGTCAGGTTTTGATGCTGTTTGATAGGTGACCGAAGACTTTTGTGGCAGCGTAATTCACCCCTTTCTGTGCCAAAGTGAGATTTAACCCTGCATAATAATATCGTCGTTTCTCCTGGTGTTATACCTATGCACACTGCTATTACTTTTGAACTCGGTTTGCCGCGGCGGATTAGCCATGCGGGATACGCACGGCCGTTCGCCATCTGGGGTTCGGGTCCCCTCTCAGGCATTGGTGTCTGTGTTATCCTCAGGTTAGTTTACCTCAGTTTAAGTTGTTTGCAAGCTACAGACTAATAAAGCAGTATAGTCCGATAGATTTACAAACATGTGAACATGTGTGTGAACTAGGTTGGATAATTAACAACAAATTTCATAAGTGAATATATATTCTCTGAAGTAACTGTGAGGATGCCTAAATCCTTAAATAGATGTCTCCAGAACGATCTTGGGCGCGCTCCAGTAATTATTCTGATTATACGATTTTGTGCAATGAATACTTTTGTACTTAATAGTGAATTACCTCAGAATATGATGCCATACGAAAGCAGTAAATGAAAATAGGCGTAGTAAACTGTTTTACTGAGATTCTTATCGCCAAAATTTGGTAAAACCCTAACAGCATACGTAGCTGAACCCAAACGTTTTAGCAGACAATCAATGTGTTGCTTCAAGTTTAGTCTATCATTAATTCACACATCTAAAAATTTAGAAAATCTCTGGTTTCCCTTCAAAACGAACGAATAACTTCGATGAATCTTAGCTACAGACTTCTGTTCAAAGTCTATATTTATTACTGGAGTTGTGCTATTTACTGTACGGAACTGTAAATGCTGTGTTTTATCTAAAGTTAATGAGAGTCCGTTTGCTTAGAACCACTTGTGAAAGACGTTATTTACGATTACATCAGTTAGTTCTCGTTTTATGGTTGTGATTATTATACTTGTATCATCAGCAAAAAGAACTAATCTTCATTGCCGGCCGCGGTGGCCGAGGGGACTGAGGCGCTCCAGTCACGGTCTGCACGGCCACTACGGTCGGGGGTTCGAATCCCCCCTCGGGCATGGATATTTGTGCCGTCCTAGTTCGTAGGTAGTTCATAAGTAGTTTATAAGTGTAGGGACTGATGACCCCGTAGTTAAGTCCCATAGACTATACAAACATTTGAATATTTTTTTAACTAATCTTTATCAATGTAGAATGGCAAGTCATTAATGTATTTCAGAGATGAGAGATCACCGCTTCATATTAACAACTTAGTAATTTCTTTTACAAATGTCTTTCGTTGTTTACTATTAGTTCTATAACCCACATACTACAACTGTATATGTCACATTTGATGTTTGATAGTTGTAAGTTTAGGAATTGATGATCCCGCAGTTAAGTTCCATGAACTTTACAAACATTAAACATTTTTAAATATACTTTCTATGAGTTTTACCATTTTTATTTTAAGTCGTATCTATTCCAGAAAATTCCCCATTACTGTATGTGACATGGGGAATTTTTTGGTATACATAAGACTTAAAATAAAAATGGTAAAACTCATAGAAAGTATAAAATTCAAGAAGACCTGTCTGAAGAAGTAAATTTTTAAATATTTTGCAAACTACTGGAGTTTCCACCATTGAGGTGATCATGTCTTCCAGTAACTGCAACGTTAAAAACTGTAATTTCTGTATGTAGTATTTCGTTTGTTTTGGTAGACAAGCGGTAATTCAGTAGTCTAATCTTGCGTTATGTGCAGCGTATCTCCTTGTGGTTATCAGACCACAGATCAGCGTTCAAAGAGCACATTTTGTTCTTTAAAGCACATATTAGCTGGGACACCATTGTCAACCTATTTTGTCGGCCTTTTCTCTAATATGCCGCGATACAGTGGTGGGGTGCGGAAGAACATCTTCTATATTGATTTTGCCATACGTGGCGCGAACATTGATGAGCTCCTGCGAATAATTCTTGAAGCCAATCTTACTTAAAGTATTTAATGGTAGCAAACCTAATCCGCCCATATCGACCAACATATCAACAAGAACTTTCTTTATGCAAGTTGGTACTGCAAGTGGTCGGTGTAATTCTGCTCCGCATTTACTTTTGCAGTGCCGAATCATACCTATTGTGCTTGACTGGTACGTAAGTATAGTATCGCATGTGGTACATTGCACGAAACCAGCAGAAACCTGTGTGACAGGATCCACTACAAGTGCAAAAGATTTCCAAGGTTCACTTTTCGACACCTCTTCCGATATGTCTTTCTTCTTCAGGATTAACGAGCCGCTCCTAATTTTCTCCACAATACTTCTTTTTGTTTCATGAATGGAGCCTTTACGACCTGTAGTTCGTTGATCCACAACGCTGTCTGCGCTGCTCAAAGCCAGGTCGGTCTCTAATACGATTCCACAGTGTTGAGAGATCGGCGGTCGCGCTGTCACCGGCCGAGACTACGAGCGCGCTCGAGCGCCCGGCAGCGCTCGAGCGCCCGGCTGTAATCGACACTTCCGCCGGTAACCGAGAGGCGGAGGGCGACCGACCGGCCACACGGGGCATTAGACGGCCACAGCCGTGTCGCAGCGTGGGCCTACCCCAGCCGTCAAGCAGCGGCACGAAACGGGAAATGCTCGAGCGGTTGTTTTCATCGAAATGCAGAGCTCTAATTCTTAGACATCAAGGAATCGTAAATTTATCATTGGAGGGAAGTGAGTGGGGTAAAAATAGTAGAGGGAGACCAAGAGACGCGTATAGTAAGCAGATTCAAGTAGATGTGGGTTGCCCTTCTTACATCTACATACATACTCCGCAATTCACCGTAAGGTGCGTGGCGGAGGGTACACTGTACCACTACTAGGCATTTCCTTTCCTATTCCTATTCCCAAATTGAACGAGGAAAAAAAGAATGCCTATATGCCTCCGTACGAGCCCTAATTTCTCTTATCTTGTCTTTGTGATCTTTACACGAAATGTAAGTAGGTGGCAGTAAGATCGTACTACACTCAGTTTCATATTCCTGCCCTCTAAATTTACTTAACAGAAATTCACGAAAAGAACGTCGTCTTTCCTCCAGCGATCCCCAATTGACTTGCCGGAGCATTTTCGTGACACTCGCGCATTGGTCGAACTACCGGTAACAAATCTAGCTGCTCGTCTCTGAACCGCCTCTATGTCTTCCTTTAATCTGATCTGCTACGGGTCCCAAACACTTGAGCAGTACTCAAGACGTGGTCGTACAAGCGTTTTATACGCGGTCTCCTTTACAGGTGAAGTACATCTTCCCAAAATTCTACCAATAAACCGAAGTCGGCTGTCCGCCTTACTCACAACTGTCCTTACATGCTCGTTCCATTTCATATCGCTCTGCAATGTTACGCCTAGATATTTGAACGACGCGACAGTATCAAGAAGCTCACTACTAATGCTGTATTCGAACATTATGGGATTGTTTTTTCTACTCATGGGCATCACCTTACATTTTTCTACATTGAGAGCTAGCTGCCATTCTTCGCACCAACTAGAAATTTTGTCTAAGTCATCCTGTATGCTATTACAGTCAGTTACAGACGACACCCTCCCATTCACCGCAGCATCATCAGCAAACAGCCGCAAATTACAACTTACTCTCTCCATCAGATCATTTATATAGATAGAAAATAATAGCGATCGTATCACACTCCCCTTGGGCACGCCTGACGACACACTCGTCTCTGATGAACACTCGCCATCGAGAACAACGTACTGTGTTCTATTACTTAGGAAGTCTTCCAGCCAGTCACAAATCTGTGAACCTATTCCATAAGCTCGTATCTTCGTTAGCAGTCTGCAGTGTGGCACCGCGTCGAACGCCTTTTTGAAGTCGAGAAAAAAACAATCCGCCTGTTGCCCTTCGTCCATGGCTCGCAAGATGTCAAGTGAGAAAAGGGCAAGCTGAGTTTCACATGAACGATGTTTCCTAAACCCCTGCTGATTCATAGAAAGAAGCTTTTCCGTTTCAAGAAAATTCACTATATTCGAACTGAGAATATGCTCCAAAATTCTACATGAAACTAATGTCAACGATATTGGCCTGTAATTGTGTGGGTCAGTTCTCATTCCTTTCTTATAAACGGGAGTCACCTGCGCTTTTTTCCAATCACTAGGAACTTTGCGCTGAATTAAAGATTCGCGATAAATGCAAGCTAAGTAGGGGGCCAATGCCGCCGAATAGTCGTTGTAAAACCGAACTGGTATTCCATCCGGACCAGCAGACTTTTTCGTATTTAGCTCTCTCAGCTGCTTCTCTACACCGGAAATACCTATTGCTATGTCCCCCATTTTGTAATTAGTACGTTGATCAAATGATGGTACATTTGTGCGGTCCTCCTGCGTGAAAGATTTCTTAAAGGTTAAATTTAGAACTTCAGCTTTCCGTTTGCTTTCTTCTATTACTGCCCCGGAATGATCAACGAGTGACTGGACAGTGGGCTTTGACCCGCTTATCGGGCTGAACAGAATTGGTGAGAAAAGGAATTTTTGGCATACCCTGACTATAAGAAGGGGTGGCTTGATAGGACACATTCTTAGACATCGAGGAATCGTAAATTTATCATTGGAGGGAAGTGTGTGGGGTAAAAATCGCAGAGGGAGAGCAAGAGACGCGTATAGTAAGCAGATTCAAGTGGATGTGGGTTGCCATTTTTATGAGGAGATGAATAGGCTTGCTCAGGATAGAGTAGGGTGGAGAGCTGAATCAATCCAGTCTCCGGACTGAAGACCATAACAACAACAACATTATTGCCGCCTACAGTGTGTGAGTTCATCTCATGTCGCTGTCGCCACGCGGTCTGGCAGGCTTCTGTCTGTTCATTGCTATTCACAATTAGATAGTGGACGTGGCTAAATTAGCTGCCGGCCGTATTTAATTATTTCGTTTATTAAGTAGCCGAGTCACGGAGGTGGTGATGGATTTGCTGATGCGCGCCACCGACCACTGGCATTCGGAGGAGAATGTTGGCGATTGGAGTTTCGTAAGTAGCCCACGCCGCAGCGATAAGAGACGTTGTTGTAATGATTCCCATCGCAGATCCTGTATCATTTCCGTAACGCTGTCTCCCCTGTATCGTGACAATACGAAACGAGCTGCCCTTCTTTGGACTCTTTCGATGTCCTCCGTTTAACCCACCTGATAAGGATCCCACACTGAGCTGCAATACTCCAAAAATGGACGGACAAGCGTAGTGTATGCAGTTTCTTTTGTAGTTCTGTTGCATGTTTTGAGGGTTCTGCCAATAAAACGCAGTCTCTGGTTCGCCTTTCCCACAAAATTATCTACGTGTTGCTTCCAGTTTACGTCTGAAGTAATAGTAATTTCTAGGCATTTCGTAGAGTTTACGGCCTTCACTTTTTATTATTTTATCTTGTAATCAATGTGATTCAACGACATTTATGATGCTGCAGGACCAACAATCAGGAAATTAATATTATTTTCTCATATTGCCGCCTACAGTGTGTGAGTTCATCTCCTGTCGCTGTCGCCACACGGTCTGGCAGGCTTCTGTCTGTTCATTGCTATTCACAATTAGATAGTGGACGTGGCTAAATTAGCTGCCGATCGTATTTAATTATTTCGTTTATTAAGTAGCCGAGTCACGGAGGTGGTGATGGATTGGCTGGCGCGGGCCACCGTCCACTGTTGCGTCGATATTGTGAGCGCGTCGCGGGGTGACGCGGCCCCAGTCATGCAAATGCTGGCCGGGCGACCAGACGTGAATTCTGGACGTGACGGTGCAGTCACTCTTCCACGGCTGGCTGGCGCCGTGGCGTGCCGGGCCTGCAGAGAGGCGTCGGGCGGCCTTCAAAGGTCGCCACCGCTGCCGGTGGCTGGCGACGCCAGTGGCAGGGTGTCGGGTGTCAACCACCGGAGCAGGATGGAGCGCGACGCAGCGCGACCAGCCAGGCACTTGACAGTTCAATACATATTAAAACAGGCCACTCATCAGGCATTACAGCAATCACAAAACATAATCCGTTTTGATGCCAACGTACAACTGTGTCTCGATCAATTATCGAGGCAAATCACGCACCGGTTGTCAATTTCATACAACTTATGCAACTGCAAAGATAGATACCGCCTACAGGAAAATAAAAGAGATATTTGGAGACAAGAAAAGCAGCTGTATGAATATCGAGAACTCAGACGGAAAACCAGTACTAAGCAAAGAGGGGAAGGCTGAACTGAAGGAATATATAGAGGGCCTATACAAAGGAAATAAACTTGAAAGCAGTATTGGGTTTCAAATGTTTGTAAATCTATCGGACAGAACTGCGTGGTCATCAGTCCGTAGCTTACAAACTACTTAAACCTAGATAAACTAACCTAAGGACAACACACACACCCATGCCCCAGGGAGGACTCGAACCTCCACGGCGAGCAACCGCGCGCTCCGCAGCGAGGCGCTTTAGACCGCTCGGCTACCGGCCTTCAAAGGTCGTGGCTGGCGACGCCAGTGGCAGGGGTGTCGGGTGTCAACCACCGAAGCAGGATGGAGCGCGACGCAGCGCGGCACTTGACAGTTCGATACATATTAAAACAGGTCCACTCATCAAGCATTACAGCAACCACAAAACATAATCTGTTTTGACGCCGTCGTACAACTGTGTCTCGATCAATTATCGAGGCAAATCACGCACCGGTTGTCAATTTCATACAAGTTATGCAACTGCAAATATAGATACCGCCTACAGGAAAATAAATGTGATATTTGGAGACAAGAAAAGCAGCTGTATGATTATCAAGAACTCAGACGGAAAACCAGTAATAAGCAAAGAGGGGAAGGGTGAACTGTGGAAGGAATATATAGAGGGCCTATAAAAAGGAAATAAACTTGAAAGCAGTATTCTAGAAATGGAAGACGAAGTGGAGGAAGATGAGATAGGAGATATGATACGGCGAGAAGAATTTGACAGAGCTCTGAAGCACTTGAGTCGAAACAAGGCCCCTCAAGTAGATGATATTCCGTCTGAAATGCTGATGTCGTTAGGAGAGCCAGTCATGAAAAAATTGTATCATCTGGTATGCAAAATGTATGAGACAGGGGAAATACCCTCCGACTTCAAGAAGAATATTGTAATTCCAATTCCAAAGAAAGCAAGTGCAGACAAGTATGACAATTACAGAACTATCAGTTTAATAAGTTGCAAAATACTAACACGAATTATTTACAGACGAATGGAAAACTTGTGGAATCCGACCTTGAGGAAGATCAGTGTGGATTTAGGAGAAATGTAGCAACACGGGAGGCAATACTCATATTACGACTTATCTTAGAAGATAGGCTAAGGAAAGGGAAACCTACGTTTTCAGCGTTTGTCGATTTGGAGAAAGCTTTTGACAATGTCGACTGGAGTACACTCCAAATTCTGAAGGTATCAGGGGTAAAATATAGGGATCGAAGAATTATATTCAACATATACAAAAACCAGACAGCGGTGATTAGAGTCGAAGGGCAAGAAAGGGACGTAGAGGTTGGGAAGGGAGTAAGACAGGGTTGTAGCCTTTTCCCGATGTTCTTCAATCTGTACATTGAGCAGGCACCGAAGGAATGGAAGTAGAAATTTGGAGAGGGCATTAAAATGCAGGGAGAAGAAATAAAAACATTGCGGTTTGCCGATGACGTGTAATTCTGTCAGAGACCGCAAAAGATATGGAAGAGCAATTGAATGGGATGGACAGTGTCTTGAAAGGAAGATATAATATGAACATTAACAAGAGTAAAACGAAGGTAGTGGAATGTAATGTCAGAAAATCAGGCGATGCTGAAGGAATCAGATTAAGTAATGAGACAATAAAAGTAGTAGATGACTTTTGTTATTTGATAGCAAGATAACTTCCGATGGCCGAACTAATGAAGATATAAAATGCAGAATGGCTATTGGAAGAAAAGCGTTTCTAAAGAAGCGAAACTTGTTAACATCCAATATTAATTTAAATGTTAGGAAGTCCTTTCTGAAAGCATTTGTCTGGAGTGTAGCATTGTATGGGAGTGAAACGTGGACGATACGGAGTTCAGATAAAATGATGATAGAAGGTTTTGAAATGTGGTGCTACAGACGAATGATGAGAATTAAATGGGTAGATCACGTAACTAATGAGGAGGTGCTTAACCGAATCGGGGAGAAAATGAGTTTAAGGCATATACTGACTAAGAGAAGGAATAGATTGGTTGGACACATTCTGAGACATCAAGGAATTGTCAACTTAGCATTAGAAGGAAGCGTGTGGGGTAAAAATCGTAGAGGGAGACCGAGGGATGAATATAGTAAGCAGATTCAAAAAGATGTAGATTGCCGAATGTATTCTCAGATGAAGAGATTTGCACAGGACGGGGTAGCTTGGAGAGCTGAATCAATCAAGTCTGCGAACTGAAGACAACAACATCAACAACAACAACAACAACATGCAACTTTAAATTAGTCTAACTTAGACCAGACGCATTTCGCTTTATTCTAAAGCATCTTCAGTGGTCAACTGTACAAGAAATGTTTGGTTTTACATTATTTGTTTGATTAAATTCGATCGATAACAGTTCTCATGCAATAGGGTTATTTTGATTCTGAATAAAATGGACTACTAATATTACTCTGTAAAAGTGCAGTTTATGCGGCAGCGGCTAGCCGTCGCGGTCGCTAGGTTAGGAACGGCAGAGCAGCCAATCACGAGAGGCGATGCCGCGGCCAATAAGAAAGAGCGTTACAATTGTACTATGAAAACAAATCGAAGCGATGTACGGAAAAGTTATTGACGATCAACAAGTTATAGTTACTAATAGTGTGCTAATAGTGTGCATTTCGGCAAGAAGATGTTAAGAAACGTAGATTGGTTGTTATTTCAGAGCCTGTTTCCAGTGAAGGCGACTTTTTGGCCATACTATATAGTAAAAATAAAATAAAACATGCTGTACTCTATGGTTGACAAGTTCTTGTATATACCCTTGTTCATTCAGTAAAAGTAATTGCGGTAATATCCAAGAATGGTTGCAATCGAGGTAGCTCAGACTGAATTGATGTACATCGAACGTACAATTGTAAATCGATTGAGTGTTTCTGAACCGGAGATTCTATACTAACTAACCTAACTTTCACTTAAAATGATCAATGTTTCATAAGGATTATAAAATAATTAAAACATGTTATACCTGCTTTATGGCTAACAGGTTCTTGTGTGTGCCCTTGTCTGGTCAGTAGAAGTAATTGGCCTCGTAAAAACCTTGAAATCCTTAATGACTAGGTCACTGTAATTAATTCCACATGTTCCTCCGCGAACTAACTGTCGAAAAGCAGTTTCATAAACTGTAACATAGCACAAACACAACAAATTAGAAACCACAGTCGCAAATACGTGGCACACCATCAATAACATTAAAAATAATAATTGCGATGTACGCCGGAAATCGAAGTAGTAATAATAAGTCACTTATGACTCTAATACGACAATTATCTAGAAATCTCTTATAAATGAAAAATCAGTTACAATCACACAAACACCGCACCGAAACCTCTAATAAACTTCGAAATTGAAGCCGAATTTACTCTAATGAAACACACAATCTTATTGGGCGGAAAAACTGGACTCCCTATTGAATGCTCTGCCGTTCCTAACCTAGCGAGCGTGACGGCTAGCCGCTGTCGCATAAACTGCACTTTAACCATATTACTCACGTACTTTTATGTTTGTTTTGTAGCACATTGCTACTTGCTGTCACTGTTTATATTTACACTATTTATATTTACACTTTCTTATAAAGTTTTTGAAAAATGGTCATTTCTATGGCCTGGCCGGCTTTGTATGTCGTTTGTTTTGTTTATACTATGTGTCTGCGTTATTTGCTTCAAGCTCTTCGGTTCGCACTGTGAGAAGTGTTTTTCTTTCGTTTCTCTCTCTCTCTCTCTCTCTCTCTGTCTGTCTGTGTGTGTGTGTGTGTGTGTGGTGTGTGTGTGTGTGTGTGTGTGTGTGTGTGTGTGTGAGAGAGAGAGAGAGAGAGAGAGAGAGAGAGAGAGATTCTGATTTGCCGTAGGTGTGTGTGTGTGTGTGTGTGTGTGTGTAGAGTTGTTGTTGATTTATGTAGTCGTATTATGTGGCTGGTTTGAGGGAGGGGGAGGTTGGTCTTTGTCTACTGTGTGTTCTATAAGTTTAAATAATGTTTAGTTGCTAATGTTTTCTTGGTCATTTAATACGTGTTTCTTTTCTATTAATGCTATTAACAAGTGTTTGTCTTTGCAAGTTTCGGAACTACCTTATTCGATTTTTCAAGTACTTAACATACTTTACATGTCCGGGTATTTCAGATTATAAGCCACATGAATGGCTTTGTCTTTTAGTACGATAAGGTCTGTTACTGTGCAAGTTTTGCCTATTTATGGGCACATCGTTAGAGGTTGATAATCTTATATTGCACCGCACTTTAAGAAATCGTTCACTTTGTAGCCCCATTTCGTCATGTTCGTTCTTGAGAGATTAAGCGATCCTCCATGTCGGAAAAGATAGATGATTTCCTGCAGCCAATTGTTCCTTATGTTTTATTAGCGACTGACATACCCCGTTCCGTTTTTTTTTTCCTCAAAATCGACAGATAAATATTGTACGCGGTCGGAAGCCGCGGTGGATTAGCCGCGTGTACTGGAGCGCCGTGTTGCGGTGCGCGCGCGGCCGTCCGCCGTTGGGGGTTCGATTCCCCCCTCGGGCATGGGTGTTGGTGTTGTCCTTAGTTTAGTTTACCTTAGGTTGAGTAGTTTGTAAGCTAGGAACTAATAACCAAGCACGTGAGTCCCATAGATTTACAAACATTTAAATAACATCAGACGGCCGGCCGCGGTGCCCGAGGGGACTAAGGCGCTTCAGTCACGGTCTGCACGGCCACTAAGGTCGGGGGTTCGAATCCCCCCCCCTCGGGCATGGATATGTGTGCCGTCCTAGTTCGTAAGTAGTTCATAAGTAGTTTGTAAGTTTAGGGACTGATGACCCCGTAGTTAAGTCCCATAAGATTTACAAACATATATATAACATCAGACGAGGCATCAATGTTAGCATTGAATAGGGGATCATGGAGGAATTTTATTAGAGATAATATGCTCCAGACTGAACTCTGAAAGGCATAATCAGTCTCTAATGATGATGACATGATGATAAATTTTAAGCGCTCGGAACGGTGTGGCGGTCAGTGTTTGAGCAGGAGTGGGATGGGCCCAGCATGACCGACGCCGGCCATACTTCCCCCTCTACAGAGATTTAGGTCCGACGTTGACTTACTAAATAAAACCTACACCGCTCGCTGTCGCTAGTGTCGCGTCTCCACACTGAATTTGATGGAAGCCGCCATTTGTAGGGAAACAGTGCGTAAACGTGGTTCGTTGGTGTGCTGCTTTTAATTGTAACAGGTCTCTGCAGAGGCTCTCTTTGGTCCTAGTGTTTTATTTTCATGCTTTTCACCGTTTTTGTTAAGTGGGAAATGTTGATTAAGGATATTAATGGATAGTTGACAAATACTAAAAATAGATCGTTTCAAGATGTTCTGGTAGTAACACTACATCTTAGTTGTGACAAACCGATGTGCGATGTCTGTAAGTTCTAGGTTAAACTGGAAAGTAACAATTTGTTTGCAAAGCCAATTAATTCAAAAGCTAACTATAGGTGATAGCAGATTGTTATAGCAGAACCATATGTTTATATTTGCACGTCATATCTAATGAACTATCTCCTATAAAAAAAATTGCAAGCTACATAGAGAGAAGCTGTAGTGTTAGATTACAGACAAAAAAGGGAAAAGTACTTTGTTGCATTCAAGTACTTATATTGTAATTGCATACAAATTACTAAAAATACTACCAGGATTAATGTACGAATTTGAAATGAATGAAGAACTAGGCATATATATGATGCAGAGGTAGGTCGTATAATTTCTTTTAGACAATTACCAGAAGGTGATTGTATTTCGTAAATGGTTAAATATTTGATCGAAAGTTGCATACTCAACCACTTCAAGAGATACTCTCTCTGTTGAAAAGTAATGTGTGAATGAAATGCCTATTTTAAGTTTTACAGTTTAGTATTCATACCCAAATTTGAACAAGTTGAAAGAAAAATTCTATGTAATATGCAAAGAAATGTATACACAGTGGTGCTACACAAACGTAAGCGTGCAAAACGTACAGAGCAGTCGGAAAAAAGTAAACAGTACCTGACAGAAAATGATTCGAATTAAATAACAATCGCACACTCTGCTACTTTACAAGATTCATGCAATCATCTTATGCAAATAACTCGATGCAAAAGCGCTCCACTTTGTCAGAAAAGAGCCTCACATTTTTAAATTTCGTTTCTCTATGCAGACGTTATTTCGGAAATTAGGAAACTTCATTCATTTAAGAATACTTTTTAAACAGATTCCAATAGCCAGTATTTCTTTTTAAGACACATGCGTTCATTTTATAATTGTTGCGTCTCGTACACTTCAAATCACAACCCCAGTGCTAGGATTCTTCCCTGCAAATGGCGGCGATCAGCCGCTTCAATTCGGGGACAGTTGCCTCGCTTCTGCGCTACAGAGGTAGGGGCCCTTACCGCGCCGTAGCGGAAATGTGTCTGTAAATCTATCGGACCAAACTGCGTGGTCATCAGTCCGTAGCTTACAAACTACTTAAACCTAGGTAAACTAACCTACGGACGAACATACACACCCATGACCCAGGGAGGACTCGAACCTCCACGGCGAGAAACCGCGCGCTCCGCAGCGAGGTGCTTTAGACCGTTCGGCTACTCCACCGCGGCCGGTAGCGGAGAATCGAGGCAACTGTCCCCGAATTGATGCGGCTGATCGGCGCCATTTGCAGGGGTGAATCCTAGTACTGGGGTTGTGATTTAAAGTGTATGAGACGCAACAAGAGCAAAATAAAGCGCAAAATAAACGCATGTTTGTTTAAAAACATTACTGATTATTGCAGTCTGTTTAAAAATTATCCTTAAATGAATAAAATTTTCTAATTTTCGAAATAACGTCTGCATAGAGACACGAAATTTAAAAATGTGAGGCTCTTTTCTGTCTAGGTGGAGCGACTTTTCATCGATATATTTGCATAAGATGATTCCATGAAACTTGTAAAGTAGCAGAGAGTGCGATTATTTTTTAATTCACGTAATTTTCTGTTTACTTTTCGCCGACTACTCTGTACGTTTTGCACGCTTATTTTTGTACATCACATTTTTGTCTACATTCCTTTCCACATTACACAGAATTTTTCTTTCAACTTCCTCGAATTTGGGTATGAATAATTGTAATAACGCATGAAACTTTAAATACGCATTTCATTCGCACATTATTTTTCAACAGAGATAGTACTTCTCAAAGTGGTTGAGTATGCAATATTCGATCAAGTAATGACCATTTACGAAGTACAGTCACCACCTGTTAAGTGTCTAAAAGCAATTATTCGACCTACTTCTGCATCATACCTTGTATGTGATAAATACCTCTTATGCGCCTAGTTATTCATTCAACTCAAAGGAGTAGAGTTAGTAATCTATAAGTGTTCAAATGTTTGTAAAGCTTAAGGGACTTAACTACGGGGTCATCAGTCCCTAAACTTACAAACTACTTATGAACTACTTACGAACTAGGACGGCACAAATATCCATGCCCGAGGGGGATTCGAACCCCCGACCGTAGTGGCCGTGCAGACCGTGACTGAAGCGCCTTATTCCCCTCGGCCACCGCGGCCGGCAGTAATCTGTATGCAAATAAAATGTAAGTACTGAATATGCACCAAAGAACGTTTCTCAGTTTCAATGATTTGTAAGAGGAAACCTAAACAAAAACATACGCTCATGATTTCTTATTTCCCCATGAAAATACTAAACGGTATACAAGTAATGACTCATGTGTGAAATGTAACTGTGGTGTTGCACAAGTATAAAGTGCGCGCCACGTACTTAGGCCGCGTGCCGCCATGCACGCACGGCGCGGCGTTCTTACGACGTCAGCCACGAGCGCCCTCTGCTGCAACTCCGCTCGTGGCCACGACTGCTGCATCGTTCACTTGGGACTGAGATAGGAACCAGTTAACACTTGGGAATCAGATAGGCACCAGTTAAGACTTGGCTATCGGATAAGCACTAGGAATCATCAGTAGGCAGGCCTCTATCTAATCTATGTATCAGCATTCTGCAGTCAAGAACTTTGTAAAAGTTAAGCATTGGAACGTTTCTGTGAAATATGTATCTCATTCTAATTTACTCTAGTGTTTCTAGTTTCTGCTTTCCCACTGGCTGGTGTAAGATTACCCCCCAGTAGAAATATTGGTAATTAATAGCATTTGATAATTAAACAGTATGAAGTACACTGCAAACATTGACCATGCCAATGCACAACTTTAACCTTATTAATTATGGTAGCAATGTATGTACACAGTTGGGTGACAACATTTATAGTTAGGCCATAGGTAGAAATTTTCCACGTTGAGATTTGCTGTGTGCTTGTAGCTGACGGGAGGCCAGCGAGCAGGCCGACGTTGGTGGCTTGTTCCAGCTTTGGATTTTCTAGTTCTTTTCCGGTGAGGGGAGAGAGAGACAATGGCGAGTGCCAGGCACAGTGCAGTGCACAGCGTGAAATAAAGTATTCTAATACTACTGGAAATTGAAGTAATACGATGCAGTTAGGAACCTTTAAGGCCCTTATTACAAAATAGCCTGTTGATAAATAAACAATACATTAGCTGATATAGTCACATCTGGCGTAATATGTTTAATTGACAATGAAAAGTAATAAATTACCAACGAGGACAAGACAGTTACACAACTAGCATGGCAATGTTTGTTTATAAAAATAATATATTAACTATTTCTCATTTTATTTTCAATTAATCTTGTGTATTTTACCTTGAAATATTCAGTTAAATCACTTATCTGTGATATAAGAAATTGCATGATTATAATAAATAGTACAAAGGATGTTTATACTAATATAAAAACGTAAGAAGATATTTATTTAATGTGTAATGTAATTATTTTGATTTTAAGTAAAGTTTTAGAAATGTATTGGCTGAGCGCTGATGACGTAGGGGAAAAAACCCCGGCAGTTGAGCTTTCGGCGGCGCGCGCGCGTGGGCAGGAAGAGAGGAGTTGGGAGCACGTGGGGTAGCTGGCCGGGCGGCGGCGCGCTGCATCAGTCGGCATGTGGATCTTCAGGTGGAGGTTATAGATTCGTGTGTGGCAATCGCCATGTGTGGTTGCTCGTCGTAGACTGCACCAAACTGAATCGAGTGCTACTGTGTGTTTGTGAATGTTTAGCTGGTGGAACAAGGTGTGCATTGCATTGAATTAAAGTGACTGTGATTTGTTAATGTAACACGTGTCGTCGCATTGGAATGAACATAAACGGTGTTTGAGACAGGCACATGGTGTGAAAACAATTTGCGACAAATATTCATTTTGTCTGGGGGGCTCACGAGCTATAACTTTATTTGATAAATGTGTCGACGTACAGACCTATCAGCCACATGGTTTTAATATGGTGTAATAAGCAACATAAAGTGAACTTTCACGTGTTTTCAAAAATAGTAGTTAGTACACCCTTTTCTCTCATGAACCTACTTTGTAATGAATTTTTTTTTTGTTAATCATATGCAGGGAAGGAAAGCTGCGAACGTGTGATATCATCCCCTAGAAAACGAGTCAAACAGTAGTAATCACAGTTCCAGTATTTTTGCATGTTTAGGAATTTTGTTCGCAGTTGGTGGCTGTGAGTTTTAAAAATTAAACTTCCGCAATTTTAAACTCTCACCCCGACCTTCACTCTCGCACTGGTCACCTCCGTACCTGCACACGCATGCATCCTTTATTCCTGTGTCGGTCTCTTTCTACTCGGCCACCGAGACCTACAACCGGCGGAATCGAGACACAAAAGTGGCGACGAGGCTGGGACACAAAGGTAACATTGTTTCCGTCTTCGTCTTTGCTTCCGTTCTCACTGTTACAATTAAAAGCAGCACACGAACAAACCTTGTTACGCACGTTTGCCCTGCAAATGGCGGCTTCTGTCACGTTCAATATGGGGAGGCGACACTAGCGCCAGCGAGTGGCCTAGTTTTTATTTAGTAAGTCTGTGGGTCGGACATGGCGTGCAGCGTCGCACCATCCCACAGCCTGTAGCCGAGTAACCGGCCGCGGCGGCCGAGGGGTGTCGTGGAGCCGCCGGCGACTTCCGGTACCGCCGGAGATGCCAGCGCGGCGATAGGCGCTGACTTACGGCGAAATTACTCGCCCGGCGAGGTGGTTTAGGCCCCAGACGGGGAATTAGTCGGACTCTGTGCTGCGGGGCCGGCCGGCCGGCTCTCGTTACATCACGTCGATATCATCTCCGGCGCCGGCGTAAGTTACTGAGTAACGGCGGGTTAACGGGACCGCCGGCAGTCTGGCTGTCACAGCAGGCCCGAAAGAGTCGTCCGCCGACACCGCGTGTTTACGCTGTCCGGCCCCGGCTGAGTAAACGCCGTAATGGTACCCCCTGGGAGGGTTTAATCCGTCTTTATGGCGCCGCTGAGCGGGACAAGTATTTTGAGAGCGTACCGTGCTTGAGACGTCAGCGCCTGCGTCCTGTGATGGAAGCTTAATGGCCGCCGACTCGAGACTCGTGCCGGTTTGATACAGCGCACCTATGGCCGCTAACGTTCTCGTGGTAACTGCCGTACGACTTTCTCGAATGTAGCTGTTAAAATTCGAGGAAATAAAATCTAAGAGTTACGAGTCCGGTGAAGCAATATATTTCTTAAATGAAACCGTGGCTTTCCCTTCCTTAAAATGAGACTACGACTTATTTTCAAAATGTTAAAAAGTTTGTAAGCCTAAGAGACAAAATTACTAAGGATATCTGACTCTAGACTTACTAAATACTTAGAATAACTTCCGCTAAGGACAACACACACACACACACACACACACACACACACACACACACACACACATACACGTGGTGCATTGTATCAAACCGGTACGAGTCTTGAGTCGGGGGCCATTAAGCTTCCATCACACACACTCATAACCGAGGGAAGAGTCGAACCTCCGGCGAGAGTGGCAATTTCTGCACGGCAGACTGTTTATGGATATAATTTATTTAATCATGAGTGCTAAGTTTGAAAGTAGCCTGTTAAATTGTTTAAGCAAGTTAAAACGCTCAATGCTGCTCTAAATTACGTTATGAGTGGCCACAGTACTTGCGCAAAGGAAATTTATCTAACTGCTCACTCCTTAAGGGAGCAGCCAACGTTTTAACAAACACAAAATTAATGTTAAAAATAGCATTAATACATGATTAAACATGAGACAGTGAGCATGAAATTATAAAGCAGAGGTTTGATACTTTAAATCATCATCTATTCAATAAAATGAACAAGCAAATAAATGTGGGAATACCAAATTAAGCACACACCTTGTACAATAGTAAATTAAATCCTTAAGTTACTGACCGTAATAAAATTGTTTCTGTCCTTTATAAATATGGAGGTAATGTGGGAGGAAAATTGCAAACACACAATGGACGGATGAAAGAACATTCATTCATTCAAAGCCAGACATGCACATAATGCTTGCAACACTTTACTCATGCAGGATCACTTGATAGCAGCGACAAACAAAGTGGTGGCGGTGTTTTTGACGTGATGGCAGGTGTCTTGAAGCACAAATTTAAAAATCACTATGTACCAGACGAACTCATGTTAGGAGAGGCAGCGACATCCTATTCTTAAGTAACACACGTTGTGTGACCACAGCAAATAGAATTTACAAAAAGAAATTAAGTTAGAATAAGCAAGTAAAGCACATACGAGAATTCATATAGAAGAAAGCTAGTATCAGTAAAACCATGGCTGAAGGCTGAAGTAATGGCTGTTATGATAGCACATGGTGCAATCGATCATACAAGACAGGAAACACGATATCAAACTAGAAGATCTGAGAAATATTTAGCATACTCACAGATACAGACACGACACGAAAACATCAGTTAAAAACAACAAGAAAATTTACACATACTAAGTTTACACTAAGGCTGAAGGCCACACACGAGTATTCCAACTTGAGAAAAACCGGACACAAAATCATCACCAGAATTAAAATTCAAATACTAAATTTACACCAAATTACTCGATTCTGTAAATTAACACGTTCGCTGCGGTCATCAGTGCAGGTCACTAACGCTCTAAGCGGACGCCCGTAAGCGCATGTGTGCTGAGAGCTGAAATCAGACCCCTGCGAAACGTGTAAGTTCACGTTTTGCACGTACTTAATACTGACAGCAAAAATAACGTCTGCGCAAGAGGTGGTGCTAGATATAGGAATGCAAGTATGCTTTAGCATGATGTGATAAATGCTGCATGCTGTCTGACTCTTATAAGCGTATATTGTTCACTCTTCACACTCTTCTTCGGGTTAGAAGGCCCTGGTGTCGGTTGTTCCGCCGCCATTGCGAGCAATACACAATACAGACGACTAAAGACGAAAACACACAACTGCAGACAAGAAAACGTCACGTGTTATTTCGTTGGTATCTTGCACTGAGTGCACACCCGAACAATTTAAACAGTACTCAGCTAGGGTACGCGCCGCTTGTAAGCGTTACCCGCATTGGCTTGTTGATAGCGGAAACGCTTAGAAGCGTGAGTCGCTGCAAACGTGTTAAGAAACACTTCGCCTCGAATAGCGAAAGAACTACTCAAGAAAACTATACTGATTAACCAAGACTGCCTGATCACAAAGAAAGCAAAGTTCTAACAGCATGCCTTCCCCTCAGCATGATTCGACGAAGTACTTACTTCCACGGTCGCAGCAAGAGTGATGCCCTAGGGGCCACGCCAAAATCTTCCACACCACACACCGGATGTAGAGCGCGCTAAAATCCCATACAGAGCGCGTTCAGAGCATAGCGTCTACCAACCCTCTCTGCCTCTTCAACGACTCCCAGAGAGGTTTCTTGTCACCTCTTTCATCCAAGATTAGGTTGGAACCACACTAAGAACACAGCCACCTCTCCATCTTGCCAAGTTAAGCTTGTCTCTGGCCACCCAGCAGACGCCAGCGCAGACGACAACGAATTAAAGTAATCGAGGCCCTAAAACGTGAAGCGGCGACTGTAAGCCGGCCGCGGTGGCCGAGGGGACTGAGGCGCTCCAGTCACGGTCTGCACGGTCACTGTCGGGGGTTCGAATCCCTCCTCGGACATGGATATTTGTGCCGTCCTTAGAATAAGCTAGTTCATAAGTAGTTTGTTAGTTTAGGGACTGATGACTCCGTAGTTAAGTCCCATAGACTCTACAAACATTTGAACATTTCGGCGACTGTAAGCCATTGCGCGGCAGTCAGTCAATATTAAAAGCAAACTTTCACATTCACATGAACACACGAGTTCAATCACACGGGTAGAAACATTTATAAACATGGGGCATTGATCATTAATAAACAGAATAAAAATAATTAACATACTAATAGACAATATTGATGGTGCAGAAAAGCTTTAGGTTAATGAATAACTCAAAAATGAAACACGACCACACATTCATTGGACGTGTTTCAAGTTCAGTAATTTTATGGTTACTACCTCCGCAATTGCCAACACATATGGGAATTGAATGTACCCCCTAATCTCCTTCCCTCGCTTATCCCTCTCCTCCTCCTCCTCCTCCTCCTCCTCTTCCCCCTATCTCTGTCAATCACCATCACCTTACTCCCTGTACACTTCTTACCTCACACTGTAACCATCTCCTTGTCTCCTCACCCTTTGCTTCTATATTCTCCTTCCATATCCATTTATTTATTACCCCCCCCTCTCTCTGTTCACCTCTGCTTCCTCTTTCTGCACTTTTACATCCACCCAATCATCCCCTTCTCTCTGTCATTATCTTCCCCCATTCTGGGTCACCCCCTCCTCACCAGGGGTCTCACTGTTCTTTCGTGAGTACGTGCGTGGCAAGCACGGGCCCCGAGCTAATGCAGCCTTTCTTCCCACTTTCCTCCCTGGACTGCATTTCCTTTCCCTTCCCCTCCTTTCCTATCCTCACGCTTTCCTCTCCCCACCGGGGGAACGACAACCTTAGCAGTTTAGTGTCCCCATCCCAAACAACCAACCAACCATTCTCCGTCAATCTCCTCCTTCCCCTATATGTGAAAAATTACATATATCGGCCGAATTTTGTGGTGATAGACGTAACAGTGCCGAAATCTGTAACAAGGTACCCTTCAACATGCAGCATATGAAAAATTTAACCGAGATCTTACAATTTTAAGTATGGGTGTTGAAACAGCAACCTTTTCGGAAAGATTAACATTCAAAAATACATGTCATCCGTTGCAAAGCTAAAGGTCGATTAGTTGACCATGATTTCGGCTTCAACTAAGGGAAAACGCGCCGATAAGGGTCCCGTCTGTGGCCAGCACTATGGATGACATCCATAGTCTTGGCCACAGACACGGCCAATATCGGGGCGTTTTAGTTACATGAAATATGTTATGCTTTTAAATTTTGACGCACGTAATTTTAGTTTTGTAACTTGAACGTGAACTCCGTTGCTCAAGAACCATTGTCCATTTCATGTAACTAAAAAATTTTACTTCTGATGAAGGCTTCCTTAGTTGAAGCCGAAACCATGTTTAAGTAATCAATCTGTAACTTTGCAACGAATGAGCTGTAGTATTGAATGTTAAATAACCAAAATCGAAATAAGTCTCTATATTGGAAGTCTGTTGTAATGTACCCTCTGCCATGCACTACAGGTATTATTATGTAGACAGTGGCACTCCTCCTGTTTTGAAGGTCGAACGTGCAAAATTGTATCTCAATTACATAAACGATATTGATGGAGATCTGTCAAGTATGTCATTTCTATCATAAATTACAATGAGGATAATTGTTTTCGCGCGATGGCGGGTATGTTACTGGCGCAAAAAATGTATAAAACCAGTTATTGAGCGGGTTGTGTACTGTGTCAAACTACGATCTGATATAACGTAAAATACGATATAGTAATTACTCTTTGAAAATGCCATTTCCTCATTCGACTTTAGCACCTATCTGTAAGTTGTTTTATTGTTCGCTATGTTCTAAGAAATATGATTAAAGCCAAAGAATGGTAAAAAAAGACGTACACGATTGAAGGCAATAGTATGTCCTAAAACAGTAGGTCAAAATTTCAACGTCTTCTTTGAAGAAATTTCGCTATTTCAAATTTTGAACAAGCGATCTTTACATTTGTAAATGTGTATGTTCCTAAAAGCAAATCTCTGAAAGTTCTTGAGAGAATGCTATGAAATTCTGACACAACGTTCTACTGCAATACGCGCATGTTTTGTAGGCCCATTTTTAATATGTGTTATATATGAATATACATAAATTTTATGACGTGGGAATTTTGTTACCAAAAATCGCAGTATTCACGATTATATGTACATTACATATAATATATGAATGCTATAGGTATCAGAAAACCTCTTTGTTTTAGACTGCAACGTTGTGTCAAATTTTGAGCTCAATTGATGCTGAACTTTTTTTGAGTTTTTGAAACGTACACAAACCAACAAAACATTTTTTATGTAGACACTAAAATTGGTCTCCGGCGAACCATTGCTATAAGGGCCTTGAAACAAAACCGTCATGGAAAGCTTACGTTATCAGTAGGCGTATAAGAATCATTAACTGGGGACGCAGAGTTCGCATCTAATTGCGGTCAAAATGTTCCTTAGTTACGGCGCCTCTCGCTTACTAAGGAGTACTAAATATTCCTTCAGGCAGTTACATAAAACTAAACACTGCACGAAACTACTGGAAAATAAAATTTAAATCATTAATACTATGGAGGGCTGGAAAGTAAAAATAAATAATTATTTTCTCACTTTCCTGTATCAACTGTTTACAACTGTCAAATATTTGAAATAAAGCATTTTTAAACCATCATCTATACAGAATTAACTTTATTTCCTTCCGGAGTCGATTGACAGAATTAATTTCACAGGAGGAAAAGCTGGACAATTACTGGTTGAAGCGTACATTTTATAATAAAAAAGGCCACAAACAGTGTGTACCTTATTACACACTATATATTACTATTATCCAGACACGTAACTATATCTTATCTCACATTGTCGATCTTTTAGAGAATTACTTCGTCCGAAGATGATAGGATATACTGTAATATTTGGACACGTTCACTTGCTTTGAATTCCGAAAACTATATCATAATAAAAATTGTTGTTGTCTATTTCACGTCCAGTAGTGTTCGTTCTCTCTCTCTCTCTCTCTCTCTCTCTCTCTCTCTCTCTCTCTATCTCTCTCTCTCTCTCTCCGTCTCCACATCTGATCTTCATCATTCGTCTGTAGTACCATATTTCAAACGCTACTATCACCTAACGCTACTAACGGTTAAGACGTCTGCCTAGTAAGCATGGAGGTCCGGGTTCGATTCCCGGCCGCACCACAAATTTTAATTCAATGCTTCAGCTCTATCAGTAATATCACCTTTTTGTCTCAACTCCTTATCGTTCTTGTTTCACTCCCATACAATGCTACAAACCATACAAATGCTTTCAGAAAGAACTTCCCAGCCGGCCGCGGTGGCCGAGGGGACTGAGGCGCTTCAGTCACGGTCTGCACGGCCACTACGGTCGGGGGTTCGAATCCCCCCTCGGGCTTGGATATTTGTGTCGTCCTAGTTCGTAAGTAGTTCATAAGTAGTTTGTAAGTTTAGGGACTGATGACCCCGTAGTTAAGTCACATAAGCTTAACAAACATTTGAACATTTTTTTTTATTTTCTTAGACTACATTCCATTACCGTTGTTTTACTGTTGTTAATGTTCGCCTTATTCCCTCCTTTCCAGAGACCGTCCATTCCGTTCAGTTGCTTTTCCAGGTCCTCTGCTGTCTCTGACGTAATTACTATGTCATCGGCAAACCACACGTTTTAATTTCTTCTTCCTGAACTTCAACTCCTTCTCCAAATTTTTCTTTGCATTCCTTCACAGCTTATTCAATGTGCAGATGAACAACATTGGGGAAAGGCTGCAACCCTGTCGTACTTCCTTCCCAATCTCTCCGTCCCTTTCTTGCCCTTCGACTCTAATAACTGCTGTCTGGTTTTTGTACAGGTTGAATATAACTCTTCGCTCCTTATATTTTGTGCCTGATACCTTCAGAATTTAAATGAGTGTCTTGGAGTCAAGATTTTCAAAAGTTTTCTCCAGATCTACAAATGCTAAAACCGTCGCTTTGTCTTTCCTTAACCTATCTTGTAAGAGCAAAGAAAGATCCTTTATTATTTAACTACTCAACAGTGAGACCAATATTGAAAGCCGTTATTTCCATAAAATATCTGGGAGTAGACTTAAGGAGCGATTTGAAATACAACGAAAACTTGAAATTAATCGTGGAGAAGGCAGATGCAAGACTCGCGTTCATTGGAAGAAATCTGAGAAATAGTAGACCGTCAAAATAAAGGAAGCTACAAAACATTTGTTCGGCTGACGTTTGAGTATTGATCATCAGTGTGGTATCCGTACCAGGTAAGGTTGATAGGGAGATGGAGAGCCGGCCGCGGTGGCCGAGCGGTCTGCGGCGCGCCTGTCACGGTCTGCACGGCCACTACGGTCGGTGGTTCGAATTCCTCCCCCTCGGGCATAGATATTTGTGCCGTCTTTAGTATTAGTTAGTTCATAAGTAGTTTGTAAGTTTAGGAACTGATGACCCCGTAGTTAAGTCCCATAAGCTCTACAAACATTTGAACATTTTGGAGATGGAGAGGAGACCCAACGGAGACAATCTTTATTTGTTTCAGGCTTATTTATTAAGCGTCACAGAGAAGATTAGGATACTCCACTGGCAGACGCTGCAAGATAGATGTGTCAAAGTTTCTAGAGCATATTTTTCTCGAGGGTTCAACCAATACATTGCGTCCTCCTACGATTATCGTGAGAAAAAACCAAGATGAGAGAGGATTTTTTTTCGCGCATCATACGCGACTGGGATAAGAGAAGAAAGTGAGATAATACACAAAGAACTGTAGACTTTGTCCGTCCATTATTCAAGCCATGTGCCCCAAAAGTTTGCGTATACTCAAATTTATTTAAATCCAAAGCACTGGTTAAAAGCCAGTGACCGAAACGCTGATAGGTGTTGTAGTTGACCGGGACACGAGTATTCACACACCGGCGGTACAATGAGAACACATCGTAACAGTTCCAAGCTGAATATCGCTGAGTGAAGACAGACAAGGTCAGTGTGCCGGACACGCAAATACGCCAGTGACAAGAACATACAAAAGGGAAGGAAGCAACTCCAGAAGGGAGCAAGATAATGGTAACTTTGCATGGAGAGAGTAAATAATATGTCGAAACAGCAACGATTCTTAAGAGGAGCCGTCACACAGTGTGCAGTGTCGTTAACAGATACAAAAACAAAAACCTCGACAAATGGGCATCGTGTTGGAAGACCACGTCACGTTTTAGAAAGAGAAGAGAGGCACATTGTAAGGATTATTGAGAAAACTCAAAAGTTAATCATAGATTGCTGCTCAAATGAGTGAGATTTATGGGAATCAAGTTCACCCAAAACTGTTTGCGTGTAATTTCGGACGTTTATGAAGCGCTTTGTATCTGAACCCCCCCACCAACAAAATGATGAAACGAAAAGAAGTCTACCGCTTACAACAGTTTCGCTGTCGTATCAGGCATGACCTTGTATTAAATAAACTTAGCATTACAGATTTGCATGTTACTATTTGTTATTTATTTTTGTATTAAGTCTCCCTTAATTCCCTTGCATCCAAAATTAAGCAATCTGTTTTCTTAATTTTTATCTATATAAAAGCGAAAGGACACTCATTCACTCACTACATCTACATCTACATGGGATACTCTGCAAATCACATTTAAGTGCCTGGAAGAGGGTTCATCTAACCACCATTATACTATTTATCTCCCATTCCATTCTCGAGTAGCGCGCGGGAAGAAATAACACCTGAATCTCTCTGTTCGAGCTCTGATTTCTCGTATTTTATTCTGATGATCATTTCTACCTATGTAAGTGGGAGTCAACAATATATTTTCGCATTCGGAGGAGAATGTTGGCGATTGGAGTTTCGCAAGCAGCCTACTCACTGACTAAACACGAAATCTCGAAAACTACTTCACCTATGAAGCTGAAATTTGGCAGAAATGTACTTTATTGGTAGAAAACGTCAACTAAGAAAGTATTTTGTGATAGGTGAATGGCGGAGCATACTTTTCCTAAAGAGACACGAAAGCTACAGTTTCATTCCGATCTTCACGTAATTCCGCACGCTTGAATTTCATAACAAGATGAAGGTTACCGTCTACCGTAAGTTTCATACGGTACATGGGTGAGGGTACTTTGCAACATTGAAATGGATCCCTAAATACCTTGGTCGTGCCATAACTTGAGAACGGCTCGACCGATTTTACAGATCCTTTTTTTCGTTATTCTCAGAACGAGGGTTGTATGAAATAAAACTGGAATATTTGAGAATGACCAAGTGCGTTTTTCAATGTGACCCTGCTTTTGTATTCCATAGAAATGAATGGTTTTGTTCCGATATAAATGAAATTTTGCACTGTACCTTAAAAACAAGAGGAATGTCACTGTCTGTATAAAATTTCGTTCGGTGCATGGTCGAGGGTACTTAACTTCCGGAACTTTACAAAATGCGTAGTTTTGCTCCAATCTTTGTGAATTTTTGCACACATAACCTTTAAACGAAGAGGAAGATCACTGGGTACATAACTGTTCGTATGGTACTTGACAAAGGGTACCTTGCAGAAAACTTTGCCGAGAGAGGGAAAGGTGGAAACGAACAGAGAGATGGGAGAGAAAGAGGTGGATGCATAGCGAGAGGGGGGGAGGAGATGTGGATATAAAAAATGTTCAAATGTTTGTATAGCTTATGGGACTTAACTACGGGGTCATCAGTCCCTAAACTTACAAACTACTTATGAACTAGCTAACACTAAGGACGGCACAAATACCCGTGTCCGAGGGGGTATTCCAACCCCCGACTGTAGTGGCAGTGTAGACCGTGACTGGAGCGCCTCAGTCCCCTCGGTCACCGCGGCCGGCGACGTGAATATAATAATAATAATAATAATAATAATAATTATTATTATTATTATTATTATTATATGGTTTTCTTTTGCGTAGGACCTAATTGAGGAGTAAGACTCCATGGTCATGGAACACTTCAGTACATGAAGTTTAACACAAGAATGGTAACAGCAATTTTTTAAGTAGTCCTATGCACTCGACACTCTTAAGAGTAAGTGAAAAGAATCAATAAAGAAAACTTATTAACTGCTTAATTTTTCTAGGAGTTCCTCGACAGAATAAAAGGAGTAAGTCATGAGGTAACTCTTCAATTTAGATTTGAAAGCGTGTGGATTAGTGCTTGTGGCACCTCACTGAAAATGGATGCTGCAGAATATTGCACACCTTTCTGTACAAGTGTCAAGGAGGTGTGATGCAAATGTAGTTTCGACTTCTGTCTAGTATTCACCACGTGAATGCTACTAACTCGTGGGAATAAGCTGATATTATTAACAACAAACGACATTAAAGAAAAAACGTATTGTGACGCCAGTGTCAAAATTCGCAGACTACTGAACAGGGGTCGACATGACGTTCGAACCGCCCGTTTCTGAGCCAAAAATATTCTTTTTGTTTCAGTCGAGTTACCCCAAAAAATAAAGACATACGTCATAAGTGAGTGAAAGTCAGCATAGTAGACTACTTTTCGTGTTGACAAATCACTTATTTCAGATATTGTTCTAATGGTAAATAAAGCAGAATTTAGTTTCGGAACAAGCTCCTGAACATGGGCTTTCCACGACAGCTTACTGTCTACCTGAACACCTAGAAATTTAAAATGTTCAGTCTCACTTATCATATGTCCATTATGTGTAATCAAAATGTCAGCTTTCGTCAAATTGTGAAATTGTAAAAACTTACTTTTGCTGTGATTTAACATCAACTTGTTATCTACAAGCCATGAATTTATCTCTTGGACTACGAGAGTGTAGGATAAACAAACACCCGGGCAACGCGGGTTTGCAGCTAGTTGTCTATAATTATTGGGTGTTTCCAAATTTATGGAGGGTAGTGTACGTATGATATATGCTCCTCCTATCCACCGATGTATGTCTACATTTACATCGACATAGATACTCTGCAAATCACATTCAAGTGCCTGGCAGAGGGTTCATTAACCACTTTCATAACTTTTCTCTACCGTTCCATTCTCTAGTAGCGCGCGGGAAGAAAGAACACCTAAATCGTTCCGTTTTCGATCTGATTTCTCTTATTTTATTGGGATGGTCATGTCTCCCTTAGTAGGTGGGAGCTAGCAAAATATTTTCACATTCAGAAGTAAAAGTCGGTGATTGAAACTTCGTAAACAGATCACGCCGTAATGAATAACGTCTTTCTTTTAATGATTTCCACCCCAATGCGTGCAACATTTCCGTCACGCTACCCCTCCCCCCTTCCCCCGTAGCGTGATAAAACAAAACGAGCTACCCTTCTCTGAACCTTCTCAATGTCTTCCGTAAGTGCCACCTCGTAAGGGTCCCACAAGGGGCAACAGTACTCCAGGAGAGGACGCACAAGTGTAATGTAGGAAGTATCTTTGGTGGAGCTGGTGCATCTTCAAAGTGTTCTGCCAATGAAACTTAACCTTTGGTACGCCTTCCCCACAATATTTTCTGTGCGTTCTATCCAGTCAAAGTTGTTCGTAATTGTAACTCCTAGGTATTTGGTAGAATTTACGACCTTAAGGGTTGACTGATTTATCGCGTACTTGAAGTTCAGCGGATTTCTTTTAGTGGTCATGTGTATTACTGTACACTTTTCTTTATCTAGTGTCAATTGCCAATTTTCGCACCATGTAGAAATTTTGTCTAAATCGCTTTGCAGTTGCTTTTGATCCTCTGTTGACGTCACTAACCGATAAGCGACAGCATCGTCCGCGAACAGTCTAAAGATTCTCTCTTAAATCGTTTATAAACACGAGGAAGAGTAGGGGACCTATAACGCTTTCCTGTGGAACGCCAGATAGCACTTCTGTTTTACTCGATGACTTACCGTCAATTACAACGAACTGTGTCCTTTCTGATAGGAAATCGTGAAAACTACGGTCGGGTGTTCGAATCCCCCCTCGGGCATGGATATTTGTGCCGTCCTATTTCGTAAGTAGTTCATAAGTAGTTTGTAAGTTTAGGGACTGATGACCCCGTAGTTAAGTCCCATAGACTATACAAACATTTCAACATTTGAAATCGTGAATCCAATCGCACAATTGGGGAGATATTCCATAAGCACGCAATTTCATAAGAAATCGCTTGTGGGGTACAGTGTCAAAAGCCTTCCGGAAATCCAGAAATATAGAATCGATTTGAGATCCCTTGTCGATGGCACTAAACACTTCATGTGAATAAAGGGCAAGCTGTGTTTCGCAAGAGTGATACTTTCTGAATCCGTGTTGACTATTGGTTAATAGGTCGTTCTCTTCGGGGTAGTTCATAATATTCGAACAAAATAAATGTTCCAAAACCCTACTGCAAATCGACGTCAATGAGATTGGCCTGTAATTTTGGGGATCACTCCTATTGCCTTTCTTGAATATTGGAGTAACTTGGGCAACTTTCCATTCTTTGGGTATGGATCTTTCTCTGAGTGATCGGTTGTAAATTATAGCTAAGTACGGAGCTATTGCATAAGCATACTCGAGAGAAATCTAGTTGTTATACAATCTGACCCGGAAGATTTGTTTTTGTTTAGTAACTTAAGTTGTTTTGCTACACCAGGAACATCTACTTCTAAGTTTCGCATGCTGGCAGCTATTCTTGGATTGAATACTGGATTGTTCACTTCGTCTTCTTTGGTGAACCAATTTCGGAAAGCTGCGTTTAGTAATTTTGCCTTAGCAGTACTGTCATGGGTAGTATTACCATTGCTATCGCGTAGCGAAGGTATTGTTTGTGTTTTGCCGCTAGTGTACTTCACATATGACCATAATTCCTTTGGTTTTTCTGCAAATGGAAATTAAATGAGCGTATGGCTTTCTTGGCCGGGAGAACCCTTGCGGGTTTGTTCCTGCCGCCTTAGTGTAAGTCTTTTTATTTGACGCCGCGTGGGTGACTTACGTGCCAATGATGAAGAGATGATGATGACGATTAGGACAACACACAACACCCAGTCCTCTGCCGGGAATCGAACCCGGGCCTCCAGCGTGGTAGTCAGCGACGCTACCGCTGAGCTACGGAGGCGGACTGGTGTTTCTGCAAGATTACGAGACATTTCGTAGTGGTAACTACTATAAGATTCTCGCATTGAAGTCCGCGCTAGGTTGCGAGTTTCAGTAAAAGATTGCCAGTCCTGCGGATTCTGTGTCTTTTTAAATCTTGTATGCGTTTTTCTTTGTTTCTGCAACAGTGATTTGACCTGTTTTGTGTACCATGGGGGATCAGCCCCCTATTTGTTTAATTTATTTGGTATAAATCTCTCGATTGCTACTGATATTATGTCTTTGTAAGCAAGCCACAACTGATCTACACTCGCATTTTTAGTTTTGAAAGACCTTGGACTACGAGAGTATAGGATAAGTAAACACCCGGGCAACGGCAGGTTTGCAGCTAGTTTTCTATAATTATTGGGTATTTCCAAATTTATGTAGGGTAGGACAATGTTGACTGGAATACACTCTTTCAAATTCTGAAGTCAGCAGGGGTTAAAATACAGAGAAAGGAGAGTTATTTACAACTTGTACAAAAGCCAGACCGCCGGCCGCGGTGGCCGAGGGGACTGAGGGTCTCCAGTCACGGTCTGCACGGCCACTACGGTCGGGGGTTCGAATCCCCCCTCGGGCATGGATATTTGTGCCGTCCGTAGTATTAGCTAGTTCATAAGTAGTTTGTAAGTTTACGGACTGATGACCCCACAGTTAAGTCCCATAAGCTTAACAAACATTTGAACATTTAAAAAGCCAGACGGCAGTTATTAGACTCGAAGGGCATGAAAGGGAAGGGAGTACGACAGGGATGTAGCCTTTCTCCGATGTTATTCAATTTGTACATCGAGCAGGCGGTGAAGGAAAGCAAGGAAAAATTTGGGATAGGGAATAAAGTTCAAGGGGAAGAAATAAAAACATTGCGTTTTGCTGATGACATTGTAATTCTGTCAGAGACAGCAAAGGGCCTGGCAGAGCAGTTAAATGGAATGGTCAGTGTTTTGAAGAGAGCGTATAAAATGAACATTAACAAGAGAAAAACAAAAATTATGGATTGCGATCTTAAAAAATCAGGCGATGCTGAAGGAATTAGATTAGGTAACGAAACAATGAAGGTGGTAGATGAGTATTGTTAATTGGATAGTAAAATAACATGCGATGCTCGCAGTACAGAGGATATAAAATGCAGAATGGCAATGGGAAGAAAATCATTGTTGAAAAAGGGAAATTTGCCGACATCGAATATTAATTTAAGTGTAAGGAAGTCTTTTCTGAAGGCATTTGTGTGGAGTGTTGCCTTGTACGGGAGTGAAACATGGACGATAAGCAGTGCGGACAGGAGGAGAATAGAGGCTTTTCAAATGTGGTGCTACAGAAGAATGCTGAAGATTAGGTTGGTAGATCGCATAACTAATGAAGAGGTACTGAACAGAATCGGTGAGAAAAGGAATATTTGGCACACCCTGACCAAAAGAAAGGATCGCTTGGTAGGACACATTCTTAGACAGCGAGGAATCGTAAATTTAGCATTGGAGGGAAGTGTGTGGGGTAAAAACCGCAGAGGGAGACCAAGAGACGCGTATAGTAAGCAGATTCAAGTGGATGTGGGTTGCCGTTCTTATGAGGAGATGAAAAGGCTTGCTCAGGATAGAGTAGGGTGGAGAGCTGCATCATACAAGTGTCCGGACTGAAGACCATAACAACAACAGTGTACGTATGATATATCCTCCTGGTATCCACTGGTGTATGTAGGCGGTAGGTGGGCTTGGTTCGGCAGTGGGCTACATGGAGGTAGTGTTTGTGTAAGTGGGGTACGTGCGCTACTGGCCGGTGCTGGCCAGGGTCCAGGCGCGGTGTTTGTGTGTCAGTGAGGCGCGGCGGCAGTTGTGCAGCCACTGTGCGGCAGCGCGGCGTGGCAGCGGTAGCTAGCCGCGGGCCGTCCGCTGTAAACAGGCGGGTCGTAGGAGTGCAGTTGTGCAGCCGAGCCGACCGTCGCCATGTGCGCCTCCCGGGCCGTCAACCGCGTCTACTTCTGGAGGAAGACCAGGAATAAGCTCGACGCCTACTGGAAGTATCTGCCAGACGCCGAATCGGCGCTCAGAACGGTGAGTCTACGTTTCTCAACAAGAGAGCCCCCTTTCTTTGTTTTGTTTGTGTACAGCCACTAGAGCTGAGTTTCGAAAAGACTCCAATTGTTCGAACTGTTTACGTCACAGTTCTGGAGGCCTCAGGATATTTTAGATCCTGTCTAGTGATTTTAGAGGACTGACGACCTCGCTGTTTAGTCCCCTCAAATTGACAACAACAAGTGATCATTGCAACGAACTGTGAATTCTAAAATAAAAAATGTGAAACGTGGACTGAAATACCTTCTAGGGTGCATGTCATGTGCAGGCTTTCGTTCGTACTGACATCTAGTAACTCTTATGCAACTACATCCAAGATGGGCCATGTCACCATAATTTATGGTCGCGATAAAAATTACCTAATATAAAGCTGCGTTGACGTGAATATTTTTACAGCAGAATCGTGACAAAAATGTTAAAGTATTTGTATAGTCTATGGGACTTAACTACGGGGTCATCAGTCCCTAAACTTACAAACTACTTATGAACTAACTAATACTAAGAACGGCACAAATATCCATGCCCGAGGGGGGGATCGAACCCCCGACCGTAGTGGCCGTGCAGACCGAGACTGGAGCGCCTCAGTCCCCTCGGCCACCGTGGCCGGCGAATCGTGACACATTCGTAGAAAATAGCTCAATGTTTTTGACGAATTACAGTGTAAATCTTATTCCTCGAACTGTCACTAACGAAATTTGAAGCTGTGGTAGTACGTATCTACGTAACAACATATTCGGATATCGTGACATTTTCGTACAAAATTGTTGAATGTTCCTGATGATATACATTGTAATGTAATTTGTAATACGCTTCAGATATCCTTACAATATATATTTCTGAGATGAGTGAGGTCAATTGCTCAACAGTTTTTGTATAAATAAAAGATTAGAGATACAACTTCCGTCGCATAATAAATCGCTGCAGTATTTCTTCAGAAAAGTACATCTAGGACTAGTCACTAAATGGGTGTGTCAGTTTTTAATGGAGATTGAGAGCATTTCATTCGTCAATAAAACTGATTTCTTAACATTTAAAATTCTTTGCAGTCAAACGAACCTAAATGGGAAAAAACTGTCAGATCCATGTACTGACTGGTTGTCGATGTATTTTTCTGAAGCTCTCTCATAGCGATTTTACAGAAGTACAAATAGAACTAGTCATTACATGGATGTGACAGTTTTCCTTTCCCTTTGCGCAGCTTTGACTATCAAGTTTTTTTTTAAGTCATAATAAATGGAAAAGCTTCACCGTCACTCAACACCGCCGGCCGCGGTGGCCGAGGGGACTGAGGCGCTGCAGTCACGGTCTGCACGGTCACTACGGTCGGGGGTTCGAATCCCCCCTCGGGCATGGATATTTGTGCCGTCCTTAGTCTTAGCTAGTTCATAAGTAGTTTGTAAGCTTAGGGACTGATGACCCCGTAGTTAAGTCCCATAAGTTCTACAAACATTTGAACATTTGAACACTCAACACCATAGAAACAAACAAAATACTTTCGGATAACTGCGAACGACACATACTTCATAAGTCGCGCGGGAATAGCCGCGTAATCGATTTAGCGTTGCACGTTCGATATATATCATATCAGGCGGAGGTATTTCGACTGCAAGCATTCTTGGAAATTACCATTTCATATGTCAGGCAGTTAATTCTTGATAACTTTGAACTTTATTTCATCTGAATGTAGTCTTGCTTTTAAATTGGTGTCAATTGAAGTCCGCGATACGACCCGTCGGTTTTGACGAATGACGTCATATCTGAGTTACGACGATTGTTTACACGCAGAACATAGATTATAGATCACGATTTTGTGTTTAAAAAGTGATATGTAGCTTTTCTCTAATAGGTTTAGGTAACAGTTTTTTTAATTATATATATATATAATTATTTTTTTTTTTTTTTTTTTTTTTTTTCGCAAGTGAGCGTCGAAGTCGCTAATTTTTGTGCTGAGACCTGTGATCGATGTTACGTTCTGTTGTGCTAATCTGTAATTTACGAGGATAATCATAGATTATTTATTATCTACATTACATAAGTATTAAGATATTATCCCGTATGAGAGATATGACGTCATTGATCAAAGCCGACGTGTTGCATCGCGGTCTTCAATTATGCCGAATAATTTACGTAAAAGTTCGGGAGACATCAGTATTTCTTCTATCCTACGATAGGCCTGGTATCTAGTGATTTTTTGTGGCACCATAGCAACGAAATGCCCTAACATTTTTAATACACTGTGAATTCTAATAATAAAAAGGGCTGTGAAGCGTGGACTGAAATACCTTCTAGGGTGCATGTCATGTGCAAGCTTCTGTTCGTACTGACATCTAGTAACTCTTATGCAACTACATCCATGACGGGTCATGTCCTATAATTTATCCTCGCGAAAAAATTACAATTCCTTAATTCATATAATAATGGAAAGTCCAGGTTGGAATAAATAATATAGTGAGGACAGTTTACTACTCACCGCAAAGACGTGGCGACGAGCTGCGACAGGCACATACAAAAGACACACACATACAACACATTCAACTATCGGCCATGGCCTTCTTCAGAAATAGAGCACTCACGCAATCACACAGGCACACAACACAGTCATACAACCATCACCTCCGACTGCCACACACTGCCACACAGTCGGAGGTGATGGTTGTATGACTGTGTTGTGTGCCTGTGTGATTGCGTGAGTGCTCTATTTCTGAAGAAGGCCATGGCCGATAGTTGAATGTGTTGTATGTGTGTGTCTTTTGTATGTGCCTGTCGCAGCTCGTCGCCACGTCTTTGCGGTGAGTAGTAAACTGTCCTCACTATATTAATTCCTTAATTCAGATTTATTTCATTTGTCTGGCAGCTAATTCTTGATAACTTTGATCTTTATTTCATCTGAATGTCGTCTTCTTTCCACGTCGACCAAAACCTATTAACTTATTATATGTAAACATGGATAAAACTGTTCACTTGTAACCCGTTACAGTCTCTCGTAAACGAATAAAATATTATACTTGGTTCAACCGAATAGTAGTGTTTGGAGAAGAATATTTTAGCCTTGGGCCCTTGGATGCTCATAAACAATACGATCTTGTGCGATGTTATTTGTCAAATTTTAAGCAGACACGTAGCTTTTTGCGTATCTCATTCCCGTTTGCTCTCGCGCTATGCGGGTCCAACGTTACGTAATTGTCGAAAAAGCTCGATTTTATAGCGAACGCTCAGCTTTATCCGGAAATTTCGAGCTCGTTTGTAGTATCGGTTGCCCAGATTTAACAGCCTCACCTTCCAGATAGTATCGCATCAGGGAACTGAAGACCTCGCAATTTAGTCCCCTAAAATTCCAACAACAATGCTGGTGCTTGATAATGGTTTACTAACCGAAACCGTTAGCTTTGAGCTAATAATAAGCTGTGGTCAACATGATATTCTATCAATAACAACATTAATAGTATCACATCTTCTTTCTTTGCCTCATCTTATTTTTGCAGTACTACTTCATCTTCCGTCAACGTTACCGATTTTTCGGGTCAACTAAAGCATGGAATAATTGACGCCGGCGTATTGTATGAATGCAAACACTGATAATTTGCAATAGAGATTTTTCTTTTGTTACGAATGTGTCATTATTTTTTAACAATATAAAATGATCATAGTTTTATTTAGTGAGTTTTGTCTTTCACAGTGTTGGTTTCCGTATATGTTCTGTTTATGATGCCCCCGCCAAATGACGATATGGTTCAGGGTGGATGGTGTTTCCGATTTCTCACAACTATCGCCTCAACAACACTCTTAAAACTATGTTTCTTTTATTCTTTATTAGCGTTGCTTTCTGCTCCTTTTGAGCCGGCCGCGGTGGCCGAGGTGACTGAGGCGCTCCAGTCACGGTCAGCACGGCCACTACGGTCGGGGGTTCGAATCCCCCCTCGGGCATGGATATTTCTGCCGACCTAGTTCGTAACTAGTTCGTAAGTAGTTTGTAAGTTTAGGGACTGATGACCCCGTAGTTAAGTCCCATAAGCTTAACCAACATTTGAACATTTTTGCTCCTTTTGCTATTTTTTGAAGCCATACAATGGTCTCTTTTTTTTTTTTTTTTTCAATATTTTTTCCGAAGTATGATCTCATTCATTCTACAGGAAAGTTCACTTTCCTGCTGGTATTTTCCTTTAATTTGACAGACTGTCAAATTATCTCTCATTTGCAAGACAGCTATAGTTTTCTTTCAACCATTATTTTGCCGCACAGGTTTCTTTCAAGTGTCTCTGTGTTACCATACAAACAATACCTGTTTAACCTTAAAAACGCATGTAAATACTCCAGTATTACCATTGTGGTAGAATCTGTTACTACATATGAATTTCTAGTAGACCGTTTCATTTTTCTATCTGTTAACTAAAACTTCAACTACAAATTATTCTAATGTATTCTGCTGCATGTTTTCTGTAAAATGTGCAACACCCTCTGTTATTTTTACGTGTTAGATTTGGCAGTTATTTTGGTACATTTTTATATGGGCGATAAGTATTTCTGTTGAAACTGTATTAGCTGTTTTCCTGAAAGTGTTAGTTGAGTAAAAGCATCTCACAGCTTTCCTGAAAATTCTAAAAGTCTTCTCCAACAGCCAGGCATATTATTTTGATTAGACGTGACTTTCATCCCAAAATTACTTGCTTAAATATCTATTATTTAGGCCCAAATTCACTTTTTTTCCTGAAATACAGCCGTCACTTAGTCTAACACCAGTTTTAGTTTAGATAGCTGAATCTTCTCCCAGCCCAATCCCTATGTGATTCCTTGTCGTTAGCGATGTAAATGCTCTTGAAAACAAAAGAGTACCGTCAGCCTTTATACTGGTAGAGAAAGTACCTTGAAAACTCACTGCGGAAAAAAGTTGTTGGTTTGCTACCATAGCCTCCACCCTCAAGACATTTCATGTGGGAAAAACGATTTGGTTAATGTGTCGTTCTGCGCAGTGCAAATAAGAAAATTTCTCTCAGTTATTGATAAAGTAACAATGTGAAGTAACAATAAAGTGTAACAATTTTAGTTTGAAAATACCCTTCGTATCAAGTTGTAGAAGACTCCGAATGGTCCTGCCACTAAAAATAAAAATATTTAATTCATCCAATTTTTCTTATGAATCATGTTTCCTGTTCGTCAGATGTCCCTCTCTGTTCATATTCTCATTTTTATGCTGTAGTTTTTTAATATCACCAGTCTGAAAGTGGGGTTTGATTCATGTAATGCAGCAGGGGCAGAAATGAATAGCCAAAACTACTAGTTCCTTTTTGCTGGTAAGTATTTATTGAAGTCTATTGTTTTTTTTCTTCTTTTTTTTTATGGACTCTTTTTTTAATTTGTCCTACCGGATCAATTGCAGTAAGGAAGCCACCCCTGACTCACCTTT
The DNA here is from genome assembly GCA_026315105.1 of Locusta migratoria. NCBI lineage: Eukaryota > Metazoa > Arthropoda > Insecta > Orthoptera > Acrididae > Locusta > Locusta migratoria. The sequence goes on from CM048745.1 coordinate 811,910,571, forward strand.
GACCCGTGTTGACAGTGCAGGAATAGCCGCATGGTCTAAGGCGTCATGCTAAGGACTGGGCGGTCGCTCCCGACAAAGGTCCAAGTCCTCCCTCGTGCAAAGTGTGTGTACTGTCCTTAGTGTAAGTTTATGGACTGATGCCCATAGCAGTTATGACCAGTAGGTTTACAAATCCCTGTCGTCGGTGTGTTGTCGTGTGTGATTCCAAACACACATTTCATCATTATTACAAAAACTTTTAAATTAAATTATAGATCTTAATATAAAACCTAAAATAAATGTAAAGTCTAAACAAAAATAACGAAATAAAACGTAATACAAAATGGCTGTATTTAAGATTATTATTAAACTTTACTAATTAAAAAATTAAGGGTTATTAAATTTTCTTTCGTTACGACTGTTATTACTTTTTGCAACACAAAATAATCAATTTACGTTCACCCATCCACGACCAAGCTCCATAATTTAATTAAAAAATACTAATCACTTTGATCATTCGTGATGGCAACTGCTTGACTGAACTCTGTGGCGAAGGAGCCTTTTTTTGTACGTAATGGGAATTTTTTTGTTTTTTTTGTTTTTTGTTTTTCGGATGTTGTTTATCCCGTTTCATCGGTTGGTATGTCTCGCCCATGACGTCATAGTCAAACCAGACAGTGGTGTTGGGACCATCGGTATTGCCGTCCTACCTACAAATGTTCAAATCAAATGTCTGTCAATCTATCGGACCAAAATGCGTGGTCATCAGTCCGTAGCTTACAAACTACTTAAACCTAGGTAAACTAACCTAAGGACAACACACACACACCCATGCCTCAGGGAGGACTCGAACCTCCACGGCGAGCAATTGCGCGCTCCGCAGCGAGACGCTGTAGACCGCTCGGGTCCTACCTTCCTTCTGAGTGGTAGGTAGCGTCGCGTCAAATAGAGTTCTTTAGAGTTTTACTTTTTCCAAAAAACTTTTCGGAGTGAAAGCAGCTTTTCATTCTCAGACTATCGTGCCCTCTTAAATACCTGTGCATTAACTCACTTTCTACATTATTCCTAGAAATTATCTAGTGCAACACAAGAAATGAATGATCCAAAAATGCCGAAATTTCTGCTTTTCGCGTAGTACATTACGCCTTAGTAAAAAGTATTCTGCTCTCTATTATGAAGTAGTTAGGTTGCTACTGTGTAGAAGACGACAGTGATCGGTCTTCTTCTACACATCTGAAAAAATCGCTGAGCGGTATGGAGTGAAACCTGTTGGGTAGCTACGCTGTTTAAAAAAAGTCTCACGCTCCACTCCGACCAATTGCAACTGAGTTTCCTGTTTTATTTGACTAGCCATTAGTCGTGCATCACGGAAAAGTTCAGTTTAACAGATAGTTCTTCCTGCTCTATCTCTGTATTCAAATTACCATCTTCTCTACACCCCATTATGACTAATTGCTGCTACCCAATGAACAAGGACTATTTCTCAACGCAGTTTCTGTCGACGTTTGATGACAGAACCTTGCGCCAGTACTCCTAATGCGGATGAAATCGGAAGCAACAGCTGAAGCATCGTTATGGTGTATTGATCCAACGAAGAACAGGTGAAAGGGTTGGGGGAGGGGAGTGGTGGAGGCAGTTTAGGCCATAAAAATAACAAATTTCCAGCTTCGTGAGGCGATATGAAATATTTATTTAAAAAAAAAAAATTGCATGTCAATTTCGTTCACATCAGCACAGAATTCCAGTCTTGAGGACTCACGTACTCCGCATAAAACAGTTAATAGTCAAATCTATAAAAGGGAAAGGTCTTTCTAGTGCATGTTGAAAGTGTGTTTTATTTTAATGGGGTAGAAGTTTTAAATCGCACAGTTTTAAAATAAATTTAATATCATGAAATATTATCAATTACATCGTAATCAACTTTATTTCATTTATGAAATAAATAAGTCTTTTGTAGTGTTCTGTGATTCGCGCAGAAGTAGAAATATGTGAAATGCAAATCAACTACGAACAAATTCTCACTCGCGAATACATGGAAGGTTGTAGAATTCTCGGGTGTCCGACCGGATCACATTGTAATTCCTGCACGGTATTTTAGCCAATAGGTGTTCACCAGGGACCATTGGAAGAGGCTGTTTGCCGTAATATCGCGAAGAAGTTACGTGAAGTTTACCGCTAAATCAGTGAAATTCGGCTGTTTTACGTCAATTTCCCTATCATGTATATCTCTTGATATTTTACTAATGCTTGTAACGCAAAAATTATAGTAACTATTTCGTTAATTATGTATAATACCAATTATAAACAAACATTACTCGTTCAGTGGCTTGCGCACCGCTAGGAGCGCTAGTGACATTGCAACTGTCATTTGGTAACAACTTTCACAGTAGTGAGTGTGCTAAAGGTGTAGTTAAGACCAGTCCTTTTGCAAGCCAGTGCGTCAGAATTTTGTTCGGACGAGAAAGAAAGTTATCCGCGTGCACGGACAAAGAAAGGGAAACGCAGTTGGGAGAGTTGGCGTACCTGGTGACTCGGGGTCGGGGTTCGTATTTGGCAGACGGGAGGGCGAGATAGCGGCGGCATGTTTACGGGTGCCTGGTAATTGAGTAACACGGCAAGCCTCTTAGGCGCGGGACCCGCCGAACAGAGGGGTCAACGCGGAACGGCGATCCTCCATGCCGCCACTGGGCGCCGAAGCAGAGGCACGGCTGAGGCCGTCGGCACACGGAGCGTGCGGCTGAACGTGTGCGGTCTACGAGCCAAGTCCACTGTGCGGCTGAACGCTCGGAGACGGCGCGACTTGTGTATACGGGGCGTGTGTCTTAACTAGCTACACGCGACCACAGCGCGGTACAGCGACAGTTCGTGGCGGCATTAGGTTCTGGAATGAAAAAATGTTCAAATGTTTGTAGAGCTTGTGGGACTTAACTACGGGGTCATCAGTCCTAAACTTATAAACTACTTATGAACTGTTGTTGTTGTGGTCTTCAGTCCGCTCACTGGTTTCATGCAACTCTCCACGCTACCCTATCCTGTGCAAGTCTCTTCATCTGAGAATACGTTCGGCAGCCTACATCCTTTTGAATCTGCTTACTATATTCGTCCCTCGGTCTCCCTCTACGATTTTTACCCCACACGCTCCCTTCTAATGCTAAGTTGACGATTCCTTGATGCCTCAGAATGTGTCCAAAAATCTATCCCTTCTCTTAGTCAGGATATGCCAGATACTCTTTTTCTACCGGATTCGGTTAAGCACCTCCTCATTAGTTACGTGATCTACCCATCTAATTTTCATCATTCGTCTGTAGCACTACATTTCAAAAGCTTCTATCATCTTTTTATCTGAACCCCTTATCATCCACGTTTCACTCCCATACAGTGCTACATTCCAGACAAATGCTTTCAGAAAGGACTTCCTAACATTTCAATTAATATTGGATGTTAACAAGATTCGCCGCGGTGGACTAGCCGAGCGGTCTAAAGCGTCTCGCTGCGGAGCGCGCAGTTGCTCGCCGTGGAGATTCGAGTCCTCCCTGGACACATTGGGGAAAGGCTACAACCCTGTCTTACTCCCTTCCCAACCTCTGCTATCCTTTGTTGCCCTTCGACTCTAATAACCGCTGTCTAGTTTTTGTACAGGTTGAATATAACTCTTCGCTCCATATATTTTACCCCTGATATCTTCAGAATTTGGAAGAGTGTGTTCCAGTCGACACTCTCAAACGTTTTCTCCAAATCGACAAACGCTAAAAACGTAGGTTTGCCTTTCCTTAGCCAATCTTCTAAGATAAGTCGTAATGTGAGTATTGCCTCCCATGTTCCTAGATTCCTCCTAAATCCAAACTGATCTTCCCCGAGGTCGGATTCCACAAGTTTTTCCATTCGTCTGTAACTTATGAACTAGCTCAGACTAAAGACGGCACAAATATCCATGCCCGAAGTACTGTATATTCACTGTTTTTTATAATTACACTATAAGCTAGTGTAATTTTAACGAACAGTGAATACACAGTGTTGAAATTATATAATTCTTCTTATTAAAACGTCGATGTACGACGTCACTAACACTGTGGGCCCTGCAGATAACACGTTATTGACATTATTGTCATAATATTTGATGCTAAGTACACATAGGTGGACATCCTCTGAGTAGTGGGTTTGTTGGATTCGTGCAGACCGTGGCCGTGCAGACCGTGACTGGAGCGCCGCAGTCCCCTCGGCCACCGCGGCCGGCCCTCTGGAATCACACTTTACGAAGTCAAAAGAGAGGAATACCTGCTTTACCTCTATTAAATCTCTTATTGCGGGCTTGTGCATACGTTTGTTACGTTCTGTGATATAGGCCTACATAAGTAACATCAAAATAACTATGAACATAAGACTTACAAAAGTGGCATGTTATGTCAATAAGTGCAGCGAATTATAAAAGTTTCATGACAAACTGTGAGATATAAAATTAGAAAAGTCTTTCATATGAGTCAAACATTATTCCACCAGTCTCGATTTTTAATAAACTTAAAGGTTATTCTTCCACGGTCAATGTTATTGTTCAGCAGAATGTTAAGAACGTGTAAAATGCAATGCGTGAAACGATAAAGTGCGTGTTTTACTCTAAGTAAGGTGCAAACTGTTATGTTCATAAAACGAATCCAACAAACCCACTACTCAGAGGATGTCCACCTATGTGTACTTAGCATCAAATATTATGACAATAATGTCAATAACGTGTTATCTGCAGGGCCCACAGTGTTAGTGACGTCGTATATCGACGTTTTAATAAGAAGAATTATATAATTTCAACACTGTATATTCACTGTTCGTTATAATTACACTAGCTTATAGTGTAATTATAAAGAACAGTGAATATACAGTGTCGAAATTATACGTTATTATTAAAATATTATGAAGTATACTTCTATGACATTTACAATAAATTCTTTGAGTCTATCAGAAAACCCAAATATAAGAAGGGAAAATTTTTGAGTCCGAGAAACCTTGAACCTCCACTGTGGTCCACAACTTTGCTGACTACGCTGCGGCTACTAACATACCTCACTGTCATAAATGAAGATATTACACCTGTTGTATACACTACTGATGTATTTCTGTTGCTGACATGTAATTACAACAAATCATGCGAAGAAGAATTCGTGTTGATAGATCTTAAGTCCGCCTTAGCTTGAAACAGCTTATTACTGTAATACGGAAATTTTTTAACACATATAAGACATTTCCAGTTATTTATTCCAACAAATTGTGCCTCTAATTACCGGTTTTCGAGAGATTCTCAGTTTACTCAGTTACTTTTACTTGCTTTAAAATGTCATACATCCATAAGACCTCAGCTAAACACATAAAAATCATGAAATACGACGGCAAATATGGCGTTACCATCGCTCTACCGAAAAGAGCTGCCCCCCTCCCCTCCCCGATAGCCACGTGTAGTGACGTCAGTGACGTTCTCCCACCGTATTGGTGATCGTTCGGACGAACGTTGAGAATATCTGGCATGCTTGATACTGCCCGACACGTTGGTTAAGTCTCGCCAACGTGGCGTTCGCTCGTTGTGGTGTCAGAAACTCGCCACGTTAGCTGCACTCGTTCACATACACACTCCGTGTGCCGACGGCTTAACGCAAAGCCCTCCACACACCGCGCCCTGCAGTCTCCTGGTTCGTTCACACTGGAATCACGAAGTCATGGGGCAACAATATGTTGAATTCAGATGGTGCTAGTGACGCATATTCGCAGTATGAAAGAGTAGTGCATTGGCAATCGCGCTATATGCCGATGACAGTGCACATTGAAACAGTCTAAGACGACAAGAAGGCTGGCTAACAAATCCGATAAAATCCAACAAAAACACAAATGACACTCGAATGAGGCGTATCAAGAGCATGACTGCAATAATTTCCACACCTGCATCTACATAAATACTCTGCAACACGCATTGAAGTGCATGGAACACGGTTTCTTTGGACGACTTTTAAGATGTTTCTCTACAGTTCCATTCCCTAATAGCTCGCGGAAAAAGGAACACCTAAAACCTCTTGTTTTCATTGTGATTTCTCGTATTTTATGATGGTGATCATGTCTCCCTACGTAGGTGTGTGCTAACAATATATGTTCGCATTCTGAAGAGAAAGATGGTGAAAGGAATTTAGCAAATAGATATCGCCGCAACGAATAACGCCTTTCTATAATTTACACCCTAACTTGTGCATCATTTCCGAGACTCTCTCCCCTATATAGCGATAATGAAAACGAGCTGCCCTTCTCTGATTTTTCTCTAAATCGCCCGTCAGTCCCACCTGGGGTGGATTCTACAATGGGCAGCACCAAAATACCTACTTGATGTGTGTGTTTTGAGCTATTAAGCAAATTAATATAACAAAGTTCTTTAGAGTATGAAATACGTTGGCTGAGTATAGCGCATCATGTGTTTCCTTAAAATTAAAGGATTGTTTTACACTGTAAAAATGGATACACGTTTAGCAACTAGTAACAAAATATTTAAACCATATTGATGTACAAAAACTTTTTTTCTGATTTTCATTGTAACAGAACTGCAACATTTGAAAATGACAGTTCAGCCTGTCGAAACTAGTCACTTAATATTAATAAAGGCAATGATTTATTTTAAGATCATTCTAGATGGAACCCCTGTGTATCGATTTTGGAAAATATCGAAACCAAAAGGATCGATTCCCTGATATAAATCTACCAAAAACTGAATATAAATAGGTAAGAATATCAATGTTTACATCGTATTTCTAAAATGTAGTACAATTGGACAAAATATTAATTATAGATGTGGTTTCATTTCGTACATGTCACAATAATAATAATAATAATAATAATAATAATAATAATAATAATAATCGTTTTCACTGACTGTTCTTCCGTTTTTGACTAAATATTTTATTGATCTTTAATGAAACACACGAGATAATAGAGTAATATTCTTCAAATTTGTTGTTTTAACAGAACGGTTTTCGGCTGTTACGCTATCATCAGGTCAACAATACCTTGGAAGTATTATTGGAAATTTAAGCCAGTAATTTTAACCATTTAAAATTTTAACACAGGCATTCCCAGATGTTTTACTCAATTTATTCTTACCCCTCTATGTTTCAAATATTAGACCAGTTAAACATAAGATGATTCATTCAACCAATTTCTGTTTTTCAATTTATTTATATCTCTTGCCACATACTTTATCAGTATTCAGTAACAATTTTTACACTAGTCTTCTACTGTCTATACAGCAACTTAAGATCTTTGAACCCTGGCCTTGCAAATTGATTGCTATATCTCTGTAGTGTTTACCAGATGATGGCATAACTGTCGAAAACCAGATTCTAAAAACAATCATCTCGTGTGTTTCTTTCAAAATCTATAATCGTATGTATGCCTGCAGCAAGGTAATCACAATTTCTATACGAACGCACAAAGATGCCAAGTGGGAATACTGTCAAAGCTCCGAGCAGGGACGACTGATATCGTAGTGTGCGATAAGCTCAGAACTTGGGCAGGACGCAAGCTTGTCTGGATAGTCTGGATTAGATTGGTACTTGTTCCAGAGATCATGAATAATACGCTTCATAATGATGTGGAACGTGTCAGATTAAGAAAAGATATACCATTATACAAAGTAGCGTATCACATGACACTTTTTTACAGATTAACCAATTTATATAAAAAAAATTCATCTATTGAGTAGGCGTTGCCATTCAGAAAACCTTTTACTTTATTTTTAAATGTTATTTGACTATATTGACTATCTGTCAGACTTTCGAGGCTATTTGGTGAGACAGTTAAGGTGGCAGCTGACACGAAGCGAGAAATTCTGCTTCGAACCCCGGACCTACACACATTTTCCATTTGATTTATTTCGGCACCCTGTAGCCGTCGTGATGTCTGAATAATTTCGCATTCGTGAAAATAAATCTCGGTTACTCCAAATTTGATACGCAAACCACCGTTACCGCCTGTGCTTGGTAAGTACAGGGCAGTTAACCTACACTACATCTACATGGGATACTCTGAAAACCAAATTTAAGTGCCTGGCAGAGGGTTCGTCGAACCACCTTTATACTATTTATCTACCATTCCATTCTCGCAGGAAGAAAGAACACCTGAATCTCTCCGTTCGAGATCTGATTTCTCGTATTTTATTCTGATGATCCTTTCAACCTATGTAAGTGGGAGTCAACAGTATATTTTCGCATTCGAAGGAGAATGTCTGCGATTTGAGTTTCGTAAGTAGCCCACGCCGCGGCGATAAACGCCGTTGTTGTAATGATTCCCATTCCAGGTATCATTTCCGTGACGCTGTCTCCCCTGTGTCGTGACAATAAAAATTAGCCGCCCTTTTTTGCATTCTTTCAATGTCCTTCGTCAGACCCACCTGATAAGGATCCCACTCAGGGCTGCAATACTCCAGAAAGGACCGTAATGTATATAGTTTCTTTAGTAGTTCTGTTGCATGTTATAAGTGTTCTGCCAATAAAACGCTGTCTGTGGTTCACCTTTCCCACGTCATTACCTACATGATCCTTCTAGTTTAAGTGTGATGTAATAGTAATTCCTAGGTATTTAGTGGAGTTTATGGCCTTCACATTTGATTGATTTATCTTGTATACAAAGTTTAACGGATTTCTTTTCGTACTTATGTCGACGACTTCACACTTCTCATTATTTAGAGTCAATTGCCAATTTTTACTCCATTGTGATAAATTATTTAGATCGATCTGCACTTGGTTTTAATCTTCAGATGATTTTATTAGACGGTCATCTGCAAACAACATAAGAGAGCTGCTTATATTTTTTCCCAAATAGTTCATGTAAATAAGGAACAGCAGAGGACCAATAACACTACCCTGTGGAACACCCGAAATCACCTCCGTTTTAGTGAATGCCTTACCATAGATTACTAAAAACTGTGTCCTCTCTGACAGGAACTCCCTTATCCACTCGCAAATTTGGGGCGATATACCATAACCATGCAATTTGATAAAAAGCCGTTTATGAGATACGGTGTCAAAAGCCTTCTGGGAATCAAGAAATACGGAACCAATTTACTCGGACAGAAACACAGTTGAAGTAGAATCTGACTGGCCCTCGACACAGTAAACTAATAAACAAGATTCTCTTCAAAAACTGGATAACTCTCTTCTACAAAAACAGATCTTTTGAAGTACTAGTAAAATGTAACCTGGAAGACAAAGTTGCAGTATACAGCACGAAGAAATGATTTATGTTGGCGTTCATCAGACGTTTCTTACCGCAGGCCATTAACATGGACTAAATCATTCCATATTGATGCCCTTTTAATTGCGACCGTCCCTTCTATTAACTGCGGCAGTGGCTGTCTGCGGAAATGGGCAATAAATTATTGCTGTGTAATGTAAGACCGCCGACGAGCTGACGGCTGGCGGGGATCACGGGCATTAGAATTGCTAATTCAATTCGTAATGACGCCGCCAGCGTTAACGTAAAAATCATAACTAATCTGCGTCTCCCCTGGCAAATAAGCGTCTCGGGTAAATTAGTTATGAGACCAAAATAAGATTACAGTTCTGCTGTAGAGAAGATATCCAGGCAAGAAGAAACATTTTCAGGGAATATTCTTTACCTCGCATTTACGTACTGTAATGAGTAAACTCTGGATTTTCATGTATTATCAACTGCAGAACTTGGCTTAACCTTATGCAATTAAATTATCACACCCGCATAAAGAAGAAGAAAAAAAAAACAATATAAATGTGCGGTAAAATAACTGAAATGTTCGGCGACTGGACCCATATTTTAAAAAACCGCGTTGGCGACATTGAAGAACCCGCGCATACACATTGAGGGACATGCTTCGACCATAGACACTAGTAGACCAGGCAAACAGCAGAGCGTCTATACATATACCGTGGTAGCATCGTAGGACCACGTGACTATTGGCAAACATTAGCCGTATATAAAAAAACAACTTTGCAGGTTTCAAGAAATGGCACTACCGGGTGATCAAAAAGTCAGTGTAAATTTGAAATCTTAAATAAATCACGGAATAATGTAGATAGGGAGGTAAAAATTGACTCACATTCTTGGAATGACATGGTATTTTATTAGAACAAAAATAAATAAATAAATAATAAAATAAAATAAAATAAAATAAACAAAAGTATTGCTAGACGCGTGAAATACAAGGCGCGTCCAGAAAGTAAGTTCCGTTTGGTAATAAAATGAAATTGTACACAGGTACAGAATAAGTTATAATTGCACAAAATTCTACAACTCTTAAAATACTTTTTCACATAACTGCCGAAATTTTGTAGGCACTTTTCATAGCGTGCCACAAGTCTTTGCATGCATCCTTCACAGAAGGTTGCCTCCTGTGTATTCAACCATGTGGTAACAGCTCTTTATCATCGTTGAAGTGTTGACCACCAAGGACAGATTTTAGATGTAAGAAAAGATGAAAGTCGCTAGGAGAGAGGTGCGAGCTGTATGGAGGATGATCAAACAGATCCCATTGAAATTTCCGTAAGAATTGTTTGGTCACATACGGTGTGTGAAATCAGGCATTATCGTGGGAAAAAAAACTTTTGACAGTAATACTCTTCTTACACCTAAAATCTGTCCTTGGTGGACAACACTTCAACGATGATCACGAGCTGAAAGAACATGTTACCACAGGGTTGAAAACACATGCGGCAACATTCTATGAAAAAGGCACACAGAACCTTGTGCCATGCTATGACAATTGCCTACAAAATTTGGGAAGCTATGTAGAAAAGTAGTTTAACAGTTGTAGATTTTTGTACAATCAATATTTTTTCTTTATCTGTACCCGTTCGTTTTATATAACCAAACGGAACTTACTTGCTGGACGCGCCTCGTATCTCTTGTGCGCGTCGTTTGGTGATAATCGTCTTCTCAGCCGCCGCTTTCGCCATGCTTGGCCTCCCAGGTCCCCAGACCTTGGTCCGTGAGATTATTGGCTGGTGGTTACCTGAAGTCGCGAGTTATCGTGATCGACCTACATCTCTAGGGATGCTGAAAGACAGCATCCGACGCCAATGCCACACCATAACTCCGGACATGCTTTACAGTGCTGTTCGCAACATTATTCCTCAATCAAGCCTTCGACAGCAGCTTCGAAGACTTCCCTACGGCCTTCTCGAAGGGACTCAGTCGTCCTCTGTCGCCTGCGTATAGGCCATACGTGGCTAACGCACGGCCACCTCTTACGCCGAGAGGAACCGCCAGAATGCCATTGTGGCGCTGTGTTGACTGTAGTCCACATCTTGCTGGACTGTCCACTTTTAGCTGCATTGCGGCAGTCTTTTAACCTGCCTACTGCGCTTCCTTCGATTTTAGCTGACAACGCCTCTATGGCTGGCTGTGTTTTAGGTTTTATTCGCGCAGCTGGTTTTTATCATAAGCTTTAATGGTGGGTTCGTATGCCTGATCTTCAGGCATACACCGTTTATAGTTTTAATCTGTTGTCACTTTAGTCTTGTCAGTCCTATTTCCGACTGGCAGTTGTAGTATGTGCAGAATGGCTGGCTCGTCAATTATTATCCTAGTGATCAGCCAGCCAACAACATCTGCTGTGATTTTAAGCATAGTTGATTATTAGTTCCACCTCTATTGTGGTTTCCTTTTTATTTTTATGTTATTATGGCCAACACCGTCTTCCTGTACGTCTTGTGTACTGGTACAGGGTGCTTATTTTTAACCATACATGAAGTCCTGTAATTTCTTAGCTGGGAACAGAGAACTGATGACCCGGTAGTTTAGTCCCCTTTAAACACCCAACACCAACCAACCATAATTCCACGACTACAGCTATTGTTGAGGAATGATGGTGAACATGTTGAGCATTTCCTGTAAGGAACATCATTCTTGCTTTATCTTAATTTGTTGTGCTAATTATTGCTTTTATGATCAGATGAAGCGCCACCTGTCGGACTTTTTTTAAACCTTTTTTGTTCTAATAAAACTCCATGTCATTCCAGGCATGCCTGTCAATTTTTACCTCTCTCTCTCCCTCTCTCTCTCTGATCTCTTTCTATCTCTCTCTACATTATTCCGTGATTTATTAAGTTTTCAAATTTATACTGACTTTTTGATCACCCGGTATTTCTAACTTACAGTACTTACACGTGAAATTTAATGTTACTCCCCTTGACACAAAACGCTTCGCAAATTCGTAAGCAAAGCTGAAAAAAATCACGTGACTGTTGACAACGCAGTGGTTTAGCTGTAGAGATGTCGATGCCATGAAAGCAATATCATACCCCGTCTACCAATATCTATGGTCGAAGGGGACATATCAACAAGCGCCCTCTATAGTGAAAAGCACTGCAGTGAAACGGTGGTACACGCTGCGACACAGCTAACAGGGTCTGCTTGAGAACGTGGAGTGCAAAATGAAGCAACGAGTTAAGGTCAAGTTTTATTTCAAATTATGCAAAATGGCGACGGAGATCCATGGGATGATAATGGAAGTGTATAGTGTTGAAGCAGTGAGTAAATAAGTGTGTGTGAGTGGTTTAAACGCTTTACAGACTGAAAGGAATGTGTCGAGGATTCTAAAACGTGTGACTTCAGCACTTTGAGCGATTCCACAAGAAGCGTTTGCTGACAGTTTCCAACTGTACAATTCATATCAGAAGTGTATTGTAACCAGTGGCGGTGCATCCTATATGTTCTCTAGTTTAGTGAACCTCTAGCAAAAAAGCTCGTCGTGAAAAGAAGTAAATAAAAATTGTTTTAAAACGCATTCTTCGTTTCGTGCTTCTATCAGATAATTTTATATGCATATTCAAACCCTTTTTATCGGATGGAAAAACGTACGTCGCAGAGACAGCACACATACGAGTCGTAGAACGGCCGCCTAATATAGGTCGTAGTGAACGCAGTGTTGCAATATGCATGCTCGGCTGAGATTCAAATTCCCTTCTGGACTCCTTGGAGGCAGCATATTGGCGCAACAGTGGCAAGGAGGGGCGAGGGGATACCCCGCTTTTAACATTTCCATTGGAGCTGGTAGAGACGCCAGCTCCTGGCTACTCGAGCTCTGGCGGTTAAGCAGCGCCGAGGGGACTGAGGCGCTTCAGTCACGGTCTGCACGGCCACTACGGTCGGGGGTTCGAATCCCCCCTCGGGCATGGATATTTGTGCCGTCCTAGTTCGTAAGTAGTTCATAAGTAGTTTGTAAGTTTAGGGACTGATGACCCCGTAGTTAAGTTCCATAAGCTTTACAAACATTTGAACATTTGGTTAAGCACCGAAGGTCCCGAAGCAAAGACAATGTAGGTACCGCTAACGCCTTGCGCATGCGCAAATCCTTCATGAAGGCAACATCAGCACTTCATATATTTTTGTTTTTAGCCCATGGAAGATTTATCAGAAACACGTCATATTTGGTAAACTATCTTGTAACTTTTTAATGCAAATAAACAATCCCTGAGACGGATTTTCGTCTCGAATATGTCAAAGACAATAATGATAAATCTGAAGAATAGAATTAAAATTTGTGATGCGGCCGAGAATCGAACCCGGACCTCCATGCTTACTAGGCAGACGCCTTACCGTTAGGCCACCACACCACTAACGATTAAGGCGCCTCAGAATAGTCTAAGTACGATTTCCCTCCATGTCACAAACTTTAATTTTATGCTTCAGATTTATCATTATTGTCTTTGACAAATTCGAGACGAAAATCCGACTCAGGGTTGTTTATTTGCATTAAATTGATATTTTTATCACCTTAACAGGATTGTTCCAATATGTCCATTGCCGAGGTGCTATTCCGCTGCATGGAGAGCCTTGGCAGTAGTGGCAATTATCTTTGGGACACAGAAGCTGAATTAAAGATTGTGACGTGGAGGGAAATCGTACTTAGACTATTCCAAGGCGCCTTAATCGATAGTGGTGTGGTGGTCTAACGGTTAAGACGTCTGCCTACTAAGCATGGAGGTCCGGGTTCGATTCCCGGCCGCATCACAAAATTTAATTCTATGCTTCAGATTTGTCATTATCTTGTAACTATCAATTAAAGACGCATCAACTGTAAAAGTCTCCGATCACGAATAATAATAATAGTCAGTACTCTCTACCTAGCAAGAAGAGCCGTGAGTTTAGCGGCATCGCGCTGCGGTGTCTTCGGTGTCTTAGATAGTGGGATCGAGCCTGGGTGCATACAATTTTTTAACGCACTCTCCTTTTTGATTGCTACGAAAAGAACAATTGCTTTTGTATTGTTACTTGCCACATAAAGTTGGACGGTTTTTGCGAAATTGTCGCGATTTTGAGGGTAAATGTTGCACCAAATTATCTCTTTGGACGTTGAGCGGGACGCCGAAACATCGACACACTGAGCGGGCGGGGAGGGGGCACCGTCAAGTTTCTCCACGGTTCGGAAATGTCGTAGATCCGGCAATGAAAGAGGTGAACCCCAGTTATCTCAAGCACCAGCCGCCACTGATTGTAACCAATGATTACTTTGAAGGCCAGTAAAGGTATTTTGTTCGCATCTCTTGTTTGCTATATTTGCTGAGATCATTCACCAAACTTTTCCGACGCACCCTTGTCCCTAAGATTTCCTGTACTTTATGTTTCCCTTCTTCGCCCATTATCAGAATAAAATACGAGAAATCAGAGTTCGAACAGAGAGATTTCTTCCCGCTCGCTATTCGAGAATGGAATGGGAGATAAATAGTATAATTGTGGTACAATGAACCCTCTGCCAGGCACTTAAATGTGATTTGCAGAGTATCCCATGTAGATGTAGATACTGCAGCTTGGTCCATCAACACCAAGAAAGCAGTCTACATCTACCTCTACATGGGATACTCTGCAAATAACATTTAAGAGCCTGGCAGAGGGTTCATCGAACCACCGTTATACTATTTTATCTCCCATTCCATTCTCGAATAGCGCGCGGGAAGAAAGAACACCCGAATCTCTCCGTTCGAGCTCTGATTTCTCGTATTTTATTATGATGGCCATTTCTACCTATGTAAATGGGAAACAACAATATATTTTCGCATTCGGAGGAGAATGTTGGCGATTGTAGTTTCGTAAGTAGCCCACGCCGCAGCGATAAGCGCCGTTGTTGTAATGATTCCCATCCCAGATCTTGTATCATTTCCGTAACGCTGTCTCCCCTGTATCGTGACAATACAAAACGAACTGCCCTTCTCTCTTTAGATATCCTCCGTCAAACCCACCTGATAAGGATCCCACACTGGGCAGCAATACTCAAAAAATGGACGGACAAGTGTAGTGTACGTTTCTTGTGTAGTTCTGTTGCACATTTTAAGGGTTCTGCCAATAAAACGCTGTCTCTGGTTCGCCTTTCCCACGACATTATCTACGTGTTCCTTGCAATATAAGTCTGAAGTAATAGTAATTCCTAGGCATTTAGTGGAGCTTTGCGGCCTTCACATTTGATTGATTTATCTTGTAACCAAAGTTTAACGCATTTCTTTTCGTACTCGTGGACGACTTCACGCTTCTCATTGTTTAGACTCAATTGCCAATTTTTACACCAGCGGATATCTTATTCAGATCGTTTTGCAGTTGGTTTTGATCTTCAGATGATTTTACTAGACGGTAAAAGATGGTGTCATCTGCAAACAACCTAAGAGAGCTACTTAGATTTTCTCCAGAATCGTTTATGTAAATAAGGAACAGCAGAGGACCAATAACAGTACCTTGTGGAACGCCCGATGTCACCTCTGTTTTAGTCGATGCCTTACAATCGATTACCACTGTTTTAGATTTTATTAGCGTAGCTGGTTTTTATCATGTGATTTAATGGTGGTGTGTTTTCTTCTTCGTTTTTACTTGTATCCTTTCCCCATATTTACCAATGATTTTTACTCTTTGACCTGTTAATGCGTTTCCTTAGGAACACCTAACACACTGTTTTATCTCTCAGAACGGAACAAGGGACTGATAACCGTTGCTGTTTAGTCCCTTCAAAAATCCAACAACAACAACAACAACAACAATCTGACAGGAAATCCTCTGTTTTAGTCGATGCCTTACCATCGATTACCAGGAATTGTGTCATCTCTGACAGGAAATCCCCTATCCAATCGCAAATTTGGGGCGATATACCATAACCACGCAATTTGATTAAAAGCCGTTTGTGAGGTACGGTGTCAAAGGCCTTCTGGAAATCAAGAAATACTGAATCGATCTGCAAACCCTTGTCGAAAGCAGCCATCACTTCGTGTGAATAAAGAGCTAGTTGTGTTTCGTGTGGACGATATTTTCTAAATCCTTGTTGACCTTGGGACAATAGATTATTCTGTTCGAGATAATTCATAATATTTGAATACAGGATATGTTCCAAAACCCTGCTGCAAACTGACGTCAATGAAATAGGCCTGTAGTCCACTATCGCAATTTCCCACGATGCGATAACTCTGTCATTTGAGTAGCAGCGAGGAGTAGTAGGGTCCTGTGTGGGACAGGCTTTGGACGTGATCGCGGCCGCTGGCGAGTCCTTGGAGGACGCTGTCGGCTGGCAGCGACCCCCGCTGGGGGCCAACGGAGCCGGTCGTGACTGGACGCCGCGCCAGCAGACCCTGCGGCTGCCAGATGGGGCACGCAGGCCCTGCCCTGGTCAGCAGGTTTCCCTCTGTCCTCGCGTCTGACCAGCATGGCGGCCGCGCTTCAGCAACGGCTAGCAAAGGCGACTATCTGCCCGCCTGAGCCAGAACTACAAAAGAAACTGCATACACTACGCTTGTCCGTCCATTTTTGGAGTATTGATGCCCAGTGTAGGATCCTTATCAGGTGGGTTTGGCGGAGGACATCGGAAGAGTTCAAAGAAGGGCAGCTCATTTCGTATTTTGTCACGATACAGGGGAGACCGCTACGAAAATGATACAGCATTTGTGATGGGAATCATTACAACAACGGCGCTTATCGCTGCGGCGTGGGCTACTTACGAAACACCAATCGCCAACATTCTCCTCCGAATGCGAAAATATATTGTTGACTCCCACTTACATAGGTAGAAATGATCATCAGAATAAAATACGAGAAATCAGAGCTCGAACGGAGATTTTCAGGTGTTCTTTCTTCTCGCGCGCTGTTCGAGAATGGAATGGGAGATAAATAGTATAAAGGTGGTTCGATGAAACCTCTGCCAGGCACTTAAATGTGATTTGCAGAGTATCCCATCTAGATGTAGAACTCCGACTGCTGGCCAGCCACCTGTCCGATAACACCGCTCGTTCTAGGTCTGTTCCAAAAATTCCGAAACTTTGTCCACAAATTTTTTCTACGTTTACTTTTTCGTTATTGACCACTGTCTCGTTCGAAATTATCTCTTCCACAATTCAAGCAACGCCCCCATCGCTATTTCCACATTCTCAAATACAACTGAAGGCTCCGTGACTGGAGCGCCTCAGTCCCCTCGGCCACCGCGGCCGGCTCCTTGGTACTACCCCGAAAGGAAACTTTAATGCATGGGTTGGTGTTCTCCGACATCAACTCGACGGAAGGAGGTCATAGCTAAGAAACCACACATCAAATCGATGCTCACCACCTTCTCCAATAGTCAAGGCATTATCCACAAGGAATTTCTACATCAGGTGATGACGTTAAAAGCTGCAGGGTACGTTGAAATTTTACACGTTTCATATATCGTCTATGGGAGGGGGTGTACGACTGCAGACAACGCTCGCCCACACACAACAAATGTCGTCTAACGGTTCCCAGCAAAAAAAAAAAAAAAAAAAATTTCACTTTGAATGGATAGATTCGACGCTATTCCAGGCATATAACGATACGTGAGGAGGCTTTTCAACAGCATCCCAAAGGAAGACTTTGTGCAAAATATACAGCACATCTGTCGCGGAGCTCAGCGTTGAATAGTTATGGGAGGTGACTACTTCGAAGGAGCCTAACTGTAGTTCATCTACGTTAATGCTAGAAGATTTACCTATTCACGAACAGAGAGAGGGGACAGGCGGAGACTGTAAGGGGGGCTGCAATGATAGAGATAGGGGGCTGGTTAGGTGGATGGAGGGGAGGAGGTGGCAAAGGTAGAGGTGGGAGGGCGTGTAGAGGGGCCCAGATGAACAGCGAGAGTGGTTCATGGGCTAGCAGAATGTTGGCATAAATAAACGCTAGAGTAACATCCGATTTTCAGCTAGCAAATACAGAGAGAGGCCTGAGAGGACAAAGGCGAAGGTAAGAGACAGACGTAGAGATGAGGAAGTGATGGAAAGAGGGATTAGCGGAAGGAGTGTAGGATGCATGAGCATTTCGCATACATATTCAGTTCTTGGGAAGGATAGTTTTTAATAAGAGCTCCATTGTTACTGTGTACTGTTTCACTAGCCAGCAGAGTTATATACGAAATGTTTGTGGGCATTTTATTACGGTGTATTAATGTGTAATTTAATACCTTTACCGATGATCATCTTGTGATGGTGCAGCTCCTGTTATCTTCCGTGCTCGCTGTATTAGATTAGTGGTTAAACGCGCCTTATGCTAGACAGCTTGTTTTGTTTTAACACACAAACGTGTTTCGTCACTTATTGTGCCATCTTCCGAGGGTTTTTGCTTTTATTTTCTAGAATTGATAGCACGTCATAGGAGTTACAGAATATGGCACAATAAGAGTTACAGAAGTTACAGAAGGTTGCACAATAAGTGTCGAAACATGTTTGGGTATTAAAACAAAACAAGGTGTTCTGCATAAAGCGGATTCAACCACTAATCGAATACAGCAAGCACGGAAGATACAGGAGCTGCACCATCACAAGATGAGCATCTCAGCACCAAGCCAGGTATTCTCATCGCAGCTCTTCAGCAAGTAGCCATAAACGGCCACAAAGATCTATCTTTCCAGTTAACTTCCAGGTACATGTGCAATAATTTCGTAAATAAAAACGTCTTTTTGATTGCAGATCGTAAATAAATTAGGCCTAATATATCCAACATAGTTGTCAAATCAAATAACTTGTCCAAATCACTGAATAACCAAATTCTGTAACTCGTATGACATGCTTCCAATTCTAGAAAATAAAAGCAAAAACGCACGAAAGATGGTCCAAGAAGTGTCGAAACATGTTTGGGTATAAAGACAAAACAAGGTGTCTTGCATAAGGCGGATTTAACCACTAATCTGATACCTGTACCAATGAAGTAATTTATTTTAAAGTTTTGTTTGCGTAGTGTATGTCGCAATGCTAAATGCAGAAATATTGTTCAGTCATCGAAGAGAATAATTTTGATATCACGGTGTCGTCTTATCAAGTCATATCACGGTTATTATATATATGCTACGTATCGCTTCATTTTTCTGTCAGGCTGGTGTACTACATCTTTTCATTTCTGTAATTTTGTGTAAAATTTTTAGATCTGAGAATGGGTTACTTTTAAGACGAAATTAATTAAAATTTAAAAAACTACCATCTTTACCTTTAAATACTTTGATGTGAAATATTCTTGTGTTAAATTCAAATAGACCCTTGACCTCCGCCATCATCGACAACAGTACAAACCAAAATAAAGCACGCGCCCGGGCGGGAGCAAGGCAGCCACAAAACTGACGGCAGCTGCCAGCAGCAGCGTTAACTCCGGGAGGCCAGAGAGCTCCTGCACAAATGTATTCGGGAGCCGTGTTCCCTGCGGCGCGGCGCACGTTACAGAAACTATTGCCACTTCTCCCCTCGTGAAGCCACAGCGTAAAGCAGTTCACCAGTCGCATACAAACAGGCCACCGGCTGCTTTCTTTAGCTCATTGCTCGTACCTCGCTCATAGCCGCTGATGCCTGAACACCATCGCCACCTAAGGCGCTGCCCACTTTGCATGAGAAACACAAGTGCTCCCTGGTCTTGCACACACACACACACACACACACACACACACACACACATACGTGCAGCCTTTAGTAGCGTCGTAAAACGGTCGCGCTCCTCAAGCCGTCGGTTTGCGTCGCCCATTGTCCGTCACCATGACGCGCCGCTGCTGCCATCTGCGCGATGGCCAACTGCCTCTTGTGACGCGACAATAGGCCACTCTTCTTCTGCCGCCACAAAGCCGAGAGGACGTCTGCGGACACACGAGTGACTTATACGCACAGCTGAAAGGGAGACGCCTTTCATCGCCAACGACCATCATTCTGAGGAATGCACGCTGGCTCTGGATAAACAGGTGTACCCCATAGGGCGTATTGTGCGACATCTATTTACGGGAAGGCGGTAGAGCCTATCTCGCCAATATTAAATTAGGCAAATTTACGTACTATAATGTTCCAGCCTGGCTATTAATGTTTGAGATTAACAAATTTACAGAAGGAAGAGGTTTGAAGTTAAAAGTTAGAAGCTATGAAAGATCCCAATCAGAAAATTACGGAAAAAAATTTGGAGAATTATTACCTTTTTTTTAATGAAATGGCAAGCTAATTAACGGTGGATTGTTGTCCAGGCGGGACATTACAATAACATTATTCAAATGTCTGTAAATCTATCGGACCAAACTGCAAGATCATCAGTCCATAGCTTACAAACTACTAAAACCTAGGTAAACTAACCTAAGGACAACACACACACACACACACACACACACACACACACACACACACACACACCATGCCCCAGGGAGGATTCGAACCTCCACGGCGAGCAACTGCGCGCTCCGCAGCGAGGCGCTTTAGACCACTCGGCTACTCCACCGCGGCACAGAACAATAATCTACGGGTGGTTACCTTTAACAAGAGATCCATCGGTGGTCGAAATTTGGCTGTAAATGAAATTTTCATAATATAATAACCACTCGCCAAACAGTGGCAGTTCGTCAGTAGCAATTCGGATAGAAACATTACGTAAGTCAAACACATCAAACTTCCAAAAATTTACAAGAAAATAGACTGCAGATTCTATTGCCAATAAATGATAATAATATGGAATAAATTTTGGAAAAGATTGACAGGCTGCACGATATATCACTATTCAATATTAACGAAAACAGTGTCATCCATTGTTACGGTGATGCAACAAGCCTGAAAAAGACATCATGGGAGGAAAAGGCAAAATTATTACTAAAAATTCATAAATGCTAATTCAAGTGAGAAGTGGGGTTTATTGATAAAAAGAGGTCTGTGCACGGCATATGTATTTACCTTTGGTAACAAAACTCCAAATAACAGCGGCCACATAAAATGATGAAGTATAGCTGTCGTCTGCAAGATGCTATCGCTACGGAGTACAAGCCAAGAGTAAATATTATCTTCTGTCTTAAAAAATTGAAAGTGAAGTTTGATTATCCATAGATAATCGTTTTACTCACCGAAATTGTATAAAATACCAAATTTTCTTTTGATAATAACAGGGAAGGGAAACCGTATCATTATAGTACCTTTTTCTTTTGAACTGTTAAAGATGATATGAAGTTTTTGGAGCTTATTATGACACATATCATGAATACACTCAAGCAGAATACAAACGTTTTCTTATTAACATTATGAGATATAATGTCTTAAATTAAGATACATATTTTATTAAAATTTTCTACATTAGCCCACAATTATTGTGCAATGGTATGATATTTTTCAGTAATCCTGTTTCAGTGAGTGTGCTGTGCTCTGCTGAACCAGAGCTGAAAATACGAACACAGTTGTTATAGTAATTTCTGACAAAAAGTACAAATCTAAAACCGTAATTGTTCATTGTTCTTAATACTTACAATTTTATCTACCTCCAACTTCAAAAACAGCCTGCTCCATAACGATCATCGCCTTTCTGTTCTTCCTGCTGCGTCAAAAGCTCTTCACTAAATGTACTGTCCCATCTTCGCTCTGGAAGCGCTAGTTGGTGAAGTACTTTCAGTGCCGGCCGCGGTGGCCGAAGGGACTGAGGCGCTCCAGTCACGGTCTGCACTGCCACTACGGTCGGGAGTTCGAGTCCCCCCTCGGGCATGGATATTTGTGCCGTCCTAGTTCGTAAGTAGTTCATAAGTAGTTTGTAAGTTTAGGGACTGATGACCCCGTAGTTAAGTCCCATAAGCTTTACAAACATTTGAACATTTGTACTTTCAGTTACTGGACGATCAAACTGCCCCACATATTAGGTAGAACTTTAGGTTCCTTCTCAACATTTTGTGATTCACTTTTTCTATAATGCTGGTTTCCACACAACTTACGTTTATTGAAGTTTCTGGTACTTCCAGGCATTTTCAACAGCTTTAGAATATTACACGACCAAGAAAACACGCTCTCAGCACTATAGAACTACAGAAAATTACTGCCTGAAACATAAGTTGTTGATAATTTCACGCAAGGAAGGAATATCTTAGTTTCCGGCAGTCAGAAAGCCTCCTCTAGCTCGGTTGAAAACCACAGCCTTCTATATGAAACAAGTACAAAATTACGAACATTCAAAAATGAGCATGTCATACGGTCATGACTTATCTTCTACATACAGATTACTTTAAAAACTTAAATAAAACACTTAAAGTTCACGGATCGCAATAAATTTTGCATCATTGTATTCAGAAGAGTCCAAATAATAAGAGAAAAAACAAAAAAAGTCATTTTTTGAGAATTTTTGCTTACCGCCTCCCCGTAAGCTGTATATGCTTGATATGATTCAAGGCAAGGGGGCGATCTGAATTGTTACTTGTTCTGAAATATATTTTCCAAGATAGCTGTTCATTTTTTTATTATTCCAGACCAGCTGAATACTCGTCTCTCCCTCCTATATATGAAAACATACACAAATGCGCCGAGTTTCATGGTGAATAATCAAACGGTATCAAAGTTGCTAAGTGCTCTCTACCACGCTAAATTCGCTGGCTAGCATACTATAAAAATCTCTTTCATGGAAACATACATATATGTGCTGACTTTTATGGTGACCAGTCAAATAATTTGGAAGTTTGTTGTATCGTACCTTCCACCATGCACCTATGGAGGCTTACGAAAGGTAGCCCATGTATTAATATAGCTTATAAGCTATCTTCATTCCACATATCATTCAATTCCGTCCAGCCGTTTCAGCGTAAAGTGTAAAAAACCTGTTAACCCGCTGTAAATTACCCTCCGCCATGCACCATACGAAGTTACTTTTAGTGTGGCTATAACCTTCCCGCGAGTGAAAGCAATGAGTTGACAATGTTTCATCGCAATCGGATGTACGGTATGGTTGTTCATAAAATATGAATAAAAGGACAAACAAAGAAACTTTAATTTTCATCTATTAGTTTACTGGTTCAGACAAAACGTTTTCATCGTCACATCTGAGTTGTAGATCTGAAGATAACAACTAAGTTTTGTCGAAACCAGTCATCTGGTTTAAAATACTGAACAGCGATCTTGGAAAAAATCTTTCACTACAAATATCCATTTAAGTCTCGGAAAATGATTAAACATATGAGGAGGCAAGTGAGTGTAACATTGAAAAGCTGCTTGAAACGTTTTTGGGTAATGAGTACAGAAGGTTGTAATGTTATATTTACTGTTTACATTAGTGTTTAGAAACAAAAGAAAGAACAGAGCACCTAGAAAGGCTAGACATCAGATGTTGGTGTTGAGAGAACAAGTTCATAAGTATGTGTTCTGCAGAAATGATTACCATTTGAAACACGTTCGCCCACGTGTTGAAGGTCAACATCCACATCGCGGAGCGACTCCACCTTCCGGAAAAATGTACCTGCGGCTCTCGTTGTAGCTATAGACGGAATATAACGAGAGTGACTTCAGCAGACGAGTAGTTGACACGCTAGACATGAACCGCACTGTCATATTAGTGAAATAAGATGCATTATTGGCGTGGGAGAACTCCTGCTCATGTGGGAAGAAGTGCTTCGGCAGTGCATTCGTACTGTACAGAATGGTTCTCGGAGGTCGACACCTCAACCGAATGCCAGTGGAAGACGGATATGTGTCCACGTCGGCTCTGGGTCAAATTGTGAAACACAACGCACAATATCCGGGGTGACAGTTCGTCGCCACTTATTACGGCATGGGTTACGTGAGCATCGTTCACTACTGTCTGTAAGAGCAGAAACATGCTACACGCGATGGTACACGTACCGACGTCACAATACGCCTGGCAGTACTCTTGATGAACTGTGATATCGTGTTGAAGCTGCATGGGCATCTGTACCTGTACACGCCATCCAAGCTCTGTTTGACTCAATGCCCAGGCGTATCAAGGCCGTTATTGCGGCCAGAGGTGGTTGTTCTAGGTACTGATTTCTCAGGATCTATGCACCCAAATTGCGTGAAAATGTAATCACATATCAGTTCTAGTATAATATATTTGTCCAATGAATACCCGTTTATGATCTGCATTTCTTTTGGGTTTAGCAATTTTAATGGCCAGTACTCATGTTGAGGTTTGAAAAGCTCTTCAATCTCCGTGTTTGCTTACAAAATAAATTTGCTTTATATGTAAGGTCCGCCTTGAGCAAACACAAATGTTTCTTGATTTCTCCCATACATGTTTCGCTGGCGTTGCAGCATCATCAGTGGGATGTTTTAATTCGTATTGTCTGTCAAATTAACAATGGAATGATTGTTACTTTTGTACATTAACAGTGAAAACTACAGATAATTGTGAGACTACTATACATCGTTTCTTATTTTTATAGGTATGCTAGGCCTACCTTAATACCACATGTAGTTATGTTTGTGGTTCTTCCACTCACAAAACGTCACTGATGTTTTTTGACAGTTTTTCATCTGCAAACCAAAACGTGTGTATTTAATGTGGTGAATAGTTAGCTTGTAAATATCGGGATTTTTATGAAATTACAGGACGTGGTTTTTGTGTTTTGGTTTGATTTTATTGTAGCTACTGCTTCTATAACAAAATGTCTAAGTGTTTATAGCAAGTTTTTGGTCACTTACTTTGGTGGATATGCGCTGTTTTTCGTGTTGTGGACAGGCACTGTGTCACTTTCACTTCACTCAATGTTTATGTTACCAGTACTGTATTTAGTCCACCACCTGCGCACACCTCCACCCCGTAGCTTGATTCCGCTGGCGCAGGTCTGGCTGCGGCGTGTTGAGTATTTTTTTCAGAGTTCTAGACAGATGTACAACAGTTCTGGAGTTCTCTGTACAAAATTTAAATAGTTCTGCAAAATTTCACCGAAAAAATAGTAAAAATTACCACAAACTTGATTTTTTTTAAGTTTTTTTAAAATAATTATTTGCCTATTAGCGCAAACATAGTTCTGATCACAGTTCTAAATAGCTGTCAAAGAGTTCTAGAGGAAATCCTAATAACATTTTTCTGTGCAGATTATACTTTTTGAGATAATTACAATAATGGAGTATCCATTTACATGCTACTGTGGAATTTGCACCCTTTTTTTTTTCTTTTCTTTTTTTTTTTTTTTTTTTTTTCAAAAAATTAGACTTTTTTCCAGAGTTCTAGGGACATGTGCAATAGTTCTTGTTTACGATAAGCAGTAATCACTCAGACGTAAAACAACAAATTGAATGTGCAACGGATAGAATATCTGTCAAGACCTAATAAGGGGCACAAATAAAACTGCTTATCAGATATTCAAAATTGTGAAGATAATTTTTTTCGGGCAATACATAGAAATATTCACATGAACTCTAGAACTATAGTATATGTACACAGAACCACAAAAAACAATGTGTATTTCTCGAAAAAAATGGTGCCAATTTACAGTATCGTGAAAATGAATTCCACATTACAGCATTTATCTGATAAAGTATAATCTGCACAGAAAAATGTCATTGGGATTTCCTGTAGAACTCTTTGAGAGCTATTTAGAACTGTGATCAGAACTATGTTTGTGCTAATAGGCAAATAATTATTTTAAAAAAAACTAAAAAAAACTCAAGTTTGTGGTAATTTTTACTATTTTTTCGGCAAAATTCTGCAGAACTATTTAAATTTTGTACAGAGAACTCCAGAACTATTGCATATCTGTCTAGAACTCTGAAAAAATTTTACATTTTTGAAAAAAGGAGTGCCAACTTCACAGCTCTCCCACTATTCAGAATTGCGATATTTCACGAAATTCTGCAGAACTATTTAAATTTTGTACAAAGAACTCTAGAATTATTGCGTATCTGTCTAGAACTCTGAAAAAAATTTACATTTTTGAAAAAAGGGGTGCCAACTTCACACGACTATGGTGCAATTTTGTGTAGTATATGTCCTCATTTACCCAATTAGCCCATGAACTATTATCTGGGGAAAAAATATCATTAGGATTTTCTGCAGAACTCTTTGAGAGCTATTTAGAACTGTGATCAGAACTATGTTTACGCTTATAGGCAAATAATTATTTGGAAAAAAAACTAAAATTTGTTATAATTTTTTGTAATTTTTTCGCAAATTAGTGCAGAACTATTTAAATTTTGTAAGAGAACTCCAGAACTCTTGCATATCTGTCTAGAACTCAGAAAAAAATGTACATTTTCCAAAAAAGGGGTGCCAACTTCACAGGACTGGCGTGCTGTGCTCGCCGGCCGCACCCTGGTTGCTTCAGCCTGGGCCGTTCACCTCCCCCGCCACCGCCCATTGTGCCGCCTGCGCCTGCGCCTTTCCGCGGAGTGTCAGCAGCTTTTGTGCCGTGGCCCGGCCAGGCACAGTGCACGTGTGTGGCGCTACGGCTACCGGAATATAGAGTACTCAGGCCGGCAGCTGAGCTATCAACGGTGAGGAATTGAGCTGCCGCGCGCCTGGGTGGCGACCGCATGGGCGGGATTTCCAATCGGCCGCTGGAGACGGACGCTGCGGAGCGAACGTTGCCCGCCTGAGTCACCTCGGCTCCTGCCCCACACACACAGCAGCAACACCCAGCTGCCTGACACCCGGCCGCCAAAGGCCGTCGGCCCCGCCATCCACACTGGCTGCCGCCAACACCAGCCAACATTCATAAGCGGATCCAAGGGGAAGGAGTCCGAAGCAGTGGCGTAACTAGCACTTGTCTTTGGGGGGGGGGGGGGGGGGGGATAGACGTGCTTGACGATCAAAATTTTAGTCAGTTTCCAGACAGACTACCATCTACCACTCCCGTTGAAGAAACTAATTCACTCCGATCCAGTGAAAGCTTATGGTAAAACACCCCAAGTTACCAATCTTTACCTTTATCACATTGCTGTTATACGATTTATTTTTCTTTTTCGTTTCGGGTTCTCGGGGGGTGGGTTCTATCCCCCTCATCCCCTCCCCCCCCCATAGTTACGCCACTGGACCGAAGGGTCGTTCGCCCTCCCCCCTTCCCCTCTCCAGCAGCAGCGTGCTATCACTGCACTGAGTCTTCAAAACTATGAGACTTTTGTGTTTGATTGGGCATAGGGTAGAAAGGGGTGGCTGGTACTAGAGTCTTTCTACTGTGTCGGAGTTCAGCTGACGAAGAAATATTCTTCCACCCCCTCTCCCAGCAGGCCTTCGTGGATCCGCCCCTGCCAACATTGCTCTCTAGCAATTCGGCTCTATTCGAAACATAATAAAATTTGTCATCTTGAAGAATCGTGTTTTCTGCAGGTAATCCTTGTCGTACTAGCACGATATGAGGAAACGAATGGGGTGACGAACCTTTACACGGAAAAATTTCAGGACGAAGCACTGGATTCAACCCTTATTGATAGATGTGAAGCATTGAATTAAAATTTGTGGTGCGGCCGCACCACAAATTTTAATTCAATGCTTCACATCTATCAATAATGTCTTTGACATATTTGAGACGTAAATCCGTCTCAGGGATTATTTATTCATATTAATGGATTCAACCCTGTTTCAATTAAAGTAAGTGTGTGTGTGTGTGTGTGTTTCATATTTGTTGATGACACCTTTCGGGCATGGCCCCATGGAAGGGAAACGGCCGGCGGCGGTGGCCGAGGAGACTGAGGCGCTTCAGTCACGGTCTGCACGGCCACTGCGGTCGGGGGTTCGAAGCCCCCCTCGGGCATGGATATTTGTGCCGTCCTAGTTCGTAAGTACTTCATAAGTAGTTTGTAAGTTTAGGGACTGATGACCCCGTAGTTAAGTCCCATAAGCTTTACAAACATTTGACCTTTCTTTTTTTTTTTTTTTTTTTTTTTTTTTTTTTTTTTTTTTTTGAAGGGAAACGCACTTGGTGGTGATTCTTCCGGGTTCTATGGCCATGGTCCCTGAAACGTGAAACGTTTCCGTTCCTGACGTTTCATCCACAGCGCACTGCGCTGGACATCCTCACAGGAGAAATTTTCACTCTGCAGTGGAGTGTGCGCTGATATGAAACTTACTGGGAGGTTAAAATTGTGTGCCAGAACCGAGATTCAATCCTGAGATCTTTCTAAAATAGTCGGTGAGGTACTGGCAGAAATTTTGAGGACAAACCGTCAAATGTGCCAAGATAGCTCAATCTGTAGAGCGCTTATCTGCAAAAGGAAAACGTCGCAGGTTCGAAACCCGATTCCGACATACAATTTTAATCCCCCAGGAAATTTTCATCCCGAGAGGTGTTTGTGGCATTGCCGAGTCTTGTCGTTTGTAGCACCTCTGATGAGGTGCAGCGCAGCTCTGGACGAAACTTCAGGAACAGAAATGTTTCATGGTCCACGTCCATACATACTGGAAGAATCATCAACAGTTATAACATCCAGCCGCTCTTGGGTTTCTTAGAACGTCTAAATCTCGCCACCATAACATAAAAAAAAATGGTCATATGTTTGTATAGTCTATGGGACTTAAGTACGGGGTCATCAGTCCCTAAACTTACAAACTACTTATGAACTAGCTAATCCTAAGGACGGCACAAATATCCATGCCCGAGGGGGGATTCGAACCCCCGACCGTACTGGCCGTGCAGACCGTGACTGGAGCGCCTCAGTCCCCTCGGCCACCGCGGCCGGCTAACATTAAACCGCGCGGGAGTAATAACGCTCCAATTCGCCTTGCTGAGAAGTGTGCGTCTGCTCTCCGCCGGATGTTAGAGTCCTCCGTCGGTCATGGATGTATTGTCCTTAGTGCAACTTAGTTTGTAAGTCTAGGGCCTGATGACAGTTTGGTGCCATCGCTTTACCAATATTTTATCATCAAATTTATGGTGGAAAAGAATGCACAACTTACGTTCTTAGATGTAGCCGTCCAGAGGAAGGTGGCATTTACAGTAAAGCAACTCACACCGATCTGTTCCTTCCAGTAGCTACCACCATCCGGCGTAAAACTGCTTAATCGGGCACCAACTTTTTTCGGGTCCAGACAACCTGACGGAGTTGGAACACCTACAGAAACAGATATTCATACAGGGATATCGAGAAGGCGCTGCACCCAGTTTATCCGCCAGAGGAGTCACGAGATGTGCAAGAAGAAACGAAGAGGGTTGCTTTTGTGGTGTATGCCGAGTAAATAACACCGAAAATCAGCAGACTGACTCAAGTATTTCAAGAGATGTTCTGCCCACCAATCAGCATTATGGCTCCTTTACGGATTGTAAAGGTTGATCTGGGCCTACAGAAACTAGGAATTTACCATCTACTAAGTATCTCATATGTTGGCCAAACCAACAGAACCGTTCGATGAATTACGATTATATCAAGATTCCGACAATAACATTCAAATACTGGAACAGTGTTTTCAAACAATCAATTCATACAACGATCACGTAGAATCTTATCAACTTTGACACGGAATAGCAACTTAGTTCCACTTGCTAAAGATAAAAAGGAGGCAACACCCAAACTGAGGGAGGAATAGATCTGCATATGGTTAATTGATTGATAAACAGTGCTATTAGGACGCTGTGTAAAATTATAGAGCCACAGATAGTGATGTGGTCATGCGGTTATTGACGCGTTTCGATAAAAATCATCTTCATAATCTGTAAAGTTACAAACATCAGTAAGCCTGGTGTTACAAAAAGAGAACTGCATGGACAAAAATATACCAAATTACATTACAAACACAAATATCTTACGTACAGACCATGGAAGGGGTTTAATATAATAAAATTGTATGGCGTCAAGGCCCTGCTGAACATTACTGAACCCAAATCACCCAGCATCTTCAAAGTAAACGGTAGACGTCACCAGGTGGCACTAGTGTAAATGACAAAGATAAGAAAAATAGAAACTATATAAAACCAAATAGAAAGATTTAAAACCTAGTAGTCCTATAAATATTTAAGTTGAAAATGGAGAGGACGGGACTATACAATACAACTGTATGCAGCTCTTATTGTTAAACTCACACACCTATGATGGTGCCCCAATGGCATGGCGAGGACAGAAAGGCTGGAGACCAGGACGTATTTAAATGGGAGTAAAATTGACAACTACTGTCAGCTATTATAAAATACAACTATTTAACGTTTGACATGATAAAGTCCCTACGTTACATTAGTAGGGTTACACATATATGTCATAAAAGAAGCTGAGGTTAAAAGTAATAAAATATGACCAGGACGTAATCAATGGGAGTAAAATTGACGGATACTTTCAGCTATTATAAAATATCACAATTTGCATATGGTGACAGAGTGAATGACGCAGCACAAAGAACGCAGACAACTCATCCAGCACCTGAGGACGGACACACAGAGAACGAACAGCAAACACCAGGAGACAGGGGGAAACATGGCAGCCGCCTCTAGCGAAGGCGGACCTAAGTGCATAACTTCACAGTTTTGTAACTATGGTATTTCTGCATTATTTTAGAATAAATACAAAGCCCACTGATGATGGCCGGATTTCTGCTGAAACTAGTATGGGTATGTAAATAAACAAGTGTTTTGCATCAAAGCAGACCCACAATCCCACATTCACCTGCCATCATCGTAGTTTTCTTATGGACGGAGCTTTATAGACCGAAAGCGGTATCGATATAAAACAGGAAACCAGTTATCTGGACTCTTTTAAAAGGTAGTAAGGAAGTATTATACAGACTCAAAACTGGCAAATACTGGAACTCTTTGGAATATCTAGGATCACACACTAAAATAGTGAGTGAGGTAAATATAGGAAAGGTTCGGGAAATGCCAGCCGACTATATTATAGCCCCATACTGCTTCAACATGCCTTTCAATATAACAATTGGAAGTAGGGAGCAGTGAGAGAAAATAGCTCGACACCGTACGGGGGATATTGTCTGGTTCACTGACGGTTCAAAATCAGACCAAGTGTTGGGGCCGGGGTATACGGGGTGCAGCCAAGACTGGAGGGCGTCATCTCTCTAGGAAAACTGGCCTCAGTATTCGAGGCCGAAATCACTGCCATCAGGGCGTGTGTGGAGGAGAATTTGCGTAGGTGCTACAAAGATCGTAGCATCTATATCTATTCAGACAGCCAGGCAGCCCTGAGATCACTGGCAGCTCCTGCAACAAGGTCTAAAAGTTGTTGCAGAATGTCACAGGGTTCTGGTGGAGCTAGGGGAAAGCAATAGAGTAAACCTATTGTGGGTCTCTGGCCACTCGGGGATCAGTGGCAACGAACATGCCGACAGATTAGCCAGGAGGGGTCAGAGACTCCATTTATTGGACCGGAACCTGTCCTGACAATCACCAAGGCAATGATGAAATTGGAGCTACGTAACTGGCTCAGAAGACAGCACGTAGAATATTGGACCAAAGTCCATCAACAAAAACATGGCAAGGTAATGATGCCAAAGCCATGTTTTAGGAGAAGCTCTGCAATCCTGGGCCTGAACGGGAGAGAGATTAGACTCATGGTTGGATTGCTGACAGGCCATGGGAATTTCAAAAAATACCTACGTACAATGGGAATAAGAGGACCCTAAATATAGGATCTGTGATGACGGTGATGAAACAGTATCACATCTTATCTTCGAATGCATTGCATTGGTGACAGGCACAGAACATTTGGGACAACCAGACTCGAAGAAATTGTGTCTAATAAAGTACTGGTAAAGGGACTTCTTGCACTGTTCAAGGGCATTGGTTGGCTTTACTAGACATACAGGGAGCGATACCGCACAATAAACTTAGTTTCGGTACAGGCAGTGGCGGGTTGGACCAAGATTGTTTTGGCTTCCCTGAGAAAATCAAATCAAGGAAGTACTAAATACCGCACTGATTTTATGAAGAGGAGATATGGATCGTGTGAACGTACAGGGACAAGTGACGTCTAGGAAATCGGCCTGCCGCTTGACGTGTTTCCCTCGTGAGCCGGCACAAGCGAAACTGTGTTATGAGCGCGGCAAGCACTTAGGCGGCAATTAGGCTGTGGAACGCACGGAGCGCGCACGTGCACCGGGCTGTGGGGCAGGCAGCTGCTGAGCCCAAGGCAGCAGCCATGCATTAATGCATGAGCCGGCCGCCCTATCACTCATACCGCAGGCAGGGGCCTCACCGGAAGCCCTCCCAGCACACTCTGCAGCGAAACAAGTCTGGCGCCGCAGTGGTTAACAATAATGCAATAGATTAGTATCGTGGGAGGAGCGATTTCACACACCCCACTCATTCCGGCCATTTATTGCAATGAGCAGTTCAACGAAGAGTGGTATGGACGCAAGCTGGAGTTGCTGTGGCCTACGAAGTAATTTCAGTTTCAGTAAATGTGCAACTTGATAGACAGTGGTAGAGTGCCAACTACAAATCCAAAGGTCGCGGGTTCGATCCCCGCCAGGTCCTAGGATTTTTATGTCACTTTCCACTTCTTTCCCCTCTGGCAATGTTGCTAATGTGGAAAATACCGAGTAGCACCGTGGTTCGGAATGACTGTTGCGAGGGAGAAAGATCGGGGTGAGAGTTTAAATAGGGAAAGTTTAATTTTTAAAACTCACAACCACCAACTGCGAACCATATTCCTAAACATGCAAAAACACTGGAACTGTGATTGCTACTGTTTGACTCGTTTTCTAGGGCATGATATCACACGTTCGCAGCTTTCCTTCCCTGCATATGATTAACAAAAAAATTCATAATAAAGTAAGTTCATGTGAGAAAAGGCTGTACTAACTACTATTTTTGAAAACACGTGAAAGTTCAAAAAATGTTCAAATGTTTGTATAGTCTATGGGACTTAACTACGACGTCTACAGTCACTAAACTTATGAACTACTTACGAACTAGGACGGCACAAATATCCATGCCATTCGAACCCCCGACCGTAGTGGCCGTGCAGACCGTGACTGAAGCGCCTCAGTCCCCGCGGCCACCGCGGCCGGCGTGAAAGTTCACTTTATGTTGTTTATTACACCATATTAAAACCCTGTGGCTGATACGTCTGTACGTCGACACATTTATCAAATAAAGTTATAGCTCGTGAGCCCACAGACAAAATGAATATTTGTCGCAAATTGTTTTCACACCATGTGCCTGTCTCAAACACCGTTTATGTTCATGCCTATGCAACGACACGTGTTGCATTAACAAAACACAGTCACTTTAATTTAGTGCGATGCACACCTTGTTCCACAGGCTAAATATTCACAACACACAGTAGCACTCGATACAACTTGGTGCAGTCTACGACGAGCAACCACACTTGGCAATTGCCACACAAAAATCTGTAGTCTCCACCTGGAGATCCACAGCTACACCACTCGCTCCCGACTCCTGACTTCCTGGGCCACGCGCGCGCGCGAGCGCCAAAAACCCAACTGCCGGGTTTTTTCCCTACGTCATCAACTTCCCCATTTGAGCTGTTCTAACCGACTTGCCAACGTACAGCGCTCAACCAATACATTTCTAAAACTTTACATAAAATCAAAATAATTACACTACACATTAAACAAATGTCTTCTTAGTTTTTTATATTGGTATAAACTTCCTTTGTACTATTTATTACAATCGTGCAATTTCTTATATCATAGATAAGTGATTTAACTGAATACTTCAAGATAAAATACACAAGATTAATTTAAAATAAAATGATAAATAATTAATATATTATTTTTATAAACAAACATTGCCATGCTAGTTGTGTAACTGTCTTGTATTCATTGGTAATTTATTACTTTTCATTGTCAATTAATCATATTACGCCATATGTGACTATATCAGCTAATGTATTGTTTGTCAACAGGCTATTTTGTAATGAGGGCCTTAAAGGTTCCTAACTGCATCGTATTACTTCAAATGCCAATAGTATTAGAATATTTTATTTCACGCTGTGCACTGCACTGCGCCTGTCACTCGCCATTGTCCC
This sequence comes from Locusta migratoria, assembly GCA_026315105.1. Taxonomy (NCBI): domain Eukaryota; kingdom Metazoa; phylum Arthropoda; class Insecta; order Orthoptera; family Acrididae; genus Locusta; species Locusta migratoria. The sequence continues at coordinate 811,944,662 of CM048745.1, forward strand.
TCTCTCCCCTCACCGGAAACTAGCCTGGAAAATCCTAAGCTGGAACAAGCCACCAACGTCGGCTTGCTCGCCGCCTCCCCTCAGCTACAAGCACACAGCAAATCTCATCGTGGAGAATTTCTGCCTATGGCCTAACTATAAATGTTGTCACCCAACTGCGTATATACATTGCTACCATGATTATTAAGATTACAATTGTGTAACATTTGGTGCATTGGCATGGTCAATGTTTGCAGTGAACTTCATACTGTTTGATTATCAAATGTTATTAATTACCAATATTTCTAATGGGCGGTAATCTCACACTGTGTGTACCACGTATATCGTGAGAGAGAGGGTCCTGTAACATTCCCTGGGGCACGCCTGATGTCATTTTGAAGTCTGAAGACTTCTGTCCGTTGAGAAATGCTTCGTTCTGTTATCTACTAACGCCTTCTAGTGACGAATATTACAGGACAATAGTCTGCTACAGTCGCTTTGTACACACCATATGGCCGCTATCGCAAAGGATGAAGGTAGCGTAACCAGACCTGTCCTTGAGTTTTTCCGGCAGTCAACTCAGATCGTGTAGCCGCGGCTTAAGCGTGCGACCGCCCTCGCCTGGAACGTGTTGTGGGCGTTGGAGGTGCTGCCGGGGATCGAAGCGGGTGCGGCCGGCAGGCTGGCGCAGGTGTCGGAGCCGCCATTACGGCGCCGACAATGCGCCGCAGAGGCGAGGCGATGATTTAGGGCCGTCGCGGCGGTTACTGCCGGCCGGGCTCCATCATGGCGGAACAGCGCCGCAGTAACGACCTTCTGCCAGCGCCTATAACCCGCCGCCGCTGAATACAGCCGAGGGGACCTCGTCCTTCCTCTAGCCTCTACCGTCTCCAGTGGTTGTCCACGGATGTTGGCTGCCAACGACAATGCTTGGTCTACTCGAATCTGGACGACATGAGTGGATGTCCTCATGTATGGATTGAATGGTTATGGTACATCGCCCCAAGTTTGCGATTGGATAGGGGATTTCCTGTCAGAGAGGACACAGTTCGTCGTAATCGATGGTAAGGCATCGACTAAAACAGAGGTGATATCGGGCGTTCCACAGGATAGTGTTATTGGTCCCCTGCTGTTCCTTATTTACATAAACGATTTAGGGGAAAATCTAAGTAGCTCTCTGCAGATGACGCCGTCATTTACCGTCTAGTAAAATTAACTGAAGACCAAAACCAACTACAGAAGGATCTGAATAAGATATCAGTATTGTGTAAAAATTGGCAATTGACTAAATAATAACTATGGAGTCATCCACATGAGTACGAAAAGAAATCCGTTAAACTTTGTTTACAAGATAAATCAATCAAAAGTGAAGGCCGTAAACTCCACAAAATACCTAGGAATTACTATTACTTCAGACTGAAATTGGAAAGAACACGTAGATAATGTCGAGGGAAAGGCGAACCATAGACTGCGTTTTATTGGCAGAACCCTTAACAGATGCAACAGACTACAAAAGAAACTGCATACACTACGCTTGTCCGTCCTTTTTTGGAGTATTGCTGCCCAGTGTGGGATCCTTTTCAGGCGGGTTTGACGGAGAACATTACTTACGTAACTCCAATCGCCAACATTCTCCTCCGAATGCGAAAATATATTGTTGACTCCCACTTACATAGGTAGAAATGATCATCAGAATAAAGTACGTGACATCAGAGCTCGAACGGAGATATTCAGTGGTTCTTTCTTCCCGCGCGCTATTCGAGAATGGAATGGGAGATAAATAGTATAATTGTGATCAAAATATCCACGGGTGTATTGCCGGTCTGTAGTGTCCAACGGGCACAATATTTCGGCGATCATACATGTCGCCATCATCAGGTGAACTGACGGACTGAGCTCCTGGAAACGCGCCGGCACGGAGATCCGCACGCTACGGCTGCTCGAAGGGAACTGGGTTCTAGCCCGGTAGCGAGCCATTTAAATACCCTCGGCCCGCGGAGCGACCCCTCCGCGGTCCGCGCCCCGCGCCGCGGCCGCGCAGTGGAACCGATTGCGCCGACGTCTTAGGAGACGTCGGTGTGAGGGCTCTGTCCGCCGTGGTCGTCACTTCGTTACGTTTGCTAGATTTACTCTTAATTAACCCAATCGCTGGTTCCCAAGCTTTGCTAAGATTATAGCCACAGTCACGGTTTATGAGGTCGTCACTTGTGCGAATTTCAATGGTCTCTCTAACGACGCAGTCGCAGTATCTCGACGTCTGTACCAGAATCCTAGTGTGTTCATACTCCATGGCGTGATTTTCCGACAAACAATGTTCAGCGACCGCCGACTTGCTCGGATACATCAATCGTGTGTGCCTCTGGTGTTCAACGCATCGATCCTCGACAGTACGCATCGTCTGTCCAATATATGACTTTCCACACTGACACGGAATCTGGTACACGTCCGCCTTCCTCAAACCGAGATCAACTTTAGCGCTCCCCACAGTGCACGAATTTTATTCGGCGGCCAAAAAAGTTACAACCTGGTGTTTTTTCAAAATGCGGGCGATCTTCCCTGAGAGTGCGCCGGTATATGGAACGAACGCAGTGCCTACATCCTCTCTTGTGTTTTCATCCGTTTCCACAGGTTGTGTTGTAGTGGTTGGGCGGAGAGCCCGCTGAATCTGCCACTCTGAGTACCCAGTTTTTCGAAATACAGTTTTCAGGTGTTCCAATTCCTGGGGTAGACTCTCTGTGTCGGAGATAGTGCGCGCCCTATGTACTAGAGTTTTAAGCACCCCATTCCTCTGTGAAGGGTGGTGACAGCTGTCTGCGTGTAAATACAGATCAGTGTGCGTTGTCTTCCGATATACATTATGACCCAGGGTGCCATCAGCTCTTCTCTTGACCAAGACGTCCAGGAACGGCAGTTTACCCTCCATTTCAGTCTCCATAGTGAATTTGATGTTGGGGTGTATGGAGTTCAGATGTGTAAGGAAGTCAAGGAGTTTATCCATACCATGTGGCCAGATGACGAAAGTGTCGTCCACGTAACGGAAGAAGCAAGTAGGTTTCCATTGAGATGATGCCAGGGCTTCCTCCTCGAAATTCTCCATGTACAAATTTGCGACCACACTGGCGCACTCTCGGGGAAGATCGCCCGCATTTTGAAAAAACACCAGTTTGGAACTGTTTTTTGTCCGCCGAATAAAATTCGTGCTCTGGTGGGGAGCGCTAAAGTTGATCTCGGTTTGAGGAAGGCCGGCGTGTACCAGATTCCGTGTCAGTGTAGAAAGTCATATATTGGACAGACGATGCGTACCGTCGAGGATCGATGTGTTGAACACCAGAGGCACACACGATTGATGTATCCGAGCAAGTCGACGGTCGCTGAACATTGTTTGTCGGAGAATCATGCGATGGAGTATGAAAGCACTAGGATTCTGGTGCAGACGTCGAGATACTGGGACTGCGTCGTTAGAGAGACCATTGAAATTCGCACAAGTGACGACCTCATAAACCGTGACTGTGGCTATAATCTTATCAAAGCTTGGGAACCAGCGATTGGGTTAATTAAGTGTAAATCTAGCAAACGTAACGAAGTGACGACCACGGCGGACAGAGCCCTCACACCGACGTCATCTCAGACGCCGTCGCATTCTGTTCCACTGCGCGGCCGCGGCGCGGGGCGCGGACCGCGGAGGGGTCGCTCCGCGGGCCGAGGGTATTTAAATGGCCCGCTACCGGGCTAGAACCCAGTTCCCTTCGAGCAGCCGTAGCGTGCGGATCTCCGTGCCGGCGCGTTTCCAGGAGCTCAGTCCGTCAGTTCACCTGATGATGGCGACATGTATGATCGCCGAAATATTGTGCCCGTTGGACACTACAGACCGGCAGTACACCCGTGGATATTTTGATTATGAAATACGCCGGGAGAAACTAAATAATCACAGTATAATTGTGGTTTGATGAACCCTCTGCCAGGCACTTAAATGTTATTTGCAGAGTATCCCATGTAGATGTTTATAACACCGGCCCACAGTGAAATCAGAATGGACCATATGCATGGCAGTTGCACGATACTACCAAAGCGTTTCACGGGGTCCAACTACGCAGTCTTCAGGGCATCGCGTGTGTTTCGTACTGTACGTTAACGTCTTGCTTCACCGTTGACTGGAGCCAACGTTGCAACAACGGAGGAAAGTAAAAAGCCCCATAATCCGGCACGTTCGGGACCGACCCGGTGCCGGATTACCGAAAATGCCGGACTATTGGGTGGTACCTATTACTGCTGGCATAGGCTAAGCCGTACATCGGAAACAGCTGTGACGCAGTGCACTGAACCATTTGTTACAATAACGTAATCGTTCCAGTTTCGGTTTTTTAAGTTTATCTGAAAGCCAATTTTTCATTTGTTACCGATTGAGAAGTATATTTCATTAGTTCATTCATTTGTTTATGTCGTAAATGGTTGACGAACCAATATTAAAGTCAGTTATCAAAATATTTCTGTACTCACCTTTCTCCATGCGTTTGATAATTTCTGGTTTCTGGTTGATGGTCAGAGTACGTGCTTATACTTCACTCCTCATTTAGAGATTGAAGATTTGGGTTTGTAGAATATTCACAATGCTTAAATCGTTATATAAATACGCTAACTCGAAAAATTGTGGTACAGATTACTAATTTATCCGTACAAGAAGGCCAATGAAAGTTGCATAATTCGAAAGATTGCTTGTCGTAGATTTCACGAATATAAATATTATGTATGCATTTCGCCATTGAAAGTGGTAAAAGGAAGTAGAAATTTTCCTATCTACAGCTTGGATCAAATTCTACATTCTCCAACAATCAGCTCAGTGATTGGCTATTCGCCTCGACCAAAGGCGCTGTAATGCAGCGCATCTGCAGTATTAAAATAAGTGAATATCGAATATGGAGTGCTCCCAACTCACTTTCTTGTGCCGTTCAAATGCTTCATTTTCGCGGTGATTAAGAGTGGTTAAAGGAAATGGATGTTTTCATATGAATGCCGATATAAAGGATGATGCGCCGGGAGAGGCATCTAGCCGTGCTCGAGTAGAACTACGAAGTCGAGAATGCCGATATAGATGATGATGCGCCGGGAGAGGTCTATAGCGGTGCACGGGTGGAACTACGAAGTTCGACAGGTTCTCAGCTCTGGAATTCTGAATTTCGCAGTATCGAAATAACATTATTTCTTGCCGTTGTATAAATATACGAACACCGAAACTGTAGTTCCATTTCAAATATTGGGCTAATGAAAGTTATATAATTCGAAAATGGCATGAGAAATATACACTTCCGTTTTTATTTGTTGTCATTGTGTAAGACTTTTCCTTAACACGTAAAAGATACCGTTTCATACCTCCCAGTGCCGGTTAAATTTTACCAAATATATATAACATCTTACATACTATGTTTTGTTGTGTGGCCATCTTCCGCAGCAGCTGATAAAATACATTATAAGAGGTAATCCGTCTTATGCCGACTGCAATAAATAGATATATTTTACACCATACGCGTTTCGCTTTTTATTTTAAAAGCATCTTCTGCGGTCTGTAAATGATACAAAATGTTTGCACAGTTTGTTTTCGGTACATAGGTTGAAAACAGTTATTAAAAAACTTTGTGCACGTTAGGATTATGTCTTTTTAACTTGATATTTGGTCTACTCATGGTATTGTTCTCTTCTTTACATCTCACTGCTGTTTGTCCGTCTTGTTGGCTGCAGTTGGTTTGTTTATGGATTGTGTTTTTCGGAAGTGTACAGCACTTTTCGTCTGTTTTTGTGACGTTTCTTTCATTTCATCACATCACACACTTCACTTATTTCGACTGCAACTAGATTGCATGTCACTTTGTTTTAAATGGGATGCCTTTCGTTAGCCTGAGAGTGTTGCCAACATTATATATTTGCATTTATATACATAAATACAATTTAATTCCACGCGTGTGTGTCTGTGAGAGAGTGAGGGAGATATATATAATTCGCAATTCACCGTAAGGTGCGTGGCGGAGGGTACACTGTACCACTACTAGGCATTTCCTTTCCTATTCCACTTCCAAATAGAACGAAGGAAAAAAGAATGCTTATATGCCTTCGTACGAGCCCTAATTTCTCTTATCTTGTCTTTGTAATCACCACGCGAAATGTAAGTAGGCGGCAGCAAGATCGTACTAGACTCAGCTTCAAATTACGGCCCTATATATTTCCTCATCATAAATTCACGTAAAGAACGTCGTCTTTCCTCCATCGATCCCCAATTGAGCTGCCGGAGCATTTCCGTGACACTCGCGCATTGGTTGAACCTACCAGTAACAAACCTAGATGCTGACCTCTGAATTGCCTCTATGTCTTCCTTTAAACTGATCTACTGCGGGTCCCAAACACTTGAGCAATACTCAAGACGTGGTCGTACAAGTTTTTATACGCGGTCTCCTTTACAGGTGAACAGGACGTTCAGATGATTTTTTAGATGTGTAAATGCAGGTTTACTTGGGTTTTGTTGGGGGGGGGGGGGGTGATGGAGGGGAGGGTATCGCCATTTGCGTTTTTGTGAAAGGGGGGGGAGGTTGACTCTCAGAGTGTTTATTTTTATGTTAGGTGGTCAATAAGCTTGGAAAATGGCTCGTTTGGTACACTGGTTTGGTCATTGATGTGATGTTTCTTCTCTGCTATTGTTTTTTGAATATGATAGTTTTCTTGAAGGGTAAGCAGGTGTTTTTTGTTGTTGTTTATTCTTACATGTTTCGAGTTGACCTGAACCGCCCTCAAGCTGTGACGTTTTTGACTGTTAGTGTCCACCGAGTCTCATTCATAAATCTGATGCTACGGTTTCGCCATGAAACGCTAAGTAATTGGTTTGGCTAAGTGTTCTGGTAGTAGCAGGATGCGTGGTGCTCCTGCTACCAGCTCCTGTAGAGACCTTGGATTTAGCGCTCACTCTCGCCAGACGAGCGATGAAACGCGATACTCGCCGGCGACTCTCGCAGCAGCGAGCGCTGACTCTGAGGAAGTACATACTGCCAGCGCGGCCAACGGCTCATCCCAGCACCGCAGGAGTCGCCTTTTTGCTCGCGGTGAGTCCTTAACGACCCACCAGCTCTGAGCTAAGAGGCGCCGGGGCGCTGCATTTACCTGCCTGCTGGAAAACACGCCGATGGCCGCTGGCTGCAGCTGCCGGCTGCTCGAGTTTCTCGAGTCGTCCTGCATGTTTAAAGACACGTCTGGTGCAGCGGTCGGCGGTAAACCGAGGCCGACGGGCCAATCCTGTGCGGCTCTTCAACGAATGCTGCTGCTAAACTTAACGGTCTCCATGAAGTTAAAAACGTACGCAGACGTTGGTTAGTTCTGCGTTGCTATCATTGAAAATAATGTACACTCCACGAACATGTGCAACAGATGCTAAATACAACCGACAGGAAGAAGATGCTTTTCAGTGCATTCACACAAGGTTGGCGCCGGTGGCGACACCTATAACGTGCTGCCATGAGAAAAGTTTCCAACCTATTTCTCATACACAAATAGCAGTTGACCGGCGTTGCCTGCTGAAACGGAATTGTGATGCCTTGTGCAAGGAGGAGAAATGCGTACAGTTTCCGACTTCGATAAAGGTCGGATTGTAGCCTATCGCGATTGCGGTTTATCGTATCGCGACATTGCTGCTTACGTTGGTCGCGATCCAATGACTGTTAGCAGAATATGGACTCGGTGGGTTCAGGAGGGCAATACGGAACGCCGTGCTGGATCCCAACGGCCTCGTATCACTAGCAGTCGAGATGACAGGCATCTTATCCGCATGGCTGTAACGGATCGTGCAGCCACGACTCGATCCCCGAGTCAACGGATGGGGACTTTTGCAAGACAACAACCATCTGCACGAACAGTTCGACGACGTTTGCAGCAGCAGGGACTATCAACTCGGTGACAATGGCTGCGGTTATCACTGACGCTGCATCATAGACAGGAGCGCATCCGATGGTGAACGCAACAACGAACCTGCACGAATGGCAAAACGTAAGTTTTTTTGATGAATCCAGGTTCTGTTTACAGCATCATGATGGTCGCATCCGTGTTCCGTGTTTGGCGACATCGGGGTGAACGCACATTGGAAGCGTGTATTCGTCATCGCCATACTGGCGTATCACTTGGCGTGATGGTATGGGGTACCATTGGTTGTACGTCTTGGTTACCTATTTTTCGCATCGACGGCACTTTGAACAGTGGCCGTTACGTTTCAGATGTGTTAAGACCCGTGACTCTACCCTTCAGTCAATCTCTGCGAAACCCTACATTTCAGCAGGATAATATAGGACCGCATGTTGCAGATACTGTACGGGCCTTTCTGGATACGTAAAAAGTTCGACTGCTGCCCTGGCCAGCACTTTCTCCGTAACTCTCACCAAATGAAAATGTCTGACCAATGATGGCCTAGCAACTGGCTCCTCACAATACGCCGGTCACTACTCTTGATGAACTGTGTTATCGTGTCGAAGCTGCATGGGTATCTGTACCTGTACACGCCATCCAAGCTCTGTTTGACTCAATGCCCTGGCGTAACAAGGCCGTTATTACGGCCAGAGATGGCTGTTCGGGGTACTGATTTCTCAGGATCTATACACCCAAATTGCGTGAAAATGTAATCACGAGTCATTTCTCGTATAATATATTTGTCCAATGAATACCCGGTTATCATCTGCATTTCTTCTTTGTGTAGCGATTTTAATGGGCAGTAGCGTATATTTGACAGAGACGTGAAAGGGAAAATCCTGCATTCCGTATTTACTTACCGCGTCATTCAAAAGAGGTTGAAGTGTCCTCAATCTTGTGGTAGCAATTTTTTATTGCAGGCGAGTAGGTATTGTTGGTGTTCAAATACAGGCTAGTCACACACACACACACACACACACACACACACACACACACACACACACACACACACAGATGTATACTAGCCTGTATTTCAACACTAACAATACCCACTCGCCTGCAATTTGGTGGTCTCACACAGGCGGGTCGGAGGGAAGAGTGCGATCGAACAAAATATCCACACTCAACTAGCTGGGAATATTGTGGGAATTTCTGCTATATTACTTCTGTCACAAAATTTCTTTTTCTGTAATATGAGTCATATTTAGGTGCTACATGCATGTAAATTCACGCTTTATTCGAGTGAGAATTACGCACAGGACCTGGTTCTTGAGAAATTCCTGCCGTAACAACGATCTTCATCACCAGGAGTAGTGTATAAAATGTACGTCTTATCTCTTGACATCGACAGATCTGGGATCATTTCGCTGCTGTTTTGGACACATTAATTTTGTTTAATGTTTTTAATTGAAGATAGACTTCCAAAACGTTCCGGGAATCTAGCTTCCTTTTATGGTATTCAAAGTTATGCGAGCGCAAGCCTCAAGTAAGTTCTCATTTCCCGTCTCCCAAGGCCGTGACCTTCTGTGATCAGCAACACAAGACGTTTGTTCCAACTCCATGGAAGTTGAAACTGGGACTGTAACGCCATCTAATGTTATGGAATCCAGCCAGATGTCAGACGACAGTCATACAACATCCGACACGGAGCAGCATGTACGGAAGCAACGTTCACCAAAGAAACGGAAGAGACAGCGACGTACTTCATCAGACGACAGCCTTAAACAGTTGAATGTTCAAGATGGCGACTCTACTCCCGATAATGCGCAATCCACCAATGTCATGGCACCTGACGAAGTGCCACCCATATCTCACAAGAGTCAACAGCCAACTAAAGATTTTACATCGCTACTGTCTGACAGAGTTTCGTCCCTTCCAGGGTCTGATCCTACTTCCATGCCCATCAATGAACCTATTCTACCGACCAATCATGGAGAGGCGGCACCCATCAACTGGGGAGACACTGTACCTGAAGAAGATGGATGCTCTGGTGGTGTAGACGGAGGAGGAACACATTAAACGACGTCGGCCCCATCCCAGTTGGAGTGATGTGCTTCCCCATAGTGCGTCACACGTTCTTCTGACGATGGCAGCGTTTCAAACTTATCGCATAGTACGATCAACATCAATACCATTCGTGCGCGCCATAAACTGACATTACTTCACGACATGATATACGCTGCGGATGTTGACATTGTCCTGCTTCAGGAGGTATTTGTTGCCGCCTTCTACGCTCCCCATGGATTTACAGCACACGTCTCCGACGCCTCCCATGCAGGTAGTGGGGTGGCAATCCTCTTACGTGACGGCATTGACGCTACTGAAATTATATACCTCCCGGTTGCCAGAGGTATGGCTCTCACGTATGGTGGCGTAAGAATCATCAACGTCTATGCACCATCTGGTTCAGGTCGGCGCCGTGAACGTTCTACTTTCTTCTCTGAGGGAGTAACGCCTCTCTTCGTGGGTCGGCAAGATTCCTTGATCATAGGAGGCGACTTCAACTCCACCCAGGCGCCCAAAGACCAACTGCCACGCCAATCTCCGTGCACAGCACTAGCAACAATTATTCAGAACCTCAATCTAGTGGACTCGTGGGAGCATGTTCATGGCAATCGACCGGGATTTACACATTTCACTAGCCATTCATCCAGTCGCCTTGATCGGGTCTACATCTCCCGAGACATTGTCGGTGGCACTCAGGCTGCTGAAATCTGGCCAACTGCATTCTCCAACCATGAAGCATATATTTGTACCGTCAACATCTGCCAACAAAAGGTGTGGCGCAGCAAGGGACTATGGAAACTGAACATAAAACATCTTACTTCACTGAACTGTCGGCAACAAATTGAGACATCATGGACGGCTTGTCTTCAACGTCGCAACAGATATCAGTCTGCCATATCGTGGTGGGTCCTATGTGCAAAGCCTACACTACGCAAGACGTTGATTAAATACGGAAGGGAGATCGCGCAATGGCGAAGACACACTCAGGAGTTCTACTTCACCATCCTCCGAGAAAGTACGACAGGGCCTTATTGACGAGAACGTCAGGTGATAGTGAATCGAGCAAAGGCACAGCTCAATGCCTTCTCCCGCCGATATCTTGAAGGAACTATGGTCAGGGCGCGCACACAAGAAGATTTAACGCAGGAACGTCCAAGTATGTATCATGTGATAGCTGAAAGGCGCCACCGACGGAGAAATTTGATTACTGTTCTGACAACTGAGGATGGAAGACGCATCGATAACCAAGCTGAAATAGGGCATGCCCTTCACAAGCATTATACTACGCTGTACTCTGCACACCGTCGTCACCCTGATAACATTGCGGAGGTATCCCGACTTACATTTGGCTCGCTTCCTGAGGATGAAAAACTGGATATGCTTGCTGACGACACAGAGGAAGAAGTCAATGATGCTATCAAAGCAGGATCTACCAACAAGTCACCTGGTCCTGACGGCATCCCACTTGAGTTTTATAGAACATTCCGCCACTTGATAGCACCGATGTGGACAGAAATTTGTCGGGACCTTATGTCACCCCAGGTGCAGATCCCTGAAGGTTTCCTCGACGGTATCGTTATTCCCATACATAAACCTCATGGAACATCGAGGATAAGCGATTATCGTCCATTGACATTGCTCAACAGCGATACAAAGATCTTTACTCGACTTCAGGCTGCACGGCTCAAACGCACGGCAAGATATGTGGTTTCTCCTGATCAAACTTCCTTGGGTGGTGTTAACAACATCCGCACCGCCCTTGCTCGATATAGAGACATAATCGCTCTAGCACATGCTCAACGTATGCCTGGATTTTTGGCCACTCTTGACTTCAGCCAAGCTTTCGATAGAGTTGATCACGAGTACTTGGAAGAGGTACTCCGTAATATGAAATACCATGATACTACCGTCAACGTCATAATGCGCCTTCTTCGAGGAGCGACGTCCCTTGTGCTATACAATGGTCGCCTTACTCAACCAATATCGATACAGCGTTCGGTGCGTCAAGGCTGTCCGCTCTCTGCATTGTTGTATGCTTATGCAATGGAACCGTTGCTTTGTGGACTCCGTCAGCGGCTGTCAGGGATCTCACTCGGTGGCCATCTATTTTGCTGCACTGCTTATGCTGACGATCTCGTCCTCGTTCTACGCAGCGATGCAGAGGTAAGAGAGTCACTGGCGTGGGTGAGCACATATGGTGAAGCATCTGGCAGCTGTCTTAATGTCCGAAAATCATGTGTCATGCCTATAGGTGTGGGACTTCCTGCAGACAGCGCTGCACCTTTACGAGTAACTACTGCAATCCGATGCTTAGGACTCGACCTCACAGGAGACATGCGGCGTACGATCGCCCTCAACTGCCGGCGCTTACTAAACCAGTTACGCGCTGGTCTTCTCGATCATCGTCTCAGGGCTCCCGACCTTCTACAGCGGACACAGTATGTTAATATATATGTGGCGTCACGTATCCCTCACGTTGCACAAACCCTACCCATTCCACCATCCATGGCATTACGCATGTTAGCTGCACTGGGTTCTTATGTTTGCCTTGCTGTTCAAGATAAAATACGAGACCCTCACTCTCCCGAGAAACAGAGGCGGACTAGGCCTGTACCATGTGCCTGACAGAGCGACAGCCCTCTTCCTCAGCTCTCACATTATGTTGTGGCGCCATAATCCCACATGCCTTACCAGCCTGTTGCTGGAGGCCTTTGCACCGCGCTCTCTATCGGCTCCTATCATGCTTTCAGATGTTCCAGCGCCATTCTTTTACTTCCGCCGCTTTTTCCTCGAACTGAGCTATATCCACAGTGCGATACTTGCCGACACGCTTGATGTCCACGAAGGCGATCTACGGCTTTCTTCAGAAGAACCGATCACCAAATGTGATTGAAGGGAAGTATCCCAGCGTCAACTGGAGTGTCGTTTGGCGCTCGGTGAGTGCTCCTTACCTTGGCACTGACGTACAGTCGACATGGTACCTGACAGTCAACGGGAAACAAGTGTGCCAGTCACGACTTCACAGGATTCACCTCGCAGACACACCACTGTGCGTCGCCTGTGATGTAATGGACACGGGCGAACATCGACTCGTATGCGGATCGACGGAAGGCGTCTGGATCTTAGTGCGACAGATGCTGGCTTTGATTACCCGTACGACACCTCATCATATACTTTCCCATTTGCTCCTCTTTCCAGACTCGGGACATTACCCACAAACGAAGACAAACGCTGTGAAATGGATATGTGGACATGCGGTTCACTACTTGTTTGTACATGGAGAGAAACACGAACTTGATTTTTGGAACTTTCTGAACGAACGACATTGCACAGTTGTCTGCAATCCAAAATACGGGCAATATTTTTCAAATTTTCTTTATAGTGTTTTTCGTAATCCACCCAGAAGTTGGGGTGTTCCTGCCATGACGTAGTTGATAATTACATTTTCTTTTATGGGTGTATATATATATATATATATATATATATATATATATATATATATATATATATATATATATATATATAAAATAAAAATAAAAAAAAAACTTCAAATGAATTAATACACTTTATTTTTGTAGCTACACTGAATGTCCTTTAATTTTTTTTCACCCTTCGTTTTATTGTTCCCCCTATTAGAAATAGGTTAGTTGCACTGGGCCTAGGATAAGATAGGGCCAACGCCTGAAGTGGTGTAGTTTGTCTTTTATTTTATTTTATTTTCTAGGGTAAAAGTGGCGGTGGCAAGTAAATCATTTTTTTAAGGTCCTTACCCACATAAAAAATAAAAAAAATAAAAAAAAATAAAGACAAAAAAAAAGGGGACTGAGGCAAAAAAAAAAAGGGGGGGGGATTGAGGCGCTTCAGTCACGGTCTGCACGGCCACTACGGTCGGGGGTTCGAATCCCCCCTTGGGCATGGATATTTGTGCCGTCCTAGTTCGTAAATAGTTCATAAGTAGTTTGTAAGTTTAAGAACTGATGACCCCGTAGTTGAGTCCCATAAGCTTAACAAACATTTAAATATTTTTTTTTTTTTTGCTATTAACAACAGTTCTAATAAAAGGTCCAGATTCACTATTTTTTAAGTTTATTATTTATCGTTACAGCTGTTTCAGAACTTTCCCATTTTCAAGCGCCAGCATGTATATATTAATTACGTTAATTCAAAATGTTCAAATGTTTGTTAAGCTCATTGACTTAACTGCGGGGTAATCAGTCCCTAAACTTAGAAACTACTTATAAACTAATATTAAAGACAAAACAAACATCATGCCCGATGGAGGATTCGAACCTCCGACGGGGAACGGCCTCCCGCATCGGAGCGTAGCGTCTCAATGCGCTCTGCCACTCGGTCGCGGCTTACGTTAATTAATTTCGTATCTTATTATGAGCCTAATATGCGAAATTACATATAATTTTTTTATAAAATTTTATTTATTTGAGTCTACGATGTTTTGACATTCGAAGTAAACATATGGTTTTACTGTAATAATAATTGTTATGAATTATTCAAGAATTTGTATATTGTCTTGCTGTCCCGTTTACTGTAGCTTGATCCGGTGTGATGATCAACTTTAAAGAAAACTTTTTTTATTTTTTACGTAATTTTCAGCAGATCAGGCAATGATGTTTTATATACAAGGATTGGAACTGTAATAGTGGAAACACTGCTGTGGAGACACTATGCAATTGACTCCATTATTGACGCTGATAGCACACTTGTTGGCATACCTACCTTACCTCCGAGCAAATGGACTCGCCCGTCCCACGTCACCGGCGTGCGCGCAATCGAGGGAAACACAGCAGCCGCGCAGGAGTAGCCGAGCGGTCTGGAGCGCCACGTCACGGATCGCGCGGCCTCCCACGTCGGAGGTTCGAATCCTCCCTTTGGCATAGATGTGTGTGTTCTCCCTACGCTAGTTTAACTTGGTTTAAGTAGTTTATAAGTTTAGGATCTTACGACCAAAGTAGTTTTGTCCCATAGAATTAAAAACAGTTGAACATTTGGAACACAGCCATTTGTGAGCGAGCGGTCTAACTTAACGGAGTCACTATGATTTCGAAACACGAACAATGGAATTGTTCCAGAGGTCGTGCAGCAGGAAAATGTCATCAAGGTCCTCGAGAGGCATGCGGGGAACAGGCATTGCCGTTGGATAAAAGCCTTCAACGAAGGTCGGCAAACTGTGGTAGACATGCAACGGGCAGGTCATCCTAGCGTCTCTGAAGAATTTCATCATGTTGCCGAGTTAGTGGACAGTAATCGACACAAGACGATTCGTGAGCTCTCCCACGAAACTGGATTAGCACAATAACATCCAGCTTCTTGTCTCGAAGAAATCACGATGGGTTCCGCATAAATTGACGGATATGCAGATATGGATGCGTTACGACGCTGCCGGCCGAGGGGACTGAGGCGCTTCAGTCACGGTCTGCAAGGCCACTACGGTCGGGGGTTCGAATCCCCCCTCGGGCATGGATATTTGTGCCGTCCTAGTTCGTAAGTAGTTCATAAGTAGTTTGTAAGTTTAGGGACTGATGACCCCGTAGTTAAGTCCCGTAAAAGAAAAAAAAAAAAAAAAGATACGACGCTGCTCAGTAGAGCGCAGGAGAGCTTTTCTTACGCCGTATCGTAACACTGGCTGAGACATGAGCCATTTTGCGCGGGCAAAAACGTTCAAACGTTTGTACAGCTTATGGGACTTAACTACGGGATCATCAGTCCCCAAACTTACGAACTACTTATGAGCTACTTACGAACTAGGACGGCACAAATATCCATGCCCGAGGGGGGATTCGAACCCCCGACCGTAGTGGCCGTGCAGACCGTGACTGGAGCGCCTCAGTCTCCTCGGCCACCGCGGCTTGCGCGGGCACATACAGCGCAATCTGTGGCTGCTCTGTTCGGTTGATGCACTGGGAAGTACTGTACCGTCCACCTTTTCCCCGGTCTTAAGTCATTGTGACTTTGATTTGATTCCGAAGATGAAGGACATGCAATAGATCACTCCATTCACACCATCAACAGAACAGGCTCTGCTAACGGTATACTAAGCCTTCCACATCGCTGGCAACGGGTTCCACACAACGCTGGTGACTATTTTGAAGAACACTAACGGGTACAAACATGTAACGCTTTTCTATCGGTTGTCAACAAATAGTCGCCACTATTTAAGTTACAACGCTCGTACATAGAGTAATCGACTATGTTACTAGAAACGTTTAATGTTTACATTGGTGAGAGACCATTACGATTGTAAATACCTCTAGTCATTTATAATGTCTTTGGTTCTCGGCCTATTTCATGATGACGCCACTAAAATTACCAAAAGGTCAACGAAATTTCAGCCGACCAATTGCATAAAAATGGTTTACATGCATAAGCCTTCACCCAGGTTTCGGCAAAAGTAATTTTGCCTTCTTCAGAAGCATTTCATTGAGCTCACATTAAAATAGTTGTTAAATAAAATGTGACTGACTCCATGTCATGAAATAAAAAGTAAAATTTAAAACATGTCTGCAACATAAAATTGTAGAGCAAGGTCGAGTAAGCACTGCGTACTCAATATTGACTACATAATTTTTATGTTTGAAATCTGTGTGTTCGTTAAGTATTTAATTGGATAATTTTTGGAATGTTTATATAGTTCAAATTACTCCAGAATATTCATTTCTAATCTATTCGGTATCTTATGTAATATCGTTAGTGTATTTTCGATGTTAAGTATTGAGTGATTTTCCTTTCTGAGATGTACCGTGTATAGAAATTTAACTGGTTGTTTTCCCTTATTCTTATGTATTTGCGAAATCTTGTGATGAAGATCGTCTGACCAATGTAAAAGCTTTTACAGTTGTCATATGGGCTTTTGTCAACTCCGTGTTCTAAGTATGGAGTATTTCTGATGGTTGGGAAGTATAGTCTTGTTCTTAAATTTTTATTAGCGCGAAAGGCGAATTTAATTCTAGTGTTTGTGAAATTTTAACCCTATCTGAGCAATGTAAACGTTAAACATCTCCGGTACTCTATGTATTTAAAACGTCGCAGGCGGATCTGTTGAAAATTACGTAACTTCTTTAAAGTTTAACGACATATCGGATCAAAATACAGAAAACGTGACAGCAAGACGGGGTACAAATACTTGAATAATTGATAGCAATTATTAATGCAGTAATACCAGATGTTAATTTCATACGTCAAAACATCTTAGACGTTAAAAAAAGGTAAAGCCGTCAACAATCCGAAGATTGGTTTGATGAACACCACAGTGCTTTACTAGGCATAGTCCTGTTTGGAGGTGGTATGCCGTTGCCTTCCTCCGACCTTCGAACTGAATTACCCAGCCAGTTATAGGGGGACCTACAGTTTAACGTGGGTTCCGAACCACGGTGCTACTCGGTATTTTTCACATGAGCAATACTGCCAGAGGTGAAAGAAATGGAAAGTGACAGATAAAAATTCTAGGACCGGCGGGGATCGAACCCGCGACCTTTGGATTTGTAGTCTGGCACGCTACCACTGTGCAACCGAGGCGCACCTTAGACGTTAGTAAATAAAAATTATAATAGATTTTATATGTAATTTCGCTTATTAGGACCATCATAAGATATGAGATTAATTCATATAATTCTTATATAAATGTTGGCGCTTGAAAGTGCTGAAACATGTGTAGCGACAAATGATTAACTTTTAACTGTGAACCTGGATCTTTTATTGTAATTTCAACGACATTTACTAGACAGCAGGCCCAACAGTCAGAAACACCAGTAGGTACTACGTTGCGCCTTTGTCTGCTATCATACTCCTCGATATGATGTAACAATCGACCCATAGAACTTTGTTCCCTATCAGATTCTGCAAGTTTATCTATTGTCCGCAACAAAATGGTATCTAGGGTATTGTTAATGAGTGTTAAAATTGCGCTGGTGCTACTCCAAAAGGTGACTGGCCAATACAGCGTTAGACGTGTGTGTAATTATAGTTCATTTATTTACTGTACTCAAGACATCATTTTATAAAATTATCTTGTATTAGAAGAGAATATAAACCAGTTATAATACATAGTAGTCGAGAAAGTGAAAATTAAATGCAATAATTTTGAAAATATGAAAAAACAGAGGACAAGAAATATTTTGAAGGTCTGAAATAATTCTATCAGGGATAACAGAAATCATATTCCTCATGAAGCCCAATACGTTGCAGCATGAATGGCTTTGTTATTTTCTGCGACCGTCCAAGGTTACAGAGCTCGTCTTCACTGGGGTAGCCCCATTAGAAGATGGTTTAAGCATTTGTGGATCTGGAAAAAGCTTTTTACAATGTTGACTGGAATACACTATTTCAAATTCTGAAGGTGGCAGGTGTAAAATATACTAAGCGAAGAGTGATATTCAACTTGTACAAAAACCACATAGCAATTATTAGAGACGAAGGACATGAAAGAGTCGTAATGATTCGGAAGGAAGTTGCAGCCTTTCCCCAATGTTGTTCAATCTGTACATTCAGCAAGCTATGAAGGAATGTAATGAGAATTTTGGAGTGGGAATTAAAGTCCAGGGAGAAGAAATAAAAACCTTGCGGTTTCCTGATGACCTAGTAATTCTGTCAGAGACAGCAAAGGACTTGGATGAACATTTAAACGAAATGGAAAGTGTCTTGAAAGGTAGGTATAAGATGAACATTAAGAAGAGTGAAAAGAGGGTAATTGAATGTAGTGTCAGAAAATCAGGCGATGCTGAAGGAATTAGATTAGGTAATGAGACAATAAAAGTAGTAAATGAGTTTTGTTATTTAGGAAGCAAGATAACTTGTGATAACCGAAGTAAAGAAGATATAAATTGCAGAATGGCTATGGGAAGAAAAGCGTTTCTGACGAAGCGAAATTTATTTACACCAATAGTAGTTTAAATGTTAGAAAGTCCTTTCTGAAAACATTTGTCTTGAGTGTAGTATTGTATGGGAGTGAAACGTGGACAATAAAGAGTTGGCAAAAAGATGAAGAAGCTTTTGAAATGTGGTGCTACAGACGAGTGATGAACATTAGATGGGTAGATAACGAAACTAATGAGGAGGTGCTTAACCGAATTGGGGAGAAAAGGAGTTTCTGGCATATCCTAAGAGAAGGGATAAGTTGGTGGGACACATTCTGAGACATCAACGAATTGTTAACTTAGCATAAGAAGCAAGAATGTGTGGTAAAAAGCGTAGAGGGAGACCGAGGGACGAATACAGTAAGCAGATTCAAAAGGATGTAGGTTGCCGTACGTATTCTCGTATGATGAGGCTTGCACAAAACAGGGTAGCGTGGAGCGCTGCATAAAACCAGTCTTCGGACTGAAGACCAAAACGACAGTGTTACAACTGCTTTATTTTTTTCTAAAATTTAGTCTTCCTTCTCTGATTTTACAAGTTAATATACATAGATATAAAATCTTTTATTATGTACAAACTTAGAAATAACCTATGCACGTAGAGACGGAAATATTTTGTGAAAGACCCACTGATTATGCTTCATCTACAATGACACATGTTCGGGTAAAAAGAAGAAAACATGATGTTTTGCGCATGCCCAACCCTTACAATAAAAAACGAAATATTTGTTAAGCAAACATGGATTTAAAGGAGAGAAAGACCCATTGATGATACTGCATCTACTGTGAAACATTTTCGGGCAAAAAGAAGAAAACGCGGTGCTTTGTGCATGCCCGACTCTTAGAAATAAAAACACGAAATATTTGTTAAGCAAACGTGTATCACGAAAGCTTTATTGTCGAGATGATTATTGAAGAATAAACTTCGGCTTTTTTCTTTCGGAGCGTATTTTAGTTTTTCTCGGGACGGTCACAATTCCAGTTGCGGTCCAGATCAACTTATTTCGGTACAGTGAACACAAACGAGGACCACTAAAGTATTTCTAAACTGAAGAAGAACGTAATGCACCAGCCGTTGCTGACGCAGCCTTTCAGGAAGCACAGCTCGAGAGTTCCGTTCCCTCGTCTCGCTCGATCTGGGCGCAAATGGATCCCACCAACTGCCGTATCGAAGCGGCGAGTGTGCTCTGGTCGGAGGCTATTATGACGAACGACCGAGCAGAGGCGCGGCGCGGCCTTCCTGCCGCTTCTTGCTGGCGACGCGCTGTAAATAGTGTTCGCTTTCAGTGCCCGTTGCAAGTAGAGTGGGAAAAGCTGTTAGCTCGGGACTTTTTTGCTGCCGGGCAGGCCAATAAATTGCGGTCTGGCGTATGCAGAGGAGGGCGGAGACCACCGTTACTCCTGAGGCTGCGAAGGCGCGCCCTGCCGGGGAAGGCGAGGCGCGGGGGATCGCGAAGTGGCGGGCAAGGCAGGTGCACGTGCCGCTCAGCTGACCAAGGCACCGCCTCACCGGCTGCCAGTCTCGATCCCACTTCCTGCAGATCAGTGTTTATCAATCTGTGGGTAGCGACACTCTGGGGGGAGGGGGTCGCAAACTTGCTCTGGCGGGGGTGGGGGGGGGGGGGGGGAAGGGGGGCTCGCAGAAGGTTGCAGCAGCGGTATGGTCAGGGGCGTAGATAAATTTTTCCTCTGGGAGAGGGGGGGGGGGGTTTCAGAACCAGAGCTATATTGAGGTGCCCTCGCACAGTTGACAGGTGCCAAAGCTGTGACCCCTCCACGCTCATAAAACAAACTTGCGATTTTGGGTGTCCTGACAAAAGCATCCAGTCACAAAAGCATCCAGTGACATTAGCACCCAGTGACATTATCACCCATTTCGGGTCGAGGGGCGGTCTCTGCTCGGCAGGTAGGAGAGCCGAGGGCTGTGAGGTCGCACTGACACTGGCCGTACTTTACAGCAATGCGTGGCCGCAATAACATTGCTGCAATTTATAATGGAAGCGAGACTAAAGAAGAACCGAGACATATTCATATGTGACCTGGAAAAAACCTTCAATAATGTAAGATCTGCATGATGTTCGCAATTCTGAGAAAAATAGAAGCTGTAGGGAAAGGAGGGTAATACACAGTTTGTGTAAGAATCAAGTGGATACAATAAGCGTCGAAAGTCAAGAACGAAATGCTCAGATTAAAAAAGGGGTAAGAAAAGGTAGTGGACTGTCGCCATCAGATTGCGCAATTAAGACGTAATGTAGGAAATAAAGAACAGGTTCAAGGCTCTGATAAAAGTTCTGGGTAAAAGAATAACAGTGATAAGATTTGCAGATGATATTGCTATCGTCTGTGAAAGTGAAGGAAAATTACAGGGCCTGTTCAATAGAATGAAAAGAGTAATGAGCACTGAAGGTAAACCAAAGAAAAACGAAAGTCATGAGAGTAACAGAAATAAAAGGAGCGAGAAAATAACATCCGAATTGGTGATAACAAAGTACACGAAGACAAGGAATTCTGCTACCTTTGCAGTAAACTAACTCACGACGGAAGAAGCAAAAGGGACATAAAAAGTAGACTAACACAAGCAAAGAGGGCATACATGGGAAAGAGAAATCTGCTATTGTCTAACATCGCCCTGGACTTGTCGCAGGAATTTCTCAGTGCATACGTTTGCAGCACAACATTGTATGTTTGCTGGGAAATGAGAACAGAAGAGAATTGAAACATTTAAGATGTAGTTAGAGAGTGGTACAAAACATCTCGTAATTTATTTATTTTTTGTACGTACTGCTTGTAAGTTTACCTTTTACATCCATAAATGCCTGGGTATTTATGAATTTTTGGCATTTGCCCAGGCATTTATTCTGGGAATTTGCCCCAACTTGCAAATGTCGAGGCATTTTACATCACTAGCGGAAAAACAGATTGGAATACATCAAATAATTGAGGATGTAGGTTGCAATGCTACTCTGAAATGAAACGGTTGGCTAAGGAGTTGGTGATAGGTCGCATCAAAGCAATCAGAAGACTGATGACTAGGGATGCAAACGAGACATCGATGTTCTGAAAACACAGATGTTTTGCCCAAAAGCATTGATGGTTTGAACAGCGATATAACGCTGATGGCCGGCCGCGGTGGCCGAGGGGGACTGAGGCGCTCCAGTCACGGTCTGCACGGCCACTACGGTCGGGGGTTCAAATATCCCCCCTCGGGCATGGATATTTGTGCCGTCCTAGTTCGTAAGTAGTTCATAAGTAGTTTGTAAGTTTAGGAACTGATGACGCTGTAGTTAAGTCCCATAAGCTTAACAAACATTTGAACATTTTTAACGCTGATGTATCGCCGATGTATCGGAGATGAAAGTAGAAATCTTCGTTCTAAGCCTTTTTATTGTATATTAAAAGGATGTTGTACAGTATTGCATGTTATGATTAGAAAACTAAGGAAGAAACAAATATTTGGGTGTTTTCTTTCCGAATTAGTGACAATTTTCGAATGTGTGGTTACGTTAAAAAAATATATATTTAACAGAGCTATTCACAGAATATGACGTAAACTGCGAATGGCCACAGCTGAAAATGTGTACCCAGCTGGGACTCGCACCTTGGTCTCCTGCTTTTTAGGCATTTAAGCTGACCACTACACCACTGGGGACACAGTGATCAGCGCACCTGCAAGGTCTACCTAAGCACGCCTCCCGTCAGACACAAATTCCCAGCTTTACCCTGCCCACAGTACTCAAACTCGTAATTTTTGAAACTAATTACCGTAAGAGTAAGGCCCCAAACTTGTCCATCCCCCCCCCCCCCCCTCTAACGAAAGGATCATTGCCCGTCTCCGGCATATATATGTGGCGTCTGTTCCGAAAGAACAGACGTCACTTCTGATCCTGCAGTTATTCTTTAATATTCACAGAATATATGGCATGAACTGCGAATGAGCAAGGTGTATGATCCAAAGAAGGTGTGCATAGACAACTGGGAGAAACAGTCGATAACAGTCTACATTCTATTCGACATAAAACTTGCAGGAATTCACTGAGCCGGCCGCGGTGGCCGAGGGGACTGAGGCGCTTCAGTCACGGTCTGCACGGCCACTACGATCGGGGGTTCGAATCCCCCCTCGGGCATGAATATTTGTTCGTAAGTAGTTCATAAGTAGTTTGTAAGTTTAGGGACTGATGACCCCGTAGTTAAGTCCCATAAGCTTTACAAACATTTGAATTTTGAATTCACTGAATTTTAGGTTCTAATAATGAATTAGACTTCTTGAGTGGGAAAAGTGGATTTTAGCGGAGACAGCCAAAATACGCCAATTTTCAAATAGCGCTTGAGTCGGAATGGCACGTCCGACAGGGAAACATAAACAGTGAAATCTGCAGGAAATTTTATGGACTTCAATTTTGTACTTGGAGGTAATTTGTGAAAGTTGGCAGTTTTCCAATTATAAGCAAAAACCGCCGAAAAAATGCTATTTTTTTTCGTTTTATTGCATATTGTTCAGCGTTGCGTCAAGAAAGTTTGTTGGTAAATGCCAGATTCGTATTCAGCACCCCAAAAAACATACGGAATCGAAGAAATCAAAACTACCCCAAAAGTTTCCTGGCAGACACACATATTGACTGGACTAAGTTGTCGTCACTTAAAAGAAAATTGGAACCATCATTCATTGTTAATTACGCTTCCAGAAGATCAATTTCATCTTTCGTTGTTGGTTCTTCCTTATTTGTGTGCGTTTTGGCGCGGTGGTGGTATGATGTCCTCTTCGCTGCCTGCTGTTGGGGCATTTCAGTCACAAAATCATATCTACGATTGTGCAAGTCACCTAACTATTCGGTGTATATTTTTGCAATCGAAGCGTGTTCTTCTCGTGATTTCTTCGCCTGACTAATAGTCTTTTGTACTTCTAAGTGTTCCACACTGATGCTCGTTTGCACTAAGCACCACACAGTCCTTTGTCTCAAGGTTTCCTGGACAGTGCTTGTTTTATGTTTTGAATAGCATCAAATCACTGTTCTGTCTGCTGCGGTTCTTTTTATGATGTAAGAGTAGCCTTCATAGTGGCTACATGGCTTACTCTTGTTGGTCGTTGAGGTCTCCATATCGAACCTGTAAGCTCACAAACAAACAAGCTGCATGAACCGAACGTACGATCTTCAGAATCGTACTGACAGTTAGCTGTTATCCGCTGAGTTGGACAAGGACCTCGGGACTGCAGGCAGACTGTGTCGAGAGAGCGTTTCCGGTGTGCGAGGACTAGACGGCGTAGTATTACCACAGAGTAACATATATATTTGTCTGTGTTATTACCGCGGGCACAGTGGCGGATTAGCGAGGGTACGGGCTGCAGGTAGGTCGTGACGTAGTAAACAGGTCAGACTGGGTGCAAATGTCGCAGATTTGGAGTTGGGTGCAAATGTCACTGGGTGCAATTGTCACATATCCGGGATTTTGGCCCACTTTAGGTTACGGTAGTAACACAAAGTGGGCCTTTGCGATCGTCTTTTGACAGCTCGAAATTGAAATGAAAATAACGGTTTAACCATTCATCTGACACGAAAATTGAATAACCGAATTTGTATCTGAGAAACTTCTCTACAACTTTACACTCTTATGGTTTTTTTTTCTTTTTTTTTTTCTTTTTTTCATATCTCCTATCGTTTTAGAGATATTTGCAAAAATATCTGCGAGGCTTTGGATGTATGTCTGCCTGTCTGTCCGTAACGTGTTTCCTGTTTTTAAGAAGAACCTTTCAACCTATCAGCACCAAATTTTACAGACATAATTAAAGGCCGCCAGAGACCATGGACCTCCGTTTTCAAATTTTTCGGACAAAAAATACGTTAGTAATACCAAAAAAAAGCCGTTTGTAATGTAATTTTAATTGCAAATAAACCGTACATCTGACGCGAAAATTGAATAAACGAATTTGTAGAGGAGAAAATTCTCTACATCTTAGCTTCCTTATGTTTTTCTCATGTCTCGTATCGTTTCGTATCGTTTGTCACCCTCCATTGAATTAACGAAAACCAGCCGTTCGCAGATGTCACGTGACATTTCTTGTCCAGAACTCTCTCTGGCATACGCCATCTTGCGTTGATGATTTTCTTATTGTAACTCACACGTTATCATTTCAAACCAATGGCGCACTAAAGAACTAACAAAAAAGACGTCGTTCTTCGTACGATAAATGATAATCTTGAGTCTACAAATGCCATATTAGCATCAGTTAACAACGGCCATCAATAGTATGAGATTAATGAACATAACCCTTAACTGATAGCCATAGCATAGTGGGCAATGCGTTGGACTGTGATGCTGATTTTTTTCCTAAAAGGGTTTCAGACACTTATTAATTAATTTGTTATTATTTAGATTATTATTTTGGTACAAAGTGTTTGCAAAAACTTAAAAAAAACTACAAATCTAAAGTGGGCCGTAAAACACGTCAGTGCGATGTTTTGTATTAATTTGGAAAATATAGCGAATAGTTGATAAGTGAATGCAGCGTTATTAAAAAAAGATGGTAGACATGAAGAGCAGGCTTTTCTGGTATAGTGGTATACCTTGAAAATGACGGGCGTTCACCTGCCTAAATACTCAAATCTAATATTCAAATGTTTGTATAGCTTATGGACTTAACTACGGGGTTATCAGTCCCTAAAGTTGCAAACTACTTATGAACTAGCTAATCCTAAGGACGGCACAAATTTCCATGCCCGAGGGGGCATTCGAACCCCCGACCGTAGTGGCCGCGCAGGCCGTGACTGGAGCGCCTCAGTCCCCTCGACCGGCCGGCGCCGAAATACTGGCTGTAGTCGAAGGACGTTGCCCAACTATATTCCCGTAAATTATTTTAACATTACATACATAATAAGCCGAATTTTCAGAGCAAAAGTAATCGCTGTACGGATTATTAAATTAGAAATACATTCCGAACTACCAAGTCTGGCTCAAGTCGTCAGTTGCCAGCAGTCGTAAAATATCGAAAGCCTTCAGACAAATAACATGTATGGGAGACCAGGGGAATGGCGCCACCTTAATGGAAACCAGTTTCTTTACCTTATTAAAGGTGTGTCTTCTTCGTAAAGAATAATACTACAGCTTCGCCAGCTAATACTACTTTATTATATTTTTTCAGACATGTATTTGGTTATAAGTTTTATTGTTAAAAATATATTGTCAAAGTATACGCAGTGGCACCATTACCCTGGGTTCCGGGGTAATGACGCCATACATTTGAAAATCAAGGATAAATCTTCACGATGTAATTTATACTTATCGCTCTTCTGTATTAGACAACTACTTGTCGATGTAAAATTGGAATAAAAATACGTTTTACAATTTAGGCTTGATTAAGACACCGCGAAAGTCAGAAATACCGGTATAGTTTTTGGCATTTCAAATCAACTACATTCTCTACATTCTGTACGTGCCAATTTCACAAATTGTATGCATCTGTATTACACTTCATTTTGGCCTAAATTCTCCACCATGTCGTCATTGCACCAGTTGAAAAATATGGCTAAAGAACGTCAGTTTAAAGCCAAAGATTTTGTGAAAGAATTAGGTTAGAGACACGAAATCGAAGCTAAATATCTACAGATTACGTTAATACGAGTATTAAAAAGCACTGACAGCCTATAGAAGTACTTATCCAAATAAAATACAGGCTCGAAAGTTAGATCCAAAACGTCGAAACTAACAATTTCTTTCACGCGATTAATAACTGTCAACAATCACGGACGGCGACCACAGGAATTAGTCCCGCGGTAGGTAACGGAGATAGAACACTGGCAAGTCTACTCGTACTGCAATTCGTTCGTCATAAAACTGGGGTGGCGCGATTACCCATGGGTGGCGCCCTTACCCTGGTCATCCCTACATTTCAGCACTTGTACATCGGCCTTTGGAAACCCAAATTACCGTATTGAATTTGTAGTGCTGGAGAATATAAGCGAGCTGACAGGTGACAGTTGTTAACAAAGTCCACTGTCGCCTCCTATGATAGACATCCGTCGCTTCTTTGTAATACTACTTTGGCGAAATGACTAGAGATTACAACGTGATATTAGAGTGCATTTACAGTAGTGGGGACGAAGGTAAGGTTGCTTCTTGTAAGCAGAGGATGGGAACATGACTCGTTAAAAAATATATTTGTTTGTGTTACGTACACTACGCTTGCCCGTCCTTTTTAGTATTGCTGCTCAGTGTGGGGATCCTTATCAGGTGGGTTTGACAAAGGACATCGAAAGAGTCCAAAGAAGGGGCAGCTCGTTTCGTATTGTCACGATACAGGGAGACAGCGTTACGGAAATGATACACGATCTGGGATGGGAATCATTACAACAACGGCGCTTATCGCTGCGGCGTGGGCTGCTTACGAAACTGAAATCGCCAACATTCTCCTCCGAATGCGACAGAATATTGTTGACTTCCACTTGCATAGGTAGAGATGATAGTCAGAATAAAATACGAGAAATCAGAGCTCGAACGGGGAGATTGAGGTGTTCTTTCTTCCCGCTATTCGGGAATGGAATGGGAGGTAAATAGTATAATGGTGGTGCGATGAACCCTCTGCCAGGGCACTTAAATGTGATTTGCAGAGTATCCCATGTGGATGTGGATGTACCACCATACCGGGGGGTACAGCAGCTGCCCGCCTAGCCTGCAGCCAAGTCCTGATCGCAGCACTGGGAATGTGGAAGTGTGGAGCTGACAAGACTCTAGCGGAGGGCGGCTGGCTGACATTCCAGTGGCAGCGAACAAAGGCTCACTGGCCGGCATCTCACCTCACCAAGGCAGCCGCCAAACGCCAGCAGCCGGAAGTCCCGAATTCCACGAACAAGCCTTCAATCACGAGTCGAGCATTCCTCGCCTACCTCCACCCAATCTCTCTCTCTCTCTTTCTCTCTCTCTCTCTCTCTCTCTCTCTTTCTTTCTCTCTGTGTGTGTGTGTGTGTGTGTGAGAGAGAGAGAGAGAGAGAGAGAGAGAGAGAGAGAGAGAGAGAGAGAGAGAGAGAGAGGATGGGTTAGGTAAGCGGCTGCACATTTCTTCACAACTTCCAGTCAGTTCATTCATCATTATCAGATATTCGCCTAGAATCTTTTACATAAAGATTCACTCCTGACTTAGGGATCACAGTCTTATACCGCATTACAACTACTTTTCAATAAAGGATGAATTTTACATCTTAGTCGTAGTAATATTTGAGATAATAATAATAATTTCGTGTGGCTCATTGGCCTGGTGCAAGTCTTTCAATTGGACGCCACTACGGCGACTTACACTATAGTGTAAAAATTGGCAGTTGACTCTAAATAATGAAAAGTGTCAAGTCTTCCACATCAGCAGGAAAAGAAATCCGTTAAACTTTGTTTACAAGATAAATCAATCAAAAGTGAAGGCCGTAAACTCCACAAAATCCCTAGGAATTACTATTACTCCAGACTTAAACTGGAAAGAACGCGTAGATAATTTGTGGGAAAGGCGAACCAGAGACTGCGTTTTATTTGCGGTACACTTAAAAAAAGATGCAACAGAACTACTAAAAGAGACTGCATAAACCATGCTTCACCGTCCTCCTTTGGAGTATTGCTGCCTAGTGTGGGAACCTTATCAGGTGGGTTTGACGGAGGACATCGAAAGACTCCAAAGAAGGGCAGCTCGTTTTGTCTTGTCACGATACAGGGGAGACAGCGTTACGAAATGATACAGGATATGGGATGGGAATCATTACAATAACAGCGCTTATCGCTGCGGCGTGAGCTACTTACGGAACACTAATCACCAACATTCTCCGTCGAATGCGAAAATATATTGTTGACTGCCACCTACATAGGTAGAATAGATCATCAGAATAAAATACGAGAAATCAGAGCTGGAACGGAGATATTCAGGTGTTCTTTCTTCCCGCGCGCTATTCGAGAATGGAATGGGAGATAAATACTATGAAGGTGATTCGATCAACCCTCTTCCAGGCATTTAAATGTGAATTGGAGAGTATCCCATTGAGATGTGGACTTGGGTGTCCCTAGCCTACCACTGTTATCCAACTGGGGAAAGGGGACCTATAGCTAAAACCTTTCAGTCCCACATTATGAATTCAGCTTTGGAAAAATTAAAATTCAGTGTTTTCTGTATTAATACAGTGCACTAAATATAAAAATATGTGTTTTAAATATTTTTATCGAAGTATAGTCTTTTATGTCTCGTATTTCATGCAAAACACTGACGTTTGTATCGAGGTATTTTATTATTTGGAACGTTATTTTGTTGATAGTTTACACTGCCAGATCAATAATGCTAGCATAATCTCCGCCACAGAACCAAAAACTAGACCACTGCTGAAATAAAATAATAAAAACCACACTCACAGCCGCGTAAAGACGGCAACGTAAATCAACCTCCAAGTCGGATAGATTAATGCCTCTGAAGTGGCAAAAGACGGTACTAAGAGGAAAAATCTCGTACTAGAAGCATGGTTTTCCTCAACCACAATGCAACTTTAAGGACTGATACACAAAACACGGTATAAATCGGCAGAGTAGCCGAACACACCAAGGCGCCTTGCTACGGTGCGCGTGGCCGTTCCCCGTCGGAGGTTCGAGTACCCCCTCGGGTATGGGTGATTTGTCTTCCTTAGTTTAAGTTAGTTCAAGTAGTTTGTAGGTCTAGGGACTGATAAACCCAAGTTGTTGAGTCCCATCGGGTTAAAAGCATTTCAAAATTTGATATATCAGTGTAGAACACGTCGATGTTAGTCGTGCAGTGTAATCAGAATATAGGCTCCAAATCAGGGGGAAATCATTATAAAATGGATAATAAGTACTATTATATATTAAAATAGGAATGGTCCCAAACCCTTTCCCGGTAATTAATAGCAGTTCATATTCAATAACCATTACATTAAGTTTGAAATTAAAAAGTGTACAGCCAACCAGATTGACACAACTCCATTTGTCTTTTTCAGGAGGAAATAAGAAACCTACAAAACTTATATAAATCGAAGTTAATTATAAAATCTAAAGTTTCTTTACTTTCTCAGTAACATCACATATACCGTGTTACAAAACTTAGAGAGCTCTATTGCTCAAAGTGTTCTTTTAATACGACTCGATCAATTTAGCTTACTGCATTTGTAACACATGTGATATAAGTAAAAAAAAATAATAATAATTTTATTATACATTTGTATACTTTGTACTGTTATTAGGAGCCAGATTTAATTCATTCAAAAAAATGTACAACTGTTTGTAAATCTATCGGACCAAACTGCGTGGTCACCGGTCCGTAGCTTACAAACTACTTAAACCTAGTAAACTAACCTAAGGACAACATACACACCCATGACCTAGGGAGGACTCTAACCTCCACGGCGAGCAACCGCGCGCTCCGCTTTAATTCACCATTTCAATATTTCCCCGTTCTGAAAAGACATCATTATTGGTGTCGAAACCTTGGTAAAAATTAATAAAAATATTAGCCGCAACTGGTTGGCTATTTACTTATAAATCTGTACAGTTGCTGACAGCGGCCATGATGAACAAGATTGTAAAATATTGTACTATGTGCATCCTCTTCCAGTTTGGATTTAACCTTGCTTATCCAAAGCTCGAATACTACGTTATAGTTAGGTCATGAGTAGCGTCGTTAGCTTGTCACTAATTATGAGAAACTCTGTCAATAAGAGCCTTCCTGATGAGTCGTTCATTGTGTGTAATAGTAGAGAACATCTACGTGTTCTTGTAACGACCTGTAACTCAGAAAAACCCTCATGAGAAATGTGAGTAGGCCGCGTATTAAAGTCTTGAGGCGTACCGGGGGTACTTGTCAAGTCTCACGCTGGGCAGTCATTAAAAAAAGATGAGGCCTTCTGTAGACACAAGAACGCAGTCGGGCTGGTGAGTCAGCGCTCAACGCCAGCTTTCCCAGTCGCCGACCAAGGCCGATGGGTACTGGTATGTGGTCGATAGGCACCACCAGCTCACAGCTCATCTGGAGGCCTCTGGCAAGCCGTGCCACTTACGTCATTCCACGTTGTTGCGATCTTCACTGGAAAGACTTGTTTGATGCAACTCTTCGCGCTACACTCTGTCCTATGCAAGTCGTACAATTTCCGAATAACTACTGCACCCCAATCCATTTGAAACGACGTTCTTTACTTCTCCAAATTTTTACCCCACACCCTTCCCCTTTTTAGTCCGCCAAAAATACACACACCACACACACACACACACACACACAATCGCGCGCTCGCGACCTAGAAATGCTAACTTAAGGTATATTTTAACTGGGGGCTTTGTCTCAATTACTTCTTCTTCCTCCGTGTCCGGATACACCAATTATTTCCTACCTTTCCAGTAATTAGCAACGTAGGTTGTTTTAGTAAAACAATTTATTTTGTCCGTCGCAGTTGCACAATTTTGAAGTCAGTGACTAGTTTCGGACTCTACAGTCCATTATCAAACCATTAATGGTTTAATAGTCACGAGTTCTAAAAACATCCACTATAACTTTGTGTTCATAACATGTACTAGGGACGATATTCTTAAGGCTAGGCCGGCCGCGGTGGCCGCGGGGATTGAGGCGCTGCAGTCACGGTCCGCACGGCCACTACGGTCGGGGGTTCGAATCCCCCCTCGGGCATGGATATTTGTGCCGTCCTTAGTATTAGCTAGTTCATAAGTAGTTTGTAAGTTTAGGGACTGATGACCCCGTAGTTAAGTCCCATAAGCTTAACGAACATTTGAACATTCTTAAGGCTAGTAACAAAACAATCTACGAAAATTCATCGCAATGATGGTTTAGGATCAGCAACTGGAAATATTTAGTAAAACAAAATAAATTTTGCTGATCCTACACCATCATTACGATGAATTTTCGTAGGTTGTTTTGTTATTAGCCTTAAGAATATCGTCCCTAGTACATGTTATCAACACAAAGTTATCCATTGTGGATGTTTATCGAACCTGTGACTTTATTAAATAGAAATCACAAATTGGCAACCAGTCACTTTTTTAAACTAGTTTTCTAACCTGTTAATGTTCATCATTAGATGGTGTGTCACAAACAGAATAGTTGTTAACCACCAGGCAGATCCATTGAAGTAATGAAATGGCCACTGAACTTAGATATTTCACTCACGAATATTTATTGTTCTTTTGTCACTGCAGATGCTTAGCATCGCTGGCCAGTTCATTACTCCATTGGCAGCTGTCAGGTGGTTAACAACTATGAAGCCACCCATATCATCGCAGTAAGTTACAGAAAAAAAAAAAATTCGTTACAAATCGGCATATGGACAACGCTCATGGCAATACATTAAGCTTCATTTATGTGTTTTGTCGCAGAGCCAGCACCCATCACGATCATAAATACGTGGACATGTAATTCTGTACCCCACAATCTGATGATGAACATTAACAGGTTCGAAAACAAGAAACTGATATGAATGTGCCAATAAACTCATTTTGGCTAAAAATGGACTTAGTGTTTTATAACTCCGACCCACAGAATTTTACTACGTCTGTTCTTTCGGACATGTATGATTTCAACACCTCTGAGCATCGGAGATAAAAAAGCCCAATGAAAAATGTATATTTGCAACAGCTGCAGTATCGCAAAGCGACATTTCGGAAAAAGCAGACGCCGCGATTCTCAAATATAATCCAACTTGTATATGTCTGACGCCTATTTCAGTGCGGATGTACACAAGGACCGGATTGCTGACGGGAATACAGGGTGCTGCCAGCCATGGAATACGGCGGTCCAAGTAGGAGGAAATATGAAGGTTTGCGTCAGTTGGGGCACGTGTTTGGTTAGTGTATCTGAAGTGGCGCAGAGCTTGGCGTAACTGCTTAGTAAGAAGGAGGTTCCGGGTTCGCATATCTGACATAACACAAATTTACATACGAGGGTGGGAACTGAAATAGTGGCAACACTGTTGTGGAGGCATTATGCAATGGAATCTACAATTGTCGCTGATAGCACACGTCGTTTACATACCTTATCTCCGAGCAAATGGACTCGCCCGTCCCACGTCACGAGCGTGTGCACAATCGAGGGAAACAGTCATTTCTGAGCGAGCGGATTATCGTAACGGTGGCACTACGTTTTCGAAACAGCAACAATGGAGTTGGGTCAAGATCGAATGTGCCACAAGTCGCACAGCACGACCGTGTCATCAAGGTCTTCAAGAGGCGTGCGGGGAATCGGCATTGCCGTACAGAAGTGTCACGTTGGGTAAAAGCCTTCAACGAAGGTCGGCAAACTGCATGCATCGAGCATGTTGTCCTGGCGTCTCAGTGAATACTGTTGCCGCGTTAGTGGACAGTGGTCGACGCCAGATGATTCGTGAGCTCGCCCACGAAACCGGATTAGCGTATAAGAGTGCTCTTCGCAAAGGAACGCCTGCTATTACAAAAAATTGCATCACGATGGGTACCGCATGAATTGACGGAAATAGAGAAATCGAAGCGTTATGACGCTGCTCAGACTCAGTTGAAGCGCTATAAGCGTAAAGGAGAGTCTTTCTTACTCCGTACGGTAAGACTGGATGAGACAAGGGCAACATCGATCGACCCAAAACTGAAACGCAAATCCAACAAATAACGTCCTTATGTGTCTCCGCGTAAGTCCAAAGTACCTATTACGGTGAAAGTTGTGGTGATTCCCGTCTAAGACTTTCATCGTGTTAACCTAATGCATTACGTTTCTACACGGCAGACCGTCAATGCATGGTATTACTGTTCGTCTTTGCGAAAGAAGCAGCAACACTCTCTGCGCAAGCCACCCATCATTCTGCACGACAATGAGCGGACGCATACAGCGCAAGCTGCTCTGTTCGGTCGATGGGACTGGGAAGTACTGTACCGTCCACCATACTCTCCGGACAAGCCCTTGTGACTTTGATTTGATTCCGGAGATGAAGAAACCAGTTCGTGGAATTCATTTCAGAATTGTTCCAGAGATTCAACAGGCAATAGACAGCACCATTCGCACCATCAACATGACACGCCCTGCTAACGGTGTACTACGCCTTCCAAATCGCTAGTAACTGGTTTTACACAACTGTGCTGACTGCTTTGAAGGACAGTAATAGGTGCAAACACGTACGCTTTTCTATGGGTTGTAAATAAATAGTTGCCGCTATTTAACTTCCAACCCTCGCATATTCATATTGTATCATTACAACACCTACTAGCAGCTAAGACTCGAAAAATTGCAATTAAAATCCTTAATTTACAACAGTTGCAATATTACATAATGACGTATAATGTTTCGGACACGTCGTAGGACGTAGCGATTCTTAGCTAAGGATTAGAGATGTATTGTTTTTTCTCGTGATGTTGACATCTCAGCCGTGATTTTACGTACTATTCTGACATCTCGACCGTTACAGGGTGCTGAAATAAATTAAGTGGAGAAGCGGAAAATTTGTGCTGGGCCGGGATTCGAACTCGGATTTCGCGCTTGAGGCCAACGGTCGCCTTAATCAATTAGCCTGTCTAGGCATGCTTTCCGTCCTGCGGGTGCACAAATACACTCTACCCCAGAATGAAGTGAAGCGAGCAAGAGGAAGTAATGGTCAGGTGTCACTAAGTCATAGTATGCTATAATTTGAGATCTAAATGCGCTTATTATGTTATATACTTATTATATTGGTGTGATGTCTGTTTTTTCGGACATGTACGAAAGAACAGACACCACACCAACATAATAAGTATTTAGGTGAGAAGACGGCGTCAGCTTCAATTACTTCACCGCAGATGCGGTCATACGTTCGATCTCGCACGGGAATCCGTAGTGGCGAGTTCAAATGTTCAAATGTTTGTATAGCTTATGGAACTTAACTACGGGGTTATCAGTCCCTAAACTTACAAACTACTTACGAACTAGCTAACACTAAGGACGGCACAAACATCCATGCCCGAGGGGGGATTCGAACCCCCGACCGTAGTGGCCGTGCAGACCGTGACTAGAGCGCCTCAGTCCCCTCGGCCACCGCGGCCGGCGTAGTAGCGAGTGTAAGAGGGCATGGACAGTAGGGGCGCTACAGCCATAGCGTGCGACTTGTGGGAATTTGAGACGGCCAAAAGGCGAGCATGGGTGGCCAAGAGGTTAAGGCGACCGATGGCCCAAAGCGGAAGACCCGGCTTCGCTTTCCGGTCCAGCTCACATTTTCACTTGTAGCCGTTGTTTCATTTCGATGCCTTAAAGCAGGCTTTGTCAATGCTTTCCTTCCTAATCCATCTTCCTTCCTCTCCTTTTCATTCATTTGCATCTACATATTCGTACATTTGGGGCACACGTCGTAATCATTATGGTGGTCGCGGTGGTGCCAAACTTCTATCATTCGTGACAGGTTAAGCTAGTGTCAGCGGAAGACGGCCGTCACGTGCGTTGAGGAGTGCGTGTGAGGATCGGCTGGTTTACCCGCGGCTGGTGGTGGTGAGGCATTCCTGGGGCGTGCGGCGCCTGGAACGCGCCAGACGCGACGACAGGAAGTGCCGTCGCTGCCAGCTCACGTGGGCACCAGAGCAGCACAGGCCTCGCTGCCACCGGGTGCTGGCACCGCAACACCGCTACTTCTCTGACTGACATATGACGCACTGGCTGTCCCAACGAGGACAGTAGCAGGCCAGCGGCTCCCAAACTGAGGGTCGTGGGGCTCTTCAGGCGGGTCGCCGGACGACTGTAACACACTGAATGCCTCGCGAGCCAATTTTGTGTTATGACGCCACAGACAAAGAGCCCACATATATTTACGGTTAGTGAAGTTTAATAATTAGCCAAAGTCTTTCGACACAACTCTCCAGAACTCTCGAGAAATACGACTTTGAAGTTTTGCAAGTTTTCGGACATGTCCGAAAGAACAGACACCACACCAAACTAATATATATATATATATATAAGTACCAATAAAAAAATTGCAGCATCTGTCGTTTTAGCTCTGGTGGTAGCGTTCTGGCCTCACAACCGTTGAGTCAGTGGTTCGAATCCCGCTGTGACAAATATTTTATTTTCGTTGTTGTTTTAAACATATACCACTTAGCTGTTGTTCTAAAAGAAAACTATGTTTTCCAAACTTATCAAGTTATATAAAACATTTAGGGACTCTAACTACACGTATTGTGTCATTTTGTTCGTGTATATATAGACGAGCATAACACCTTGGCGCGGTGGAGTAGCCGAGCGGTCTAAAGCGTCTCGCTTCGGAGCGCGTGGATGCTCGCCGTGGAGGTTCGTGTCCTCCCTGGGGCATGGGTGTGTGTGTTTTTCCGTAGGTTAGTTTACCTAGGTTTAAGTAGTTTGTAAGCTACGGACTGATGACCACGCAGTTTGGTCCGATAGATTTACAAACATTTGAACATCAACACCTTGTCGTCTCCTACAACGATGGTTGAGTAGTTTAGCTTAGAAAGCCAATAGTACATATGGAGATGACTTTTCAGAAACAGCGTTGTAGCTCTTCATAAACTGAACAATCAAAGACAACTGTCGACAACTAATAGTGAAGCCATTACTGTGGAAAATGTAACACGTTTCTTCATTAAAATCATCATTAACAACCTTTTATAAAACACATACAATTATGAAAATTCGAAAATACGTGCAGTTTTCGTAAAAATTAACATTAGATATTAAAATTGTGTAAGTATTCGAACACAAGAAAAAATCTGTCACGGCAGGGTTCGAACCACCAACCCTATGGATGTAAGGCCACAACGCTACCTTACTTTTTTTCGTGTTTTTAGACGAAGTACTTCTTTTACCACTTCGATGTGTACATTTAAATGGTGAACACACTTTAGGCATATTTAATCAGCAAATATTGTATAGACAATACACACTAAATACAATATAAACTAAATACAATACTTCAATATAAACAACAACATACGATAGACATACTCCTCTCAAGTGTACTGACCACCAAAAATATGGCGACCGGGTTTACAGAAATTGCCGCAAAGAGCGCTGTAACTCGTGTGTTAGCCACTCTATGAAATTTAAGCTCGTTAGTACCTACCGTACCTCCGAGCAAGTGGACTCGTACGTCCTACGTCATCGGCATGCACACAATCGATGGAAACAGTCGCTTGCGAACGAGCGGTCTAACGTAACGATGTCACTATGTTTTCGAAACAGGAACAACGGAGTTGGATCAAGAATGAATGTGCCAGAGGTCGTACAGCGTCACAGTGTCATCAGCGTCTGCAAGAGGCGTGGAGGAACAGAACAGTGCCACGCAGGGTAAAAGCCTTCAACGAAAGTCGGAAGACTGAGGCAGATATGCAACGGGCAGGTCGTCCTAGCGTCTCTGAAGAAGCATACTGCTGCCGCGTTAGTGGACAGTGATCAACGCCAGAAGATTCGTGAGATCGCACACAAATCGGATTAGCGCATACGACTGTACTTCCCACTCTGAAGGAACGCCTGTCCATGCGACAAATTGCATCACGATGGGTTCCGCATGAATTGGCGCAAATGCAGAAGTGGATGCGTTACGACGCTGTTCAGACGCTCTGGAAGCGCTATGAGCGCGAAGGAGAGGCTTTATTACGCCGTATCGTAACACTGGTTGAGACATGGACCACATCGCAGGAGCAAAAACGGAAACGTAAATCCAACGAATTCCGTCATTATGCGTCTCCGCGAAAATCTAAAGTATGTCAGAGCCCCCGTTTAGTGAAAGTTACGGTGATTTTCGTGTGCGAGTGATGGTGTTATCCTAACGCATCCCCCCAGGGGGCTCACGGTTCTTGTGTGAGTACGTGCTTCGAGCACGGGGCCCCGAGCTAATGCAGTCTTCCTTCCTTCTTTCTTTACTTCCCGTACTGCATTTCCTTTCCTCTCCCCTACTATCCTATCCTCACTCCTTCCACTCCCCACCGGGGGACTGATAACCTCAGTAGCTTAGTCCCCTTATCGCAACCAAACAACCCAACCTAACCCTCCTAACGCATTATGTTCCTACACGGCAGACCGTCAGTGTACAGTATTACTGTTGTTTTTTGGAACCAGCTTTGCAAAAGAAGCAGCAACACGTTCTGCGCAACTCACCCATCATTTTGCACGACAATCCGAGGGCGCATACTTCGCAAGATGTGGCTACTCTGTTCGGTCGATGGGACTGGGAACTAGTGTACCATCCACCATACTCCCCGGACGTAAGTTCTTGTGACTTTCATTTCTTTCCGAAGATGGACTGATCCAGAGATTCAACAGGCAGTAGACCACGCCATTCGCACCATCGACAGAACAGACTGTGCTAACGGTATACAACGCCTTCCACATCGCTGGCCACGGGTTGTGTACAACGCTGGTGACTACTTTCAAGGACAATAACAGGTGAAGAACATTGGTTCTGAATAAATAGTTGCTACTATTTAAGTTTCCAACTCTCGTACACTACTGGCCATTAAAATTGCTACACCAAGAAGAAATGCAGGTGATAAACGGGTATTCATTGGACAAATATATTATACATTTTCACGCAATTTCAGTACCCAGAACAACCACCTCTGGCCGTAATAACGGCCTTGATATGCCTGGTCATTGAATCAAACAGTGCTTGGATGCAGCTTCAACACGATACAGTAGTTCATCAAGAGTAGTGACTGGCGTACTGTGAAGAGCCATTTGATCGACCACCATTGATTGACGTAACGTTTTCAATTGGTGAGCGATCTGGAGAATGTCCTGGCCAGGGCCGCAGTCGAACATTTTCCGTATCCAGAAAGGCCCGAACAGGACCTGCAACATGCGCTGGTGCATTATCCTGCTGAAATGTAGGGTTTTGCAGGGATTGAATGAAGGGTAGAGCCACGGGTCGTAAGACATCAGAAATGTAATGGCCACTGTTCAAAGTGCCATCGATGCGAACAAGAGGTGACCGAGACGTGTAACCAATGGCACCCCATACTATCACCCCGGGTGATACGCCAGTATGGCGATGACGAATACACACTTACAATGTGCATTCATCGCGATGTCACCAAACATGGATGCGACCATCATGATGCTGTAAAGAGAACCTGGATTCATCCGAAAAAATGACGTTTTGCCATTCGTCGTTGCGTACACCATCGCAGGCGCTCCTGTCTGTGATGCAGCGTCAACGGTAACCGCAGCCATAGTCTACGAGCTGATAGTCCATGCTGCTGCAAACGTCGTCGAACTGTCCGTGCAGATGGATGTCTTGCAAACGTCCCCATCTGTTGACTCAGGAATCGAGACGTGGCTGCACGATCCGTTACAGCCATGCGGATAAGATGCCTGTCATCTCGACTGCTAGTGATACTAGGCCGTTCAGCACGTTGTTCCGTACTGCCCTCCTGATCCCACGGATTCCACATTCTGCTAACAGTCATTGGATCGCGACCAAAGCGAGCAGCAATGTCGCGATACGATAAACCGCAATCGCCATAGGCTACAATCCGACCTTTATTAAAGTCGAAAACGTGATGGTACTCATTTCTCCTCCTTACACGAGGCATCACAACAACGTTTCGCCAGGCAACGCCGGTTAACTGCTGTTTGTGTATGAGAAATCGGTTGGAAACTTTGGTCATGTCAGCACGTTGTAGTTGTCGCCATCGGCGCCAACCTAGTGTGAATGCTCTGAAAAGCTGATCACTTGCATATCACAGCATCTTCTTCCTGTCGGTTAGATTTCGCGTCTGTAGCACGTCTTCTTCGTGGTGTAGCAATTTTAATGAGCAGGAGTGTATATAGTGGGCTATGCTGTAACCAATGACAGAGAGACACTGAAGTCTCCACTTTGGTATAAACAATGCGGGTAAAAGTGATTGTCCCTCCCAAAAGTACCCGGCCCGAAGCGAGGCTGGTCGGGCAGAGAAGGCAGCGCCATCGCTCAGCCTGGCTGGCCGCTCGCGGCTCGCGGCTCATTGGCATGCGGCTCACGCAGGGCCCTGCAGGTTGCGGCCGCGCGGCACTTC
Organism: Locusta migratoria; assembly: GCA_026315105.1. Classification (NCBI taxonomy): domain Eukaryota; kingdom Metazoa; phylum Arthropoda; class Insecta; order Orthoptera; family Acrididae; genus Locusta; species Locusta migratoria. Next base: position 811,984,408 of record CM048745.1, read on the forward strand.
ATTCCTCAAGATAACGCATTCGCCGTCCGCGAACAAAGAATTACGCGCGCGCCCCTCTGATATATACGCGAACGCTCGCTATCGCCGTTTTTATCTCTGGAAATTGCCGCTTTCTTTGGCTCTGCGGAAAACGCAGTCGCCTGTTCGTGTCGGCGCGGTTTAGTGCGCGCTTTACCGGACTACACGGACGCTGTCTCGCGAAAATGTTCTGAATTGGCAAACGACTAGAAACGCGGCGACGAATGGGCACGGAGCGGTGGAGTGGGACAGCTGACGATATTTTCTGCGCGGAGAGTTACAGTTGGGAGGCGGCAGTATAGCAGCCGTGATCGGCGCCGTCACTCGCTTTTGGGGAATATACCAGTTAGAGGCCGTGTCCTGTTGCGTGGGATTTTCATTTTCTCTCTTTTTCCTCTGTTGCCCCTGTGTGATGTCGGGAAGAGAAGTAGTGGCTCAGTAACCAGGTTTTCCTCCTCCTGACAGGCCGAATGTTTATTCCGAGGTAAAAGTGTCGCTAAATGGTACTGCACTCACAAGCCACAATTGTACTACTATAAAGGGTAAACATTATTTAAACCTATAAACTATGAAGACAGGTCCCTTAAAAAAATCCAACAGAGATGGGCTCAGAAATGCCTACCATACGAGCTAGGAGCTGTTCTTCGATACTGAGTAACACATCTCTTCCAATGCAAGCTCTACGCTTTCCACCACTACCACCACCACCACCACCACCACCACCACCACCTAGAGAGAAGGCCGCGGCGCTCTCGTGTGACGTCAGGCAGAGTAGGTTGCGCGCGCATAGCTGACTGGCTCGCTGCTTGGGCATAGTGGTCCGTGCCCCAGTGGCTACCCAGTCAGCTATGCGCGCGCCACCTACTCTGCCTGACGTCACACAAGAGCGCCGCTGCCTTCTCTCTAAGTGGTGTTGGCAGTAAGCGCTCTGCTCTGCCATTGGCTGGTGCTGTGACGTCACTGTGCCACTGCACTCTACCAAACGGCCTGCACAGGTCTAGTCCGCTATGGTACGGAATATGCATTTATATTAAGTTTTAACGAAATATATTGTTTCTACCTTAAATACAAAGTGCTATTCTGCTGTAAAATATTGCCGTTACGACTGCTGGGTCATATTCTATCGTAGATTTACGCGTTACGTATCAGTAACATATCAGATGACAAACATATCTATAATCCGTTACACAATCGGTTTCTTTGAAATGCTGGGAGCATATTCGAAAATGAGCAACGTTTACAGTCTCCTCCCCGTAGCATTTGGAGAGCCATACTTTCTTTAAAGTTTCATCTCGAGGAAAAATATGAAACTTTCAGTTCCCTTTGTGTTCCGGCCGTGGGAATTACACAGCACAGCACAGTCTGGCATTGTATTAACAATAACGGAAGTATTTCAAAGACTTACAGCAGAAACGAAAGCATGTGCGACAAGCATTCCGAAAATAAATGTTTTTTTCCACTATAAAAGTTTTACATCCAAACTATGAAGCGAAATAATTTAACCCTTTCATTTACAGTGTTGACCCTCAACAACAATGTATCAAAAGCTGATTTATAGCGTATTTTGTATATCAATCCTTAAAGTCGTATTGTTGTTGCTGATTAACATGCTTCTAGTACGGCTTCTGACGCATTAATCTGTCCGTCTTGGAGGTGGTGTTAACGTTGCCGTCTGTAGGTACATGGCTGTCAGCCTGAGTGTGCTTCATGTTATTTTATTTCAGCAGTGAATTGTCTTGTCTTTGGTGCTGTGGTGAAGATTATGTTAGCATTATTGATCCGAGAGTGTGAACCATCAACAAAATAACGTTCCAAGTAATAAAATACATCGATACAAACGTCTGTGTTACGCATGAAATACATCACATAAACAATGGTGCGATCAAAAATTTTAAAACAAGTATATTGATGTTTAGTATTAATACAGAAGACGCTTAATTTTTCTAGAGCTGAATTCATAAGGTGGGAATGAAAGGGTTAAGCAAATACAGCAGAAACGGTAGCACACACATGCACACGAGTTAGCAACCAACACTGCATATTGTTTTACTCCCAGGTGTCCCACAGTGACGTCATGCGCAGAACGGCGAAAACGCTTATCCTACTGCGCAACGCTTACTGCCCCCCTCCCCCCCCCCCCCTGCAGTAAACTATGGCTCTGAAATGCATTCCTTAGGAGGTACGAGCACTAGATCACGTAGCTCTTAAGGTTTGCATTTTAGAGCCCGTCTGTACTGTACATTTTTTGTCTTTTCCTTTGCCGTAAGGAAAGTGTCTTTTGTTCTTCCATGTTCTGACTGGATGTACAGGGGAACCAATACAATCTCACAAAGGGCACTAAGAGCGCAAAACCAGTAGTGGTTAAACCATTTCGACTGCAACTTTTGTTTCAAAAGGAAGGGTAAAACGGTTGCTGCGATGGACGAAATAGAAACACTGTATCTAGAGTGTCGGTTTAAACAATGTTCAGACTCTATATTGTCTAGTTACAGGAGAACAGGAAGGAAGGATGGAAGGAAGCTTAGGTTTAACGTCCCATCGACAGCTTGGTCATTAGAGACTGAGCTAAGACTCGGAAGTTTGGATAAGGATGGGGAAGGAAATCGGCCGTGCCCTTCGAAAGGAACCATCCCGGCATTTGCCTGGAGTAATTTAGGAAAATCACGGAATACCTAAATCTGGATGGCCGGAGGTGGATTGGAACCACCGTCCTCTCGAATGCGAGTCCAGTGCGTTACCACTGCGCCACCTCGCTCGGTACAGAACAATGAAGCACAAAGATAAACGATGAAAGTAATTGTATTAATAATAATAATAATAATAATAATAATAATAATATATTATTATTATTATTATTATTATTAATGATAATTCATTTCTTCTCTATGAGGATCTGTCTTGAGTTAAACACTGGTTTTATTTTTATACTCATACACGTTTCTCCACAGTTGTAGCAACTTCAGTGGGTCTTTTCTTGCTTTAATTCCTCATAGAGAAGAAACAAAATATGTATGAAACAAACACCGATCAAAAGGGCTTCAACATCAAGATGATTAATAATAACAGCAATGATGGTGATGATGTTGATTATGATGATGGAATCAAGGGAAACTAACGAAATAAATTTTCTAAGAAAGTCTTGAGACCAGTTAAATAACAGACAATACAAAAATGACATTATAGTATACTTCATACACATTGAAATACTCAGACATGTTTAACAAAGAAGTATTGTCCTCTTGGTCATAAAAAAAGGACTGACAAATGTTCTAATGTTTGTTAAGCTTATGGGACTTAACTACGGGGTCATCAGTCCCTAAATTTACAAACTACTTACGAACTACCTTATACTAAAGACGGCGCCAATATCCATGCCCGAGGGGGGATTCGAACCCCGACCGTAGTGGCCGTGCAGACCGTGACTGGAGCGCCTCAGTCTCCGCGGCCACCGCGGCCGGCAGGACTGACAAAAAGATTATTCTATTTCTTCAGTAAATATAACACATGATGTAAAAAGTCGGAAGGAACAACGAAGATCTCCACATTACTCCACAAGATATCGAGAAAAGACTGCCAATCAGTAAATAGTGACAGGACGAACGTTTCCACGACAAACCGAAAAAGACTGGAGTCAGTCAGACCTAAGAAAGAAGAGATAAACATTCAGATATGATTAGATAAATCTGGAAGAATAGGAGGCATAGTTCATCTGTAAAAGAATAATAATAATAATAATATTTACCATTGTTGTTGCGTCGTAAAAGAAAGAAAATTTTTAAAAAAGCCTGCGGATCGCTGATCTCAGTTTCAGAATAATTCGACAAATTCATTCAACAGAAACAATTTCACAAATAGACGTAGTCAATAACATATTGCCACTCTTCTCGTCCTTGTGAGAACTGTTTAACGGTTTTGCTTTGATTGACAGAGTTACCGAATGTTTTCTTGAGAAACATAGTGCTAAATTGTGTTCGATAATATAAGAAAGAGAAAGAGATCGATTCCAGTTAGCGATTATTAATGAAAAGACAGTTACCAAATTAAACTGTCGTACCTCTCAAAAGAATACAGATCTCATATACTTCAGCAATACGGTTCTTGCGTTTCAATGCAACTTTCAAAGTGAAGTTCTCCATTATCCTATACATCATTCATCCCATGTAAAATTAAGCATTGTTTAAGCTGGTGCAGTGGGAATACAGACAGTGGTTTTCGTCTAAATCAGTCACCTCGGATGGTTCTATAGAAAGGGCACTGCCGGATTCCCCCTCTCTCCTGCCCTGTGTTTGTTCGTTGAAACGTTTGTAAACCCAACGAATCAAATTGCTAAGGTCATCGGTCCATAGACTTACAAACTACTTTAACTTATGCTACCTACGACACACACACACACACACACACACACACACACACACACACACACACACACACGCGCGCGCGCGCGCGCGCGCGCGCGCGCGCGCGCGCGCGCGCGCGCGCGCGCGCGCCTGGAAGGGGGGGGGATGCAATTTCCGGCTGGAGCGGCGACGAAATCTTTTCGTGAAATTCTGTTGCGGAAATTTAGAGGGCCGGAATCTGAAGCTGAGTGTAGTACGATCTTGCTGCCGCCTACATACATTTCGCGTAAAGATCACAAAGACAAGATAAGAGAAATTAGGGCTCGTACGGAGGCATATAGGCATTCTTTTTTTCCTCTTTCAATTTGGGAGTGGAATAGGAAAGGAAATGCCTAGTTTTGGTACAGTGTACCCTCCGCCACGCACCTTACGGTGAATTGCGGAGTATGTATGTAGATGTAGATGTAGATCTGTGACAAGGCGCCTTAGACCGCGGTGGCATGCCTGTGTTTGAGTTACGTCTACCGACACTGTCACCGGCGGGACGTTTCAGCTGACTGCATGTGATCATTTCCATTATATTTGTGCACACATTTTCCTTTCAAATATATTATTACTGGCTCTATCGTTAATCTTATATTCCTCCCAAATGAAAACATTGTGGCGATCCCCGCACCCACCCCACCCCACCTCTGGACCGTAAAATAACTATTTGTGTGCTCGGAAGGGTAACGATGTACAGTATTACACATTATAGGATGACTTTTAGCATATTTTTCTGTAAGCAACACAACCTATTTAATACACGATTTCAGACAGGAAAACGTATTTTGCATGTCAGGTAACAATTATGCTCAATAAGCAAGGTCCATTTGTTTAATCAGTTTGTAGAGAATTTTTTTTTAATTATTCAAAATTACACTTTGTATCTTATTCATTTAGCTATCGGAGTTACGCAAAACAGTTTTAAGGTTTTCTCATCATTCGGTGTATTTAGTTTGAAACAATCTACATTCTGTTAAATTCATCCTCCCCCACTCCCTTCTACTCTCCATGGGGGGTTGCGACCCACAGGTTGAGGAACACTACTGTAATCAAAGGATACAAAGTTTCTTCTCACATTTTGTAAAGGTCCCAGATTCACATGTCTGCTATGTTGTTATCAACTGTTTTAATGGTATAGTGAATTTTATAAAATGTCGAATTACGTAGAATTCCAGTATATAAATGTTGATTTCATGATAATTTTTCTCAATACTCAATAGACATGTTATTAATTGCATTTTTTCCATTCTCTTACAGGTAAGTTTCCTGTTACTTTGGCACAATTCTAAATGTAGGTAAGTACAATTTGATCCTTGTGGTTCTTAAATAATCAATAATTAATTTCCAGAGACATGTTTTCTCCATACATCAACGATATTTACTACAAAGTGATGCACTGAATTAAAATTTATACCGCACTCAGGATTCGAAACTATTTTAACCAAATTGTATTTAGTTAAATGTCAACAAATTTCATTTGAAGGTTTCAATTTACACTTTTTTTTATTTTATTGCATTATATCTTAATTTCATCTTCTAAGCTTACAAAATTTTTCATTTAATCGTATTTGTTCGTATCCTTTAAGTTTTTGTAAGAAAGAAAAATAAGTACCTCTGAATTCATTAACGTGAATGCCGGGATACTTCCTGCGACAAAGACTCAGCCGACTTCCTTGCTCAGTCGTATTAAAGCTCGTATTCCCTTCCTAATGACTCGTATTCTACGACCCCCATCTCTCTCCCCTTCCCCAAGCCCCCGACCCTCGCCCTGCCTGGAAGCACTGCCATAAACACAGAGATTTAACTTCCTACACTACTCTCGAACATTGGATTTCCTTTTTACGAGGGCTCTGGAATTGAACGAAGAGCTCATTAACGTATACAGTACCCATTTAAACGGACATTCCATCCCGGAAGACGGCCTAGCAAGGCAGCCGATCAAGTATCGTTACGAGATTGGAGTCACGCCCTCACCTTCCAGAAAGACATTTTTAACTAAAAAAAATTCATGCCACTACCTGCTACATAATGAAAGTTCGTTCAATTTCTGCTTCAGCCCTCTAAAGGTGTGTCATCACATCGAGTTTGTTCTCGCTTATAGTATCAGCTAATTATGTAGGAATTTCTTATTTTCCGGAGGTCATCAGATGTAAAATTATTCTCCCCCCCCCCCCCCCCCCAACCACCACCACCAGCAAGACAAGTGTGCACGCAGAACGTCAGAATGTGCGTAGTTTAACTAAGCCGTGTTCCGATTGTGCATTGAATAGCGTGAGGTACCGCGTCACTCTTTCATGAACGATATACTTCAAATCAACTGCTCCGGGAAAGGAGCGATCCAGAGTGGTGTTTATGATATTGAATTACCGTTCTTTCAGCCCTTGATTTCGCAAGAATCAGCATGGACCAATCTCCCTTCCGCTGATAGTGCAGCCCGTTCCCAGGCCCGAAGTGTATTTAGTTCCACATTCGTAAATGTGAACTGTGCAACCTGCAGTTGATCCGAATACAAAACGGTACTGTTAGTTCACTTACAAGGAGACCAGATGGGTATCGGATTTTATAACGTTCTGATATTAATAGTACGTGAAATTCAGAACTCAAATAATCTACCGAAGCCATTTGACGCAAATCTAAAAAAAATTCTCCAGAAAATCGACTTTGAAATTATGAAAGTACATGTAAGTACCAATTATTAAATGAGTTGCAGTATCTGTTGGTGTAGCTCAGGTATTAGTGTTGTGGCCTCATAACGATAAAGTCGGTGGTTCGAATCCCGGTGATGAAATCTTTTTTTTCTTTTCTTTTGTTTTTCTTCGTAAAAAACACCATTACATATTTAAATTGTGTAAGTATTCGAACACAACTCAAAAAATAAATAACATTCGTTGCTATGGTTTGAACCACCGTCCCTATGGTTTAAGGCCAGAATGCTACCAGCTAAGCTACACCAACAGATGCTGCATGTCATTTAATAATTGGTACTTGCAAAATTTCAAAGTCAGTTTTCTTGATTTTTTTAAGAGTTGCTTCAAATAACTTCGTTATTTGACTTCTGAATTTCACGTACCATAAATATAGAGAACTTATAAGATCCGATACCCACACGGTGTCCTTGTTAGTGTTTCAAACTATGAGAACTGCGTCGTCGGTATTCACTTACACTGACGGTGCCCGCCAGTGGGACTTTTGCAATTTTTTCGTTCACGGTGTCTAAGACCTTTGAATGAAATTGCTACGGGTGACAATGCGTCCAGTTAGGGAACAAATGTTCGTAATCAGATATTTATTTGTTATCCACCTGTGTGGAGGATGGTGACAGACGTATGCTGTACTGTTAAAAGAATGGAGCAGCATCAGCCATATCAGACGTTACATTATGGAATTTTATTCACATCACTTTTGACACTTCATCGTGTTATGTTCTGGCCCCCTGACCAGCTTAAAAATGGATTTGTTACGTTGCAGCGTGGATCAGTACTAATCTGCTGTTAGCGATAGGAGGTAAAATTCATGAAACCTGCGAAAGATGCGCAATGACGCATTCACTTCATGCATCAGGACACAATTGTTAGACGAGCAATAGAATGTTCGTCAGGCTATTTTATTATTTTAATAAATTCACCAATCAGCCACTTTTATACTGCGTTTTATTCAGCCAGAACGCGTTTCAGGTTCACCCATCTTCAGTTGGTGTAATTACAATTTGGTTTCATGTGTGTCAACATGAATTTGGAAGCTGCATCTGCTCTTATGCGTACCTGGTTGTTGATCGATGATTCTCGAAGTTCTTGATAATCGTCGACGATTAGATTAGATCAATACTTGTTCCATAGATCATATATACATTTCGTAATGATGTGGAACGTGTCAGTTTAGTAAATGTTGCCTATACTTGACATTCATTATTTTAAGGACTTTTTATTACATCTTTGTTGTTGTTTTTTATTTTTCTTAATTTAATATTATTTTTTAAGTTTTATCTAAAAATACATCTACATTGTAGAAGGAGCTGCCAGTCAGAAATTCCTTTAATTTCTTTTTAAATACTAGTTGGCTATCTGTCAGACTTTTGATGCTACTTTGTAAGTGACGAAAGACCTTTGTCGCAGCATAATTCACCCCTTTCAGAGCTAAAGTTAGATTTACCCTTGAATAGTGAATATCATCCTTTCTCCTAGTGTTGTAGCTGTGCACACTGCTATTACTTTTGAACTTGGTCGGATTGTTAATAAAAAATTTCATGAGTGAATATATATATTGTGAAGCTACAGTGAAGATCCCTAGATCCCTAAATAAATGTCTGCAGGATGCTCTTGGGTGGACTCCAGCAATTATTCTTTTTGTGCAATGAATACTTTTTTACTCATTGTTAAATTGCCCCAGAATATGATCCCATATGAAAGCAGTGAATGAAAATAGGCGTAGTAAGCTAATTTATTGCTATTTTTTGCTATGACTCTGATAGCGTAAGTAGCTGAACTCAAACGTTTCAGGAGATCTTCAATATGTTTCTTCGAATTCAGTCCCTCGTCAATGCAAACACCTAAAAATTTTGAATATTCTACCTTAGCTACAGATTAATGTTCAAAGTCTAAATTTATTAATGGTGTCATGCCATTTACTGTATGAAAATGTACATACTGCGTTTTATCAAAGTTTAATGGGAGTCCATTTGTAGAGAATCACTTAATAACTTTCTGGAATATATCAGTTTCAATTTCATCAGTTAATTCCTGTTTGTCAGGTGTGATAGCTACACTTGTATCATCATCAAAAAGAACTAGCTTAGCATCTTCGTGAAAGTAGAATGGCAAGTCATTAATATATATTAAGAACAGTAAGGGACCCAAGACCGAACCTTGTGGGACCCCATTTTTGATAACTCCCCAGTTAGAGGAATTAATTGTTCTATCTATATCATGTGCACTGCTTATTTCAACTTTCTGCACTCTTCCGGTTAAGTATGATTTAAACCATTTGTGCACTGTCCCACTCATAACACAATACTTAAGCTTATCTACAAGAATCCCATGATTTACACAATCAAAAGCCTTTGATAGATCACAAAAAATCCCAACTGGTGATGTCCGGTTATTCAAAGGATTTAATATTTGATCGTAGCTCTCGGTAGCAGCTGGCTGACATTTCATGCGGCGAGAACTAATTCACTACAAATACCGTAGACAACACACAGAATAGCAGTTCTTCGAAACTTTAACGATCTATTATTAGTGCCCAATTGTCCCCATTAATGGCCAGCTTACAAGTTTCATTAATTACATTTAATGTGACCAGAAACGCACAATCCACACGTTATAACATGTGTGTGGAATACAAAAGTTCGACGTGTACATCGTAATGCGGCCCAAATATTAATTAATCACTGTAGGTACACTTTCCGCACTAACAAATTAACGAACTTTTACGTAAATGTTCGTCATTAAAATTCAAACTGGGGTAGCTTGCGCTTCAGATCGCGGCCGAAACAATACACAATACTTTGAACTAGCGTGGATTGCGGCTCTGGTAACTGACTAAACAATACTCTGATACATGCCGCGAGCGCATCCTATTTATATGTTCAAAGAATGCCATTGAAAATTATATATTGTTAATTGAATTCATTACATTAATTATAATGGAAAAGTAAACACTTACGTGCAACTGGCTATAGTAAAAGATAGCATAAATAATGTTGAGTAAATTGATTCACAGATTTCGGCTAAATTAATAGTATTTCCTTTACATACCTAACAAAATAGATTGGTCAACAGTATTTTCGTAATTAACGGTAATTACACAGAAACTAAAAAAGGCCAATCTTTCCTAACATTACTTGTGAAATACCTACTTTAATTATGAGAAAAAAATTTACCTAGGTTTAACAGAAATACTAATTAGCACACGATCTCAAATTTAACAATATACTTCTGGCACGAATTAATTAATATTTTGCTAGTTAAATAAGCTTCTCCGGCGTCAAATAATAGAAAAGACTTCATCTACTTACATTATGAAAAAGAATAACGAAAGTTTTGGAAAAGAAAATGATAATAGATTAATTACAATCGTATCTATTATTATGCAACAGCGGTATCGGATAGTTCAGTAATGCATACAGATAGGAATAAATCCCAACATGATTCGTTACAGCCTGTGGAAAATAACTAATTTTACCTTAACGTTCTTCAGTTTCACTTGATTAATTTTATGAAATGCTGTGTTTGAGAGTACTTACAATCTATTCTGCATGTTGGTCTAATTTTCCCATTCGACGTTGTTGCACGTACAATCTAGTTAAAAGATCACAGTTAGTTTCAATCTACCCTTCCTATCTTGGAAAAAGTATATATTCAGACTCGGTGGCAAGATAGTAAAACATCTTCCAAAATTGTTCGAAATACTTTTATTAAAATTATTTTTAATAAATAGTTCAGGAGCCTATTCAAATTGTAAATCGTTGCGAAAACACACTTCACCTCTTAGCCACAAATAATCCTGAACATCACTACGGATACAGGCATTATTGAACACAAAGTCGTAGCGACGCGCAGTTTCGTAACAACGAAATTTAGCAAAACTAAACCCGAAATATATCTGTTAAAAATGCAGATATAGTTTCTGTTGTCATATTCCTAATATATAGTCGCCAATTCTTCCAAAATTTGTAAGTGAAAACTATATTCGGCTTAAATTGATAGTAATAGTATCAATAATACTCGACATATTCATCCCAAATAAATTAATAAGAGATGGAACTGATCCCCCATAGTACACAGGACAGAAAGCTGTTGCAGGAGGAATGAAAAAGCACGTAAAAATTAAGACGTACGCAAATTCCCCAAGATTGTCGGTCTTTTTTAGTTCTGCCGATTGTGACCCGCTGTCTGTATGATATAGTGGGTCGTGTTTTTCACAATTGCTCTCAGCCGCCACAATGGTCATCAAGTCATTTAGTACTACAGGATCAGTTTACGTTGACAGTGTCCCACCATGTGGTGGTGGACCACTGTTGTGAAAAGTCATCGGTATTATTTTCTGCAGCTTTTATACATTATAACAAAATAATATAACATGATAATATCGTTATGTAAAAAGAAAAGATTACAGAATATAACATTGAAATGTTGTAATATTATATAAATAAAAATTATTGCCTATTATATTGGTGTGGTACCTGTTCTTTCGAACACGTCCGAAATACAGACACCACACCAATATAATAAGTGTTTATACGCGAAGACGGTGTTAGCTTCAATTACTTCACCGCAGATGCGGTCATACGTCTGACCTCGCACGGGAATCCGTAATGACGAGTGTAAGAGGGCATGGACGATTGGGGCGCTACAAACATAGCGTGCGACTTGTGGGAGTTTGAGACGGACGAGAGGCGAGCACGGATAGCCAAGTGTTTAAGGCATAGCGGGAGATCCGGGTTTGATTCCCGGCCTGGCTCACATTTGTCACTTGTCGCCATTGTTTAATTTCAGTGCCCTAATGCAGCCACTGTCAGTCCTTTCCTTCCTAATCCTTCTTCTCTCCCCTCATTTATAAGAAAAAATTGCAACAAAAAATGCAATTTAAATTAACTCTTTTCATTAAATTATGGAGCAAGTACAAAATATTTTTATTTAATAGACAATATTTCAGTAATATGTCAATGTTCATAAAACTCTTGTTAAAGTATAAATTATAACTTTAATGATATACATATTTGTTACAGTTGTTTACGTAATTTTAATTTGATAATTGTTTGGGAGTAGCACGACTGTACAATATGCAAGTTAATGTTGTTTGTCTTGGTGTATAAATAGTATAGTTGTTAAAGTGACATTTTTAACAATAGTAATCGTTCCATTTTAACAACAGTAATTGTTCCAATATAATATCTTGGAACATGTGTAACAACTTATCCCTCTATGCATATATTAGGTATTGTAGGATAACATAAACAATATTACGTCAAAAACCACTTTCCTAATCTTAAAAGTAAATATTCTTGAACGATCATATAGATATTAAATTTTTAATGAATATATGTGGAATTTTAGCAGTTGTTTTCTCTACGGATAATCGTTTGTCTTCCATTTAGTTAACATATTAACAATAAAAATAGATACACAAAAGAGAATTGTGTTTGTGTCTAACTTTTATACATCAATAAGTTTACTAAAGACTAAAACTTTCACTCTGCAGCGGAGTGTGTGCTGATATGTAACTTCCTCGCAGATTAAAATTGCGAGCCGGGACTCGAACCTGGGACCTTTGTTTTCGCGGACAAGCGCTCTACCACCTTTTTTTTCCTGGCTATATCTATGCTTTGCGGTCGTTGGTTTAGTTCGTTCTTGGTTGTTCGTTGACTAGTTGGCTAAGCTTTTTATTATAGAGGGCGTTTATCCCCCAGACCGGGCACGCTGAGCCACAGCGCCCGGCAACTCGACTGAAATATCCCGACACGACTCACGGCCCGTCCTACTTTCCTACTTTACTTTACTCGCAGAAAGTTTGGAAAGTAGGAGGCGAGGTACTAACAGAAATAAAGTTGTGAGAACGGATCGTGAGTCGTGTCGGGATAGCTCAGTGGTAGAGCGCTTGCCCGCGAAACGTAAAGGTCCCATGTTCGACTCCCGATGCCGGCACACAATTTTAATCTGGAAGGAAGTTTCAAGTTTACTAAGTTTACTGAAGCTCGAATTTTAACGCAGACTTCAATGCGATATTGGTATGGGTGAGGAGGAGGGCACAAGGGTGGGACCCTTCGGAACAGGTAAGAACGACCCAAGTCAACACCGCCTAGAAGACAAGGCCTGACAACAGCCCATGCCTACGTCACACCGAGAGGCGGCGGTCGCAAGCTGACTGGCCAGCCACATCGAGGCGGTGGGCGTGCCCCAGCAGGCAGCCAGTCAACAGGCAGCCCACGCCTCTTGGCGTGACGTAGGCATGGGCTGTTGTCAGGGGTTCGTTCAAGGAGCTGCAGGGCTGCAGCTCCTGCAGCAGCAAAGCAGGCACTACCGCGCATGCGCGGTACCGATGACGTCAGTCAGGCTACAGTAGGAAATTTTCCCTGCAGCTCATGCAGCCAGCAAGCTGCAGGACGCTGCAGCCGGAAGCTTCCTTGAACAGTCGGTAGGCTGCAGCAAGCTGCAGGATTGCTCTTTGAACACGAATTTCCGTACTGCGCATGCGCGGTTGCAGCCCTGCAGCTCTTTGAACGAACCCCATGCCTTGTCTTCTAGACGGTGTGGGCCAAGTGTCGTGGGGAGCAAGTGTTGGCGGTTGTGCGGCGCGCGCCAGGTGGCAGCACCTGTGTCGCCGCTCTTTTGTTTGGCCGGCAGGTGCGTGGGAGGCGGCGGGAGGCAGGAGGCAATTACGGCGGCCGTGATGAACGGCCGTATTAATTCCATTAGCGCCGCGGCCGGCTCGCTCTAAATTAGGAGCGGCGATCGGGGCGGCAGAGTTGTGGCCGCCATAAGTGAAAAGCCGCATTCCGGGGGCGGCGCGGGCAGCGGGGGGCGGCCTCCCCATCCACCGTGCACCACACACTGTGTCTTACCAGCAGGCGGAGGCTGCGACGTGTCTAGCGCGGATATACTTCCAACTCTGTACACTCTTTATACTCTCCATTATTATTATATTGTCACGTTGAAATGGGAGCAGGCTTGACTTCGAAGGAAACTGAACACAGCACTTATACTGAAAGCACGTTTATTACGAACTGAACGTACACGCAGCACTGACTGCCTCTCGGGCAGAGTGCTCTGCTATTTATACACAGACAGAATTTACCAGGAATTAGAAGAACAGTTAACATAAGAAAGAAGTAAAATTTACAAGTGAACAAAAGAAAGATGTAGAACATTCTGGAATTGTTAATTACAAAGAAATAAATTTTTTACCGGGGGGCGAGATTGAACCGGCGACCTTCAGCACAGCAGACCGTGACGCTATCCTCTGCGTCACGCCGGCAGTCGGAGTACGTCGTCTCTCGCGGCAATATTGTTATTATTTTATATTATTATTATTATTATTATTATTATACAAGTAAGTAGAAGAATGTATAAATAGGGGAAAAATAGATATAGCCACAGGAAAATAAAAGAGATATTTGAAGATAAGAGAAACAGCTGTATGAATATCAAGAACACAGATGCAAAACCAGTTTTCAGAAAACAAGGGAAAGCTGAAAGGTGGAAAGAGTATATAGAGAGGCTCTACGAAGGAAATGAACTTAGAGGCAATATTGTAGGAAGGGGAGAAGTAGTAGATGAGAATGAAAAAGGAGATACTATACTGAGAGATGAATTTGACAGAGCACTGAAAGGCCTAAGTCGAAACTAGGCCCCTGCAGTAGATGACATTCCCTCAGAGCTACTGAAGTCTCTGGGAGAACCAACCATGATAAAACTGTTTCACTTGCTCTATAAGATATATGAGACAGGTGAAGTATCCTCAGACTTTAATAAAAATGTTATAATCCCGATTCCAAAGAAAGCGGGTGCAGACAGGTGTGAAAACTACAGAACCATCTGTTTAATAAGTCATGGTTGCAAAATTTTAACACGAATTATTTACATAAGGATAGAAAAGCTGGTAGAAGCTGACCTCGGGGAAGATTAGTTTGGATTCAGGAGAAATGTAGGAACACGGGAGGCAATACTCACTTTACGGCTTATCTTATAAGATAGATTAAGGAAAGGGAAACCCACATTTTAGTAGATTTGGGCAAGGCTTTTGACAATGTTTATCGGAATAAACTCTTTTAAGTTCTGAAGCAAGCAGGAGTAAAATATAGGGAGCGTAAGGTTATTTACAACTTGTACAAAAACCAGACAGCGGTTGTCAGAGTTCAATGGCATGAAAGGGATGCAGTGGTTGGGAAGGGAGTAATATAGGATTGTAGCCTTTCTCCAATGTTATTCAATTTGTACATTGAGCAAGCTATAAAGGAAAGCAAGGAGAAAGTAGGAGAATGAATTAAAGTTCAGGGTGAAAAATTAAAAACATTGCGTTTTGCTGACGACATAGTAATTCTATCAGAGACAGCAAAGGACCTGGAAGAGCAGCTGAACGGAATGGACAAGTGCTGAAAGGTGCATATAAGATGAACATTAACAAGAGGAAAACTAGGGTAATGGTGTGCAGTCTAAGAAAATCAGGTGATGCTGAAGGAATTAGATTAGGTAACGAAACAATAAAGGAGGTAGATGAGTTTTGTTACTTGGGCAGTAAAATAACAAATGATGGTCGCAGTACAGAGGATATAAAATGAAGAATGGCAATGGGTAGAAAAGCGTTCTTGAAAAAGAAAAATTTGTTAACATCGAATATTGATTTAAGCCTAAGGATGTCCTTTCTGAAGGCATTTGTGTGGAGTGTTGCCTTGTATGGGAGTGAAACATGGACGATAAATAGTGTGGACAGGAAGAGGGTAGAGTCTTTTGAAATGTGGTGCTATAGAAGAATGCTGAAGATTAGGTGGGTGGGTCGCGTATTTAATGATGTACTGAAATCGATTGGTAGGAGACATTCTTAGACATCAATGAATTGTGAGTTTAGCGTTAAAGTGAAGTGTGTGGGGTAAAAACCGCAGTTGAAGACCAAGAGATGGATACAGTAAGCAGATTCAGACAGATGTAGGTTGCCGTTCTTATGTGGAGATGAAGAGGCTTGCTCAGGATAGGGTATTGTGGAGAGCTGCATCAAACCAGTTTCCGGGCTAAAGACCACAATAACATCATCATCCACTAGTTTCCAGCCTCTGGCCATCTCTGCTGGAACATAGGTCTCTCCATCGCTCCCTATCCGCACTTCTTCCTCTGCTCTCCTTACTTTACTCCCATGATCCATCTACCTCTTGATCTCCTGCCTCCTATTTCCATCTACATGGGTTTGAATTCTGTCATAATACTGGAGCATAACACTGTTGGTATATCACCTGCTTACTCTATGGTACGTCTTTCTTCCACACCAGACTGGTTCCCAAACCATGGGTTGCGGCCCACTACTGCGTCATGAGAGTTCAGTACTCGTCCCGATCTAGTTGTCAATAAAGCTACTGGTGCAGGATCCTTTGACATCTAAAACATTGATATAGTTACCACTACAAGATATTTATTGACTGAAAGTTTTAATACTCAAGTTAAGAACATAAGTCTGATTCTTCTCCCTTCTTGCTTCTCGCGGCGTCGTCCGTATGATCCTAGCTGCGCTGTGACCTAGTTACTGCTAAGTTCGTAGCAGCGTTCTAACTTATTACTGTCCTAGTTCTGTCTTCGTAGCTGCCTGAGTTCTCACTCGTAACTGACGTATTCCTGAATAGTAACTGACGGGCCGTCCAGACGTATGTGGGCCTAGATATAGCCGCTTGTAGAGGGCGCGCATCTTGGGTTACTCCCTCCAGGATGCGCGGCGCCTCCTTGTGATTGGCCTTCGGTCCATCGCTGCCTTCTCCACGATCGTTCTCTTACGTCTGGCTTGTGGCGCTGACTTTACGTCACAAAAAAGGGGTGTATTGAAGTGTGTTGCTAGACGAGTATAAGATAACACGCAAAAAAAAGAAGTTCAAATGTCTGTAAATCTAAGGGACCTAACTAAGGTTCAAATTCTCTTGTGAACCCCCTGGAGGCGCATATGGGCGCTCCCACGGCAGTAAGGGGAGAGGGGAAACGCCGCGTTTAATATTGGCGTTGGAGCTGTTAGAGACAATTGAAATACTTCGTACCTCGCCTTGCGCATCGGAAAATGGTCCATTAAGGCAACATCCGCCCTTCATATTGGTTTTTGGTGGATTGAAGATTCATCAAAAACGTGTCATAAGTGGGAAAATATCTTATAACTATAAATTAAAGACGCGTCAACTGTAAAAGCCTTCAAAGATGCGAGCATGAATAATAATGAAGTCATTGCCCTCCACTTACCAAGAATAGCCGTGTGGTTGGCGAAACTGCGCTGTGGTGGCGAAGGTAGGTGATTCGAGACCGACTGCAAGCAATTTTAACAGTTTTTTTTTTTTTTTTTTTTTTTTTTTAACAGATATGGGAATAACAGTGACTCTTGTTACTTGCCACGTATCTATGGACGTCTTAGCAAATATGTCGCGATTTTGAGGGTAAATGACTATAAATGTCTTTCGCTGCAACAAATATTTAACTGTTCGGAAAGACGTGGGGGAGAGCAGCGTTTGCGCTTGCGCAAGGTTAGGAGGGGGAGATGCTTAGTGTCACGTGACCAGAAGGTAGCTTGTCCCTTCATTGCAACAGATTCATTTTGTTACAGTCACTTACCAGTGTAATCAGTTAGTTACTGTGTTTTAGTGTTCATGTGCATATTCATATGTTCTTGGTGTTTATTATCAATGAAAAATGATCAACATTCAGTATCTTTTAGAAACAAAAATACGCAGCTTTAAGCTCGGACCAGAAGTGTGAAATAAAGAAGAATGGTAGGCCCACGCCTCAGTTATAGTTGAAGCAATCGCAAACAAGCCAAAATAAGACATTCTGCAGATATTTTAACGAAATTATGTTTAAAGGAGGGGGGTGGTAGGGCACTGTGGCACTTCCCCAAACGCCACTCGCAGAGGTGCGCCAAATTGTCTCTTTGCTTGCCCAGCGGAGAGGAGTGGAGCGACGCCACTATCAAGCTTCTGCACCCAAAGAAGTGAACCCCCTTCCCCAGACACCTGAAGCACCAGCCGCCACTGTCACCGGTATATAACAACACATCCAACGACCCTCCATCTGACACTAAGCAAGCGACCCCTGTTTGTCCACCCCCGTTAAATATTGTTCAAAATATTCAAATGTTTGTTAAGCTTAAGGGACTTAACTGCGGGGTAATCAGTCCCTAAACTTACAAACTACTTATGAACTAACTTATACTAAAGACGACACAAACATCCATGCCCGAGGGGGGATTCGAACCCCCGACCGTGGCGGCCGTGCTGACTGTGATTGGCACGCCGCAGACCGCTCGGCCACTGCGGCCGGCTATTTATTTATTTATTCGTGTAGCTTACATGGTCATGCTACAGTCTTTTTTGAAAATTATCATATATAAAGAATTACAAGTATAAAAACTATGTACAAATATGCATAATAAAAGCAAGCAAACAAAAAATTCAGAGAAAATACTAAAATTAAACATCTAGGTCTGTTAACGACTCTACAGCTCTTCTTGTCACCAAGTGCAGCTCACTGAGTCCTCCAGGAAATTTTCGTGATGATGGTCACTCTTCAAACAGGTGCTGCATAGTTTGCACAGGAGCACCACAGTCACACGCTGGGGCATCTTTGTATCCCCATTCATACAATCAGGCACTGCATCTTCCATGCCCTGTGCGGAATAGGTTCAGGGACGTCCATAGTTTTCTGGGAAGACGGAATCCATTCACACGTTTTGTAGGGTCAGTTAAAGACGATAGTTAGCCGGAGGATACTTTTTCCAAACATCTTCCAATTCTTGGCAGACAACATAAACAAGGGGTGAATCTTGCATTCGCAATGGTGATTTTCTGGACTTAAGTCTGCTGGTAGATATATTCAGCAGTTGATTGTGTAGAAGTGATTTCTTGTGAGTGGAGATCTTGTGGAACTCTCTTACTGCTGCTGCTTCTCGTCTTATTGATGGACATGGAATATTACACAATACAGACATCAGGCACTGCATCTTCCATGCCCTGTGCGGAATAGGTTCAGGGACGTCCATAGTTTTCTGGGAAGACGGAATCCATGCACACGTTTTGCAGGGTCAGTTAAAGACGATAGTTAGCCGGAGGATACTTTTTCCAAATATCTTCCCATTCTTGGCAGACAACATAAACAAGGGGTGAATCTTGCATTCGCCATGGTGATTTTCTGGACTTAAGTCTGCTGGTAGATATATTCAGCAGTTGATTGTGTAGAAGTGAGTTCTTGTGAGTGGAGATCTTGTGGAACTCTCTTACTGCTGCTGCTTCTCGTCTTATTGATGGACATGGAATATTACACAATACAGGCATCAGGCACTGCATCTTCCATGCCCTGTGCGGAATAGGTTCAGGGACGTCCATAGTTTTCTGGGAAGACGGAATCCATTCACACGTTTTGCAGGGTCAGTTAAAGACGATAGTTAGCCGGAGGATACTTTTTCCAAACATCTTCCCATTCTTGGCAGACAACATAAACAAGGGGTGAATCTTGCATTCGCCATGGTGATTTTCTGGACTTAAGTCTGCTGGTAGATATATTCTGTGGTGTCGCACAAGTCCAAAGTGCGCGCCACCTACTTTCGCCGCGCGCCGCCATGCACGCACGGCGCGGCGTTCTTACGACGACAGCCACGAGCGCCCTCTGCGGCAACTCCGCTCGTGGCCACCAGTGAACGACATCGTTCACTTGGGACTGAGTTAGGAACCAGTAAAGACTTCGGAATCCGATAGGCATCAGTGAAGACTTGGCTATCAGTTAGGAACTAGGCAGGACTCTAGCTCAACTATGTATCAACATTCTGCAGTTCTATGTAAAAGTTAAGTATTGTATAAATTCTGTGCAATATATATCTCATTCTAATTTACTCTAGTGTTTCTAGTTTCTAGCTGCTCCCCTCCGTACCTGCACCAGCATGCTATCTTTATTCCTGTGTCGGTCTCATTCCACTCGGCCACCGACACCTACGACGGAAACGAAACACAAAAGCGGCGACGAGGCTGGGACACAAAAGTGGCGACGAGGATGGGATACAAAATATTCAGCAGTTGATTGTGTAGAAGTGAGTTCTTGTGAGTGGAGATCTTGTGGAACTCTCTTACTGCTGCTGCTTCTCGTCTTATTGATGGACGTGGAATATTACACAATACAGGCATCCATGGAAGTGGTGTAGACTTTGTAGTGCCACTGATTATTCTCATAGCTTGATGCAGTTTCGACTTTATGCACATGTGCCCTATTATTCTATAGTGGAACACAGTATTCTGCCGTGCGGTAAGCTAACGCCAATGTAGCAGTACGAAGAGTATCTGCATTTGCAACCCATCCTGTACCAGCTAGTTTTCTGACAATGTCGATTCTGGTGTTCACTTTTTTTGCTACATATTCTAGATGGTTCTTAAAGGTAATAGCCCGATCTAAAATGACCCCCAAGTACTTTGGGTATGGGTTATGTTTCAGGAAGAAATTTTCGAAGACCACATTCAATTTTCGATTTGCCTCGCGGTTATTAAGGTGGTAAGCGTTTACCTCCGTATTAGTTGGATTTGGCTTCAGTATCCAGCTCTTGAAGTAGTCGCCCATTATGTTTAGATCTGTAGTCAAGAATCCCTCACACTCTTCCAGGTTTCTTGCTTGATAAGCTAGTGCTAGATCGTCGGCAAATTGTATCTTTTTAGCGCTAGTGTTACGTATATCGCTGGTATACAGATTAAAAAGGGTTGGTGATAGCACAGAGTCCTGCGGTCGTCCATCTACATGGGATACTCTGCAAATCACATTTAAGTGCCTGGCAGAGGGTTCTTCGAACCACCATTATACTATTTATCTCCCATTCCATTATCGACTACCGCGCGGGAAGAAAGAACACCTGAATCTCTCCGTTCGAGCTCTGATTTTTCGTATTTTATTCTGATGATCATTTCTACCTATGTAAGTGGGAGTCTACAATATATTTTCGCATTCGGAGGAGAATGTTGGCGATTGGAGTTTAGTAAGTAGCACACGCCGCAGCGATAAGCGCCGTTGTTGTAATGGTTCCCATCCCAGATCCTGTATCATTTCCGTAACGCTGTCTCCCCTGCATCGTGACAATACGAAACGAGCTGCCCTTCTTTGGACTCTTTCGATGTCCTCCGTCAAACCCACCTGATACGGATCCTACACTGGGCAGCAATACTCCAAAAAATGGACGGACAAGCGTAGCGTATGCAGTTTCTTTTGTAGTTCCGTTGCATGTTTTAAGGGTTCTGCCAATAAAACGCAGTCTCTGGTGCGCCTTTCCCACGACTTTATCTACGTGCTCTTTCCAGTTTAAGTTTGAAGTTTCAGTAATTCCTAGGTATTTTGTGGAGTTTACGGCCTTTACTTACGATTGATTTATCTTTTAAACAAAGTTTAATGGATTTCTTTTCGTACTCATGTGGACGACTTCACACTTCTCATTATTTAGAGTCAATTGCCAATTTTTACATCATAGTGATATCTTATTCAGATGGTTCTGCAGTTGGTTTTGATCTTCAATTAATTTAGTAGACGGTAAATGACGGCGTCACCTGTAAACAACCTAAGAGAGCTGCTTAGACTTTCCACAAAATCGTTTATGTGAATAAGGAACAGCAGAGGATCAATAACACTACCCTGTGGAACGCCCGATATCGCCTCTGTTTTAGTCGATGCCTTACCATCGATTACTATGATCTGTGTGCTCTGTGACAGGAAATCCCCTATCAAGTCGCAAATTTGGGGCAATACACTATAACCACGCAATTTGATTAAGAGCCGTTTGTGAGGTACATCATAGAGCCTTCCCCATTTGCTCCGTTTGTCTCCAAGGAATGCTTGAAATCGTCTGTTGCTGAGCATGCTGTTCAAGCGCCTCTGCGGACACAGCCTATCTCTCGTTTCGGTGAAAAGAGAATAGTCAGGGTTAGTATATCTATGATCGTAACACGGGCCTTACCTTTCTTATGTATTGGTGTTCTAAGGATCTGATGCCCAGTTCTGGCCTAGAGCTACTTGCATGTCTCTAAAGAGCGGTTTTATTTCATGTTGTGACACCTCTGATCGTGAACGCCGCAACAGTAATAAATGGCACCACTGGAGCGCTTTTCCGTAAGGTTTACATCGCTCGTCTGTTGCAGCAGACTATACTATGAGCCCGCCTGCAATTGAAATTTGTTTTCCTCCTGCAATTACAGGCCGGTGTAGGAACTTTTACCTGCTGCGTATATCTTGCAGCCGCATCTGTTGTATCGGAGGAGAGGCGAGTCGGCTTTAGTATGCTATCGGCGCCGCTGGCGTACGTGAGAGAAAGGAAGTTGGTTGCGCGGTTAGGAGGGAATGCGTCGGGCGGTCGCTTTGAGGAGTGGCGGGCCTAACTAGTTAGAAAGTCGCCGGGCCGGGCTGTTATTATTTACTCGCCGGGCGAGGCGAGGCGCATGCGCCGCGCCGTCTGGCATTGTCGGCCCGTAATCGCAGCGCCGGGGAAACAATACTTTGACTAAATTACATGCGTTACCAGAACAATGGCCGCAGGTGTAATTGAGAGCGCCATCACGGGGCAGCCCGCGACACACATCGTGACGTGTCGGCCGCGGCGTGCTTCCTCCGCGTTACTGAGTGGCTCTGTTGCAAGGAGAAGCAGACTCTTAACAGTGCAAATTTGCACCTAATACTACGGTCTAGACCAGGTGTGGGCAAATGCCCTGATGCGAGCGCGGACGCCCGCGAGCGCTCACGCTGCTTGCCTGCGGACACCTACGAGCTACCCTCGGCAATGTCTGTAGGGATGCAAACGATACATCGATGGAACTTCGTGACAGATTAAATTTGTGTGCCGGAACCGGGTCTCGAACCTGGGACCTTTGCCTTTCGCGGGCAAGCGCACTACCGACTGTGCCATCCCGACACGACTCACGATGCCGCCTCAAAACTTTACTTCCGCCAGTACCTCGCCTCCTACTTTCCAAACTTCACAGAAGCTCTCCTGCGAACCATGCAAGACTAGCACTCCTGGAAGAAAGGATATGGTGGAGACATGGCTTAGCCACAGCTTAAGGGATGTTTCCAGAATGAAACTTTCACTCTGCAGCGGTGTGTGAGCTGATATGAAACTTCCTGACAGATTAAAATTGTGAGTCGTATCGGGATAGCACAGTCGCTAGTGCGCTTGCCCGCGAATGGCAAAGGTCCCAGGTTCGAACCCCGGTTCCGGCACACAATTTTAATCTGTCAGAGAGTTTCGTATCAGCGCACACTCCGCTGCAGAGTGAAAGTTGCATTCTGGAAACATCGATGATTTGAAAGCATCGATGTTTTGTCCAAAAACATCGATGTTCACATCGATGATTTGAACAGCGATATATCGTCGAAACATCGATGACCGAAGTCCAAAACTCTCGACACCGTTCAACAAGTAATTGCGTCATTAGTAGTTCAGCCAGCGACAGGTCGAGTGCAGTGCTACTGCCCATCATCTACCAATATATTTCTTTTACTTAATCTTAGCATTTTTAAGACGTTATAAGACATTTAAAATATCGTATTAAAAGGATGCTCTACTATATTGCATGTTATTTACACTTCCATCTGATTAGGGAACTAAGGACGAAATAAATATTTGGTTGTTTATTTCGAGGTAAGTGGCAATTTCCCATTGTGTGATTAGGTTACAATGAATAACCAATTACTGTACTAAAAACACCGCCAAAATCGTCAGTAAACACAAACTTTGCCATCCTAATTGATTTTTGTCTGAGTAGTGTGGGCATAACATGATTTTAAATGCAGCTTTTTGCTCAACTACAAACAAGTAGCAATAAATTGACATACTGAATAATGTCTCTAATGGAGACAGCAAGGAGTGTGCATTAGATTTCTTTTCTTGTACATGTAGTTATTAGAATCATCCTTGTAGATGTTACTGGACCTTCAAGGCACTGGAGAATGCAGGTATTGCAAAGACATCCTGTGCAAAAAAATTACTAACACTTTGATGGTTATTATTTGTAGTAGTGCAGTTGGTGTCTGTAACTTTTTATTATTATTTTTTTTTTTATGTCGACAGTTGATGGTTAATCAGATGTTTCACCCAGCATGGCGGATGGCATTGTCGAAATTTCACCCTCCAACAGCAGTGGAATCCGAACGTAGAAGGTGTTGCCCAATCAGATTCTGATATCATACTGTCAAATCGTCAGTTAAAACATCAACCTAAAGTCGGCCGACAAATCCGAAGCCAACAACCTTTAAGTACAACATAGATTTTTATTTCAGCTAGGTACATAATTTGATAAACATAATCGATGAATATTCAATTTGGAAAAATTTCATTAAATAAATATTCCACGTCGGCAACTAAAAAAAAAGCTCAGTATGTAAACACAGCACAAGTTATTTCGCGTGTATTCAGATCAGCACAATACGTTGCGAAACCTTATTCCCAAATTCTTTTCATTCTTATTTGCAATTTCGCTGTGTATTCTTAGCCTAATCGAAGAGTATATACAGGCGGATATTTCACATTTTAATATAAAATTACAGACAGACAGTTATTTGAGCGCACTAACATCATGTATAGGTAGATGTATGTAGGGTTTTGTGAAGATAGAATTGTTGTTTGTGAATTTTAAAAGGTCTGATACTAAAAAATATAATCATTTCAATGTGTTTTTCTTAATATTTCGAAGACATGGAAAGATTGAAAAAAAACGTCGATGTATGTTTTTTAACATCTATGTTTTTCCACATGAACATCGATGTTTTTAGTAGCGATGTAGCATCCTTAAATTCCCACGGCTACCTCGACGTTTCAGACCGGAAATCGGTGCCACGTGACCGTGCCCAGCCGGTTGCTCGGTAAACAAAAGATGATGTGAATTCGGCAAGGCCCGTTCTGAATATAGCTGTTAAGGTGTGAGCTCTGCCTTCTTCTGCACGTGTGGCAAAGTCCTTCTTGTCCATACGCCTCCTCTATCTCTTCCATTCGCTTCTGTTGCATGCTCTGTTTGTTCATTCAGTACTGATGTTCATCCTCGCTCTGTCCTTCCTAATTCTGTGTCTTCTCCTGCCTTTTGTTCCATCTATTGTCCTGTAAAATACTATTTTCGGAAGTCTGTTATTTCGTGGCCCACCCTGTTCAACCTTCTCGTCTTTAGCAATTCAACTATGTTAGGGTGTGTCCACAGCTGTCTTAATTCTTCAATTTATCTTATCCTCCATTCCGTCTTATTTTCATCATAGACTGACCCAAAACTTATCTTTACTACTTTTCTTTTGAATACCAACAGTTTTTCTTCATCTTATTTTACTAGACTTTAATGTTTCACATCCGTATGATACTGGTATAATAATCGATTGATACAAGGGGATTTTAAAGTTTGTTCAAATTTTTGTAAGCCTATTGGACCAAACTGCTATGATCATCAGACCCTAGACTTACAAACTACTACTACTACTACTACTACTGCCACACACACACACACACACACACACACACACACACACACACACACACACACACACACACACACCATAGCGTGACGTCTTAGATCACTTTAAAGTTTTCAGTAAGTGATCTTTCTTTAAGATTTTGATAAACTGAAAAGAATTTCGTTTTCTGTTGCTAAACAAGCATTTATTTCTATATCTGTCCTGTTGTTATAACTAAAATGACTCCCCAAGTACTTGAAGTGGTTAACTGACTTAAAAGTGAATCCATCTACAACGAAAGTTGCGCGTCTTTAGATTTGCTTGCTAAATACGAGATATTATGTCTTTTCTTCATACACTTGTAATCCGGTTTTTTCATCTATTTTGTAATAATTATGCATCGTTATAATTAATTCTGTTTTGGAGCTGCTTATTAATGTACTATTACATTAACTGTGTGATTGCTTGTACAAAATGGCCTGTGCAAACAACCAGAGCAATGAAACGTATATGTAACTTAATCCTGTAGACTGCCCTGTGATTTGAAATTTTAACTGTATTGCCCTTGTACCTTAAGAATGCCTTATCCTGGAAAGAAATGAATGTAGGTCAATCCATTATTGAATAAAGTATAATAGATTTACCTTCGCTTGGGTAAAGATGTTCAATAAACGGTCTTTGCCAGTGATACAGATGTCTAGAAAAATTCTTCATTTGTGTGGCCAAAACGTCCGTAGTTGCTTTCACAATTATGATGGGTAATGTTTGTCCGTCTGTGCAACTACAAATAAGCCGCGACTTTTCTAACGAATGAGTTTCGTTTTAATTACAGTAAAAACATCTCCATTGGTCAGCAATCATTATATCTACAGTTTGTTGTTGTTTTTTTGGATTTAAAACGGTTTGTTAGCAAAACATGTGAAGTACTGTTTAGTTACTTATGGAAATTTAATTGCGATGTCGGCAACACAACACACTGTCACATAAAATAAAAAAAAATGCGTCTGATCTGTGGAAAAAATAATTATGGACAGAGCATCAGTCAGATGGAAGTTAGTGCTAAAATAGTGATGCAAAAAGAAGAGTTTGCGGTACTGTATGAAACAAACCGGCACTTCGTGGTGTAAATTAATAAAACGGTACTCTACATGGTTTGCTAACCATCAAGAATCAATAACAAAACAAACTGTAGTTATCTATGATTACAGACCGCTGAAGATGTTATATTGTCATTAAAACGAAACACGTCTGGTGAGAAAAGTCGCATCTTGTAGTTGCAGAGACGGAAAAACATTACCATCATAATTATGAAAGCAACTACGAACGTCTTGGTCACACAAATGAAGAATTTTCTGTCTAGAAAAACATTTATCTCACGCAAAATGTTTTTACTTGTTTCAAACAGTTATACATCAACAAAATAATTTATGGTTGTGGAGTCACAATTAAGTTCCAAATCTCTGTCTGTATAAAAGCGAAAGGACACTCACTCACTCACTGAACGCGAAACCTCGAAAACTGCGCCACCTATGAAGCTGAAATTTGGCAGGAATGTAATTTATAGGTAGAAGAAGTCATCTGAGAAAGGATTTTGTGATAGGGCCGAAGTTCAGTAGATATGACGTCATAAACAATGAAAACTTCCCCGTCCCACGGCACGTGATAGTGTGACTTTATAAGTCCACTAGATAACATTTATCTACGTGACTCTTTACGATACAACGAGACTGGATATTAATGGAATACTTTTGAAACTGTTAAACTTTTGGTTGACACTATTATTAATACGTGATCTGTTTTCACCTGCAACAATATTTAAAGACACATTATACAAATTATGTAATTTCACACACGTAATTGCACGTTAACGATAATTGGTAATTCTGATATTAACTTCCAACGCTATCACTGTTTCACTACGATTATTAACCACTGTATACACAGACAAATATTTTCATATGTGAAATTTTCAGTGTATGTATATATTCATGTAATGTGCTATCACGATTTCTTAATTTCGTTAATGCTTTGCCAGTTGCTTTCGAAAATGTGTAAATATGTGATGGATGAGGTGGGTTTTTGAGTCAAAATCTAGTTGATATAAGCGAGAGATGGAGCTCTTGCAGACGGAAGTTGTCAGTTGAAAGTCAAGAGCATGTTCTACTGACAGTTGTAATTGGAATCCGATAGTCAAAAATTAGTCAGTTGTAGTTGTTAACTCAGCTGTAAAGAAGTTGTATTTGGCAGTTGACAGCTGCATATTAGATGCGAATGGATCAACAGTTGAATAAACGACTTCAAAGTGAGAAATTGTTTCAACACTTAAATTCTCACACGGATACTTTTAAGTTTGACTGCACCCTCCGAGCAAGTTCATGTTCGATGTTCGTTAACAACCTAGGAGTTAAATTTTCTGCAGACTGAGTGAATAATTGGAAGATTTGTCGGACCGTGTCGGCTACTTTTTAAGCCTCCAGGCATTGAAAGTGTGGCCAATTAAACTGTCAGCCCCGAGGGACTTCCGTTTCAAACTCCATGTCATTTGAATCTTGTGTGTCAGTCTGAATCTACCTAAATGTGATTCTTATTTTACTAGTGCAAACTGTCACTCACTACAGGACTGAGTACGACGCAGTTGAAAAATACCCGGAAAATGTATTCATGAACTTTTCCAGTGATTCGCTGCATAAGGGATTCAGCTAAATGAATAATTCCGCATTGCCGACCATGAAAAATAAGCTGCTGAAGATAATTTCCTGCAGTTTTCAGAGAATTTTCATGTGAAAGTCGGCGTACATGGCCGCACAAAATAGCGACCCGTTCGTGGGCCGTAAGGACGAGCAGGGACACGCTAATTATACTGCCCTCATGTTTATTCATTTCGACGCGGCAAGCGAGTTGACACTTTTTTGTGTTATTGCTTTTTTTCTCCGGCACTGTGCTAAAACGGGCAGCTCTACATCAACTACTCCCACACTCACGCGATACACCTACTCTTCATTATTTTTCCCACTGCAACCCAGAAGAGGTCACAGTAATTTTTATAAATAGTTTTCGCTTAATTTAATTTTGCGTCAGAGTTCCCACTTGTGTATTACAGCATAATGACTAAGTAAGTAATAATTGTGAAATATTTTAAAACTCGTGAAATGTCTCCTCCTCACATTTTGTTTTCAAAAAGAGTCAACTCAGGGTACCTTCTTCTCGTGTAGTGAATACGGGCAGCCTACTGAGTGACATTCCATAGGACAACAGTTCAAATCCTCGTCAAACCACTCTTAGTTTAGCTTTCGTGAGTTCTCTACATCATTCCATTTAAATTCCTGTATTGGGAGGACGCTGCCGATTTCCTTCTTCGGTCTTAAAGAATTAGTTATCCGTGATTGTGTTCCAATGACCTAGTTGTCGATGGGATGTTAAATTCTAATATTCCTACCTCTTATACCGTCTATTCAGCGGAAAATAACTCGTCCCAACATAATCAATCCATCGGTCCTACTTGCTAAGGAAAGAAACGTGATTTCTGTGTGCTGGGTAACGATACACACTAAGGAGCACAAATTGCGGGCAACAAGTAATTTAGGGTTAGGTGTTATGATGGTTGGAGTAGAGAAAATACAAAATAGATAATAGCTGTGACGAACAGTATTTGTAAGGAAGATAAATTTATTTACATCGAAAAATTGATTTAATTGTTAGGAAGTCTTTAGTGAAGACATTTGTTTGTAGTGAATCTCCAAACAGGAGTGAAACTTGGAGTACAATGACTTCAGACAAGAAAGAATCGAAGTTTTTGAAATGTTTTGCTACGTAAGAATGCTAAAGATTAGATGGTAGGTTGCCTAACAACTGTGGAGGAAAGAATGTTATGACATGTGTGGGGGCGATGGATGAAAACCGCAGACACACAATTAGACAGGTTCAATAAGCATCAAATAGATGTTGGTCGCCTTTGTTATTCGCAGATGAACAGACATATAAGATAGAGTAGCTTCGGTATGAGGCGTAAACAACATATGACAAGAAAAATCTGTAACGGAATGCCAAATTACGACAGTGTACATCAACCGTAAAAAATGCTGCACTGTGTACATTAGAAAAGGTCACACTCGTGGAGAGAGCTTGTATGTAGTTGGAAGAGGAAAATTTTGAGAGATATGTGAGTTACCAAAAAGCGTGGGCATATCTGGATACACAACGCGACTGTATAAAAGAATTGTACCTAAATGAAAAGAAATACGAAAGACGAGGTTAAGAGTTGTTTGGCACATCATGGAGATGCGGTATGAGAGGTTGACTAAGAGGATACGAATTGCGCCCCCGGGGAAGTGTTATAGGGCAATTACTATTCCTTATTGTTATAAAAGATTTAGGAGATAATCTGAGTAGCTCGCCGCGGCGATGGGCAGGCCGTTCCTCGTGGGCGGTCGAATCCCCCCCTCGGGCATGGATGTTTGTGTTGTCAAAAAAAATGTTTGTAATTCTATCGGACCAAACTGCGTGGTCATCAGTCCGTAGCTTACACACTACTTAAACCTAGGTAAATTAACCTACGGACAAACACACACACCCATGCCCCAGGGAGGACTCGAACCTCCACGGCGAGCAACCACGCGCTCCGCAGCGAGACGCTTTAGACCGCTCGGCTACTCCACCGCGGCGTTTGTGTTGTCTTTAATATACGGTAGTTTATAAGTAGTTTTTAAGTTTAGGGACTGATGACCCCGCAGTAAAGTCCCATAAGGTTGACAAACAATTGAACATTTGAGTAGCTCACTTTGACTGTTCGCGGCTGATGCTGTCAGCTATCGGTTAGTAAAGTCACCAGAAGATCAAAAGCAGCTGCGAAATGATTTAGATAAGATATCTGCGTGGTGCAAAAATTGGCAGTTGACCCTTAATAATATGTTTGAGGTCATCCAAATGACCACTAAAAGCTACAGGATAAATCAGTCAACGTACAGGCCGTCAGTTCTACAAATACCTGGGAGTAACAATTATGAACAACTTAAGTTGGAAAGAACATATAGAAAATATTGTAGGAAAGGCGATCAAATGACTACGTTTCGTTGGTAGCACACTTAGAAGATGTAACAGTTTTACTAAAGAAACTGCTTACACTACACTTGTGCGTCCTGTATTGGAGTATTGCTGCCCATTGTGGAATACCAGGTGGGACTGACGGAGATATAGGGGAGAAAAAGTCACAGAAATGATACACGTGTTGGGAAGGAAATCATTAAAAGAAAGGCGTTAGTTGCTGCGAAATCTATTTGCAAAATTTCTGTCTCCAACTTCTCTTCAGAAAGCGAACAAACACTGTTAGTATCCTACTATATAGGAAGACATGATCATCATAATAAATCATATCGGAAACAGAAAGATTTAGGTGTTCCTTTTTCCCGCGACCTATTGGAACTGTAGAGAGACGTCATAAAAGCCAGCCGCGGTGGCCGAGGGGACTGAGGCGCTCCAGTCACGGTCTGCACGGCCACTACGGTCGAGGGTTCGAATCCTCCCTCGGGCATGGATATTTGTGCCGTCCTTAGTCTTAGTTAGTTGATAAGAGTTTGTAATTTTAGAGACTTTTGACCCCGTACTTAAGTCCCATAAGGTATACAAACATTTGAACATCATAAAAGCGATCCGATGAACCCTGTGCTATGCACTTCAGTGTGACTTGCAGAGTATTTATGTATATGTGGATACGGCAAACAACGGTGAACGAAGTCAGAGATGATCGGAAGGTTGTAGCAACAAAAGAGAGGAATCTTCAGGCAGTATCACAGGACAGGGAGGAGTATAAAGGGTTGGTCGATGGTCAATGGTGGCCGGACACCAAAATGACAGCTATCTTCACAGTAGAAGAAAGAAACAGAAGAAGAGAGAGCATGAAGAATTATTGGAAAGAAGGAAGACTTGCAAAACAAGCCACACTTGTTGCTGAAGCAGGAGAAATATATAGACCTGCATTATTATCAGATAATAGAAGGTAATGTTAAAAATCGGTTTTATGTTTCTCGTATCTTTACCGAGTATGTTCCAACTGTAATTCGTTGTTACTAGATCATTCGTAGGGCTACAAGGAAATCAAAAAATTCCAGAAAAATAGAAACACCGCAAAACTACTTACGGTTTGACACCACGGAGAGCGCATTGTAAGCTTTGTTTACCATATAGCACAAAAAAAGCCCATTTACCATTACCCATTTTGTAATTTGGTGTACCGTCACGCAGATAATCTGAAGATGCCCTGCTAATGGGCGAAACGCGTCATTAATTAATAAAACAATCTGCAATCAAGACGGTTTTTTAATGAAGGAATATTTATGTTCACTGGTTGCTGTACACCATGGACTGGAAATCATTTTAATTTGGAAAAAGGAATAAATTTGGATTTGACATTCTCATGTGACTTATTTCTATCGTAATCTCATCTGAAGTTTGATAAAACTGCAACATTTCAAATGTATCGACTGAAAATCTGGTGTTGTCGTACATTGCGCCTAACAGATGCGGTATCGGGATCTGCTGTATTACGGATTTTTCCCAGATGCTGGTTGAGGCCTTTACATGTCGGTAGCACATGCACCGCACAGAGACGGCGAGGCTACTGCGCGGCTGTGACGTGTCCCTCTGTGTGTCAGACGTGCCCTCAGCCGCCAGACGGCGGCAGCGGTCGGCCCCCCGCCTGGCCCGGACAGGCGACCATTTGTACCGGCCGGCCCTCATTAACATGGACAGCCACCGGGTCACCGTCTGACAACCACCCACCCACCTACCCGTCCCCTGCTGTGGGGACGGCTGGCCATCACAGCCCGTTCTCTCAAGTCTCTGACAGCTGCATAGCGCGCTACCACCGAATACGACACATGCTGACGTACATCTAAATCTACATGCGATACTCTGCAAATCACATTTAAGTGCCTGGCACAGGATTCATCGAAACACCACTGTACTATTTATCTCCCATTCCATTCTCTAATAGCGCGCGGGGAGAAAGAACTGCTGAATCTCTCCGTTCGAGCTCAAATTTCTCGTATTTTATTCTGATCATCATTTCTACCTATGTAAGTTGGAGTCAACAATATATTTTCGCATTCGGAGGAGAATGTTGGCGATTGGAGTTTCGTAAGTAGACCACGCCGAAGCTATAAGGGCCGTTGTTGTAATGATTCCCATCCCAGAACCTGTATCATTTCCGTAACGCTGTCTCCCCTGTATCGTGGCAATACGCACGGTCAGCACGGCCACTACGGTCGGGGATTCGAATCCCCCCTCGGGCATGGATATTTGTGCCGTCCTAGTTCGTAAGTAGTTCGTAAGTAGTTCATAAGTAGTTTGTAAGTTTAGGGACCGATGACCCCGTAGTTAAGTCCCATAAGCTTAACAAACATTTGAACATTTCGTGACAATACGAAACGAGCTGCCCTTCTTTGGACTCTTTCGACGTCCACCGTCAAACCCATCTGATAAGGATCCCACGCTCGGCAGCAATACTCCAATAAAGGATGGACAAGCGTACTGTATGCAGTTTCTTTACTAGTTCTGTTGCGTCTTTTAAGGGTTCTACCAATAAAACGCAGTCTCTGGTTCGCCTTTCCCATAATATTATCTACGTGTTCTTTCCAGTTTAACTCTGAAATAATAGTAATTCCCAGGTATTGTGTGGAGTTTACGGCCTTCAATTTTCATTGATTTATATAGTAAAAAAAGTTTAATAGATTTCATTTGGTACTCATGTGGACGACTTAACACTTCTCATTATTTACAGTCAATTGCCAATTTTTACACCGTAGTGATAGCTCATTCAGATCGTTCTGCAGTTGGTTTTGATATTCAGATGATTTTACTAGACGGTAAATGACGGCGTCATCCACAAATAACATAAGAGAGTTGCTTAGACTTTCTCCCTAATCGTTTATGTAAGTAAGGAACAGCAGAGGGCCAATAACACTACCCTGTGGAACACCCGACAGCACCTCTGTTTTAGTCAATGCCTTACCATCGATTACTACAAACTATCTCCTCTCTGACAGGAAATCCCCTATCCAGTCAGAAATATGGGGCGATATTCCATAATCACGCAATTTGATTAAAAGCCGTTTGTGAGGTACAGTGTCAAAAGCCTTCTGATAATCAAGAAATACGGAATCGATTTGCGAACCCTTGTTGATAGCACCCTAGGGTCAATAGATCGTTCTTTCGAGATAATTCATAATACTTGAAAACAGGATATGTTCCAAAACTCTGCTGCAAACTGACGTCAATGAAATAGGCCTGTAGTTTAGTGCGTTACTCGTACTGCCTTTCTTCAATATTGGTGTGACTTGTGCAACTTTCCAACCGTTTGGTACAGGGTCTTTCAGAAGTGATGGTCAATAACTCATATAAAAAGCAGGCCCACAAGCCAAAAGCAGTTAAAAAGCTCCAATCTCCATCTACATAAACAATCCGCTAATCTTATACCGGCTGATCAAATAGTCAGTATAAATATGAAAACTCAATAAATCACGGAATAATGTAGATAGAAAGGTAAAAATTGACACACATGCTTGGAATGACAGGGGGTTTTATTAGAAAAAAAAGGTTAAAAAATATCCGACAGATGGTGCTTAAACTGATCAGAAAAGGAATAATTAGCATAACATATTAAGACAAAGCAAAGTTTATGTTCTTCACAGGAGATGCTCAATATGTTACATAATTTCTCAACATTAGCTGTAGTCGAGGAATAATGTTGTGAACACCACTATAAAGCATGTGCGGAGTTATGGTGAGCCGGCCGTGGTGGCCGAGGGTACTGAGGCGCTCCAGTCACGGTCTGCACTGCCACTACGGTCCGGGGTTCAAATCCCCCCCTTGGGCATAGATATCTGTGCCGCCCTAGTTCGTAAGTAGTTCATAAGTTGTTTGTAAGTTTAGGGACTGATGACACCGTAGTTAAGTCCCATAAACTATGCAAACATTTGAGTTATGGTAAGGCGCGTGTAAGATCTCTTGCGCGCGTCGTTTGGTGATGATCGTGTGCTCGGCCGCCACTTTCGTCACCCTTGGCCTCCCAGGTCCCCAGACCTCAGTCCGTGCGATTATTGGCTTTGGGGTTACCTGAAGTCGCAAGTATATCGTGATCGACCAACATCTCTAGGAATGCTGAAAGACAACATCCGACGCCAATGCCTCACCATAACTCCGGACATACTTTACAGTGCTGTTCACAACATTATTCCTCGACTACAGCTATTGTTTAGGAATGAGCATTTCCTGTAAAGAACACATCATCTTTGCTTTGTCTTAATTTGTTATGCTAATTATTGCTTTTCTGATCAGATGAAGCGCCATCTGTCGGATATTTTTCGAACCATTTTTTTGTTTCTCTTTTTTTTCTAATAAAACCCTATGTCATTTCAAGTTATGTGTCAATTTTACCTCTCTATCTACATTAGTCCGTGATGAGTAGACGAAGAAATTCTGAAATCTTCGAAGCGAAATAATCCATGACGGACAAAGCAGGGAGAAAATGAAAAGCACTGTTCAAACGAAAGGAATGTACGTTTGGGACACAGTGATTACGGATTGTGGGAAAACAATAAATGAGTCTAAGCGTTTGAGGTGTGGCTGAGCAGAAGTCTGAAAATTATGTCGGCACAATCACACGAGGTCTTATTTGCTTAATCATTGGAAGCCATAAAACCCAACTAATGGTGCACACATCCAATTTATTCTCAGACTATATTTTTCTACACGCGAACACGCATAATAATTGATAGAAAAAGTACGTGCAGAATTATCTACGGAAAGAGACTTTGGAAGTATTAAAATACGCAATTGTTATTACTCACACGTAACGTCAGAAGCATGATAAATGGAGACTGACGCCCATCCTTGTCTCTGTGGGGTGTGTCGCAGTGCAACACACTGGGCTTCCACTCGGGTGTTTCCAAACCGCCTCCGACCATCCTGATTTAGGTTTTATATGTTTTTCCTAATTCAATATAGACAAATACCGGGATGGCTTCTCTCAAGTAGACACGGCCGATTTCCTTCCCCATGCCTGACAAAAACTATCCGAGCGCGTGCTCTAATGCCCACAATGTCGACGAGACAAACATTAATCTTCCTTCCTTCACTCTGTCGACAACTGATTTTCTTACACAGACAATTTGGAAAGAAATGAGCAGTCGAAGGTATTTAATGAAACGTGTGTAGCTGTTATACGAATAACGTATTCGAAAACTCGGAGATGATCAAGCAAACGTAACTTCCTATCCGAAAAGCTAGGCAGTAGGTTTGTCTGTTGTTATTAAATGATTCCACTCAAGCTCTAAGGCACCTTGCTGCAGAGTGTGCGGTTGCTTCCCGTCGGGGGTTCGAGTCCTTCCTAGGGCATGGGTGTGTGTTGTCCTTAGGTTAGTTTAAACCTTTGTTTGGCAATGTTGCTGTCAAGCAACATCAAAATTGCACGTGGGTTTCTGAAACATTTTTCACGTTTCATCCTTGGATGGGCAACAGTGCTTCAAACTAACATTTAAGCTCTCCAATAAAGTGATGTCTCGTTGTCTTTTGCGAAACGTTTAGCAATAAACTGAATCTTTAGCGAACATTCCAAGCATACGTTACCGAGGTACATGTTTGTTTCAATTTTGTGACAATATTTTTCGTGATACATGGAAAATTGCTTATAAAAGGTAAGAAGAAGCCCTGAAGTTCAATTATAATGGGAAATTGTTGACGAGTTCTTATATGGGAGGCTGAAAATGGACTTATATATATTGGGAAGGAGGAGGCCTGGTAGACTTCTACAAAATGGGCAATAAGTCCAAAAGAAGAATGAAACAGCATCTCCTGTACCACTCAGTGATGTACGGGATGACAGATATGACAATATGTTGTCATTTGTCAGATTGCGGGTCAAAGGGAATTTGCAAGTTTTGTCTTCAGGGATACTTGACTGTAAAAAGTGGAAATCATGGGACTTTGCATCAAAAACAACTTGTTTTCACACTTTTCACATGCAGTAGTCCAAAATACGATAATTTCTACAGTTATAATAACAGCACTGTAGTATTGCGCAATGTTACTAACCAAATACTATATTTTGCATAAAATGGTATAAATCTGTTCACATAGCCCTACACATTTAAATAACAACATTTTTTCTTCACATGATTTCTGGGTTAAGTTAGTATAAGCTAGTATAAGTAGTTTCTGACACTAGGGACTGATAACGTCCGTAGTTAAGTCCCATAGATATACAAACATTAGCAAATTTTTTTTATTCCACTCAAGACTCAGGCGCTTGTAGCTGCAACCCGCGCTACCACCGTAGTCTGCGGGCTGCATAAGTTCCAGGTACCTTCGCCCATTCAGAAGTATGTCGTGTGTAGCAGACGCAAATTTTCCCTTAGTCATCTTATTAAGCAAGAGTATGATGTGGTTGGTTCTTGTTGTATTTGTTGTTGAGCTGATGATAGTTTTCAACACGATGATTGCTTTGACACAGTTCCCCACACTGCTTCGGCTTATTCTCAACGTACTTTCATTTGAACTTGATTGCTGTAGTACGTATATGACATCCTACAATTTTTGCCACCTACTTGCCTCCATTACCATATCGACGATTCCTTGATATCTTACGATGTGTCTTCAACCATTCCCTTCCTTCATCTGCCTCATATACATTGAGGTTACAAAACTAATGGAAAAGCGCCACATGGTGTCACATCTGAACGGCAATTTTCGCATTTATCCGTGCATATGCGTGGGTCTTCGGAGACTTGGCGGGAATCGATAAAAACGATACTAAACTACAGGCCTATTTCATTGACGTCAGTTTGCAACATGGTTGTGGAATATATCCTGAATTCAAATATTATGAGTTATCTCGAACAGAATGATCTATTGACCCAAGGTCAACACGGATTTAAAAAATATCGTTCATGCGAAACACAGGTAGCTCTTTATTCACACGAAGTGATGGGTGCTATCGACAAGAGTTCGCAAATCGATTCCGTATTTCTTGATTTCCAGAAGGCTTTTGACACCATACCTCACAAACGGGTTTTAATGAAATTGCGTGGTTATGGTATATAGACCCAGTAAAGCATCGAATAAAACAGAGGTTCTATGGGGCGTTCCACAGGGTAGTGTTATTGGTCCTCTGCTGTTCCTTATTTAGGGGAAAATCTAAGTAGCTCCCTTAGGTTGTTTGCAGATGACGCCGTCATTTAACGTCTAGTAAAATCATCTGAAGATCAAAACCAACTGCAGAACGATCTGAATAAGATTTCACTATGGTGTAAAAATTGGCAATTGACTCTAAATAATGAGAAGTGTGATGTCGTCCACATGAGTACGAAAAGAAATCCGTTAAACTTTGTTTACAAGATAAATCAATCAAAAGTCAAGACCATAAACTCCACAAAATACCTAGGAATTACTATTCCTTCAGACTTAAACTGGAAACAACGCGTAGATAATGTCGTGCGAAAGGCGAACCAGAGACTGTGTTCTATTGGTAGAACCCTTAAAACAGAACTACTAAAGAAACTGCATACACTACGCTTGTCCGTCTTTTTTTTTTTTTTTTTTTTTAGTATTGCTGCCCAGTGTGGGATCCTTATCAGGTGGGTTTGACGGTTGTTGAAACACCACGAACGAAAACATCCGAAACAACAGACGTTCTTTATCTCACATTAGGTTCTTCAACAGTAATGCGGTAGCCGGCCGCGGTGGCCGAGGGACTGAGGCGCTCCAGTCACGGTCTGCACGACCACTACGGTCGGGGGTTCGAATCCCCCCTCGGGCACGGATATTTATGCCGAACTTAGTGTTAGCTAGTTCTTAAGTAGTTTGAAAGTTTAGGGACTGATGACCCCTTAGTTAAGTCCCACAAGCTTAACAAACATTTTGAAAGGTTTGTCATGATTGGGGGCGGTCTTTTAATCAATTTATTGAAGACAAAACCAAGATCGTTTTTTATTTTTTATCAAGATTGTCGGCTTCGACAGTTTAACTGCCATCTTCGGATCTTAGATTACATCCATCACAACATTATTATTAAAAGCTTTTAAAATCTAAGAACCGAAGATGGCAGGTAAAATGCCGAAACCGGTAATCTCGATTAAAAATAAGAAGCGATCTTGACTTTTGTCTTCAATAAATTGTTGTTCCATGTTTTCCTAGTTTGCGTACCGCGCAGGAGTATCCGTGGACGCTCCCGCCGGAGATTCGAGTCCTCCCTCGGGCACTGGTGTTTGCGTTGCCCTTAACATAAATTACAGTACTTTGTGAGTCTAGAGACTATTGACCATGACAGTTTGGTCCATTAGGTTTACAAACATTTAAACATTTGTGTTCGTTAGTGGGGTTCCACGAAGTCTCCGTTTGTTCCCCCGACATGGACGCACGACTTTCTTTTGCCATGTACCGAACTAAAAAGCCGATTTATTTGCCTCAATTGGAAATGATGCAGATTACGAAGTACTTTGCCAACCCATTTTCTTCCTCGGGTCTTTGTGCTTGAGTACAAAATATTTATGCTAAGCGTAATCAAACGTTTGTAAAGTCTATGGGACTTAACTACGGGGTTATCAGTCCCTAAACTTACAAACTACTTATGAATTACCTTATACTAAAAACGATACAAACATCATTGCCCGAGGGGGGATTCGAACCCCCGACGGGGAACGGCCTCGCACATCGTATCATAGCGCCTCAATGCGCTCGGCCGCTCCGCCGCGGCGTAAACGGAACTCTCTGCCTCTTAATAAACAGGAAGAAGTCGCAAGACTATGGCGGAAATATCAGCACGAAGTGTAGGGTAACTACATCATACGAACAAGCTAGCAACAAGTGTTTATCCTTGAAGACGTTACATAACGTTGAGATCTCACAGTGTTATTTGTGTCTGTGTGTGTGTGTGTGTGTGTGTGTGTGTGGAGCGGAAGGAGTCGCGGCAGAGAAATGACAGCTGTTTTTGTGAGCGTCCTCCGAGAAGTCGTTTGTCGGGCTGGGCGGCGGTAATCTAGACAAAAGCAGCCCTGTAATGGCGGCGTGGCCTGCAATTACGGGCGGTATTGTCGGCGCAGCGCAGGCGTCCGTGGACACGACACCACAACACGCGGGATGCCATGCCTGCTGGCCCAGCTACCCGCGCCAGAAGCCGCCTCGCCTGGGACAAGAGTGGACCTCATACTGTGTTTGTTGACGTCACTGGCATAGTGTTCGTAGTGCCGTTGCATCGCGGTACTGCTTGTAGAATCACGGTAGTAGGTAGAGGAAAGGGGGCGGGGGAGAGGATATTAGTCAACGGTTCGAAGTTAAAAGAGGAACAGAGAGTAAATGTGGTGTCGCAAAAGTCTGAAGTGCGCGCCACGTACTCTCGCCACGTACTCACGGCGCGGCGTTCTTAAGACGTCAGCCACGAGCGCCCTTTGCTGCAATCCCGCTCGTGGCCACCACTGAACTGCATCGTTCGCCGGCCGCGGTGGCCGAGGAGACTGAGGCGCTTCAGTCACGGTCTGCATGGCCACTACGGTCGGGGGTTCGAATCCCCCCTCGGGCATGGATATTTGTGCCGTCTTTAGTATAAGGTAGTTCATAAGTAGTTTGTAAGTTTAGGGACTGATGACCCCGTAGTTAAGTCCCATAAGCTTAAACTATAACTACATCGTTCACTTGGGATCCAGACAGGCACAAGGAAAGTCTCTCATCAGTAGGCAGGCCATTACCTAGTTCAACTATGTCTCAGCAGTACACTTAGTTGGCAGTCATGAACTATGTAAAAGTTAAGTATTATATTTCTACGAAATATACAACTTGTTCTA
The DNA here is from genome assembly GCA_026315105.1 of Locusta migratoria. NCBI lineage: Eukaryota > Metazoa > Arthropoda > Insecta > Orthoptera > Acrididae > Locusta > Locusta migratoria. The sequence continues at coordinate 812,024,758 of CM048745.1, forward strand.
ATCTAGCTTAGTGTTTCTAGTTTCTGATGTCCCACTGGCTGGTCACCTCTGCACACGCGTGCAACCTATTTCCCTGTGTCGGTCTCTCTCTACTCGGCCACTGACACATAGGACAACCGGCGGAAACGAGACACAAAAGTAAAACCACAGTCTAACACAGAGGTCGGCAAGTAATCTTAGTCGGGGTCCGGATAGTTTTGAAAATATTTATTGAGGTCCAGATGTGAATGTGAATGTTCCTTAGTAATTTTTTATTTTAATTCTCACTCACAAAAGAATATGAGTTACAATAGATGTAAAATAACAACGTCCAAACAATCCAGAGAAACTTTATTATTTGTTATTTATTTTTCCTTTAACTCACAAAAAGTATGAAATAAAATGAATAGTCAAACAAGTGTGCAAAATTGCGTCAAGATTATTCTTTTGTGTGTCTATTGTATTGTAAGCTAAATATGTAAAAATTATAACTGTGTTAAAGTACCATACTGTAACAAGTTTATGGTACTGTGTTGTATGCATGTCCAACATCTATGGTTTACTATATGCACCTCAAAGATTTAAGGGCGTAAATAAATAAATAAAATCTTAAGCTAAGTTGACGAGTCCTTGATGTCTCAGAATTTGTCCCACCAACCTATCCCTTCTCTTAGTCAGGACATACCAGAATCTCCTTTCCTCTTCAATTCTTTTTAGCACCTCCTCATTAGTTACATGATCTACCCATCTAATTTTCATCATTCGTCTGTAGCACCACATTTTAAAAGCTTTATCTTTTAGTCTGAACTCCTTATCGTCCACGTTTCACTCCCATACAATGCTACACTCCAGACAAAAGCTTTCAGAAAGGACTTCCTAACATTTAAATTAATATTGGATGTTAACAAGTTTCGCTTCTTTAGAAACGCTTTTCTTCCCAGAAGCATTCTGCGTTTTATATCTTCTTTACTTCGGCCATCAGAAGTTATCTTGCTACCCAAATAACAAAATTCATCTACTACTTTTATTGTCTCATTACCTAATCTAATTCCTTCAGCATCACCTGATTTTCTGACATTACATTCCATTACCCTTGTTTTACTCTTGTTAATGTTCATTTTATATTTTCCTTTCAAGACACTGTCCATCCCATTCAATTGCTCTTCCAGATCCTTTGCAGTCTCTGACAGAATTACTATGCCATCGGCAAATCGCAAAGTTTTTATTTCTACTTCCTGCACTTTAATGTCCTCTCCAAATTTCTCCTTCCCCTCCATCACTGCCTGTTCAATGTACAGATTGAACATTGGGGAAAGACTACAACCCTGTCTTCCTCCCTTCCCAACCTCTGCGTACCTTTCTTCCTCTTAGACTCCATTAATTGCTGTCTGGTTTTTGTACAAGTTTAATATAACTCTTCGCTCCCTATATTTTACCCCTGCTATCTTCAGAATTTGAAAGAGTGTATTCCAGTCGACACTGTCGAAAGCTTTCTCCAAATCTACAAATGCTAAAAACGTAAGTTTCCCTTTCCTTAGAAAAGTCGTAATGTATTGCCTCTCGTGATTCTACATTTCTCTTACATCCAAACTGGTCTTCCGCGAGCTCGGATTCAACAAGTTTTTCCATTCATCTGTAAATAATTCGTGTTAAAATTTTGCAACCATGACTTATTAAACTGATAGTTCTATAATTTTCCCATTTGTCTGGACTTGCTTTCTTTGGTATTGGAATTACAATATTCTTCTTGAAGTCAGAGGATATTTCCCTTGTCTCATACATCTAGCAAGACACATACATAATACGCAAATTAATGTAGAAATAGCTTAATTTAACTGATACAATGGTATAAAGAACAATTTCGTCATGAATGAATACTTGCGACTATGTGTATATTTCCAGCTTATTCCGCTGAAAGTAAGTAGAATATACATAAGATAAATTTTAATTTCTATTATGGTCTGTTGTTACTATGAAAGGTAGTTTTTTGACGTGCATCAATTCGTTGTGGGGTCAAATGATTCGCATATTTTTTACACATCACGCGCATATTCTTTTGAGTTTAATTACTTTAGCATGAAAAACCAATCTTTTGAAGATTTTCGCCGGTGGTGGTTCAGCTGTAGCAACGTTTGTGGAATTGGGCTCTTCTTTGTTGGGAAACAGTTCGGTCGCTTCTGCCGTTTTGTTGCCACGTTTGTGACGTTTTTCCTTCAGCTACAGTTGCAGTGGTGATTTGGCATGTTAGATACTGTAGTTATTTTCGTTTTACATACATTTCTCACGTTCCACCCTCAACGATTTTACTACAATTGAAGTTAAGAATCCACGTGCGTCTCGGTTGCACAGTGGTAGAGTGCCAGACTACAAATCCAAATCTTCGCCAGATCCTAGGATTTTTATCTCTTTCCACTTTTCACCTCTGGGTAAGTCAGTTCGAAGGTCGGACCACCTTTAAACAGGACCAAGCCTAGTAAAGCACTGTGGTGTTCAAACCAATCTTCGCACCCTTGACGTGTAGCAATGAGCACAAAATTTGTATTGGACGTTCCAAAAGTTTTCATCTGATTTGGTCTACTCTAATGAGTGTCTAGGGAAATTCTCATGTTTTAAAAAAATAAAAAAATGATTGTTTTACAGTAAAACATTTTTAGCAAAAGTTTTATATATATTTTACCTTTTAACGAGACACTGGTTATTCGTTGCAGCATTGTGCCGCCAACGCTATTTATTGGTAATTTGCAAAGTGTTTTTTTTGTTTTGTTTTGTTGTTTGTTATTTTTATAACTGTGGAAAGGCTGATGTGGGTTCATTACCTTAATTTAATAATGCCTCAGGATAGTATTTTTTAAGAAATTTGTTTAAAAAAAATCTTATGCATTTGTTAATGGTTTTTTATGTATTTGGTTATGGTTGTTCACAATGTACGGATTAGTATGCTTTGATTTTCTGTTTAAAGATACTATGGAGGTTTCCTGAGAAAAATTGCATTTTAACTTATGATTTATGTACTGTCAGATTGTTTTTCTGTGTGAAAGATATTTTTTCAGATGTTGTATTTTCTTGGTTATGACAACTCTTGTATTAAGTTACTGTTCTGTTTAAAGATACACATGGAGGTTTCCTGACTGAAGTAGCATGTTTTGATTTACGATTTACATACTATTGGATTTGTTTTTCTGTACTGAAGATACATTTCAAATTTATTTGCTTAGAGAGCTACGACAACTCTTGCATCAAGTTACTGATTGGTTTGACAGAGGGCGCACCTAACCTGTTTTCTGTGTTCTGTTTTTCTCAATGTAATGAATATTACTTGTTTTACAAATCATAATTTATGTGTTGTTATATATTTCTTGTAACATTTCCTCTTTAAGTTGTGACACTCTTTGCATAATGTTGTAGAGGGCAACACTATATACTGTAAATCTTTCAAATTTTAATGTAGATTGCATATTAGATTTGGTTTTATACGCTATCATGTATAAAAAATAAAATAAAAAATAAACTTCATTTCCTTGCTGACCACGTCCTGTATTTTAGGTTAAACTTTATATTATGCCATCTAAAAAGTGTGATTTATTGTAACTTAAATGTTATAAAGGGGCGTTGGGTGCTATCCGCACACACGCAGCTAGATTTGTTAGCAAGAAATCAGTTTATGTTTGACATTCTACTTATGTACTGCCTACTTGATGTTAATTTGCAAAGTGCAAGTTTTGTGGGCCCACAAGGCTTGGATTCATGGTATGATACTGTGTTGTATTTCTTCTCTTCATACTGTGATAGCCTATACGTCTGAATATTGTCAATTACGTTTTTCAATTTTTGTATGACATCTAGAAGCAGATTTTGTGTTCTTTTGACTTTTTTGCAGCACTGAGGATGGTCAGACACTGAGCGAAATCGATCTGTATTGTATATAAAAATAAAGATTTCAATGCGGCCAAAGCTGGTTTTTCCAATTTTAATAATCTTCGGTTTGTTGACTGCTTTACCTTTAAGAAACAACGTTCCTGAATAGAAAAGCGACGTCTTTCTGACAAAGGGCAGGTCTTCCAGTGATTCCTAGCCATTTTTATTTTTAATAGAAAGTTAAATTATTCATTAGAAGCCTCTAAGTTACAAGATAATTGTAAATAAACTATCCTGTGATGTAACGTTTCGTATCGTGTCAGGGATTTTAGGAAACTTAAGTATGACAAATGTGGAGTTTTTTAAAGTTATTGGGTATTTTTATGGCACTACATACGTTCCCGACTGAACAAGGTACGTCAAAATCAATTTAAACGGTACTATTCCCGTTCATCCAATACGGTATTCAGAAATGTAGTTTGCCGGCCGCTTGGTGCGTTGCTGTCGCAGTGTATAACAAACATCTGCGGGAGTGTCGTGACTGTATATGCTAGACTGTGGTAAAACGTTGTTTCGGATATCGGTTGACATTAGCAGTTCGTAAATTTATTAATTCTAAACACGGGGGTTGTCCACAAAGTAAGATCCGTTTCTATTTCTATCCGCGTCAGCACTACGATCGCAATTCCGAGCATGCGCGGCAGTTACTCTGACTCAAGGAGAAGACATGTACGTCATTTTCAGATCGCTGCTGTCGACGTGTGCCTTGTAGCACTTCTTTATAAAGTCAGCCGTAAATGAAAATGCCTCCACGTGTTAAATCAGATCTTTGATTCGTTTTCTAAATGCAAAGAAAGTAAACCAAAGGAAATTCATCGGCATATCTGCGAGGTTTACGGACAAAATGCTATGAGTGATCCAATGGTTACAAGATAGGTCAGACTGTTCAGTGAAGTTTTCCTGATTGTTGGGCATCCATCAGAAATTCCCCATACTTAGAACCAGTTATTTATAAAATCACATGTGACAACTGTAACAGCTTTCACATTTGTCAGGCCGGACGTAATTGACTTACAAGATATCGTGAACACGTAAGAATAAGTGAAAACAACCAATCTAGTTTCTATTTACATCTCAGAAACGAAAACCATTCAGCACTTAACATCGAAAACGCACTTACGATATTACATAAAATACCAAAGGGAATAGAAATGAATATTTTGGAAGAATTTGAAATAAATGTTCACACTAAAAATTATCCGAACGAAATACTTAATTTTTATGTTTGAAATCAGTGTGTTCATTATCTGGTTAATTTTATTGACTTTATCGATGAAAAGGCTCAGAAGCAAAGATATGCTAAATGACCAGAGGTAGCTAAAAAACGAAATAGCCTCTCTGACCAATGTCAACGTTAAAAAGTCTCTGATAACTGAGTCGATTACTATACGTGTGTAAACATATTTGGCAGAGCTGTTGTAATTACGCAAAATATAAAAGTTTCTTTAATTTAAAGTTTTAGCGTAAAAAGCTGCATAAAACCTGTCAGCTAGAAAACGTATCCAACTACGAAATACGTGAATATTTCCATACAGTTTATACAACAGTTATGCCAGATGGCGGCATATAACGTCCAAGCATCGTAGACGTAAATTATAAGGAAACTTTATAACAAAGAATTATATATATTTTCGTATTATTTGATTTGTAATTAATTAATGTAATTCTTATATACGCAGTTGTTTGATAATGACAAAATGTTGAAACAGCTGTAGCGCTATTGAATAAAATATAAGCAGTAATCCGGAACTTTCATTATCATTTTCAGCGAAGGACAATAATGCACGACCTCCCACGGGACTTCTACTGGGACGTGTTTGATCATCCTCCGTATAGCCCGGACCACGCTCCTTCCGACTTTCATCTCTTCTTACACCTAAAATCTGCCCTTGTGGTCAACACTTCAACCACGACCACGAGCTGGAACAACGTTATCACATGGTTGAATACACAGGCGGCAATCTTCTATGAAGAAGGCATACAGAAACTTGTGGCACGCTGTGAAAAGTGCCTACAAAATTTCGGAAGCTACGTAGAAAAATAGTTTAACATTTGTAGATTTTTGTACAATGAATATTTTTTCTGTATTCGAACACGTTTGTTTTATATAATCAAACGGAACTTATTTTGTGGACATACGTCGTATTAAGACATGTGGACTGTTAAAGGGCAGAGACATAAATTCAATGGCGAAGATTTGTGCTTGAGCGGGATTCGAAAATTCAAATGTTTGTATAGCTTATGGCACTTAACTACGGGGTCATCAGTCCCTAAACTTACAAACTACTTATGAACTAGCTAACACTAAGGACGGCACAAATATCCATGCCCGAGCGGGGATTCGAACCCCCGACCGTAGTGGCCGTGCAGACCGTGACTATCACAAGTTGATCGTTGAGTTCTTGCCTTTTTTTTAGAGGCTAATCAGCTCTCTCTCTCCGAACGCACCTAGCCACCGCGCCGACAAACCACTTCGGCTACCTAGGCACGCCCAAATCCTCGCACCACTACCGTACTTACACCTGACCATTATTTCCTCTTGATCGCGGCTTGAACTGCATTCATTTCCGAAAGAGCACAGACTATATTGAAAGGAGTACTTAATATAATTTTCACTTAAGTTTACTTATCATTCTGGCTTGAGCATATTTTGTTATAGTAACTTAAGCTCCAATTCTGTAGAAAAGAAATTTATGTAATGTTTTGTATCGTTTTATTAATCGATCATTTGCATATCTCTCATGTAAACCAAATACTATGTGTCATGCAGTTGTTGCGTTAAGAGAGTCGTTATGTGACTGTCGTGAACTACAGTCGATGAGTAGGAGTCGTCGCGGAACTGTCGAGTAAGACAGTCGTTGTGTAAGACTCGAAGAGTAAAAATCGGAAAGTTTCAGGCTTTAGCCGTTTTGAAGAGTCGCAGTCAAGTCTGCAGATCGTAATTTTTGTAAGGAAACTGATGTCAATGAATACTGTCACTAATAAGGTAAAACTTGTACATTTCTGTTGTTACGAATTGTTGTTTGTACTTGAAGTATTGTAGTTGGTGTTTGTCTTTTGCTAATTAATACTGTTAAGGGCAGCTTGCATTCATCATTTAACCCTGAGTCATTTTACCAGTTCCTCTTTCCTTTCACCAATTTGAAAGCAAAAAGCTGCCACAGCCAACACATTGTCGTCTGAGCTCGACATTTTCATATGTAAACAAACTGATAAGCAGATATACGGGATTCTGTGGGAAGTGGAGCGAAGTTGTTTTATATTGAATGTCAAATACTTCATTACAAGGTTATTAACCTTCAATAGCCCAAAAAGAAAATGTTCTTACATTGGCTGAACAATCAACATTGTGCCCTACCATTTCATTTTATCGTGCCCTTTAACTGAGCAGAGCTTTAAAATAAAGGCATTACAAGAAAATTGTAAATGGTAATTTTTAAACAACAAATTAACAGATTTTTAATATCTGGAACACGGTACAGTGCACTTAACGCTTTTACTGTTTGTTATCAGGTTATAGATCTTTCAGTTATTGCCCAAGGGTGCAGTGCTTCGGCCACTTAGGAAAATTAACAGTTCTAACAGAAATTTACACAGCTAGTTCGTCAAAGCTTGCCGTTAAACTTTAACAAGCTAACTCAGTTCAACCAAAACTTCACGAGAACATCAGATAAATATTTTAAAAGCTCATACAGAAAATTAACTGCTTCTATTCTCATGCAATATTTATTTTAACAGTTTGCCACAAAAAATTCAATCAACACCTTATCATGAGAGCTCTCAGTGATATCCGTAATTATTACTCTGCCAATGTAAGGAACTTTCAGCACTACAAACAATAGCACACAGCGAGATGTTACAGTAACAAAAACCTGATTAAAGTAACACATACAAACTAAGCTGACTTAAAATCACTTATCCGGCCTCGGTGGCCGAGGAGACTGAGGCGCACCAGTCACGGTCTGCACGGCCACTACGGTCGGGAGTTCGAATCCCCCCTCGGGCATGGATATTTGTGCCGTCCTTAGTCTTAGCTAGTTCATAAGTAGTTTGTAAGTTTAGGGACTGATGACCCCGTAGTTAAGTCCCTTAAGCTTTACAAACATTTGAACATTTGAATTTAAAATTACTTAACGTCTACCCACATCTACCCCTCGTTACAGGACTGAATTCCAGATCGACAAATGTTGTCCAACGAAGACAGCAGGTAACAGTTCGTGCCTTATCTCCGGCCAACCAAACGACTCACTCCTTACTGGTGCTGTCCGTTCTCCCCTCTTATAAAACTTCTCAGCAGTTCCAGCAAATGAATATATTACTTGATTGGGGCGAATTCGGGTTTCAAAAGTTGCAAGGCGACATACCGTCAATCTACACAGGATGGCTGCCACAGCGTGCCGACGTCTTGCTCGGAACTCCCGAAGGTTTCTGTCGATGCATCACACATGAACGTCCCTCTGCCCTTCGCGGCTGTCCAAGACCATTCCCGCTCGCTAGGCGTTCCGGTCACCAACTTCCCGCATGCGCAGCGCCACTTCCTTGCTCGCCAGAGAGACTCTTTTTCTTTCCTCGCCCGCCTTACACGCCTCTTAAGGCCAATTTACACTATCCGTCACGTCAACGTCACGCCACGGCACCGACACGTCAAGTTGTATTCACACTGTCCGTCAGTGTCCGTCACGTCAATTGCCGATCTCAATACGCGATGTTGAAAGTGAGTTTATGAGTAGCGATCTGTTATGTAGAAAGTCATAGTTTAATACTAGAATTGAAGGAACAACAACGCTAAATATTATTGACAGCCAAATAAAACTTTACAGTGTACGTTTTTGGCCAACTTACTGGGAGGACTGAAACAACATTTCAAAACATCAACATCTATTTTCAAGCGAAAAAATGAACATATGAATACATCAAATAACATTAGGGCACGAATAGCGCCTGTTTACTTTATCCATTACAATTTGCCCGTTGACGTTGTTAATACCGTCGTAAACAACTGAATTTTTGTCTTTCGTTAGAACTGACTTTTTCATTTTGAAATGTTATTTAATGAGAAATGTGTAATCAAATTACAATCTTATTCTAATAAACAGTTTGCTTCAGTCTTTTCTGTTAAAATGTTAAATAACATTAATCATTTTTTGGTTTCATATATATCCGACCTCGATTTTAGGGGGACCCTCAAAAATTGACAAAAACATTTAAGTCGTCATGAAACATTTGAGATTTAGCCCTGAAACGAAGTATGATAACAAAATAAAGGCGAATAAGACACATTTTCATATAAACAGTGCAATCGTCCACTGCAACATTTAATTCGCGTGACGAAAATAGGTTGACTTCCGTGTTAACAGACGACCGTTCCGTCAAAACATTCTTCGCGAGAAACTTTGACGTGACGTTGACGTGACGTGACGGTCCGTGACGGACAGTGTGAACGCCGCTATTATAAATACATTGCGGAATGTTCTGACGGACGGTGACGTGACGTGACGGACAGTGTGAATTGGCCTTTATCGAGTGCACCAAAGAGCTTCGATCAAATGGCCGCAGTGAGTCCATGGCAAAGGAACACTCGAACCATGTAACATGGTTCACAATCGTTGCTTGTACAAGCATGCTAGGGCCGTGTAGGTGCGTGAGCAATATGTGCGTGCTTGTGCATGCTTGTCAAGCACGCTAATACGTGTGTGGCTGTCTTTACGTCTTTGTGCGCGTTGAGGAAGAATTTTGTTCTTGATGCAGTATACTCATTCAGCGTTAGCGTTCAGGAGAGCTAGGAACCAAGGCGGTGAAACACTTGTATTAAAGCACTGGATATACCGAGCTGAACAATCCGCCATTTTGAATCCCAACCGACGGCAGTGTTGTATGCTTTATTGTGCGGCGAAGGGAATCAGCGAATATTTTGTGATTTCATTGTTTCACAGTGTGAAATAGTTAATTGTGCTGCTCCAAACTGCTCAGACATGGTGGCTACAAGTTTTATCGGTTTCCTTCAAACATAGATCGGCGTAAAAGATGGCTTGTATATTCCAGGCGCCAAGTATGGACGCCAAAATCGAAGAACTATCTGCGCAAACAAAACCTTTGTTTTATTTGTATTAGAAACAGTTAAGCTCACAGAGAGGTTGTAATGAAAATACAGGCCTCTACATGTAAGCAATGGTTTAGGCTATTTTAATTTTCCATCAGATTGTTAATGTAAGACGACATACAGTGTGTTTAAAATAAACTAGTTTTCTTGATTTTATGTAGACCAACTAAGGAGTTATCCTAAGGCCGTTAATTGTATTTTAAGTGATGCATGAGTACAGTTGGCTTTACCCAGCTAGTGGTTTTATATTATTTGGCATTAGTTCAGTGTTTAAATGTGACTCTCAACACGAGAATATGTAGGCCTAAACCAGACTGTTAACAGGATGTCTGAAAAAACAAATAATAATAAATTGAACTTCGTAAAGAATGCGAACAGGAAAGAAGTCCTACATGAAAGACATTAAATTAAAAACTTAGCATGCAACATTTTATTTAGATGAGCATGCTAAAGGAGAGACTTTATTTAGTCGTTATCCAATGAAACCAGACGTTCATAGTTATTAAACACATTTTTGACGTAAAATCTACTCTGAAATATGGCGTGTGTAAAATATGCGGGACATTAGAGGGGGAATATGGAAAGTGCGGTATCGCAATTTAACAATATTCTGTAATTGTTTTCGAAAGCAACTCTTAGTTAGCGTAAACGTATGTGGGCGTACCATTTATAAACCAGAAAATATGATAATTGTAACGTATTTTAACTGTACGTAGTAAATTTTTAGAACGGCAAAATATGCCTTGATTTGCAATGTAAGTGAATGTATCATATCTCTAAATATCCATGTAACCACTAACTTTAAGTGGCTTGCCTCTTAAGCAAATAGATTTACTATGCTGTAATATTTCTGCGTTAGGAAAGTATGTTCAATCGCCTTAAAAGCATATTAAAAAGCGTAAGTGTGCCGTAGCCTTTAAATGCGCGCCTTCAACGTGGGATTCAAAATGGCGGATTGTTCTGCTTGTACTATACAGTGCTCTAACTTGTATGGTGACGTCACCAGCAGACGGCAGGTGAACAGCAGCGCTGGTGTCGTCACCCGGGCGTCGGGCCGGCGGTTCCGTTAGCAGATGCTGGGCCCACACACGCCCGCGCGCTCCGTTCTGCGAAGGCAGCGGCAGCGGCAGCCGAAAAACAGCGCGTCGCTCTTCTTGTAAGGCGACAACGGGACCGCGCGCCGGGGATCACTCGGCAGGGCGGCGCGGGAGCGCAAACAGACGTTCTGCACTGATAGGCGCGCATAATGCCGCGCAAACACACGCCGTTAGCCGCCGCGGCCGCAAGAAGCGCCGATATTAATCCACGTCTGCCCACGCAGCCGGCCCCGGCTCTTTTGTGTAAACAGGCGGAAGTGTGTGCGAGAGCGCGCCAGCGTTTTTACCCAGCCCATATTTATCGCCCTGTGCCACTTGCCCGTTCTCCTCGGTCCATTCACACACAGCGTTCCGTAAATCCCATCATTTACGTGAGCATTCAGAGAGTGTCTCGTGGAATCACTGGCTCTGAAAGCGCTGGGAAGTGGGTTCGGCCGCCTAATCTCTTTTCAGCCTCGCCGCACAATGGCCCCCCTTTCCTCGCGTTGTTTCTAAGCGGTATTTGTTGAGGGCAGGACGCAGTAATCACTGTATACCAGTGCTTTCCAAACTTTCCCTCGTGGCGACACTCTTTTACAGCTTACAGTTTTGCGCGACACCCTTTCACTAATGTAAATACTTAACACGAATTATTTACAGACGAATGGAAAAACTTGTGGAATCCAACCTCGGGGAAGATCAGTTTGGATTTAGGAGAAATGTAGGAACACAAGAGGCAATACTCACATTACGAATTATCTTAGAAGATAGGCTAAGGAAAGGGAAACCTACGTTTTTAGCGTTTGTCGATTTGGTGAAAGCTTTTGACAATGTCGACTGCAATACACTCTTCCAGATTCTGAAGGTATCAATGTTTAAATGTTTGTGTTGCTTATGGGACTTAACTACGGGGTCATCAGTCCCTAAACTTACAAACTACTTATGAACCAGCTAACACTAACAACGGCACAAATACCCATGCCCGAGGGAGGATTCGAACCCCCGACCGTAGTGGCCGTGCAAACCGTGACTGGAGCGCCTCAGTCCCCTCGGCCACCGCGGCCGGCCTGAGGGTATCACGGGTAAAATATAGGAAGCGAAGAGCTATATTCAACCTAAACAAAAACCAGACAGCGGTTATCAGAGTCGAAGGGCAAGAAACAGACGCAGAGGTTGGGAAGGGAGTAAGACAGGGTTGTAGCCTTTCCCAAATGTTGTTCAATCTGTACATTGAACAGGCAGTGAAGGAATGGGAGGATAAATTTGGAGAGGGCATTAAAATCCAGGGAGAAGAAATAAAAACATCGCGGTTTGCTGATGACAGTAATTCTGTCAGAGACCGCAAAAGATGTGGAAGAGCAATTGAATGGATTGGACAGTGTCTTGAAAGGAAGATATAAGATGAACATTAACAAGAGTAAAACGAAGGTAATGGAATGCAATGTCAGAAAATCAGGCGATGCTGGAGGAATTATATTAGGTAATGAGACAACAAAAGCAGTAGATGAATTTTGTTATTTGTGTAGCAAGATAACTTCCGATGGCTGAAGTAAAGAAGACATAAAATGCAGAATGGCTATCGGAAGAAAAGCGTTTCTGAAGAAACGAAATTTCTTGACATCAAATATTAGTTTAAATGTTAGGAAGTCCTTTCTGAAATCATTTGTCTGGAGTGTAGCATTGTATGGAAGTGAAACGTGGACGATAAGAAGTTCAGATAAAAAGATGATAGAAGCTTTCGAAATGTGGTGCTACAGACGAATGATGAAAATTAGATGAGTAGATCACGTAACTAATGAGGAGGTGCTTAAGCGAATCGGGGAGAAAAGAAGTTTCTGGCATATTCACTAAGAGAAGGGATAGATTGGTTGGACACATTCTGAGACACCAAGGAATTGTGAACTTAGCTTTAGAAGGAAGTGTGTGGGGTAAAAATCGTAGAGGGGAAACCCAGGGACGAATATAGTAAGCAGATTCAAAAGGATGTAGGTTGCCGAACGTATTCTCAGATGAAGAGACTTGCATAGGACAGGGTAGTGTGGAGAACTGCATCAAACCAGTCTGCTGACTGAAGTCCACAAGAACAACATGGTAGAAATTAGATGGTTCTAGTGGTGGGGGGGGTGGGGGGGACGAAAATGAAGTATCGCTTGAATGTAGTTTGTAAACGAAACTGAAATCCTCGTACGCATTGACATGTTTAATGTTGATCCTGACTGCAGCAATTACGTACACTCACCGCAAGAAAAGGAAACATTAGGAACTACGGAGATGTGCAACAGAGTAACTCCGCAGACAATAATACCTAACTCACACGGTAACAGTTGCTTCTTCTACATGCGACCCAACTTCCGAAACACGAAAACTGAATTCCGGAAACCGTTTTTCGCTGTCGTGTGTACATGTCAGGGCTAGATACGGTTTTGCTGGATCGATTGAAAACGGCATCTGAAAATTAGCTGCTCGGATTTCTGATTTAGACAGCACAGTGGCTGTTCTCTTTCAGTTCAATATTATCACATTATTTTCAGAAATAAAGACGATGTATTTATTACAAGTGATAAATTATTATTTAAGTTCTATTGTTAGGTTCTTGTTTCACAACGACCTCGGAAGCCCCGAAATATTCGGAAAAAATGGATAAATATTTGTTACATGTCATTTCTGCTTCAAATGTTTGTCAAGCTTATGGGACTTAACTACGGGGTCATCAGTCCCTAAACTTACAAACTACTTATGAACTACTTACGAACTAGGACGGCACAAATATCCATGCCCGAGGGGGGATTCGAACCCCCGACCGTAGTGGCCGTGCTGACCGTGACTGGAGCGCCTCAGTCACCTCGGCCACCGCGGCCGGCTCATTTCTGGTCCCAGAATCTCTTACATATAGGAAACTGAGAGAGGAAAAATATTAACGCATACCAGGGTTCGAACCAACGATCACTGCATTTAAAATACTACTCTCCGTTAATCACCCGTCCATACTCCATACAAAACGTCGCTACTGAATAACTTTAGGCAGTGGACAATTGTGACTTCTTTTACAATCTATGACAGCTTTTGCAGCCATGTGTCATTGTTTGACATTTAATTGTAAGAAACGCTACCGAGGATGACGTGGCTTTGATAAATTCATTAGACGTAATGTAGACTACAATGAAGGTTCGTTCAAGCAGCTGCCAGTTCCAGCAAACTGCGCATGGGAAGAGCTGTTATCGAGTATCAGTAGCAGCTCTGCGCATGCGCAGTTTGCTGGAATCTAGCAACTGGCAGCTGCTTGAACGAACCCTGAGTGTCTACTGCTGCTGAAGCAGAGCTGCAGCCTAGCGGCTGAGCACGCAATTAATGTGCACCGATCACTCCTTTAATACGTGACCTGTGGTGCACTGAATGAAGTGAACGATGATTAGCTGATGCGAGTCTTCAGGGTAGTATAAAGAGAAGGATATTTTGTGTTATTTTATGACAAGTTTTTATGTTTAGAGTCTAAATTTGATACTAATAGGTGACACCCTAGGGTGTCGCGTCACCCAGTTTGGAAAGCTCTGCTGTATATAGTCTCATGTACGTGTTTCATGACAATGACAGAGGGTGGAATCGGATACCGATTCATGGCCTACTCCTTGAGAATAGCACCATCGACGAAATAAAAACGAAGGCTAACAAGGGACGGAACGCCTTTGAGTTGAACCCTCGAAACCTCACGAAATAATCAGGGGGGAAAAAACTCATCAAGAGTCATTTCCTTTCCGAATGTTTCATTCTAATGAAAGTCACGTTTCAGTACAGACACAGAAAGTAACAAAGTGTTGTTGTTGTTATCTTCAGTCCGACACTGGTTTGACGTAGATGTCCGCGCTGCCTTGTACTCTTAATGACATTTCATCTCTGACTGCCGACGGCAAACCACATCCTTTTGAACCTACTTCCTGTATTCGTCTCTCGTTTTCCCGCTCCAATTTTCACCCAACCCACTACCTTCCAATGCTCAACAGGACGATTCCTTGATGTCTCAGAATGTGTCCTGCCAATCAATCCTTTCTCTTAGTCATGCAAAAAATTCCTTTTCTCCCCAATTCTGTACATTACCACCTCACTATTAACACGATCTGCATCTACATGGGATACTCTGCAAATCACATGTCACTGGCAGAGGATTCATAGAACCACCTTTATACTATACATCTACCATTCCATTCTCCAATACCACGCGGGAAAAAAGAACTTTTGGCTCATTCTTTTAAGGGTTCTGCCAATAAAACGCAGTGTCTGGTTTGCCTTTCCTACGACATTATCTACGTGTTCTTTCCAGTTTATGTCTGAAGTAATAGTAATTCACAGGTCTTTTGTGGAGCTTACGGCCTTCAATATTGATTGATTTATTTTGTACACAAAGTTTAACGGATTTATTTTCGTACTCATATGGACGACTTCACACTTGTCATTATTTAGAGTCAATAGCCAATTTTTATACTATACTGATATTTAGATCTTTCTGCAGTTGGTTTTGATCTTCAGATGATTTTACTAGACGGTAAATGACGGCATCATCTGCAAACAACCTAAGAGAGTAGCGAGCCAGGGTGTGCGTCGGTCATTCAAAAGTGCCACGTTCCCCCTTCAAAATGTCCTCCGCATTCGGGGACGAAGCTTTGGGTTTCCATAATAAATCCACAAGACCACGACATAATAGCCGGGAAATTTGTAGTAATTTTGGAATCTTAATAATCTGGGACGATATTCCATAACCACAAAATTCGATTAAAAGTCTTTTGTGAGGTACGATGTCAATAGCTTTCTGGAAATCAAGAAACATGAAATCAACTTGCTCTCCCTTGTCGATAGCACTCATCACTTCGTGCGAGTAAAGACCTAGTTGTGTGCTACATGAACAAGAGGTAAATAAGTGAAAAATCGGTCCATCAAATTCGTTGTTCCTGTTGGCAATGCATCGAACAACTTCAGTAGCACTTTTACTCCCATATCAAGTTTTTCAGGAATAGGTGTGATCTCCAAAATAATCTATGTCCACACCCATACATAACAAAATCTAAGGAGTGTCCACAAGTTGAGGTTTCCCCTCTTACATATTGTTTCATTCGGACTTGCCCATGGAATGGCAGCTTTTGTTCGTCAACATAAACCATTTTTGGGCGAGGATGCTACAGACATACTTTTCTAATCATTTAAACATTTGTCTTACTTTTCAGTATCTGTCATTTATCTTTTTATTGTCAATGACAGCATTGTCATTATTAACCTTGAGAGACACTCTGAGGCAGTACAAACGATCTCTGCAGATGTTTTGTGCAACCACTGGATATCAGATAAGTTGGGTTGTTACGTTGATTGGGGTTGGGTTGTTTGGTTGGGATAGAGTAACTAAACTACTGAGGTTATCAGTCCCCCGGTCGCGAGGGGAAGGAGTGAGGATAGGAAAGGAGGGGAGGGGAAAGGAAATGCAGTCCGGGAAGTAAAGAAGGAAGGAAGACTGCATTAGCTCGGGGCCCCGTGCTCGCCACGCAACGTACTCACGAAAGAACTGTGAGCCCCCAGGGGGGACCTTTTGTTGCTAACATGTCCTAAGCTTAGAAAAACCAAAACGTGAAGTGACAATTCTTGCATCCAAATATTTCATTATTTCATATAAGGTGGTGTCATACTTGTTTTCCTTGCCATATTGCGCAAATCATCATTTAAATACTTATTAAAATATTCTAACGGCTTCCTAGCTCCTGTACTGTCAGAGCCTGAGTCATGTGACGTCATGACAACATGTACGTCAAGATACTACATGAAATTTTAAAATATAAAGAACAATATCTATTAAAATTATTGTTTTGCAATAATTAACACTCATGTTTATTAAAACTACTGAAACATAACGAACTCTTGCGTCAGCGTTGTGTTGGATCTCTAGGGTATGGAGTTTCATGAATTTGTGTTGGTGTACTGAAGTTTCACTGTCTGAAAGTTCAGATTGTATGAGTTTCGATCCATGATTGTGAACCAGCGTCTTCATCATTATTGTCATGATCAGTTCCGATATCATAAAAATTAGCGTCAAAGACCTCACCTAGAAGCTGAGCAATTTCTGAATCAGGTTGACCTGTCAATATATTAAATTTTCAGTTTTAATTCATGTTCGTGAAGTTTCATTTGTACTGGAAGCGTTAGTAATGTCTACCAAATTATTAAAACCGTGAAATACTGATTGGGACAATAACGCATTGAATCGTTTCATTGTGGGAATTGCTCTCAGGACTTCCAGTGAACTCTGTACTGTTCACTGTTGTCACAGGATATTTATGTGACATATAATTAATACTATTAATATTTCTACAAATGGTACATTATTGATCATCCATCATTACACGTATCCCCGGTTCTAATTAGGAAATATGAGCTAGTTGTCTGGACTTTTACGTGTTAATATTACGTTGCGAAACTGCAGATTATTTATATTTTAATGAAGTTGTTACTTCCTATCACAGGCCGTCAAGATCTGCAATTCGTGTGTGATGACGTTAATAGAAGTGGTAGGTTCATACGTCAGTTACCTACCAGCGGTACAGAGAGAATATCGTGGACCATTGCACTCGCTTACAGATTTTAAGGTGTATATATATATATATGTGCCTGTGCTATTGGTTCAGTCTTTTATCGACTTTCTAGCAAACTTGACCCATTTCTGCGATATTAATAAAAACCTCTTCGTTTTTTCAGGTAAGTGAGTGCGCTGCAACAGTTGGTGGTTTGGTGCAGTTGGCTCTATGCAAGTGACCCTCTCACTTGCAGTCTACGGAAACGTAAGTGCAGTTTTTTATTCTGAGTTGAAGTGTGTAACAGCTTCTTCACCTATCCAATAAGATATTCATGTTTCCGTCACATAACCAATTCCAATGCCTTAAACGATGGGCAGCTTCCTGGCTGAGTTGATGAAGTTCGGTCTTTCCTCCGAAAATATCACAATAGTCAGTAAGTATGTGGGCCATACTTAGTAAGTCAACTCCACAGTCACAGGATTGATCATCTGCGTGTCTTCAGTTTAATTGCCAATAGTTGCACCGACCAACATCAGTACGGAAGCGGTTGGTCGAAAACAATTCCCTCCTGGAAGGGCGTATTCCTTGAAGTTTCTTCCAGGGATCGTCTATCCAGATGTTTTGTCCATTAAACGAATCCAAAGTTCTTGCCCAGTTGAATTTATGCGAGAAGCTACTTCCACGTAGTTGGACTGCTGTTACAAGAGGTGGTTGTGTACGTGATTTCAACCGGCTTACCTGTTGCGGAAAGTCATTCAAAATAGGAAGCTTTGTAGTGGACAATATCTTGCAATAGTCTCTCATTAAGGCTTCGCTATCAGGAGGAGCGATTATATATAGTACTGGGCGGCATTGAAGGGGTGGGGCCATCAGAATGCCAATGATAAACTCCATTGCGCAATTTAACTGTATGTCAACTTATCTCACATCAACACTGTTGAGACGGACAAGAGCACAGTATTGAACGGCTGAGTGAATTACAGACAAAGCCGTTGTGCGGAAAACCTTAGCATCGGCACGCCAATTTCATCCTGTTAAGTGCTGAAAAATGTTATTTCTATTTTTCACTTTGACTGCTCCCTATAGAATAAGTGACGACAAAGTCGGCTTGTCTGACATATCAGATTAATATCTGGCTCGTGTTATATCATTCAGTATGTTTTTATTCTGCATAAGCCACTGTGAGGTACACGGCAATGCGTTACTTATAACAGACCTCCTCAGCATCATTTGACTGATAACCATGGAATTTGGCATGTGTATTTTAACACGAATTATTTACAGAAGAATGGAAAAGTTGGTAGAAGCTGACCTCGGGGTAGATCAGTTTGGATTCAGGAGAAATGTAGGAACACGGGAGGGAATCCCCACTTCACGACTTATCTTAAAATATAGATTAAGGAAAGGGAAACCTACATTTCTAGCTTTGGTAGATTTGGAAAAAGCTTTTGACAATGTTGATTGGAATAGATTCTTTCAAAATCTGAAATCAACAGGCGTAAAATAAAGGGAACGGAGGGTTACTTACAACTTGCACAAAAACCAGACAACAATTATCAGAGTTGAAGAGCATGAAAGGGATGCAGAGATTGGGAAGGGAGTAAAACACGTTTGCTCCAATGTTATTCAATTTGCACGTTGAGAAAGCTATAAAGTAAATCAAGGAGAAATTTGGAGAAGGAATTAAAGTTCAGGGTGAAGAAATAAAAACATTAAGTTTTACCGATGACAATGTAATTTTCTCAGAGATCGCAAAGGACCTGGAAGAACAGTTGGGATGGACAGTGTGTTGAAGGGTGAAAATAAGATGAACATTAACAAGGGTAATGGGATGCAGTCTAAGAAAATCAGGTAATGCTGAAGGAATTAGATTAGTTTGCGAAGCAATAAAGATGGTAGATGAGTTTTGTTACTTGGGCAGTAAAATAATACACTATGGTCGCAGTACAGAGGATACAAATGCAGAATGGCAATAGGAAGAATAGCGTTTCTGAAAAAGCGGAATGTGTTTACACCCTATATTAGTTTAAATGTTAGGAAGACCTTCCTGAAGGCATTTGTGTGGAGTGTTGCCTTGTATGGGAGTGAAACACGGACGAGAAATAGTGCTGACAGTAAATGTGGTCTTACAGAAGAAGGCTGAAGATTAAGTGGGTGGATCGCGTAACTAATGAGGAGGTACTGAACAGAATTGAGAAGAAAAGGAATTTCTGGCATACCTTGACTAAGTAGAACACTATGGCACAAGGTGCCTTGGACATTGTGCAATACTGGTACAGAAAACGGGATCTGGGGGTTAGTCCTAAGAAGACTGTTGTTGTACCATTCACAAGGAAGCATATCCAACATTCAAGTTGGAATCTAAAGCTTTACAATGAAGCGCTACCTGTGAAGGGGACAGTGAAATATCTAGGGGTTACCCTAGATGAGAAACTGACATGGACCCCTCACATTAGGAATATTTGCTCCAAGGCAAAAGGTACTCTTGTAAGTACCAGGAGAGCTTGTGGCAAAAATTGGGGCCTGAGCCCCAAGGGTATGCACTGGATATACACCACGGTGATTAGACCCAGGATCACGTTTGGGGCGGTCGTGTGGTGGAAGAAGGTAGAACATCAGGTTGCTGCTAAGGAGCTTGGTAAGGTACAGAGATTAGCCTGCTTAGCCATAACAGGCGGAATTAGCAGCACACCAACTGCTGGGATGGAAACCATGCTGGATATGCCCCCATTACACCTTTGGGTCAAGATGGAGGCAGCGGCTGGTGCATACAGACTCAAAACTGGCAACAACTGGAACTCTTTGGGATATCCAGAATCACACACTAAAATAGTGAGAGGTAAATATAGGAAAGGTTGGAGAAATGCCAGCCGACTATATTATAACCCCATACTGCTTCAACATGCCTTTCAATATAACAATTGGAAGTTGGGAGCAGTGGGAGAAAATAGTTCCACACCGTAAGGGGGACATTGTCTGGTTCACTGACGGGTCAAAATCAGACCAAGGCGTTGGGGCTGGGGTATATGGGGTGCAGCCAAGACTGGAGGGCGTCATCTCTCTAGGGAAACTGGCCTCAGTATTCCAGGTCGAAATCACTGCCATCAGGGCGTGTGTGGAGGAGAATTTGCGTATGTGCTACAAAGATCTAGCATCTATATCAATTCAGACAGCCAGACAGCCCTGAGATCACTGGCAGCTCCTGCAACAAGGTCTAAAATTGTTGCAGAATGTCACAGGGTTTTGGTGGAGCTAGGGGAAAGCAATAGCGTAAACCTATTGTGGGTCCCTGGCCACTCGGGGATCAGTGGCAACGAACATGCTGACAGATTAGCCAGGATGGGGGCAGAAACTCCATTTATTGGACCGGAACCTGTCCTGACAATCACCAAGGCAATTGGAGCTACGTAACTGGCTCAGAAGACAGCATGTAGAATATTGGACCAAAGTCTATCAACAAAAACATGGCAAGGTAATGATGCCAAAGCCATGTTTTAAAAGAAGCTCTGCCATCCAGGGCCTGAACAGGAGAGAGATTACTCCTGGTTGGATTGCTGACAGGCCATGGGAATTCCAAAAAACACCTACATACAATGGGAATAACAGAAGAGGACCCTAAATGTAGGATCTGTGATGACTGAACTGGTAAAGGGCCTCCTTGCACTGTTCAAGGGCATTGGTTGGCTTTACTAGATTTACTAGATAAAGTTAGTTTCGGTACGGGCAATGGCGGGTTGGACCAAGACTGTTTTGGCTTCCCTGAAAAAATCAAATCAAGTAGAACACATTCTTAGACATCAAGAAATCGCGAGTTTAGCATTGGAGGGAAGTATGTGGGGTAAAAATCGCAGATGGAGACCAAGGGATGAATACAGTAGGCAGATTCAAATGGATGTGCGGTGTCGTTCTAATGAGGGAGTGAAGAGGCTTGCTTAGGATACAGTAGGGTGGAAGCTGCATCAAACCAGTAGAACAGAGCGAGGTGGCGCAGTGCCAACACACAGGACTGGTATTCCGTATGGTTCCTTTTCCACTCGTGACATGACCACGATGTCGACGAGACGGTAAACCCTAAACCCTAAACTTCCTTCTTCCTTTCTTTCAGGTATAAGTTATTTCTCATAAATGGGGGAAGTAGGAGATAGACGGAGAAATGGAGAGAGAGAGAGAGAGAGAGAGAGAGAGAGAGAGAGAGAGAGAGAGAGAGGCGATCACATGAAATCATCGTAAGGGAAAGCAAAAGGAAGATCTATAAGGATAGATCCTATAAAGATGAAGCGCGTGTGCAAAGGAAACAGAATATAATAGCGCAATCAATTGCATTGCAAGTAGACATGGAAAAATACATTGATTGAATTCAGAAACACGCAGCTAGTTTCTTATGAGATTGGCAAAGCGTAAGAGAATGTTCCGAGAACTTAAATGGGAATCCTCAGCATAGGACTCGGTTCTCGCGGAATCTTGCACGATAAATTCAGAGAACTTGTATTTGAAGGTAACTGCGCGACCATTACGCTACCAGGGACGTGTACCTCGCATAGTGAGATATGCATAACAGAGATTAGGGAGCGTGCAGTGGTATTTACCGTAAACAGTCTGTTTTCTCCACCGCGATACGCGAATGCAATAGGAAAGGCAACTGATATCATTAGCACGATGTAGTCTCCGATGTGCGTTGTACACTGACTTGCGGATTATTTACGTACAACGATATAAATACAGTGATAAGTGCAAAGGCAACGGCCCTATGCCACCGCAGGCAGTAGAAAAACAGTAGGACATTGAGACGAACACCTCTACGCTGGATCTGGACATATCACGCTGTAGCTGCGGAAACATTTCAACAGTAACGCTTCGTGGGTTAGGTAGACAGGTGACGACCATAGCATTCTTTACACTGCTAAGGCAAGCAGTGCAACCGGTTTTGACAATTATTTCATCGTAAGGTAGCCTTGTTCTGCAGCTCTAACACCCCATAACCCGTGCAAAGACTCCGTCTTGCCAAGGTAGCCACAGACTAGCAGCGCAGCTGCCGGTCGTATTATACATCTGCGAGTTTTTCCCGTACGTTCCGTGCACAGCCGCCTGTGATTACATACATGTACCCCAGCCGGTCATGTCGGCCGCACCGCGTTGTACGACTTGCATTGCGCTCGTCTCTAAGTAGTTTGCGCACCACGCCTGCTGCTATGCCATCCCAACACATCATGTCTGTGTTAGCTGGGTGCGTTCAAACACATTTCACTCCCCTGCGTGTTTACGTATGCCGCCAGTAGCACGTTTTGCATAGTGTTGCATTTCCACGTCTTCCAGAAGATACCATCTCCGTAGTAGTCATAACGCTTTCTTCCGACTGCAGAAAATTATTGTTGGCACAAAGCAATTGAAATTTGGGCCGGACTGGGAAGATGCGATGACTGTAAAAGTCGACCACTGTACGTAACAAGAGCTTTGTTTTATCACTAAAATTAGCATATAATGTCCGTGTGAACTACTGGTTACTCCCTGCTATAAAGCCATGTTCCCTGACCCAAACTGAGAACTGACTCGGTTCAAATTACTTCAATAACAGGAAGTTAATACTACAGTGGTCAATTACACATAGCAGCTCACATGTTATTACACACATACATTAATAAGCAAGCTACCACAATTAAAATTATCTTAGTAAGGTGGCTAAGAAAACATTTATGGTGCAACGGAATTTATACATAATAAAATTTGTAACTCATCTTGTTCTCAGCACTTGTGAAGAACAATATTAAATAAAAGAGGGAAGGTGCTCTAAAACTACAATTCATAGGCAACTTACGGCTTGTGCTGAACTTAAACTTGTTTATTCAGATAGAAAACAAGCAAAATTGGGAACCGATTTCGTTAACACAATAAAAATGCATCTCTTACATGGATTAATGGGGACGGTGCCCAGCCTACATTATACATGATTTAACGCTAATGGGGTGAAGGATTCACAAACAACACTCATTCGCTCACACACACGCAATGCCACAGCGAAACTCACCAAAATCAGCGTGCTGAGACGAGGCGGAAGCAGACGCCGCTATCGTAGGCGAAATTCAGCAAGTCGGAGGTAGCACAAAACACAATATACAAAAACACTTTCAAGCTGACTCTGGTCTGTCGTGCCTGTTTTGAGATGGTGCGTTTGTATAGCAAAGTTAAATTACATCTGAATTGGACCGCAAGCAAACACGCTCACACCGACACACGGCTACGTTACATGAACGCACTCCCCTGAAGGTGAAGTGGTTGAAAATCGGATTCATTATACAAAATCACGGTGGATTCTTAAGTTGCAATCTGTTAGAAATCGATCTAGGCACTGGTGTTATATGTGGCGTGAATTCAGGCGACTAGCTGCAAGCTCCGGAAGTCGGAACTCGGACCCACGTGGTTCCGAAAACCGATAGAATTGAATAAATTCAGTTTCCGAAAAATAAAGAAAATTAACTTCAGCATGCAGCCCATAGAAATGCTTAGAATTATATAAGGAAGCGAATGAAATACAGCTACACGCGATAGGGGGTAATTACAGAGACGGATGAGGTCCAGTCTTAGAAAAACCACAAAAATGAAATAATTACAAAGTCGAAAAAATAAAAATAAGAATTACGGCATGCAACCCATAGAAATGTTTAGAATTACATGAAGAAGCGAAAGAAATGCAGCTACACGCGATAGGGAACGATTACAGAGACGGACGAAGTCCAATCTCCAAAACTCGTGAAAGTGAAATAATTAGAAATTTGGAAAATAAGAATAAGAATTACGGCATGCAACCCATAGAAATTTTTTAGAGTTACATAAGGAAGCTATTGAAGGAGGTTGTACAAGGATCAGAGAGAATTACTGACAAAGACAGAGTGCGTACTACCAGTCGGAGAAGTAACAGCAAAATTAAAATAGGCGGGGAGAGAAGATCGCGAAATATTAATGGAAATCAGGATACCCGCATAGTTATTTGCCTGATGGGCATGGAACAAACAAGAGCGGAAGCTGAAGGCTTTGTTCTATGAACCAACCACGTGGAACACATATCACTCACGGAGGGAAACGATGAGAAGATTTTTTTTTTTTTTTTTACATGCACTGTACAAAAATGAACATATCACCTATTAGAAATCGGGCCCCAAATTTCTAGAAAGTATTTACACAGAGTTCATACACTACCGCATGATCACAAAATGTTTTAACATACCAGGCCGTTGTCAAACTGCAACTAGAATCACACCCACCCCGTTTATCTATTTGAAATCACTGAATTGAAAAACGAGAACACATTTCCTCACACGATCGGAGAAAATATTCCAAAAATTGAGTCTAAGTTCACGAGTCTAAGTTAAACGTGCTAAACAATGAAACGCTACCATCTCCAAAAACAAGAGCAGAACCAACCTTACCTCACCAGAAGACCACCACAGAAGGACCAGACCGAGCGGCCACGAGACGCGGGAAGCCACCGGCAGCCGGAAAATCCAAGATCAGCGGTGGTGGGGATGGAGAGACTTGCCCTAGAGAAGGCTCTTCAACTGTACTGTAACCAAAGGGTGTAGAAACATCTTTGGTAGCCTCAGCAGCTATCGACTCTGAGCCAGAGAGAACGATGCAAAGCGAGCTATCACCCCCCACATTCAGAGAGCCATAGATTCTTGCACATTCACTTAAAAGTAAGACAAGTACACATTCTCACAGGGACAGTGGCGTAGCGTAGAAGCCACATTTATGCCACATTAATTAATATAATAATAAATTATTAACATAACAAAATAAGAAAACCTAGCAATATTCAAAAATGTTCAAATGTTTGTAAAGTCTATGGGACTTAACTACGGGGTTATCAGTCCCTAAACTTACAAACTACTTATGAACTAACTAAGACTAAGGACGGCACAAATACCCATGCCCGAGGGGGGATTCGAACCCCCGACCGCAGTGGCCGTGCAGACCGTGACTGAAGCGCCTCAGTCCCCTCGGCCACCGCGGCCGGCCTAGCAATATTAACTAATATTTTAACACATGAAATAAAAATGCTATTCCTCAAGCCTTAAAAAGAGTGGGGTACAAGTTTTAACAAACTGATAATCTAGCGACATTAAATAAATTATAACATCACATAAATATACAAAAATATATGGAAGACGACAGACGGTCGTCTTTCAACTTCTAAGCTATCCGGATGTAGTGGGCAATTCAGCTGCATGGACTACTCTAACACAATCTCTGCCTCAAACTTTGCACTTATTCACACAAAGCTGAAATAATTCCCCTGCACAACATCCTCTTTAATCGCCGTATTTCGTCAGTTCTCGTAAGAGTTAGGCCACTATGTGTCCCTGCAGTTGATTATGTACGTGGCGTCTGTTCTTCCGGACACATCCTGAAAAGGCCACGTCCTCAAATGGCTACACTCGTTACAAAAAGATCCAGAGAAAACTATACAACACTTAAATTTAATTTCAATGTTAACAAAATCGCTTTTCCTTCCTAAAGCCAGCCTGCGTTTTAGTTCGTCTCCTCGGTTACCGCAAACTGTTTTTCTGCACAAACACCAAAACCTAACAACTTCGCTAACTTTGTATTTGCAAATGTGTCAAAGACCAACAAAAGTACAATAATTTAGCAACTTAATTTTTAAATTATAACCAGGATCATCTGGATATAAGGAAAATGACCAATATTTCGGTTTAAGTATAAATCGTGCGTAGAACGACGGTAAATACTGTTCTTTATCGATATAAAAATATATAACTAAATACGAAAAGAAACTGTTGCATCGTGACTAATCCGCTGACTGAAGAAGGTATACACTACAGAATGTGTAAATTATGTAGAATTCAAACGTCATCGAAATCAGTTCGGTGGTTTGAAGACGTTGATGTCTTGCGTAAGCATTGTGTTCATTATGCTGAATCGTATTACGTACAACATACCATCCATTGGAAGTATTTTAATAAACCTGAAAAAATTTCAAACTACAAAGAATAAACAGCTTTTCCTCGGAGTCTTCAAGCGTCTCAGAAGCTATAAAAGAAACCTTGGTATTCACGGAATGTATGACATTAACCGCGAATGGGTAAAATTAAAAATGTATACTCAGCCGGGATTTGAACCCGGGTCTCCTGCTTTCTAGGCACTTGCGCTGACCCCTACACCATTTTTTTTTTTTTTTTTTTTTGCTGGTTTCCAACCACCGACCTTTAGCTACATAGTCAAACGCTTTACCCACTACGCTATTTTTTTTTCACTCCAAGCACCACTTGTCCCCTATGCTTTTTTTTCTTATAGGGTTAACTTGCCACCGCCACTTTTGCCCTTAGAAAAAGAAAATAAACTTGTCCACTTCAGGCGTTGGCTCCTACCTTATCCTATTCTCGTCCGATA
Source organism: Locusta migratoria (assembly GCA_026315105.1). NCBI lineage: Eukaryota > Metazoa > Arthropoda > Insecta > Orthoptera > Acrididae > Locusta > Locusta migratoria. Next base: position 812,051,778 of record CM048745.1, read on the forward strand.
ACCTAAGTCTAATAAGGGCAAGGAAAGCTAATAAGCTATCGAAAGCAGAAAAATAATAATAAAGAAAATGAAATAAAATAAAACTCATGAGATTTGGAAGAAAAAAACTGGGAAAACTTCTTTTCCTTTGTATTCTTTATTTTTTTTAAATTATTTTTATTATTATTATTATTTTTATTCTTATTCTTTATGTATGGGACATAGAGGTCACCACACCGGCACGGATTACTCAAGCACCCCTCCCGTCAGATACAACTCTACCCTGCTTCTGGTAGGGCATGCGCTTCCGCACTGTTCATTTCAATTGTATTAGGAAAAATGCTAAAAACAGTTATGCTGCTCTATTAGTCTACATGATCTTATTGCGCTGTTATCATAGCGATGAGCTTATTCCTGCTCCATGATCATTTTCAAGCTACCTACAATGTGACAATATTGTTATATAGATTTGCGTATTCGTGAAGTTAGTTGTAATTTCTACATATACGTGGGATACTCTGGAAATCACATTTAAGTGCTTGCACAGGATTCTTCGAACCACATTTATACTATTCATTTACAATTCCAATATTATACATCAACCATTCCATTCTATTGACTTATATTTTGATTTATTTACGTCCATCGGGCAATTTACTGACGTTACTCCCGATGAAGTTTTATTTCGTTAACTTTATTACTGCGTAGGTGGACTTTTATTGACTCTGTTGTTCCTAACCCTAGTTTCTTCAGTATTTGTTAATTAATTTTAAGTTAATAACTTCTCTTGACACATTTGTCGTCAGTGATGTTCTATGTTTAGAATTTTCATCTGTGGACTTGTTCGTGATATTTATACTCTGCGGATTTTCATGTTGAAATTAATCATCTTGGTAATGATTAACGCTGTTTCTATCTTTGACTAATATTTGTCATTGTGAAGGTTCGGTAATTTCAATAAAGTTATTAATAAAACTACATTAGCAGCTACGTCATTGACGCTCTATGGACGCGAATACATGAAAAACGCAAGTTGTGGCTAACTTTATGTATATTACAATACTGCCACATTGGAGATAGCTTGACAATAATCATGGAGTGGAAATGATCGCAATAATAACAGCGCAACAAAACCATCAAATACGGCAGCATATTGGTTTTAGCATTGTTCATAATGTCACCGCAACACATCTACAATGCTGCAGGCCCACGAGAAGTAAAAACAATTAAACTGTTTGGTGTTGATTAATTATAGCCGCGGTGGATTATCCGTGAGCACTGGGGCGCGTGCTGCGGGGCGCGAGGCCGTTTGCCGTCAGGGGTTCGAGTCCCCCCTCGGGCATGGTTGTTCGTGTTGTCCTTAGTTTAACTTAGCTTAACTAGTTTGTAAGCAACGGATTAATAACCCAGCAGTTCAGTCCGATAGATTTACAAACATTTGAATTAATTATTATAGGTTTTCCCGTCTTATGTTGACTACAATTGGGCCGCGCGCACCGCAACATGGCGCTCCAGTACGCGCGGCTAATCCACCGCGGCCATCATCATTTTCCAACTCCAGTTTCCCAGGTGTGGTGTACAAGCGCTCGCCATCTCTTGTCTTCATACATCTTCTGTTCCAGAATGTCTTTCCATTTGTGTCCTTTCTCCTCCACATCTGATCTTACAGTCTCTATCCAGCGTTTCCTTGGTCTTCCCTGAGGTCTTCTTCCGATGAGGTTGAGGTTGAAATACTTTTCAGCAGCGCTTTCACTATTCATTCTCATTAAGAGCCCATACCACTGAAGTCTTCGTTTCCTTATGATTCTGGTGACAGGAACCTCAATACCAACTACTTTTATATTCACCTCATTACTAATTTTATCCTGTCTTGTTGTTTCATTCATAGTTCTAATGAATCTCATTTCCATTGCCTGAATTCTACTGGTCTCTGGTTAGTAGGGTACATGTTTCTAATGTTTTACAAAATCAAATGTTCAAATGTTTGTATAGTCTATGGGACTTAACTACGGGGTTATTAGTCCCTAAACTTACAAACTACTTATGAACTAACTAAGACTAAGGACGGCACAAATATCCATGTACGAGGGGGGATTCGAACCCCCCGACCGTAGTGGCCGTGCAGACCGTGACTGGAGCGCCTCAGTCCCCTCGGCCACAGCGGCCGGCAATGTTTTACAATTGGTATATAATTCACGATGTAGTTAGTGTCTCTTCTTTGCATCCAACTACTGTTTCTTCGTGTCTTGGCTGAAGTTAGTCGATTTGCGATATAGGACTTTATTTACATTCGGCAAATTTTGTCCATTTTACGGCATCTTTTCCGTGACATTGGTCAATGCACTTCACCTCACTTATGCTTAAGGAATAAAGTTTGCACATAACTTTTTTCTAGTACTACCAACTTCCAATGTGTTTTCCATTTCCATTTTTAGTGTCACTGCATGTGGAAAAAAATCCATCACTCCGATCCTACGGAGCCGAGAAAGACGTAATCCTTATTCAGATAAATAACGTGACTTTTGTCGCCGTATGATATTGCTGAAAGTGCGTCGGTCTTGTTGGTAAGGTTCACTTGAATTATCCGGAAATACACCCGTTGCTGAGATATTTACGCCTTCTCTTCCCATTGCCGGTAGACTATACAGCTTTTCTTGAAATATGAAGAACTGTGATCAACGCTATGACGCTTCTGAAAATTATTCCGTAAATTCTCTTACACATTCGAATCAGAAGACTTCGTGGTTTATTTTACAGTACTCCCACTTACATACTCCGGTCTAAGTCAATACATTCTTCCGCTACCGCAATTCTTTCGCTAGGAAGCGGACTCAACTCTTTGAAGGTCATGCCAGACAAAGGAACGCCTTTCAGGTAGAGAGAAAGGTCTTTTAACACACAGTAGCAAAACGCTGCGTGCTCAGACAGTAAGGCGCACAGAACACAGGCACAGGGACAGAAAAAGAGCTCCGAATGGTGGTCAGGGCTTGACTAACAACCGTTCGTTTGCGACGTCGAATACTTGGCATGTACTGTGCGCATGGTGAGATGGATAACATCGCCTATGGCACAAGTAGGGAGATTGCTTACATGATATGCCACTCTTTAGTGACATCTAGGCTTCAGGAAAAGCGTCCGAATTGAAGAATAAGACTCGGCGGGTGTAACGTCCCCTGGTGAAATAACAATATCAATGCGGTCGCCTTATTGAATTGTGGACAAACATGAGTGCTACGTGAAGTGTTGTAACATGTACAACCACAGTAATAATAAATTATAACTGTGTTGTTGTTGTTGTGGTCTTCAGTCCGGAGACTGGTTTGATGCAGCTCTCCACAATACCCTATCCTGAGCAGGCCTTTTCATCTCCACATAAGAACGACAACCTACATCTGTCTGAATCTGCTTACTGTATCCATCTCTTGGTCTTCCCCTGCGATTTTTTCCCCATACACTTCCCTCCAACGCTAAATTCACAATTCCTTTATGTCTAAGAATGTGTCCTACCAATCTATCCCTTCTTTTAGTTAAGGTACGCCAGAAATTCCTTTTCTCCTCAATTCTGTTCAGTACCTCCTAATTAGTTACGCGATCCACCCACCTAATCTTCAGCATTCTTCTGTAGCACCATATGTCAAAAGCCTCAATCCTCTTCCTGTCCGCACTGTTTATCGTCCATGTCTCACTCCCATACAAGGCAACACTCCACACAAATGCCTTCAGAAAGGACTTCCTTAGGTTTAAATCAATATTCGATGTTAACAAATTTCTCTTTTTCAAGAACGCTTTTCTAATCATTGCCATTCTGCATTTCATATCCTCTGTACTGCAACCATCATTTGTTACTTTACTGCCCAAGTAACAAAACTCATCTACCTCCTTTATTGCTTCGTTTCCCAATCTAATTACTTCAGCATCACCTGATTTTCTTACACTGCACTCCATTACCCTAGTTTTGCTCTTGTTAATGTTCATCTTATACGCACCTTTCAGCACACTGTCCATTCCGTTCAATTGCTCTTCCAGGTCCTTTGCTGTATCTGACAGAATTACTATGTCGTCGGCAAAACGCAATGTTTTTAATTCTTCACCCTGAACTTTAATTCCTTCTCCAAATTTCTCCTTGCTTTCCTTTATAGCTTGCTCAGTGTACAAATTGAACAACAATGGAGAAAGACTACAACCCTGTCTTACTCCCTTTCCAACCACTGCATCCCTTTCATGCCCTTCAACTCTGACAACCACTGTCTGGTTTTTGTACAAGTTGTAAATAACCATACGTTCTCTATATTTTACTCCTGCTTGCTTCAGAACTCGAAAGAGTTTATTCCAATCAACATTGTCAAAAGCCTTCTCCAAATCTACAAAAGCTAGAAATGTAGGTTTGCCTTTTCTTAATCTATCTTCTAGGATGAGCCGTAAAGTGAGTATTGCCTCCCGTGTTCCTACATTTCTTCTGAACCCAAACTGATCTTCCCCGAGGTCGGCTTCTACCAGCTTTTCCATCCTTCTGTATATAATTCGTGTTAATATTTTGCAGCCATGACTTATTAAACTGATGGTTCTGTAATTTTCACACCTGTCTGCACCTGCTTTCTTAGGTATGGGGATTATAACATTTTTCTTAACGTCTGAGGGTACTTCACCTGTCTCATACATCTTACATACCAGGTGAAACAATTTTGTCCTGGCTGGTTCTCCCAGAGACTTCAGTAGCTCTGAGGGAATATCATCTACTCCAAGGGCCTTGTTTCGGCTTAGGTCTTTCAGGGCTCTGTCAAATTTTTCTCTCAGCACAGTATCTCCTATTTCACCTTCATCTACGTCCTCTTCCCTTCCTACAATATTGTCTCTAAGTTCATTTCCTTTGTAGAGCCCCTCTATATACTCTTTCCACCTTTCAGCTTTCCCTTCTTTGCTGAGAACTGGTTTTCCATCAGTGTCAATGATATTCATAGTGCTATTTTTCTTATCTTTAAATGTTTCTTTTATTTTCCTGTAGGCTGTATCTATTTTTCCCCTATTTATACATTCTTCTACATCCTTGCATTTGCCTTCTAGCCACTCCTGCTTAGCAATTTTGCACTTCCTGTCAATCTCATTTCTTAGTCGTCTGTACTCCATTTTGCCTGTTTCAATTACTGCATTTTTATATTTTCTTCTTTCATCGATTAAATTTAGTATCTCCTGTGATATCCAAGGATTTTTTGTAGGTCTTTCTTTTCTACCTATTTTGTCCTCTGCTACCTTCACTATTTCATCTCTCAATTTTACCCATTCCTCCTCTACTGTTTTATTTTCCCCTGTTTCTGTCAATTGTTGCCTAAAGCTCCCTCTGAAATTCTTAATTCAGGTCCCATCTTTTTATTTTCCTACCTTTTTGTAGTTTCTTTAGTTTCAGCCTACAGTTCATAACCAACAAGTTATGGTCAGAGTCTATATCTGCCCCTGGGTATGTCTTACACTGTAGAACCTGGTTCCGAAATCTATGTCTTACAATTATAAAATCTATCTGGTATCTTCCGGTGTCTCCTGGTCTCTTCCACGTAAAACCTTCTTTTGTGATGCTTGAACCAGGTATTTGTTATAACTAAATTATGTTCTGTGCAAAATTCTACCAGGCGGCTTCCTCTTTCATTCATTTTGCCCAGACCATATTCACCTACTATTCTCCCTTCCCTTCCCTTCCTTGTCCTATTACCGAATTCCAGTCCCCCATAACAATTAAGTTTTCCTCTCCCTTAATTGTCTGAATAATTTCCTTTAGCTCCTCATATATTTCTTCGATTTCCTCATCATCGGCAGAGCTAGTTGGCATATAAACCTGTACTACTGTTGTCGGTGTTGGCTTTGTATCTATCTTGACAATGATAATGCGATCACTGTGCTGGTCATAGTAGTTTACCCGCATTCCTATTTTCTTATTCATTATCAATCCTACTCCTGTGATACCCGCAATTGATTTTGTATTTATAATCCTGTACTCACCTGACCAGAAATCCTGTTCATCCTGCCACCAAACTTCACTAATCCCCACTATATCTAACTTCAACCTATCCATTTCCCTTTTTAAATTTTCTAATTTTCCTACTCGATTAAGGGATCTAACATTCCACGCTCCGACCCGTAGAATGCCAGTATTGTCTTTCCTGATGATCACATCCTCCTGAGTAGTCCCCGCCCGGAGATCCGAATGGGGGACTATTTTACCTCCGGAATATTTTACCCGAGAGGATGCCATCATCTTATGTTCATACAGTAGAGCTGCATGTCCTTGGGAAAGGTAACGGCTGTAGTTTCCCCTTGCTTTCAACCGTTCGCAGTAGCTGTGTGGCAAAGCCACATTAGTTGATGTTACAAGGCCAGCTCAGTCAATCACCCAGACTGTTGCCCCTGTAACTACTGAAAAGGCTGCTGCCCCTCTTCAGGAACCACACGTTTGTCTGGCCTCTCCACAGATACCCCTCCGCTGTGGTTGCACCTACGGTACGGCTATCTGTATCGTTGAGGCACGCAAGCCACCCCACCTCGGCAATGTCTGTGGTTCATGGGAGTGGAAATTATAACTAACACTTAATAACATTGGCACATCTTACCTTAGCCCTTTGTTTAATAATATAAAAGGCATTGTGTAACTTTTATTCTATCTTGTCTTATGTTAGCCAGTGCATTGAGAGGACGAAAGGAGAGAGAGCATTGTAAATTTTTAGAATCGTTACTAGACGGTCTTTCAAGAATTAATATATTCAAGTCTGTTTCATTCATGTACATGCTTAATTGTGATTTCAAGTAGAAGTATTAATTATGATTTCGCGCCATTCATAGAAATACAGAACCCAACCGAACATTTAAAGCATTTTTCAGACATTCGTCTCCAACAGCAACATCTCCAACAGAGTCGCTCAATTGCAGACGACAGACGCCATTCCGTCGCCAGTTATTGTTTAATTCTTCTGGGACTGGAGATGCAAAAGAATATCACATTAATCATTTAATATTCAGAATGAACTACGGACGTGGACGGAGTTTGAATTAATTTCCACAACATTAGTTTAAATGAGATATTCGTAAGTATACCATACCGACTGAAAGTGACTAACCTACGATTCATTTTGTGCGAATGTTCAAACTCGGTAATTAATCCTGACAGGGAATATTAGAAGTGAGTTATACCGTTGCGTGCAATTTATCTTGGATACGAATTAGTCAAAGAATTTTTAATAATTTCTCATGCTTAATATAACTCTTAGAATGCGAGAAGTGAATGTGATATTTAGCGAATCCTTTTATTTCTTAGAGCAGAGTTAGCCAACACGCAATTACTAAAAAGAATAGTTTTAAATTTACTTTTACTTATATTGGTAATATCACTGTTTAAAGTGTATCCCAAATTTGCACGACCAAGTTCAGCACAGCGATTACGGAATAGTTATTGAAATATTCGACCTTATACAGCAAACATTCTTACCGTACCCAAGACATAATAAGATAAATCTTTGACCCTGCTAAAAATAAACCAACAAGCTTGACCTTCACATTTACATTTGCACTATTACAGCCTCATTATTGCCGCGCGAGAGTAGCCGAGCGGTCTGGAGCGTCACGTTGCGGATCGCGTAGCCTACCGCGTCGGAGGTTCGAATCCTCCCTCTGGCATAGTTGTTCGTGTCGTGTTTAGTATAAGTTAGTTCATAAGTAGTTTGTAAGTATAGGGACTGATGAATCCGCATTTAAGTCCCTTAAGCTTTACAAACATTTGAACATTTAGCATCAATATTATAATTGAATATATATGTAATGTGTGTGTGAGGCCAACATATAAAAATCTGAGATTCAGAATTTGAAAAAGGAATTAAATTGTAATATTGTGAGAATCACAAGAAGTACAAAGTGAACCACTTTTTAAATTTTGTAGGCAGCAATGCGACCTTGCAGAGTAACTATGAATCACTCTTGGGACATAAACTCAGCTAGAAGTCAAAAGGAGTCTCTTCCGAGAAAATGACTTTCTTCCTCTGCTCCAAGTCCAGATTTTATAGATTCCGCTGCACGATCTCCTGTTTCGGGCAGTGATGATTGGTTATGGAAATCTCACTCCTACGCTTACATACAAAAGGTCCTTATGTTTGTGTAAAAAAATAAATAAAACATATATATAACCTTAAAAGGGAAGAACAGAATACAAAAAAGGATACATTTCTGTAAAAGTATAGGAAGCTCTTTTTTTTCTATTATACTCTTAGAATAGAACACAGATGCCTTATTTACCACATATATTAACAATATGATTCAGGTTTAATCCTTCTTTGAAATAAGAAATAAATAAAAATTAGAGTGTGTTCAAACTTGCCATTTCTGTAGACTACAGAAATGGGGAGTTTCCGGCAACTTTTGTAAATGTAAGTGTAATTGAAATTCGTGTCTGCATAAGTGAAAACTTGAGTGCTACAGAAAACACATGGAGAGGGCAACATAAAAACTTGACCACTGAAGATGCTTTGAAATTAAGCGAAACGTCTGTGGTCTGAATGAGACTAATTTTTACCGTTGGAAAAGACTGCAACCATGGAGAAGGAGGTTAAAAAACAAAGAAGAATCATGTAAAAAAATCAGAGGCCACTAAAACTAAATGTTAAGTTCCGTTCGATACAGTGACGATGTAGCATAATAAAGGTGTTCTCATTTAAAGTAAGTCCACACAGCATATTATTGCTGGGAGAATGTGAAACGACAAATATAAATTATCATTCCAGGATGTGATAAATGACGAAAGGTAGATGTATCGAGTACTAGACGTCCACGGCTGATGCGTGTTAAAAGCGGCCACTTGCTGATAGAATCGTCGTTTCGAGGAATCCAGTGGGCGGCGAAGCATTGGGAAGACAAAAGCGTGTGACTCATCGCAGAGGACTTCGAGGCGACGACGCGCCTGAAAGCGTGATCTCACCATGGTGGATGCTTTGTGGAACGACGGAAAGACCTGCAAGAATATACGCGTTCCATCGACACTTGATGGCATGTCTGAAATTATCTCGACATGAAAGTCCTTATGACAGAAGGGTGCTTCATAATTCCAAAGCGGTGATGATTTGCAGATATTAGGAAGTGGTGAAATTCCATGACTTCATGCGGCTGTATTACTCCAATATTTATTACACAACCGGTTTCAGCAGTTAAGAAACCACTTTCTAGTGCCTGTTCGAATATATATAAAACACGTGAGGTCCATTAGAGATGACGTTTATTAATTGGACTAGTCCCAGGTGCACACGCAGCATCGCAGATAATATTCATACGAGTATTACTAAAAGTTTTCCCGCGGCACAGGTGCACACCTATCTAACGGCTTCCAGGACGAAAAACAAAACTGACGTACAATAAACGGAATTTTAAAATTTTTGCTCGTTAAAAGGTATATAAAGTTCAACACGAAAAGACAAGAATTATAATTACGAACTGTAAATTTGTCTTGAAGCTAACAGCACTCGAATAGCAAATTTTCTTTATCCATTACTCGAAAATGATAAAACTTAGCTACTTTCAACTTCGCCGCGGTGGAGTAGCCGAGCAGTCTAAAGCGTCTCGCTGCGGAGCGCGCGGTTGCTCGCCGTGGAGGTTCGAGTCCTTCCTGGGGCATGGGTGTGTGTGTTGTCCTTAGGTTAGTTTACCTAGGTTTAAGTAGTTTGTAGGCTACGGACTGATGACCACGCTGTTTGGTCCGATAAATTTACAAACATTTTACTTTCAACTTCACATATAATTTCAAAACTTTCCGAAATTTTCTAGCTGAATGCCCCCCTCCCACCGTTACAAAATTATGAAAATGGAAAAGTTTATCGCTTGGTATATTTTCGTTGTTCATCGAGTCAATTTTCGGCATCTACACTGTGTGGTGGAAAGTATCTGGACACCTGACTGAAAAGTTTATGACGCCCTCCATCAGTAATGCAGGAATTCAGGCCGCGCGGGCGTAGCCGAGCGGTCTGCAGCGCCACGTTACGGATCGCAAGGCCTCCTACGTCGGGGGTTCGAAACCTTCCTTCGAGCATGGATGTGGGTGTTGTACTTACGTTAGTTTAACTTAGTTTAAGTAGTTTGTAAGCTAGGGACTAATAACCAAGTACTGAAGTCCCATAGATTTACAAACATTTGAACATTTTGAGCTCGAATTCAGTATGATGCTGGCCCACCCTTACCTTTGATGAGAACCCACTCTCGCAGGCTTACGTTCAGTCAGGCGCTGGTAGGTTTCTTGAGGAATGGCAGCCGATTCTTCACGGAGTGCTGCACTGAGAAGAGCAATCGATGTAGGTCGGTTAGTTCTGGAACGAAGCCGCGGTGGCCGAGGAGACTGAGGCGCTTCAGTCACGGTCTGCACAGCCACTACGGTCGGGGGTTCGAATGCCCCCTCGGGCATGGATATTTGGGCCGTCCTTAGTTGTATGTAGTTTGTAATTTTAGGGACTGATGACCCCGTAGTTAAGTCCCTTAAGCTTAACAAACATTTTTTCTGGAACGAAATTGGCGTTCCGAAACATCCCAAGGGTGTTCTGTAAGATTCACGTCAGGACTATGTGCAGTCCAGTCCATTAAAGGGATGTTATCGTCGTGTAGTCACAGGCCGTGCATTATGAACTGATGCTGTATCGTGTTGAAAGATTCAGTCGCCATCCCCGAATTACTCTTCAACGGTGGGAAGCAAGAAGGTGCTTAAAAGTTCATTGATAGTGCCACACAAAACAACGGAGGGTGCAAGTCCCCTCCATTAAAAACACAACCAAAACACCACGGCATCCGAATTTTACTGCTGGCACTACACACGCTGGCAGATTCCGTTCACCGAACATCCGTCACTTGCGGGGAGTGACACTTGCGGGGAAAGGGAATGTGTAGACATTTGCGGGGAGACCCGGACGCTGCAGGTAGTGAACAGGGTGTTCCAGAAGTAGGGATACACCACCCCTACTCCACGCCCTCCAGCCGCTACCTGTGCCGTATTCAGAGGATTTTAACATTTTATCAAAAAATGAATGTTACTACAAGAGATACAGCCATTCAAATTTACGGGCACCATAACGTTTTCCCTTCCTGAGTAAAAGAGCTGCTTCTTGTAGTTTCAACAGCCACAGTAGCCTTTTTCTTGAATGTTCTGAATATAAATCTTCACACAGACTTCTTGAGGAGGAGAGTGATACTGATATCTGATTGTAAACCACTGCCTATTACCTTAGACCTTTTTGACTGTACTGAACAGGAGTTCCGTGTATTCCTTAATTTATATTTATACAGTTAACAGGCAATGTAATTTATAACCGACTATTGGCTGCCAATTTCGCTTCATTTTTCCTGGAAGTCTTGCAACTTGTTTCTCCCTGTTTGTTTATGCCAAGTTCGGAGTAAAAATGGTTCTATATGACGGTGATATAAAATAGAATTTATCTTTAGCATTTTCGGTGTGTGACATTCCCTTACACATTCCGTATTTCATACATTTCTTAGATGTATTTGTAATTCGAATACAGCCAAATCGTTTTGGGTTCTACGAATAAACGCTTCAAGTATGTAAAATACTCATTGACTTATTATTAAAGTTTTTTTTTTTTTTTAATTGAAGGTTTAAATTTGCGTCTCCTATTAAAAAGCATAGTAGCTATTTTTAAAGAGATGGAAGTTACGTGATAGTGGGGTTAATTACATAGCGGTCAATTACATCAACGTATCCGTGCAGGATGCCTAATATATTTATTGCTTGCGCAGGTGTGCCGGCCGCGGTGGCCGAGGTGACTAAGGCGCTCCAGTCACGGTCAGCACGGCCACTACGGTCGGGGGTTCGAGTCCCCCCTCGGGCATGGATATTTGTGCCGTCCTAGTTCATAAGTAGTTTGTAAGTTTAGGGACTGATGACCCCGTAGTTAAGTCCCATAAGCTTCACAAACATTGTTTTGCGCAGGTGTCTTGATATGCTTAGTGTTCTGAATAATATGTTTTTAGAAGGTGTGACTGTGGAAAGTCATTGTCTTGTAGTAGCAGAGAATGTCTTAATAACTATCCAAACATTATCACTATTAAAAATACCATTTTGTTTTCAGGAGGCGCACTCAACGAATTAATATGTAGTTAGAACAAGTTACTATATTGCTCTTCAAAGGGTTGTGCAATTTCACTGAGTTTAGTGTTATGTTGACAGTGTGGAAACTTGACAACAGCAGTGCTAGACTTCTTGGTGTGCCTGTACCCAGGAAAAGCCATCAGCCGCCGCAAGGACCCCGGGTTCCCGCAAGTGTCACTCCCCGCAAGTGTTTCAACCACCCCAAACCCTGCCATCGGATCGCCACATTCGTCACTTCAAACAGTCACGATCAAACCATCCACACCCGCATGGAAAACTTCACTGAGGCCCAATCGTCGAGATTCCGTTGTGCTATGCCGCCTTCGTATTGGGCACACTTGGTTGACTCACGGCTATTTACTTCGCCGTGAACCACCGCCCATTTGTCGCTGTGGTGTTGCCTTGACAGTAGTTCATCTCCTGATGGACTGTACCATTTTAGGCCCCTTCTGGCAGTCTTTTAATCTTCCACCTACACTATCCTTAGTGCTAGGGGATGATGCTTCCATGGCTGAGTCTGTGCTATGTTTTATCCGTGCAGCCGGTTTTTACCATTCCATTTAATGGAGGGTGCTTTATCCTGACTTCAAACCGTTTTTAGTGTTTTCTGACAAGCAGATATTAGTGTGTGCCACGTGACTGGCTCGTCCATTATTATTCCAGTGACCAGCCAGCCAAAGATTTCCGTTGTCAAACTTTAGTATGGTGGAACGCTCTGTTTTATTTTCTCTATATGTGCTGTTGGTGAAAGTTCATCGTTGACATGTACTCCTCTCGGCTATTCATTCTATGTCTCCAGGTCCATCCTACCATTGTTTCCACTCCACTGCACGTTCTTTGTTAGGAACAGGGGACTGATGACCAAGTAGTTCAGTTCCCTCTAAACAACAACAACAACAACTTCAAACATCGTTTTTCCACTGTTCAATCATCGATTTCTCATGCTCCAAACACCAAACGAGACGTCGTTTGGCATTGACCTGCGTGATGTGTGGCTTCCGGACTTCATTTATAAGATAATCGGATTTTTTAATCAGTTCTATACAGGGGAATTCGATTCTCTATGGAATCTGGGATTTTATTATACAATTTTATGTCGTTAATAATCAGAATATATTGTGTAACTGTCGTTTTTGCTTATCCTGTTGTAAATGTGCTATAAATTCCCTCAAGGTTATGAAACTTCCTGGCAGATTAAAATTGTGTGCCGGAACTGGGACTCGAACGTGGAACCTTTGCCTTTCGCGGGCAAGCACTCTACCGACTGAGCTATCCCTCAAGGTTATGTTTTACAACCTCCTGTGAATGAAGTCAGAACGGTGGATCGGTCAACACCTGCATAATGGCCGTGGTTGACAACCTATCCCCAACGTACTTCAGCTGGGAAGCGTGTGTGTTTAGTGCGTTCGTTGTGAACTGAGATAAGGAAAATGAACGAGCAAAGGATCGATTTAAAGTTCTGTTTTAATCTTGCCAAGACACCTAAAAAAACGCAAGCGCTGCTAGTGCGTTTATATGGGAATCGAGCATTGTCGATTATAATGCTTTTAGTACTCGAAAGCACTATGTTGAAGTATACGATACCAATCGCAACTAAGCCTTTATTTATGCGTAATCACGAATTTAATCATAAAACATTACAATACGATACCAGACTGTTTAATTGCATCAATGCCGGCCGCGGTGGCCGAGGTGACTGAGGCGCTTCAGTTACGGTCAGCACGGCCACTACGGTCGGAGGTTCGAATATCCCCTCGGGCATGGATATTTGTGCCGTCCTAGTTTGTAAGTAGTTCATAAGTAGTTTGTAAGTTTAGGGACTGATGACCCCGTAGTTAAGTCCCGTAAGCTGTACAAACATTTGAACATTTGAATTGCATCAATGGCAAGATATTTTATAAGTTTTTGTTAAGTTGTTTCCGTTTAAAAAAAAATAGCATTAATGTTGTGCAATAACATGTTCTTGTTAAAAAAAGTAATAACTAACATCTGATGTCTCTCACTATATACTGACCTGTTTTTCAATGTTCAACTTACCTCAAATCCGCGTAATTACTTTAAAGTAGTGAATTCAATTATTGTAAACAAACCTGTCTACCGCTCTAGTTGTAAACTACTTACGATCTTAATTTCAGTTTTGTTTTGATACAAAATTACTATCCTTATTATTGCCATAATTTTGTGTATATCTTCTTTATGGAAGATTTATTTATGTTCCACGAACAAACTATTTAATATGTCATGTTGCAACTTCCTTGTTCTAGAATGTTCTAGAAATTAATGTAATGTATATATATGCGCGAAATTGGCGCGCAGTCAGTCTTATTATAGTAAGACAGTCATAGTTTGTATTATGTAATGGCAAAATCTTTAGTGTGTCATGAGGCAGTCTTACTTTAGTATTTAGTCAGTTTACATCATGTCTTATTCAGTCTTCCTACTGCATTGGTACAGTCATTTATGCATTTGTTAAGTATGTCAGCTTTTGTTTGTGTTTCTCAAGAAAGTAGATAAATCAAGATATTATATGAAACGTGTCATGTTTGAGTCCTTAGACCTAGAAGAACCCGTCGTCTCGATAATTATGTACAGACAGGCGAGCTAGTCGAGCTACTGGAATTACCACTGAACGACGGACAAAAGGTGGTGTATGACATTTATTTATGAAACACCTTTAAACGATGAAGTGTCTACGAGTGGTTTCAGCTTTCGAGGAGGCCGGGTGTTTCACAATCCACTTTGTGGTCGACCGGCGAAATGTGGACATTAATTACCAACGATCGTCGATTAACTATACGCATGATAGCGGATGAAACTGCATATTAAACGTGAATCCTTGCGACAGATACTTACCCAGAAGTTAGGGAAGAGGAAAGCATGTTGTCGTCTTGTGCCACATCACTTGACTGACGATCAGAAGCATCCACGTTTAGAGGCTTCACAGGATTTTGTTGAAACGGCGGATGTGACACCCTATTTTTTTGAACCGTATTGTCACTGGGGATGAATCTTCGTGTCTCCGGTGCGACCCTGACGAAACGGCAAAGCCTAGATTGGCGTTATCCGACATTACCCCAGCGGAAAAAAATTATGCTCATCACCTTTTTCGACAGTCAAAGCATTATCAACCACATGGGACTTAACTGCGGAGTCATCAGTCCCTAAACTTACAAACTACTTATGAACTAGCTTATACTAAAGACGGCACAAACATCCATTTAGGGGGGGGGGGGGATTCGAACCGCCGACGAGGAGCGTCTCGCGCATGGTAGCATAGCGCCTCAATGCGCTCGGCCGCTCCGCCGCGGCCTAAGCATTATCCACAAGGGATTTGTATCAGAGGGAACAGCGTAGAATACTGCAAGGTCCGTTGAAATATTGAGCCATTTCATGCAACGTCTACGCAAGGTACGGACCCGGAAAACACAATGTTCTGGTTTTTTGTTCACGACAACGCTCGCCCACACACATGCAGTTTTGCTCAAATAATCCCCGGAAAAAACATCTACCTTGCTCGCCGCTTCTAAAGACTTCTTCATATTCCCTCGACTCAAACTCGCTTCTAAAGGAAAGAGATCTGACGATATTTCTGACATCCAGGTCAACGTGACGATCCGTTTGAACACTATCCAAAATAGACTTCGTGCAGAGTTTCCAGGTCATGCGTTATAGTTATGGGAGGTGACTATTTCGAAGGACAATAAGGTGTTCATAGTTCGTCTACTTAAATGTTACTGGACTATTCACCAAACTTTATTGTCACAGGTTGTACGTACAATGGCTAGTTGGGCTATGGTGTTCGCGAAACATATTTGGAAACATATATTTTCATTAACTTCCAAAATTTTCCAACGTTAGCTTACGTTACTACATGCCCTGTCGTC
This sequence comes from Locusta migratoria, assembly GCA_026315105.1. Classification (NCBI taxonomy): domain Eukaryota; kingdom Metazoa; phylum Arthropoda; class Insecta; order Orthoptera; family Acrididae; genus Locusta; species Locusta migratoria. The sequence continues at coordinate 812,067,750 of CM048745.1, forward strand.
ATTATTAAGAGAGGCTAAAAGGCGAATGAATGTAAAGCAATTGATTACATTATTATCCGCGCATTTGTGGCGTATAGAAATGGGACACTCGCTGGCAGTTGAATGTAGAGGCACTTACGTTCATCAGAATGCCTTGTATCAGGCGCCGCGTGACCTTAAAGAGTTTATAGGTGAACTGGTGTGGCAGCGGCGGGCAAAAATTTAGAACCTGTTTGTGGAGATTCTAGCTCATCATACGCGCGCGCGCGCGCGCGCGCGTGCGCGTGTGTGTGCGTGTGTCGTAATGACGGGAATAGCTCGTTGAAAATGCGTGTGTGTGTCGTAATGACGGGAATAGCTCGTTGACAACAAGCTGTAATATGTTGTCCACCGAAGCGTCTCGGGAACCTTCCATGTCGATATAGCGTAGAACCTTGACATTACACGTTGTTACATGATCAGTAAATAAACAATCAGCTGGGTTTTCCTCTTTTGCTTCATGACAGGACAACCGGTTTTGGTATGTGTCATGATAAAGCGCTCCATGGAAACACAGTGGTCGAGCTTTTACTGCACAAGCGAAGCTAATGTAGCGGGTCTTCATTCGTGAACGGCTCGAGGGGGTAAACAAAAATATGCATAAATGAAAAAAACACAATTTTGTGTGTGTTCTACAAGTTTATTTTTGTTTACTTAACCGGTTTTCGACTTACTATGCCATCTTCAGAGTATTGACTGCTGTGTCAAAGAGGTTACAATGTTAAGATACAGTATTGGAAGAGATGACAAATATCTACACTTAGACGACATACATAGTGAAACACTTCTTTGACATTGTGTTATTACAGTTATCAACTTAAAATCTAAACAGTAATAAATGAATATACAATGTGTGGATAAAACAAGGAATAAATGTGAAGATAACCTGGCAACTGGAACTACCTTACTATTATAAACAAACTGATAATGCTAATAATAATTATGGGCAATAATAATAGATCGGTTTTACATATGGCAGTTGTAAGGCCAGGTTTGGAGTGGCATCGAGAACTTAAAATGAATAGTTACTGCATTAGAGTAAACTAAAACAAATCTCAAAATGTTCAAATGTTTGTAATTCTATCGGACCAAACTGCCTGATCATCAGTCCGTAGGTTACAAACTACTTAAACCTAGGTAAACTAACCTAAGGACAACACACACACCCATGTCCGAGGGAGGAATCGAACCTCCACGGCGATCAACCGCGCGAAAACAAATCTGTGTAATTCAGGTATCTGAAAATGGATATTATGTTGTAAGCTACACTGGGACCAAATTTTCAAGACTTAAAAATAAATCATAATAAATTAATACACAGGAATGTGGGACTGTGGGAGTAAACAAGGAATCCGTTTTTAGAATTAATATTGAAACTGTGATTGTCTGACTTTGATCTATTAGTTATACAAATAAATAAAAGGCAGGTCAAAATTTAGGTTTTTAGTAATGGAGGAATGGAACAGCCAGTGTGGGAGTTGATGGAAAACTTAAGTAATTGATTGTACCATGAGGAAATGTATGAAGAGATAGAAAATGACAGTTTGAGAGGTAAGGTAACTCGGGGATGAATTAAGTGAAATCCAATAGGGGTGAACTGTTGAGTTGTGTTTGATCATTTAATATTAAATCAGGGCTATGGGCTAGGTGTTTATTGATTTAAAGAGCTTCTAAGAGGATGAGTTTTTGGCCCTTGTTTGCTATGTGAAGAACAGCCACAGTTTCAATTCCTTCAAATAGCAAACAAACGACGGAAGAGTCAGACAACGAGGTGACTTAGGCGCTCCAGTCACGGTCAGCACGGCCACTACGGTCGGGGGTTCGAATCCCCCCTCGGGCATGGATATTTGTGCCGTCCTAGTTCGTAAGTAGTTTGTAAGTTTAGGGACTGATGACCCCGTAGTTAAGTCCCATAAGCTTAACAAGCATTTGAACATTTTTGAATATGGATTGATCAAGACCGCGACACATTTCTACTACGGTGTGGGAAAGAATTTCAAAACAGCTTTCACTCGCCTCGAAAACCATACAGGTCCTCCATGGTTTTCAAGTGAATCTTAGACCATTCTTCACTACAAAATAGCGACAAGCTAGCGTACCGATGATGGACATTGACAGAAATCATGAACCCTTCTCTCTAAAGTAGACTGCCCTGCAGAGGACTACTCCATAATAGTCGAACGTCGGCATTTCGTTTGCTTAGTGCTTCATAATAACGCGGTCCAATTATTTCGTTCTAAATTAAACTGGCCGTGGAAGCCAAAGAACATATAGACCACAAAACGATAATATTAAAATCTTGTAGTCAGAAAGCCTGTATCGCAAATGAATTACTTCTTGGCAGCAGCATACGTTTCTCAGATCGTCAATGGTGACACATCTTGTGGTTCGTGAGATTAGTGTATAACGCGGTGTAGCACTTCACTGCCTTCCATACTTACATTCGAGTAACTGTATTCAGTAGAGCAGTTGATTCAGGTAACATAACTGTTATAAACCCATGTTTTAAGAAGGACGTAGATCCTAGTCTAAGGATGATGTTCTATCAGAAACGAAGCTGTATATATGTAAATGACGGTCAGTTGGCCAAATTACTTTCAAGTGCTTTTAGATGCAAGATGTATGAAGATAATATTACCATTAAAGAAAAAACGAGTCTTCGAACACATGACGTCAGATGGTTCGATCGGGAAACTAGCACATGCCCACTTCAGTCACAGAAAAGCCATCAGCTAATCAAGTTATCATGATACATAGTTCTGTGTTGAGTAATTTACAAATTTGTGCATTGTTATATTAATTTATAATGTGCAAGGTCTGCTACTCTAGTTTTTCAATATCTGTTATGTCAAAGAAGTATGAGATCCTCTATTTGATACTGGCAACATATCATTGTGAAAACTGGTCATAAATTTTGTGACCATTATATTTCTGAAACTAGTCATAAAATAAATTTGTAACGTTTCAATTGCCATCCAGGCTTTCTGACTACATACATTACAATTAGCTGACGCATAAAATATTTATATCTTGCTTTTTAAATAGCACAAACAAGTTGCACTTAATTTTATTGACCGGTTTAGAGAATTTGTTTTCCTTCTTCAGACACATGTTTGCATTGGCACCCTTATATGTTCAGTCTGAACATGGTTTAAGGGCACAATGCATGGGTGTCAACGTACATTGGAAAAAGGCCAACAAGTGCCCGGAAACGGTTATAAAATTACGTGCAATTGGTTGCTGTTATTTAAAAACCAGGGAAACGAAGCTTACTGTGATGTACAAAATACTAACCTGATATCCGTTGTGACCAATAAAGACGCGATAATTTACATCCTGGCGCTTACAAAGCCAGTCCAGGGCTATTACTGGTTTGGGAACATGGGCCCCTCGTGTCAGAATACAGCATCGCCACTGCTGAAACAGTCGTTGGCAGGAAAGTGACATGGCAGAGTACAGCCCGTTCTTTATGGTACGTGTGAGCGGCCGGTCGTCGCCAGAAGTTCCAATCCTCCCTCGGGCATGTATGTGTGTGTGTGTGTGTGTGGTTGGTGTTGGTGGTGGTGTTGTTAGGAGAGGTTAGTTTCATTGTTTTTTAAGGTTTTTAAGGTTAGGGACCGATGACCACTGCAGTTTGATCTCATAGCTTTACAAAACTTGAACTTCACAGACGTGCGCCACGCTCAAGAAGCCGGCTGCGGTGGCCGAGGGGACTGAGGCGCTCCAGTCACGGTCTGCACGGCCACTACGGTCGGGGGTTCGAATCCCCTCCCTCGGGCATGGATATTTGTGCCGTCCTTAGTATAAGGTAGTTGATAAGTAATTTGTAAGTTTAGGGACTGATGACCCCGTAGTTAAGTCCCATAAGCTTAACAAACATTTGAACGTTTTTTGAACGCCCAAGAAACTGGTTGCCTACTGCAGCGTTGCAGGCGATAGTCTGCCCAACTACGAAACAGCGTCTGAACGGTACGTGTCTCTCTAGTTGTCCGCTGCACGTGTCTACTTCTTTTGTTAGTTTACGTTTCGAGACTTTCAGGTAATTATGTCCTTTTGTAATGATTATTATATTTATTTTTGTTTTTTAACGGCTTTCATAAGAGAAAGCCCCGTAGGATGGATACGATGTTACCTTGGCTCTAATACTGCAGCTGCGAATGTAAGGGTAATAAATAAATAAGATAAATTTAAAAAGTCAAAGCCGTACGCGGCAGAAAGTCTCAAACATCTGGGTTCGGCCGTAGCTTTACAGAAGGGACGCATGTAGACAATTAACAAACATTCTTATGTTACAATAAACTCCAACAAGTTTATATGAAAACCTGTTTACAAGTAGCTCGGGTAACACACTGCAGGCTAAACGTCATGACACTTCCCGAAACGTCGCGATCCATCAACGCCGCCACCCGGCTGGAGACCCGAGAGATCTTCATCAGCAGTATACGCCGGGAAAGCCTACAGTCGCAGATATTACAGACTTGCTGTTTAAAATGATACAGTCTTACTGGTTTTTGATACGAAATAATTTTTCTACGACCAGTCAAGATTTTTTATAATTTATTAAAGTTTTCACTAGAACAAAATAGAAAAATAGCAAACGAAACGTAATCAAACACAGATTAACTTATTTACACTAAAATACGCATCTTGAAAAATCTCACGTGAGATCAGGGGCGGGAGGGGATCGAGAAAAATCTGACGACATCTCATCAAAGATTAAGGGGGTCAAAAAACGCCAAAATCACGTCATGTAACTAAAGGACGCCCCCTAACAGCAGCGACACCTCTTAGCAGGGGCCGCGATGGAGTAGCCGAGCGGTCTAAAGCGTCTCGCTGCGGAGCGCGCGGTTGCTTGCCGTGGAGGTTCGAGTCCTCCCTGGGGCATGGGTGTGTGTGTTTGTCCTTAGGTTAGTTTACATAGGTTTAAGTAGTTTGTAAGCTACGGACTGATGACCACGCAGTTTGGTCCGATAGATCTACAAACATTTGAACATTTTCTTAGCAGGGAAGTAGTGACCCAATGACAGATAGCTGGAGGGAGTTGGCACGGACAGGCACCTACTGGCCGTAAATTCGTGGGAGAGGGGCGGTGAGCACTTCCCAGATGCATTGAATATAAGGAGAGGCTTAAATTAAAATTTGTACCGCGACCGGGAGTCGAACATGGGGCCTCTTTTCTCTAGACCAGTGCTTTCCAAAAGTTTCTCTCATGGCGACACCTTTTTATAGCTTAGAGCGCGACGCCCCTCGGGCATGGATATTTGTGCCGTCCTTAGTATAAAGTAGTTGATAAGTAGTTTGTAAGTTTAGGGACTGATGACCCCGTAGTTAAGTCCCATAAGCTTAACAAACATTTGAACTTTTTTTTTAACAGTGCCCAATTCACACAGTAATACTTGCTTCTTCTACATGCGACCCAACTTCCGAAACACGAAAACTGAATTTCGGAAACCGTTTTTCGCTGTCGTGTGTACATGTCAGGGCCAGGTCCGGTTTTGCTGGATCGATTGAAAACGAAGTCTGGAAATTAGCTGCTCGGATTTTTGATTTAGACAGCATAGTGGCTGTTCCCTTTCAGTTCAATATTATCACATTATTTTCAGAAATAAAGAGGATGTATTTATGACAAGTAATGAATTATTATTTATGTTCTATTGTTAGGTTATGGCTTCATCACGACCTCGTTAGTCCCGACATATTGGGAAAAATAGATAAATATTTGTGACAAGTAAGAATATGAACGTCATTTCTGACCTCGGAATCTGTTACATACAGGAAACTGAGAGAAACAAATATTAACGTATACCAGGGTTCAAACCAACGATCACTGCATTTGAAATACTACTCTTCGTTAATCACCCGGCCATACTCCATACTAAACATCGCTACCGAATAGCTTTATTCAGTGGACAATCGTCACAGCTTTTACAATCTTTGATAGCTTTTACAGCCACTGTGTCTTTGATTGAAATTTAATTGTAAGAAACGCTGCCGAGGGTGACGTGGCTTTGATAAATCAATTAAAAACCCTCAGGTGCAGCTTTCTGAGAAGGAAAGCAGACTACAGTGAAGGTTCGTTCAATCAGCTGCCATTTCCAGCAAACTGCGAATGTGAAGAGCTTTTATCGCATATCAGCAGCAGCTCTGCGCATGCGCCGTTTGCTGTAATCTGGGAACTGGCAGCTGCTTGAACGAACCTTGAGTGTCTACTGCTGCTAAAGTAGAGCAGCCGCCTAGCGGCTGAGCACGCAATTAACGTCCACTAATCATTCCTTTAATATGTGATCAGTGGTGCACTGAATGAAGAGAAGGATGATTAGCTGCAGGCGAGTCTTCAGAGTAGTATGAAGAGAAGGATATTTTGTGTTATTTTATGACAAGTTTTTTTGTTTAGAGTCTAAATTTGTTAGTCTCGCCACACCCTTGATACTACTACGCGACACCGCAGGGTGTCGCGACACCCAGTTTGGAAAGCTCTGATCTAGACAGAAGCTTTAACCACTCATCTAACGCGGCTGCAGGGACTGTCGTAAAGGTTATTGGATTTAACTGCGGGGTCATCAGTCCCTAAACTGACAAACTACTTATGAACTACCTTATAGTAAAGACAGCACAAACATCCATGACCTGAGAAGGGGATTCGAACCCCTGACGGAGAGCGACCTCGTGCATCGCAGAACAGCGCCTCAATGCGCTCGGCCGCTCCGCCGCGGCTCGTATAGCCCGCCCTCCTTCACAACACAGATTTCAATTCTGCCTCGATGTTTCCCTATGAAATACTTATCAATTTTGCCGAAATACTCCGATACTCCGATATCGGAATAGCACTCCACCAGTAATGTACGTGAATATGAACAATCCTGCCTTGTACCTCAAGTGATATATCAACAATAATTGAATTTCCTGAGACATGTCTCATTATATCAAAGACAATGAATTTAAGGAGGTTCCGGGTTCGAATCCGTCTCATATTCAATATCATTGTTATACTAAGGCAATAGATGTCTCAGGGAACAGAGGTATTTTTACTTCCGTTTAAGACGACAGAGTTGAAAATTTGTGTTACACCTGGAATCCAGTATAGGCTGCGAGTAAGAGGTATCGATGGGCAGGGAGCTAAAAGTCGAGAATTTGAGTTGGAGGGGACCGCTGGCTGAAGCGAGAAAAGCGGGTTCGATTCCCGGTCCTTCACAAAGTTTCAACTTTGTCGTTGAATTTATTTCAGCACCCTGAAACGGTCGAAAACTTTAAATATTTCAATCTGATCATTACACTGCCGTCAGGCTGTCTCCGCCTCACAGTAGACGTGTCAAGCAGCTGACGTCTGCTGGTCCTCACAGATGAAGAAAGTGTCTACAGTCATCAGAGCCTACTTTACGCTAAAGTCCAATTGTGACAGTCACCTGCCCGTTTTAGTCGCAGTTGCCGGTGTTGCGGGGCTAACATTCTCACATGCGCGGGTCGTCGACTGCGGAACTCGTTACGAAGTCGGGTGAACTGTGTATGCCCAGCATTAAACTCTGACGTCAGTTCCGCCACAGCTCCCGTCTATCCTGTCTTACCAGTCCGCTCAGCCTATGAGTCCGACATTTGTAATGAGCCGTGGCCACGTTTGGACGTGGTTTTGCCACTTGAAATCACTCGCTATAGCGCTTCTCGAACACCCGGTAAGTCGTGCAGTTTGCGAAACACTCGTACGCATCCTCCAGGCCATCAGAATCAGTGCTGGATCAAAATCAGATCACGTGCCTTCCCCATTTTACACGCGGGTACACGCTCACTGTCGCTATAATATGAGGGAACTTAAATAGTGGCAACTATTTATTCACAACCGATACAAAAGCGCTACATCTTTGCACTTGTTCTTCAAAGTAGTCACGACCGTTGTGTGCAACCCGTTGCTGGTCGCAGGTGATGCTCCAAAAACGAACAGTAATACTGTGATTTGAACGGCTGCCGTGGAGGAACGTAATGCGTTAGGATGACACAATCACAGTCGTAGACGAGAATCACCTTAACTTTCACCATACTGCAGCTCTGACGCAATTTTGAGTTTTGGCGCATCATCTGCGACCAGCGTTGCGAAAGAAGCGGCTACACTCTCTGCTCAACCCACACACCATTTACCACGACAATGTGCGCGCGCATACAGCGCAAGCTGTGGCTGCCATGATCGGTCGATTGTAACATCCACTATATTCTCCGGACGTAAGTCCTCGTGACTTTGAAGCAACCACTTCGTGGCATTCACCTCGCCGCCCAGATGCGGGGATTTAACCTCCCTGACGCCCTGAGCTCGGTTTTAGCAGACAATGCCTCCACGGTTGATAGAGTTTTAAATTTTATTCCATCTGACTTTTATTGAGTTTTCAGTATCTATCTATCCTCCGCTTACCTAGCACTTTTAGGTAGCTGGTTTTAATGTGTCACAGAGTGGCCGGATGATCTACTTTTATTACTGTGATCACCCAGCCCAGATTTTCAGGTATCATTTTTAATTCTTTCTCTCCTTTCTCGATGTTCTTTCCTTGCTGCTTTTATTCCTTGACGTGTTAACGTCTTTGCTTGGTGCATTTTATCACATATTTTATACGCCTTTTTAGCAATCATCCCTGCACTCTTTACACTTGGAACAAGGGACTGATAACCTTTGTCGTTTAGTCCCTTTCAAACTCAAAACCATCCATCCATCCGTCCTTCGTGCCATTCGCTTCAGAACTTCGACAGGCAGTGGGTCGCTCCATTCACACCATCAACAGAACAGGCTCTGCTAACGGGATACTGTAAAGGTTCAAGTTTTACTAACGAAGATGAAGCAAGAAGTGTTGCTGCCTGTCGACTTACCTCTCAGACAGGAATTTACACTTACCTACTGATCTGTTGTCCTTGGACCGTAAAGGCGTCGGACTTCTTCTCTTTGCAGGTGTTTCGTCGCCTTATTGAAGATTCATTAATTTAAAAGTGGACAGTAAGAATGTTACAAATATGCAGAAGTCTGGTGAAATCTGTATTCATAGAGATATTACGAAATTGAGGTAGCCCTTTTGCATGTTTAATATTGTGTCACAAATGAGACTATTTTTCCACGAACCACCGTGCTGCAGGACAAGGAATTACTAATGATTTTTAAGAAATAAGCACATTTTATTCAAATACATTTGCAGTCCCTAGAGAGCGGAGGGTGGTTGAATCAGAGACAATGTTGCTAGCCATGAAGTCTTTATACTATAACGATACCAGGAGCTAAACGGCCAAGCTTACCGCATTATAAACTGAATGGTAAGTGTACCGGATGCTTCCAGTCGCCCATCATTTGTCCTCAATGTCACGCTTTACTTATACGGCGGTAACTTCCGCCCTAGACTGTCCGCGAGGTGGCTACTTCGAAGCTCTGCAACCGAATGGCTGTGCGTTGCTGTTCTCCGGGCACGGAACTGCATTGAGCTTCCGATGTTCAAAAATAGTCCCTGTAGCCAACCTTACAGGTACAAGTTTAGCCCTTTCGGGCGGCTCTGTGTCTCGGACACTCAGGTTGGGACACCTGTTTGGAGCGCGGGACAAAGCTGGTATGTCTCCGCCACAGCGTGGCTTCCGCTTGCTTTTAAATGTAAAGGCTACAGGAAATTACTCTGTCCCTTCCATTCGATTGTCCTCTAAGCAAGCTATCATTCTGTCATGCTCCTTGGTTGGTAAAAAATAATAAAACGACCTAAATTAATTAATTTAATTTTGCTACTTTTTAATTAAGGATCCGTCTGATCTGTTATTGGTATACAGGAGTTCTTAATTTTACTGGCAACTCGAATCTGTGGTCGGAATAACACAATTTTATTTTGCTCTGTTTCTTTCTTATGGCACAGCCGTTGCTGCCGCGCATTGTGTGCCCTCAAAAAATCAGTGCTTTACAATGCTACGCCTTCCACATCGCTGGCAAAGGGTTCTACACAACGCTGGTAACCTCTTTCAACGACAGCAACACGTGCAAACATGAAACGATTACGTATCGTTTGTGAACATATAGCTGCCAGTATTTACGTTCCAACCCTCGTACGTGTGTATGTGACCTTAAATCAAGGCTTATACGAAAGGATCCACTATTGTATGCTTAGTGTTGTGCGTGAGGACTGATCCGTTTTTCTTCAGCACCATTGGCCGTATCTTGTTTTCTGTATGGTTATCATTAAGTGATAAAATGCGAAATAAAAAAGGCATACCTATGAACCAGGAAGAGAAGCAAAGTTAATAGTTGGGTGTTTTTCCGGCCCCCAGTGCTGCTGTAGCAGTTTTAGAGTCATTCAAGGAAAGTCTGCGCCAGTTAGTACGTGGGTATCCGGGCCATACAGTATTAGTTGGGGGAGACTTCAACCTTGACAGTATAGATTGGGACATCTTAGTTTAATTTCAGGTGGTACGGACCAGCAATCTTGCCAGCTACTATTTGACACGTTTTCCTAAAACTTTCTTGAGCACTTAAACCGGTAACGCAGACAATAGAAATATTTTAGACCTTACAGCTACAAACAGGCCCGACCATATGAATGATGTTGGTGTAGAGACAGGAGTTACGGATCATCATAGTGTCAATAGTGACTAAAGTTAATAAACCAATCAAGAAGGCTAGGAGCATGTTTTTGTTAGAAAGAGCCGATGACGTGTTTGAGACTTCAGCAGATCAGTTTAAAGGAAGACATGAAGCAGTTCAGAGGCGAGCAGCTAGGTTCCTTACTGGCAGGTTCGACCAATGCACGTCACAGAAATGATCTGGGAATTAAAATGGGGATCGCTGGTGGAAAGACAATGTTCTTTTCAAGAAATTCTGTAGAGGAAATTTAGATCAATTCAAATGTTTGTAGATCTTATGGGACTTAACTACTGGATCATCAGTCCCTAAACTTACAAACTACTTAAGAACTAGCTAAAACTAAGGACGGTACGAATATCCATGCCCGAGGGGGGATTCGAACCCCCGACCGTAGTGGCCGTGCAGAACGTGACTGGCGCACCGCAGACCGCTCAGCCACCGCGACCGGCAGGAAATTTAGAGAGCCGGAATTTGAAGCTCAGTGTAGAACGATCTTCCTGCCGCCTATTTACATTTCGCGTAATGATCACAAAGACAAGATAAAAGAAATTAGGGCCCCTGCGGAGGCATATAAACATTCCTTTTTCTTTTTTCTTTTCTCGTTTTATTTTGGAGTAGAATACGAAAGGAAATGTCTAGTAATGGTACAGTGTACCCCCCGCCACGTACCTTACGGTGGAATGCGGAATATATACCGGGTGATCAAAAAGTCAGTATAAATTTGAAAACTTAATAAACCACGGAATAATGTAGATAGAGAGGTAAAAATTGACACACATGCTTGGAATGACATGGGGTTTTATTAGAACCCCCCCCCCCCCAAAAAAAAGGTTCAAAAATGTCCGACTGATGGCGCTTCATCTGATCAGAAAAGCAATAATTAGCATAACAAATTAAGACAAAGCAAAGATAATGTTCTTTACAGGAAATTCTCAATATGTTCACCATCATTCCTAAATAACACCTGTAGGCCTACTCGAAGAAAAATGTTGTGAAAAGCACTGTAAAGCATGTCTGGAGTTATGGTGAGGCATTGCCGTCGGATGTTGTCTTTCAGCATCCCTTGAGATGTATGTGATCACGATACACTTGCGAGTTCAGGTAACCCCAAAGCCAATAATCGCACGGACTGAGGTCTGGGGACCTGGGAGGCCAAGCACGACGAAAGTGGCGGCTGAGCACACGATCATCACCTAACTATGCGCGCAAGAGATCTTTCACGCGTTTAGCAATACTTTTTTGTTCTAACAAAACCCCATGTCATTCCAAGCATGTGTGTCAATTATTACCTCTTTTTACATTATTCTGTGATTTATTAAGTTTTAAAATTTATACTGTCTTTTTGATCACCCATTATGTAGATGCAAACAAATCGAGCAAGAGAGCCAGATGAGGGAATGGAAACGAACTCACCAATAGTTTTGGCTGTTTGGCAGTGAGGCACGTGACTTTGAGCGCTCTGATTGGAGGAAAGTAGCTCCAGCGCGTGAACAGTCATCTAGCGAGTAATTTTAATCGAAATGCAGCATTCATTCTTCTCAGGTGACGCTGGTACCGCCTGGGCAGCCTTAAATCGATAGGAGATAAGTGCTCGTGATGTTCTGGCTGATCAGTGTGTACAGAACAGTGAAGGTTTGAATCCAAAATCATTTGTTTGACATTACGAAACAGAGTTGTCTCGTAGCCGGTTCTCGTACTCAGTGTTGTAGAGTTGCGCACTGGGCCGCGTAATGAATGAGTGGGAGGTGGCGAGCGCAGACACGCCACTCGGCAACCGCCGGAGCGAGAGAGTGCCAGCCGACGCGCCCCATACATTCTCACACGCCGCGTCGCAACTCACATGTGCTTAATGTTACTAGCTGGAGATACATTATTTCCCTCACGCGATTATGACTGTGTTTAATTAGTTGTTGAATGAGACACGACCCAGCGATAAACTTTGTTAGTCTGACTAACCATATTTCTGAACAGTCTCTTCTACTGTAGACAGGTCGGATAAGTTTAACTCTGACAACTTGCAGTGGTGCAGAAATCTCTCGACAATGAAGGGCAGACACCTTCATGGGAAAGCTGCGCTGTGTTACTGGTACAGAGACATGGACACAATCACGTAACATGACAGTAGGTGCATGGACTGCTGTGACCGACCTACTACAGCGACAACCGATAACAGTCTCTGTCAGTTTTGTGATTACAGTGCTCCACTCATCCGAATATGTGACTCATTAAATTTAAAATAAAATAATGAAACGTCGTGTGAACCTGTCTGGGGCCATTGCTTAATGAATTATGTGATATAGAGCTATTTTTAAATTACACTAGAAGACCAAAGAAACTGCTGTGTGACTAAATTACTCACTACTACACGCCTGTTTCGGCGCGATTGCCATCGTCACGTTATATCACGTGGTCTTGATTACAATGTGACATAAATGTCTCAGGTACTATCAAACTATTTCAAATATTTGTAAATATAACGTCGGTCATCAGTCCCTTAGCTTACGAACTACGTAAACTAACGAAAGTAACTTATGTTAAGGACAACACAAACACCCATGCCCGAGGGTGGATCGAACATCAGCGCGCTCCACAGAGAAGTGCCTTAGAACGCTCTGCCATTCTACCGCGGCTCACGCCATTTCACTGGTCTGTTGGAGCACTAATAAATGTAGAACTTTCGATGGAATAATTATTTTGAAGTACTCATATTGATTCTGAGAAAGATCATGTAGATTTGTATTTGACAAATCGCTAAGTATACTTTACGATGAAAAAGGAAGAAACAAAAAATACATTAGTTAATATGACACTCTTCAAACTATCACTCCTGAAACTGTACTTTCAACGTAAATTTATGTACAAATGGAAAAGTAAAATTTCCCATTCCCTTTCAATTAGTGAGAAACCTGGAGAATGTGCTGGCCAGGGCAGCATTCGAACATTTTCCGTATCCAGAAGGGCCCGTACAGGACTTGCTACAAGCGGTCGTGCATTATCCTGCTGAAATGTAGGGTTTCGCAGGCATCGAATGAAGGGTAGAGCCACGGGTCGTAAGACTTCTGAAATGTAACGGCCAATCTTCAAACTGCCGTCGATGCAGACAAGAGGTGACTGAGACGTGTAACCAATGGCACCCCATACCGATGACGAATACATGCTTCCAATGTGCGATCAACGCGATGTCGCCAAACACGGATGCGACTATCATGATGCTGTAAACATAACCTGGAATCTATTAAATATTCTCGGTTTACAAGTCGACATGACGCGGCTTGTAAACCGAGAATATTTTATGGAAGAATGCCGTTCCGAAACACTCCGAGGACATAACCTGGGACTGTACGTGCAGATGGTTGTCTTGCAAACCTCCCCATCTGCTGACTCGGGGATCGAGACGTGGCTGCACGATCCGTAACAGCCATGCAGATAAGATGCCTGTCTTGTCGACTGCTAGTGATACGAGGCCGTTGGGATCCAGTACGACGTTCCGTATTGCCCTCCTGAACCCACGGATTCCATATTCTGCTAACAGTCATTGGATCGCGACCAACGCGAGCAGCAATGTCACAATACGATAAACCGCAATCGTGGTAGGCTACAATCCGACCTTTATCAAAGCTGGAAACGTGATGTACTCATTTCTCCTCCTTACACGAGGTATCACAACAACGTTTCTACAGGCAACGCCGGTCAACTGCTGTTTGTGTTTGAGAAATCGGTTGGAAACTTTCCTCATGTCAGCAAGTTGTAGGTGTCGCCACCGGCGCCAACCTTGTGTGAATGCTCTGAAAAGCTAATCATTTGCATATCAGAGCATCTTCTTCTTGTCGGTTAAATTTCGCGTCTATAGCACATGTGGTGTAGCAATTTTAATAGCCAAGTGTGTACTTTGCAAAATACCAGTGAATGTATGTGGTGCAGAATATGTAATTAAACAATTCCACTGTTTCCAAAGGAGTCGAGAATTTCTTACTTCCTTGTTATTTTTACATACAAAACGGTATTCTACTCATTTCACCGGTCAATTTAATACCCCACACATCATATTAATGGTAGTAATGAGAGTCAGCGGTAATTGAAATTGAAGAAGTCAATTGCATCGAGAGCATGGCGTACATTAGGAGAAAAAGGCTTACTCGCACATGGGCTAGGCGGGAACCCTCATACCCAAGGGTGTCTAGACCGAAACGCTTCTGCGAGATGATAGTGGGATTTCTATTATTTAACGTGAAGACCGAGAGACCTGGCGCCACCTGTGATTTGCACATGTGTAACAAACAGGCAAGCTATTTCTAAAAATTACGTCAGCGGGTTTTAACAGAGTGCCGAACCGGAGAGCCGTGTTGAGTACTTCTGCATTAGCAGAACTGTTATCAGTAGCACCATCATTGCTGTTGCCTAGTTCAGGTATTGATTGTTTTGCCGCCAGTCATACGTTGTATACTACAAGTATACTTAAAAATTTTCTACCAAATTAAAACAGTCTGTGTAGTCACTTTGGCTGCAGCGCTATGTTAGCTGTCGAATCCCGGCCACAGCACAAATTTTAATTCAATGTCTCTCCTTATGTTTAATACCTGTGATATAGCGAGACAATACTGTGTCAAGGAAATGTATTATTGTTGATATTTGACACGTTTTCATTGCGCAAACTACTACAAGCATCTCGCATTGAAGCTCGACCTACGTTTCGTGTTTCTGTAGAAGATTTTTTCCTTTGCTTTTGTAAGAGTTATCTATCCTGTTTTGCGTACCACCGGGGGTCAGTCTTCTCTTTGTTTGGTATAAATCTGTCAATGGCGGTTGATATTTTTTCTTCTACCGGTACATGGGATACTCTGCAAATCACATTTAAGTGCCTGGCAGAGGGTTCATCGAACCACCATTATACTATTTATCTCCCATTCCATTCTCGAATAGCGCGCGGGAAGAAAGAACACCTGAATCACTCCTTTCGAGCTCTGATTTCTCGTATTTTATTTTGATTGACTTTTCTACCTATGTAAGTGGGAGTCTGAGGAGTCTGAGGAGAATGTTGGCGATTGGAGTTTCGTAAGTAGCCCACGCCGCAGCGATAAGCGCCGTTGTTGTAAAGATTCCCATCCCAGATCGTGTATCATTGCCGTAACGCTGTCTCCCCTGTATCGTGACAATACGAAACGAGCTGTCCCTCTTTGGACTCTCTCAATGTCCTCCGTCAAACCCCCCTCATAAGGATCCCACACTGGGCAACAATTCTCCAAAAATGGACGAGTCGTAGTGTATGCAGTTTCTTTTGTAGTTCTGTTGCATGCCAATAAAACGCAATCTCTGGTTCGCCTTTCCCACGACATTATATACGTGTTCTTTCCGGTTTAAGTCTGAAGTAATAGTAATTCCTAGGTATTTTGCGTTCATGGTCTTCACTTTTGACTGATGTTTCTTCTAAACAAAGTTTAACGGATTTCTTTTCGTACTCATGTGGACGACTTCACCCTTCTCATTATTTAGAGTCAGTTGCCAATTTTTCCACCATAATGATATTCAGATCTTTCTGCAGTTGGCTTTGATCTTCAGATGATTTTACTAGAAGGGAAATGACGACGTTTTGGAATGTAAGTGGTGGATATTATTTCTTGGAATGTGATGTTGGATGTAGGGCGGAACAAACCTTGGGCATAGACGGTAGTGGCAGTGACCAGTCCTGGGCAGAGACAGTCGGCGTGTGGCGCCCATCGTGGGGTTCATGGCCGCCTCTCCTCTCGACTGCACGCCACCGCGGCCGGTCTGCCAGCTCCACCGCCTCGCCTCCCAGCCGCCGTGGCACAGGCGTACGGCCGGCTCCTCGCCGCTACACCTTGTCCTGGTCAGCACCCCAACAGCGCAGTTTCCCCCTGATCAATGTCCAGAACGTCGGGCCCGGTGGTCTTGGGGTAAAGTGCTCTACTGGAAACCATAAGGGTCGCGGGATCGAAACCCGGTCGGACCTCGGATTTTTTCAGTCTTCGTTGTAACCCATCCTTCACCTCTCAACGATATCAGGAGTCACCAGAAACGACACGTGGTTCGGATTCCACGTTAAGCTGTGGGTCCCCTGTCCCCAGTTGGATAACTGGGGTGGGTTAGGAACACGCAAGTCGCCGAAGTGGCGTCCAATTGACCACACGAAATTATTATTATTAATGTCCAGAACAGGGAACATGCTGGTTGAGGAGGCGGCGGACTACATTAAGTCACACGCGTACTTCATAGCCTAGTTTACATTGTTCGTAGCTTCCAGGAATCACGCCACCATTCTTTCCCATGCGTCTCCACTGGTAACTATAGCGTTAACCGACTCCTCTACGACGTGGTTAGTTGATCAGTTAATTACCTTTATTTCCACGAGTCCTCTTCCTCTTTATGTACGTGTTAAGTAGTGTGTCCGTGTGTGTTATTTGTTTGTAATTCATGCAGTTTCATCTAGTCTTTTGCATATTTGACCTTCAAAACAGGAGGAAGGTAACTGTCGGTGTGTGGCAGACACTTTTTTAATTTCATTTCATTTATTTCACATTTAAAGTCCTGCTACCTTTTTATATAAAGCAGGGCTTACATTTGTAGTTTTACGTGTTATAATATACTTTTTGTTCATCGATATTACATATTTTAAGCATTTCAAATAGATAGAGATAAGAAGAAAAAGTAACATCCCTGTAGGAGTAACAAGCACCCACGACACGTATTTTAGGAGATTTGACATCGTAAACACTAAGATTCAAGTAAACCGCACTCTCATGCAAAAGATTTTATTCAGAACTTTCACGACTGACTGTACTCGCAACACATTTGACATGCAGTTTCCTAATGTTCCACTGTACGTTCCTGGAAAATTGCATCACTGTGTCACTCAATGTTTGGGATGTAAGAGATCATGACGGTTGAGCTATGTGAAAACGGAACTACAGTCCGAATAGCGCTATGGATATAGGTGAAATGGACATAGTATGGAGGAAACGGTGGTTAACAGGGTGTAAGATGGAGATGAATGAATATAACAATGGAATAAATACATACCCGACCAAGGTTACTATTATACAAACACAAATATTTCTCTGATGTTGGAACCAAATACCTCGAAACGTTCTACTACCATTTACCTCAAATTTTATACAATGCTGTAACAAACAACCAGACATATAGGCGACATATCTTTCAACAAATTTTCTGTAGTAACATACACTTTATATATAAAGAATTGTTACCGCATTGTGCGTGGTAGAGGACACTTAGCTCTAAGTTTCTGAGAAAAGTGATTCTGAATTTGATATCGATAGCTATCCTAACAGTTGAGTGATTTTTACCTTTTTTTTTTATTTTTTTTTTTATTTTTTTTTATTTTTTTTTTTTTATTCACTTATATTTTAAGGGGGGGAGGGAATTTTAAATAATTCAAGAAGTTTGTTCTATAACCATGAAAGTTGGCAGATAATCTACTTTTTACAGGTGTGGGTGGAGGGGGGGAAAGAGAGAAGATGAACAGAGAGATGCGAAAGAGGACAAAACTTTACATTTAATTGATAAATAAATACGCGTAACGCCGTGGTTTTAGCTAGTTAATAGTAAAACCTTGCGTTGGGACAAGCTTACATCCAAAACTAGGAGGCTAATTATCGTGTGCTAATGATAACCTTAATGTGGAATAATATTTTTTTTCTTCCGATATCGTAGTTACATAGGTATCAACGTCAGTTTTGAACTGTAGTAGGTTATTTACAAAATTCTTCTTGAGTAGTACAAATGTGTAACTCCTAAAACAGATGTTTACAAGATAATCGTCGGTGAACATCACCAACACCACCTACTAGCGAAAAACATTCTAACTTGAAAATGACAAACGTCATTATTCAATGAAATTTCACGAGTTACGATAACTGAATATGTCGCCCCTCAAGATCTGAAATAGTTCTTTGTGTATACGTGGCTGAACTGAGTTTAGGGGGTCAACAATGATTCCTCTAATTTAAATTCTCATGAATATTGTCACACAAGAATTTTGAAGTTTTCAACATACTTTTTTTCTCGCATTGGGCAGCAGAAACGGAAAGCGTCACCCAGAAAGACAATTTTCGACATTCTCAGCAAGAGCATTGATTTCGAGAGACAAGGATCGGTTCTCGAGTGCGATGAGGCATACGTTACCAGTTATCTAGGAAACTCAAAACAATGATCAATTCGCTATGATATGAAAGATTAATTCTGCAATTACGTTTTATTTTGTGCTTTGCGTTAATTAAATTTGCTTTATAGGTAAGGACGTCTTGAGCAAACACAAATGTTTTTTTGATTTCTCCCATACATGATTCGCTTGCGTTGCAGCATCATCAGTGGGACGTTTAATTCATATTGTCTGTCAAATTAACAATGAAGTGTTGGTTACTTTTTGTATATCAAGTGTAAAAACTACAGATAATTGTGAGACTAATATAAATTGTTTCTTATTTTTATACGTATACTAGGCCTACCTTAATATCACATGTAATTGTATTTGTGGTTCTTCAACTCACAAAACGTCACTGAGAATTTTTCACAGTTTGTCATCTGCAAACCAAAACGTGTGTAGTTAATGGGGTGAATGGTTAGCTTGTAAATATCGGGATTTTTACGAAAATATAGGTCGTCATTTTTGTGTTTTGGTTTAATTTTACTGTAGTGACAGCTTCAGCTTCTATAACAAAATGTCTATGTGTTTATAGCAAGTTTTTGTCACTTACTTTGGTAAAGTTGTGCTGTTTTCGCGTTGCTTTAATTGTTACATAGGCTGTAATGAAGATGTCTGCTCAACGGGATCCCTAACCGTCCTTCACTTCCTGAAACACCACGGCGGGAGAAAGTCATGTTTCGGCGTCTGCAACATCACTTTCCTCACTCTGTAATGGGCCGTGTTGGAGTAGTTCCAGCTTTCCACCGCGAGAAAACGTGCCGTGTGCTCGGCTGCCGGGAGTGCGGTTCCCACACAGTACGTGGGACACTCCGGCTGCTCACTGTCCGTCGCTACTAGCATGTGCAACGTCTAACATCATGTCGTTAATACACAAATTTAAAAAAAAAAAAAAAAAAAAAAAAAAAAAAAAATCGCACTAACGTGTTTTACGGCCCACTCTATATATGTAGTTTAAAAAGTTTTTGCAAACATTTTGGACCAACATAATAATGTAAATAATAAAAATTAATAAATAAGATGTCTGAAACCCTTTTAGAAAAAAAAATAAATAGGTAGTGGTGGGTTCCGAACCGCCGACCTTTAGCGTTATAGTCCAACGCCTTGCCCACTACGCTACGGTTATCAATCAAAAGATCGTGGCTGTTGATAACTGATGCTAATATGGCATTTGTAGACAGTAGATTATCATTTATGTTACGAAGAACGATGTGTTTTTGTTAATTTTTCAGTGCGCCATTGATTTGAAATGACAACGTATAAGTCACAATAAGAGAATCATCAAATACGCAACGCAAGATGGCGTATGGCAGAGAGAGTTCTGGGCGAGGAATGTCACGTGACATCTCCGAACGGCTGGTTTTCGTTAATTCAATGGAGTATGTCAAATCTCCGTTATTTTTGCAAATATGTCTCGAACGATAGGATATATGAAAAAAAAAAAAAAAAAAAAAAACATAAGGGAGCTAAGTTGTTGAGAATTTTCTCCTCTACCAGTTTGGTTATTCAATTTTCGTGTCAGATGAACGGTTCGTTTACAATTACAATTAAATTAGAAACTGCTTTTTTTGTTATTACTAGCGTATTTTTTGTCCGAAATTTTTGAAAAAAGGAGGTTCCTGTCTCTGGCAGCCTACTATCAAGGCTGTAAAATTGGGTGCTGATCGGTTGAACGGTTCGTTTTAAAAAGTGGGAACTCATTACGGACAGACAAACGTACAGACATACATCCCAAAATCGCCGTTGTTTTTGCAAATATCTTTGAAACGCTACAAGATATGAAAAAACATAAGAGAGCAAAGTTGTAGAGAATTTTCTCCTCTACAAATTCGGTTATTCCATTTTTGTGTCAGATGCATGGTTAAGCCTTTATTTTCATTTAAATTTCGAGCTGTCAAAAGACGATCGCAAAGACCCACTTTTAGTGTTACTACCGTAACCTAAAGTGGGCCAAAAGTGTTGCCTAACGATTCTAGGGTGGAGTGGCCGAGCATTCCCAGGCGTCTAGCTGCGGAACGCAGCGCTGCTTGCCGTTGCAGGTTCGGGTCCTCCCTTGGGCATGGGTGTATTGATTGTCCTTAGAATAAGTTAAAGTGGTTCGTAAGCCTTTGGTATGATGAAGAGAGTAGTTGAGTCCCATAAAAAAATTTAAACAAATTTTTCGGTTCATAACATAAAAATGGATCTGGAAGATATTAAACAACATTTCACTTCTCTTTCTGCTCATTAAAACAGAAACTGATAAGTTGTAGATCAATATTGTATTATGAGACTACCAGTCTAGATCGCAAAAAAATGTGTACACATTATTTTATAATGTGCTCCGTTTCGAACTTATACTAAGAACATACACACACCGATTTGTGTGTAAAATAAACGCTACCTACAATATTTTACATGAATGAAAAACAAAATGAAATAAAACAGTAAGCTACGTGAACCAAATAAGGCCCACCTAACGCTTAGGAATTTCGTATGCAGTATGTGTAAGTGGTAATATTCTGAGATCCTACAACTATATTCAGTTCAGAAATAAATTAAAATGCAAAGTTTATGTAATTAATATAATCACTTTAAAGAACATGTTTAACTCCTGCAAGTGGGTCTTGTTAGGAGACCCTGTTCTTAAAATGGCCCATAGCCACATCTAGTTCATATTAACATTCTGAGGCACGTAAATAGCAGGAATTGTGTTGTAGTTTTATTTGAGACATAAGCGGAATGAGTTGATACACAGAATTTTATGTTTACATACAGTACTGTTGGTAACTTCCTGGTTATTAACTCTTAAGACTATTAAATTTAACCAGCAACCAACATTGTCCTGACAGCAGTAAGTTTCCTTATCGTAAGTTAATAGGAACATGTCTAATCATTACATTTTTCTATGATGGGCCTTATTGGGAACAACCCGTTTAAAACGCGTGTTTATTGTTTAAAAAGAATCGTTTTTTGGGAAGGTTATGCCACTATCATAATACAGAACAATTTTCTGTACACATATACATATTTACCAGTACAAATGCTTCATGACCGGAGCGACTGCATTAGATGAAACGAACCGTGAAAATAAGAAGCAGCTCTCCTTCGTTGAACGCCGTAGCACAACTGAAAGTAAAATGGCCAGCACGAGAGCGGGTGCGGAAGTAGTTGTTGCCTTGTCCACTAGTTGTCACAAGCTATCATTACCAACGACATTTAGCGTTGTTTTCAAACTTTACATGCTAGAAAATGAGAGTGGGCCTTATTAGGAACCGGGCCTTATTTGGTACATGTACTTAATGCTGAGACGATGAGCGTACGTAGATTGCTAAAGAGCGAGAGAACTCTGCCAGTTAGGAATGATAAGCCCCGCCCATTACCTGCAGCATCAGCACATCATAAACCAATGAGGTACGTTATACATTAGTTACGTACGTAAAAGTTAAGGTAAAAAATATAAATAACCCATTATGGATATGTTGTTGTGGTCTTCAGTCCGGAGCAGCTCTCCACAATACCCTATCCTGAGCATGCCTCTTCATCTCTACATAAGAACGGCAACCTACCTCTGCCTGAATCTGCTTACTGTATCCATCTCTTGGTCTTCCTCTGCGATTTTTACCCCACACACTTCCCTCTAATGCTAAATTCACAATTCCTTGATGTCTAAGAATGTGTCCCACCAATCTATCCCTTCTTTTAGTCAAGGTATGCCAGAAATTTCTTTTCTCCCCAATTCTGTTCAATACCTCCTCATTAGTTACGAGATCCACCCACCTAATCTTCAGCATTCTTCTGTAGCACCATATTTCAAAAGCCTCAATCCTCTTCCTGTCCGCACTGTTTATCGTCCATGTCTCACTCCCATACAAGGCAACACTCCATATAAATGCCCTCAGAAAGGACTTCCTTAGGCTTAAATTAATATTCGATGTTAACAAATTTCTCTTTTTCAAAAACGCTTTTCTACCCATTGCCATTCTGCATTTTATATCCTCTGTACTGCGACCATCATTTGTTATTTTACTGCCCAAGTAACAAAACTCATCTACCTCCTTTATTGCTTCGTTTCCCAATCTAATTCCTTTAGCATCACCTGATTTTCTTACACTGCACTCCATTACCCTAGTTTTACTCTTGTTAATGTTCATCTTATATGCACCTTTCAGCACACTGTCCATTCCGTTCAATTGCTCTTCCAGGTCCTTTGCTGTATCTGACAGAATTACTATGTCGTCGGCAAAACGCAATGTTTTTAATTCTTCCCCCTGAACTTTTATTCCTTCACCAAATTTCTCCTTGCTTTCCTTTATAGCTTGTTCAATGTACAAATTGAATAACATTGGAGAAAGGCTACAACCCTTTATGGATATAAAAAAATCATTTTGTTAACGATAAAACTTTGCCATGTCATTAGTGAAGATAAATTTGCGAACTAGACTGGCAGTTTCATTGCAAATAATTTTCTGTGAAGGAGAGCCACAGTTTAAGAACATTTTGAATGAAATTACAACACACACTACTCCCCAAAACCTAAAATTAACGTAAGTAATATAAAGTCTTGGTGTGTTGAACTAGAACCGAGAAAGTGTCGAAACGTGTTTATTTAAACAAAACTGGTTTTATATCAATTGAGATAAATCTTCATGTACATCGATAATGACTACAAGTTCTATGAAGGACAGCGTCCAGCATTCAGGACGCCCCGATAGAATACGATCACAATAATGTGTGGCCGCCTATCATTAAATAACTC
Organism: Locusta migratoria; assembly: GCA_026315105.1. Lineage (NCBI taxonomy): Eukaryota > Metazoa > Arthropoda > Insecta > Orthoptera > Acrididae > Locusta > Locusta migratoria. Next base: position 812,091,267 of record CM048745.1, read on the forward strand.
GGATAGAAACGGGGAAGTTGTTTAATGATTGACGGCCACACCTTATTGTGATAATATTCTATCGGGGCGTCCTGAATGCAGGACTCAGTCCTTCGTAGAACATGTAATCATTATCGTATGTACATAAAGATGAATTTCAATTGATGTGAAACCGGTTGTTTTTAAATAAACACGTTTCGACAGTTTTGCGGTTCTATTTCAAAGCACCAGCACCCAGGACTTTAATATTACTAATTTAAGGTGCGCCTGGGTTGCACAGTGGTACAGTGCCAGACTACGGATCAAAGGTCACGCGTTCGATCCCCGCCAGGTCCTAGGATTTTAATCTGTCACTTTCCACTTCTTTCATCTCTGACAGTATTGCTCATGTGAAAAATGCCGAGTATTGGTTCGGAACCCACATTAAACTGTAGGTCCCCCTATAACTGGCTGTGTAAGTCAGTTCCAGCGTCGGAGGAAGACAACGGCATACCACCTCCAAACAGGACCATGCCTAGTAAAGCATGTGGTGCTCAAAGCAATCTTCGGATTGTGGACTGCTTTACCTTTTTTTTTTTTTTTTTTTTTTTTTTAATTTAAGTTTTTTGGGGAGTAGTGTGTTGTAATTTCATTCAAAATGATATTTTCATATTCGCTGCCTTCCAAAAGGAAACAATGTTTTCCAAACTCATTGTACAACAATAATCTAGACATTTTGAAATACTCCTAATACCCGGTAGCACGTCCTCTTTCACTGATTCGTGCCTGTATTCGTCGTGGCATACTGTCTACTACATCATCAAGGGACTGTTGCTCCACATCGTTCCACTCCTTAAGGGCGATTCGGTGTGAATTTCTCAGATAGGCTGGTCGGTACCACGTCCAAAACCAAGCCTTTTCAATGTATCCCAAGCATGTTTCCATAAGGTTCATGACTGGAGAACGTGTTGGAAGTTCTAATCTTGCTGTCTCGTTATCATAAAGGAACGCATTCACAAGATGTGCACGGTGACTGCGAGGATTGTCGTCCATTAAGACCATTCCCTTGCCGAAAGGCAGCTGATATGTTTGAACTGTACGTCGTTGGATGTCATACATGTGCTGCATAGACGTCTGAATGCCTTCTCAGATCACCAATGGAATACGATGGCCCCACATAATCTCTCCAAAACACCAGGGAACCGCCACCATGCTACAATCGCTAGACTGTGTTACTAAGGTGTTCAGGCTGACCAGGATGCCTCCAAAAAATGTCTCCGTCGATTGTCTGGTTGAAGTAGATGTGAGTCTCATTTGTGAATAGCAGTTGATGCCAATTGTCACGAGTCCATTCAGCATGGTTAGGTCTATCTGTAGCTAGCAGCATGATGTCTAGGTATGAGGCTGGATCTAGTCATGGACGGCGGGAGTTTGATGTCGTGGAGTCTGAGTCGAAACTCGACGCCCTGTGGCTGCACGACAATTATCATTCAGCATGGCGACATTCTTCTTGGTTTCTCAGTGCTTCGATTTTGTGACGCAGAGAGCTTTTGTATCATAAGAAGAACCGCATGTTTATTATTCTGTGCACTTTTTCGGCATTAATAACCAGCCCCATGTCATTACAAACGGGTGACAATTTTTGCTCTCTTCGTACATCCATCCGTAAAGTGATCTCTTCTTAAATGTCAACAGTCGTTCTGATCACCCAATAGAGTCAGCAGCGAAACTTCCGGTTTTGCTCTATCAGCAAGATGGATGACTTCAGAGTTTGTCTATCGCCATATTTTCGAGCTATCAACGAAATATCTAATAATTAACATTATTACACAAACAACGATAAAGATCACTATTTCATTTTTTATTGAGGTGACCAATTTCATCAGCCCATTCTGTCATCATCGGATCTGTCTTCACATACTAATTTGAGCATACTCATCTACATGGGATACTCTGCAAATAACATTTAAGTGCCTGGCAGAGGGATCATCGAACCACCATTCCATTCTCGAATAGCTCTCCATTCGAGCTCCGATTTCTCGTATTTTATTCTGATGATCATTTCTACCTATGTAAGTGGCAGTCAACAATATATTTTCGCATTCGGAGGAGAATGTTGGCGATTGGAGTTTCGTCAGTAGCCCACGCTGCAGCGATAAGTGCCTTTGTTGTAATGATTCCCATCCCAGATCCTGTATAATTCCCTTAACGTTGTCTCTTCTTTATCGTGACAATACAAAAGAGCTGCCTTTCTTTGGACTCTTTCGATGACCTCCGTCAAACCCACCTGATAAGGATTCCACACTGGGCAGCAGTACTCTAAAAAAAGGATGGACAAGCGTAGTGCATGCATTTGCTTGTGTAGTTCTGTAGCATCTTTTAAGGGTTCTGCCAATAAAACGCAGTCTCTGGTTCGCCTTTCCCTCGACATTATCTACGTGTTATTGCCAGTTTAGTATCAAGTAATAGTAATTCCTAGGTATTTTGTGGAGTTTACAGCCTTCACTTTTGATTGATTTAGCTTGTAAGCAAAGTTTAACGGATTTCTCTTCGTGTTCATGTGAACGACTTCATATTTATCATTATTTAGTTAATTGCCAACTTTTACACCGTAGTGACGTCTTATTCATATCGTTAAAAACTGAATGAAGTTTATAAAAGCGAAACAACATCATCGCCAACTCTCAACAAAAATGAAAAGTATACAACATCCTGCCACTACTATGACGTGCCGTCACCTAATCCCCACCACAATTGGTTGCCACTGATAGTCTTCAAGACGTATGTCATTAAAGACATTTAGTTTGCAATGTGCTCCGATTAGTATGTGAAGACATATCCGATTATGATAGTTGGTCAAAGGTTTGTAGACGTATTGGACCAAACTGCTATGGTCTTCAGTCCCTACAGTTACAAACTACTTAAACTATCTTAAGATAATGACAACACACACCCATACCCATCGGAGGACTCGACCGCCCAGTCTGCAGTATGATGCCTTACACCACGCGGCCACTCCCGCGAGGCGATGATGACAAAATGAACCTGCTGAAACTGTATTTAAATAAACAAGTAGTTATCTTTGTTGTTATTAGATAATGAGAGTCTAGATCAGATCGGTCCCAAGACATAATGACAAACTTTTCTTTAGTTACACTCCTGGCCATTAAAATTGCTACACCAGGACAGGAAGAAGCTGCTGTGATATGCAAATGATTAGTTTTTCAGATCATTCACAAAGGTTGGCGCCGGTGGCTACACCTACAACGTGCTGACATTAGGAAAGTTTCCAAACGATTCCTCATACACAAACAGCAGATGACCGGCGTTACCTGGTGAAACGTTGTTGTGATGCCCCGTGTAAGGAGGAGAAATGCATACCATCACGTTTCTGACTTTGATAAATGCTGGATTGCGGTTTATCGTATCGCGACATTGCTGCTCGTGTTGGTCGCGATCCAATGACTGTTAGCAGAATATGGAATCGGTGGGTTCAGGAGGGCAATACGGAACACAGTGCTGGATCCCAATGGCCTCGTACCACTAGCAGTCGAGATGACAGGCATCTGAACCGCATGGCTGTAACAGATCGTGCAGCCACGTCTCGATCCCTGAGTCAACAGATGGGGACGTTTGCAAAACAACAACCATCTGCACGAACAGTTCAACGACGTTTGCAACAGCATGGACTATCAGCTCGGAGACCATGGCTTCGGTTACCCTTCACGCTGCATTACTATACAGACAGGAGCGCCTGCGGTGATGTACGCAACGACGAAACTGGGTGGCGTATCACCCTGCCTGATGGTATGGGGTGCCATTGGGTACACGTCTGTCACCTCTTGTGCGCATCGACGGCATTTTGAACAGTGGCCTTTACATTTCAGATGTGTTACGACCCGTTGCTCAACCCTTCATTCGATCCCTGCGAAACCCTACATTTCAAATGTTTGTATATCTATCGGATCAAACTGCGTGGTCACCAGTCCGTAGCTTACAAACTATTTAAACCTAGGTAAACTAACCTAAGGACAAACACACACACCCATGCCCCGGGGAAGACTTGAACCTCCACGGTGAGCAACCGCGCGCTCCGCTGCGAGACGCTTTAGACCGCTCGGCTACTCCACCGCGGCAACCCCACATTTCAGCAGGATAATGCACTACTGCTTGTTGCAAGTCCTGTACGGGCCTTTGTGGATAAGGAAAATGTTCGACTGTTGCCCTGGGCAAGACATTCTCCAGATCTCTCGTAACTGAAAAGGTCTGGTTAATGGTGGCTGAGCAACTCGCTCTTCACAATACGCCAGTCTCTGCTCCTAATGGGGGATGTGTTTGGGTTTGGTTATTTTTTTTTTATAGGGCGACTAAACTACTGAGATTATCAGTACTCCGGTGGGGAGGGGGAAGTAGTGAGGATAGGGGGGGGGGGAACGGGGAAAGGAAATGCAGTCCGGGAAGTAAAGAAGGAAGGAAGACTGCATTAGCTCGGGTCCCCGTGATCGCCACGCACGTGGGGGGTGCTTTTGATGAACTGTGGTATCGTGTTGAAGCTGCATGGGCATCTGTACCTGTACACGCCATCCAAGCTCTGTTTGACTCGATGCCCAAGCGTATCAAGGCCTTTATTACGGCCAGCGGTGGTTGTTCTGGGTACTGATTCCTCAGGATCTGTGTACCCAAATTGCGTGAAATTACATGTCAGTTCTAGTATGATATATTTGTCCTATGAATACCCGTTTATCATCTGCATTTCTTCTTGGTGTAGCAATGTAATGGGCAGTAGTGTAACTGTTTATTTGGCAATGTTGCTCTCCAGAAATCAAAGCTGTGCACGGTTTCCGGTAACACTTTTCAAGTTTCGATCTCGGTTGTGCAGTTGTGTGTTTGTAACCAACATTGCAGCTCTCATCTTGGAGCGAAGTGTGTGGGGGGAAAAATCGCCGAGGGAGACCAAGAGGCGAATTTAGTAAGCAGATTCAGATGGATGTGGGTTGCCTTTATTATGGGAAGATGAAGAGGCTTGCTCAGGACGGAGTAAGGTGGAGAGCTGCATCACATCAGTCTCCGGACTGAAGACGACAACATACATCAAAGTTGCATTATCATTTTCCAAACGTTTCGCAATAGTTTGAAACTCTAGCAGACACTGCAAGTTTATTTTACCAATGTACTAGTTTTAATTTTGTGACGCGGTTTTCTTCTCATAGAATGGTAACTTCTTATAAATGGTACTAGGTAGCCTTAAAGCTATGGAATGGACAACTAGTCCAAAAGAAGGAAAAAACAGCATCTCCTGTACCAGTAAATAACGTACGTTATGACAGTTCTAGTCACTTAATGAATTATGAATTGTGGAATTGTTCTTGACTTTGTACCAAAAAGGTCTTGTTTTCATTTCCCATGAAGTAGTGTAATATGCAACAATTTTTACAGCCGCAGGAACCACACTGTAGTATTTATATTATAGCAGCACACGCCGATTTATGGCAGTGTTACTTACAGGAAAGAAACTATGGGTACGACGAATGCGTAGAGTCCACTAGAAAGATCTACTTGTTTCGACGGAGCCACCTATGTATGCGCCGTTAACGCTGTGACGTCAGACAGCCAATGAGATGCCGTCATATAAGCGGAAGCCTCCAGTTCCCACAGCCACCTTTACTATGGAGGATAAAGTCAAATGCTTGCGCCCTTAGCCATATTTGATGGGGCATGTAAAACAAGAACTTTTTAATCCAACAAAGAAACTATACAGGGTGATTATCACAATAAAGAAGACAGCAACCAACCACTTTTGATTATGCCATTTATTTACTAAATAGCGCCGTTTCCGGCTTCGGTCCTTTCAGGTCATCATCAGACGGCTGTTTGCGTCCACATAAATGTCACGTTTTACTTATTTAGGTAATAAATATCATAATCAAAAGTGGTTGGTTGCTGTCTTCTTTATTGTGAGAATCGCCCTGTATTTCATACACAACCACGGGCTCAAAATGTCTGTTTTTGACAAAATAGCAAAGAAACTATACTTTCAAAAAATTCATATAAAATTGTTTACATGACCATACACGTCTAATTAGATAGCTTAATGTTTTTTCTTCGCATGATTTCTGTGTGTGACATGTAAAGGGTTAAGTTGTCGCAGTAGGGATCAACAAGACAATCGAAACGTTTGCTCCTTGGAAATCGGCAGCATTCTCCACTTCAGCACTCAGGACAACGCAGGACAAGGCATCTAAAGCGTTTGTTCGTGTGGCACGGACGCTGATTGTAGCTGTCGCAGAAACGTGACGCGGCTTCGTCACAGCGGCCTCAATAGCGAGGGTCGCTGCTCTCCTCTGGATGCTATTTAAAACCTCGTTCCCGTAAGAAAGCAGTCGTCAGACCGAACTAGAACGACTTTTTTGCTGCCAACCTGTACTCCTTTCAAACATTTCTGAAACGACCATTCTATAACGTTAAGTTGGCAAGGACTGGTGTGTTGTTGTGGTCTTCAGTCCGCAGACTGGTTTGATGCAGCTCTCCACGATACCCTGTCCTGTGCAAGTCTCTTCATCTGAGAATACGTTCGGCAACCTACATTATTTTGAATCTGCCTACTATATTCCTCCCTCGGTCTCCCTCTACGATTTTTACCCCACACACTTCCTTCTAATGCTAAGTTGACAATTCCTTGATGTCTCAGAATGTGTCCGACCAATCTATCCCTTCTCTTAGTCAGGATATGCCAGAAACTCCTTTTCTCCTCGATTCGGTTAAGTACCTCCTCATTAGTTACGTGATCTACCCATATAATTTTCATCATTCGTCTGTAGCACCACATTTCGAAAGCTTCTATCATCTTTTTATCTGAACTTTTAATCGTCCACGTTTCACTCCCGTACAATGCTACACTCCAGACAAATGCTTTCAGAAAGGACTTCCTAACACTTGAATTAATGTTGGATGTTAGCAAGTTTCGCTTCTTTAGGAACGCTTTTCTCCCCATAGCCATTCTGCATTTTATATCTTCTTTACTTCGGTCATCAGAAGTTATCTTGCTACCCAAATAACAAAATTCATCTACTACTTTTATTGTAACATTACCTAATCTAATTCCTTCAGCATCGCCTGATTTTCTGACATTCCATTCCATTACCTTCGTTTTACTCTTGTTAATGTTCATCTTATATCTTCCTTTCAAGACACTGTCCATCCCATTCAACTGTTCTTCCAGATCTTTTGCGGTCTCTGACAGAATTACTATGTCATCGGCAAACCGCAATGTTTTTATTTCTTCTCCCTGCACTTTAATGCCCTCTCCAAATTTCTCCTTCCATTCCTTCACTGCCAGCTCAATGTACAGATTGAACAACATTGGGGAAAGGCTACAACTTTGTCTTACTCCCCAACCTCTGCGTCCCTTTCTTGCCCTTCGACTCTAATAAGCGCTGTCTGGTTTTTGTATATTCCTTGAGAATTTGGAAGAGTGTATTCCAGTCGACATTTTCAAAAGCTTTCTCCAAATCGACAAACGCTACAAACGTAGGTTTCCCTTTCCTTAGCCTATCTTCTAAGATAAGTCGTAATGCGAGTATTGCCTCTCGTGTTCCTACATTTCTCCTAAATCCGAACTGATCTTCCCCGAGGTTGGATTCTTCAAGTTTTTCCATTCGTCTGTAAGTAATTCGTGTTAGTATTTTGCAACCATGACTTATGAAACTGATAGTTCTGTAATTTTCACAGTTTTCTGCACTTGCTTTCTTTGGGATTGGAATTACAATATTCTTCTTGACGTCGGAAGGTATTTCCCCTGTCATACATCTTGCATACAATGTGATATATTTTTTTCAAGACTGGCTCTCCTAACGACATCAGCAGTTCAGACGGAATATCATCTAGTCCAGGGGCCTTGTTTCGACTGAAGTTCTTCAGCGCTCTGTCAAATTCTTCTCGCAGTATCATATCTGCTATCTCATCTTCCTCCACGTCGTCTTCCATTTCTAGAACACTGGCTTCAAGTTTATTTCCTTTGTATAGACCCTATATATATTCCTTCCACAGTCGAGCTTTCCCCTCTTTGCTTAGTACTGGTTTTCCGTCTGAGTTCTTGATATTCATACAGCTGCTTGTCTCCAAATATCTGTTTTATTTTCCTGTAGGCGGTATCTATCTTTCCCCTAGTTAGGCCTATACTAATGACTAACTCCACGTCGCAGGTATATCCTTGCTTTGAATGTTTTCAAGTTCCTACAGCAAACAGTTTTACTTACTTTAGATGACCGTTTTCAGTCAGTAAATTGTGTCTTCAGATCTAAAGAAACTTGTATGTCTTGCGTAGTCAACGTAGTTGTTGGACTTCGTTTGAACGAAAACCTTTTAATACAACTCCACATCATCTCGCAAAAATAAGATAGCTTATATACTTACAAATCATCATCATCAACTTATATAAGTAGGATAAGTTAAAGGACAAATTCAAGCCCGTAGTAGCCGGCCGCGGTGGCCGAGGAGACTGAGGCGCTCCAGTCAAGGTCTACATGGCCACTACGGTCGGAGGTTCGAATCCCCCTCGGGCATGGATATTTGTGCCGTCCTTAGTTGTAAGTAGTTCATAAGTAGTTTGTAAGTTTAGGGACTGGTGACCCCGTAGTTAAGTCCCATAGACTCTACAAACATTTGAATATTTTGCAAGCCCGTAGAATAATTTATAAATAGGGAAAAGACATACCGGCCGCGGCGGAGTGGTCGAGCGCATTGAGGTGCTATGCTCTGATGCACGAGACCGCTCACCATCGGGGGTTCGACTCCTCCCTCGGGCATGGATGTTTGTGTTTAGTATAAGTTAGTTCATAAGTATTGTGTTAGTTTAGGGACTGATGACCCCGCAGTTAAGTCACATAAGCTTAACAAAATTTGATTTTGACAGATACCGCAGACGTTAAGAAAAGCATCTGGGTGAACATCAAGAGCTGAGATGTAAAACTATCCTAAGCAAAGAAGGAAAAGAAGTAAGGCGGAAGGAATATATGCAAAGCCAATACACGGAAAATGAAGGCACCATTGTAAAAAGGAAAGAGGAAGTAGAAGAAGATGCAATAAGATGTACGACATTTTGAGAAGAATTTGACAGATAATTGAGAGATATGAGCGAAATCGAGGTCTCTGGATTAAATGAAATTCCTTCTAAACTTCTGACATCCTTGGAATAAATAGCCATGACGAAACTTCCATCTGGTGTGCAAGATGTATCAACAGGGGAATATCCTCAACGAAGAGTATAATGATTCCTGCCCGAAAGAAAGTAAGTGTAGACAGGTGTGAAAATTACGTAACTATTAGTTTTTAAGTGATGGTGGGAAAATATTAACACTTATAATTTTACAGTCGAAAGGAAAGCTAGCAGGTTAAGGAAAGGCAGCTCTACAGTTTTAACTTTTGTAGATTTCGAGAAATCATTTGTCAGTGCTGAGTGGAATACGCTGTTTCAAATTATGAACGTGTTCCTAGCAGGTGTCAAATATAAGGACCGAGAATTTATATTCGACTTGTGTAAAAATTAGATAGCAGTTATTAGAGTCAAAGGGCATTAACGGTACACGTGGTTGGAAGTGCAGTAAGACAGGGTTGTAGCCTTTCCCTTATCTTGTTAAATCTGTACATTGCGCAAGCTGTGAAGGACAGCAAAGTGAAATTTGAAGAAGGAATCGCAGTTCAGGCAAAAGAAATAAAAACTTTTGTGGCTTGCCGATGATATTATAATTCTGTCAGGGACAGCAGATAACGTGGAAAAGGAAATGTTCATGCTAGGCTTCTCTCTTACTTTTACTAACTTTATATTGCCAGCTCCATGAATAAAGTAGTTCAACTTTTGTGTTATCGTTATCTTGAGCTGCCCCATATCCATAGCGCAGCACCTCCATATACATATTCTGAGTTGTTCTTCTTTAGAACTCATTAACGTGCTGGTGCCCAGAATTTAATCTCGTTAACATTATTGAGGCCTATGACTTCTTAAAATTCAAATTCTTACAATTAAAAATACGAGGGGGAGTTTGAAAATAAGTTTCCCCTGTCGACTGCGGGCAGAGTTGTGTATGAAAGGAAAAAAATAGAATGAGACATTAAAGACATGTCTTCATTTTTCTACATGATTTCCAAGTTCATTGAGACATTTGTGAAACTACTTTATAAACTTCAGAAACCCGTCCAGGAAAAAATTGGGGCGTTGCATACGGAAGAAGCGTTGAACGGCTATGGGCGAAAGACGACACAGCAGGTGAACGCACACGTGCAAGACACCGATACACCGTTGGGTAGAGGTGGACCACGATGAAGCAGATGACTTTCTTATTGTGATGAAAAGTTGGTCCACCATTACACGCCCGAATCGAAGGCCGCATCCATGGAGAGGAAACATCGGTCATCACCTGTCCGAAAGAAGTTCAAATGCACTTCGTCTGCAGGTAAAGTGCTACTCACCGTTTTCTGGGACGCCCAAGAAATTATGTTGCTGGACTTTTGGGAGGATACAACCATCATTGCTGCGCGGTACCGTGCCACTCTGTCTAAATTGAAAGAGGTGTTCCGGAAAAAGCCGCCTGGCATTCTCAGATCTGGCGTTCCACTGTTGGATGATAATGCGAGACCACACTCGACAACGGCAATGCTAAACCATAGTGCAACTCTTTGTAGAAGCTGTTCAACGCTGATTTTTTTTTTCCTGGAAGGCTTTTTGAAGCTTATAAAGCGGTATGAGAAATGTCTCAATGTACTTGTAAATTATGTAGAAAAATTAAGATATCGTATCTTTAATGTCTGCTTCCCCTTTTATCCCTATCATACGCAACTCTGACCACAGTCGACAAGGGAAACCTATTTTTCAAAAAAATGTTTGTATAGTCTATGGGACTTAACTACGGGGTCATCAGTCCCTAAACTTACAAACTACTTATGAACTACTTACGAATTAGGACGGCACAAATATCGATGCCCGAGGGGGGATTCGAACCCCCGACCGTAGTGGCCGTGCAGACCGTGACTGGAGCGCCTTAGTCCCCTCGGCCACCGCGTCCGGCACCTATTTTTCAACTCACCCTCGTACAACATTATATTTCATTTGACATGGGGTATGATATTCTATTATTAGCTCCCACATGTTCAATTCTCAGTAGATGTTGAGAATTCAGATCTGCCGCTGGTTGTTACTTTTCATCCCAGTGACCATCAAGTACGTGGCCTTCATTGATAAGCTGCATCTTGAGCTAGTCCCTGATACGTATGCCTGACTTGCATAGTGATTCAAAGTTGCGTTGCCGATGTTGTTACAGTCCAGACTTGGTGACGGATTTCCGGTGCTCTGCATTGATGTGCGCGAGGACTCAGGGCTCCCTGCCGGATATTCGTCATCCGAATGGCGTGTCGCGTCGTGACGAGCAGCGGAAACGCCTCCAGGGTGACGCGGCACTTGTTTACTACAGTCCAATAAAATCACAGACTGCGCGCAAGCTGTTTTCCACCGATCAGAGTGGTCAACGTCACACCCCAATAGTTGGCCGTTGCCAAACTGACACAACAAATAGTCAATTCACTTTAATTTTCTTGTCTGCTTCTCTTTCCAGATTTGTTATGTTCCAGATTCATTGGTCTGCCCCCTTTATTTCGCACTGCATCACTTATACAACTTCACAAAAGAAAACAAATACGAGGCGCGTCCAGAAAGTAATTTCCGTTTGGTAATAAAATGAAATTGTACACAGATACAGAAGAAATTTTTATTGCACAAAATTCTACAACTTTTAAACTACTTTTCCACATAACTGCCGAAATTTTGTAGCCACTTGTCATAGCGTGCCACAAGTTTTTGCATGCATCCTTCACAGAAGGTTGCTGCCTGTGTGTTCAACCATGGGGTAACAGCTCTTTATCATCGTTGAAGTGTTGGCCACCAAGAACAGATTTTAGGTGTAAGAAGAGATAAAAGTCGCTAGGAGAGAGGTCCGAGCTGTATGGAGGATGATCAAACAGGTCCCATTGAAATTTCCGTAAGAAATGTTTGGTCACATTCGGTGTCTGAGGTCAGGCATTATTGTGGAAAAAAAAAATTGGACAGTAATCCTCTCTGTCCTTGGTGGACAACACTTCAACGATGATGACGAGCTGAAAGAACGTGTTACCACATGGTTGAATACACAGGCGGCAACATTCTATGAAAAAGGCACACAAAACCTTGTGCCATGCTATGACAATTGCCTACAAAATTTCGGAAGCTATGTAGAAAAGTAGTTTAACAGTTGTAGATTTTTGTACAATCAATATTTTTTCTGAATATGTACCCGTTCGTTTTATATAACCAAACGGAACTTACTGGACGCGCCTCGTAGACAATTTTGCTAGCGAAATACGTACTGCTACACAGCTCTAAGCACACGCTACTGGATCGTTTCGTACAAGTCGCGCCTCGGTTGCACAGTGGTAGAATGCCAGACTACAAATCCAAAGGTCGCGGGTTCGAACCCCACCAGGTCCTAGGATTTTTATCTGTCTCTTTCCACTTCTTTCACCTCTGGCAGTATTGCTGATGTGAAAAATACCTGGTAGCACCGTGGGTCGGAACCCACGTTAAACTGTAGATCCCCCTCTAACTGGCTGGCTTCGAAGGTCGGAGGAAGGCAACGGCATACCACCCCAGAACAGGACCATGCCTAGTAACGCACTGTGGTGTTCAAACCAATCTTCAGATTGTTGACTGCTTTACCTTTGCTTTTATACAAGTATTATCTCACAGAGATCAGCCGGCCGCGGTGGCTGAGGGGACTGAGGCGCTCCAGTCACGGTCTGCACGGCCACTACGGTCGGGGGTTCGAATCCCTCCTCGGGCATGGATATTTGTGCCGTCCTTAGTATTAGCTAGTTCATAAGTAGTTTGTAAGTTTAGAGACTGATGACACCGTAGTTAAGTCCCATAAGCTATACAAACATTTGAACATTTGAACTGAGGTCAGCTTACATTAGATGAACTTCATGCGATTTACGTGAAACAAAGTTCTCCTAAGGCTACATCTATGCTGCTCATTCACAGTTTCTCTTTGAATTGCTCATTAGAAGCATTCTCCTGCCGCTGTCCCCATCTATTAGCACCTGCAATCATCGTTTCTACTTTCATATCTGTAACTCCAACGTTATTAATACAGTAACCTGTATCCAACCAGCTTTCACTCCCATACAACAAAGTCGGTTGAAAGATTGAATTGTGCACTGCTAATATAGTATTTCTGCTGACTTACTTCTTTCAGAAGACAGTCCATAGAAGCAGTGCGTATTGCATTAGTTATGCTCCACCTGATTTCAGTTCTTTCACTATGTTACCATCCAGTGAGATAATGCATCTTAAGTACTTGAAACTGTACACTTGCCTTAACTTTGTTTCTCCTATTTAGCACTCAACTTATTTAGTCATCTATTCGGCACATACAGAATTCTCGCGAAGAAAAAATAGTAACTTACTCAAATTAGACATGTGAACAATTTTATATTATTTTTTCAAAATATAGTTTCATGCCTGTAAGTAACATTACTTAAAAGAAAAAAAAAAAAAAAAAAAGACATGAATGCTACAGTGTTGTTCCTGGAACTATAAAATTTCTTGTGTTTTACACTATTCCATATGACAAGTCTTGAGCAAGTTGTTTGTAAATCTATGGGACTTCTGTAGTCATCACTACCTTGGCTTATAAACTAGTCAAACTAACTTAAATCAACCTAAGGACATCATATACACAACCATGTCCGAGGGAGGACTCGAACCTCCGACTGCGAGCAACTGCGAGTTCCGCAGCGACGCGTCTTAGATCGCTCGGCCACTCCACCGCTACTTAAAACAATTGATTTTCTGGCACAGTCCGGAACTACCCAACAATTTCCACATTTTAATGTTATGTACCGGTGAAAAAATACATGTTTAACCAATAATTAGCCAATTGAGCAAACCTTCCATATCGTACATCATTCACTGATACATGAGAAACTGTTTTCTACATTCGCCGGATTGGCTGTCCATTCCATAAACGTTTTCGGATCTCATCCTTGCAGTAAACATCATTTTATTTTCAGTGTCCCATTCAACGCTGCATCTTACCGTTTATGAGCAGTTTTCCTTGCATAAAAACGAAATAGTTCCACAAAACCTAATGAAACTAGTACACCGGTAACTTATGCTTATACTTTATGCTAAATATTCAGACTTTTGGGAAGTTTAGCTCTATATTAGATTAGATTAGTTTTTCGTTCCGTAGATCCATGTTGAGGAGATCCTCGAGAATGTGGAAAATGTCAAGAAACAAAATTTACAAGCTGAATAACAGTAATACTAATAATATAAATACAGATACATACATTTTTTGTTTTTGCTGATAATATGATAATACTAATATAGTATGAATACCGATACATGCATCATTTGGTACAATTTAAAAATTCACCAATGGAGTAGAAAGTCTTTCAGGCTCCTCTTAAACTGATCTTTATTTCTAGCGAAATTTTTTATACTTGATGGTAAGTTATTGAAATTGTGTGTTCCTTAGTAGTGGACTCCTTTTTGAACTAAAGTAAGCCCTTTTAAGTCCTTGTGTGGATTTTTTTCCTAATATTTTATGTATGAACTGAGTTGTTTGTTGGGAAAAGGGATATATTATTTATGCGCCATCCAAGGACGGAACTTTTAACATCTTGCAGAAAGTCGTGCGTAGATTTGAAGTTGCTTGAAAGCAGATTCCAAATAAAGGGTTAAATATCTTTCCCAAAGACAATATTTTCGTTTTAGAGATGATAATCTTCATACCATAGCCCTCACATCTCTGACCTAGCTCTCAAATGTAAGGTTGTAACCTTTCAACCCGAATCTAACGTCACCACAGTCCGCATGCGCATGTGCAAGGCTGCTCATTTTTTTTTCTCTTCAGCTATTTTAATCTCACCTTGTCTATCCTTTTTTAATATGTGATCCACAAATGAAGAGAACAAAAATAGTGACAGGTTACTACTTTGTCTTACCCCTGAAACTACCCTGAACACCATAAACTGAATTTACCGCCCACTCCAAACTGCTGCCATACTATCTACATAAAGACTTTCAATCGCCTGCAAAAGTTTGCCTCCTATTCCACAATCTTGTAGAACTGACAATAACTTCTTCCTAGGAACACGATCATGAGCCTTTTCTAAGATGTATAAAATATAGATAAAATTCCCTGTTCCACTTCTCCATCATTTGCCATAAGCTAAAGATCTGATCAGCTCTTAGAAGGCCTAAGCCCACACTGATTTTCATCCAGCTAATACTCACACCCTCCTTTCTGCTGAGTTAATGATGTCACACTGTTTGCGCTTACTTATCCCTATACGATCTGTCATTTCACATCGATTTCGTGAATTTTCGACACGAAATTTGAATGTCACCAATATTGCTGCCAAATTCGGGCGTCGTAGGTGGGTTGTTTATCATATTAGCGACACAATTATCAATGTCGCAGCCTCTCACGATCACGCAACAGGTTTGCACCAGCAGCAATACGATTTTAAGTTTCCGATAGTGTTAAGTGTTTGTCGAACTGTATTGAACGTTAATTACTGGCCCTATCCTATACAGCAGAGTAAAAATTGCAGTGATGATACAGTCGTTCGTTGGAGTTGCAGGCCAACGTTGTTGCTAAAGGTTCGTTCGCCTAGGAGTTGATAGGTGTGGTGAATGTTGTCACGGCACATCGTTCTGTTGTTCACCACACTTCCGAACGACTACAAAATGCGTTGTAATTAAGGGTGCAAGGCAGGGGTGGTTTCATTGTCGCTGTTTCTACAACCCCCTGAGGAGATTTCGTGTCGATTCTAAGCGCCAAGGCGCCTGGTATTTTGTTCTTGACACACATGAAACATCAGAACGATTTCAGTGCTGTGCGTTATCGTTCTGATGTCTATTTCAGATGCGTGGGAAGAAATGAAATGTGAAAAAGAGAGTTGGTGGGGAGGAGGAGGATAACGACATTCCATCAGTGTGACACGTATGCGGTAGCTTTGGGCGACATTATGGGACCAATATGGCTTCGGTAAATCACCTTAAAACTCACATACAATTCAAAAAGATAGCTCTGGCCTTGTTTTCGGATATCTTGACAACACGTTGTCTGATGCGTCGTCAAACCCGTGGGTGAATTTACATTCCACACATTTCCACCATTACAGAGGATCAGCGTCCACCTGTGAGCCAAATTTTTAATTTCGTATAGGGTCGAAATTACGACGTTCAGAAAACATGATCCTCTGTGTTGCAGTAGCGTTTTAAATTGGCACGCAATCGACTCGATTGCGGTCATCAGATTTGTGATTCCTTCTCTTCTTCTGTATGAACATGTGGATCGAATTGTTATTGACTAATCTGGTACTTACCCCTTTCATCCCCAGTGTTGTTCCTGGACAACAACGTATTAAAAGTTGATTTCTACCGTATTTTGTGCATAAATCCTTTTAAATTGCATTTTTGTTGACAAAAAAAGTTCAAATGTTGTAGAGCTTGTGGGACTTAACTACGGGGTCATCAATCCCTAAACTTACAAAATACTTAAGAAATACCTTATACTAAAGAAGGCACAAACATTCATGCCCGAGGAGGGATTCTAACCCCCGACGGCGATCGGCTTCGCGCTTCGCAGCATAGCACCTCAATGCGCTCGGCCGCTCCGCCGCGGCTTTTGTTGACGAACAACATGCTTCTAGTACGACATTTTGCCGCTTGGTACGGCATTAATCTATCCATCTTGGAGGTTATTTTGAGTTGCCGTCTGTACATGGTTGAGAGTGTGAGTGTGGCTCCTTTCATTTTATTCCAGCAGTGAATTGTCTTGTCTCTGGTGCTGTGGCAAACATTATGCCAGCATTATTGATCTGGTAGTGTTACCTATCAACAAAATAACGTCCAAGTAAAAAAATACATCCATATAAACGTATGTATTGTGCATGAAATAAGTAACAAAAAATCTGGAGTTAGATCAAAAATTTTAAAACACATATTTTGATAATTACTGCACTTTATTAATACAGAAAACACTGAATTTCATATTTTCCAAAGCTGATTTCATGTGGGAATGAATATAAAGAACTCAGATGGAAAACCAGTTCTCGGCAAAGAAGGGAAAGCCGAAAGGTGGAAAGAATATATAGAGGGACTATACAAAGGAAAGGAACTTGGAGACAATATTGTAGGAAGGGAAGAGGATGTAGATGAAGATGAAATAGGAGCTATTATACTGAGAGAAGAATTTGACAGAGCACTGAAAGTTGTAAGTCGAAACAAGGCCCCTGGAGTGGACAACATTCCCGCAGAACTACTGAAGTCTCTGGGAGAGCCAGCCATGACAAAACTATTTCACCTGGTGCGTAAGATGTATGAGACAGGGGAAATACACTCAGACTTTAAGAAAAATGTAATAATCCCCATTCCAAAGAAAGCAGATGCAGACAGGTGTGAAAATTACAGAACCATCAGTTTAATAAGTCATGGTTGCAAAATTTTAACACATATTATTTACAGAAGGATGGAAAAGGTGGTAGAAGCCGACCTTGGGGAAGATCAATTTGGATTCAGGAAAATTGTAGGAATCGGGAGGCAATCCTGATTTTACGGCTTATCTTAGAAGATAGATTAAGAAAAGGCAAACCTACATTTCTAGCTTTTATAGCTTTTGAGAGAGCTTTTGATAATGTTGATTGGAATACACTCTTTCAGATCTTGGAATTAGCAGGAGTAAAATATATGAAACGGAAGGTTATTTACAACTTGTACAAAAACCAGACAGCGGTTGTCAGAGTTGAAGGGCATGAAAGAGATGCAGAGGTTGGGAAGGGTGTAAGACAGGGTTGTAGCCTTTCTCCCATGTTGTTCAATTTGTACATTGAGCAAGCTATAAAGGAAAGCAAGGAGAAATTTGGAGAAGGAATTAAAGTTCAGGGTGAAGAAATAAAACATTGCGTCTTGCGGATGACGTAATTCTGTCAGAGACAGCAAAGGACCTGGAAGAGCAGTTGAATGGAATGGACAGTGTGTTGAAGAGAGCGTATAAAATGAACATTAACAAGAGCAAAACAAAAATAATGGAATGCGGTCTTAGAAAATCAGGCAATGCTGAAGGAATTAGATTACGTAACGAAACAATGAAGGTGGTAGATGAGTTTTGTTACTTGGGTAGTAAAATAACATGCGATGGTCGCAGTACAGAGGATATAAAATGCAGAATGGCAATGGGAAGAAAAGCATTTTTGAAAAAGAGAAATTTGCTAACATCGAATATTGATTTAAGCGTAAGGAAGTCTTTTCTGAAGGCATTGGGGAGAGTGTTGCTTTGTGTGGGAGTGAAACATGGACGATAAGCAGTGTGGACAGAAAGAGGATAGAGGCTTTGAAATGTGGTGCTACAGAAGAATTCTGAAGATTAGGTGGGTAGATCGCGTAACTAATGAGGAGGTACTGAACAGAATTGGGGAGAAAAGGAATTTCTGGCATACCTTGACTAAAAGAAGGGATCGATTGGTAGGACACATTCTTAGACATCAAGGAATTGTGAATTTAGCGTTGGAGGGAAGTGTATGGGGTAAAAACCGCAGAGGAAGACCAATAGATGGATACAGTAAGCAGATTCATACAGATGTAGGTTGCCGTTTTTATGTGGAGTTGAAGAGGCTTGCTCAGGATAGGGTATTGTGGAGAGCTGCATCAAACCAGTCTCCGGACCGAAGACCACAACAACAACAACATGAAAGGGTTAAACTGGCACGCAATCGACTCGATTACGGTCATCAGAAGATTCCTTCTCTTCTTCTGTATAAATATGTGGATCGATTTGTTATTAACTAATCTGGTACTGACAAGCATTGGTTTCGATGGCCCTTTTCAATGTCAGTAAAATCTTCACCCTGATGACTCGATATTCTTTACTTGCAAGGGCTGGACGAAACGGTTGTTGAGGTCTCTCTGTTTGTGTATTGGGGGGGGGGGGGGGGTGATTCACAAGCGTGTACTTATTTTGGATAACCAGTGAGAAAGAGAATTTTATTACTGTTCCTTTAGTCACACTTCACAACCGTGAAAAAAATTTTCCCTCCGCTTCGAAATGTGGGCCACCGAGCATTGTGATTTCCTCCCTCTCCCCAGGAAGGCGACGCTATCTTCGGCGCGGCAGTATTGTTAGCGGAGCGTATCGCCGTATTTCTGACGGCGAACCCGAGCCGTAAAAACCGCGGAACGGGACGCCCGTTAAGTTCTGGGCTCTGGATTCCTGCGCGCCATGACTCAGCCGCGAGGACGCTCAGAGCCGAACGTTTAGGGGGCGGCGTTAGCTGGCGACCGTGCCAGGGCGGGCTTTCGCGGGGAATGACATTGAGGGGCGGCCGAGGTCGGAGGTCAACGGAGGGAGAGAGGAAGTGGCGTTTACGGCCGCCCTCCTGCTCCGACGTGGCCCCACTGCCCCACATCGCGGCGGATCACGTTCCCCCCTGCCGAGATGTGACCAATCGCCGTGTCGGATTCCGATTTCGCCGGCAGAAATCGATTGCGGCGGTCTCTGGCGTTTCCGTGCGGTACGGCGCCCCTCATAACTCGGCCGAATCGCGGGGAACGTATCTGTCCGCCGGAGCGAGTACTGCGCCGATCTGCGCCCCGGTATCTTGCGAGGAGTAACCCACTAAACTACAGGCCTATATCATTGACGTCAATTTGCAGCAGGGTTTTGGAACATATCCTGTATTCAAATATTATGAATTATCTCGAACAGAACGATCTAATGACCCAAGGTCAACACGGATTTAGAAAATATCGTTCATGCGAAACACAACTTTATTGACACAAGGTGATGGGTGATATCGACAAAGGTTCGCAAATCGATTCCGTATTTCTTGATTTCCAGAAAGGTTTTGACACCGTACCTCACAAACGGCTTTTAATCAAATTGCGTGGTTATGGTATATCGCCCCAAATTTGCGATTGGATAGGGGATTTCTTGTCAGAGAGGACACAGTTCGTAGTAATCGATGGTAAGGCATCGACTAAAACAGAGGTGATATCGGGCGTTCCACAGGGTAGTGTTATTGGTTCTCTGCTATTCCTTATTTACATAAACGATTTAGGGGAAAATCTAAGTAGCTCTCCTAGGTTGTTTGCAGATGACGCCGTCATTTACCGTCTAGTAAAATCATCTGAAGATCAAAACCAACTGCAGAACGATCTGAATAAGATATCAGTATGGTGTAAAAATTGGCAATTGACTCTAAATAATGAGAAGTGTGAAGTCGTCCACATGAGTACGAAAAGAAATCCGTTAAACTTTGTTTACAACATAAATCAATCAAATGTGAAGGCCGTAAACTCCACAAAATACCTAGGAATTACTATTACTTCAGACCTAAACTGGAAAGAACTCGTAGACAATATCGTGGGAAAGGCGAACCAGAGACTGCGTTTTATTGGCAGAACCCTTAAAAGATGCAACAGAACTACTGAAGAAACTGCATACACTGCGCTTGTCCGTCCATTTTTGGAGTATTGCAGCCCAGTGTGGGATCCTTATCAGGTGGGTTTGACGGACGACATCGAAAGAGTCCAAAGAAGGGCAGCTCGTTTCGTATTGTCGCGATACAGGGGAGACAGCGTTACGGAAATGATACAGGATCTGGGATGGAAATCATTACAACAACGGCGCTTATCGCTGCGGCGTGGGCTACTTGCGAAACTCCAATCGCCAACATTCTCCTCCGAATGCGAAAATATATTGTTGACTCCCACTTACATAGGTAGAAATGATCATCAGAATAAAATAAGAGAAATCAGAGCTCGAACAGAGAGATTCAGGTGTTCTTTCTTCCCGCGCGCTATTCGAGAATGGAATCGGTGACAAATAGTATGATGGTGGTTCGATGAACCCTCTGCCAGGCACTTAAATGTGATTTGCAGAGTATCCCATGTAGATGTAGATGTAGATCGTGTGGGTAACGACCCGATGCGGAAACTGCGCCCCGCCGCCTCCCGCAGTCGTACGACCCACTTCTGGCGACTGCGGAATATCCTGCGACGACGTCCGGTCTGCTCGGCGGACGTCCAGCTGTCGAGAGTAGGAAACTGTGTCAGCGGGCAGTCGCCAGTTCTTGCAGACGCGGCGGTCACGAAGCCTCCATTGTCCGGTGATCGGCTATTGCGCGCTTCGCCCAGTCGCCGCGCGCGGCTAGCGCCGGGCCGGCGGAAAATCGCCCCACTGAGCACCGTACTCTGCCGACGCCACTCTTCCGTTCCATTTCACGCACTCGGAATTCACTGCAAAGGCGCAATAAACGGTCGCCCCGTTACAAAACGGCACGGGCAATTAAACAGCGAATTTCACACCTTCTTATTGAATGGTGGATATCGTGTCTGCATCCGGCCAATAGAACCGTTAGGAGCTCGTAGTTCCGTGACAGTTCAGAAGTTGTCAGTGCAGTGGTATAGCAGCTGGGAGTAATTTCAATCGATTTTCTTCGTGTTCGTTCGAGGACATCCTGCTCTAAATGTCTGACCGTGAACTGTGGGAAGTAGTCTTGGGTAGTTCGCGAACGAACTAGTTCGGAAGAGCGCTCCCACAGGCGAACTACGCGAACTAGTTCGCAGCTCCCTTGCCTCTTAGTTCGTCCGCTCCTTTTCCGAAGACTGACGGGGAACAGCGAGAGGACGCGAGAGCGCGCAGAATCGCGTGATTCCCTTCTGTCAGTTACCGTCATTTCGAGCTGAGATGCAGCTCTGCTGTACTTTTCATAGCTCACTTCCACCAATTTTCTTTTCTAAGTTTTTCAGCAGTGTCTAAATATAACCCCCATACCATAGTGTAAAATACTACGAGTACTATGTATGCAAAGTAGTTGAATACCATTGTATCACCCATTCGTGTAAATAACTGTTTTATTTGCTTAAGTATTTGATGTCTAATTGCCCAAAAATACGAGTAATAGCACACGCTTCGGAAACACTGATCATTACATAAAAAAAGCTGTCATAACAAAAGAAAGAGCTCTTTTAGTATCGGTAGCAAAAGCCCAAAAGAACGGACGAACTAAAAGGAGCGACCTACTTCGCGGCCGAGCTGCGAACTAAAAGGAGAGCTACCGGTCGCAAACTAAAATATGCGCGATCGGTCGCGAACTAAACAATGCGCGATTGGTCGCGAACTAAAATATGTGCAATCGGTCGCGAACTAAAACATGCGAACTATTATGCCAAACGTATCTTGCTTCTTATTTCGTTGGATTCCTTTCCGAAGACCGACGGGCAATAGCGAGAGGGCGCGCAGCAGAATTAAAAATCACGTGTTTGCCTTCTGCTGATGAGTCATTTCGATGTGAGCGTCTGCCTGCTAGATTGTATAGTTCAGTGCTACAAAATTTCTGTTTTGAAGTATTCTGCACTCTGCAATATCTGACTAATAAATTCCATAATGACAAGATATACAGATAACTTCAACGCGAGAAATTATCCACAAACTGTTTCTTTTGGTTTGCGTGATATAGTCAGTGGCTCAGGCAGCAAGAGCAATAAGCAGCTAGGTGGGGGAACTTCTCCCTCCACCTGCACGCGCAGACCACGCCGCTCAGCCGTCACTGGGAGAGGACGAACTAAAAGTGCGAACTAGTTCGCGGAAGAGCCGCGAACTAAAGTGAACGCTCTTGATCGCGAACTATTATGCGCTATTCTAGTGGGAAGTGAATGAATGTACTTCTCTTCAAAAACGCTATAAGGGATATAAATCAACATCACTTTATGAAGTTATTATTTCACATATAGTTCTACTTTCCTTGGGAGAAACAGAAGTGTTACGCTCTTCAACATAGCTTGTCTTAAATGCAGCAACCTTAACAGTTTACTTAGTGTGAAAGGAAACAAGCAGCCCTATAAGTTGTTTTGCAATAAATAACCTTTACCCAAATTTCGACACCATCAGAAGTATAAAATTATCACACGAGACGTGAAAAGTCAGAGCCTGTTGCGCTTCAGTTCGTAATTAAATATATATGCCAGGGGATACTAACAGGGTTTATAGAAGTTAAAACAATGTGGCTAACTGCTATGGGCTGCCGAAGTGCTTTCTGTTAGGATCGCCTTCAGACTCCTGAGCGACTATCCACATTGTTTTATTTTTTATAAACCCTGCTAGTATTTACCTGGAACCTAGCACCTGATGTTATTTTATGCGACTTGAGCACAATATGCTCTAATCTTTTACGTCTCGTGTGATCATTTTATACTTCTGATGAAATTGTGTTAATATCTGGATAAGGTATTGTTATTAGAAAGCAATTTGTGGAACTGCTTGTTTTAATTTACAGTAAAGAACTATTACTTTTTAAATCCCGTGATTCTCTTTTTTTGTTTTTAGTTCAGAATTGTTTATTTTCTATTCTGGAGAAAGTAAACGTAAAACAGAAATCAGTTTTTTTCACGCATGCTAATCTCATAATTTGTAAATAAACCGTCCACCTTTTCATCATCAGTCTTAGTGAAATGACGCAACTCGACTGTAATGTGCGCTTGATTGTGAAATCTTTCATTGAAAAAGTGTGACAGAGTGTACATCATATATTACCATAATAGAAATACATAAGAGTTTTTCAACTCGTAACGACACTCATATTTGTCCTTTGTCCCAAGTAAATAGTGTTATTGTGTGGGCCACGTAAGAATGGCCGTGTGCTCTAAGGCACCTTGTCGCAGAATGCGTGGCTGTTTCTCTTTGAAGATTCGAGTCCTTCCTCGGACAAGGGTGTGTTATTTGTCCTTAGCAATGAACTGATGACCACGGCAGTTTCTCCCATAGCTTTACAAACAATTGAAAATTTGCACCACAATGCAGAAACGTTCGTATATAGCAGATGTAACAAAATGGTTGTGAGTACAGTTCCATTAACTGTTGGGAATGCCTACGTTAGAAGGAGAAACACAGAGCTGCTACGTCTACATGGGATACTCTGCAAATCACATTTAAGTGCCTGGCAGGGAAAAGCAGAGTGCCGAGGACGCCAGTGCCTCGACGCCTGCACCAACACCGTGTAGACTGTAGAAACAAGGCCTCTTAACAATCAGTGTCACGTCACACTGATAGTCCGCTATGAGACAGTGGACTGTGCCCCTGGGTCCTGGCTGTGCCCCAGTGGTCAGGGCTGGAACACTTGCACGGAGTGACTCTTGCACGGAGCCTGGGGTTCTTGCCAGGTTAAATGGCTTTTCGCAGGTACAGGTGAACTAAGGAGTCCAGCAGTTCAGCAACGCAGTTCCTGCGAGCTGGCTGACACTCACACCACAGTAGTAAGCAATCATATTGCATCAAGGAGGCTCATCAATGTGTTTCGAGGAAAATTTATTTTTAAGACTGTTGTAGTAACGAGAACTGACAACGAAATTCAACACGATGAGAATGGACGATGAAATTTATAATCTCTTCATATTTGGATGATGGAAAGTTCGGGTGGCAGTCAATGCGAAACATGGTAATTCTATGACTGTTATAGCCTTAGTGCCATTTTGGGACGGAATTTAAATTGATAAATTTGTATATCATTAGCATTTGGTTTAAATATTTTCATCGATAAGTTTATATATAATTAACATTTGCTTCAGGCACTAAATATAAAAAACAGATGTCAATCAAATTATTTTATTATCATTTTCACTAAAGGAACAATGATACCATTTTTCCAGTAAAGAAAATTCGATGACAAGCTTGTAAATTGCAATCTGCAGGTGAACATATATGGTTGGATTTCGTCTTTGAGTAAAAAAGCAGCACGTACGAGCAATTGATTTGGGAGTCGAAACAAGGCTCCTGGAGTAGATGATATTCCGTCTGAACTGCTGATGTCGTTAGGAGAGCCAGTCGTGAAAAAATTGTATTACCTGGTATGCAAGATGTATGTGACAGGGGAAATACCTTCCGACTTCAAGAAGAATATTGTAATTCCAGTTCCAAAGAAATCAGGTGTAGACAAGTTTGAAAATTACAGAACTATCAGTTTAATAAGTCATGGGTGCAAAACACTAACACGAATTAATTACAGACGAATGGATAAACTTGTAGAATCTGACCTTGGAAAAGATCAGTTAGGATTTAGGAGAAATGTAGGAACTCGGGAGGCAATACTCACATCACGACTTATCTTGAAGATAGGCTAAGGAAAGGGAAACCTACGTTTTAGCGTATGTCGATTTGGAGAAAGCTTTTGACAATGTCGACTGAAATACACTCTTCGGAATTCTGAAGGTATCAGTGGTGAAATATAGGGAGCGAAAAGTTATATTCAACCTATACAAAAACCACACAGGGCAAGAAAGGGACGCAGAGGTTGGGAAGGGAGTAAGAGATGGTTGTAGCCTTTCCCCGATGTTTTGAACCTGTACATTGAACAGGCAGTGAAGGAATGTAAGTATAAATTTGGAGAGGGCATTAAAGTGCAGGGAAAAGAAATAAAAACATCGCGGATACTCTGACGTAGTAATTCTGTCAGAGACCGCAAAAGATCTGGAAGAGCAATTGAATGGGATGGACAGTGTCTTGAAAGGAAGATATAAGATGAACATTAACAAGAGTAAAACGAATATAATGGAGTGCAATGTTAGAAAATCAGACGATTCTGAAGGAATTAGATTAGGTAATGAGACAATAAAAGTAGTAGATAAATTTTGTTATTTGGGTAGCAAGATAACTTCTGATGGCCGAAGTAAAGAAAATATCAAATTCAGAATGCCTATGGGAAGATAAATGTTTCTAAAGAAGCGAAATTTGTTGACATCCAATATTAATTTAAATGTTAAGAAGTTCTTTCCGAAATCATTTGTCTGGAGTGTAGCATTGTATGGGACTGAAACGAGGACGATACGGAGTTCAGATAAAAAGATGATAGAAGATTTTGAAATGTGGTGCTACAGACGAATGATGAAAATTAGATGGATAGATCACGTAACTAATGAGGAGCTGCTTAACCGAATCGGAGAGAAAAGGAGTTTCTGGCATAGCCTGACTAAGAGAAGGGATAGATCGGTAGGACACAATCGGAGACATCAAGGAATAGTCAACTTGGCATTAGAAGAAAGCATGTGGGGTAAAAATCGTAGAGGGAGACCGAGGGACGAATATAGTAAGCAGATTCAAAAGGATGTAGGTTGCCGAACGTATTCTCAGATGAAGAGACTTGCACACGACAGGGTAGCGTGGACTGAAGACCACAACAAGAACAATATTGTCGCAGGAGCAACAGCAATCTTTTTTGGAGCTATTAATGTTGTAAAAAATAGTCAAGATCTCGGAAGGTGAATTTTATTTTACCGGTTTCGACCTATTGCAGATCATCCTCAGAAATAATCATGCAGCCTGCAAGGATAGATGCAACTAAATTACAAAAAGGTCTAAACAATTTTGATACCACATGAAGTGTGAAGAATAATGGTGTAGCATTTACCCATGCGGCAGGCGCTGACGCTTGCGGGGCTGCCGTGACTGCTTTCTGGCTCATCGTTACTAACTACTGACTAGTGGCCATACAGCCGCTAGTTAAACAGTGTGTGGATTTCGCGCCATGTCAGCAGTAGCGAATGGGAACAGGCTTTACAAACTGTGAGGTATCAGTGTCATATAAATTGCTAGTTAAGAATATCAATGCAGTAGTCTGACAACTTATATAAAAGAAGGAACTGCTGTGTATTAAAATGTCGCATAATAAACCTAATCTATAGATCAGATTCAAATATTTTTAATATTTTCTTCTTTCAAACTTTGTAACTTTACATAATATTCAGGATTTTAAAATTTTGTTGCCATCGCCAAAGTAGAAGAAAAGTTATATTTTTTGGCGGAGTCTCCCCTTAAATACTTAGCCGTATGTATTGTGTATTAGTGTATAAGTCTGCGCCGAACCTAATTATGGTCGTTCTTCTGAACACAGCACATGGTGAGAGACCCAAAAGAACCTGCGGCGGACATGCTGGTGTGACCTACTTGTGGAATTTCCTGCCCACTACTTGCAGTGTCTAGAGCTCTAGAGCTCAACAGAATCCCTCTCCGGGCAAGTGTCACAAATTCCAGCGGTCAGCCATTTAGCGGCGGCCTGCTCGCACTGTATATAGACGGTCTTACACAGCCCATACTGCCCGCTCTGAGCATTCATACTCGAAATCACGAAGTCCGAGCGCGGTGTACGAACAAGAAAAATCCCCGATTTTCAGATCTCTAGTCGAAACTTGTTACTGCCGCGTTTTTCAATGTGTTAGCATCCGTTTGGTGAATATGCCTGTGCCGTGCTCAGCACATGGGATATCGAAGGCAGAAGGAAGATATATATTAGTTTTACACCCCGTCGACAACGTTCTCATTAGATACCCCAGCTCGGACTTTTTCTTAAGTATAGGGAAGGAAATCGGCTGTGCCCTTTGAAAGAGAACATCCCGGAATTTTTGTGTCTTTTTTTTTTTTTTTTTTTTTTTTTTTTTTTGGGAATTCACGGAAAACTTAAAGCTGGGTGGCAGGAGGTGGATTTGAGCCGCCGACCTCTCAAATACGAGTCCAGTGTACTACCACTGTGTCAGATCACTGTGTTTTGGAATAATTTTTATATGTAAACCTCATGTAAATGAGTGCTGGGCCTTGATCACAAGTAATTATTCAGTTTAATTAGTTCCAAATATATAAACCATTTGTTTTTATTTTAAATCGACATCGAATGGGGACTTCTGGAGCTCTCTAAAACAAGTCTCTCATCTGCTTGAGACCACCTCAGAAAGCATTAGGGACGCACGAAGAACGTATTCATTAGGACAATGCGACGGAATTTCGCGTTAACGGGCTATGGCAGCAGACGACCGAATCGAGTGCCTACACACGACACCCGATGCAGATGGTCTGTCACATAAACCCTCTTTCACATTTGGCTTCTGTGTTTAAGGAGAAACGAAACTCTGAAAAATGGATACGTATAGCTAAGGAGTTTGGAGCATCCCCCGAAGTTCGTAAAGAGGTGGATGGATCTGTGGCTTTCACTCCTTATGCAGGGGGAGCATGTTTTCCAAGATTGGCAAAAATGTAAGGAGTTTTAGTATCTAGAGTGTATTCTGCCCATCAATGACGATGAAGGCAATTCTGGGATCTGTTAAAAATGAACTAGGACTTATTTATAAAACCGCGTGTGTAGAGGATTCCATGAGAGTGTGTGAAGGCTTACATCGGCTGGGTCAGACCCCACAGTTCGGGACAGATTTGTGCAGATCATCGCCGCACATATGGCCGTCACAGCCCGAAAACTCAACGGTGGCGGAACATTGTTTAAACGTGAGAAATGGGATAATGTTTGAGAAGACCCTTACAGTGGTTGGTACGTCCGGTTTTGGGAACAGTGTTTACAAGGAGTCAACCGAAATTAGGTTGTTGGATAGTTTGATCAACAGGCAAGGGTTTTCCGCTTAGCAGGGCGTATAACCCGGTTTTAACTAAAACGAAAAAATATTGTTGTTTTATTCAACCCGCCAGAGTGTTGGAAGACAAGTTGTGAGTGCGATATATCGCTGGCACTGCTGCTCTGCCACAAGACCTGCCTAAGAGGAAGTAGCCTACCTATGGCAAGCGGCGCATGCGCCATACACCACACACGGGCCTATATAGGACGGCGACCTCAGCCCCCGGGATCTTTCGTCTGTGAGATTCAGCCGTTGCAGTTTATCCTGAAGATGGCGGAAGTTGGGTAGCCGAGATATTTTTGTGAGCTTGATTTCAAGATCCGCCAGCAAACGCGAAGAAACTGCAAACACGACACCGCCTGCAGCGCCTCTACGGAGACACGTGACCATACCGGTTGTGCCCCAGATGAGTCAAAGGTTGTGGCGTGACCAGTTGAGTCCAGATTTCAGCTCGTAAAATTTATTGCAGGGTTAGAGAGTGGGCAGACTGCACGAAGCCATTGATCCAAGCTGTCAAGAAAGCACTGTTCAGGCAGGTGGTGGCTCGACAATGGTGCGGACTATTTTTACCATTCGCTGACAGTCGATGATATCACGGCCCGTAACGACGATGGAATGTTTTGTGGATGGCTCTGCGCCACGTCACCAGGCCACAGTTGTTCGCGACTAGTGTGATGAACGTTCTGGACCAGTCGTTCCCAAACTGTGGGTCGCGACCCGCTACTAGGTACTGGAGTCTGTCGAGGGGTCGCCAGACGACGTTTGAAATAAGGAAAATATCTTACCAATGAAGAAGAAGAATATTTCAAAAAGTAACTTTCAACAATCTGATAAGTTCAAAATATATTCTTAAAAGGAACCAGTGTGGCTAACAACGTGCTGAAGGCCTGCTGAGACAAAACACTGCTGTCCAGTGGGGCGCACTTCACAGCGGGTGGCAGGAAGGTCAGCGGGAACGGACGACACACAGGCGGAGCGGAGCCAATGGCGCTGTGGTCACCTCACACGCTGGCGGAATGCACGAAAACCTCACTGTTTATCAGCTGCGACAGATGGACCTCCCCCTGCTCCAACTGCTGTCACAGCCACCACGTGCGGAAGCAGTAAAAATGTTCAAGTGTTTGTAAATCTAAGGGACTTAGCTCTTGCGGTTTATCAGTCCAACGCCGCCTAGAGACAAGGCCTCACAACAGGCCGTGCCTACGTCACAGAAGCCTCGGCCGCCATCTGACTGGCCGGCCGCTGCGTGGCGATGGGCGTGCCCCAGCGGCCAGCCACTGAGGTGGCGGCCGGGTCCTCTAAGTGTGACGTAGGCACGGCTTGTTGTAAGGCCTTGTCTTCTAGGTGGTGTTGATCAGTCCCTAGGTTTAGAAACTACTATCTAACGAGGAATACACACACACACACACACACACACACACACACACACGCCCCAGGGAGGACTCGAACCTCCTACGGCGAGCAACCGTGCGCTCCGTAGCAATGCGCTTTAGAACGCTCGGCTACTCCACCGCAGCGAGGGAACAGCAGTAGAATGAATGCAGTAGCAGGTGCCAGGCCGGAGCTGTACTTGCAGAAATTCTCAGGTGGCTAACCTCACTTGATTTAGTCTTTTTCTGAGTGACGGTTCGCGCGTTCGCTGTTTTTTGTTTAGTGTGTGCATCGTTGTTTGTAGTGGCGGCTTGTTTTATGTCATACTGTATTTCTGTTTTCCGTTTCCTTCACAACGGATGCATACATTAAGACTGGGCCCTACCGTAAAAGACCGACTTGAGCTAAATATTATAAATCTTCCACAACGGCTACCAGAGTTTCAAGTAAGACAACTAAAGGTGGCGGGGTTACTGAAATTAGCAAACTGGACTCTTTTCCTGAAGAAGGCAAAACCTTACTTTCGTAAATACAAAGAAAATTCAAATATTAGTTTGTGTCTGAAGTCCTTCCTAATGAGAGTATGGAACCATACAAGTTGCCAAGAAAACGTGGAGGATACGTAACTAAACTAACTGGTTTTTTTTTTTTCTTTGAGAAGAAAGAACGAGACAAAATCGACCTGTGATGGGAATAATAAGCAATTTACGCTAGCTTCAAAGTTACTGCATTCACTAATAGTCAAAAAGGGAAAAGCACCTGTACAGCTGTCCTCAGTGCCCAGTATCCTGCACGCTGGAGGACCTATTGCAGGCCAAGGAGAATGCCGTCGAGCTTGCTAAATTTTGGTCTGATTATATTTAGTAGTTTTGTAAATTGTTTATATATAATCTCTTTTGATTTGTATCATAGTTGTACACTAGTCTTTGACTTTTGTATGCAACACTTTTGAAACGAATAAAAAAATAAATAAATTACAAAAATATTGGGAACCGCTGTTCTGGACGATTTCAGCGATAGACTTGTCTGCCGGCAGGAATCCCATCGAACAGTAATGGTCACAATCGAGTTTGTGCATAAAATCCTGAAACAGAACACTTTTTGCGATAGGGTATGTTGCAATTTTCCTACAGAAGACTCAAGACAACAAAGGAGGTCCGACACAATATTTGGAGGTATTCCAAGAATTTTGCCACATTACTGTAAATTCAGGTTAATGATTCTTTTTCTCTGCTTTGTGACGTGAATTGCGTGTTCGACTTCGATAGCCGATTGTGAAATTATGTAAGCAACGGAAGCTTCAATGTTGGCAGCCAACTTAGAAT
Organism: Locusta migratoria; assembly: GCA_026315105.1. NCBI lineage: Eukaryota > Metazoa > Arthropoda > Insecta > Orthoptera > Acrididae > Locusta > Locusta migratoria. The sequence continues at coordinate 812,122,401 of CM048745.1, forward strand.
GATCCGTGTCCAGGCCAGTAGGGGAGTGGGGGCACGCCTCGCCTCGCCTCGCACGTGCGCGAGCGGTGTCAGACTTTCTCCTGCGTCACGCGTCACCCGACAAGCGTCACCGGCCGCCGTTTTGTTCGGCATTATCCCGGCAGCTGCCGTTGCTGCGGGAGACGCACTTTCTCGCACCGTGAAAGCCGATTAATAACTGTCACGTTACACAAACAAGGACGGCACGGCGGAGTAAGATTCCCGGGCGCACGCGTCGCGTCGGCGCGTTGAATATTCAGCAGTGGGCGTGCTGTGGAGCGGAGCGGCTGATAGCGCAGGCGACGCCGCGGACAAACGACGTAATGAGGCGCGGGGGAGGCGCGGGACGACGTGGCCGCTCCACCCGAGAGACAGGGGGCGCAGGGACGCCCGCACACTGCCGACCGCGGGGTCCGGACAAACTTAAGTCTACGTGTCGGCACAACTTCAGTGCCACAGTGCATCGACGAGTCCGGCAACAAGGCAGTAAAGAAATACCTACCGCAAGTTTCCAAATAATCCATTGTTTTTACGGAGGGGGAGGGGGGGGGGAAGTACATGGAGGTGTCTATATTGTGGATTTAGTAAAATATTTGACGTCATTGGCGACGTGACGTCATTGGCGGCGTGACGTCATTGGCGGCGTGACGTCATTGGCGGCGTGGCGTCATTGGCGGCGTGGCGACTTGGTCCAGGCGTGACGTTGGTCCAGGCGTGACGTTGGTCCAGGCGTGACGTTGGTCCAGGCGTGACATTGGTCCAGGCGTGACATTGGTCAAGGGGCGTATTTGGTCCAGGGGCGTATTTGGTCCAGGGGCGTATTTGGTCCAGGGGCGTATTTGGTCCAGGGGTGTATTTGGTCCAGTGGTGACATTGCGGACACGGCGTCATTGGTGACACCGCGTCATTGGTCCAGTGGCGACATTGTTGACATGGCGATACTGGTGACATGGCGATACTGGTGACATGGCGATACTGGTGACATGGCGACACTGGTGACATGGCGACACTGGTGACATGGCGTCTTTGGCCAGTGGCTACACTGGGACAGTGGCATGTTCGACGACGGGACGTGTTCGACGACGGGACGTGTTTTACCTGACGAGACCTCAGAACTAGTAACAAAATATTCAAGTCCCATACCATCGCAGCTGATTGAACGTTTCTATGGCAACTCGTTAGCTTTCTCTCATTCTGTACATAACCGCCTGTGTTTTGAGGGCACCTAGAGAACGCTTGAATTTATTGCTTGGAACCTTTACAGATGAGAATGTATCTGACTTAAAAGTTATATCAGACTTGTTACAACTTCTGTTAGAAGTGGTCAGGGAGAATCAGCATCATCTGCTAGCCATCGTTCGCGAAGGGGTCATACATATTAATTTGCGGAGTAATGACGGAACACTTTTTATCGACTTCACGCGTCAAATATTCAATCTCTAAATGAACAAATGACCTCTGAATGTCGACGACGAGAAATATCACGTGCTTTGACGTAAGTTTTTCTCGCGTCACGTTGAAGTACATGTCATAGTTTTTATATCACAAACCTAATGGGCAATATATGTATACAGCGATCCAGTTATCTTGCTCACGAAAAATATCTCTGGAACATCCGCTCCACCCCCCTCCCAAAAAAAAAAAAACTGTTACTGGCCTGCAGCAGGAGACCGAAAATACAGAATTCCTCCACCTTCTCGCTTAGCCAAAGAAGCGAACAAGGACATACAAAGATCAATTTTCAGCATTGTGAGAACAATTCTGAATTTCAGTTGCGACCTTCCTATATGTGAACCATTTTGGTGGACAAACAACAAATAGACCCCCAAGTTACTTTTCCGCTGACGTGGACCCCTTGCAGGTTAGAACAAACTCCTGGGGGTCTATATAGACTACTTTGGGAATCACTGGTATAGTTGTTCAGTTTTTTTGCAGTCACGGATCGTATTTGCTCATTGCTGATCGATGAGTTTTTGCTTCAATGTTTTTATTGCTAAGGGAGGCTAACCCAATGACTTTTATGGGCTGTCGAGCTTGACCAGTGTGTCACTGGGGGCACAGCGATAACCGTAGCCTCATAACTACCCCTGCTCGCCTCCCACAATGCGTAATCCCTGAACTTGTGTACACACTACAAACGCGGTGCCCTGCCCGTTACCCGTTTGGCTAAAGAGTCGGACCCGGACAGGGTGAATCACCTTTCACTTGCACCGCAAATATTGCGGAAACGGAAAGTACGATTGATTTGCGGTTTTCACAGAATGAATTGGAAGTCAAGGCCTCATATTGTTAGCCAACAAACACATTCTAATATTACTTAGAAAATCTATTTTTATGCAAACATACAGTTTTTTTTTTTTTAAATAGAACAATGGTTGTTTTTATCATGCAATGGAATTTTTGACACCGGCTGTGTACAAACAATGTTGAATGGCATTTTATCACGTTTAGTTTGGCAGCTACAACCATTCAAAGTTTTGGGGCGGAGGCTACGACAGCGTATCTGACTTGCTGGTGGTCATGAGACAGTGGGCCGTGCCGCAGGAGCTAGCCACTCGGCCGGTTAGCTACGCTATCGCAGTCTCCACCCCCGAAACTTTGAACGGTTGTAGCTGCCAAACGAAACGTGATAAAAATGCCATTCAAAATTGTTTGTACACAGCTGCTGTCCATTGCATGACAGAAATAACCATTGCTCCATTTAAAAAACTGTATGGACTTTCTAAGTAATATTACAATTTGTGTGTTGGTTAAAAATACGAGCCACTGACCACCAATCCATTCTGTGAAAACCGCACATCAATCGCACTTTCCGTCTTCGCAATATTTGCGGTGCAAGCATTAGGTGATCCACCCTGTATAAACAGTAATGTTTGTTCGTTTGTCTTTTTGTTCGTATTTTATGCGCGGCGATACCGTGCATCCGATTGCGATAAAACTTTGTCAACCCATTGCCTGCACTCGCGCGAAGGTTACAAACATACTAAAATTAATTTCGTATGTTGCATGGCGGAGGATGCTTCACAATTAGTCACTTCGTTTCTTACGCTTTCACGCTGAAATGGCTGGACGGACAAGAATGAAATTTGCAACAGAGGTAGCTCATACCATGATTAATACATGAGCTACCTTTCGTGATTCACCGTATGGTGCGTGCCAGAGAGTACCTTACAATGGGCTCATATGTTTGCTACTCCTTCAAGCTGAAAGTGATGAAATTTAGAATGGCGATAGCTTATACCCTGCATTAATACATGGTACATTTCGTAAGCGCCTGTAGTTGCATGCCGGAGGGAACGTTACAACTGTCATCCGAATTGTCTGACTGGTAACCTTGAAAGTCAGCACATAAATGTATGTTTTCATGAAAGGGATTATTATAATCTGCAAGCCAGTGAATTTAACATGGTGCAGGGTACTTTACTACTTTAACACATCATGACACTTGGCGCATATATGTATGTTTTCATATACAGGGTGTTACAAAAAAGGTCATCTTTAGTCCGATATGCAGACAACAGTATGTCGCTGGAATGTCCAGTGAATCCAAAGAACTTCTCAAAAAATACGAAAGACTCTATACTGCTGATCCTTTCAGCGAAGAAACAGTTGACTGTGGAACAGCCCTACTCCAAAAATTAAGCCAAGGAAGGAAGGAGAAATGGACCGAAACATTGGAAAAAATGGACATGACACACAGTAGCAAAATAGCGTGGAACTTGATTAAGAAACTGAGCGGCGACCCTAAGGAACAAATATTACCATGCAAGGTTACAGCAAACCAAGTAGCCACGCAAATACTGTTGAACGGGAAAATCAAGAAACAACAAAAGTACCCAAAAATTACCAGAAATATCAGTCGGGAGACCAACCACTTGGGGACACATTTCACTATGAAAGAACTTCAAGATGGGATGAACATGTTAAAAAAGGGGAAAGCTGCTGGTGTGGATGACATATGCACTGAACAAATCAAGAATTTAGGGCAAAGGGCCAAGAGTTGGATTTTACAATTGTTCAATACGTGCTGCAAAACTTGCAAAATCCCAAAACCCTGGAGAAAATCTAAAGTAACAGCGTTACTTAAACCAGGGAAGGATCCAGAGAATCCTAGTAGCTACCGACCCATCTCCTTGCTCTGTCACCTTTTTAAACTGTATGAGAGACTTATCCTGTCCAGAATAGGAAAATATGTTGACAAACACCTCATTCCACAACAAGGAGGATTTAGACTTTGCAAGTCCTGTACCGGCCAAGTCCTTGCACTGACAGAACATATTGAAGAAGGGTATGAAGGGAAGCTCATAACAGGGGCAGCCTTCGTAGACCTGACAGCAGCCTACGATACCGTCAGGCACAATATATTACTCCATAAAATCTATGAGACACTCGGTGATTACCATCTAGTTAGGGTCGTACATTCATTGTTACAGAACAGAAGGTTCTTCGTATTGTTGGAGGGAAAAATGAGTAGATGGAGGGACCAAAAGAACGGCCTCCCTCAGGGAAGCGTCTTAGCTCCAATCCTCTTCAATATATACACAAATGACCAACCTACACCGGCCCACACTAAGCAGTTCATCTACGCCGATGACCTTGCAATATGCGTTCAAGGAAAAAGATTTGAAGAAGTAGAGGAAAAAACTTGAAAATGCCTTAAAATCAATGACTACTATAATAAAAATTCCTTAAGACCCAACCCTTCCAAAACTCAAGTCTGTGCTTTCCACCTTCGCACGAAAGAAGCCAAACGGAAACTCCAAATTACGTGGAACGAGAACACCTTAGAACACACAGACCACCCTAAATATCTTGGCGTGATTCTGGATCGGTCTCTAACTTATAAACAGCACTGCATCAAAACGACACAGAAAATAACGACGAGAAATAATATACTTAGAAAGCTAACGGGTAGCAAATGGGGTGCATGTCCTGGTGTGCTACGAACAACGGCACAGGCGCTCTGTTTCTCAACGGCTGAGTACGCATGCTCTGTATGGAATAGATGCGCTCACACGAAACAAGTAGATGTGGCCCTCAATTAGACCTGCAGAAACCAACGCCGGTCAGACTCTTGTACAAGGCAGCTGGTTTTGCAGATCCCACAGCTCGCAGAAACGCTTTAGAACATGTAGAGAAAATAAAATAACTCGCAGATGAGCGGCATGTCCTCTACAGAGCTCGACCACCAGAGACACGACTAAAGTCTAGGAGAAGTTTCCTTGTAACCGTCCAGGACGAACCGCCTGAAAATTTCCCTCTTCCCCAAGTTCAGTGGACCGGTCAAAACCTAAATTTTAAAACCTGGAGGACCTTGAATAGGCTCAGAACGGGGGTAGCCCCAGTAAAAGTAAATATGCTTAAATGGGGTATAATCGACCAAACCGATGTAAACTGTGACTGTGGAGAAAGTCAAAATATGGAAAACCTTCTTACATGTGAAAAATGTCCACACCGGTGTACCCTCGAAGATTTGTGGCTCGCGAATGCTAGTGAAATAGACTGGGCCGATATCCTTTAAATAGTCCGGACACGATAAAGTAAGTAACAAAAAGGTACGGCCAAACTTTCAGGAAATATTCCTCACACACAAAAAAAGAAAATATGTTATGTGGACATGTGTCCGGAAAGGCTTAATTTCCATGTTAGAGCTCATTTTAGTATTTCTCTTTAAATGTAAATTGAAATAATTCGTACAGACAATTGTCAAAATACCCAATTGTTTCGTTAGTATGTACTGTACTTCCTCGATTCACCGCCAGTTGGCCCAATTGAAGGAAGGTAATGTTGACTTCAGTGCTTGTGTTCACTTGCGACTCATTGCTGTATACTACTAGCATCAAGCACATCAGTACGTAGCATTAACTGGTTAGTGTTCATCACGAACGTGGTTTTGCAGTAGGAGGACATTTTTAACATTTCCTGTAACAAAGTGTTTGAAGTCACGCTGGTACGTTCTGTTGCTGTGAGTTTCCATTCCATGATTAATGTAATTTGAAGAGAAGTAATAAAATGAGCTGCAACATGTAAAGTAAGCGTTTCCGGACACATGTCCGCATATTTTCTTTATTTGTGTGTGAGGAATGTTTCCTGAAAGATTGGCCGTACCTTTCTGTATCACCCTGTGTAGGAGGGAGAGAAGTAGGAGAAGGAGACGTACAGAAAGGGGAAGGAGGAGAGATGGACTGGAATAAATACGTACCCGGGTGACGCCGGGTTTTCAGCTAGTGAAAATATATTTCTTTTTCTAACATTCGTTTTCACAGCAACGCAAAGTAGAGTGCTGATTCATTACATGCACTTCCTCGGTGAGTCCACGTTTGTCGTTCATTTCATTCCAGAATGAGCCACGGCGAAGCGTGACCCGCTTTAGCTAATCTACATAATTATTCTGCGATTAACACTTGAGTACATGGCAGAGGGTTCACTGAACCACTTCAGACTGTCTACCATTTCACTCTCGAATAATGCGTTAGAAAAAGAAGAAGACATACATCTCTGTTCGTGTACTGATTATTTTATGATCACTTCTCCCTACGAAGGTGGGGTCGACTAAAAGTATTCGCGTCCGAAGCAGAGAGCTTTGATTGCAATTTCAGAAATAGATCTCGTCACAATGAAAGAAGCGTCTTAATATTATAGCCGTTCCTTCGGGGGGACTGAGGGTGGGGGAGAAATCGTCGCTAGAAATATGTGCATTTCCTTGTTAGAGAAACCAGCTCAAATGAGGGTCCAGTCACGTTCTTTGTGGATATTTTAGCCACCTTTAATAGCTGTTTCATGGTTCAACCACTGTCCTGAAGATCATCCGTTGCATTACGAGAACTTTCGTCGCTATTATTTTACAAGTAAGGAGTTGTTTTTTTTTCAGGTGGCAGACCTGAATAAAATGATGTGAAATTCAGTAATCTAAAGGTAAAAAGGCTGAATATAAATTCTAATAAATATGTTACGACAAAACAGAATTCTAGTCAACAGGATTATCGCTACCAGCACCACGACAATTTATGCTATCCGAGCACGCATTCAAGTCCGTCCAGAACATTGTCAGTAGGCGATCTCATGTTTCCCGGCGTGTTTTAAAGTTGCATAATTCTCGAGTGTGTGACCTGGTTACGCAAGTTGCCCGTGATATAATGACAGACAGGCGAACTGCCATCCTCACGCATTTCCTGATTACTCGGATCTACTTGAGTACAGTAGCAGCCATCAGGAAACATGTGAAGATGGCAACAACTCCATCTGCCGAAATACCACGGGCAGATTACGACGTGACCAGTGGTCGAACTAATAGGTGTTCAGTGTCAGTTACATCCAGCGACATTTATCTCACAGAATCGAGGCTGAATTCCCCATCCACTCATTCCGAATTGCTTGTGGTTTCCTAATCTGGTTAAGGCAAACTACGGAAGGTTTCTTTGAAACGAACAATTGTTAATTTCCTTAATCCTAGCTCGTTATTCGTACCTAATTAATCCTTTGTCAATATAATTTTCCAACCTTCCTTCGATTTCGCAATAGGCTTATTACACCAATAAACTCGAGAAGATGTAGAATATGTTCTGAGCAACAAATTGGGAGAGTCCGGAAACGTCATCCAGTGTTTGAATTATCCCTTTATGTTTGACACTATGAAACACGTCTCTTCCACGGCATGCTCTTCGGATATTTTGGGAGGAGCATGTAGTGTGGACCAAAACATGATCACTAAAAGCTTATCTTAACAGCTATGAGCGCTTGCAGTAGATAAAGACGCGTGTTTTTAGCTATTAAGGTATGCACTTTAGTGCCCATATTCAGTACACCTTTCTTTTTTGTTCCACGGTACCACCTCTCAAAATATTGAAAGCATGAGCTTGCAGTAAAAAAAGCTTTGCTTCACACAGTCAAAGCAAAAGAAGTGTTCATAGCGTCAATGGATGCCTTTTCCGGACACGAGTTCCTGTCTCCATTTTGTTCCTCAGGTTAACGAAACATAATTAATATTTTTTTTTATCGATCAGCGACGCTTGTCGCCATGATTCCCTCATTCTCGTAATATTTTATCTTTTGAAAACTTTGTTCCGCTCGTCTTTAGTTTCTTTCGGCGAACAGAGAGGACGGAACAGTGATCAAAGACACTCTCTTTTATGAGGCTTAATAAGTGTGTCAGTGCTGTTACATTTTATTTTAAAATATACCCTCTTTTTGCTAAGAGCAATTTCAGCACCTTGTTTTCATTTAATAATGTCCCGTCCTTTCTTTCTTAATTATTCAGAATATCTCCTCGATATTCTGTCGTAACATGATGTTCAGACGCCATCACTTTCGCTACGCGTATTTCCATGATTAAATCCCGATCAGTTACTTTAAATTTTTACCTTTTTCCTTTTAGAACCTGCATCCTTATTAAATTTCGCGAAGTTCGGCAGATTTAGCTGTTTATTTTCTTTATCAAACTTTAGTACACGGTCCGGCAACAGTCACTTGCGAGGTTAACAGTCTGAACATTAATTTATTGCGGAAAGTATCATAAAATTTATCTAAAACATTCAAGAGCTTAACATTTTCAGCTGGTGTGATCAAGATTTCCAGAAAGAAGCTTCAATGGGAACTTTCCGTAAGTTTTATCTGTAACGTTATTCTTGTGTGTAGCCTTAACCCCAATCTGTATTCCGCCATTTCATTCTGTTACGTCATTTAGTATATTAATTTCATCCATCCTTGTCTAAATGTCCGGAAAACTATCGGACCAAACTGCGTGGTGATCAGTCCGTAGCTTACAAACTACTTAAACCTAGGTAAACTAACCTAAGGACAACACACACACACACACACACACACACACACACACACACACACCCATGACCCAGGGAGGACTCGAACCTCCACAGCGAGCAACCGAGCGCTCCGCAGCGAGGCGCTTTAGACCGCTCGGCTGCTCCACCGCGGCCTTGTCTAAATTATTTGCTCAGATTTTATACGATTTTTCTATGATAAAATTTTTAACAAACATCCTTAATCTTTTAATCGCATAATCTTACATTGATTCGTGCAGGCAACGTCGCAAAAGTAATGTTACATCAGGATACGTTCTATATCTCCTAGGAGTGTGTAGGTTGTGACTGGGCGGCGACATGGTTTGGTTTGGTGACTGGGGCGACAGTTGTGTTGACTTCGTTTTATATCTGGCTTTAGCTTGCGTCTTTTAAGCTGTAGATTACGTCTTGATTTTCAGAGTTGTATTGGATGTATGGTTCAAAATTCTATTTGTCACCTCAGTATGAAAATTAAGTTTGTGGACCTGGTACTTCTTCGCAGTTAATAAAATTTATATCTTTGTTGAATTTTTCTCTGTCAATATTGGTTCTGGATTTCATTTAAACTTAGACTTTTTGTAATGTTTGAGCATGAAAATCCGTTTCTCAGGAGCTGATATTTAATAAACCAAAGAAAAAAAAATTTGAATCACTGAGTCCCGGTAGTTCAGATAATTTGACGCCCGTCACAAAGATTTTTTGCCTGATCCTTTTCCTTTATAGAATTATCCTTTAAAAAATTTCACCATAAGTGTCTCCTGACCAAAACTGTTAGATATATTCCTTCACACATTAATTAATTTCTTATGGACGTCACAGATATATTTTCACTTTTGGAATATGCTGTGACAATATTAGGGAACCAAATACTCGAATAACTGTTTAAGACTTTTTTAAGGTTCTCTATTCTGAAATCAATAATTACATTCACAACACTTTATAAGTTCACAATTCGTGATTATTTTCGTCAAAGTTTGTATTAATCTCTCTGGATCCTATACATTGATTACGAACTTTGATTCTTCAAGATACGTCTTTGAAAAGTTATTGCATTAAACTAGTCAATAAGTTCAAATTTCATCTCACGAATATTCATAAGTTTATTGCGGGAGGCAGAAGTTTCTAATTCTTCCGTCCTAGCCTATCCCGATCAAAGTCAAAAGATAATGTTCGCTTTCGCGTATGATCACGATATAAAAGTTTATAGTAAAAAATTTAATATATTCTCGGGTTTTTCCCTATCTTGGAATTTAACCGCGTGTAATATTTTAGCTAAGCACTGAGAGTAGTTAGATAGAGAACCATTCACATAGAAAGCAACGCACATAGAGAAAGCTGAGCACATATAGAGTAACTCAACTGCGGGTACTATTTATAATAGCAATCTGACAAATGATCTCTGATATACGAGATGTTTTGACGTAAGTATTCTCTGGATACTATTACTCTGAATTACGCTGATATAATTCGAATTTACTTCTTGTGTCTCTTAACTAATTATTAAAATTACGTAACGATGAAAATGTCGGAATACCGTAATTCTAATGCTATGGTCGCGATGTGGTGTTACAAGGTATAACTGCGAGTCACACTATACATGGCGATGAGCCAGAACATTAAGACTTTAAACCCATCCACGTCTGGCAGCGTCAGCTGATGAGGAATGATTACCAGAAAGAGACAGGCAGGGTGCATGTGGTATGTCAGTGCGCTCTGCGTTAGTTGAAAATGGAAGGTGTGCGATCTATCTCAGTTTGGCCGAGGACGGATTGTGATGGCTTAGATACTCAGCCCGAGCATTTCGGAAACTGCACTTGTCGGGTATTCGAAGAGTGCTGTGGTGTCTTCAACAAAAGTCGCTACCAAAGTTAAACGACGTTTTCTCACTCAGTGACTGCCACACCAAGAAAGCGTACCCGACCACGAATTGCTAAGTATTTTCCATCGTCTACCCGTACTTGTACGTTTCCTCAATGTATGTAACTGCTCCGTTGAAGCAGTCATTGATTTCATCCCCAGTAATCCGTAACACTTCATTGTAGCAACTGATACATGGTCCTACATTCTTTATTACAGTTTTCCTGATCCTGATGAGATCTACCTCGGTACCATAATTCTGAAAATTGGCGTGGAGACGAAGGACTTCTTTTCATAGCTTGTTCTGAAGTGACGTTGTAGCATGTGGCGCAGAATTGTTGAGGAACGCTTGGAAGAGCAGGGTAAGCACTAGATATACCGAGCTGAACAATCCGCCATTTTGAATCCCAATCAGACGACACTGTTGTATACTTTGTGTGGTGTAGCGAAGTGAATGGGCGAAACTTTTGTGATTGTTATTGTTTCACAGCGTGAAATGGCTGGTTGTGCAGCTCAAGACTGCTCAAACAATAGCAGACATGGTCGCTCTAAGTTTTATCGCTTTGCTTCAAACATAGATCGGCGTAAAATATGGCTTGTAAACTCCAGACGCCAAGTATGGGCGCCAAAATCGAGCAACTATCTGTTTAGCGTTAAGAACAAAACTTTTCTTATTTGTATTGGAAATAGTTATGCTCACAGACTGGTAATAATAAAATATAGGCCTAAAAAGGTAAACAATGGTGTATTTTAAATTTGCTGCACATTGTTAACATATCAGGACACATAGTTTGTTTAAGGAGTATAGTGTTACATGCGCCTCCACATACAAAACAATATTTACTTGTCCATACTTAAATTAATTATGCTTATATTTGTATATTTGTTCTTATAATTTCGTGTAATTTTCAGTGTGTCACTAAATTCTTAAAGACACAATATTCTTTGAAAAACTCAAGTCAAATAGTAACTCTGAAGAAAGAGCAATTGGAATAATACATAGATTTAACTATTGTTTCTTTTAAAAGAAAGGAGTAGTGACGCCATTTCTCTCTTCTGTATTATGCTCTCGTCTAGTAAACTTCTCTTCCATATTACGCTTGTATACGCCCTGATGAATTGTGAAAGTGTCTGTACGATATATCTCGATGAGAAAGTTGTAATTGAAATGATGTGCTGAATTTATAACATGATCTCGACTGTATGAAGTTAATGAGATTTCACAAAGGTGACTGAACTTTGCATGTGATGTATATGTAAATTTGCTTCATTTATTTGAATAATAATTGTTTCGTGAGTTTACCGAAATTTGTCCGAGTACTTATATGTAGTGAGATTGGAACCTTATTTTTTCCTTTCACATTTTTAATTTATTGTGATGCAATTTATTTTTCAGGACAAAAGAATAATGAATTACACTGATTTACGAATCTAATTGTTGGAGATGTGTACAATAGGACCCATATTTATCACTTTCTTTTATTAAATAATTATTCTAACTGTGACCCTGAGATTACGAACGACTTACCATTTTCGATTAGAACCAAATCAACTAGCTGGAAACTTAGTTACAAAATCAGCAATAGTGATAATGTCTCCAACAGTTAGGTTCACGTTGCTTATCAGTATCAGCCAGGTTAGAAAAGGATTTTAACTACTTTCTTGGTGCATAGCTCATTAATTTCTCTAAAAGTACAGCACAGTAGATTCATTTCAATAGATAGATGGTTTTACTACGTAACCAGTATTGAAATATTTCTCCCAACCAATCTTTACAGTTATTCTATTTCGTGCTCACATTTACTTGCAAAAATTTATACTGACTTATAAATTTAAATTAAAATAATAAAATTAAGGGGGGAATGTTTCATGCTGTTTTTCTTGATTTTATTTAGGCCAACTAAGGAGTTGTTCTAAGGTCTGTTAATTGTATTTTAAGCTATGAATGAGTGCAACTGGCTTTACCAAGCTAGTGGTTTTTAAATTGTATTATTTCGCATTAATTCAGTGTTTAATTTAAATGTGACCCTCAACAGAGGAATATGTAGAACTATGGCAAAATCTGAACACGATGTTAGAAGAAAAATAATAAACTGAACTTCGCAAAGAATGGGAAAGGTATGAAATTCAAAACTTAGCACGCAACATTCACTTTATTTCAAAGTCCATGCTACCAGAGACACTTTATTTAGTCGTTGTCTAACGAAACCAGGCGATCAAAGTTATTCAAGATACTTTTGACGTAAGATCTTCTCTGAAATATGGTGTGTGCAAAATATGTGACACATTAGAGGGCGGGAGGGGGGGACAAGGACAGTAAAGTATCGCAATTTAAGATTATTCCGTAACTGTTTTCGAATGCAACTCTTAGTTTCCATAAACTTACGTGGCTGTACAATTTTATAAACCAGAAAATACGATACTTGTAACTTATTTTAACTGTATTTGGTAAAATATTTAGAACGGCAAGATATGTCTTAATGTGGTAAATAACCATCTGTTGTTGTTGTGTTGTTGTGGTCTTCAGTCCGCAGACTAGTTTGATGCAGCTCTCCACGCTACCCTGTCCTGTGCAAGTCTCTTCATCTGTTAATACGTTTGGCAACCTACATCCTTTTGAATTTGCTTGCTATATTCGTGCCTCAGTCTCCCTCTACGATTTTTACCCCACACACTTCCTTCTAATGCTAAGTTGTCTCAGAATGTGTTCCAACCAATCTATCCCTTCTCTTAGGATATGCCAGAAACTCCTTTTCTCCCCAATTCGGTTAAGCACCTCATTAGTCACGTGATCTACCAATTTAATTTTCATCATTCGTCTGTAGCACATTTCAAAAGCTTCTATCATCTTTTTATCTGAATTCCTAATCGTCCACTTTTCACTCCCATACAATGCTATACTCCAGACAAATACTTTCAGGAAGGACTTCGTAACATTTAAATTGATATTGGATGTTAACAAGTTTCGCTTCTTTAGAAACGCTTTTCTTCCCATAGCCATTCTGCATTTTGTATTTTCTTTATTTCAGCCATCAGAATTTATCTTGCTACCCAAATAACATAATTAATCTACTACTTTTATTGTCTCATTACCTAATCTAATTCCTTCAGCATCACCTGATTTTCTGACATTGCATTCCATTACCTTCGTTTTACTCTTGTTAATGTTCATCTTATATCTTCCTTCCAAGACACTGTCCATCCCATTCAATTGCTCTTCCAGATCTTTTGCGGTCTCTGACTGAATTACTATGTCATCGGCAAACCGCAATGTTTTTATTTCTTCTCCCTGCATTTTAATATCCTCTCCAAATTTCTCCTTCCATTCCTTCACTGTCTGCTTAATGTACAGATTGAACAACATTGGGGAAAGGCTACAACCCTGTCTTACTCCCTTCTCAACCTCTGCGCCCCTTTCTTGCCCTTCGACTCTAATAACCGCTGTCTGGTTTTTGTATATGTTGAATATAACTTTTCGATCCCTACATTTTACCCCTGATTCCTTGAGAATTTGGAAGAGTGTATTCCAGTCGACATTGTCAAAAGCTTTTTCCAAATCAACAAACGCTAAAAACGTAGGTTTCCCTTTCCTTAGCCTATCTTCTAAGATAAGTCGTAATGTGAGTATTTCCTCCCGTGTTCCTACATTTTAAATAAATCCAAACTGATCCTCCCCGACGTCGGATTCCACAAGTTTTTCTATTCTTCTGTAACTAATTCGTGTTAGTATTTTGCAACCATGACTCAGCTGATAGTTCTGTAATTTTCACACTTGTCTGCACTTGGAATTACAATATTCTTCTTGAAGTCGGAGTCGGAGTGTATTTCCTCTGTCTCATACAATAACCATCTATTCAGTAACTTTAAGTTGCTGGTCTGTTGCAGTGAAATGCAAGCAAATAAATTTACTATGCTGTAATATTTTCTGCGGCAGGGAAGTATGGCCTTAAGAGCATGTTAAAAGGCGAAAACGTTCGGTAGTCTTCAAACGCGCGCCTTCAACGTGGGATTTAAAATAGCGGACTGTTCTGGTTGTACTGTAGAGCAGGGGAATACGTAAGGCTCGGCATCGAGTGCCGTAGGCTGGTGTTGGAATGCGTGCCCGGCCAGGTAGCCTCGACCCCGACCTCTGGGGTTGGGGAGGGGCGGAGAGGTTGCGGGGGGAGGCTGGCGAAGAAAAGAAGAGGGTAAACCCGCCGAGGCCGATTTATGTGCTGGGGGCGGCTACCGCCGAAACGCTGGCGCCGGGGACTGCACCGTCCCGTGGGGAGGGCAGCTTCTTAAGGCTAAGAACTTGTCAGCTGACTCAGTCCAATAAACTGGATGATGGATGCTGGAGAAGAGATTCATAACCAGAGCTAAAAAATACCTGCCCCACATACAAAGTTTCGGAGCCGTTGACAAACGGAATAGTATCCCCCGAGAATGAGGGGGAAGAAAATGAAAAGCCTGAAACGTTGTCGTAGTAAGTCATGTCAGCGACGTGTTTTACACAAAAAATACTTGGTGTAAATTGTGGGCTACATGGCCCTTGAAGACAGCCTTGCTACTGTTCCCGAAACATTGGTCTATATCACATTATGACGACTCTCTTGCATACCTGGAACGGTTTCATTGTACAAGTTTCCTTTGGCGGTATTCATAGTCATACAAAGAAACGTTTCCTTAATTTAAATAACAAAATGATCCATTGAGAACAGAACGAAGCGACAGCTTTGTTGGATAACATATTCTGTGTGTTGTAGCTTGCTGCAGGAATTGGAGACAGGTTGTAAAGCTCAACACTCATTAAGTAGCAAAATCATTATATAAATACGCTTACACGAAAATTGTGGTACAGATTACTAATTTATTCGTACAAGAAGGTCAATGAAAGTTACATAATTCGAAAGATTGTTTGTCGTGGCTTTCACGAATATTAATATTATGTGTGCATTTAGCCATTAAAAGTGGTAAAAGGAAGTAATTTTCCTATCTACAGCTTGGATCAAGTTCTACATTCTCCAACAATCACCTCACTGATTGGCTATTCACCTCGACCAAAGACACTGTAATGCAGCGCATCTGCAGTATTAAAATAACGTATAAGTGAATATCGAAACATGGAGTGCTCCCAACTCACTTTCTTGTGCCGTTCAAATGTTTCAGTTTCATAGTGATTAAGAGTGGTTAAAGGAAATGGATGTTTTCATATGAATGCCGATATAAAGGATGATGCGCTGGGAGTGGCAACTAGCGGTGCTCGGGTGGAATTACGAAGACATGTTGTCAGCTCTGGAATTCTGAATATCGCAGTATCGAAATAACATTATTTCTTGGCGTTGTATAAATATACGAGCACCGAAATTGTAGTTCCATTTCAAATATTAGGCTAATGAAAGTTATAGAATTCGAAAATGGCATGAGAAGTATATACTTCCGTTTTTATTTGTTTTTATTGTGTCAGGCATTTTCCTTAACATGGAAAAGCTACCGTTTCATACCTCCAAGAGCCGGTTAAATTTTACGAAATATCCCATCTGCCTCCTGTGATAATGTTGGCAACAGATGCTGAATAGTGAGAATCCTGCGAGTCTTCATTTTAGCCAATCGCTTGACAACGCTGATGTTTTCTCATGGAATTTTCGCTTTACTAGGGCAATTATTTTTACTGAGCGGACGAGGGTACATACAAGAACCTGTCAACCATAAAGCAGAAACAGCATTATTTGTTTACTTCATGGTCTGTACGATACACTAATCGAGTCATTCTATGTGGTTCGCACAAATGGGCAAAGATTTTCTATCGTGTTGTTGATGTTGCCAACATAATCACGCAAGACCACCGACATGATACGTAAAAATTTACCCCCAGTGACAATTGTAAACACAATTGGTCGATTTTCGAACACAGGCAATACTAGTATAAATAATTTATTTACAGAATACTTAACTGCAGATAGTTGCATAGTAGACAGGAATAATAGACCGACATAAAATATCCACTGACTGCAACGTGACTATAATACGTGATGGAATAACATATTTCTGACACGTCTCAGCCTATTATGACTGGTCGCTAAGCTAACGCCTCAACTAATGCAACACAGAAATGAGGCGGATTTTAGCAGTTTATTACGTAATTACTTTAAAATGTTCAGTGCACCGACTCATTGGTTGTGACGATTACGCCTTAACATATCTCCATAGCATCAAAGTTCAGGACAGTGTTACCTTAATATCTCGTGGAAACAGAGACGAATTATAAAACTGAATCTGCATTATCAGCTTACAGGAGTCCTCAGCATTCATTCAAATTATGTGCAGCTGCAGTAATGTTCTCCATTTTGTGTGCACATCAAAACTAAAGCAAGAACTCAGAGCAAATACCAGGTATGTGAATAAAACTGTTTTAATTCGAGATAAATTTTACTCTACACTGCATCACAGCAATAAATGCATCTGTACCCAAACTGGTATAGTGAAGGCTTCGGAAGCTATTAAAAGACTGGCGGTCTGGAACCATGCATTGTTACAACTATTAAAGATAAGAAAAACAATGAATTTTGCAATGCTACGACAATATAATAACAGCCCTACGTTCCAAAATTAATCGTACTATCTAATTTACATAAACTGATGATAATAAGGATTTCGTAAATATGATTAAAGATCTGAATTCTGCTTAACTATAAAATACAATACATTGGTCATTTAACTAGTATCTTGAAAAATAGTAACGGACAAGTGTTCTTACCATTTACAGAATGATGAAATAAGGCATTAGTTGTTTTACCGGATACAAGAACATGGAAATATTGTTGTAGGTTTAGTTTATCTACAATGATGCCCTTGCTGCTAAGTTTATATTCGCAATATTAATCAGATTCATGTTTTCATGGCCAGTTCCCACTCAAACATACAGTATAGCCGGCCGCGGTGGCCGAGGGGACTGAGGCGCTCCAGTCACAGACTGCACGGCCACTACGGTCGGGGATTCGAATCCCCCCTCGGGCTTGGATATTTGTGCCGTCCTTATTATTAGGTAGTTCATAAGTAGTTTGTAAGCTTAGCGACTGATGACCCTGTAGTTAAGTCCCATAAGTTCTACAAACATTTGAACATACAGTATAATAGATATCTAAACAGACTACTTCTGTTTATGTTTTCATAAAATGCATATTAGCAGGTTTTAGTTTCGTGGACATGTGCTCTTGCTTTATTTTCGTATTTTATAATGAAATGCTATTTGTTTTTTATTCCTAAAAATGCATGGGTGTTCTATTATATTTGTTTTGCCTTATAAAACCTGGCGATGCGGTGGCGCACAGAAATATGCAGAGACGTAGCCTAGTGCATTGTAGTCATTGGTAGAAACACTTCCAGTCGATGCATCGATACTGTGTCTCGATCGTGTTGCCAACTTCTGTGTCACATGCTAGCACTGTACGTATCACTGATTTCCTGTCGCGTTATTTCTTGATAAAGCCTCGAAATTCAGGGGTTACTTCCATCGCCTTCGTCAGGAGCAACTGACTGTCTATACTGCTGTTGTGGCAGCCTTAAATTTCCCATAGACAGCCTCTGATTGGCCAGCACCTGGTTGGTCGCCAACAACGTAATGTTGTTGCAGATTGTTTCAGCGTCTGTCCTGGAAGCGCAACCATAGTCCGATGTATCGCGGACGCATTACGGAATGTCTCTGCTGCTTCTGTTGTGACACAGACGGTATTTATTCATTTCTACGGCGATACATCTAGCAAAATAGGCATAGTCCTGGGGAGACGCGGTATTTGATAGATTTTTCGACCTTTCAGGAAAACAAAACACCCCGTAAAAGACAGTCTCGTCCTCAGAATACCTAGAATTTATGACGTAGCGTGTGAGTGCGAAAGTAACAACATCGGACGGTCCATCCGTACCGTTTCCGACCGCTGTACCGAATACCAACGCATTTTTAGAAATCGAGAACTGGGGAAATCGAGAGTTGCTGATCGCAGTCTCACAGATATAAAATTCTGTTCGATGATAATATTTTGACGTAGGTCTGTACATTCTGGGATACGGGGCATGGACGCAGAGAAGCAGTAGACACATTCTGCGCAGCGTCAGTGATAATTCGGGATTGGCGGGCGCCACCAGGGCAGCCGTTGGCACCGCCTGAGGCAGCATCACATAGCTGCCGAACACCCAGAAACTGTCCATAGGCTATTTATGGCCGCCGCAACAGCGGTATAGACAATCGGTCACTCCTGATGAAGACGACAGTACGAGGTTTTATCCTAGAATGTTTTATACAAAATCGCCCATTTCGATTTGATACAATAAAGGGAAAGGGAAACCTACGTTTTTAGCGTTTGTCGATTTGGAGAAAGCTTTTGACAATCTCGACTGGAATACACTCTTCAAAATTCTGAAGGTAGCAGGTGTAAAATATAGGGAGCGAAGAGTTATATTCAACCTATACAAAAACCAGACAGCGGTTATTAGAGTCGAAGGGCAAGAAAGGGACGCAGAGGTTGGGAAGGGAGTAGGACAGGGTTGTAGCCTTTCCCAAATGTTGTTCAATCTGTACATTGAGCAGGCAGTGAAGGAATGGAATGAGAAATTTGGAGAGGACATTAAAGTGCAGGGAGAAGAAATAAAAACATTGCGATTTGCCGATGACATAGTAATTCAGTCAGAGACCGCAAAGGATCTGGAAGAGCAATTGAATGGACTGGACAGTGTCTTGAAAGGAAGATATAAGATGAACATTAACAAGAGTAAAATGAAGGTAATGGAATGCAATGTCAGAAAATCAGACGATGCTGAAAGAATTAGATTAGGTAATGAGACAATAAAAGTAGTAGATGAAATGATCGTATGGCATTTTTGGCCAGGAGACCCCGCATGGGACAACACAACACCCAGTTCCCTATTCATCACCTAAAGGAAAAATAGCTGAACAGACATAAACAACATAGTGGCATTGTGGTGAAGTATAATGCACGTCGAAAGTGACCCCTCTAGTAATATTTAAGGTGATGTGCAATCTCTAGTCCACTAAGAAAAAGTAAAATGGAAAAAAAAATTATAAACGATGAAAAATGAGAAAATATAGGGAAAATTTTCCAAGTGTAAATAGAAACGTACATTACAAATCGGCTTGTGGAAGCTAAAAACAGAACACACACTAGAGGGATGTAAAGAAAAGGCATTAACACAGCAAGTTTCAAAAAGACATAACGTGCACGAAAAAGTGAAAAGTGTTTGCAATATGCATATTCGAATCATCATCATCATCATTAGAGCCTGATTACGCCTTTCAGCGTTTAGTCTGGAACATAGTACCTCTCATAAAATTCCTCCATGAGCCCCTATTTAATGCTAACATTGATGCCTCGTCTGTTGTTGTGCCTTTCACTTCAAATTCATTCTGCACCGAATCTATGTACTTTCTTCTTGGTCTACCTCGACTTCTCTTACCCTCCACTGATGAGCTCATGAGTCTCTTAGGTAACATTGCTTCTCCCATGCGTGTAACATGACCCCACCATCTCAGTCTGTTAGCTCTAACTGCTTTATCTATGATGTTCATTCCCAGTTTTTCTTTGATTTCCTCATTATGGACACCCTCCTGCCATTGTTCCCATCTATTAGTACTTGCAATCATTCTTGCTACTTTCATATCTGTACCCTCTACCTTATGAATAATTAACCTGTATCCACCCAACTTTCACTCCCATACAACAAAGTTGGTCGAAAGATAGAGCGGTGCACCGCTAACTTAGTCTTTGTACTTACTTCGTTCTTGCAGAAGAGAGTAGATCTTAGCTGAGCACTGCATTAGCTTTGCTGCACCTCGATTCCAGTTCTTTCACTATGTTGCCATCCTGTAAGAAAATACATCCCAGGTACTTGAAACTGTCTAGCTGTTCTAACTTTGTTCCGCCTATTCAGAAAAAATGTAAAAACCTGTGTATCGACATGTACAGAACCACAGAAGATGCTTAACAAATAAAAAGCGAAACAAACGCCTCTTGTTTAAAAAAAATTGTTCTAATTGCACTCAGCATAATACGAGAAACACAAATAATCTAAGATTTGTGATTCTTGAAGTATTCCTGGCGGACATAATATTCCATCATCTTTCAGGAGTGTACCCGGGACAGCGACAATTCTTCGTCCGATATTTCGGCTGAATACCTTACCTGAATCTCAACAGCACTGACTTATTAGTTAGTTTTGAGGTTGTCTCGTTGTTCACCAAAGTACCCTTGGCTGACTCTTTGTCTCTCCTTAGCAACATGTTTGAGGATGATATAACAGCTTTGTTTAAGCATGCACTAACCTCCACTTTGAACAGATTGACGGTGACGCTATGGGGAGTCCTCTTTCTCCCCTAGTGGCTAATTTGTTTATGGAGGATTTTGAAGAAAAAGCGCTCAATTCAGCAACATTGAGACCGACGGTCTTCTGGAGATATGTGGACGACACATTCATAGTGTGGCCCCACGGAGAGGATAAATTGACAGAATTTAACTCCATTCATGAAAACATCAAGTTCACTACGGAGCGGGAGAAGAATGACTGTTTACCGTTCCTGGATGTTCTGGTTCGACGCAAAGAGGATGGATTCCTAGGTCATTGCGTATATCGCAAGCCCACCCATGCAGACCTTTATTTGCAGGCGTCCAGCTGCCACCATCCTTCGCATACTATGAGTGTACTGAAAACCTTGGTTTACCGGGCTCAGGTAGTGTCTGATGCTGACAGCCTGCAGGATGAACTCCTGCACATGGAGGCAGTTTTCAAGAAAAATGGCTATTCGCAACATCAGATTAAGAAAGCCTTGCAAATAAAAACACCAGAAAAATCACAGGAGAAAGATGAAGAGGAAAGGTAAGTGAATATGTGGGTAATGTTTCTTCAAAAATGGCCAGAATCATGAAGAAACATAAAATCCGCCCACCAGCTAAGACCTCAGCTCTTCTGGGATCTGCCAAAGATGATCTGTTATTGCGAAAAGCGGGGGTTTATGAAATCCCTTGTGAGTGTGGAAAACGTTACATAGGTCAAACCACGCGCACTGTACAGGAACCAGCGGTATACACGCCTTCTCCAGTCCAACAAGTCTGCAGTAGCCGAACATTGTATTTCTACTGGCCGTTCCATGAATTACAAAGAAGTAAAGATTTTAACCACAGCTTCTACTTTCTGGGACTTAGTTGTAAAGGAAGCTGTAAACATAGAACTGGCGGACAACCTGTTAAATCGTGACGACGGATTTCATCTTGACAATGCATGGAAGCCACTTATATCACGCCTTCGTTCTGAAATAATGTCTGCATCTTCACTTCCGATTGATTTTACCACTTTTAATGATTAATTATTCATTTGTAAGCACTGTGGATACGTAACAGCTCTGTTTATATTTGCACTTGGCGCTCACATGTTTATCTTTGAAGTATATATTTATCTATGAATAGCGCAGCAGTTAACGAATGTGATATCTTCGAGCATACGCAGTCTAATCCTCAGTAGCATTGCATCACGTGATTTACCGTATAAATAGGCACGCGCGGATGCTGCGAACTCAGTCTTGGACTCGCCTTGAAGATGGCTGTTAGGTATGCAGCCGAAATATCGGGCGAAGAATTGTCGCTGCCCCGGGTGCACTCCCGAAAGATGATGGAATAATCGAAGCTTTGTTTGAAAGAGAGAGGCAGGCAGCTGTGCTGCGGGTTCTTTTCGCGTTTCGTTCCACAGAATGTCCATCGTCAGGGACCGGAGTTAAATGCCCTCCGTGCGAGTCACCCTACCGCTGCGTAATCTCACGGCGTCCTCCGCGTATTCTCCTCCACCTGGCAGCGGACATTGCTGGCGTGCCACAAGGGACCCTGCCCCCCTCCACGTTCCTGCCCGCCCGACTGCTGCCGAAGCGCTCCGGAGACGGCCGAGTAGGTCGTCGTGCGCGGGGGGAGGGGTGCGCGGCTGGGTGTCGTGGAGAGCCGGGCGCGCGGCGAGGCTGCCGACTGGTCGGGCGGGTTGTGCGCCTGCGCAGTGGCGCTGCCGCCTTCAGCTGTCGCCAGTCAGCCGCGGCTGCAGTTCGCGAACGGCCGCCGGCCGAACAGCTCGCCGCCGCGCGTCACACGAACCCGCGCCGCCGCTCGCACGTGCCATGTGTTCCGCTGCGTCGCCCCTGTGAATCCGCGCAACCGCTGCGCCGGCGTCCGCCATTGTGTTCCGGCGGCGTCCTCGTGACGTCACCAGCACATTCAGCTGTCTCCGACGCGCCGCCGGCACGTTTCGCGTTTATTGTTCCGCGGTGCCGGCATTTGCATACTCGATTTTGTTTGTGGCCGGGGAGTCCGCGCGCGCGTGTGTGTCTATCTGCGTGTGTTTGTGCTGTGGACATACTTCCACGATTTCGTGGCATAAAATTCGGCTGCTGTGACAGTGTTTACTTTCAGTGTACTAGAATATGACAACCAGTGACAAGTAAAATTACTCTCGCAGTGTGTGGTTGTAGTGATAGGCGGTGTTTCAGACAAGCCGGTGGGTATTTTCCCGGTCGGAGCGGTGCTACCTGGCTGCGCGGTGACCTCACGCTGACCAGGTGATTCTGTGTCGGTGGGCACCCTTGACCTTGGGCGTCGAGTGGCCACAAAAAACGGCGACTAAACGGAGGTGGAATTCCTCGTGCGCGGCAACGCCGCAGGAATCGAGATTACCGCGAGCTTCTCATCCGAGGCGTCCGACACTGCTCCAGAGAAGGAAATTTCGCGTGTGACCAGCGGCGAATATCCACGCCTCGTGCGTTGTTGATTTTGGCGTGTACGGAAAGAGACGGTGACAGTGGAGGACGCGTGGTGTAGTCGAAGTGTTTGTAAGGTGTGGTTTGCAAGTGCTTTGGATTCGGGAGGCAAATTAGGTGTTATGGAGTAAGCTACATGAGGTGCTGTGTGAAAATTTACAGTCGCAGATTTGTAACTTGATGTTGGAAATCTAGTGCATGAATGAAACTAGGTGCGTTGTGGGATAGAAACTAGTGCCTTGTGTTTGTCTGGGAAGTAGAAATATAGCAACTACTGTACTGTTGAGTACGAGGCTGAGTGCCGCATATAGAATTTGGGTCCGGTGTTTACGTGGAGACTCGGTGGAGTCCAGATGCCTGATCGGTGCCGGGTGGCAGCCAGAGCTTGAGCGATGGCGTCGATGCTGGGCAGCCTGGTGCAGCGGCTGCAGTCGCTGTCGCCGACCACGTCGCCGCTGAGCTCGCCCAAGGCGTCGCGACGCCGGCGTCGGCCGGGGCGGCACAGCGCCGAGGAGTACCGCAGGGAGGTGCAGTCGGAGCCGGAGGCGGACGACGACAAGAAGGCGGGGGCGGCGGCGGGGGGCGGCGGGCAGCTGCTGCCGGATTCGCGCCGCCCCCGCGCGGGGGCGGGACCCGCCGCCAGGCGCCGCGCCGCCGACGCCGCCTCCGCGGGGCTGGGCGCGCTGCACGGCTCCAAGAGCCTCGGCAGGCTCGACGGACTCAAGGAGGTACGCCGCCGCTTCTCTCGTACCGTAGTACACCACTCATATGACATACTGAAAATGGAACGTCCAGAGTACATCTACCAATATTTACTTTTTTTGTGTAAGGATTCGCCTTGGGCAAGACTACGGTTTTGATTTTAACCCATACATGTTTCGCTGCACTTAAGGGTATATTACAAGGAGCGAATTTGTCGCTAGTCGCTGACGTATTTGGACGCAGCTGCTTAATTCGCTGCTTGTAAACAGGGACAGCGAACAAAGTCGCTGCTCCGAAACGCGAGCGTCTAAAGTTGGTCGCTGGCGTTTTTGGTTGCCCCGTGTCATATACGGGAGCGTCTGAAGTAGCCACCAGTCGAGTCAAAATGTCGAAGGAAATAGTAAATGCTGGCGTTGTGTTTCTCGCAACAGTTTTAAAAGAACAATTAATGAACCAAAAGCAAAACAGAAAAGTAGAAAAGAATAAAAGAAAATGGATTAGAAGGTGGATTGCGAGGAGGGATAAATATGGTGCTTCTGCAAATCTTTTGGGTGAATTATCATGTGAAGGTCCTTCTGTCTACAGAAATATAATGAGGATCACATAAGAAAATTTTGATAGATTACTGTAAATGGTAGAGGATAAAGTAAGGAAACAGAATAACATCATGAGGATGGCGATCTCGCCAAGAATAAAATTTAAATAAACATTTTCAATGTCTCATAATACTGGAAAACTTCGATAAATTTTCAGAAATTTGATTACAATTCCACTTCATATTTTGTTTGGTGGGACACAAAGCTTTTAATATCTTTATTTACGTCAATGATCACAAAATTTCTCGTCAGTTTGACGACCGGTTTCGGTCAGGATGACCATTTTCAAGTCTACAGCAAATCAAAACAGAGGGATACATCTAGTATTAGACTACCTTAGAAAACATAAATAAGGCAATAACTTACAGTCATCAATACATGTAATATAGCCATATGGCTTCATCACAGCATAAGTGTATCTTCATTAACGAATCTAACAACAGGTATGATGTAATAACAGGTTTTCGCTTGGTAGGCGATGTGAGATGTTTCTTTTATTTAACTTCAAAACATATCGATTTCGTCCCTATGATGGGACATCATCAGTGCAGAATTGCAAGTCATGATGACCTATGTGCTCTGCTTAAAAACATTTAAAGGTCTTGCCGGTACAAGTCACAACAATAAAATCAGGTATGATGTATTATATTTTTAACACGTTTTTTATATTGATGACTGTAATGCCTTATTTTTGTTTTATCGGTTGCACAGTGGTAGAGTGCCAGACTACAAATCCAAAGGTCGCGGGTTCGATCCCCGCCAGGTCCTCGGATTTTTATCTGTCACTTTCCACTTCTTTCACCTCTGGGAGTATTGCTCATGTGGTTCGGAACCCACGTTAAACTGTAGGTCCTCCTATAACTGTCTGGTTAAGTCAGTTCGAAGGTCGGAGGAAGGCAACGGCATACCACCTCCAAACAGGACCATGCCTAGTAAAGCACTGTGGTGTTCAAACCAATCTTCGGATTGTTGACTGCTTTACCTTTAAGGTACCATAGTCTATTCCTAAATTTGCCCTGTTTCCGATTTCCTGTAGACTTGAAAATGGTATCACTGATATAAATTCGCGACCATGTCGCACCTTGGGAAACAGAACTGTTTGGTATCACCTAACCTCCAAAACAATATATCATATGCTACGTCGTGTTTCAATTGTTTTTACGAAGACGCTAGCGTCTGAAGTCGTTGCGTGTCATTGCGTCAGCGTATTCATTCGCTATTCGCCCATACGCCGAGCGACAACAGACGCCTGCGACTAGCGACCAAATACGCGTAATATACCCTTTAGAGAATCACCAGTGGCTCTTTTACTCCTTTAAATTAAACAACAGAAAGTAAGACCTTAACTTTTCCCGGCGTAATGAATGTTCAAACAACTTAAGGGTATGCTGCAGGGTGACGTCGTCGACAACCTCCGATATTTCGGCAGGAGGACACCCTGCCATTCTGAAGGCACAACTGCATTTAAGGAAGCAATGTGCTAGCGTATTTAATACCTCGGTTTGCAAAGGGTAAACAAGGAAGATAACACACACAGTACAAGTCCCTGCAGAGTCAACACAACCAAAGATGACCAAACATCAAAAATACCGATAGTGCCTTAATCGACAGGTGAGGCAGCATTAATTTTGCCCCTTTGTTTTTTGGCGAGAGACAGTGCCGGATTCGAAGCAGAATTTAAACAAAAACCACCATCTCTGTTTATAAGATCGCCTGCTAGTTTACTTTCAACAGCTTCCTTAATAACCCTATCCCAATAGGTGGAAAACACTATCCCAATAGGTGGAAGTACATGCCAGAATCTCCGTGTTGTTGTATTCCATAGGATGACAGGTACCAAGACAGTGTTCTGCAACAGCTGCCTCACCTGTTGATTAAGTCACTATTGATATTTTCTATGTTTGGTCATCTTTGGTTGTGTTGACTCTGCAGGGACTTGTACTGTGTGTGTTATCTTCCTTGTTTACCCTTTGCAAACCGAGGTATTAAATACACTCGCACATTGCGTCCTTAAGTGCAGTTGTGCCTTGAGAATGGCAGGGTGTCGGTCGTCCTGCCGAAAGATCGGCGGTTGTCGACGACGTCACCCGGCAGCATACCCGTAAGTTGTTTGAACAGGAAGTATTTTTTAAAACTTCCAACACTTTATATTACTATCATTGGTTTGCTATGAACTGACTGTCGGCTACTTAGACCTCTATCAAATAATTTAGTATTGAACACTTAACCCACATAACTGTGTGAATTCTTAACTGCTCAAAGATAGTATTCCATACTCACATTCCATAGACTCCCCTCTGCCCACTTTCGTACCCTTGAACACAGTCTCAGTTCATCCCACTCCTCATGTACACAATAGTCTCTTTTTCATAAATTAATACTCTTCCTTCTATCGAAAATGTAACTATTTACATTTTACACACTATGACAATATTTTAATAGTAATAGGATCGACGATTTTAATATTCATATGAAGTTAAAATAAATTTCTTCAAATAAATTTGCTTTATAGGTATGGTCCGCCTTGAGCAAACTCAATTGTTTTTAGTTTCTTTCAAACATGTTTCGCTGCCTTTGCAGCATCATCATGGGATATTTATTTCATGCTGTCTGTCAAATCAACAATGAAATGTACAAAAGGTAACAATAGTTTCATTGTTCATTTGACAGCATGAAATAAATATCCCACTGATGATGCTGCAACGCCAGCGAAACATGTATGGGAGAAACTAAAAACAATTGTGTTTGCTCAAGGCGGACCATACCTATAATGCAAATTTATTAGTAAGCAAACACGGAGATTGAAGAGCTTTTCAAACCTCAAGATTTATTTATTCGGATTACAATTATACTCTATATTATGCTTGTTTCTTCATATCGAAATATTGTCAAAAGCCTCGCATATCTTTGCAGTACTATTTTTGTACAACTAAGAACTCACACCGTTGTATGGAATATCTATTCAGTACTAAGTTATCAGATGATGGCCCAAGAAGATGAAAGCCGGTTCACTACAAACCAACAAACAATTATTGTAGAACAGAAATACGAAGTGTTGAAGTTTTTAACATGTCCTAAGTATCGAAGAAATATTTAATAATTTGTTTTTGTACATGCATAGATTGTTTTCAAGTTCGTATTTGTTACTTAGAAGGACCAATAAAAATGTTTATACATATAGTGTTTGCAAGTCAATTCTGGGTGTTTGTGCGTGACAGCATTTTTCTGGAGTGTAGCATTGTGCAGAATTGAAATGTGAATGGTATGGAGTTCTGAACAAAGTTTTGAAATTTGGTACCTCAGAAGAACGCTGAAGATTATGTTGGTACATCGCGTAATTAATGAGAAACTCGTTGCCAGTAAATAACAATATGAAAATACAGCTGACGGTGTATTATTCATTGTATTCATTTATTGATATATATAGCTGAAGCTCCAGCGTCCATGCATAAGATGGACACAATCAACTTAATGAGAAGGTACAGAACATAATTGGGAAGAAAAGACAGTTTTGGTATACTTTGAGTAAAACAAGGAATCAATTGGTAGGACTTATTTCTAGACATGAAGGAAACATCTGTTTAGCGTCGCAGAGAAATATGAGGGGTAAATCCCAGAGGGAGACCAAGAGGCGAATAGCTTCAACTGAATGTGGGTTGTCATTGTTATTCAGAAATAAAAAAAGGAAGGAAGGAAGCTTGGAGTTTAACGTCCCGTCGACAGCGTGGTCATTAGAGACGGAGCTTACGCTCGGAGTATTTGGGTAAGGTTGGGGAAGGAAATCGGCCGTGCCCTTTGAAAGGAACCATCCCGGCATATGCCTGGAGCGATTTAGGGAAATCAAGGAAAACCTAAATCTGGATGGCCGAAGGTGGATTTGAACCACCATCCTTCCGAATGCGAGTCCAGTGTGTTACCACTGCGCCACCTCGCTCGGTTTCAGAAATAAAGATGCTTGGTCAGGATAGAGTAGGGTGGAGAGCTTCGTCAACCAGCGTCCGGACTGAAGAGCAAAACAACACATATATCCCAACTTTACAAGTTGTGTTATTTCAGTTTCCCTACACTTTTCGAGTAAGTCCTCCTTACCTGTACCAAATTTAATATCGTATTCACTCATTCTTCCGACGGTTATTGACAGAATATTTTATTTATTTTTAAACGAAAGACACGATGAAACTGTGTAATCTTCAGGAAATTTATTGTTTTTACAAACCGGTTTTCGCCTGTTACGCCATCATTACGTAAATATTGCATAAATATAGCGACGCAGCTTGGTAGTTTAACGTTCAAAGAGCCTACGTTGTTGTGTAGCATATATACTACATTTAATTTTTTTTAAAGAAAACGAGTGTTTTAGGTTTAAAAGTATTCTGCGGGAAATTTCAATCACGTCTTAAGACCTTCAGTACAACTAAACAAGGGATTACAATTACGACATGCTTAAACTGAAAAAAAAAAAGCATGGAAAATGCTGTGGGAAAGTCGGGCCAAACACTGCGTTTCGTTGCCATAACACTTAGAAGACGTAGCATAATTTGTGAGGAGTTTGCACACACTCCTCGTTTGGAGTATTGCTAGGCGGTGTGAGGTACGAACCAGGCGGGAGTGGTGGAGGACATCAAAAGAGTACAAAGAAGGGCAGCTCGTTTCCTCTTATCACGATACAGTGGGTGAGAGTATCACAGAAATGTGGGAAAGGAAATCACCAACGGCACTTATCGTTGCTCTGAGGCCTGCTTACGCAATTTCGATCGCTGAATTTCTCCCTCACCCCTCCCTCCCCCAATTGCATTCGTACACTGCCACCTACATAGGGCGATATGGTCATCAAAATTAGAGTGATGAGAGCTCCAAACCAGTATTCACCACGCCTGCTGTTTTTATATTCTTCTTAATTGTTTTATTCATCTAGAAACATTTGTCCATGATGCAAGTAGATATGACTTCATTTAAGTATCCAGTTTGAATTATTGTATTTTGTAGTCCAAAAGTATTATTCTTTTATGTCAAGTAGGAGTATGTCGACCGACATATGTCAGTTTTTTGCCGCACGTGGTTTTTACTGATAACTTTTTCCAAAAGTTGGCAGGTATGCATATAAAAATAGTCTTCAGCATTATGGAATCACCACTAGCGACTTGTGTTCATCGCTTGGTAGGATCTACGTCAGCATAAACGCTTACCGAATGGAATAGGGACTCATGTGACCAAGCGAGCCGGCCGCAGTGGTCAAGTGGTCTGCGGCGCGCCAGTCACAGTCTGCACGGCCGCTACGGTCGGGGGTTCGAATCCCCCCTCGGACATGGATGTTTGTGTCGTTTTTAGTATAAGGTAGTTCACAAGTAGGGACTGATGACCCCGCAGTTAAGTCCCTTAAGCTTAACAAAAATTTGAACATTTTGACCAAGCGAGGGTTTTCCTGTCCTCTAGGGGCCAAACGGCATACAGTAACAAGCCAAGGAGAGCCGCTGCAGGTGATATTGCTGGTGTTAGTAAGGCAGTCGAATCAACTCTAGATTGCGCCTTTCTGTCCTTAGGTACACGTTCATACGTTTCACAAAGACAAAAAGCCAAAAGAGTTACGTCCGCCGGCCGCGGTGGCCGAGGGGATTGAGGCGCTCCAGTCACGATCCGCACGGCCACTACGGTCGGGGGTTCGAATCCCCCCTCGGGCATGGATATTTGTGCCGTCCTTAGTTGTAAGTAGTTCATAAGTAGTTTGTAAGTTTAGGGACTGATGACCCCGTAGTTAAGTCCCATAGACTCTACAAACATTTGAACATTTTAGTTACGTCCGTCCATCTTGGTGGTCAAGAGAAGGTAAGGTAACTGTAGTTCATCTACTTCAATTTTAGGCTGTATACAGTGGTCTATTCAGCGAATATTATTCTGTGGCTGTATACATACGCAGATCCATGAGGGGAAGGGTCGTTCGCTCTCCCCCCCCCCCTCCTTCAGTATCTTTTTTTAGAATGCGAAGCTAGCGTGCTATAACTGCACTGAGTCTTCAAAACTGTAAGACTTTTGTTTGGTTGGGCAATGAGGTAAAAAGGGGTGGCCGGTATTAGTCTTTCTACTGCGCCAGAGTTTAGCTGACCATGAGAATTTTCACCGCCCTCTCGTCCAGTAGGCCGTCCTGGATCCGCCACTGAGGTCATTAGAATTAAAGATTGGGAACCGCTTTTATTTGTGTCAGAAGCATCATGTGTACAGAAGTTTATAAAGGTATAACGTACAGAGATTACTTACATACGTGTAATCTATGAACTATAAACAGACAGAAATATTATATACATTTAGCCCAAAAGCGGTCTACATCGACAGCATTTGTGGTTGGAAGCATCAGGTCCTCTAAGGTGCAGTGTGAAGGACATTTAGGGCAGTTATAACTGTGCTGGGTCGTCTGCGCGTCTCCACTGTCACAGAGGTTAGATTCAGTAGAATATCCCAACTTCATAAGATTATCTCTTGACCGTGTAGTGTTGGTGCGTAGCCCGTTTAGTGACTTCCAAACCGTCCAGTCGTCATTGTGGCCTGGTGCCAATTCTTCCTTTGGTTCCATCCAGTGCCTATCTCTCGATCTCATCCATATGTCCACTCTAGATCCCGGTTGGTCACTGAGGTTGTCGGTTGCTCTGAGAAAGCCCCGTCTGGATTTCAGGCGTCTGGTGGCTGGCTGAATGTTGTGGAGGTGGCTCTCAGACAACTCGGCTCTCGCTCTTTCAATGTAGGCTGCAGCTTCTCTACGCACGGCAGGAGGTGCAATGCCAGCAATGTGGTACAGCTTGTCGATTGGCTTAGGTTTCGGACATCCAGTGACGAGCCTGCAGGTCTCGTTCAGAGCGATGTCGACCTGTTTAGCGTGGGCTGAATTATACCAGACGCTGCTTGCGTATTCGCCTGCTGAGAAGCAAACTGTTAGTGCTGTGGTCCTCGCTACCTCTGGCTTTGCACCCCAAGAAGAGTTTGTAATTTTCTGCAGAATTTTATTTCTGCCGCTTACCTTCATTTTGGTGTTAATGCAGTGCTGTTTATACGTCAGAGCCCAGTCCAAGGTTACACCTAAGTATTTGGGGTTGGCAGAGTGTTCGAGTGGTGTGTCCTTCCAGGAGACACGCAGCTTGCGGTTTGCCTGCTTGTTGCGGACATGGAAAGCGCAAACTTGTGTTTTGCTGGGATTTTGGGTGACATCTCGTCAGTAAAGGTGGCACCTGCTTCTGCCAGTTGGTGAGGCCGCGCCTAGTTGGACCTGCAGGAAGTGGGCGGCGATCGGTGGAGGCGCGCGTTCGCAGGCTTGGCACGCGCGGCTCCGCACGCTGAAGCTGAATTCTTCCCCGAAGCTGGGCGGCGCTACGGAATGTTTAGCAGGCGTGGGCGGCGCATCCAAAGCGCGCCGCGGCATGTGAGGCACGTGGGTTCCGGGAAGTGTCGCGGGAGGGCGTGGGAGGCGTCGTGCCTTGGCAGCCGCGGGCGGGATACGTTTCACTTTTGCTGCCGACTGACAGGCGAGTCGCCAGCTACCAGCCAGAGCACAAGGCGCTCTGCGGGCGAGGCGGCCGTAGCAAGCAGACGTCTACGAGTAGTACTGGATGTCTCTGAAACAGCATGAAAATATTTAACAGGGCATAGAGGCGGATTTTTATCTGTCACTTTCCACTTCTTTCACCTCTGGCAGTACTGCTCATGTGAAAAATACCGAGTAGCACCGTGGTTCGGAACCCACGTTAAACTGTAGGTCCCCCTATAACTGGCTGGGTAAGTCAGTTCGAAGGTCGGAGGAAGGCAACGGCATACCACCTCCAAACAGGACCATGCCTAGTAAAGCACTGTGTTGTTCAAACCAATCTTCGTATTGTTGACTGCTTTACCTTTAGAGGATACTCCACTCGGCTGAGGTAACGGACCTGCGGTGGGAAGGTTACGTTAAGGAAATGATAATAATAATAATAATCAGTGTTCTGCCCTAAGGCAGGTCTTCACACGCAGCTCTCTATGCAGTTCTGTCGTTTGCTACCCTCTTTGTTTTCTCGTAACTGTTTCCTATATTTATACTGTCAACCATATGGCATCTTCTGCGTCTTTTTCTTCTTCTTCCATTGACTGTTTCCTCCGTAGCATCCATCAGCAGACAATCTCTTCTCATCCAATGT
This sequence comes from Locusta migratoria, assembly GCA_026315105.1. Taxonomy (NCBI): domain Eukaryota; kingdom Metazoa; phylum Arthropoda; class Insecta; order Orthoptera; family Acrididae; genus Locusta; species Locusta migratoria. Next base: position 812,155,303 of record CM048745.1, read on the forward strand.
CTAAGCCAATTCCCTTTCCTCTTTCTGATTACCTTCAGAATTTCTCTCTCCACCAACTCTTCTCAACACGTCCTCATTCCTCACTTTGTCTACTCCATCCCTTCCATCCTCCTTCAAGTCCACATCTCGAATACTTCTAATCTTCTTTCGTCCTCTTTTTCTCAATGTTCAAATGTCTGTAAATCTATCGGACCAAACTGCTTACAAACTACTTAAACCTAGGTAAACTAACCTAAGGACAAACACACACACTCATGCCCCCAGGGAGGACTCGAACCTCCACGGCGAGCAACCGCGCGCTCCGTACGAGACGCTTTAGACCGCTCGGCTACTCCACCGCGGCGTGTGTTTGTCCTTAGGTTAGTTTACCTAGGTTTAAGTAGTTTGTAAGCTACGGACTGATGACCACGCAGTTTGGTCCGATAGATTTACAAACATTTGAGCATGAGAATTCGTAAGGTAGCGTCGGCCATGGGGATGGCGGAGGAATAGAGGGATGGTCAGGGGTGCCGCACTGGTGTTAACTTCCACTTTTACGTCAGAAACGCGTTCTCTTCAGACTGCGACAGCCCGTTGTGTAGAGAGATACACATCGGAGGACAAGCGAGCCGGTAGGCGCGCTTTCGGCAGAGCCCGTGTCCCGTTTCACGGCGGACAATGCGGTTGCGTTTCGCACGTGACGCCGTCTGCAGATGCTATCTGCGGCTCACCCCTCGTCACGTGGTCGCTGCCCCCGTTTGGACGCACGGCTGTCTGGTCGCTGCCGCGGGCTTCCACGTAAACCTACCCCCGCCCCTGTCGAGGCCTCTCGGGTTACCACCCCAACCCCCTGCACCCCTCAATCACCCCGACGTGTGGAGGCGCGCTGCTTCCAGTCTGCTGTCAGCTCGTATCGTGCCTAGTGTATGGCCCCCCGCAGGTACGAGGCACCCGAGGGCAGCCTGTCAGACGGGCTTTTTTTGTCCGGGCCCCATCAATGGATTCTCCGCTCCGCGAGATCGCTTTTGAGGACGTTGATCCTTTGCCCAGAAGATTTACGTCACCCTCAGACCCATTGTCCGTCAGAGCATTTTATACTAACGCAAACTTAAGGAAAAAAAATATTAATATGGAAAGATATCTCCTAATGCGGATTGTAGCTGTGTGGTTCAGTCAGACGACAAATCTAAAGATCTCGAGTTCGATGGCAATGTTTGTTTACGTGCCAAATGCCGAGCTGCACTGTGTTGCGGAATGCACGTTCAGCTGTAACTGGATGACTGGTCGATTCGTTATTCCAAAGGTTGGAAGAAGGCATGCGTCATACCACCGCCAGTAAAGCAATGTCGTGTTAAAAAAAAAAAAGTCTTTCGATTGATGTCTAACAAGAGCAGCGCTGGCCTGGACTTACCTTGTCCATTATCGGCATCTTCTAAGTTGTCCGTTGCTTCTTCTTTTACGTATGAGCCACTATGGACTACGATTATTTCAACTGTTTCTCCTTTCTTTTCCTCCATTCATTTTCTCTCATTATTTTCCGATGTTTATCTCTTCTTCCTTCGGTCCACTTGGCTCCAGTCTTTTTCTTCAGTTTTTCCTGGAAATATTTCGCATCCTTTCTTTCTGAGTGGTAGTCTTTCCTCAATATCCTGTTGGCTAATTTGGAGCTCGTCCATGTCCCTACCAACTTTTTTGCTCCATGCATTATCCGTTTTTAATTTACTGAAGTAACTGAACAGTCTTTTTGTCAGTCTGTTGGGATCCATACTTTGTATGTTAGCATAGAAAGCTATTCTTCTTTTCCTAATCACATCAGTGATTTTTTTTTCAATATTTGTATAGATATCACTATTATGACGCATTCTGTATCGTGTCTGCTCTTTAACTGGCCCCAAGATTTTCCTTAATACTTTTCTTTCAGTATTTGCAGTGATTGCATCATCGCCTTTTTGTTCAGAGTCAAACATTCTGCTGCATAGATTGCTTCTAGGCGAATTACTGTAGAGTAGTAAGCCAGTTTAGCATTGATGGATATCGACTTCTTATTATATACGTCTATGGTGAGGTAATTTGCTGTTTTCATCTTACTAGCTCTTGCTTTAACGACTTCCTTCTCTGAAATATCTTGTTCAGTTACTTCTCCCAGATACCTGAACTTATTTCTTCTCTCAATTTCCCCATATTTAGTTACTATTATGTTTGGAGCTGTGTTAATATTTGTCACAAATTTGGTTTTCTCAAAGGAGGTTTGTAAGCCTGCTTTTTCAGCTTATTCTTTGAGCAATTCAATTTGTCTCATGTCGGTTTCTATTGAATCCGAAAAATAGCTAAGTCATCTGCAAATGCTAAACAGTGTACTTGTAGGCGGACCCTATTGTAACCTAATCTAACTCCCTCAATGATTTGACTTTCTCTTAATGACACTCTCCATTCCCTTATAACTTTTTCCAGGACACAAAGTTGTCCATTTATTTTTTATTTTATTTTATTTTTTTACTTCACAGTTTGGTCTTCAAAATTGAATCTGTCCATCAGTTATGATTTTTGGCTCCAAATATGGTATCAGACTAGCACTCACAATCGGTAGATGTGTTTCGAACCTTTCAGTTGATCTTCAGACGGCTGTTCACGTCCACACTCCACACAAATCTCACTTACATTTTTCTTTATGCAGGTCATTTTTCTTGTGGTTAAGTCTTAGGTTGTGTGGTGCCGTCGAAAAGTCGGCTCCTTTAGGTTGTGTCGCTGATTGCTGCAGCTGTTGCTGCAATAAACACTTTTTGAAACACTTTTATGGGGGAACATAGCGCGATTAACCACACATAAGCACACACATAAACAAAATGTTTTCGCCACTTTTCTTTATTATAAGAATAACCGTGTATTTCATACACAACCACGGGCTCAAAATGTCAGTTTTTGACAAAATAGCAGAAATAATTCGGTACTTGCTGTAGAAGATGGCCACCAAAGACTATATAAACAACATAGACTGGCCACAGCGTCGCCATAGTTGAAGCCAATTGGAAAGGTGGCCGCCATCTTTGAGAACGTCATTGTCACGCCAGGTGATACTGGGCGTCTGCTAACAACTGAATCATATGTTTTATATTAATCATTACCAGTCTCAATTTTTCCTTAATTTCGGAAAGTAATTCCCACTATAAATAGCATTTCTCGTTTACTACTGCATTTTAAGTGTAATGTTTACAATCGTCGAACTGCTGCATTATTTGATGTTACTATAATGTCAATATCGTTTGTATTTTATGACATATCCTCCCTATAAATACAGCCGAATTTCTTTAAAATCTTTAATTACCTTTGTTCTGCATGTGGTACAAATAATGTTTCGTGCTTTGAAGTACATTACGTATTTATCAAGCTCCCCACAATCTGAAGTTTCCCTGGTACTCTCCCTACAGCTTTTGGTTTCTGTAGGTGCTCGGGAAACGAAAATGTTGTTGGAATGGCATTTGCCAGAAGCCGCTTTCGATCAGTGGTAGCCAACATGAACTTTTCTTCAAAATGACAAGAGCATATGTAACTATGTAGGCTGCCACTTATCACGCCTCATAGTGGTTACCAATTGGGTTAGCAATTCCTTGTTTTTCAAAGAAAATCTGTGTAAAGAATAGTTTAATTACAGTTCATATACCTAGGCTACTTACCCAATGGATAATACGCTTTTGTACACTTGATAAAAACTGTCATTACATTAAAACACACCAAATACATCCGTCCTCTGTTTAGGTTTTTGATGGTCGTGAAGTAAACAATTTTGAAACTTGGTAAATGCCAAAGTTAAGCGTAATGAATTTTTGTAGACAAATACATGCTGATACACAACGACCTATATAATGACATATCTCTTTTTTATGTATGATATTCGCACTGTTTTATCACCGCGGTTGCTACAGTTGTACGCCGAACATACACTGGGCATGATTTGCCACTATTAATAGCGCTTACACGTTAGTTTAGATTACACACAGAAGCTGCTCACTCTGCTGCTTCAAACTGACAGTGGCGGCGCTAGTAGAAAACTGGGTGTCGGCGAAGTCGTCTTTGCGAGGCCCCTTTCATTTCTTCAGTAAGGAAGAAAATATTAAATGAGCTGAATTATACATTAATAAACCTACAGGTGCGCCTCGGTTGCACAGTGGTAGAGTGCCAGACTACAAATCCAAGGCCGCGGGTTCGATCCCCGCCATGTCCTAGGATTTTTATCTGTCACTTTCCACTTCTTTCACCTGTGGCAGTATTGGTCATGTGAAAAATACCGAGTAGCACCGTGGTTCGGAACCCACGTTAAACTGTAGGTCCCCCTATAACTGGCTGGGTAAGTCAGTTCGAAGGTCGGAGGAAGGCAACGGCATGCCACCTCCAAACAGGACCATGCCTAGTAAAGCACAGTGGTGTTCAAACCAATCTTCGGATTGTTGACTGCTTTACCTTAATCATTATACTAAAATTCTATTAGTATAACATACAAGTATTATTGAAATGACAGATATTGCAATAAACAAACACAAATTAGAGAAACGTTTTAGCTTTTCGCCTCACTGAATTTGTTTAAAGATCACATCATAATTAAAATACCACCCGCTATTTCGCCTTCAGTTGATAGCTCTGACAACGGAGATAGTCTTTCTTGGCTCATTGTGCTTCTCAGGTTAGTCTTAATCAGTTTTAACTTTGTGAAGCTTCTCTCGGCCGAAGCTGTACTGACGGAAACTGTGAGTAAGATTCCCATTGAATCTTCCCGGCAGATTTAAACTGTGAGCCGGAACCGGGACTCGAACTGGGACCTTGTGGGGCGGAATCGTGAGTCGCCTCGGGATAGCTCAATCGGTAAAGCGCTTGCCCGCGAAAGGCAAAGGTCCCAGGTTCGAGTCCCGGTTCCGGCACACAATTTTAATCTGCCAGGAAGTTTCATATCAGCGCACACTCCGCTGCAGAGTGAAAGTTTCATTCTCATTCTCATTGTTATATAAACATTTGGATATACTTCTTCCAAATCGTTTTCTAAAATGTACTGAAGAAGTTGTTTTGCAAGTATTTAACTAAAAACTGTATCACTGTTGCAATCATCCACAAAGAAATACGGACAACTAAATAGCTGCCGGCCGGGAATGGCTGAGCGCACTAAGGCGTCATACCACGGTGAGCGAGATCGCTCTAGTCGGGAAATCCCACCCTTGGGCACGGATGTTGTGTTCGTCCATTGGTTAAGCTAGTTTAAGTTAGATGTAGGTCGGCGCTTCATAACCTACCAGTTGAAAAGCGCCTTTAAACATGAAGTATAAAACAGAAAAAAGGTAAAATGTTAACGATGTTTTGCGAGGCCCCCACAAGCGTGAGGCCGTCGGTGGTGGCCGACGTCGCCGACGCCTAGCGCCGCCACTGCAAACTGACGTTCTCAAATATAGCGCCCAGTGTTGCTTAGTGCTGCCACCCAGAGCGCTGTAGCTTGCCTATAGCCTCTCTCTGTTGTTTATATCCCTCTTTGATGGCGACACAAACAAACTCGTGATTGGACTTGTGCCTGCTCCACGAGTTGTGCGCCTGTGGAGAGTCCCAGCAGGTGCTGGTGTCCTCGACTACTGGCCGTTATGAACCGCTTCCGTGAGGCCCTGACGTGACTCTGCACACTCGTGGCCTTGGGCCAGCGGCGGCACGGAGTGCCAACACACCTGTTGCCTCTGCGGCGTTTATTCCGCCTCTGTGCCGCTGCACGGCGCATATAATAACCACCCTCCGTGCTACACGTGTCACTCCACCCCCTGCAGACCAGATCGCATCTCTTGGGATGGAGTCCCGCACTGACTCGGCTGAGGACTTCTGGCGGGCACGGACTCCGTTACTCAGGAGAGGTCGAGGTGGGCCTCACTAATCCCCGCGCACGAATTCCAACCGTCTGTTGGGAATGTTCAGGTTGTTGCGAAAGCGGATGAAGCGGTCAGACAGAATCGCTGTTCCACCAATCTTTATTTCCGCGAACAACACGTGACTGGAATAGGAGGGAGAACCGATAGCCGGCCGCGGTGGCCGAGGAGACTGAGGCACTACAAAATGTTCAAATGTTTGTATAGTCTATGGGACTTAACTACGGGGTCATCAGTCCCTAAACTTACAAACTACTTATGAACTACTTACGAACTACAACGGCACAAATATCCATGCCCGAGAGGGGATTCGAACCCCCGACCATAGTGGCCGTGCAGACCGTGACTCGGGCATGGATATTTCTGCCGTCGTATTTCGTAAGTAGTTCATAAGTAGTTTGTAAGTTTAGGGACTGATGACCCCGTAGTTAAGTCCCATAGACTATACAAACATTTGAACATTTTGAACAGAACCGATAGCGGTACTCAAGGTACCCTCCGCCTCACAACATCGGGTGGCTCTGAGTATGGATGTAAATATAGATTTCCGAATTCTCGCAGCATTTTCCACCAAACGGGTGGGCCGGATTCTCTTGTACGAAGTATTTACACAAAGATTAAAAATGAAATAAATCGCAATTTGCGATCAGTTATGGCTTCACTGTACTAGGTTTAGATGGAATACCAAAGTGCGGCGAATGAAAATTTGTGCCCGGCCGGGATTCGAACCCGGGATCTCCTGCTTACTAGACAGACGCGTTGACCACTCCGCCACCAAGGACACAGTGACCAGCCCGACTGCAGAGGACTCTTCCCTGCACGTCTCCCGCCACACCCAAATCTCCATTCGCCACGCTGTCTCTTTCAAGCCACTATTTGTTACCAAATTACTGATCGCCTACAACTAGTGCCTAACATGGGTTCCATACAAAGATTGATTTATCGAAAGTTTTGTGCTCGTTGCGTGGCGAAACTTCAGCCTGAAGCCCAAAAGAACAACTGGATGTGAATAGCATTGACATTTCATTTGCGCTGTCAGTATGAAGATGAATGAAGTCGACCCGTTTTTCGTTCAGATACGTTAATTCCAAAGCAAAACAACCATCCATGCCATGCTCCCCTACACCGCCACAAGAATATCCCCAAACATGTTCACAGTAAAAGGTTTTTTTCCAATTTTAAACGTCAAATCGATTTGACATTTCAGATTTTTTTTTTCTTTTGTTACTGTTCTGAAACATCTTTTCATAAGAACTGAATGCCCCCATCCCACTAACCAACAAGGAAGAATAAACTAACTCTGTCCCTGGAGGTTGAGGGGAACGATTCAGAACAAACAACATGGCGTGTTGAGTTCCAGCTTTGTTTTGATGCATGACAATGCTCAGTTGCATACTGTCGTACCACACACACACACACGCACGCAGGCAAAATATCTTACGATAGGGGGTGTTTTTCTCTTTTACCTACACTCCTCACTTGCCTGGGGACCTTTACCCAAACATGAAGAAATATCTTGGATCACAGCTAACGGATGAACAGCTCTAGGACAGCATCAGCAGGTAGCAACACTCACAGACGACAGAGTTTTACAATAAGGGATTTCGAAACTTATGAACCCGTAAGGCAAATGTTTGAAAATGTATAGAAGTTTTACTGAAAAACAACTGAAAAGGTGCACTATTCACTGGAATGTAATAAGGTCCCCACAATGATAGCTTTCCCAAAAATAAATAAATTTTGCATCTTACTTTCCAAAAGCCACCACTTGGGGTTCAGTGGACGGTAAGATTATTACATGTGGTTTATAGACATATTTGACGTCCGGGAGAATCCACATAAATGCTGTAAAATCCTACAGTTATAAAGTGACAAGAAGCACTATTAAATGAGGAATCCAGGATTACACAACAGTCGTTTGCGTGCAGCTCACGTAGCAGCTGGGAAGACAGGTTTACCTTCTAATGCACTCGTAGGCTCCATACGCGAGTAGTTGGAAAGAAGCACTAATGCTTGATGAAACGGGAAGCACCTGATGAAACCCTCTTCACACGTGTTGTACAGAGGATTGATGTACATGCGTATATCGTATCCACTTGCTACGTTCACGCAGAGTTACACATTGCTTCGACTAATGCTCTCTCTGTGTCAAGCGGATCAATTGAAGCTGGTAGAATTCGGGCACGTTCTGAAATGTTACACGAACTAAGTCTCCTATTTGCAGTGTTACGGAGATTCAATTTAACAAGGGATGAAATTTATATAAAAGTGTGTAACAAAACTCTTTAAAGCTTACATTTTGTGAGGTTCCGGAAGAGAGTCTCCTGCTTCAGTAAAATACAGAATTCTTCCATCCACTCTCTCGCTTAACCAATGAAGCTAACAGGACCAAGCTTCAGTATTCTGAGAATAATGCTGAATTTTGGTTGTGAACCCCCAAATTATTTAATATTCATAGAATATATGACTTCAACTGCTATTGGGCAAAGCTGAAAATGTGTACCCAGCCGGGATTCGAACCCGGGTCTCCTGCTTTCTAGGCAGTTGCGCTGACCCCTACACCACTGAGGACACAGTGATCACCGCACCTGCAAGGACTACCCATGCACGCCTCCCGTCAGATACAAATTCCCAGCTTCGCCCTGCCCATAGTACTCAAACTCGTAGTTTAACTAATTCCCGTAAGAGTAAGGGCTTCAAACTTGCCCACCCCTCCCCACTAACGATAGGATCATTGCCCGTCACCGGCATATTATATATATACATGTGGCGTCTGTTCGGAAAGAACAGACGTCACATTCTGATCCTGCAGCTGTTATTATTTAATATTCATAGAATATATGACTTCAACTGCTATTGGGCAAAGCTGAAAATGTGTACCCAGCCGGGATTCGAACCCGGGTCTCCTGCTTTCTAGGCAGTTGCGCTGACCCCTGCACCACTGGGGACACAGTGATCACCGCACCTGCAAGGACTACCCATGCACGCCTCCCGTCAGATACAAATTCCCAGCTTCCCCCAAATTATTATTCCGCTGAAGTGGACACCTTGCAGGTTGGAATAGACCCCTGGGGGTCTTATACAGACCACCTTGGGAATCACTGCTCTCTGTGGATCACTTGGGTGATGGAATGGCGGGCCGTGGCTTCGGCGATTAAGGTTTCCTGCACGTACGTCATAATCCTTTGGACGTACGAAGTAGTCCTGACGAACAAGGACTGCATTCGTATAAGACACACTGGCCCCTGCCCAAGCCTTATTATTTGGGGTGCAATAACCTACATACCTCGTGCACCTTTGATGTTCATGGTTGCAACGCTGTGCAGCATTCGTTACGCACAGAATGTTATAAGACCCGTTCTTTTGCTATTCTTACAGCAGGAAAGAAGGTGATATGTTGTACCAACAGTGTAATGTTCGTCTATACACAGCGCGTGAAACTCAGTATGTTCTGCAAGACGTACAGCGACATCCCTTTTCCATCGCGAACTCCAGACTTGTTTTCGCTGGAGTAGCAGGAATGGGGCCCCTCTACGGCCACACCAACGTGGTGACCAACTCAATAGTTCTACTGTCACATCCGTATTTGTTAGTTTCCTAAGGTGGATCACGGGATGTTGGAGCCGCGATGGCCGGCCGCGGTGGCCGAGGAGACTGAGGCGCTCCAGTCACGGTCTGCACGGCCACTACGGTCGGGGGTTCTAATCCCCCCTCGGGCATGGATATTTGTGCCGTCCTAGTTCGTAAGTAGTTCATAAGTAGTTTGTAAGTTTAGGGACTGATGACCCCGTAGTTAAGTTCCATAAGCTGTACAAACATTTGAACATTTGTATTCATTTTATAGAAATGCTTTCGCATCTTTTTAAACTATTTTCTATAGTTTTCTTTGTGTTCTCATCGCATCGAAAATGTTTCAACACAGCCTAAAATTCTTTTTTCTAGTCCCATAAGTTCTACAAACATTAGAATTTTTTTTTTTTTTTTTTTTTTTTTTTTTTTTTTTTTTTTTTTTTTTTTTTTTGGAGCCGTGATATTATCCGTACGTGTGGGGTCGATCACCCATTAATACGGTGGATCTGGAGATAGTAGTGGTCGAAAGGTATACGAAGGGTAAAGGTATGTAAGGGCAGAGGAAAAACAATGCCAAGGCAAGAGCCAAGGTAAAAAAACCTCTGCAAGGGCAGTAGCGGTATGCTATCTGCGACAGATCATGCAAGGTTTGATAATGTTAGTAAAGGGTATATCTCGGCACCATAAACTTTGCTAGGTTTGTCATAAAGAATCAGTCCGGTTGATGCGTGGTTCTGCTGCAGCTAAGCTCCCGTGAAGTCTCCTGAGTAGGCTGCTGCAGAATACCTGTGAACATAGCCAAGTTTGTCATGATAGAGTGTTCGCTCATGGAACTGGTCAAGCAGGTAGGACTGTATAGGTCTGTTTGTGTTCAGTGCGTTGAATATGGTTTCCCTGCTTTGCCTGTTGGTCGGCTGTGAGCTCAGCTGGCATTGCCAGTCAGTTTGCTGTTCTGTAGGGGTTCGCCATATTCATCGTGTTTGTGAGTTGGTGGTCCCTATGACAGTAGGTGGTTAGTCTCTGAGGAGAAGTGTTTTGGGTCGCTTATGTTTCCACCTATGGTTGTGATCGTAGTTCCCCAAGTGTAGGATGAAGGGAGAGTATCTCGAGTTTTTGTACAGTTGTGTGGCGAGTTTCTTGAATACCACCGAGAGTCGCTCTAGGCGGTATTCGTTGTGAAGATCCACGGTGCGTGTGTGGAGCGTTGCTTATGATGCGTAGTTCAAATGTTCAAATGTTTGTATAGCTTATGGGACTTAACTACGGGGTCATCACTCACTAAACTTACAAACTACTTATGAACTAGCTAATCCTAAGGACGTTACAAATAACCATGCTCGAGGGGGAATTCGAGCCCCCCGACCGTAGTGGCCGTGCAGACCGTGACTGGAGCGCCTCAGTCCCCTCGGCCACCGCGGCCGGCTATGATGCGTAGTACCTTGTTCTGTATGAGCTGCAGGCGGCGTACCCGTGTCGGCGCCGCGTATGCGCTGGAGTACGTTTGAGATTTCTTACGACCCGTCAACCCACGACTCTTGAAGTACAGCTCGAGCTGACGTGGTATAATGCGTTCCAAGTCAGTGGTCGACATCTCTATGAAGGAATGTATGCCAGTATCAGCGTCTGCACTGGAGGTTAAAGTACGTCCTAGTAGGGGCGTTTCAGCATGGATCGACACTTGGCACCTCAGTTTCGCCTGCGTTACTGATCTGTAAATGTAAGCATTTCGTGTGCTCCATATGAACTGTTTTAACATTAAATCTGGAGTGAATCGGAAAACTCTAATTAGAGTGTATTAATTTTTATTTCCGGGATTGTATAAGTGATCCTCAGTATATATCATGGATAAAATGAAGAAGGTAAAATTTTGAGATATTCGACACTACAAAGGGGCTTACCGTCAAACTTCACTATACACCAAAAGATGGCCTGCGGAATTTAAAGTGCAGATGCATGTACTAGCAACTCCCACGCCACGTGTAGACGTGTACTCCGCTAGTCGCTGTTGGCAGGGGCAACAACGCGAGGCGGCGCGACATTCACGCATGTCTCGCCATTGTCCCTGGCGCAGGGCTGTCCGACCGTTGACCCCGTGCTGAACGACCGCGGGGAACCTCTGACCTCTACTGGAATTTGAATGCGATATGACGCAATAGCTGCACCGCACTATACCCCCGAAAAAAAACCTGTTATTGTCGAACATAGTTAATCCACACAACGTCAACTTATCACTTTAAGCGAACACATTACTGTGATATACGTAACTGAAAGCATGACCTTGGGAAAAAGAAAACCATATGCTCCTAACATTTTCCCGTTGCATATCTTTCCGGTAGTAAAATTCCATTCACAGCGTATGTGTGACTTTCATCATCAATAACAACACTTGCAGATTCTTCGTGCTCTTTTAAACAGTTCTTGTCAGTAGAATTTTATTACGCTCATCCTTGATCAATTTATAACGATCTACGCAATTTTTATAACTATATAAACTCTTCTCGTCTCTAGTACAATCGCAAGTTTGTCATTTGGATGGGCATTCGAAATTTATTATTATTTTTATTTTCAAATGTTTGTATAGTTTATGGGACTTAACTACTGGGTCATCAGTTCCTAAACTTACAAACTACTTACGAACTAGGACGGCACGAATATCCATGCCCGAGGGGGGATTCGAACCCCCGACCGTAGTGGCCGTGCAGACCGTGACTGGAGCGCGTCAGTTACCTCGGCCACCGCGGCTGGCTATTTTTATTCGATGTAATATTAGAGTTTCTGAAATGCTGAATATAATAACTGTTCAAATATTTTCGTCTGTGAGTATGTTTCCAAGTAATTTGTTTCATTAAATTTGAAAGCGGAGCATTTGAAATGTATTTTGGTTCTTGCGAAGTACGCATGAGCCTGTTTGTTTTTGATGTCCAAAGATATTATACACCGCGACGTAAAGAAACGCCAATTGATGCTGCAGTCTGTGCCTTCGTCAAGATGGCGTCGTGTCTTTCATGACGTATTGTGTGTTTTACAAATAGTGTATGTCACTGAGAGGATTTCACGAGAAGGGGAAATGTGCCTTTTCGCTATGAATTTTTAAGGTAGGTGACTACTATTTTAGTCAGAAGATTCTTCAGACATAGATGTAAAAGTTTTCAGAAATTATCGTATTTATTGAACTTCTGTGCGGTTAAAATGAACATAAAAACTGTTACTAATTTATTATCTTTTGTATGCCCGTGAAAGAAATGTCATAAGTAGGCGTTTTGTTTAGATTCAGCTGCATGTATTAGTCCTGTTTTCTAACAGAATTTAACTGCCAGAACTGGTACAATTTTACTTCCCGACTCAGCGCCCTTGCGGGATTATGTTGGCAACAACACAACACGGTAAAAAATGTTTGCCAAGATGTTAATATTACAGTTCCGAACCTCACATAATGACTTCATTAGTGTTTCGTGCATACAATAAACAAATATGATGGTCTGTTCTATGGTTGACAGATTCTTGAATGTCACCTTGTCCGATAAATAAAAGTAATTGCCCGCTCAGCGCCCTTGCGGGATTATGTTGGCAACAACACAACACGGTAGAAAATGTTTGCCAAGATGTTAATATTACAGTTCCGAACCTCACATAATGATTTCATTAGTGTTTCGTGCATACAATAAACAAATATGATGGTCTGTTCTATGGTTGACAGATTCTTGAATGTCACCTTGTCCGATAAATAAAAGTAATTGCCCGCGTAAAACTTTTACGCTGTCACGCGATTGGGTAATGTCAATAGCACGTGATGTCTTCATTCAGCATCCTTTGCCAACTTTATTACGCGAAGTCGCCGGAACGGGCAGTAAAATTTAACTCTAGTACATTATGTTTGAAAGTCGTGAATGGAAGTAAAATAGCAGCAATATGTTTATTTTTTTTCATAGAAAGCAGGAAAAATAATTCGATCACTGAAATTGGTGTTCTACGTGATGTGAAAGAAACTTAAAATGTAGGTGCCGGGGACTTCCGATTGACCTGTAGAGTTTGAGAGCGGCGCGATGAATGATGGGAAGTGAAGGCAGCCAATCAGGAGTGGTATTCAACCATCTAATGTCTTCTCATTATACACTTTGTAAACAAATCGGCATTGTGGTCGTAAATAGTTTATACGATGAACTTATTTTTGATAAGTGTATAGAATTTTGTTGGGATAAGAATTGCTACCAAATTGTGACTAGAGAAAGTACACCAATAATAAAACACTTCATCGATGTAAAAGTTTTGTATCTAATGGAAATTGAATGCATTTCATCCAGCAGTAACTTTCTCCAGAATGATATTTTCACTCTGCAACGGGGAGTTTCGCTGAGTTTCAATAACTTTCTTGGTTATTATTTAAAAGATTGTTTACATTCAAAGCTGCGCATTTAAAAATCTGTTATGCTCACGTACTGACTGGTTCTCGATGTGGATTTTTTCAAGATATCCGACGAAACAAATTGCATAATTTTTATTTCTCTATACATTTCAAACTATTTTTCTTTTCTCGTCGTTCTTGTTTTTGTCGGTGGAGCCTTCTATAAGCAACGCTTCTTTCAAATGCCGCGGCAGAATAGCCGTGCGCACTAAGGCGCCCTACTGCAGTGCGCGCGGGTCTTTGCTGTCAGGGGTTCGAGTCCTCCCTCGGGTATGGGTGTTTGTGTTGTCCTTATCATAAGTTACATTAAGTTAGCGTAAGTAGTTTGTAAGTATAGGGACTGATAACCAAAGGTTAAGTTCAAAATGTTCAAATGTTTGTAGAGCTTATGGGGGAATCAACTACGGGGCCATCAGTCCCGAAACTTACAAACTACTTATGAACTAACTACAACTAAGGACGGCACAAATATCCATGCCCGAGGGGAGATTCGAACCCCCGACCGTAGTGGCCGTGCAAACCGTGACTGAAGCGCCTCAGTCCCCTCGGCCACCGCGGCCGGCCAAAGGTTAAGGCCCCTAGATTTACATCATTTGCAGCTTTCAAGTTACCTTACACTAAAGCTTCTCAAAAAAAAAAAAAAAAACCATGATGGTACTTTTTACGGATATATCACGCTTTTGCAATGTGTTGCTCGTAAAAATATTTTCTGACTGGCTGAGACTGCCTTCACTTCCTCTCGTTCAACGCGGCGCTACCAACAGAAAAACACTGGCAACAAAAGTGCATATTAACCGAAAAAAGTATTGTCTCTGGTCAGTTATATTAAAAGAAAAAGAGACGTTAACCTTGCAGTGAAAATAATAATTTCTACATTTGGAAAATAAACATCATTTTTCCGATAATGCTAAAACAATTAGTGTACGTACGACGTACAAATTTAAAGCAGTCGTCATCCTGAATGGTGATTTCAACACTGCGAAGAACTTGTAGAAATGGTTCTGTTGCGTGAGAACTGCCGTTTTCTACTTCATTGCTTAGAAGCGACTATCTCCGTTTGACGGGCAACTAGGCAACTTTCGCGCTAGTAAATCGTCGCTGTACGCGAAAGTAGCATTAACTGTCGGAAACAGACCCTCAGACCCTACGCGAGACAGAGCACATATAATTTGAAGTCTGACCCACTGTACCTAACTACCTATATGCAAATACTCGTATGTTCCTAGATCATAAACCTAGTTTTATCCTCATATAAATGCACTGCTTTCTGCTACGTCAAGTGTACCGCAACAGACTTTGTGTGTGCGCGTGTGTGTGTGTGTGTGTGTGTGTGTGTGTGTGTGTGTGTGTGTGTGTGAGAGAGAGAGAGAGAGAGAGAGAGAGAGAGAGAGAGAGAGAGAGAGAGAGAGAGAGAGATGATGATGATGATGATGAAAGTAAAAGATAATTTGTGAACTATTTCTGCTTTCATTTAAACGTTAATGTTCTGAAATGTATTGGACATTATGGTACCGTACATTTAGTTCGTAGATGGTATGTTAGTACATACATTCTAATCAAATAAATGATAACTGAAAACGTCATCCTGACTCTCCGTTCGAATTCATGGCGTATGTCTCCAACTCTTTAAACACTAAAAAGTTAAAATATTTACTTAGCCTTCCGTTTGGTAACTGCTTCCAACCTTTCTAGCAAGACCTTGAGTATTCTTGCTGTATCCAGTTATGTGCTCACAATGACTTTAGCAAACAGAAGAAGCAGTTATTGAATATTATTCTCTCTCTTTCGAAAGTCAACTCTTTTCAGTATGGAACTCTTGAAGCTGATGGCAGAGAAGGCAAAGTTACGTATGTATGTTAACCAAAATTTCAGTTGCTGCAAAGGAGCGTTAAGGAGATCACGAGACTAGAGGGAAATTTGCTACCTGATCCGATACTGAATGAGATACCTTTCACCTTTCTTTGTATGCACAGTGCATGTTTTGTTCTGAATTTTTTCATGAAGGTATAGAGTGCGAAACGATTATCTGAATGCTTAAAAGTTATAGATATCTTACCTTCTCGTACAGTTGCATTGAATTTGAGCCTACACGCCTTGCCAAAAATATCGTAAATTTTAGTGGACAATAGTATGTATATCAATATTGGCAAATAGCAGTAAAATAGCTGTTTAGTCAGTTGCATAATAACGGCTCTGATACAGTACAGGAAATGTAAGATGTTGTAGTATTAAAACTTGGAATAAGGAAACGCACCCATCGCAATATTGACATCGGTGATGATTTCGATAGAGTTAGTGACTGCAATGCGAAAAGAGAACATTTAAACATCAGGCCTACTCTCTTTTCTGAATGGTCGTATGAATATTTGTAAAGCTTTTCCTAAAGCGAATAAGGCAACTACTGAGGTGCTTTAACAGGTAAGGACACTATCCGTTTCCTTCCGCATCCTTTGCAATCCGACTTGGAGTTCCAATGGCCACGTCGTCCTTACTTTCGAAGGCTAGTGTGCTCTGGTAGGCAAGGAAATATTATAACCCAGCCGTCAACAGACCCAACAAGCTATACGGAACTTACGTTTTTCTCACTTTTAGATAATGCTGTCATTTATCACACCAAACATAAATGCTGTTCAATTCATTCTGAGACCTCCTACGGTCACTGAATGATGACGCTTTCCCATACACCACAACGCCACCAGCAGACAGATGCGGCCTGTAAACAGAGAATTTGGATATTTCGTGGTTGCAAGCACATTGACGCTGTTTCATGTGTTTGAAACGGCAGCACTCTTTCTTGTTTCATTCTGTTAGTCCACTTATGGGAGAATTACCTGCATATTCTCTTAGAATGGTATTAGCCATCTTATGGTCGGACGGGGTGGATCTAGAAAATCAGCGTCTCGCATTACCTGTTAACTGGACTAGACAGAGAGAACTCGTGCATCGTACAAGGAGACACCGCAGTAAGGTTTTTTTTTCTTGTTTTAATGGTGTACTGGATCCTAATTACAAAAAATATTCAAATGTTTTCAGAGTTTATGGGACTCAACTACGGGGACATCAGTCCCTAAACTTACAAACTACTTATGAACTAGCTTATACCAAAGACGGCACAAACATCTACTCCCGAGGGGGGATTCGAACCACCAAAGGGGAACGGCCTCGCGTATCGTAGCATAGCGCCTCAATGCGCTCGGCCGCTCCGCCGCGGCGATCCTAATTACGGCTTCTTGTTCATATTAAACGCTTTAAATTGCACTCTGCCTTATAAATTCAAGAAAACTCATAATATCATGTGGGGTAAATGCTTGTTTTTTCATATAAATCAAAAGCTGCTTCCGTTCCGTAATGTTTTCTGGAGGTTATGTACATTTGTTCTTGCATACGAATATGTGTAAAGTGCTCGATTAAAATGCGTTGTAAGTACATTGCTCGTGATCTGTTTTGTTTATTTTAGTTTGGAAGCAGTTTTCTTACTTTTTCGCGTTTAGAGGTAAAATCCATTTTATCGATTTTAATGTAATTGGTATTCTACTTCATTACATCTTGTCGCATAATGAGTATGTAATTCTGCTTTGAATGGTGTCGCTTCTTGCCAGTGAACCTGCTTCGTAGACTTACTACCCAAGGCATTGTAACTAGCAAAATAAAAATAAATAAATTAATAAAATAAACCAGACAGTTTTAGACAAATTTGTTTACACTTTTTTAACAGATGGAACTGCAAACAGTAAATTTTAGTAGAAATCA
Organism: Locusta migratoria; assembly: GCA_026315105.1. NCBI lineage: Eukaryota > Metazoa > Arthropoda > Insecta > Orthoptera > Acrididae > Locusta > Locusta migratoria. The sequence goes on from CM048745.1 coordinate 812,172,892, forward strand.
GTGCACCTAGCAGAATGCCGAGTTGGAGTGGCGGAGTGGTCTAAGGCTCCTTGCTGCGGAACGCGCTCTTGCTCTCCGTCGAAGATTCGAATCCTCCTTCGGGCATGGATGGGTGTGAGTTAATAGGCCTAGGGACTAATAACCGTAGCAGTTAAGTCGCTTAGCTTTACAAACATGTGAACCTACTAGAACGATTGCTTCACTCTAATAAGAAATCAAAACACAAAGGCACACTCATTCCACGACAAGGTGTAATAAAGTTGAATAACAATTCAGTCAGGAGTTACTAATATGGACTTAAAAAAAAATAAGAGAAATTACAAAAAACGTCCAGTCAAGCGGTGCTCACAAGGATTGTTACTCTTCAATAAATGACCACGGGACATAGCTGCGGAAGCAGCTTTTATGTGGAATAGAAACAATATCGATTTTTTTTACATTACTCAACATTAGTTCTGCGATCAAAAGTGAACCAGCGTATGAATGAAATATTACAATGCAGTAGAGAGTAAAATACACAGATTCGTAATTACAACATGGTGTTGTGAATGCACCTACAGTTTCGAACGAAATAACAATTGATATGGGAGACAGTAAAAAGAAGCAATAAGAAAGTGAGATGAAAGGCAGATGAATTTCGGCACTTAGTGAGGGGGAGGAAAACAAAGGACGTTACCGGAAGTCCTGTATCAGTTACACCCCCGTGGGTGATAGTAATTCTGTCAGCGACAGCAAAGAGACGTGAGAGAGTAGCTGAACGGAATGGACAGTGTCTCGGAAGGAGGAAATAAGACGAACATTAACAAGAGTATAACAAGGGTAATGGAATTTAGTGCCGCGGCGGAGTGGCCAAGCGCATTGTGGCGCTATGCTCCGATACGCGAGACCGCTTCCCGTTGGGGGTTCGAATCCCCCCCCTCCTTGGGCATGGATGTTTGTGCCGTCTTTAGAATAAGATAGTTCATAAATAGTTTGTAAGTTTAGGGACTTATGACCCCGCAGTTAAGTCCCATAAGATTGAAACATGTTTTTTTTTTTTTTAATGTAGTGTAGGGAAGTCAGGCGATGCTGAATGAATTACATTAGGTAACGAAACAAGAGTAATAGATGAGTTTTGTTATTCGGATAGGAAAATAGCTTCTCATGGTCGAAGTAAAGAAGATATAAAATGCAGAATGATTGTGGGAAGAAAAGCATTTTTGAAGACGGGAAATTTGTTGACATCCGATATTAAACGTTAGGAAGCCCTTCTGGAGTGTACCATTGTACGGGAGTGAAACTTGGGCGATAAGATCTGAGCTTTTGAAATGTGGTGCTACAGACGATTGATCATTAGATAGGTAGATCGCATAACGAACGAGGCGGCGCTAAAGAATTGTGGCGAAAAGGAATTTCTGGTATATCTTGACTATGAGAAGATATAGGTTGGTGGGGCACATTCTTAGAAATTAAAGAATCATCAATTTAACATTGGAAGGGTGTATGTGGGGTAAAAATCGCAGGTTGCCGTACTTATTCTGAGATGAAGGGCTTTCACAGAACAGGGTAACGTGGAGAGCTACATCAACCAGTCTGCGGACTAAAGCCCGTTTTACACGAGCGACTTTCTGCTGAAAATTGACTGCTCGAAGTTCGAGCGCCTTTCGCGGCTGCGTGTAAATGAGCCGCCAACGGCGTCGTGAGTGCGTCTATGACGTCAATGATCAATAGATTGTGCCCAGTGCGGATTTCTAAATATTTGAGTGTGCTGCAGAATGCGCGTGCGCAGAAGCGAGTGACTGTAGTGACACTCTGGTCGAGTGTATTCATTTTATAGAAATTCTTTCGCATCTTTTTAAACTATTTTCTATAGTTTTCTTTCTCATCACATCGAAAAGGTTTCAACACAGCCTAAAATTCTTTTTTCTGCTAGCGTTCTCCAACAAAAGAAAAGAAATATCTGCAAACAGAAAGATGTTGATGTTTTATACGGGAAAAAGCTGCACTAAGCATAAACATGAGTGTAAATACATAAACGTGTTTTAATGAAAATTATTTTAACAATGAAAGGTTCAGATTATATAGAAGAGAAAATTATTTTCGACGTAATCTGAGTGTTAGCAAGAAAACAAGATAAAAAAAATAGTTTCTTTTTACTTCATTTTCAGAATTGTTTCGTGTGCTTTAAGAATAAATTTTCTGCAGCTAATAAATGTATAGTTTTTGAAAGTTTTCGATGATAATTTGGTATTTCTAGGTCATAAATAGAGTACAGAATTTGACACATGATATTAGACGAGAATAGCAAATACGTGTAATCCTTTAGTTATCAGTAAACTCAATATCATTTCCTTCTACAATGTAAAAAGTGCCCTATAACCTCACTTCGTTATTCAGATGCGAAACTACGCAGCAGCCAGCTCTACAATTTTGGTGCTATCGTCTGAACGAAAACGACCACTCGAAACAGACTGAGTACGCGAATAACACGACAGGGGCGCTACAGTAGGCACACTCGGCTCGAGTAGTAAACTGACTTGGGCACGAACAAACACATATACACCAAAATCGTATGAGAGATAATGTAAAGGTCCCTTATTGCACTAGTGATACTTCCGCATGTGCAAAACTCTGCAGATGCCATGCTGCATTGCACTTTGACCTGTCGGTTCGCCAGTAGGGACGGTGCAATTGCGTTTTGTGACGTTATTTGTGTGCTGAAACGTCAGATGAGGGCGGCGATTGCTAATCAATCCTGCTAATGTATTGCGATTAGTTGAGATGAAGTTACGAAGAACCCTTCTTCGTGAAGATAGTATTAGTGTAGAAGATGAATGATTTGCATGCTTTCTCTTATCTGTTACGGTACACAAAAATGAGCATAAGTTAGATACTGTTGTAACACTAACACATAATGATGATAATAGGGGTAATGACGAACAATTCATTGCAAACGATAGTGCGGGAAGAGGCGATGGAAGCAGTGGCGTGAATACCAACAGTCTTTCGGGAAGAAGGTTAAAGTTGCAACTATCATAATGGCTTGTGATGACAATTCGCTAGAGAACATGTACGATGATTATTAGATGAGTTATAGTTAAGATATCTGAATTAGTATGGCGTCGACAGTTACATCTGCAGTGCTATCTAGAGCATGGTTGCAGAGCTTTGCAGAAAAACGACACCCACCAGCACATTTGAGGTGTACGTAGAGATCGCGTAAGCAAATGTTGATACAGATATGTTTGTTCGAGCGCATGCACTTTCTTTGTGAGAGGACCTTAAGACCACAACAACAAGAGGTAAACTGGTCGGCCGTCTGCAGGAGAGGCGTGTGTCGGGCAGTGAGCGGGCAGCGCCTCGGGCGCAGAAACTTGCTGACGCTGCTGCTGCCGCGCCGTCCCACTGAACCATTTCCCGTAGGCGAGCGGCCGGTGCGTATTCGCATTTTCCCCGCTGGCAGCGGGAGAAATCCGAGGACAGGCTACGCGTCGAAAGCCGCCGCCTGCCGGCAATTAGCCGAGGCGCTTCCTGGAAGGCGGAGCTTGCAGTAAACCTCCTTTCTGCCGCCGGCTTCCGGTCAGCTGCTGCCTCGGATCCTATTACCCCTAATAACCCCGCCCGTTTGCTTTACATATACGGCGCGATTCAGAATTTGTGCTACATAGTCATGGCTACTGTAGAGGAGTCTGACGGCAATATCTGTATCACGTTCATGTCCGGAAATGTGCCGTTTGGAAGATAAACGTCTTCAAGGCCTGTCCAGATATAACCCAGGGAAGGTAACCTGAAAGGAACATCACAGGCGCAGCAGCAGCTGCCATGGTGGAGTGTCTGAGGGGCCTTGCTGCGAAGAGCGTGGCTGCTATCCGTCGGAGGTTGCAGACCTCCCTCGGGCGTGTGTGTGTGTGTGTGTGTGTGTGTGTGTGTGTGGGTGTGTTTTGTCCTTGCCAGCCGCGGTGGCCGAGGGGACAGCGGCGCGCAAATCACGGTCTGCACGGTCACTACGGTCGGGCGTTCGAATCCCCCCTCGGGCATGGATATTTGTGCCGTCCTTAGTGTTAGCTAGTTCATAAGTAGTTTGTAAGTTTAGAGACTGATGGCCCCGTAGTTAAGTCCCATAAGCTATAAAACACTGGAACATTGTGTTGTCCTTAGCATAACTTAGTTTGTAATTGCAGTTAGTTAAGTCCCTTAAATTTGCAAACATGTTGCTGTTGTTGCAAGAGTGACTGGACGTAGCTACTGCTGTCAATGCGTTAGCTATCGCGATGTACAAGCGGATGAAGCTGCATAAGTAGCCGAGATGAATAGTTTCTTTCTTCTGCTCCCACAGACGTCAGAGTGAGGCCACAACAGTCGAATGAGTTCACCGCCGCAAGTCGGAACTGAGAGTCTTCATTCTAAAGGGCCCAAACTCGAGTGACGTATTTACGAATATGTTCAAATGTTTGTATAGCTTATGGGACAACTCACTTAGACTGTTGGCGAATGATGCTCTCGTTTATCGTCTACTGAAATTACCAGACGGTCAAAAGGAACTGCAAAACGATTTAGGTAAGATACCTGCGTGGTGGGAACATAGACAGTTGACTCTAAAGAATGAAGTTTAGTCATCCAAATTAGCACTAAAATAAATCCACTAAATTTTATTTATGCGATAAAGTAGTCAAATCTACTGACCATAAATTCAGTTAAATACGTAAGATTTAGGAAAACGATTACTATAACTTTAGGAATGAACACATAGAGAATATAGTAGGGAAGGCGAACAAAGGTTACGTTTCATTGGTGGAAAGAAGTTGCAACAGTACGTCGAATCTATAATGGGTATTGCAGCAGACAGTCACAATTTTATAATAAAAATGACAAATTTCCAAAAATCAAATGTTTGTATAGCTTATGGGACTTAACTACGGGGTAATCAGGCCCTAAACTTACAAACTAGTTATGAACTAGCTAACACTAAGGACGGCACTAATATTCATGCCCAAGGGAGGATTCGAAACCCCGACCGTAGTGGCCGTGCAGACCGCGACTGGCGCGCCGCGGTCCCCTCGGCCACCGCGGCCGGCACAAATTTACATCCATATCCATAGTCCTCAAGCCACACACGGTGTTTGGTGGCAGGTACTCGACAGTAATGATTCGTCCTGTACCCATTGTCCGTTATTGACACAGGATATTTGCATGGAAATCGTCACCTGGAACTGAGACAGATTTAGCTTTTATCAAGTTTGATTGCCAGTTGAAATCGTAGTGCTCAGAGAGTGTTTCAAATATGTAAAATATGATAGCAATCAGTCGCAAACGTTTATTGTGGCTGATCTAGTTTTCGCTCAGTGTCCGACCATTACAGTGCTGAGAAACAGAGAACCAGTTAGGTATCAGAATTGCCGTATTACACGCCAGTTGTCAATACATACAACACAAATTTGCTAACCTCTAATGATAATTTAAGTGTAAGGAAGTTTTTTCTGGAGGCATTTGTGTGGAGTGTTGTCTTGTACGGGAGTGACACTTGGACGATAAATAGTTTAGACAGGAAGACAATAGAGGCTACGGAAGAATGCTGAAGATAATTTGGGTAGATCGCGTAACTAATGAAGAGGTACTGAACAGAACTGGGGAGAAAAAGCATTTTTGGCATACCTTGACTGAAATAAGGGATCGATTCGTAGGATACATTCTTCGAAATCAAGGAATCGTAAATTTACCATTGGAAGAACTGTGTGTGGGGGGGGGGGGGGAGGGAAGAATCGCAGAGGGAGGTCAAGAGACGAATATAGAAAGCCAATTCAGATGGATGTGGGTTGCGGTTCTTGTGCAGAGTTGCAGAGGTTTCCTTACGACAGAGTAGGATGGAGAGCTGCATCAAGCCAGTCTCCGGACTGAAGACCATAACAACAATGGAGTTGAAAATGTAGATTAATGCATTTTTTCATGTTAAGATAAAGTTCACTATGAACGAGCTGTTAAATTCCTACACAGTTACTAGCTCCAATGTACGCCAATCTCGACTGTAGCGTGGTCTTTACATTATTCAGTCTAACAAAATATATTTACATTTCGCTCGATACAATTATATTTTTAGTAGGCCTACATAATTTTCATATAAAATCACCCTGATTAAAATAAATATATACTGTTTTGCACTTATATATCAGTCATGGTGATTTGGTGAACCAATTGGTGCCTTCAATTATTGTTGAAAATGTACAGGAGGGGAAGGAGGAGGTGTAGGATTTAACTTCCCGTCGACAGCGTGGTCAATAGTCCTCATGTTCTTACATTTGGGTAAAGATAGGGAAGGAAATCGTCCAGGCCTCCTGAAAGGAGCCATCCCGGCATTTGCCTGGAGCTATTTAGGGAAATCACGGAAAATCTAAATTTGGATGGTGAGGGGTGGATTTGAACCACCGTCCTCCTGAAGGATGCAAATGTACGGTTCAGTAATAGTGTAAAGTTATTTTATAAAACTTATTTAGTTGCAAATGCCTACTTAATTTAAAAAAAATATCTTCTTGAAAGTTTACATAAAACAATAATTCGGGTACTTGAGAAAAGTAGTTGAAGGAATAAGTGCAGGCTGCCAGTGGTGTTATGCGCTTCCATGCCAGTGACTTACGTTGACCGCAAATTCTTCGTACTATGCTCTTACGGCACACATTAAGATACATTGTAAATAGTACAGTTTGTTGTTAAAATTAATCGACTTTCACATACTCTATGTATTAAAAGAAAGTTACATCTGTCTCTATAGCCGTATGTGATCTGTAAGAAGACTGGGATGTAAATAGGTGTGAACTTGAAGTTCAGCAGGAAGATTCAAAACTTTGTGTCGTAATGTACTTTTTAAGATATGTATTAAATCTTGTACAACTGATGTGTAATACAGCATGCATGCTACTTGACTGTTACTGGTTCCGCGTTTTTTAACACTGATAACAATCACACGGTGACCTAAATCTAGATCTGCCACAATAAAAGAAATGTGTGTCATCATGTGCAGATTTAGGTCCCGTTGTTTTGACCCAGGTATGGGTGCGCAAGACTTAAAGGCAACAGCGGCGTCCTTGCCGTGGCCGGCTACTTCCTGAAAGGCGGTGGGAGGATGGGTCGTGGCGGCGCGTTGTGAAACCCCGGGAAACGGCAGAGGCAGTCCTTGCTGCCGGCCGTTACGTCACTGCCGCGCGTAACGATGCCCGTGTTCCGTCGAGCGAGACCACGCCGACACCGCTGCCTCAAACCTCCGCCGGATGCCCGACTACCGCTCCTCTGACGTCCGGTACTGGCCTTTCCTAACGCGTTGTGAAACTCTTGACACTTCCCAAACAAACGGAAAAGCAGCTTTAAAACGCCGGAGCGCTGTTAGGAGAGTTGGTCAGAATTGTCAAATCTCCGACGCAATGTTACGTGTTTACACTTTCGCCTAACCATATAACGTGCTGGAGCCCGAAACGTCGCTTGTCCTGCTTATGCCACAAACACATTTCTACATTTACACCTGTGTTCCTCAGACCGCCTTGCGGTGTTTGGCGAAGGGTACTTAAGTTACTCCGCTAGCATCTCCTCTGAATTGAACGTGGTAAATGCCCTTTCGTAATCTTTTGTTTTTGTTGCCTACTGAGTCCGGTTACATCATAGCCAACGCGCCTTGAGCACCTATAGTATTATTCAGGATGAAACTTTCACTCTGCAGCGGAGTGCTCGCTGACATGAAATTTCCTGGCAGATTAAAATTCTGTGCCGGAACCGGGACTCGAACCTGGGACCCTTACCTTTCGCGGGCAAGCGCTCTACCACTGAGCTATCCCGACACGACTCAGGGTCACGCCCCACAACTTCGATTCTGCCAGTACCTCGCCTCCTACTTTCCAAACTTCACAGAAGCTCTCCTGCAAACACGCAAGACTAGCACTCCTGGAAGAAAGGATATGGTGGAGACATGACTTAGCCACAGCCTAAGGGATGTTTCCAGAATGAAACTTCACTCTGCAGCGGAGTGTGCGTTGATATGAAACTTCCTGGCAGATTAAAATTGTGTGCGGGAACCGGGACTCGAACCTGGGACCTTTGCCTTTCGCGGGCAAGCGCACTACCGACTGTGCTATCCCGACACGACTCACGATGCCGCCTCACAACTTTACTTCTGCCAGTACCTCGCCTCCTACTTTCCAAACTTCACAGAAGCTCTCCTGCAAACACGCAAGACTAGCACTCCTGGAAGAAAGGATATGGTGGAGACATGGCTTAGCCACAGCCTAAGGGATGTTTCCAGAATGAAACTTCACTCTGCAGCGGAGTGTGCGCTGATATGAAATTTCCTGGCAGATTAAAATTCTGTGCCGGAACCGGGACTCGAACCTGGGACCCTTACCTTTCGCGGGCAAGCGCTCTACCACTGAGCTATCCCGACACGACTCAGGGTCACGCCCCACAACTTCGATTCTGCCAGTACCTCGCCTCCTACTTTCCAAACTTCACAGAAGCTCTCCTACGAAACTTGCAAGACCATCACACCTGTAAGTTTAGCAGAAGAACTACTGTGAAGTTTGCAAAGTAGAAGGCGAGGTACTGGCAGAATTGAAGTTGGGGGGGCGTGACCGTGAGTCGTGTCGGGATAGCTCAGTTCTAGAGCGCTTGCCCGAAAATGTTTGTAAATCTATCGGACCAAACTGCGTGGTCATCAGTTCGTAGCTTACAAACTACTTAAACCTAGGTAAACTAACCTAAGGACAACACACACACCCATGCCCCAGGGAGGACTCGAACCTCCACGGCGAGCAATCGCGCGCTCCGCAGCGAGACGCTTTAGACCACTCGGCTACTCCACCGCGACTAGAGCGATTGCCTGCTAAGGGTAAAGGTCCCGTCTGAGTCCCGGTTCCGGCACACAATTTTAATCTGCCAGGAAGTTTTATAGTATTATTATTTATAGACATGAATATAACAAAATATACGCTGTTTAGCTTGTATTGTAAAGAAAGTTTATCCTCGTGATTTATGCGTAGCCGGCCGCGGTGACCGAGGAGACTGAGGCGCTCCAGTCACGGTCTGCACGGCCACTACGGTCGGGGGTTCGAATTACCCCTCGGGCATGGATATTTGTGCCGTCCCCATAGACTATACAAACATTTGAACATTTGAATTTATGCGTAATTTCTGACGGTAGACTTTGAGGAATGCTGTAAAGGCATGTAACACTATTTGCGGCGAGAGGAAATTGCCGTGTCGCTATTGAAACGGAATTGTTTGCTCGACATTTACGATATATAATATATATGTTTCGCTATCTGAAGAAGAACAAGGCACTTGGCGGAAACTAAAATGGGAAAGGTTGAGAATTATTGGTGAGCTAGTGAACAGTGGCGAACTTCGACAGAATGAAATACGTTCCGACCTCAGCACGCTAAATACGGTAGGTGCGAAGAGATTTTTACAGTAAAGAAAGCAATGAATTCGTGCTACTTGGTAAAATATAACTACATTTAGCAGGGTATTTGCAGTAACTCCGGGTGTGGTAAATGGTGATTAATGTTGCCTAAAACGCGTATCGCGAAGGAAGCTAGCGAGTGACGGTAGTTTCCTTTTCTCAACTATATCAGATGATTCTCAGATTCTATAAGATTTTGTATAACATTATCCTGGTTTATGGAAATAAAATTACAAACGGGCGTAACACACAAGAAATTGATTCGTTTCGAAGTATTTGATTGAAAGTATTAATCTGAAGGGCTACTACTGCCCTAGTAAAGCACATATCAGTACACTCGGAGGTTTATAACTACAGTAGTCCCATTAACGAGAAGTATTTGCATTGTTTACCGTCACTTCGCAATCTGTCATTAAAGTGGTCAACATCTTCCTTGCAAAATCACAGGTGTTGACCCCGACAAGTTGTAATTGTTGCTATCAGAAATCACAGAGAAGACATAAACAGTACTTGATATAAAACGTTTACTGTGTCAGTTTGGTAATCCAGTGAGAAGCTACGTGATATTACGATTGTAAGCAAAAACAAGAAGTTCCCTCTCTGCGAAAAATTTCGTAACGCTCCTGCCAACATCATTTCATTGCGCTTTAGCTGAAACTTCCATTACTGCTGCAGACACCTCGTCGTAAAAAGCACTCAAGCGGCGAGTTGGATGCGGTGGCGAACCATGTTGCAACTCGGACGTCTACGATGAAAGTAAAGGTTGTATTACGAAACTCCTCTCACTCCGTATCACTGGTACGCTAGGCCGTCATCGTGTATGTGACTTTACGAGACTGTGGGTAACGGCGCAAATCTCGTCTTAATATCGTTATTGCGTCCGCTGCTTTTCCGGCCCGAGGCGTTGTGCATGCTCGTTACTCTCAACTGTGGCAGTTAATGCGCGGTGACCATTCGTGTTGCCACCTCAGTAATCATCCACCCGCAGCATTACATTTATGGATCTCGTCGGCAGTTAAGTCCTGAAATGATCTGCCTGTTCTCATACCTTTATGTTAGCTACAATTCTTACAAGCTAACATTCTGATTTTTTTAAGTAAAAATACTTCTCATATTCTGACATCATCTTTCTCTACTAATTATATTGCGCGGTCCTCAGGCCTCTTGAAAATATTCCTAGACTCTTGCGACTGTCACTGTTTCAAGGGGCGTGCTCTAATAGAAATGGATCTCAAATGCGTTACATATATTTAAGGGGAGATTGACTGCGAAGCATGGATCCTCTCAATTTGTCGTTGAATTTCGCTGCATTTTTTCTCGTGTTGCAGGTTTGCAGGTTTCCGAAAAATACTGACAAGAAGACCACATGGGTATTGGATTTTAGTATATACATACACGTGAAGTTCAGAACTTGCCACCTAAATCGCCAGACATGAATCATATCCAACATTTGTAGGGCATAAACAAGAGGGTCCGCTAATCCAGAATCGGCTACGCAATCGCAATTATGAACGGCTATAGGGGCCAACGCTCAAGTGTGTGAAGTTATGGGACCTAATTGCAGTTGTCATCGGTCCGTAAACTTACAAACTACTTAAACTAACATATCCAAACAACCACACACCCACCCACCCACCCACACACACACACACACACACACACACACACACACACACACACACGCGCGCGCGCGTGCGCGCACGATGAAGGACTCGAACCCCAACAATGTTTTTTTTTGTATAGTCTATGGGACTTAACTACGGGGTCATCAGTCCCTAAACTTACAAACTACTTATGAACTACTTACGAACTAGGACGGCACAAATATCCATGCCCGAGGGGGGATTCGAACCCCCGACCGTAGTGGCCGTGCAGACCGTGACTGAAGCGCCTCAGTCTCCTCGGCCACAGCGGCCGGCAGTTGTTAAGTCCATAACACGTCGATATGCTGCACATTACCTGGAAAAACTACGTCCGCACAATAAGAGGTATCCCACGCGTCTCATTGTGAGATATGTAGGATACCTCCAAACATTTGAACATTCGCCCCTATAGCCGTTCATTATTCCGAATGCGTTGCCGATGCTGGATTAACGGACCTTCTCGTTTATGTCCCACATATTTTGGAAAGGATTTATGTCTGGCGAACTGTGCGGCCAATCATTCGCTGGAACCGTCCAGAAAGTTCTTCGAACCAATCGCGTGATTGTGCGCCACTGACATACCACATTTTCATCCATAAAACTCATATCATCTTTTGTTAACACGAAGTGCTTGAATGGTTTCAGTTTGTGTCATTTCCAGCCAATGATCGGTTGATATGGCCCAAAGGACCCAGTCCATTCCATATAATTGGTACCTTAAATCACAAACCAAACCATTCCATATGAAAACATCGCACAGTATTCTGGAGCCACCAGCAGTGCCTCGTTGACAATTGGAGTCCATTGCTTCGCTTCTGCGGCACACTCAAACGCTACTGCCACCAGCAATTTCCAACTGAAATAGGGACTCATCTCACTGGGTAATCTACAGTCCAACCAGTATGTGAACCAGCCCAGGTGATATTCTGGTGTTAGAAGGCATCGTGTCGATTGTCTGTTGACATAATCCATTAAGGCCAGATTGCACTGCCGGCTGCGGTGGCCGAGGGGACTGAGGCGCTCCAGTCAAGGTCTTCACGACCACTACGGTCGGGGGTTCGAATCCCCCCTCGGGCATGGATATTTGTGCCGTCCTTAGTGTTAGCTAGTTCATAAGTAGTTTGTAAGTTTAGGGACTGATGACTCCATAGTTAAGTCCCATAAGCTATACAAACATTTGAAAAGATTGCACTGTGCTGAAGGGCACGTTCGTTTTATGTCGCACATTGACTCCTGCGGTGATTCACGCTGTGTTGCTGGTCTACCCACGCACACTTCCCTGCTTTCGGTCGTTAAATACAGGGCGTCGTCCTCTGCGTTGTCCACGGCGACAAGAAGTGCCTCAAGAGTATGTGTTCTCTGCCCTCTTGATACTGTCGATCTCATGATGTTGAATTCCTTAACGACTTCCGGAATGGAATGACTCACACGTCTGACTCCAACCGACATTGCTCGTTGAAAGTGTGTTAATTCCCGTCACGAGGCCACAATCACGTCGTAAACCTTTTCCCGTGAATCACCGAGAACAGATGACAGCTCTGCCCTTTACACCCTGTGTGCTCACAGCTACCGCCGGCCGTAGTTATGCTCGTGTCACATGACGCTTGTCACTTCAGCGTGCAGAGCACCGCGATTATAGCTGTGCGTGAGGCGCAGCTTGTAGTGACGTAGCGGAAGCCGGGGTGAACGCAACGGCAGGCGTGGGCGGGCGCAACATTCCCGGCGTACCATGTCGCAACAAGTGGCGAGTGCGGACAAGTGCGACCGACGCCCACTGCTCCCCGGCCGAGCTGAGCTGACTCACGGCGCACCGTTACCAGCGCACGGCCGCGCCGGCCGCAGATATCAGCCGGTCCTTCACTAGCACATTCCGTAATATTGTCCGTCTAAGCAACTACAAGTAAAATGCGATTTTTCTCACCAGACGCGATGCAATGAACTCAAATTGTCAAAGGTCTGTAAATCTATCGGACCAAACTGCGTGGTCATCAGTCCGTAGCTTACAAACTACTTAAACCTAGGTAAACTAACCTACAGACAAACACACACACCCATGCCCCAGGGAAGACTCGAACCTCCACGGCGAGCAACCGCGCGCTCCGCAGCAAGGTGCTTTAGACCGTTCGGCTACTCCACCGCGACGAACTCAAATTGTCAACGAGGCACTGTGCAAGCTGCTGGTGGCTCTAGAATACCGTGCAATGTTTTCATATGGAGTGGTTTGGTGTATGATTTAAGGGACCAATTATATGGAATGGACTGGGTCCTTTGGGCCATATCAACCAATCATTGGCTGGAAATGACACCAACTGAAACCATTCAAGTACTTCGCGTTAGCAAAAGGTGAAGTAATTTGTATGGGTGAAAATGTGGTACGTCGGTGGCGCACAATTGCGCGATTGGTTTGAAGAACGTTCTGGACGGTTCCAGTGAATGATTTGCCACCCAGATTTGTGGGACATAAACAAGAGGGTCCGTTAATCCAGCATCGGCAACGCATTCGGAATCATGAACGGCTGTAGGGGCAAACGTTCAAATGTTTTCTTGACAATAAAACATCTTCACTGGTATGTAATAATATAAACCTACAGTTTGTTTTGTTTTTGGATCGAAAACATTTCGTTAGCGAAACATGTAAAGTAGGCCTAATGTTTGTTACTTACGGAAATTTTAGTATAGTTTTTCGATCCAAAAACAAAACGAACTGTAGATTTCTATTATTAAAAACCATTGAAGATGTTTTATTGTCAGTAAAACGAAACGCGGCTGGTGAGAAAAATCGCATTTTATTTGTAGTTGCCTAGACAAACACTCTCTCTTCAGCCATTTTCCCGCACAAGCAGAGTCGGTTTTGTTATTGCAGAGCCGGCCGCGGTGGCAGAGAGGACTGAGGCGCATCAGTCAAGGTCAGCACGGCCACTACGGTCGGGGTTCGAATCCCCCCTCGGGCATGGATATTTGTGCCGTCCTTAGTATAAGGTAGTTCGTAAGTAGTTTGTAAGTTTAGGGACTGATTACCCCGTAGTTAAGTACCATAAGCTATACAAACATTTGAACATTTTATTTGTTATTACATATTCCGCATGTTAATATTGATGGGGTGGCCGGAGGCCCTTCCTGCCCCACCCCTGCCCCCCCCCCCCCCCCCCCCCCCCCGGGAGGAGATGTGTACTTCAAATGTCTGTGTATAATGTTATAAGTGTGAAAGTGTAAACTTTTATGAAATGTTTGCGAATCGTGTAACTGAGGCGGGACTTGGGGACCAGCCAGGTATTCACCTAGGGGGATGTGGTAAACCACCTAAAAACCACATCCAGGCTGGCCGGCAATCCGATCCCCTTCGTTAATCCGCCGAGCGGATTGAACCGGGGCCGGTACGCCTCCCCGTCTCGGAAAGCGTTGCGTTAGACCACACGGCTAACCGAACGGGTCTGACCAAGGAGGTTAGAATCTCTGGAGATGCCATAACTCTGAAAAACTGGGCATTTCAGCATTCGTTTGTGCCCAAAACATGGGGAATAGTGTCTGTGTATAGGACTTACAGTCGTTGAAATGTACGTCATATGTAAGTAAATACTCCAATGTGACTGTCAATTTAGTTACTTTACGTAAAGAAGGCAATATTCACCCAGGGTTTAAGCGAGAAATTTTTGTTTTGGGCACAAAAGCATGGCTGCTCTGGCTTCACCCAATGTTTGTTCTCAGCATAGGTAACGCCACTCCCTTTATCCTAACCTCCTTGGGTCTGACAAACACTACCATTCATAATTATAAAAGCAACTTTTGACCTCATGGCCATACAAACGAACAAGAATATTAAATTTTGTAGAATTTCTGGAGATATAAGTGGAGCAAAAGTTAGCACGCAGTGACCAGTTTTGCACACGTTTCTCATAATAAATTAAGTAAAATTTGCGTCAAGCGTTACATTGGATATTTACATTGTAATTTTTTCTTCTTCTTTATTTGGCCTTCTTATTGTTAATGTGACCGTCTACAACACACAGTGGAAATGTACATATATTTAAATAAACAGAAAAAACAGAAGTACATTTTGTCAAAAAGCGAGAGTGAAAACAAAGCGAAAACTGTATTACAGTTCAAATAATTTTGGAACATTTTCACGTATTCACAATCAAAAATCTTATATTACCAACACACTTGATACTTACAGATTGAGTCCAGTGGTCTTAATAAACTTAATTATGATTGACATAAAAGTTTTCTAGGTGTTGTACCGCGGTGGAGTAGCCGAGCGGTCTAAAGCGTGTCGCTGCGGAGCGCGCGATTGCTCGCCGTGGAGGTTCGAGTCCTCCCTGGGGCATGGGTGTGTGTGTTGTCCTTAGGTTAGTTTACCTAGGTTTAAGTAGTTTGTAAGCTACGGACTTATGACCACGCAGTTTGGTCCGATAGATTTACAAACATTTGAACATTTTGCTATTACTTAAATAACCGACGTTTCGGTCAACGTTACAGTGGCCTCATCTGGGTATGATTTTATACACACGAATGTCTTTTGTAAAAAAAAAAAGTTCAAACGTTCGCGGTCAAATTTGCGGCACCTGAACAGGATGTGGTTGATATCAGCTTCCATTTCAGGATCACACTCACATGCCGCTGAATCGTCTACGTTGATTCGATGTAGGTGTTGTGGATAAGAGGCGTTACATTGTAATTCCAAGTAACACAAACCACCGATTCAGCGTCAAATTACACTTGGTGCAAAGAAAATATGTTCCTGTAACATCTCCACTCATGATGAACCTGCAATGGCTCGAAAATTGTTTATGGAATAATAAAAAACATCAATGAAAGTAGCTGGTTACATATTTATACCAAAGTAATTCCCGAAGTCAACATACATACCCGACAATGCGCGGTAAGATGCGTGGTGGAGGGTACACAATACCATTACTAGTCACTTGCTTTCCTCTTCTACTACCATGTAGAACGAGGGAAAAACGGATGCTTGTATGTATCTGTAAGAGCCCTAATGTCTCTTACCTTGTCTATGCGCGAAATGTAAGTTGGCGGCAGCAGAATCATCCTGGATTCAGCTTAGAATTCCGTTCCTCCAAATTTCTTCAAAATGTTTCTCGAAAAGAACGTCGATTCGTCGCTTTCCTTCCAGTGATTTCGGTTTAAGTTCCCGTAGCTTCTCTGCAAGACTACCACATTGATCGAACCTACTACTAACAAACCTAGGAGCCCGCCTCTGAATTTCTTCTATGTCGTCCTATACACCGATGTGATTGGAATCCAAATGACTTCATAAATTATCAAAATAGGGTCGCACAAATGTTCTGTGCGCGGGTTCCTGTACAGATAAACCAAATACTCCAAAAATTCTCCCAATAAAGCGAAGTCCACCATCCGTCTTCACCACGACTGTCCTTACATGCTTGATGCATTTCGTATGACTCTGGAAAGATACGCCTCACAAGTTAATCGATGCGACTGTATCAAGCAGTCCACTATTAATGCTGTATTCTAACATAATGGGATCGTTCTTTCGTACCCATCTGAGTCACCTTACATTTTTCTACATTTAGAGCTAACTGCCATTCCTCACGCCACCTACAAATTTTGTCTACGTCATCTTGAATACAACCCCATTCGTTCAATACGACACTTACCGTACACCACATCACCAACAAATAGGCGCAGATTGCTTCTCAGTTTCTCCTTCAAATCATTTATGTAAACAGGAAACGACATCGATCCTATTACTTTTCCCTGGGTCACTCCAGACGATAGCCTTTCTTCACTGTCGAGGAAAACGTACTGGGTTCTATTAGCTGAGAAGTCATGGAGTCACGCAAACACCTGGCAACTTTCGTTAGCAGGTACAAGGCGGCACCGGGTCAAACGCTTTCAGAAACCGAGAAACATGCAGTCTACATGTTGCCCTTCATCGATGGCTGGCAAGACGTAATGTGAGAAATGGGCAACTTCGGTTTCACACGAGTCATAGTTTCTGAACCCATGCTGATGCATGGACAAAAGTTTTTCCGTCTCACCGAAAATTACTATTTCGAAATTGGAATATGTTCAAGAATACTGGAGGACACTGATGTTGATGATATAGGTGTGTAATTATGTGCGTTCGCCATCGGAGGGTTCGAGTCCCCCCTCGCGCATGGGTGTTTGTGTTGTACTTAGGTTAGTTTACCTTAGTTTAAGTAGTTTGTAAGCTACAGACTAATGACCAAGCAGTTTAGTCCGATATATTTACAAACATATGATTTGTAATTATGCGGCTCAGTTCTTTTACCTTTCTTATCAGCGTTAGTCACCTGCGCTATTCTCTAGTCAGCGGCACTTTACGATGGATCAAAGATTCGCAATAAATGCACCCTGAGTAAGGGGCAAAGCCGTACAGTATTCCGTGGAAAGCCGAATTGGAATTCTATCCGGACCTGCTGACTTGTTTGTTTTCAACTGTCTCAGCTGCTTCCCTGTAACGGGGATGCCTATTACTAAGTCGTTAGCCAAATCGCTCATGCAAGACACGCACGCTTTTTTGAAAGGTGCGTAGTGACCAGTTGTAAATCAGACCAGAGTGGTTTCCGGAGCCGGTACTGTAGCGCTTCCGCAGAAAGCTTTTGACACGGTACCTCACAAGCTAATTCTAATCAAATTCCATACATACGGAATAATGTCACAATTGTGCGGATTGTTCACAGCAGGCAGAACGTAGTAACTGACAACACGACTGGGGCGCACGTATGCACATGAAAACAAAGGCCTCTAAATTCCAAAGATCATCCACAAGCTATTGGGTACCTACAGGTGTCACGAAATCATTTGCACAGTATGAAAGAGGTTGAAAATTAAAATAAACGACTTTTGTTATAATAGGTCCACAAAGTTTTTAAAAAAGCTGTATGTATCACCTTGAACTTGTTCATTTAATGAAGCGTCGCTTTTAGCGTTATGTATTATAATCTTGAGCTTTTCTAGCAGATCTAACTTTCTTCCCTTATCCTGTCTATGCAAAATCTTAAAGTTATTTTCAATCCGCTTTAATGGGTGGCCAGTTTCGCGGATATGCATACCTACAGCGGACTTTTCAAAATTATTAAGTCGGAAGGCGTCCATATGTTTCTTGTACCTAACTCTAAACGATCTACCGGTGCCGCGGTGGAGTAGCCCAGCGGCCTACGGCGGAGCGCGCGGTTGTCCCATCGGAGGTTCGAGTCCTCCCTGGGGCATAGGTGTGTGTATTGTCCTTAGGTTAGTTTACCTTAGTTTAAGTAGTTTGTAAGCTGCGGACTGATGACCACGCAATTTGGTCCGATAGATTTATAAACATTTGAACATTTTTGATCTACCGGTCTGACCAACGTAGTTCGCATTGCAACTATTACACTGTATCTTATAAACCCCTGCTTTGTCATATTTATCAGTACCTTGGTTTAAGTTATTCCGTAATTTATGATGTAACGTATTATTAGTTTTAAAAGCAGCTTCTACTTTAAAAGGTTTTAGTATGTTGGCCACTTCTTGAGATAGATTACCAAAATATGGAACCATTACTCTCTTGATATTTTCGGTGCAATTTTTATTTGATTTCGCACGCTTTTTCTTTCGTATTAAGTTATTCACAACGTTTTCCCGGTGGACATTCACCCTAGCAAGCTGTTCAAAAATGTTCAAATGTTTGTTAAGCTTATGGGACGTAACTACAGGGTCATCAGTCCCTAAACTGACAAACTACTTATCAACTAGCTTATCCTAAGGACGGCACAAATATCCATGCCCGAGGGGGGATTCGAACCCCCGACCGCAGTGGCCGTGCAGACCGTTACTGGAGCGCCTCAGTCCCCTCGGCCACCGCGGCCGGCTTAGCAAACTGTCTTTTAATGTTAAATTCAGTAGTTCTGTCATTTTCGTTCATTGGCTCTTTGAAGGCTCTATCGACTAAACAGCGTAGGGTAGAAAGTTTTTTGCCATTATGGATATAATTAAATCCAGACTTAAGTTTTCCGTGATTTTCCTAAATCACTCCAGGCAAATGCCGAGCGTTAGCTCCGTCTTTAATGACCATGCTGTCGATTGGTCGTTAAACCTTAAGCTTCCTTCCTTCCTTCCCAAATCGCCGCCGCCGGCTGCGGTGGCCGCGGGACTGAGGCGCTCCAGTCACGGTCTGCACGGCCACTACGGTCGGGGGTTCGAATCCCCCCTCGGGCATGGATATTTGTGCCATCTTTAGTATTAGCTAGTTCATAAGTAGTTTGTAAGTTTAGGGACTGATAACTCCCCCCCCCCCCCCCCAGTTAATTCCCTTAAGCTTAACAAACACTTGAACATTTTTTTGAAATCGCCGCCAGTTTTCGTTCGCCAATGGCGAGCTGGTTCAAATGTTCAAATGTTTGTATAGCTTATGGGACTTAACTACGGGGTCATCAGTCCCTAAACTTACAAACTACTCATGAACTAGCTAACACTAAGGACGGCACAAATATCCATGCCCGAGGGGGATTCGAACCCCCGACCGCAGTGGCCGTGCAGACCGTGACTGGAGTGCCTCGGTCCCCTCGGCCACCGCGGCCGGCGGCGAGCTGGCGACCTAAATTTCACAACCTGATTTTTTTCCCGCGCGCTGTTAGAGAATAGAACAGTGGAGAAATAATATAAAAGCGGCTATATGAGCCCTGTGCCGCGGAGTGAGCAAGTAGGAGCAGAGGAGTGCCTCTAGACGCGGCCTCGACGTCAGCTGGGAGGCCTCTGCCATTGTCCGCGCTGCCGTCGCCTTTGTGCCTCGCCTGCTTTCTCCGCTAGCGCAGCCACTCTCAGAGACTGCAAATAGCGCCACGCTTCTCGCTGCGCGCTGTCGCTGTCGGCCATTTAGTCGCGTCGACAGAAGCGACAGCCTACCGTCGTAGACGCAGAGGCGGATCCAGGACGGCCTGCTTTGGGGGGGGGGGGGGGGAGAGCAGCGGTGAAAGAATTTTTCATCATCAGCTAAACTCTGGCTCAATGGAAAGACTCTAGTACCGGCCACCCCTTTTTACCCCACGCACAATCAACACAAGTCTCACAGTTTTGATGACTCAGTGCAGTGATAGCACGGCTTCGCATTCTAGAAAGAAAGAAAAAAATAATAAAAAAGGGAAAAAAAAGTACTGGTGGGGGGCGAACGACCCTTCGCCCCCTCTCGGATCCGCCTATGCGGTACACTACACGAGCCGCTTCTGTTAATCACTGCGAAGATGCTAGCGATCCGAGCCGGCCGCGGTGGCCGAGGTGACTGAGGCGCTCCAGTCACGGTCAGCACGGCCACTACGGTCGGGGGTTCGAATCCCCCCTCGGGCATGGATATTTGTGCCGTCCTAGTTTGTAAGTAGTTCATAAGTAGTTTGTAAGTTTAGGGACTGATGACCCCGTAGTTAAGTCCCATAAGCTTAACAAACATTTGACATTTTTGGCTAGCGATCCGAAGCGTTATTAAGTGAAGCATAGTAAAATTTACCGGTATGGGTAGAGATGATAATCGTGTTCGTTTTCTCCAGCTGGGTTCGTGCTCGGCCTACCCGATGCAAGTCTTTTTAGGTGCCGCCACTTCATATTCATTTGAAAAGGGCAAGGTCGGTTTCTTGCCAGTGGGCATTGAAATAAATAAAATCTTGCAATGTGTGTAAACCAATTGGATTAGACTGCTATGGTCATCAACACGAACACACACACACACACACACACACACTATATTTGTTACAGGGAGGACTCGCATCTCCTACGGCAAGCAACCGCACGTTCCGGAGCAAGTCGTCTTAGAGTGCTCGGCCACTCCATTGCGGCGAAATAAATCAAAGAAGAAAGTTGGAGATTTATGCCTACTGGGATTCGAATTCCGAAATAATTAAGGGGAACACGACCATCGATTGTTGCTTTAGTGCGGATGTAAATACACTAGGTCCGAACTCTTATGGGAATCCGCGAAATTCCGGGAGTAATGAGTAATACGCCGGTGCACTACCTAAGCAGGTGAGAATCTTTGTCGCCGGCCGCGGCGGCCGAGCGGATTGCATCGTGCCAGTCACGGTCTGCACGGCCGCTGCGGCCGGGGGTTTGGATGTTTGTGCCGTCTTTAGTATAAGCTAGTGAATAAGTAGTTTGTAAGTTTAGGGACTGATGACCCCGTAGTAAAATTCCCATAAGCTCTACAAACAACTTTTTCGTTTGTCAAGAGGTGTGCTAGCCTGCGAGGCCGTGCACATCACTCTGTTTTTTTTTTTTTTTTTTTTTTTTTTTCCTCCAAAAGAAACAAAAAAAAAAAAATAGAAGAGAAAAAGAAACTGTGCCAAAAACACACATAGATCATTTTTTGTCAAGTAGGCTCAACCACAGAAATCGTGTAATAACACTAGAATGTGACGCATTTCAAGGGTCAGGCCCTCATCATCAGATAATCTATACAAGAATCTTAAAACCTGAGACAATAAAAATATAAAACGTAATAAAAGAAAGCGTGGTTACTCCCCTTGTAACCGTGTCTACGCAGAAAGGCCCTCAGCATACTGTGCTTTGTCAGGATTCAAATCAAACCCCGGCACTGGCGGCGCATAACACTACCGAAATGCACGGAGTCAACAACACGACCACGGTTACAAGGGAAGTAACCACGTTTTCTTTTATTAAGTTTTAGAATTTTATTGTCTCAGGTTTTAAGATTCTTGTACAGATTATCTGATAATGAGGGCTTGACCCTTGAAACGCGCCATATTTTAGTGTTTTTACACGATTTCTGTCGTTGAGCCTACTTGACAAAATAATTAACTAATAGAACCGCGACCTCGCATCCATTATGGATATAATTAACACAGAGATCAACACCGAACAAATGCGGTCATCGACGGCCAGGATGAGAATTGTAAAAATAAGGAAGAAAGTAAAAAGGAAACAAAAAAGGGTGCGAGACTGCCTAGTAAGCAGGGTTCGAATCTCTGCTGGACACACATTTTCAACTGTCCCTATTGATTTATTTCAATGTCCACTGGAAGGTAGCGACCTACATTAATTTGTGTTGAAAAAATGTTCGAATGTTTGCAAATCTATGGGGTTTAACTTGTTTGGTCATAAGTCCATAGGCTTACAAACTAGTTAAAGAAATTAAACTGAGGGGGACACATACACACAACAGCGATTAATTTGGGTGCTTAATTCCTTACCCTTCTTTGGTAATCCGAACATTTGCTCCACCTCTAATGAGCATACTGCCATACTGCCGGTGATTGACCGAACGAGATGGCGCAGTGGTAAGACACTGGACTCGCATTCGAAAGGATGGTGATACAAATCCACCTCCGGCCATCCAGAATTAGGTTTTCCGTGGTTTCCCTAAATAACTCCAGGCAAATGCCGGGATTGTTCCTTTGAAAGTGCACGTCCGATTTCCTTCCCCATCCTTACGGAAATACTCCGAGCGTAAGCTCCGTCTCCACTGACGGCGCTGTCGACGGGACGTTAAACGCCAAGCTTCTTTTTTTTTTTTTTTTTTTTTTTTTTTTTTTTGGTTATCGTCTTCTTGAAATTGAGCGGTGGATCTTGATTTATTTATTTTAATTCTTTGTTATAATATCAAACAATACAACCCATTACCTA
Source organism: Locusta migratoria (assembly GCA_026315105.1). NCBI lineage: Eukaryota > Metazoa > Arthropoda > Insecta > Orthoptera > Acrididae > Locusta > Locusta migratoria. The sequence goes on from CM048745.1 coordinate 812,195,554, forward strand.
AGACTAAAATGAGCAATAGTATAAAACAAATTTCTTACGCCTAAATGGTGAGATTACATTTCATTACATTACATGTTTCTGCAGAAACCACTGGACATCTTGCTGGTTGTTGTTTGTTTATACTGGGTGATGTTGTGTCGTATGGTACTTCTGTGGTTTTACATGTGTGCCAGCATTACAAACCTGCTTGTGGTGGCCAGCTCACCGAGCGAATCCCAGTCAGCATGCCCCTGGCACTGGGCGGCCAATTTCTTTTGTCACCACAGCCCCCCCCCCACAAATTTTCCCCTGTGTGTCCTATTCTACAATTTAAGAAAAACCTACATCTAACTTATGTCTATGGTCTAATTCGGTGTTTGCCGCATCTAAACCCCGAATCCAGGGGATGGCGGATTCTTCCATTGCTGGAGACCAGTCCATCCCCCGGCGGCATGGCAGATGTGGCTGTCTCAATCGGGTATTGGGTCAGATCCGGTTACTGATTCAGGATAAAGTCCCGAAGCACTTTGCGCGAGACATTATTGGCGATTTCGTCGAGTACTCGGAACGTGTCTGGGGTTCTTATGAGCTCAAAGGTGTTATTACTAGGCAGAGCCCTTCTGAGATCCGCAGCCACGTCGTCATACATAGGACACTCATAAATGATGTGTTCTGTCGTGCCTATCTCGGTACCACAGGCACAAGCTGGCGTAGCCTGTCTCCTAAACCGACATAGATATGTCGGATAGGGTCCATGCCCGGTGAGGAAGTGCAGCATCCTCCTAGATGGTTTGAAATGTTTCATACCCAATCTTTCCTGGATATCTGGCAGGAGAGCGTGAGTTCTCCTCCCAGATTCCTCTTCGTCCCAAGATTGCTGCCAAAGTTGGAGCCCTTTCTGTCTGATCTCTGTTTTACTTGGAATTGGTTCCCCCATAATTTTTTCTACGATTTGCGCATCGGCTGTCGCCCACGGTGGCATCTGCCTGCCGCGTGAGGTGCGCCCGCGCCTGCCCACACGCTGACCCCGCGACCTATGGCGGCCGCGCCGTGTCCTTGGCAAAGGCTTGTCTCCCGTAGGGTCCTGCCGCGCGTTCCAGCGAGCCGACTTCACCGCGCACAGACGATGCCGCTTCTGCATACAGTACGTGTGCCTCATCTCGGTGTACGCGATCGCAGCGCGCTTTAGCAGCAGTTACTCGGCTGCATGTGCTTCGCTAATCACACTGTCCGCTGAATGGACGGCCGTGAAATCCCTACTTTAGCTCCATTACAACGCATGTCTACTCTCTTGTCCATAAGGTAATCATGCTATTACGTCTGTGATATACACTAGTGAAAACATCAGTGTACATGAAAAAGTTGGAAGGCAAACAAGAGATGTTTGAGAATGGTGACTGTTAACAACCGTTAAAGCCATACTAATTTACAAAGAATTTCTGTCCCGCTTTCACTACTAAACTGCTTAACCGATTTTGATGTAATTGTGTATGGAGATAGTTTGGACGCTTTACAAAATGTGTAACTCGATGTATTTGTTTCTTTTAAATACATCTACACATCTACATCTACATGGGATGCTCTGCAAATCACATTTAAATGCCTGGCAGAGGGTTCATCGAACCACCATTATACCATTTATCTCCCATTTCATTCTCGGCTTTTCCCTCGGCAGTATCAACGTGTTATTTCAAGTTTTTCTGAAACAATAGTAATTCCTACGTCTTTAGTGGAGTTTACGGCCTTCACTTTTGATTGATTTATCTTGTAAACACAGTTTAACGTATTTCTTTTCGTATTCATGTGGACGACTTCACACTTCTCATTATTTAGAGTCAATTGCCAATTTTTACATCATAATGATATCTTATTCAGATCGTTCTGCAGTTGGTTTTGATCTTCAGAAGATTTTACTAGACGGTAAATGACGGCGTCATCTGCAAACAACCTAAGAGAGCTGCTAAGATTTTCCCCTAAATCGTTTATGTAAATAAGGAACAGCAGAGGACCAATAACACTACCCTGGGGAACGCCCGATATCACCTCCTCTGTTTTAGTCGATGCCTTACCATCGATTACTACGAACTGTGTCCTCTCTGATAAGAAATCCCCTATCCAATCGCAAATTTGGGGCGATATACCATAACCACGCAATTTGATTAAAAGCCGTTTGTGAGGTACGGTGTCAAAAGCTTTCTGGAAATCAAGAAATACGGAATCGATTTGCGAACCCTTGTCGATAGCACCCCATCACTTCGTGTAAGTAAAGAGCTAGTTGTGTTTCGCATGAAACACAACTCGAAACATGGAACGGCTGAGCACAAACGTTTCTCGTACGCTACAAGACTCCTTGGAAAAGCTATTTGTTTTTTGACTGTTAAAATATTGTCACATTTATTAAACAACTTTTAATAATTGATATGTTGTACGTAATATGATACAACATAATGAATACAATGCTTACACTAGCTGTCAACGTCTTCAAACCGCCGAACCTATTTCGATGACATTTGATTCCTGCATAATTTACACGCTGTATAACGTATAACTTCTTCAGTAAGCGGTTTAGTCACGATGTAACAACCAGTTTCTTTTCGCATTTAATAATATCTGTATTTTTATCTCGATAAAGGACTGTATTTACCGTCGTTCTACGCACGGTTCATATTTCAACCGGAAAATTGGAAACTTTTGTTTTATACTGATGATCCTGGTCATAACTTGAGATAGAAGTTGCGAAATTATTTTGCTTTCGATGGTCTTTCACACGTATGCAAGGACATCAGCGCAAGCAAAGCCGCGGGTAAACTCTAATGTGTCATAAAATGCATTTAAATCCATCAGCTGTACCATTAAAAACTGAAGTATCAATTAGTTTCGATCATTGGCCATCATCAATGGATAAGAGGTGTGAAACAGGAAAGTACATAAGTTGTATTTGGCTTATAACAATATCAGTCATTGTAAAGTAAAGACAAAAATGTGCCATATGTGACATCATATAAAAATACAGTATGAATCACTCCAGTAAATGAGTATGTATGAATGAGAAAGACGAAATGCATTTCACACATACACATTTTGGTCTTTACATTGCAGTGGACTACTACTGTTATCAGCCATATACAACGTTATGCCTTTTTTCTGAACTGTTTTACACCTTTAATCCAAAGATGAGGCTCAATTGCCGAAACTAGATAATACATAAGGTTTCCATGAAACAGTTGGTAACTTAAAATATATTTTATGAAGCGGAAAGAAGAGTTCCATGTCGAGGCAATATGGACATACCCTCACACACATGTTTCAACTGATATTTATAACAAATTGTACAACAAGATATCGTATTTTGATGGATCTTCAAATTGCCGCTCTTTCTAAACAGCTTATTTTTGTGACTGAGACAATCCGAAAATTCCTGATCTTCAGTATCACTCGTTACGCCATTTTATTACAACAAATAGTACAAATAACGACTGGTTTTGGAGAGATTCTAGATTTGTTGGTGCTTTGAATCCGTGTATATTCGTTTAAAACCTAAATACGGCATTCAGCTGAAAACAAATATCGCGCTTTTTCCATGCTATGACTTCAGAAAGTGCCGTGGCCAACGATAATTACAGGCTGGAGCCAACACCTTCCAGAGACAAGGCCTGACAACCATCCGTGTCACTTCACACCGATAGACCGCGATCGCTAGCTGACTGGCTGGCCCAAGGAGGTTAGCATACAGGGAGACGCCCGTATGCTGAAAAAGTGAAGTCTGCCTCCGCCATTTTGCTAAGTTTTGGAGAAATGTTCGTATTGTTGAGCTAATGTTTCATCTCACGTCCGACGGTTTTCCCCTGATGTACAACGTGTTAAAACAATGCAAATTAGCCGTTAAAAACACAGTTTTCAAATATATTATGAAGAGTATTTATTACTATATATTGAAGAAAGTATGTTGTTTGAAAGTACATACTTTGCAGTGACTGTTAGTTCAGTGCATTAACAGTAAGAGGGTCGTCTTAACGCATAGTTTTAACAGAGAAATAGCATTCCAAAACTGACCAAGATGGCGGACAGGATTCAACTGACGTATATGCTCGGCATAGATAATGCCATCTCCCTTTATTCTAACCTCCTTGGGCTGGGCCGTGGGGCCTGCCTCGTAGCAGCCAGCCACTCAGCTAGCGATCGCGGCCTACTGTGTGTGACGTATGTACGCTGTATGTGCGGGCCCTTAGTTTGCCTGTAAGGATATCTGCGCCAATTAAGCGTCTCCGACTGTCACGTAAGCCAATACACGGGTTCTGTCGTCCTTGATATAGCGCGTGTAAGTCACAATGACGTCACACCTGACGCTATCTAGATCTGTTCTATTAAGAATATCCGCCTTTCGCTCATGTTAGTATTCATACGCTTGGCGTGTTCAGCTTTGATTGCACGTTCTATACGGCTTTAGGTGCGCGACGTTCCAATGGAGTGCGCTACCCACTAGCGCGCCTCAGGAGACACCTGTTTTGAGGTTCGTGCTCGTAGTCGAGCGGCCTTGACCCCGCGGCCTCCGCGAACCTCCTGCGGTTGCGACAGTCGCCTCGCCTAGTCACGCGCTTGCTACGTCAAGTACCGCTCGTAGGCGTCTCCGAATGCGCTGGAACTCGCTGGAAAGCAGACTGCTTTATGAATGGCGCGTCTGTCGTTGGGAGCAGGTTTAGTTTTGAAAGTCTTTCATGGAAGAAGTATTTCGATCAGAGCTTATGTGCGTGCAGCAGTTAATGTACTAGCACAGTCTAACACAGACAGCTGTTAGTAAATAGTTACAGAAAAACTACTATGATACAAATTGAGAAGTTGCTATATTTAATGCTGCTGTCGCATTTACTAGTCACCAAACATGGTGGTGAATTTTCCAACACAAATACGAGAAAGTCATTAAAGTAATACGGTATAACTACTTCTGTCAATGACAATGTCAGCGCACTGTAATAGCTACTGCTCACAATATCAGAGCGGTAAACGTATCTTTCGAAAACGTTTTAGTAGCGGAAGTTAATTGCAACTTGATGCATTTAAGGTCAAAAACAATTAATTATGATTTGCGTGCTCGATCGGTACTTGCACATTGCACGAGTTACTTTGTTTTTTAGCGGATTTAGGACATCGTAACATATTCAAAACTAGACACGATTTTTACGTTCTCGGAGACTTCTATCTCGTTATAAATAGCCTCTTCGACCTGTCATTGCTTCTATGCCTTGCGTACACCGCCAGCCGCGGTGGCTGAGGGGGCTGAGGCGCTCCAGTCACGGTCTGCACGTCCACTGCGGTCGGGGGTTCGAATCCCCCCTCTCTCTGGCATGGATGTTTGTGCCGTCTTTAGTATAAGCTAGTTCGTAAGTAGTTTGTAAGTTTAGGGAGTGATGACCTCGTAGCTAAGTTCCATAAGCTCTACAAACATTTTTTGCGTACACCGATCGTAATAATTGTAGCTACTTGTCAGGAATGAAACTTATCTTCAAGACTATGATGTGCTAATATTGAGAGTTCCTCAACAGTTTATACAAGTACATATTATTTGGTTGCAGATACGCATTCCCCACGTACTAGTAGGTAACGGGCAAATATCTCGATATATAGGCCTATAATTTTTGTAAAAATCAAAAACGAAACTAAGTAGTCTCTACTGAAATAGTTAAGTGCAATCGAAAAATTCAGACAAAACATCCATACAGTAGTAATATTATGAAGTAGTGGTTAAGCATCTGCAATTATCGTTAAGATTCCTTGATGTCTCAGAATGTGTGCCATCAAACCATCCCTTATTTTACACAAAAACATGGAGGTAATGTAAAGGTCGCATACGAAGAATGGAAATTCCTAAAATTTCAGTGACTAGGCAGAGACATCGCTAAGAGTCATGGAATAAGATACTTGTTTACAGTTTGTTTCGATTCTGTGAAGGTGCCCTTGAGAGTTCGCAGAGCAAATGCCTAGAACTTACGGTGCTACGTTTATAATATGTAGAAGAATATTATTCCTGTTTAGTATTATCTTATTGAAACTGCCATTATTGAATGATTATCCACTGCTTCCCATCATTAGACGAAGGACATGCGACATGTAATGTCATTCTCCTGCGCTTATACACTTAACAGTATCCAATATGGGCGGATGCATGACGTCCAGACGCGTGAGTACGTGGGCGCGGCCAAAGCCTCATGGAGGCCCGGCCGTGACCTTCGAGCTGCTCTGCCATTGCAGGTCCCAACCTGCGCGCAGTTGGAGGGCTCTTCTTCGGTTGCCCCTGTCCTTTACTCCACTGTCCCTGTACCCTCACCTCATCTAGTGAGGTGTTTCAGATAAAGACACTTGCTTAATGCACGCAGTACCAATAAACCATCGATCAGACTCATTACGACTTCCAGCGTTGTAACATAAGTAAATATGATAGTAATTGGTCAAAACTAATACTAGAATGAACAAAGTTGTTTGTAGTCGAAGAAATTGATTTTTGTAGTTCTGTTCAGGGCGTGTTTTACGTGCCCGCTATCTAGACCAATGTTTTTCAATCTTTATGAGTTCGTCCTTTATGTCAATGGATGGCCGTCTTGGAGGTGAACAACTTTCATTGCAACTTTTTAAAAATCCTATTTTTGGTTTTCCAAATATTCCGAAAAACAGTTTTAAATCCCTCGTCCTATATATACAGGGTGTTACAAAAAAGGTACGGCCAAACTTTCAGGACACATTTCTCACACACAAAGAAAGAAAATATGTTATGTGGAAATGTGTCCGGAAACGCTTAATTTCCATGTTAGAGCTCATTTTAGTATTTACGGATGAGGCTTCATTCCAACGTGATCAAATTGTAAATTTTCACAATCAACATGTGTGGGATGACGAGAATCCGCACGCAATTGTGTAATCACGTCATCAACACAGATGTTCTGTGAACGTTTGGGCAGGAATTGTTGGTGATGTCTTGATCGGGCCTCATGTTCTTCCACCTACGCTTACTGGAGCACGTTATCATGATTTCATACAGGATACTCTACCTGCTGCTAGAACATGTGCCTTTATAAGTACGACACACCATGTGGTTCTTGCACGATGGAGCTACTGCACATTTCAGTCGACGTGTTCGTGCGATTCTCAACAACAGATTCGGTGGCCGATGGATTGGTAGAGGCGGACCAATTCCATGACCTCCACGCTCTCCTGACCTCAACCCTCCTGACTTTCATGTATGGGGGCATTTGAAAGTTCTTGTCTACGCAACCCCGGTACCAAATGTAGAGACTCTTCGTGCTCGTATTGTGGGCGGCTGTGATACAATACGCCATTTCCAGGCTGCATCAGCGCATCAGGTGTTCCATGCGATGGAGGGTGGATGTATGTATCCTCGCCAACGGAGGACATTTTGAACATTTCCTGTAACAAATTGTTTGAAATCATGCTGGTACGTTCTGTTGCTGTGTGTTTCCATTCCATGATTAATGTGATTTGTAGAGAAGTAATAAAATGAGATCTAACGTGGATATTAAGGTTTCCGGACACATGTCCACATAACATATTTTCCTTCTTTGTGTGTGAGGAATGTTTCTTGAAAGATTGGCCGTACCTTTTTGTAACACCATATATATATATATATATATATATATATATATATATATATATATATATATATATACGAATCAGTGTTTAGTGAACCGTTTTATTACCTTAACGCTGAGTTTTGCAACCTTTATGAATACGCGATCCCCTCGCAACTAAACATATTCTGGTGACTCCCTCCTCCAACAACCACAACACAACTGTGCGTGAGAATTCAAACGGAACGATTCTGAGTTTTCATTTCGTTACAACTTTCTTGTAAAAAAATGTACAACATTACAATTACAGGACGAATTTGTATGTGTATTTTTCGGAATTGAACATATTTTTTATGAACGTAGGTATATATATATATGTTGCAAAACGAGTGTTTTGCGTGGCAGGTAAGATTTACAATCCAAATACGCTCGTTAAGCAAGGTACTATTGACAATTTGTAACGAAATAGATCATTCTTCGAATTACTTATTGCAGCTTAGTTATTGACTGTATCCTGAAAACAGTTTTAAGGCTTTTCGTTTATTCAACTTCAACACGGTGTATTTATTATGATAGTATATCATCTATAGGAATTGCGTAATTAAAATAATTTCACTGTACTTAGTCGTATGTTTTTGTATTACGGAACTCTTAGTATTGAAACATGCAGTGGGTCAGTTGTTTTGAGGCGCAATTACTCCGGTGACAGCGAACCCCCAAACAAGACTTTGCACCCCACACAGGTTGAAAAAAAAAAAATGCCTTAATGGGTTGGATTTCATTCATTTTCTTAAGTGATGAAGTCGTTAAATCATGGAATTGTGAAAAAATTTAATAAAATCAAATAACAAACCTACATGTAACATTCTAGGATTTTAATTGTGAAATTAAAATGCTGTTTGCGGGGTGATAGAAAATTTCTCTTAGTACTTCTCCCTTGGCCTTGCTTTTGCTTGTTTGTATATTATATTTTTGAATTAGGTCAGAGGCAGTTAAGAATGAAGTAGCAAACGCAAAGAACCAAGTTATGTTTCTGGGACAGAAGGCAGCCTTGGGCTGTCCAGATGATATAAGACGCCGTCGGCTGGTAGCGCGCGGCGGTGGTTTGGCTGTGCGCCGCCTGGCTCCAGATGGACGTAACTCGCTGGACTAAGTGGGTCCCGTCCCGCTTAGAGCAGCGGCTGCGTGTGTTTGGCTGCCACATGTGGGCCACCGGGAAGAAAGTCCGCGAGCGCGCACCACTTTCCCCGTGACTGTGGCCCAGCCTCCGCCTCCATTGACGACATACGCGTCGGCTTCGTGGTGTATGCAGAGGAGGACGGGCCCGGTGCAACTAGTTACTGCATGTTCAGTTGAATGGAAATGACAGTCTTAACTTTTTTGACAAGCAATTTATTCTGCGAACGGTTTCAAGCCATCTTCAGGGCCCCAAACCAAATGGAGGTTCCATATCCTACTTCTGCGCATGATTGTCTACCACATACTCAAGATTTTAGACCTGCTCACTCGGCACAGTAATTCCAATTGCAAAGAAAACAAGTGCAGACAAATTTGAGAATTACATAACAGTCAGTTAAAGTCATGGATACAAAATACTAACAGGAATTACATTTCCCCAAAATCTTTGAAGTAGTGAGCCAAAATATCTTATAGGTTAACGTGATGAATTGTGATTCTTCAGTTTCTCTCGGCGTATTTGTTGCTCGAACAGTCCACTGGTGTACTGCCAGTCCATAGTGTCAGCAACATTTTGGAACCTACATATTTGCTGGCCAAATACTTGGCGCATATACTTAGTCCTTACGTAGGAAAATGCTCCCACCACATTCGCAATTCTGTGGTTTTTTTAAAACGTCTCGGCGACTTCAGGCTGAAAGTCTCAGATATTGTGGTGAGCTTTGATGTGGTCTCATTATTAAGCAGGGCGCCACTACTAGTGTCAGGGGAGCGTATTGGGCAGAAATTTGATGAGAAGACGACCGAACTCCTTAGGCACGTCCTGAGCTCCAAGTATTTTCTGTTTAATGGAGAATACTATGAACAAACTGAAGGAGTCGCAATGGGCAGCCCACCCTCTCCTGTGGTCGCGAATTTGTACATGGAGTATTTCGAGAAGGAAGGCTTAGCGTGTTCCAAATGGAAACCGACTCTGGCCCCATGGATAGGATAAGCTCCTGGACTTCCTTACACACCTGAACTCCATACACCCGAACTATGGAGACCGAAACAGAAGGAAGATTACCATTCCTGGATGTCATGGTTAAGAGAAGAGCTGATGGCACTTTGGGCTACGGTGTTCATCAGAAGAAAACCCACACTGACCTATATTTGTATGCTGATAGCTGCGATCACCCTTCGCAGAGGAATGGGGTGCTAAAACCACTGGTAAAAGGGACGCGCACCATTTCAGATGCAGAGTGTCTGCCCCAGAAGCTGGAACACCTCAGATCAGTATTCCGAGAAAACGGGTACTCAGAATGGCAGATTCGACGCGCTATCCGCCCACTACAGGAAAGCCTGTGGAGAAGAAAGAAGTCTCGGAGGAAGAGGTAGCCACGGCCTTTATACCGTACACTGGCTCACAATCGGGAAACATTGGACGCATATTAAAAAAAAAAAAACACCGAGTAAAAACTGTGTTTTGTCCGTCCAATAAAACACGAACCTTATAGGGAAGCGTCAAAGACGATCTCGGTTTGCGGAAGGCCGGCATATACCAGATTCCGTGTCAGTGGGAAGTCTTATATCGGACATATACAGCGCACCATGGAGGATCGTTGCCGTGAACATGAGAGGCACACTCGACTGAAGTACCCTCACAAGTCGGCGGTTGCAGAGCACTGTTTGTCCGAAAAAACATGAGGTGGATTACGTACGTACCAGGATCTTGGCACATTCTAGATACTGGGGCTGTTATTAGAGGCCATCGAGGTCCGTACCAGGGCAGTGCTCATCAACCGAGACTACGGCTACAATCTAAGCAAGGTTTGGCAACCAGCGCTGAATCTAAGAAGAGGACTTTCAGCAAACAAAACGATTTGGCTGCTAGAGGAGAGGCAAGTACCTCGACGCGGCCACAGACGCCAACACCAACGTCTCAACGGACGGCAGCCTGCCCTCATATGCTCAGTACGTCAGCGCACCTGAAGATGGCATGTATGGACGTCCAAATATTGTGTCCGACACTATGAACGGACAGTACACCCGTGAGCTGTTCGAGCGTGAACCGAATTGATTGGTTATGTGTGACGCCCTTTTTTTGTCAGCCACGAGAGCGAACATTGGCTGTGTTGTAAACCAGAGTTGCGTGTAACGCAGCGAAAAAGGCACGTTAATGAAGAAGGAGAATTGCTTAGATGCGGCACAACGCCTGTCCACTGGGCAGAGATAAGATTCCGAGAATGGAGTGTAGGGCGGGGTTTGAGTATTGGCGAGCAGACGGGGATGGGGCAGACACCTGCGCGGCTTGTCTGGAATCAGATCTGGGGACAGCGCTGCTTAGCAATTTAAATCCGGCGGGCCGGCCGGCGATTATCATATTCACGGCGCTGGCGCGGGGAGACCGAGCGCTCCATTCACCGCACAAAGATGTGGATTCGCTCGCATAGCGCAGCACGGCGTTTTATGGTCGCGTTCCCAGCGCAGCGACTCCACTGTGCCCATCTCTTTGATGTTGACATCGGGCATCATTGCACGATATCGCTTTACTGTACTGTAGCCACCACAGATTTGTAAGCAACACGACACGGTCGTAAGCGATTCTTTTGAACAGGACTGATCGACGTACCGTCATTCACTGTGTAAGTACACTCTCCTATTGACTAAACCTATCTTAAAAGTGTAGGCGTAGTTAGGAGTTCGTAGAAGATGGTATAGAGGGCAAGCGGATTTACCGGCCCACAATGTCCAACCAGGATCTGCAAATTTAGCTGACCCACCTTCGAGCCAGACTTGTGAGCCGACGTGTAGGCGTTCACCGTGTTTGTTTTGTAGGAAGTGCTCTCGACGATGTAGTCCCTGCGCAGCTAGACAGCACACTGGAGTATTGTTGGGAATGCTATTAAAAGAGCTGACATACTAACTTGTTACGGGTAGGTATTTCATCTGAATAAAATCCGAGATGCAAATTATGGGGCATTACTAGCCACACCATAATACGATTATTGACTTTGAAATTAACAATTATAGCTTCAAGGTTAATACTGAGAGCATGCTTCTTACGAGACCAGTTCAGATTTGGTCCTAAAGCCCAGTGTTGCCAGATCCGATTTTTTTTTCTCTTCGGAAAATGAACCTTTAAATTTTCGGAAGATGAGGTAAAAAATCGGTAGGTATGCAAACTATATATATTGCAACACTTTCAGTTCGCTTATAGTATTCACCATTAAAGAGGAAATACCTGGAGGTCAGGACTTGCCTAAAGAGTTCGGTCGTCTTCTCATCAAATTTCTACGTTCTCTATCTTTTATATATGATTCTTTACAACATACTCAAGATTTTAAACCTGCACACTCTGCACAGTAATTCCAATTGCATAGAAAGCAAGTGCACACATGTGAAAATCGCAGAACTATCAGTTTAATAAGTCATGGATGCAAAATACTTTAAAAATCACAAACTATCAGTTTAATAAGTCATGGATGCAAAAAACTTTTAAAAAAGTTAACCTGCATGATATTTTGGCGCACTACTTCCAAGATTTTGGGGAAGAATAATTTGTGTTAGTATTTTGCATATTATCATAGATAATAAGTTAAAGAAAGGCAAACCTACGTTTTTAGCTTTTGTAGATCTGGAGAAAGCTTTTGACAATATTGACTGGGATACACTCTTTCAATTTCTGATGGTAGCAGGGGTAAAACATATGGAGCAAAAATCTACAAGCAATTTGTACAAGTACCGAACAGCAGTTATATCGAAGACCGTGAAAGGGACGCAGTGGTTGGGAAAGGAGCAACAAAGAGTTGTAGCCTTTTCCCAATGTTGTTCAATATGCACATTGAGCAATCTGTGAAGGAATGCAAGGAGAAATATTGAGAGGGAATTGAAGTTCAGGGAGAAGAGATTTTGCCGTTTTTTAATGACATAGTAATAATTACTATGTCATCAGAAATTATTCTGTCAGAGACAGCAAAGGCCTTGGAAGAGCAGTTGAACTCAATGGACAGTGTCTCAGAAGGACTGTAGTGTCAAAAAATCAGGCGATGCTGAAGGAATTAGATTAGTTAATGTGGCAATAGAAGTAGTAGCATTGTATTTAAACGTGGACTGTAAGGAGTTCAGGCAAAGATGATAGAAGCTTTTGAAATGATGATTAGGTGGGTAGATCACGTAACTAATGAGATATTCAACAGAATTGGGGAGAAAAGGAGTTCCTGGCATATGCTGACCAAGAGAATGGATAGGTTGGTGAAACACATTCTGAGACATCAAGGAATCGTCAGTGTTTGGATTAAAAATCGTAGAGGGAGACCGAGGGACGAATACAGTAAGCAAATATAGGATGCAGGTTGTCGTACGTATTCTCAGATGAAGAGGCTTGTTCAGGACAGGGACAAACTCTGCACAGCCAACTCAACATGGTCGGCACATGTCCACTCCACGACGTGGTTGCTGATTGACTCTCAGCTACACGAACAGCAGTCTATTTTTAGCTAGAAAAGCGCTGGTGTAGAACGTGTGTATCTAAAGTTCTGGTGGGACGGAAGCCCGAAACGCGGAGTCTGTGCGTGGTGCTTCTTTCGCTGGCCAGCGGCGCCGTTTATCGGTTGACGTCTGTGGCGAAATGAAAGCTGTCGGGCGAATACGGTTGCGGGCGCACAGAAGCCGTGACTGCAGTAGGAGCAGCAGCCGTGACCCGGTTCCTTGCAGACCGACCAGCTCCGCGCCGACACCGAGGCTCCTGCCGCTACACGCTGCCTCATCTCCTGCCAGCAGGTTCACTTTCAGTCGCAGATTCTCTTGTCAGTAACAGCGTTTCACTATTCTTCTTGCCGTTCTGTGGTTTTCGTTTGGACCCCGGGCTACATTGGCATTCTGGGAAATGAACAAGTTGATCACCTGGCCAAGCAGGCCACACGTCACGGCCGTTGAAGATTGGTCTCCAGGAGAGGGGTATCCGACTGCAACTGGCTCGCAAGGCCCTAGGGCTTTGGACCTCGGAATAAAGTTGCGCATAGTCAAGTCCTCTACAGCCGTGTGGAGATCGTCCTTGCGAGCCTCTAGTAGTAATTCTGTAGTCCTTTGTTTTGTGTCCAAGCCTCGTCGCCGCTTTTGTCTCGTTTCCGTCGTAGGTGTCGGTGGCCGAGTGGAATGAGACCGACACAGGAATAAAGATAGCACGCTGGTGCAGGTACGGAGGGGAGCAGCCAGAAACTAGAAACACTAGAGCAAATTAGAATGAGATATATGTTGCACAGAATTTATACAATACTTAACTTTTACATAGTACTGCAGAAGGCTGATACATAGTTGAGCTAGAGGTCTGCCTAGTGCCTAACTGATAGCCAAGTCTTCACTGGTGCCTATCTGATTCCGAAGGTCTTAACTGGTTCCTATCTCAGTCCCAAGTGAACGATGTCGTTCACTGGTGGCCACGAGCGGAGTTGCCGCAGAGGGCGCTCGTGGCTGTCGTCGTAAGAACGCCCCGCCGTGCGTGCATGGCGGCGCGCGGCGAAAGTAGGTGGCGCGCACTTTGGACTTGTGCGACACCACACTTTGCAGACTAAGTATTGGCCATACGTGGTTAACACACGGCCACCTTCTACATAGAAAGAACCCACCAAGTTGCCGTCGTGGTGCACTATTGACAGTGGTCCACATCCTGGTGGACTGCCCACTCTTAGCCGCCTCGAAGCAGTCTTTTACGCTGCCTGGTTCGCTTCCTTTGATTTTATCAGACGATACCTCTATGGTTGACCGTGTCTTAGGTTTTCTTCGCGCAGCTGGCTTTTATTATTCTATTTAGTGGTGGGGCTCGTTGGCATGCTTTCTTGGGCCCCCACCCTTCCAGAACTTAGCTGTTGCCTCTTTTTGTCTCTTTTATGCGATAAGACTTGTTTTTATATAAAGGCTTTTAGAGTGTGGAGAGAGACTGGCCCATACTGTATTATCCTTGTGATCAGCCAGCCACACTTATCTGCTGCAATATTTTACTTTCGTTGTCTATTTGGTAAACTCTTAATGTGTCTTTTGTTTTATGTTGTCATTTTACCATGGACTTTCTCTCTGTACCCGGCGTACGCTGGACGTGGAGTACTACATAACGAATGGCTAAGTTTTAAGATTGACCTCTTAGCTGGGTACAGGCGACTGATAACATAGTAGTTTAGTCTCCTTTAAACACAAAACAACAATTATTCTCCTTAAGGAAGTACACTTAGCCGCGCGGGAATGGCCATGTGGTCTAATGCGCCATGCCCCAGATTGCGCGGCCGCTCCCGACGGAGTCCTCACAGTGAATTCAAGTAATGTTCAAATGTTTATATAGCTTATGGGACTTAACTACGGGGTCATCAGTCCCTAAACTTACAAACTACTTATGAACTAACTAATACTAAGGACGGCACAAATATCCATGCCCGAGGGGGGATTCGAACTCCCTATCGTAGCGGCCGTCCAGACCATGACTGGAGCGCCTCAGTCCTCTCGGCCACCGCGGTCGGCTGAGTTCAAGTAGTTTGTAAGTTTGTGAAGCGATAACGAAACCATTTTGGCCCCTTCAGCCCCTTTCGCCCCTTTACAAACATATGAAGTACACTTAATATCATCAGTGTAATCATGCTCTACGTGCTCCAAGATAATTTGCAACAAGGATCAGTTCAGCATGTACAATTTAGACCTTCCAGACAGTACTACCAGGAAATTAATAGAGGGTGTTAGGAAATTTCCGTCACGAACTTCTAGGGAGTGAGTACGTCATATTTTGACTAGAAATCCGTATCCGAAAATTGCATTCAGTGAGAGTATGAGTACTTATTTATCTCCACGGTTGCCACAATCTCTGGACATCAGGGGATATCAAGGAATTTCAAATATGATAGGAAAATGCGGAAAAAATTGGAAGAATCGCGTTTTCAATATAAAACTAAAGTTATTATAATAGAGATGATAAATCCTCTAATGGACAAAATAACTTGCTGTTCAATCAAAATAAGCGCTAATAACACATCAGACGTAGGGCAGTCCTTAGTTACCAAATTTGAGCTAAAACTATGTGGAACTGTCAGGGAATTTCACATTGGTCAACTTCTGGCAACCCTCACTGTGAAACAAATCTCTTCTAGTGCAACCTATTTGCTTTCCATACTTTGGGAGGAGAAACTCTCGACTACAACAAGAGAAAGAAAAGTCTACTAAACATGGACTTTAAAATGATACTGTAAGACGTATGGGCACTTGAGTAGTATAAGTGTGTATTGACAGGATAGAATCGACTTGATTATAGGTCTTAGGGTGTGCATTTTAAATTTATATTTATTTGTCATTTTATTGTTAACCTCTCCACATGTCCTAGAAGTTGGTTGCACGAATTCCGAACACTCCGAACATGTAAAATATTGAAAGCAAGTGGAAAGACTCATTAGTGTTCGACCGTACTTTAAACAGGAAGGGCATCCACTTTGCCAAAATCGTGGTTAACCACGCCGATACCTTGCAAGCAGGTCAAAGGCGCTTAAAAATGCGGATAGTCTCATTGTTTTTGCAATACTTACAGGTTTATCGCATAGTACTGTAAATGCGTAAACGGTTGCACACGATTGGCAGCATGCGTGTATAGAGTTAGCGTTTCATGTACAATTACCTGATTGGCTGGGATACCACATTATCGCAAGCCGATTCTAATTCAGCGATCTGATACTAACGAAATGAACATCACATCGCTAATAAATAATAGATCTATGTTTTAATACTATTTCCTATATACGTTTCCCTCTTTCTGATACAGTGTCGTTTCTGTTGTAGCTCTAATCAAAGACGTGTGAAGCACTGGTGTTGTATGTTGGCATTTTTATTTCATAGGGTACTTGTTCCTATTCTTAACTTCTCCATCTACGGTCTTGGAATCGCTATGAAATACGTGGCACACGGAACATTTGTAGTGTGTCGCGTAGTTAGGATTCTTCTCTTAGTATTGATGTATCGAGCGTTAAGAACAATGGCCACTTCTTCGTAAGTAAGCGACTTATTATTTTACATTTTATCTTTACGACGCTCTGTACGGACTAAGTTTATAAAGAGAATTAATGTTCGTCGTTTCTGGCCAGAATGCAAATTCCAACATGATATATGGCCTTTTACAGACTGTCGCTGAGATAAGATTTTGAAACATTTCAGTGACACTGTGTAGCGTCTAAGGCAAGCTTGCGGCCGTTGGCGTCGCTCATCTTGTTACACGCTCCATTTCCTTTCCTCTCATCTCGTCTGAAGAACTGCTGCAACGAATGCTGCAAGGATTCTCGTGATGACGCGGAGAACTCGTGTCAGAGACGGGTGTGGCATTGCGTCCAAGTACGAGGTCGTGCATGAAATATTTCCTTTAATAGCCACATGTGTAAAATAACCTATTATCTAACCGGCTGGATATTTTACTTATTGCTAAAGTAGACCTTGAGTGAAATAGAACACTAATTACACTATTCTTCCTTAACTTTCATTCGACTAACTTAATATTCCCAATTCTAACTTCTCTTTAGAATGAAACTTTCACTCTGCAGCGGAGTGTGCGCTGATATTCGCAGGATAGCTTCTGTGAAGTTTGGAAAGTAGGAGGTGAGGTACTGGCGGAAGTAGTGAGGCGGCATCGTTAGTCGTGTCGGGATAGCTCAGTCGGTAGAGCACTGGCCTACGAAAGGCAAAGGTCCCAGGTTCGAGTCCCGGTTCCGGCATACAATTTTAATCTGCCAGTAAGTTTCTAACTTCTCTTTGTTCGTGGAAGGATTTCTTTACTCAGGGTATCTGGCTCAGTATTGTATTTCGATTACTATGCCACGTATATGTTTATGGCACTCTGTAATTAGTTTTGAAACAGATCTTGATGAGAGGAAGAGGATTACCGAATACAGAGTACAGGGTGCCATTTTGAAAAAGACATTGCGGTTGCAAGGTAGGCAGTCGTGCTCGTTATTGTCCCTGTGTTCGGGTGTAATTGCTAAAGTTCGACCGTCAGTTCCCTAATGTATCGTAAAATAAAGTGTGACTGGATGTCTATGGTCGTGTTTGCAGTAAGTTTCGCCCAGTATTCCTATTACTTCAGCTGTAAGAGTGGCAGCCATAGATACATTTAGTTTCTTGCCAATGTATAAAAGGGCTGTTACGAAATTTTACTAGAACATGAAAAGATTCGACTCCCAGATCAGCCTATTTACTCGCAGCAGTAAAATTAGTAGTATAGGCCTTTAGTATAGGCGATTCACTCTCAACCGTCACACCTAGAGATGTTACGTGTGCGCTATGAGTATCATCATGATATGAGTATCATCATGGTATCATCCTCGATTCCAGACGTGTTGCTTTGGACTGTGAATATGACTCACTGTTTGGACGTTTATATATGTACAGAGTGTCCCGTTTATCTCGACCACCCAAAATTCTCTGGAACAACAGCTATTGTAAAACGACTTTCACCGTTATCAATGTAAGGCAGGGGCTCATGGAGGTAAATATTTTGAAACATTCTTCAACGAAAGCTTGTGTGCTCTTTAACACAGACTTACTTGTTTTTAATGGACACCCTGCATTATTTCATCAGCAATCTATAGTATGAGAAAGCCATGAACAATGACGTTGATTGCATTGCAATACTCCATTTACATCCCGAATTACTACGGAGCGAAAGTGACGCTTTAAATACGCGAAATGCGCGGTTATCCCACGTACTGAACAGCAGTGCGTTCTTGCCTGAGTCTCAGGACGTGCGCTAGCCACGCGTTTCGCGTATTTCAAGCATCAATTTCGCTTCGCAATATCTCGAGATGTAATTGGCGTATTGCGATGCAATCAAGACCATTGTTTGCGTGTTTTGTCATAATATGGCTTGTTGATGAAATAATGCAGGGTGTTCATTTAAAAACACGTAAGTCTGTGTTTAAAAAACACGTATGCTTTCTTTGAGGAATGTTTCAAAATATTTACATTCATGAGCCCCTGCCTTCTATTGATACCGGTGAAAGTCGTTTTACAATAGCTCTTGTTGTTCTAAAGATATTTTTGGTAGTCAAGATAAATGTGCCTCAATCTTTCCTACCTTATCACTGAACCCACGTATACAGTTTATTATTCTAGTTCAAATTTTTGAATTTACAACTACGCCGGCGAATAAAATGTAACTGTATCGTTACTGTGCTAGCTATGGAAATGACATTTACTTGGCACTGTTTTTGACAATTTGCTGCTTCACCATAAGTTATTTGTGGCGACAAAGATACTCATTTGTTTAGAACGACGAAACGATTCCATGGAAGGCAGGTAACCCGTGTCAATCTCGCTGGTTTGAAAGGCGCATCCAGAAAGTACGTTTCAGCCCCCCCTTTTTTTTAAAAAAAGAAAAAAGAAAAGAAAGGTAACATAGTTATACAAAAACTTCTATTGGCGACACGTAAAACTATTTTTAAGCAAAAGAATCGAGACGCTTGACGTTGTGGGGTCAAGTTTTGTATCCTGTGTCGTAGAAGTCAGCCTCTTGTAAATGGAACCAGCGTTTGACACTCGTCTTGAGCTCTTCCTCGTTGTCGAAACGCTGACCGGACGACGTGCCATTCAAACACAAAGACGTAGAATGTTCGCTGCAGTTGTTCTGCTGTTCCTTGACAATGCCCATCTTCATACGGCTCGACATCTACACTAACTGCTTTATAGAAGTTCGGCTGGGATCTGATTGATAATCTAGAATACAGCCCTGATCTTTTTCCCAGCGATTTCCATCTTTTCAACATTCATAGAATATATGACATCAACTGCGATTGGGCAAAGCTGAAAATGTGTACCCAGCCGGGATTCGAACCCGGGTCTCCTTCTTTCTAGGCAGTTGCGCTGACCCCTACACCACTGGGGACTCAGTGATCACCGCACCTGCAAGGACTACCTAAGCACGCCTCCCGTCAGATACAAATTCCCAGCTTCGCAGTTGATGTCATATATTCTATGAATGTTGAATAATAACAACTGCAGGATCAGAAGTGACGTCTGTTCTTTCGGAACAGAAGCCACATGTTTATATTCCATCTTTTCCTTCACCTCAACAAATTCGTGTTCTTGGGCCAGGGTTTCGGCAACGACGAAGACCTGAAGACGACTGTCACGCACTCTTGTGCCAATCGCACGCGGCAAACGCCTGCGATACAGGAATATAAAAGTTGATACCGGGACGTGACTGTGTCGAAAACTTGCTCAAACATTGCTGTACCTGTTGCCAACAACGTTTCTCATATATCTACGTCGTCTTTATTTTTTAAGTAGTGTAACTTTGCGGATGCGCTTCGTCCTTTAGGAGAGATTTGTATTGCGGCAGTTCCCGCCAGCAGTGGGTAAGGCGCCGGCAAGGTTTGTGGGCGTAATGGAGCCTGTCTGTCTGTCCGGCAGGTGCAGTGAAAGCAGCCCACCCGCCCGGCCACTAATGCCGCTGTTTCGTCACACGCCACGGCGCCCGCCGTCGCTACACCCGCCGCTTGCACTTCTCTACAACTTGTCAAAATCGAGAAATATCGGCTGACTTGTTACCAGCCGCGGTGGAGTAGCCGAGTGGTCTAAGGCTCGCTGCGAAGCGCGGTTGCTCGCCGTGGGTGGTTCGAGTCCTCCCTGGGGCATGTGTTACTTTAGTTTAAGTAGTTAGTAAGCTACGGACTGATGGCCACGCAGTTTGGTTCGATAGATTTACAGACATTTGAACTTGTTATAACTTCCAAGACTACTTCTACATCCATACGCCTCAAGCCACATCACGGGGTGCGGATTTAAGTGCCATTGTCACTTCCTCCTTTTCCAGTACAGTATGGTTCGCGGGAAAAAGCATCCATGGAGGCCAGGCGTCGGCGAACTATAGCGACTCACGGCGGACCATCTCATCTTACAGATGAATCGCACACTTTTCCTTTCACTCCGCGCCAACACAGTGTCTCAAAACACGCGTTTCTTGAGAGAAAAATCTTTCAATGCCCACCCCATTCCTATGTTCAAATTTACTTACTCGTCTTCAAAATTATTACTTTAAAAACTTAAATACGTAGTATTTCTGTTCCACGATATTTTTTGGTTGTTATTAGCAGCTTTTGGCTTCTTAGACCATCGTCAGATAACTTCGTACTAAACAGACAGTCCACACGTAACATTGAAATTACATATACAAAGATGATTGCCTTCCGCATCCCAAACAAAAACAATTCGAGTGTATGTTGGGTATATAATGACAATGACGTCATTGGGACGTTAACCCTTTAATGCATGACTTTTTATTTGAAGCTATAAAAACTACCACGATGAATGTATAGTGCGTATATACTGAGAAAAAAAATATCGAAAAAAAATCCTTTAAATCATTAGGCAATATTATCAACAATACGTTCATAGCGGGTCAGCTATATAGTGCTTCCGATGTAGAAAATGTTAGTATTACGCCTCTCATATTTCCAGAAAGTAACTCATAATGCAACAGTAGTATGTGATTGACTACTTTTACATAGCGAAGGAGGAATACTAACGTAAACAAAAGCACATGTTAGGAGTAACCCACTGTTAATTAACTGTCGAAATGATTCAGTAGCACTCTGCAATTTCCCTTGTCTAGGACCAGCTACTAGCACAGGTAACGCTATGAATACAAGCAGCTACAAATGAATTTGTGGTAAAATGTTGATCAGTTTGAGAGATAATGGAAAAAATAAGGTATGTAGCTGATCAGCTACACTGTGCATTAAAGGGTGAAACCTTGATGTTCCTTCTTTCCTTTCTACTGTGCATTAAAGGGTGAAACCTTGATGTCCCTTCTTTCCTTTCTTTAATGTGGTATTCTGAACAAGTGGCGTTAGGGAACGTCAAAATGGGAAAATCGAGTTAGGTAGTGCCCTGTAGACTTGCGCATAATAGTTCGCGATCGGGAGCGCCGCGAACTAGTTCGCTCTTTTAGTTCGTCCGCTACCAGTGACGGCTGAGCGGCGTGGTCTGCTCGTGCAGGTGGAGGAGGAAGTTCCCCTACCTAGCTGCTTCATGCGATTGCTACTTGAGCCGCTAACGATGTCACGCAAACCAAAAGAAATAGTTTATGGATAATTTCTCACGTTTAAGTTTAGAGTTATCTCTATATCATGGCATTATGGAATTTATTAGTCAGATATTGCAGAGTGCAGAACACATCAAAACAGAAATTTTGTAGCACTGAACTATGTAATCTAGCAGGCAGACGCTCACCTCGAAATGACTCATCAGCAGAAGGCAAACACGTAATTTTTGAATTCTGCTACGCGCCCTCTCGCTATTGCTCATCGGTCTTCGGAAAAGAATCCAACGAACTATGAATCGAGATACGTTTGGAATAATCGTCCACTGCTCCTAGTTCGTCCGCTCCATCTAGTTCGTCCGCTCTTTTTGGCCTTAGCTACCGCTACTAAAAGAGCTTTTTTTATGACAGCTTTTTTATATAATGAATCAGTGTTGGCAAAGCGTATGCTATTTCACGTATTTTTGGGCAATTTGACATCAAATACTTAGGCAAATAAACCAGTTATTTACACGAATGTGTGATACAATGGAATACAACTACTTTGCATACGGAGTGTACTCGTAGTACTTTATGTTTAAAATAGATTTCTTGTGGCAGTGAACTATGAAACTACATCTGAGCTGCATCTCAGCTCGAAATAAAGGTAACTGGCAGAAGGGAATCACGTGATTCTGCGCGCTTTCGCGTCCTCTCGCTATTCCCCGTCAGTCTTCGGGAAAGGAGCGGACGATCTAGTTCGTGTAGTTAGACTGTGGGAGTGCTCTTCCGAACTAGTTCGTTCGCGAACTACACAAGACTATACCTGGGCCGCTGAAATATTGCACTTGATGTTTCGCGTTAGGGCGAGTTAAGTTGGCTACATTGCTTTAGCGACGTTGCAACACTAGCCTCTACATGCACCGCAGACGAAACGGTTTTCAGTTGTATCTCGTAAATGTAACCTATTGAGCAACAATTAACGGCATATTAATGAAGACCAGAGCACAACAATGCACACGCTTTCAATATCGGAGCAAAGCAATATAGAAAATTAGCATTGAATCACGACAGGTACGAAATAATAATCAAGATAACTTCTCTCTCTACGTTTGATAATCAGAATGCCTTTCACTCACCAATTTACGGCGACAATGGTACAATTACATCCAGCTCCCCATCTTCACTGTTGTGACTGCCAAAATCGTCATCATCACCAAGACTGATGATCCTTTCCACTGTTTGCGCTGACCGAATCAGTTTTTCAACGTGCTCGACCCTTTTTTTTCCAAGATGCAGCATCCACATTGGCAACAGCTTTTCCACCTCTGTTATAGTGACTGACTTATTGTTCCGTAAGTAATTCTTCACGTCACTCCATACATATTTTATAGGGTTGACGCTGCTCCTTTGCGGTTTCGTCTACTGCATATGTGGGTGTAATAAGCTTAGTTTGTTTCACGAGCGATTATGAAAGAAGTTTTGACATTGACATGTCTGCAGCAATGTTTCTTTCTTGTAATCACTGCACCATAACTTCTTTCCGATCGTTTGAAGCGAGTGTGAACTTCCTGCTCAGAGCATAAGCTTCGAAGTTTTTATTCATACGAAATTGAGAACTTACTCAGAAAACGTCACTAGACAAACGTCTTTTCGGTGACATTATACAATTGCGTGAACTTGGAAAGTCAAGTTAAACCACTCACAGTAAAACAAATCGCAGCGAAAAAAGCACACACAACATAAACGCGCCATAAACACGATACACAACTTTACGTTAGAACTAGGGATGGGCAAGTAATCACGTATTCCTTAGAAGTCACGGTGATTGAGAAGTCGCTGCTTTCTCGGTCGCTGCGATCTGGAGTCTGACCGTGATTTCAGTCACGGTTGAGTAGCTAAAAGCACGTAGAGCAGCGAATATCAGCTTAAGAACAGGTATAGTAGCGAACAGCAGCTAACTGTAGTAAGAGCCATCTGTCGACCGAAATGTGTACTAAAGGCAGCAGCGAATGGCAGGTGTAGCAGCGAATAGTAGAAAAGCGAAGAGCAGATTAGCGAGGAGAAGCTAAGCAGCAATAGAGAGCAGCAATAAAGCTCTAGAGCAGCAAAGGCTAAGAGAGAGCCTTCTGTTGCCGAAATCTGTACTAATATCGTAGCACAATAGCGGGTATAGGAGCGATCACCGTTAAGCGAAGAACGGGTATAGCAGCGAATCACCTATAAGCG
The DNA here is from genome assembly GCA_026315105.1 of Locusta migratoria. NCBI lineage: Eukaryota > Metazoa > Arthropoda > Insecta > Orthoptera > Acrididae > Locusta > Locusta migratoria. The sequence continues at coordinate 812,219,527 of CM048745.1, forward strand.
AAGAGCATGTATCGCCGATGAGCGAAGAGACGATAAATTAGTTGCAATGTATGAAAGCAAACAGTATAATCCGAAGGTAAATATCTATCAAAAACGTTTTGTAGGAACGAATTAATTGTATTTGTCTGGAAATTGTAAACTATTCTTAGGCTACTATTAACTGATTTGTTGACATTTTCTCTGTTCACAAGCACAACTTTCATTACAACGAAGAGACGATAGTTACTGGCGGATGAAACATTACAACAGTATTAACAAACTCAATTTTTGTCAGTTCCATAGTAAATCACGGAAGTCACGGGCATTGCATAAGTATCAGGAAATCCAGGAATCGCTGCGTTTCGATCGCGGAATAGCGGAAAGAGCAGAAATCACGGAATAGCGCGAAGAGCAGAAATCGCGGAGGGATACGTTTCTCAAACAGCGATCCTAACCGTGATTAATCACGGTTAAGAATCACGGTGATTCAAAAGTAGCCGTCACGGAAATCACTGTTATCGGAAAATCACGGTTTGGCCCATCTGTAGTTAGAACTGAACAAAGCCGGCAACGCGGGAACGTTGACGTCACGGCACGTGATCACGGGAAGTGTTTATCGCGCTGTGATTGGATCGTTCCTAGCGACTAGCTCCTCGCGCTTCTTGATCTTCACTTCTTATTTGTAAACGTCAAGAGCAAGTTTTGTAAATGTAAATGTTTTGTAATTCTATCGGACCAAACTGCGTGGTCATCAGTCCGTAGCTTACAAACTACTTAAACCTAGGTAAACTAACCTGAGGACAAACACACACACCCATGCCCCAGGGAGGACTCGAACCTCCACGGCGAGCAACCGCGCGCTCCGCAGCGAGACGCTTTAGACCGCTCGGCTACTCCACCGCGGCAAGAGCAAGTTTCAGCGGCCCGGGTATAGTGCCCTGCACGGAAGTGTACGCGATCTTCCTGGCAAACTTGTAAGGGGCGGACAAAGTGTGGCGTCGCACCATGGCGCTGCGGCGTTGCCCACGCGTGCCACGTCTGCTGCATTCACTCCGGCTCCCAATATACGGGCGAGGGCGGTGGCGGTGGCGATGGCGGGCGATCTCCCGGCGAGATAGCCGGCCGCACGTGTCCTGCCGACCATTGCCGCGGCCGCATCAAGTACCCGCCTCACAAGGCCGACCCAGTAACTTCCCCAACAACACTTTCTCCCTTCAAACAATATTACTGCGCATCCCGGTCTGCGCGACACGTCCCAGCTCATTGCTCCGCCCGTCGTAAATAGTGCCTCGTGGGCGTATATTGAGGCACTCATGTAGCTTGACACTTCTGTATCACTGACAAAGAAATGTGACCGTATTTATTCAAGAACTGCCACGGTACGGATTTTAGAAAATAAAAAAGAACATCACATCCAATAGTCAACACGGATTCAGAAAGTATCGCTTTTGCGAAACACAGCTTGACCTTTATTCACATAAAGTGTTAAGTGCCATCGACAAGGGATCTCAAATCGATTCCGTATTTCTGGATTTCCGTAAGGCTTTTACACTGTACTCCACAAGCGGCTTCTAATGAAATTGCGTCCTTATGGAATATCACCCAAATTGTGCGATTGGATTCACGATTTCCTTTCAGAAAGGACACAGTTCGCTTGTAATTGACGGTAAGTCATCGAGCAAAACAGAAGTGATATCTGGCGTTCCATAGGGAAGCGTTATAGGTCCCCTACTCTTCCTCGTGTTTATAAACGATTTAGGAGACAATCTGAATAGCTCCCTTAGACTGTTCGCGGATGATGCTGTCGTTTATCGGTTAGTGAAGTCAACAGAGGATCAAAAGCAACTGCAAAACGTTTTAGACAAAATTTCTACATGATGCGAAAATTGGCAATCGACACTAAATAAAGAAAAGTGTGAATAATACACATGACCACTAAAAGAAATCCGCTGAACTTCAATTACGCGATAAATCAGTCAAACCTTAAGGTCGTAAATTCTACCAAATACCTAGGAGTTACAATTACGAACGACTTTGACTGGAGAGAACACACAGAAAATATTGTGGGGAAGGCGAACCAAAGGTTACGTTTCATTGGCAGAACGCTTCCAAGATGCACCAGCTCTATCAAAGAGACTGCTTACATCACACTTGTGCGTCCTCTCCTGGAGTACTGTTGCCCCTTGTGGGACTCTCACCAGATGGGACTGACGAAAGACATTGAGAAGGTTCAGAGAAGGGCAGCTCGTTTTGTTTTATCACGTTACGGGGGGGGGGGGGGGGGCGAAGCGTCACGGAAATGTTGCATCTTGCACGAATTGTGGTGGAAATCATTAAAAGAAAGACGTTATTCATTCCGGCGTGATCTGTTTGCGAAGTTTCAATCACCGACTCTTACTTCTGAATGTGAAAATATTTTGCTAGCACCCATCTACTTAAGGAGACATGACCATCCCAATAAAATAAGAAAAATCAGATCGAAAACGGAACGATTTAGGTGTTCTTTCTTCCCGTGCGCTATTAGAGAATGGAAGAGTAGAGAAAAGTTTTGAAAGTGGTTAGTGAACCCTCTGCCAGGAACTTAAATGTGATTTGCAGAGTATCTATGTAGATGTAGCTGTAGATTGCTACTCCTTAATAGACGTAGAAAGTGTTTCCAGCTGTAATGAGAGGAAGCAAGAAGAATTGAAAGAATGATTTTAGCTGCACTCGGGCATTGAAATAACTCAATAGCGAAAAGTGAAAATATAAGGCCGGGATTCGAACTCGGGTTAGCTGTCTTCTCAAACTTATAGCTAGCCTACCAGTCCGTCTCAAATTCCCACAAGTCGCTCGCTACAGCCGTAGCAACCCCGTCATCCGTGCCCTCTTATACACGCCATTTCGGATTGCCGCACTAGATCGAACGTATTTACCGCATCCGAAAGAACAGATAGCACAGCAATATATTTTGCATTTCTACTATATGACGGCGTATGGTTCATTACGTCACCGCAGTTGCGGTAGTAACATGCGACTTCGTATGGGAATTCGAAAACGTGAGAATAAGAGATAATGGACGAAAAATGTTTAAATGTTCGTAAACCTAAGGAACCAAACGGCTGAGGTCATCGGTCCCTAGACTTACAAACTACTTAAACTAAGCTAAGGACAAAACACACACACAAACACACACACACACACACACACACACACACACACACACCATTGCTCGAGACGGTGAAGTCCGAACTCCGGCGCAATCCGTGACGTGACCGCACTGCCATTCTCGCGTGGGCATGAACGATAAGGGCGTCACAGCCGCAGTGGATAACTTATGTAACATGAGCACGGGTAGCCAAGAGGTCAAGAAGACCGTTCACCCGTAGCGGAGTACCCGGGTTCGAATTCCCGCCCGGCTGCAATTAAAGAAAAAAAAAATGTTGTAATGTTTGTAAATCTAAGGCACCAAACTACATTGGTCATCGGTTTCTAGGCTTACAAACTACTTAAACTAATTTATGCTACGGACAACACAAACACCCAAGCCCGAGGAAGGACTCGAACCCCCGAAGGCGAGCAAACGCGCCTTAGAGCTCTCGGCCACTACACCGCGGCTGTAATTTTCGTTTCTCGCTATTATTTCACTGCCTTAGTGCTCCTAAAGACAGTCCTTCCTTCCTCTCGTTAGAGGTGCAAACGCATAAGTGTATGGGAACCAGGTGTGATGTCATTTCTACCGGACACGTTCGAAAGAACAGACACAGCACCTGTCTATAGCTGTGTATGGCTGCCGATGTATCGGGTCCGTCAACCGCTATGGATCTTCTTGTGCGGACGTCCCAAAGAGACCCAGTTTTGTCCCGATTTTGCGAAATACTGTTACAAACTTGTACCGACTATCGAAGTAACGCTGTGAAAGTTACAGGGAGGAGCTTTTTAGAAAGTAAGCCTAATACTGAAGAATGCAAATCTAAACACAGCGTGAAAGAAAGGTGGATTTACTTTCTCAGGCAAACCGAAATTATTGAATGGAGATGTCAAGAGCTTAAACGTCAACAATTTTATTTTTGTTTATCTACTTTATTTCGTTTTTATTTTATTTCAATGTTTTGTCCTATTACCGCGGCCAAAGCAACTGTACAAAGAGTTTTTCGCTGATTCAAAAGTTCAGATGTTTGTAAACTTATGGAATCAATCTGCAGTGTCATCAGTCCATAGACGTACAAACTACTTTAGCTAACTTCCGCTAAGGAGAAGACACACACACACACACACACACACACACACACACACACACACACACACACACACACGCCAGAGGGAGGATTGGAACCTTCAGCGTGAACGGCCGAACAGTCCGTGACATGGCGCCTAGTATCGCGCGGTCATTGCGGCGCAGATTTTCGTTGATGTCAGCTGGATAAGGCATCCGTAGCCTGTGGACGTCTCCAACACTGATGCGGCTTGTTTCATCTGCAGCGTTTACCAGCATGAGAGCCTCGAATCCGAACGTGTGGGGCTTTCATGTTGCGTAACGTCATGTGCCTAGTCCTTGAGCATCAGCTATCATATGACACATATAAATGAATATTTAACGAAGAGTAATGACTCTCAATAGACTGACTTCAAGGAGATAAAAAGGTTAAATCGTGAATTAATAATCTTGTTGACTGTCGGACGTGCTACTTAAATGGTATCTTACCTGAAGGTCTTCTATCTGTTTGACCATGTTAGTATCTGAGATCGAACTTACATTAGTATTTCGGCCTTAAAATTGTATAATAAATGACAGGGGGAGGCCATGAACACTAAGAAAAGAGTGAAAGGCAATATATTTTTAAATACATAATGGAATACGTACAAAGCTTTCGGATAGGTAAAGGTAACGGCATGCCATTCAGTAAAATTGATGCGATATCTGGCGTCCCCCAAGGAAGTGTGATACGTGTTCTTCTGTTTCTAATCAATATGAATAATTTATTCAGAGACTCGGACCAGCCGGATAAGTTTGCCGTTGACATTGTCGTTGACTGTCTAGTAAATTCATCAGAAGATCAAACCATTTGCAGAGTGATTTATGTAAGTTATCTGTATGGTGCGAATAGTGGCAACTTACCATAAATAATGACAAATACTATTTCATTCACAGGAATACTAAAGAAATACCTTAATTTTCCGTACGTGATAGTTACAGAAATTTGAAGGTTGTCGTTTCAAGTTGTTAAAAAAGTTTGTAAAGAAAATGTTCAAATGTTTGTTAAGCTTATGGGACTTAGCTGCGGGGTCATCAGTCCCTAAACTTAAAAACGTCTTACAAACTAATTTATACTAAAGACAGCGAGGGAGGATTCAATTCAAGTGATTACCCAGGGAAAACAATTATGAAAACTTAAATTGTTCCGGTAAGGCGAACCAAAGACTGCGCTGTATTAGCAGAAGACTTAGAAGAAGTAAAAAATACAGTAGAATATTTGCATTCTGCTTGTCCGCTCTTTGTTAAAGTTATTGCTGCGCGGCGGGATAATTGCCATATAGGACTGACGGAGGACCTCGGAAAAGTTCAAAGAATAGCAGATTGTTTTGTATTATCACAAAATATTTCCCTCAGACAGCGAAAATATTTTGTTGACGCTTGTCTACAGGAACGATTATCATAGAAAAAATTAGAGAAATCAGGGCTCTTTCAGAGAGATTTCAGTGTTCGCATCTCTCCCACGCTCTTCGAGTAATGAATGGTAAAGAACTGTCTTAAAATGGCTGGATGAATCCTGTGCCAGACAGTTAAGTGTGAATATTACACACGCTTGGGATTCTGGCAACTGTTAAACTAATACGGTTTAAGGACTATGTGCAAAGCCATAATAGCCAGTAAAGGAAGTTAACAATTGTACCTCTCACTGATCGCAGACGATGCTTAATATTCCATCATCATATTACTTAACTCCATTATTAACTACCATTCTCAACAAGTAGTATCTACGAGGTTCTACTACGATAATTGTACACCAACGTCAATCAAATGAAGCAAGAAACATTTGATGTGTTTTTAAAATGTAAATTTCATTTTGGTGAATTTTATCTCTGTATCTAATCAGATGTTCTTTATTCGTTTTCAGCTACAACTGACCACAAAATTTCATGTAAGTTTATGATTTCAGTCGGGTTTATAAGGTTGTGCTGAAAAACTTGATTGGGAATTGGTGAACAAACGTTATATCTTATTCTTTGCTAAAGCAGGGACGTTTCTAAAAATGCAGATTAAGACTGTGGCCACTGTGACTACGACCACCACGCGTTCGGAACATGTTGCTCTTTTGTCTTGTTATTCTTCTTCTGCACATCTTTCATGAGAGACATTTGCAGGTTGTTAGGTTAGCGATGTTTCTCCTCCTTTCGTGTGGCGTTTTCATTTTTATTTAATTATGCAATAATTGGTGAAATTAGATGGTTCCCATCTCAAAAGTAACAAAGATAAAAAGCATTCAACAATCCGAAAATGGTATGAACACAGCCAGTGCTTTACTAAGCGTGGTCCTGTTTGGAGGTGGTAGGCCGTTGCCTTCCTCCGACCTGACTTACCCAGCCAGTTATAGGACCTACAGTTTAACGTGGGTTCCGAAACACTTTGCTACTCAATATTTTTCACAAAAGCAACATTGCCAGAGGTGAAAGCAGTGGAAAGTGACAGATAAAAATCCTAGGACCTGGCGAGGATCGAACCAGTGACCTTTGAATTTGTAGTCTGGCACTCTACCACTGTGCTAACCGGGTTGTTTTTTTTTTTTTTTTTTTTTTTTTTTTTTTTTTTTTTTTTTTCGTGTTCTCTGGTAGGTCTACGCTTTGCGGTCGTTGTTTTCGGTTCGTCGAATCTTTGGCTCAGCTTTTTTATTACAGATGGCGTTTAGCCCCCTGACCGGGCGCGCTGAGTCAATGCGCCCGGCTACTACCATAAAATGTTCAAATGTTTGTTAAGCTTATGGGACTTAACTACGGGGTCATCAGTTCCTAAACTTATCAACTACCTTATACTAAGGACGGCACAAATATCCATGCCCGAGGGGGGGATTTGAACCCCCGACCGTAGTGGCCGTGCAGACCGTGCCTGGAGCGCCTCATTCCCCTCGGCCACCGCGGCCGGCCGGCTACTACCGAGCCGCACTCAAATAACAGCAAAAACAGACCTAGAGGTCTGCACATTACAATTAGTGATACATTTTCGCGTTCTGCAAGTTAACAGTCACACTCGTGTAGCACAGAGTGTCCACTTAATGTCAATAGTTAATTTCACCAGTCTATAAAATGCGACCCACGTGAACAGCAGGAACGTTAATGAGTACCTGCCATGTCCGGAACCCCCGGTCCGCGGCCCTGCTTCCGCCACTGCAGCTGGAAGCCATACCCACAACTGGTTGGTGCAGCCGCTGAACAGGGCTGATCTCATTAATCACGGAAGCCTGTCAGCGGGCGACACGGAAAGCCGTAAGGCTGCGCTTTGCTCGGCCTGAATATCAAACAGCTCAGCCGCTCTCCTAGCGTCCTCTGCTCTGCATCTACATACAATAACACGCAATACTGCTAAATAAAGAACGCTGATGGATGGCCCAACTGGCACGGCAGCCTCTTGACGTGACGTTTAATCCATGTTTTCTGATGCGCATCGCTGTAATGAATAAGCTACCTGATGCAAATTAATAGCACTATTCACACCATAGCCACTTAACCGTAACACGTAAGAGTAATACATCAGAGTAGTACCTGTCAAAAATCCCTCGATGAACTATAGTGTCTAAGATCGAAAGATCTGATCAGTTCAGTTTACGGATGGCTCTGTACGTTGTACTTCAAAGATGCACTTTAACGATTAGCATAGTCGTTAGGTTCTTCCCATTACTGCCATTTATCATGCACCTCTGTATAAATGTGTAGATTATTTAACGCATTATGCTAATCGGAAAATTGGTCCTGCATGTTTCTGAACGACAGCTGTTCACCGTAATTTTCTTACACAGTAGCAGTACGCCTTCTCTGCTAGAGAAAGCCCCCTTTCGTGTTAGTGAGAGGGAGGGGGACTTGCAGATCGTTACTTCTGCTTTCTGGGCGAGGGGATAACTCTATCTGGCAGGCTCAGATTGCTGACCCAATGGAGGCGACAATGTAGGGTACGGATTCATTCTTCTTAACACTAGCAGTAAAGTGAACTTGAATTTGGAAGTAGGGCCCCCAGAACTTGTGCTGATTGTTCGTCAAGTAGTTTATTTTACTCATTAAATGGCGATAATGAAAGTTGTCCTTTGCCACCATTCGGTAATCTTTCAAACGTCTACGAAATTAACGACTGTGTAGGTTGTGATACGATTGGATGTTTATTTCAAAGACCGTGAATTTAAATATCTGCAGCCACATTAATACTCTGGGAGGAAGTTTTTCTCGCAGATGCGAGATACGGAAAACTTTTAACATCTAAGACACAGTTTCGTTTATCATGTACTTAGGTTAGAAATTTCTCAAGATAATGCAGTGTTATAAGGTGAAGCAAACTATCAAGGGCAGATGCTAGATTATTTCGCAAATTTTGACACATGGAGCGTTAAAATACAGTTTTCAGTAAGTAAACCTCACGTAAAGGATTTTTAGGCCTCGACGCAAGTAAGCCGGCCGCGGTGGCCGAGGAGACTGAGGCGCTTCAGTCACGGTCTGCACGGCCACTACGGTCGGGGGTTCGAATCCCCCCTCGGGCATGGATATTTGTGCCGTCTTTAGTCTTAGCTAGTTGATAAGTAGTTTGTAAGCTTAGGGACTGATGACCCAGTAGTTAAGTCCCATAAGTTTTACAAACATTTGAACATTTTGACGCAAGTAATTTCAAAAATGTTTGTTAAGCTTATGGGACTTAACTACGGGGTCATCAGTCCCTAAGCTTACAAACTACTTATCAACTAGCTAAGACTAAAGACGGCACAAATATCCATGCCCGAGGGGGGATTCGAACCCCCGACCGTAAGAGAAGAAATTTTTATTACACTTTTCCACACAACTGCCGAAAGTTTGCAGGTATTTGTCATAGCGTGGCACCAGGTTTTCTATACCTTCTTCATAGAAATCTGATCCTGTGTCTTCAACCAGCTGGAAACAGTTTCTTTTCATGCATCAGTAATCGTGAAATTAGGGGGAAGTCCATAGCGAGGGCACTAATTGTAAACCTACGGTTTTCCTGGATCTTGTCATCAATCGCGTGAACCAGTTCTTCTGTAGCCAAAGGGGACGCCCACTTCGTTCTTCATCGTGCACATCACTACGCCCGCCATTGAACTGTCGGACCCATCTTCGCACCATTGAATCACTCATCGCATTTGGTCCGTAAACATCGCAAATTTGCCGATAAATTTTACTTGGTTTCACTTTCCTCGTATTCAGAAATCGAATCACCGACCTGATTTCACAGGCGGCGGGATTTTCAATCAATGCCGACATTTCAAACAAGCACAACAAAGCGTACGTAACTGACAGCGATCTCCAAATGGCGTACGTTCTTCTCCTTGATACACATCGTCTACAGCGCATGTGCGGAACTGCAATCGCAGCACTGCAGCGAAGATAAATTGGAAAAGGAACTTACTTTATGGATGCGCCTCGTAGATATGAAAATGTTTACGTACTTTCTTTTACCTCTGTTAACGGCTAGACAAATTGTCGGCCTTGGTCCTAAACACCGCCACCTCTTGCCAGCTACAAGCGCCATACCATACATACCTAAGTCTGCGTTGCCCTACCCTACCATATCGTCAGCAGCATAATGACGTAACGAACCGATCGTTGCACAGACTCAGTTCGGCTTCGTGTTTGTGACTGTAATTGCTTTACGAATCTTTCTAGCCCCTGATGTCTTCAGCATTGGAGAGAAAACATCAGAAAGGTATGCCAGGGGTTAATGCCCGCTGAACAAAACTAACAGAGATGAAAGCTGACAGCGTTCTTCATAATCGGCTGGATACTTTGAGTGTGTACGGAGTGCCGACATTCCATTCAAACGCAGGGCCAGCGACCGCCACACACGCAAGGCCAACAGCTTCGCTCCCCCCGGAAATGCCTTTGTGCGGCCTGGCCAGCGCATCGCGCTGCACACAGCAACACCACGATTCACTTTCCTCCCCTCTCTGGAGGGGAAGGACCCACTCTCGCTAGCCACTCTCATTTATCTATAAACCCGTGCTTCGCAGCGGAAGTCAAGGAACAGCTTTTTAGGGTTCCTTATATCAATCTGTGAAAACGAGACAGATCACTTAGTTGGAAATAAAACCTACCGAAAGAAGCAGAGGAATTTGGTTAAGATTTTACTACACAAAGAGAAATCCGTTAATCATCATATCCTAGTCAAGTATGTTTAATGTTTGTTTGTACCACTGAAGACAAGACTGTGGCGTTTAATTCTGTTAAGCTGCGGGAGAAAGCAAAGAGATTTTTGGAGAACGAATTCAAGTTCAGGGAGAAGAAACGGAAACTTTGCGGTTAGCCGATGACATTGTAAATTCTATCACAAATAGCAAAGGACCTCGAAGAACAATTGAACGAAACGTTAAGTGTCTTGAAAGTGTAAGATGAACATTAAAACAGCAGAAAAAGAGTAATGGAATGTAGTCCAAGAAAATCAGGTGATGCTAAAGGAATTGGGTAAGTAACTAGAGAATAAAAGTAGTAATTGTTTTTATTTTGATTGGTATTGTCGTAGTCCGCAACGGCCATCTACTAGTATGCAAGTTTACAAAAGCAAACAAACATTAAAGACAATGACAAAAGGCACATGGAAGAGCAGTTTGAAATAGCATATTGAGTTTACAAATGCTTTTATCTTTTACAAAAATAAGTTCATAACTCTCTTATCGTCGTCATTAGAAAAGAAACTTCTTTGAACACTGCAAAGTGTTTGGTTGCCATTGCGCCTCGGTTGCTCAGTGGTAGAGTGCCAGACTACAAATACAAAGGTCGCGGGTTCGATCCCCGCCACGTCCTAGGACTTTTATCTGTCAATTTCCACTTTTTCACCTCTGACAGTATTGCTCATGTGAAAAATAACGAGTAGCACCGTGGTTCCGAACCCACTTTAAACTGTAGGTCCCCCTATAACTGGTTGGGTAAGTCAGTTCGAAGGTCGGAGGAAGGCAACGGCATAGCACCTCGAAACAGGACCATGCCTAGTAAAGCACTGTGGTGTACAAACCAATCTTCGGATTGTTGACTGCTTTACCTTAAATGGACATAACTAGTAGTACCTCCTCGCAACATGCTTTAGTAGCTTGGATGTGAAATCCGATCTCTTTATGAGTAACAAAAATGTGATTCGTGGCTTCTACTTCGCCTATTTTCTTCCCCATCACTGATAAAAACTATCCGAGCGTATGCTCCGTCTCTAATGACCACGACATCGATGTACCGTTAAATCCTAATCTTCTTTCCTTTTTTCTTTCATATGAAGCTTTCCCGAGCGACGTGCCACATATTACTGTAAATTATTCTTCATTTATTAAACAGCCATGATTTCCACGTTTGTAGCCATTCTCAAGTGCACAGTGCACTCGTAATGTCTGGTACGTCATAAAAAATAAAAAATAAAACTTGTCATCGTGTAAATAAAATACATTTCGTCTTATGAAACCTGTTGTCGAGCTTAGGATGTGTATTTTTTAAGTGTTCTCCTATACATAGCTCGACAGTAGGATTTATTAAGATCAGATTATGACATGTTTCCCGTTGGCAGGTCTTTTAGGCATGTCATACATTTTAACACTTCATTGTGCGCTTTAGAATGGCTACAGAAGCCGAAATCATAATTGTGTGATAAATGAAGAGTAATATAAAATAGCAGACATTTCATTCGAGAAGGGAAAAAAATTGTGAAGTTCGTGACTTTTCGGTGACAGAAATGTTCGTGTCTATGAGAGGGAAACATGATAGTCGGTGAGTGGAAGTGTTAGTGTTACAGCAACTTATATTTTAATTCCACAACTCGTTTCGGAGGTTTGAACCTCCATCATTGGGTGGGTCTTTAATTTTTGTGTGCTAGTCTAACGTGTGTGTTGCGTTATGATATTATTATAACTTCTGGCACTGTCTTCTTCAAAATGTGCCTCTGTACAGGCCTTTCACTGAAGAATGTAAATAAATAAATAAAATTATTAAAATAAAAAGTAGCTAGCTCCAGTGATAAAAGGTATCTTTCTCTGTCATACAATGCCGGAATACTGACCTAGTGAATAACATGTATTATATCTTTCGGGCGACCGTAACTTTTTAACCGTACTTGGCAGCAACGCAGTCATCAGCGGATGAGCACACCGCCTACCGACATTGCTCTTTCCAACGCTTTCAACGTTTTCTGAGGTTCAGCCGCCAATTTCTTCGGCGATTGCCATTTGGGAAAGTTGCAAAATAATAGCGAGCAGCGATGGCGTATCGAACAGAATGACTGGCGTAGCGAATGGCAAAGTGCAAAGCTTTCTGCACTGAAGGCGCCCCCTTCAGAATTGCAAGGAAACCAACATTTGTCTTCACACATAGCATTTTATGGTGCTTCATGGTCAAGTGCTCAAACTGGTCCTTAAATTGGGGGCATGGAAGACTGCTGTACTAGTACGAAAAAATCTACTTAATCTGTACTTGAGCAAATTACTACACTTAAGATATATGCTATGCAAGATTCCGCGTCGCTGAACTTCGTTCGTGGCATCATCCGCACACATTACACGCATCAGTTGCATAAAGAATGAAGACTTTGAAAAATTGTTGCACCTTTTTATGGAACAGTTATGAAAGCATCTAGGATTAGAGAGGACGAGGAAGAAAATTAAAGTTACGAAAAACTGTTGAGAAACACTGGAATTCACCGAAATGGCGGCGAAGACAACAAGCAACACCTGTCATTGGCCATTGGAAAAAAAAAAAAAAAAAAAAAAAAAAAAAAAAAAAAAAAAAAAAAAAAAAAAAAAAAAAAACACACAGTGGAACACAGTGAATCGAAGAAATAGATTTGGGAATATGTGAATCTTCATACTCTGATATCACATTGTAGTGTATCGCAGATGTTGTACTGTACCACCTATTAGTGTTTCTCCCGTTCCATTCGCCTATGTAACACAGGATGAAATGCATTTTTAAAAATCTCCATGTGTACTTAAATATCTCCATGCGGTGTAAACTTGTACCCACACTCGCAACGAGGTACGTTGTAATATTTTACGGTTATTCCTCATTTCAATCACGTTCCCGATACCTTGTATGCGGGATTTCAAGCGATCTACCTTCAAGCATCGGCAACTCAGTTTATTTAGCATGTTAAGTGCAGTTAAATGGATCGAATACATCTGTGATCAGTTGTGGTGCCCTTCACCCCCCCCCCCCCCACACACACACACAACCACACGCAACCTATCTCCTTTGCAACCGCCGGCCGCGGTGGCCGAGGTGACTGAGGCGCTCCAGTCACGGTCAGCACGGCCACTACGGTCGGGGGTTCGAATCCCCCCTCGGGCATGGATATTTCTGCCGTCTTTAGTCTTAGGTAGTTCATAAGTAGTTTGTAAGCTTAGGGACTGATGACCCCGTAGTTAAGTCCCATAAGTTGTACAAACATTTGAACATTTGATCCTTTGCAACCTGATTGCACTCCCACAATATTCCACCCATGAATTGAAATCTGCCTCCTGCTCTATCGACGATTAAAGCTTCTGACATCGTTCCACTTCACGCCTTCACAAAGCGTTAAACCGATGTATTTTAAAGATTTGACCGTTAACAATTTTGATTTTTTAGAACATTGGTCATTAAGATTTTTTTCATTATGTGAACATTAATGCAATTAGCTGATTGTTGCATCTATTCGAAAATTTCTTAAGATCTGCAAATATTTGTGCAGCTCATTTGAGACCATAGATAATCGAATCTTCTGTGAAATTTACTATTATTGTTTGCACGGTCATTCATATCCAACAGAGTCAGAAAGGATCCCAATGCTTCACCCTGAGTCAAACCTGTAGCTTGTAGGGTACATAATTTTGACTTAACAAGTGTTTTTCTTTATTAAGAAACTTAATAATTTATTAGTTAACATTTGAGATATGTAATCAAATATTAATTTGTTTTGATTTGTTTATTCTTTTATCTTGGTTGAGGTACTCCACATGGTTTTCCTTGGCAAAATTACTAGAAAAAGAGTCTCGTCAAAAGGAATACCTCCACCAAGAAGCTGCAAGAAGTCTGGGGTCACTAGGAGCGTTGATGTTGTTGTGTATGTTACAGTAAAAAAGAAATGACTGTATTGTATCCTAGAAAAACACTGTTTCTTTAGTAGAAGCTGAATTGCACACAGAAAGAAGACTAACCGTAGAGAGACGGGAGTTCTAGACTAAACGCAATAAGGTGAACGGAAAACAACGGGAATCCTCACAAGCTACTTCATCTCCCAATGTCTCTCCGTACAAGATTACGTGCGTTGCCCTCCCAGTCCAGTCAAGATATTAGCCTAATGTTTGCCTTCATCAGTGGTTTAGAGACCACGTTTCGCATGATTATTGTTTCGGAATACTTATTCGACAATGAGGAGGTCATTCTGAAAAATGTAAAATGTTAATCAAATTGTATAGTGTGTACCAACGATGCTGAAAGGCGGAGGAGAGGTGTCGAGTGGTAGGAATGGGGAATTGTATGAACCAAGCCCTAGGTGTTGATGCTATAACGCTGGTCATAAGATTTGTACAAATCGGGCTCAGCAGGTGAGCCGGCGAATGCTGCGATTAGGTCGGCAGCCGTGCTGTACCGGTGACCGGGTTGTGTGCGTGGCCGGCAGTGTGTCAAGGCTGCCCCAATGGGTCCCCGTGTTTTCGTGCCGAGGCGTTCACGACGGTTGCTCCACCGCCTCAAGCCTACAACTTAGGCGGACGCGGAGCTGGACAAATTTCACGTTCCAAGGCATTCTCAAGTGTCAAACATGATCAAACACGGCAGACTTTGGTTTGGTGTAGAGGTAATTGGTGCTGAAGCTCAAAGGTCGCTGCATTCCCCATAAGCAGTAGAGACGGAATGCTGATTACTTTGTTTGATGCTGAACCAGAGTTTGCTGATTACTTTGTTTGATGCTGAACCAGACTTTTATGTTTTTGTAGCACAATTTTCGTGCTGTGATATAGGTTGCTTCGAAGTAACAGCATACTGATGATCTGAATCATCTAAAAGGTAATTCGACCCAATCGTAGATTGTAAGAAATAATGTCAGTACTCAGTGAAGTTACTGTCCTCACAGATGAATTAGCTAGAGATGTCTCACACCATGCAGCAATGATCGTAACCCATTTACTCAGTAAATTTAAATTACTTCAATTGTCAACCAAGGTATCATTTGCGATAACAGTAAACAACCCTGAAGGTTGGAGAAACATAAGGTGGAGCGGAGGGCGAAATGGAGAGGGGTTGGATGCAGTAGACATTGATTGGGGTGGAGGAGAAGATGGACAAAGAGGGGATGGACAAAGAACAGATAGAAAGATGGAGTTCGGTCTTTGTATCCAATGCCCATAAAAGTCCAAATGTTTGTATAGCTTATGGGACTTAACTACGGGGTCATCAGTCCCTAAACTTACAAACTATTTATCAACTACTTAATCCTAAGGACGGCACAAATATCCATGCCCGAGGGGGGATTCGAACCCCCGACCGTAGTGGCCGTGCAGACCGTGACTGGAGCGCCTCAGTCCCCTCGGCCGCCGCGGCCGGCCCCATACACACCTAAAAACTTGTAAACATTGCTGGGTTTGCTAGTATGGTATACAGTGATCAGCCAGAAAATGATGGCCCGTATCGACATAAACCCGTGCAGGCGATGGCAGCGATGATGGCTGGTCAGACACTGGAACGGTGCGTGTAGCATCAGTGAGCGCTGCCGTGTGCAGAATGGGGACGGCGCGCAATTTAACTGTTTTACCCTGGGCAGACTGTGATGGTCCGGAGCCTGGGCACGACAATTTCACGAACTGCACGACTTGTCGAGCGTTGCGGTACCTGTTTGCAGCGAGTGACAAAGCCAAGGTCATCGGGGAACTGGACGGCCTTCTTCATTATAGGTGGGATGCCCCAAAAATTTGTTACCAGCTCGCCGCCACTACCCTCCCAACACCAATATAAGTGGATTTGCCACTGCCCCCCCCCTATTTACCGATAGGCATAAATCACTAAAATAATTCAGACACCGTACTTTTTGGTCAAATTTAGGTTACGGTAGTAACACTAAAAGTGGGCCTTTGCGATCGTCGTTTGACAGCCCGAAATTTAAATCAAAATAACGGCTTAACTATTCGTCTGACACGAAAATTGAATAATCGAATTTGTAGAGGAGAAAATGCTCTACAACTTTGCTCTCTTATGCTTTTTTTTCTCAAATCTCCTAGCGTCTCAAAGATATTTGCAAAAATAACGCGGATTTTGGGGTGTATGTCTGTCTGTCTGTCGGTAACGTGTTCACTGTTTCTAAGACGAACCGTTCGACCGATCAGCACCAAGTTTTACAGACATGATTTTAGGCTGCCAGAGACCAGAACCTCCCTTTTTCAATTTTTTCGGACAAAAAATACGGTAGTAATACAAAAAAAGCCGTTTGTAATATAATTGCAATTGCAAACGAACCGTTCATCTGACACGAAAATTGAATAACCTAATTGGTAGAGGAGAAAATTCTCTACATCTTAGCTCCCTTATGTCTTTTTCATATCTGGTATCGTTTGAGACATATTTGCAAAAATAACGGAGATTTGACACCCTCCATTGAATTAACGAGAATCAGCCGTTTCGGAGATGTGACATTCCTCGCCGAGAACTGACTCTGTCATACACCATCTTGCGTTGCGTATTTGATGATTTTCTTATTGTAACTTACACGTTGTCATTTCAAAGCAATGGCGCCCTGAAGAATTAACAAAAACACATCGTTCTTCGTACGATAAATGATAATCGAGTGCCCACAAATGGCATATTACCACGAGTTGACAACGGCCATCAATAGTATGAGATTAAAGGACTCATCTTTTGATTGATAGCTGTAGCGTAGTGGGCAAGGCGTCGGACTACGACGGTAAAGGTCGGTGGTTCGGAACCCGCCGGTACCTAATTTTTTTTCCTAAAAAGGTTTCAGACACTCTTATTAATTAAACTTTTATTATTTAAATTATTATTTTGGTCCAAAATGTTTGCAAAAACTTATAAAACTAAAAGAATTATAGTGGGCCGAAAAAGACGTCAGTGCGATTTTCTTTTCTTTATATTCATTATTTCGGGGGTTGGGACAGGCCAACTGCCGCGCCCCTGCCCCTCTCTCTTTATACGCCGCTGACGTCATGAGCCTGCCAAGCCGTGGCGCTGCGAGCCGCAGCCGCAGAGCTGGCTGGTATGGGTAGGCAAACCGAGAGAAGAGAAGAGGATGCGCCGGGCAGAGGCAAAGGCACAGCCAGAGGCCGGCATTCCTCGGGCCAAGGCCGCCGCTGGCGCTGAGGCTGGCGTGGCGTGGCGCACATAACGGCGAGGCGCCTGCCGCACGCCGCCAGCGCGCATGCGCACCAACACGCCGCTTCTCACACCCACCTGCTTCTGTCGCAGCCTGTCAGCCTCACTGTCGACTTCCTCCTGACTTTACACACCGTGATCAATTTAGAGATTCATTGTGTATGAATAAGTAAGAGGACGCAATATAGACTGTCTCCAAAGGCTTTATATTCGAAGTGCTCACTGCGCATGCGCAACAAATCGTTTCATCCCTTCCTTCACTTTTAGGCCTGCTGTACACTTTCGCGGATGGTCCGCGCTCTGCTCTCCTCGCGCTGTTGCCGGTCCCAGGTGGGGGGGGGGGGGGGGCGCCGTCACACGAGGAAGTACTTGTACTATTGAACTACCAGCATAGTGTACCTCTGACCACAAAGAGTTCCATAACACAAAAATATAGGCATAATAAAAGAGAAATTTTCGATTTGTTGAAATTACGTACCTAATTCCTTGTGTAACATCAATCAAGAAACCATTCGTTACATAAATGTACAAGACGCAATAGTTAATTCTAAGAAATAATGAAAAGCTACTTCTTTAAAAAAATGTCTATAAAGTGGGAGCTTTCTTAATCAGCAAAATTCGCTTCCCAGTCTTGTCTAAGTTCGAAACACTCGTTATGCAAAATACGCATTTCTGTCGGAAACCATGTAAAAATGTCTTCCATTCCGAAAAATACTCATTAAAAGCAGCGTCCAACAATTTACAAGAAAGCTGTATCAGCAGAAAGAAGATTACATCGTTGCATACGAGGTGACGAACATAATTTTGTTAGAGTTCGTGTTTACGGGGTTTCGGGGGAGGGGGGGGGGGGAGTTGCCATAATATTTATAACTGGAAGAGGGTCGCTTATTGGAAAAGCAACGCGAGGCTACTAGATCCATCTCCTGATGTTTACATAAAAAACTAATTACATCCATTCATAAACTGACACGACCAATAATTTTCGAAGTCATAGTTAACCGTCATTCACACGCAAAAACAACAACTGATACATAACCATTAAATCTGTGACCCACATAAAGAGTCAATATGTCGCACATAATGCCGGCCGCGGTGGCCGAGGGGACTGAGGTGCTTCAGTCACGGTCTGCACGGCCACTGCGGTCGGGGGTTCGAATCCCCCCTCGGACATGGATATTTGTGCCGTTCTTAGTTGTAGGTAGTTCATAAGTAGTTTGTAAGTTTAGGGACTGATGAACCCATAGTTAAGTCCCTTAAGCTTAACAAACATAGTTTTTTTAATTTTTTTTTTTTTTTTTTTTTTTTTTTTTTTTTTTTTTTTTTTTTTTTTTTGCACGTAAACAATTAGAAAGCTCTGCGTTTTCCTTGCTTTGCTCTGACTACAGTATGTGTCAGATTATTGAATTTGTGTCCTGCTTGTGTTACACAATTTACAGATGTTATCAGCTTAAAAGTTGTCGTTATTGTGTGTGGATGTAATTGATGACGGATTAGTTTTAGCTGATATTTTTAGTGGACGTATTTTAAATGACTGTTCTGAACCTAATTTTTATTTCTTCTGTTCCAGGTGAGTACCCAGTGTTGAATGCTTCTCCACCATGCAAGTCCTACCTGGTGAGTTGTATTTTGTGTTCTCGTTCCCCGACTATTTCCAAAGCCCTACATCTCGAAACAGTGCAGAAAACTGTACCAGGGTTTTGAATATACAAGTGATTTGCAGATAAATGTGAATTTTTAAAAGAGACTTTCATATGAGTTACCGAGTTTTTTATTTATATATTAACATTTACATTCTGCACTGAGGATATCCCATTTTGTGAAGCCGCGGCCGACTGGCCAAGCGCATTGACGCGCTATGCTACGATGCGCGAGGCCGCTCCCCGTCGAGGCTTCGAATCCCCCCTCGGGCATGGATGTTTGTGCCGTCTTTAGTATAAGGTATCTCATAAGTAGTTTGTAAGTTTAGGGACTGATGACCCCGCAGTTAAGTCCCTTAAGCTTGACAAACATTTGACATTTTGTGAATGGAAAATGGGAATGGTGGTAAGTCTATATTTGCAGTAGGTAGTTTGTAGATGGAGATGGAGGTTATAAAGATGCTAGGGAGAGAGGTAAATAGTTCTAAAGTTATGGGTAATTGAGAATTGCTATTCCCGGTTTCTAGGGATTGTCAAGAGGCTAACATTGTGATAACGTACTCATGTTCGCAAATTAATCTTTTACTCATATATGAGCTGGAGAAAAAGTAACGACAACTATTATTTTTCTCGGAGGTGACATTGACAGAGAAGCTTACCGTTACACACTTTCAATAGAATCACTCCGAATCCTTATGACCTTTTGCCGAATGTCTGGAAGGTGTCGAATACCACCTGTACGTCTATTTCTGATGACGTCACGTATTGCCCGCCCTATGGCGTAGGTTAGTGTTTTTCGACCTGTGGGTCGCGACCCCCTTTAACAAGTCATTCGTAATTGGAAAACTGTTTTTCTTATGAAGCGTTTCGGGTAGCCCTCTCAATACAAAATTCCTCTTTCAACATCAAATGAAATTTCATCACCCTCTAGCGGGATACATTCATAGGTACATAATCCAATCAATCAAACTTGGCTCGTGAATCGTAGTCGACCAACCGAATCGTACAACACGGTGACTACCGTACGACTGAACTCTAGCCTAGCTTTCACTCGACTCTCTACTAGCCTTCTGTCCACTGCCCGCCTCAGCGGTCAAAGATGCTGCTGTAGCGCAGATGCTACATCGCAGTTACAAAGATATTGTGGTGTGCAGCGGTTACAAACATCAACTGAGATTAGTGAAGCATATAATAAATGAATTTTACATACAAAATCAAGCCATAAGGCAAATACATGTGCAGAGTCACAAAAATATCACAGAAAAATCCATAAATAATGATCTTCAGCCTATAGCTGCCTACTTTCAAACTTATCGCTCACTACGATGGTAGAGCCCCTGCCCATTACGTCCTCTCGTTCGCAGGCAAACTGTATTACCACAAGGGATAGAGAGTATATCTGTGGGTCGCAGGTGTAGGACACTATATCCATTTTTCTCCAAAATAAGATTATTGGCACAATCATATCAGTTTCTTTTCCTCTATTCAGAGGTACACCAAACTGTCCTACATCGAATATTGGCGGAGTTCGGTGCAATGAAATAATGCCAAGTCTACATTTCCTTGTACGTATACAACACCATTTGAACATACTGCTGTGTACTTCCTACACTGCAGTATTAGTTTAAATAAAAGGAAAATTTGGGCCTTAAATTTTACCTTGTATAATGCATCAGAGCCGCGGTGGAGTAGCCGAGCGGTCTAAAGCGTCTCGCTGCGGAGCGCGCGGTTGTTCGCCGTGGAGGTTCGGGTCCTCCCTGGGGCATGGGTGTGTATTTGTCCTTAGGTTAGTTTACTTAGGTTTAAGTAATTTGTAAGCTGCGGACTGATGACCACGCAGTTTGGTCCGATAGATTTACAAACATTTGAACATTTTTATGAATGCATCAGATTCCTCAGTTCACTGTGTGACATGATATGAGTCAGACGCAGAGCGAGGCGGAAACGAAACTGCATTAACAATTTTGAAGAGAGCAGATAGTGTCATACCAGACAATGACGCGGAAGAAATCACGCTTTGGACAGACTTACATGGACAAAATAAGAATATGAATATTATAATGTTTTTTTCTGGTTACTGCATAAATATCTACAAATTAAAACCATAACTCAGAAGTTTCTACTAAAAGGCCATATGGAGGCTGACAGTGTTCATGCGCCGATAGAGATGAAACGGAAGTAATACAATAACATGAGCGTTTTAACACTCTGGGACTGGCAACAATTGGTAAGACACACTTCCAAGAACTACATTGTTCATAATATGGAACTTCAACATTTCAAATCTTTTAATTCACTGTAAGCCGCAAAAGACTCTGAAAGGTGTCCCCGTGCTCAGAGGAAAACTGATATGGAGAAACGGCCGTTTTTGTTATGAAAGTGTGTGCAATTACAAGTGAAACAGGAAATCATGGGAATTTTCTATTTCAAAACATACATGGACTTACATTTCCATTATATCTGAACCAACTTTCAGATGTCCCAAGACCTATTTCACTGCAGAAATATTATTTAATGCTACTGTTACAATATATCCCTTCAGTTTGTCGTGCATTTTATAAGAACCAGAACATAGGCTTAATGTAATATAAACATAACAGAATATCCAGAAGAAGTCATAGATGTGGTTTAGGACCAAATGTGACATTTATGTTGTGTACAGCAAGTTGTTCCACAATGTGAGTAATGTTCTGTTCATATAATATATTCTTACAGTGAAATTAATGTGACTGAGTAATATTATTCGTTAAATGCCAAGACCTGTATGCCACACAATGTAACTTGTTTATGAGAGACATACAACACCATGTCCATTAAATATCTGCATAACTGGTACAAATTGGGTAAAAAGGCTATTACATGAGAAGCAACATGATGCATAATGTTCAAAGTGTAAGCTGACCAAATTTCGTTACGGTGATGCTATTAATAGGCAAGATATTTAAGGGAGGACACAATAAAATACCTTCAAACTGCTCTCCTGTAAAATGTAATAAACGTGATATAGTATCCTACACCTCCCACCCACAGATATGTACATCCGCACAGAAATTGTCAATTGCCTGTTTGGAGAGTGGGCATATATAAAATAACTGTACCTATGCTAGTTCTCGGTATTATTTTGTACAAATCCTGCACTTATTCAGCGCGTCCGTTTCTTTCCTCGAAATCGCTTCCAGGTCAGGTTTTCTTTTTGCCCCAGATTTGATACAATCTGCCCTCTCCATCATCGCGGAATCAGTCTGTTGGCATCTCGAGTATTAGCGGTGCAACAGTGTCTTACTGAGAGTGGGAGCAACTTTTTTGGCGGCTGTGCGTAAGACATTCTGCCAGTGGCCGTCCAATAAGAATGGAAATGAGTGTGCGGTCCGGGCGATACGTCATGCTCGACGGTGGCCAACCCGTGAGCAGGAGCAGGTTCCCCCACGTCCGCCTGCCCCACTGGCGCACCAGCCGTGTTGACTACGCAGCTAATTTACCGAGTCTCCTCCTAACAACTCCCTCCTGCAGCTCCAGGATCCTCTCTTATTCGCACCACCGGTTTTTCTTTGTCTTCCTCGTTGACAGGTTCATTCTCCCTTCTCCAGATTCACTACTTTTCTTCTATCCATTTCTTATCCCCCCTAGACAATATCGCGTTATACTACTTGCCAGTCAATGATGTAAGGGCCGTGCTTTTGAGGGATCATGCTGCACGGTGCCACTGCACCTAAGTTCAGCGTGGCTAGCGTGTAGACTGAAGTTCGACTGGTAATATAATATTGTAAAAGAAAAAAAATCATTTGTTTTTAAACCTAAGCCTAAGGGATCAAACTGCTTAGGTCTTCGGTACCTAGACTTAGAAGCTACTTAAACTAAATTACTCTAAGTACAACATACACACCCATTCCGAAGGCGGACTCAAACCTCCGACGGGGGCGACTGCGCAATCCGTGACACGGCGCGTAATACCGCGGGCCAGTTTAAATGTAACTACCGGTCGCTTTCACATCTAATATTTAGGTACAGTATGAATCGTCACTTCCTGTACGACATGACAGATGTTGATAGGCTGAACTGCAATCAAACAGAACCCTTACTTCAACATTACTAGAATACAAGTACTCTAGTAAAAAATGTATTACTAGTATGAGATTTATTCAGTATCTGCAGGAAAAATCAACCAACATGTTGATCATTGCATTTACAGCACCACCCCCTCTCTCAAGTGACTTAATGGTATTATCCTACAATAATGAACGTTTCAGATATTCCCAATCTTGATCTCAATTGTTTCCATTATCAGATTGGGTGAATAGAACCGCGACTCTATGGCCCGGATGTAACAGTCACTCCACTCCTTAGGTTGGAGAATCAAAAGAATAGAAAAGTTATGTTATTGTAGGGGCCATAATAATAATAATAATATGTAGTATTCTGCCTAGTCACCGGTGCCATCGTACGGAGGATTTCTGATGCCAATGTTCCCTGTCTTCTGCTCCTTTCTTCAGTCTGCTGTATCTTCGTATTTCAGGCTATCCAGCCGCTGAATTTTTCTTCTTCCTTGTCTGCACTACTCTTGATCTTCCCTTTTCATAATGGAGTATATGAGCCATTTGTGTCTACGTATGTGTCCGATCCAGTTGACCTTTCACGGAAGAATTGTACTCGGATTGCTTTTCTTCCCTTCTACTCCACTCAGTACACCGTCATTTGTCACCCGACCTGTCAGTTTAATCTTATCTGTATTCCTCCCGCACCACATTTCAGGGCTTTCTAAGTATTTCTTTTGCTTTTTTTTTTCTTTTTCTTTGTAATGGTCCAGTCTCTACCCCAAACCGTGCAATGCCCCATATATAGCACATTACCAGTTTTTTCCTTAATGCCAAGCTGAACTTTCTGGTCAGCAGAGTCCTTTTCTTGTTGAAAGCAGATTTAGTCACGGCGATTTCTGCTCAAATTTAATATGCACTGTGAGCATTCTTTGTCGGAAAGGTTCTCGAGTACTCGAACTGCTGCCCACTAAGCCAACTGAAACGATGCTTAAGCTTTATTTCCTTGATATCTTAAGAAGTTGCATCTACAGAGACGTGCACTTGGTAGTAATTGACTGTGCCGTGTCTTGAAACCTTTTCTTACACCAGCATATACTATAGATTACGCTTCACAAGTAAAAAACGGCGTATATTAACAAGTATTTGTTCCAAACAATTATTGTTGGAAGTTTACTCCCCGTTTCGACTAATATTTTGAAGGTAACATTTTTTTAAAATAACCATTGTAAGTTTACATACGTCATATATGCAGTCGAATATAATCGTAATACCCTCCAGAATGGGACCATGGAATGCTTCAGTTCAAAGGTAATCACCACATTGCCGATGACGCAGCCACTGTTCCTCCTCCTCGCACGACTATACCAAACGTCCTGGCATCTCTTTCTTGCCGAAGACGTGAAACTCTCACCGTCAATATTGGGGTTGGACGGAGGATGCTGCACTGTTTCCCAAACCAATCGCTGGAGCGTAGCCTTAGTCCAGTTGGTAGTGTGGGGTCGGGCGTTGTCGTACAACAGGATGATCACATCCGGCAGCATTACTGGCCGTTTGACTCATCTGCGAAGTAGCCTGCGTGGTGCTGAGCACTGATAGTGAGTACATGCTCGAGGAAAAGCCATAATGATCATTCGGGAATGTGTGTGATCAGCTTTGGAATTCTTTGATTGGGGACATGTGTGATGTTGATACTGTTGACTTTGTCGTTTGCCATAGGACTCGAAATGGTGGCACATGTTTTTCTCCCCTGCGAAGATACGGAAATGAGACACTGCACAATAACACCCGACTCCGTCCTACCCATCAAACGAAGGGTTCACATTAGCGATTAGTTTGGGAAACACTGTAATCCCGTCTGTACCGCCCGAATCTCTGACCGTCTGGCGATATGAAGAAACACACACATGGACGTCGGTTTTACTCAAAATGTTCAAATGTTTGTAAAGACTATGGGACTTAACTACGGGGTCATCAGTCCCTAAACTTACAAATTACTTATGAACTACATACGATCTAGGACGGCACAAATATCCATGCCCGAGGGGGGATTCGAGCCCGCCGGCCCCGGCGGCCGAGGAGACTGAGGCGCTTCAGTCACGGTCTGCACGGCCACTACGGTCGGGGGTTCAAATTCCCCCTCGGGCATGGATATTTGTGCCGCCTTTAGTATAAGGTAGTTCATAAGTAGTTTGTAAGTTTAGGGACTGATGACCCCGTAGTTAAGTCCCACAAGTTTAACAAATATTTGAACATTTGATTGATTCGAACCCCCGACCGTAGTGGCCGTGTAGACCGTGACTGAAGCGCATCAGTATCCTCGGCCACCGCGGCCGGCAGGTTTTACTCGAACAAGGAGGTTTAAGAATAAGTATGGTTGTGCATCCGTCAGCGGCCGACCGCCTTCTGCTGATAGCGGATTGGCCATTTTGGTTCCCAGTGGAATAAAGGTCTAAATGTGGGCAGTGATGACTTCTGAATGGTAGCACCCACGGATTCGTTATAATTGATATTCATTTGCAAAATACTAGCATACTTGCGATTGCTAAACCTGAATGCGAATTGGATATACATTATAAACTCTTCCCCTCGTTGTTTCCACTGGCCAAATATTTCGTAAGTTGACAAGGTGACATACCATCATTCTACACGAGATGGCTGTACGGCGTGCCGTGTTCTTCCTCCGAATTAGCGAAAGGTTGTAAATGTGCCTCGTGTCACACGCATACGCCACTCTTCTCCCGGCAACTTTCCAAGCACATTCCTAGTCGTTACGCTAGCCACCTCTTGCTGCTCGTGCAGAGCCACTTGCCAACTTGGCCAGAGACCGCTCTGCCTTCACTCGCACGCTAGTGTCCACAGCGAATCTGTCAATTGAACCTAGCGGAAATCACGAACTATCTAACGTGAATGAAAATGTGTAGCCTATGTCTGCCTCAATGACCTTACAGAAGCGTGTAAAATTTAGGAGTAATTTGATCAATAATTTTTGGAAACGTTCAGTAACAACCTTAAACAACTTTTTACATAGATATGACGTGAATGAAAGAGGGGAGAGATAGGTAAAATTAGACAGTGTTTATGTGGGGCAGCGAAAGTTGATGTCAGATAGTGACACCGGAAAGCGGAGTCCGGTGTGAACACATTTCCGGCGGGAGCGCCAGGCTGTGACGTAGCAGCGGTCAGTGGCAGTGGCAGTGCTGGTGCAGGTGACCCACGGCGCCTGCGTTGCGGGCACGCGGGGCAAGGTCGGCCTGCTGGCGGTGGGTGTACCAGCGAGGAGAGGAGGGGAGGGGAGAACCGTTGGCCGTGTGTGGGTCACCGGGAGAGCGGACGCCCAGCCGACGCGGCTCCAGCCGCATCCAGCTGGCGAACCTAAGCTGACAGCTATAGTCGAGCCGCCGAAAGAACGACTCTGACAGCTAGCGGCTGTGTTACCAATGCTGCTACGCGGCTGTGCGTTGTTACGCCGTGCCAGTCGCCGGCATACGAATATCAAGTCCGAATATTTTGCAACCGTTGCTATGTACTACTAATGTGTGAACGAACGGTAACAACCACGAAGTGATGAAAAACACTCTTTTTGCAGTTAAAAAGAAAGGTTTTAAAATATATGTCGAGTTAAAGTAAAGCTTCATATGTTCCAGTATTCCATTAAACATAATGTATAATTTAGTCTTCAGCCAAAGGGCGCTAGTTGAAGAATTTTCTTTATATATTTCATCTTCTATAGCCATTTTCCACAAACTCCGTGTTATTACTCGGACACTGTATTGTGGCTGTCTGCCAAGAGGGTAAACAAATAAGAACAACCGCTTTACAAGTAGTAAAATCGCCTCTTCCAGTGAAATTATTTGTCTTCTTACATACAAACAAGAGCGGTTTTTTTTTTTTTTTTTTTTTTTTTTGCCTCATTTGTTTACGGTCGCTGTCGACTATCATAGTATAGTGACCGATAATATCATCAGATCAGTTTCGACAGCCAGTCTATTGGTCACAGAAGTGACTTTCTTACAGTTAGAGGAAGAAGCCATCTCACACACGTCTGAAATTAACGACACGTAACACGGCACGAACAAAACCGGTAACGATGAACACACGACAGATGCTTTGCAGCGACTGAAGCATGCCACCCCGTGCGACCTTGAGTGACAGGGTGGCAACGCGGCACCGTTACCCTGGCAACGTTTACGAATTCCAGAGCTCAGGTTGGTGCCTTAGTGTCCCCCCCACCCTCTGCGGCCCACGTGCGAGAACTGTCAGGGTCGTTCTTTCGGCGACCCGACTATAGGAACCAGCAGCGCACTGGAGACGTTGTTTGAAACGTGAAGCTGTTCATTCTGCACACGAGCAACACAAAGGTCAAGACGCAGCACGACTACTTTGCGTGTATCCTGTGGCGGTACTGGCCAGTAAAGGACAGAATTGAGCTCGGGTTACGAAAAGACTGATCATACAGGGTGGGCTGTGGGGAGTGTTGGGGGTGTTAGTAAGGCGGCGTAGGTGCATGTCAACAGAAACAAGCCCTTAAATTAAAATATCTTTGGGCGTTGGAGAAACTGCAGTAATTCCAGTGCGATAAAGTTGTTAGTCGCAGACACGCAGGAGGACCGCACAAATGTACCATAATTTGATCAACGTACTAATTCCGAAATGGGGGACATAGCAATAGGTATTTTCGGTGTAGAGAAGCAACTGAGAGAGCTAAATACGAAAAAGTCTGCTAGTCCGGATGGAATACCAGTGCGGTTTTACAAAGACTATTCTGCGGCATTGGCCCCCTACTTAGCTTGTATTTATCGCAAATCTTTAATTCAGCGCAAAGTTCCTAGTATTTGGAAAAAAGCGCAGGTGACTCCCGTTTATAAGAAAGGAAAGAGAACTGACCCACATAATTACAAGCCAATATCGTTGACATCAGTTTCCTGTAGAATTTTGGAGCATATTCTCAGTTCGAATATACTAAATTTCCTTGAAACGGAAAAGCTTCTTTCCATGAATCAGCACGGGTTTAGGAAACATCGTTCATGTGAAACTCAGCTTGCCCTTTTCTCATATGACTTCTTGCGAGCCATGGACGAAGGACAACAGGCGGATTGTGTTTTTCTCGACTTCAAAAAGGCGTTCGACTCGGTGCCACACTGCAGACTGCTAACGAAGATACGAGCTTATGGAATAGGTTCACAGATTTGTGACTGGCTGGAATACTTCCTAAGTAATAGAACGCAGTACGTTGTTCTCGACGGCGAGTGTTCATCAGAGGCGAGTGTATCGTCAGGCGTACCCTAGGGGAGTGTGATAGGACCGCTATTATTTTCTATCTATATAAATGATGTGATGGACAGAGTAAGTTGTAATTTGCGGCTGTTTGCTGATGATGCTGTGGTGTATGGGAGGGTGTCGTCTGTAACTGACTGTAATAGCTTACAGGATGACTTAGACAAAATTTCTAGTTGGTGCGAAGAATGGCAGCTAGCTCTCAATGTAGAAAAATGTAAGGTAATGCCCATGAGTAGAAAAAACAATCCTATAACGTTCGAATACAGCATTAGTAGTGAGCTTCTTGATGCTGCGTCGTTCAAATATCTAGGCGTAACATTGGAGAGCGATATGAAATGGAATGAAAATGTAAGGACAGTTGTGAGTAAGGCGGGCAGCCGACTTCGGTTTATTGGGAGAATTTTGGGAAGATGTACTTCACCTGTAAAGGAGACCGCGTTTAACCCCTTTTGCGACCACGTCTTGAGTATTGCTCAAGTGTTTGGGACCCGCAGCAGATCAGTTTAAAGGAAGACATAGAGGCGGTTCAGAGGCGAGCAGCTAGATTTGTTACCGGTAGGTTCGACCAATGCGCGAGTGTCACGGAAATGCTCCGGCAACTCAATTGGGGATCGCTGGAAGACAGACGACGTTCTTTTCGTGAAGTTCTGTTAAGTAAATTTAGAGGGTGGGAATTTGAAGCTGAGTGTAGTACGATCTTGCTGCCACCTACTTACATTTCGCGTAAAGATCACAAGATAAGAGAAATTAGGGCTCGTACGGAGGCATATAGGCATTCTTTTTTTTTCTCGTTCATTTTGGGAGTGGAATAGGAAAGGAAATGCCTAGTAGTGGTACAGTGTACCCTCCGCCACGCACCTTACGGTGAATTGCGGAGTATGTATGTAGATGTAAGTGATATTTCAAAGTACTCTTTGGTCGACGATATGTCGGCAGGTAAACAAGCGACGTCACAACTGTCAGTCTGCAGCGATAATTCTTAAGGCACTGCGGAACACGGTGCTCGGTCAGGACACTTTTGATACAGTACTGCACTGTCTGCTGTGTCGATGTACTCTGTCCTGAATCGATGCACGCTCTTTGTACATCCGTACGTACCGGCTGTTCAATGTAGTGCAACAATCAGAGTAAACCGTACCGCCATTGTTCTACGCGGTGATAAGCGTCGAATATACGCCGCTTTTCGCTATAACGATGTGTTAATAAAGCAACATTGTGCGGCGTCGGCTCCTGAACCCCCATGGAACCCATATCCCTTCGGACTGTCCACTGGGAGACGTGTGTCTAACACGTCCTGTATTGAAGTGAACCGTGATTTGTTGCCCTTCTGCCAGTATCGACGACCCGTCTTGGCTATCTACGATCATGGTCATCGAAGACGGCTAGACGGCCGGTTGTTGGTTTACTGCCGAAATCGAAATTCGCATCCGTCGGGCATCGGCCACAAGACCCCGGTCGAGCGGTGACAGCGACGTTGCGTGTCACACACATCAGTTGCAACGGCAGCTGGTACACGAGGAGGGTGGTGCGCAAACAACACGGTAATGTCGTATATTGATGTAGTGTCGCGTATTGTGAGGCGGCCAAAGATAACTACACCAATATCGATACGGCCACGGGAACGCAGCCAGTTGCACGACAAGTGGTGACGTCACAGCAAGAAGCCGCGCATTAGGAACTACATCCTGGTTGGGCGAAGCGTAGTTACATGGCGCATAGAGTGCCTATCGGGTCATCAGCGTGCTCCTATCCAGCAGGCAGTGCACCACTATTCTACGTCTACGTACTCAAAGGTGCGTGGCTGGTGTACCTTGTACAGGTTACTTGCTTTCCTGTTCAACTCCCATACAGAACGAGGAAAAAAACGAATACTTGTAAGCATCTATACGAGCCCTAATCTCTCTGATCTTTGTGGTCTCTACGTGAAATGTGGGTTGGCGGCAATGGAATCTTTGTACAATCCGCTTCAAATTTCGGTCCTTCGATAGTGTTTCTCCCATTTGAGCTCCCAAAACTTCTCAGTAATACTCGCGCATTGATCGAAGCTACCTAGCGACCATCTTCTAAATTGCTTCTATACCTTCCTTGAAACCGATCTGATGGGGTGCCAAACACTTGAGCAATACTCAAGTTGTGGTCTCATTCACAGACGAATGACCTCTTTCCATAATTCTCCCAATAAACCAAAGTCGACCATCCGCCTTCCCCACGACTGTCCTTATATGCTCGTTCTATTTTAATCTTGCTGTGCAGAGTTATGCCTAGATATTTAACTGACTGTCAAGCAGCACATTACTAATACTGTATTTGATCATTGTGGGACTGTTTATCCTTCATCCGCACTACCTTGCATTTTCCTAGATTTAGAGCTAATTACCATTCCTCATACCATCGATAAATTTGGCACAAGTGATCCTGCATCGAACTACAGTCATTCAATGACGACACCTTCCTGTACATCACAGCATCATCAGCAAATAGCCGTAGATTGTAACTCAAGTTCAAGTGTTTGTTAAGCTTATGGGACTTAACTACGGGGTCATCAGGCCCTAAACTTATAAACTACTTATAAACTACCTTATACTATGGACGGCACAAATATCCATGCCCGAGGGGGGATTCGAACCCCCGACCGTAAAATTGTAACTCACTTTGACCTTGAGGTCATTTATATAGATAAAAAAGTAATAGCGGTCTTATCACACTTTCCTGGGGCACCCCTGGTGATACCCTGGTTTGAAGAACACTCGCGGTCGAAGACAACGTACTGGGTTCTGTTAGTTAAGTAGCCTTCGAGCCACTCACATATATCAGTACCTATTCGATATGCCCGCACCTTCGTTCGCATACCGCGATGCGGCAAAGGGGTTCGCAGTGCCTCAAGAGTCGACTATTATTGGCACTTACGGCTGGTTCACACTAGGCCTGTAATTTAGTCAACTAGCAAGTGATTTAGTAACCCTACTTGACGACTAAACGGCCAATTAGGAAGCGGGTGTTCAAACGTGATTTACTCGGCAGTCAAAAGTTGTCTGCTGTGGAGCGTGCACTGCATGCTTCATGATGCGGACAGCCAAGGCTTCCCAAAACATACACGTCTTACAGAACTCTTACCTGTAGAAATTAAATTGCAGGAAGTGTTATACCTTCTTGCTACTGGGTGTAGTCTAAGGACCTTGACACAACTCTTTCTGCTCGGAAAGTCAATTATAAATACTGACCCAATGCTTCTAACTTTTTGTGTAAACTCTTTTTCTTGAAAACCCGGTATTCCCATCTTTTTTTCTCCATCTCTGTGATGGCGGCTGCTTTATTTTTGTGTAGTGGACATTTCACGTTCCACAAGCAGTCCTTCTCTATGAAAAGAGAAACAAACTCACTTCGTGTAAAGTCACTCCTATCAGCCGTGTTGAAGATCACAACAAACAAATGACTGAAAAGAGAGAGCGGGGCGAAGACGAATCGGGCAAGTAAACTTGTGGTGTTCATGCCTGCGAGTAGCGCGGTAGTCGCGAGGTGGGTGGGGGAAGCTACTTGCTTGACTAGTGCCCAACTTACTTAATCGGGCCGACTTGGCCGTTTTACTTACCAGCTGCACTAAACGACGTCGTTAACACACGTTTAGATACTAAATCACTCGACACTTAACTAAATTATTGGCCTAGTGTGAACAAGCCTTTACAAATCCTCGCGGACATCGATGAACTATCAGTTATTCACCCATTCCACAACTTTAGCTGTATCAGTCTGATTGTAGTTCTACAAAGCTCAGGGTTGAGTATTCATTTATTTGTAAAAAAAAATTAGAAGTGTTACTCATGTTGTGAGATCCTTCTGTTAATTGCGTCGCATTGCCGTATAACATCCTGACAACAGTTCCTAAGTCAGTGTACATTCGACAATCAGTCGGGCATAAACGGACTCGGTTGTGAGCAAGCCCGTACCACGCCTGGGCGGAGAATAGAGGCAACTGCTCCCATATTAAAGGCCGCCACGAAAACTGTCCGCGAAAACTAAATTGATATCCAGTGATGGAAGCGACCTTCAATGTAGAACATACCAACTACCTCGGCGAGTGTCAACCTATTTTACGTGGACAGTATGAAAACTGATCTATGATTTAAATGGTACGAGACACAACAAAAGGAAAACAATGAACAAAATAAAACGGTCTTTATTGCTCATTTTCTATTGACTAATTAAGTTTGTCTTTTCTAGAACTGTGTATTACACCTCCGTCAAATGACGAGAAATTGTAAACATCTATTCAGAAATATAGTGTTCGTTTATCAGAAGTGTAAGCGAAACTGCGTAAAGTTAGAACTTAATTTCCTCGCATCGATTATGAAACTTAAAAAGTAGCAGATAAAAGGTTCGTTTTGAACATGGCTGATTAACAACAACCGTAATCCAATTTTTAACAACTTTGTATACCAGCCAACCGGCTGCCTAATTTTTAGGTTCTTGACATAGGTTTCGTTATCAGTAAGGACAACTTCATCAGGAGAATAAAAATAGTTACATGGCATCAAAGCAGGATTGCTCAAGTCAATTACAATAAAAATTATCATTCTGGCCATAAAAATAAAATACAAATTACACCAGTAAGGTGTAAGGGCATGAAGGAAAAAGGAAAAAAGATAAAGGTTATTTTAACACTAAGTTAGTTTTTCACTTTCGGTTAGTGTTTGATATCCCTTGGCGTAATGTGTATGCGCATTTTGTGATTATTTTTCAGTCTCTGTTTGGAATAATTTTATGTGCCTTCGTTTCCGTATTACCTTGGACATGATTAATCTACGAAATAGCGTCAAATAGTTCACACTTTTTCCAGCTACAAGGATACAGAGTCCTTAAGACCCCTACACACGTTCCGATTTATCGTCCGACCAACCAATTGACCAACTAACCAACCACAATCGTAGAACGTTCCGACCAGCTGCACGCTACTGCAGCGCGTCCTTGATCTGTCGAACTTTTTTTGTTCAAATGTTTAAATGTTTGTAAATCTATCGCACCAAACTGCGTGGTCATCAGTCCGTAGCTTACAAACTACTT
This sequence comes from Locusta migratoria, assembly GCA_026315105.1. Lineage (NCBI taxonomy): Eukaryota > Metazoa > Arthropoda > Insecta > Orthoptera > Acrididae > Locusta > Locusta migratoria. Next base: position 812,253,032 of record CM048745.1, read on the forward strand.
AAACCTAGGTAAACTAACCTAAGGACAACACACACACACACACACACCCATGCCTCAGGGAAGACTCGAACCTCCATGGCGAGCAACCGCGTGTTCCGCAGCGAGACGCTTTAGACCGCTCGGCTACTCCACCGCGGCGAACTGTTTTTGTTTTCGCGTGTTCGCTGTGCATAACAGCAGGCAGCAGGACGTTGGCCGGGTAGCGCTACACACGCTCTATGTCTGGTGCAGTGGTGCGGAGGGGAGGGGTCGGATGTCGGACGGCCAGCCTGGACCAACCATCCGACAAGCAAAGTTGATCGGTAAGCGCCTCTACAAGTCCAATTAATCGTACCTCCGATAAATTGGTCCCGACAAATCGGAAGGTGTGTAGGGGCCTATAGGAACGTTATTTAGATCCGTTAGGGCATTGTCTACGAGCGGTTTATTAGATATTTTACATGATTTACCGAGTGCAAAGCGATGCTTTCCTGCAAATGGGCCAGTGAGCGGTCACGTTACTTTTAGTAAGCATATGGTTGAGACTTGGAGAAGTGACCAGGAAGTGCTACGGAGCTGCAGCTCGCCGGAAGCTCAGAGTGCCTACAGTATATCCTTGTGTGCGCCAGAAGGCACGCACGCGCTGGCGTTCGCCTTTGCGGCGGAGTCGGCTCTCAGGTGGTGTTAATGGAGCGGCGATAGCGGCAGCCACAGTGCGTGCCGGCCACAATACAGGCTGCCCCCGATAAGATAAGGCAAGGCTAGGCTGCGCTAGCCAACAGACTCTCCTTCCTGGCCGCCAAGAGCTCCCACACACACCGCTGGTTACTGCTGTCCCCACTAAATTTACGCTCTCTCTTAATCACTAGCCGCTCCTAGCCTGGCAAAGCTCGCATGCTTCTTTTGATTCCTTCGGTCACATATGTATGCAAGACACCACGCACTGCCTTCTACAGTGATGAAGTCTACCTAGAAGAGCATAAAATTATTGCTGAGGACGACACTATTAGTCGGTATAATCAACTACATTCGAAGAGTACAAAACGATGTAGTACAAAGGAGTTCTACAAGATTCTAAAATTACTTTCTAGTCGACACTACACTTGCTGGAGCTGCTTCCCTCCAATCCGAGCGCTCAACGTAAGGCCCGTTCCCCAAAGTGCCACAAGAAGTGGTCAATTCATTTCCAGTTTCTTGCTTGGCTCAAGTCTTGATTTCTTTCCATCCCGATTTATATGTCTGCCTTTCTATTTCGCATTTCATCGCTTACATTAATTACAGCCGGCCGCGGTGGCCGCGGGGACTGAGGCGCTTCAGTCACGGTCTGCACGGCCACTACGGTCGGGGGTTCGAATCCCCCCACGGGCATGGATATTTGTGCCGCCCCAGTTCGTAAGTAGTTCATAAGTAGTTTGTAAGTTTAGGGACTGATGACCCCGTAGTTAAGTCCCATAAAAAAAAGAAAAAGGAAAAAGTTATGGAATCCGAGCTAGGAGAAGATCAGTTTGGATTTAGAACAAATGTAGGAACACGGGAGGCAATACTCACATTACGAATTATCTTACAAGATAGACGAAGGAAAGGTAAACCTATGTTTTTAGCGTTTGTTTGATTTGGAAAAAGCTTTTGACAATGACGACTGGTATACACTCTTTCAAATTCTGTACGTAGTAGGTGTAAAATATAGGGAGCGATGAGTCATATTCAACTTATACAAAAACCAGACAGCGGTTATTAGAGTCGAACAGCATGGAAGAGACGCAAAGGTTGGGAAGGGAGTAGGACAGGGTTGTGGCCTTTTTCCAATGTAGTTCAATCTGTACATTGAACAAGCAGTGAAGAAATGCAAGGAGAAATTTGGAGAGGGAATTAAAGTTCAGGGAGAAGAAATGAAAACTCTGCGGTTTGCTGTTGACATAGTAATTCTGTCAGAGATCGCAAAGTATTTGGAAGAGCAATTGAATGGAATGGACAGTGTATTGAAAAGAGGGTATATGATGAACAACATCAATAGTAAAACAAGGATAATGGAATTTAGCGTCAGAAAATGAGGCGACGCTGAAGGAATTAGATTAGGTCATGAAACAATAAAAGTAGTTGATGAGGTTTGTTATTTGGATAGCAAGATAACTTCTGATGGCCGAAGTAAAGAAGATATAAACTGCAGAATGGCGTTTCTGAATAAGCGAAATTTGTTGATATCCAATATTCAAATGTTCAAATGTTTGTGAAGCTTATGGGACTTAACTACGGGGTCATCAGTCCCTAAACGTACAAACTACTTATTGACTACATTATACGAAAGACAGCACACACATCCATGGCCGAGGGGGATTCGAACCCCCGACGGGCAACGGCCTCGCGCATCGCAGCATAGCGCCTCAATGCGCCCGGCCGCTCCGACGCGGCACATCCAATATTAGTTTCAATGTTAGGAAGTCCTTTCTGGAAGCATTTTTCTGTAGTGTAACATTGCATGGAAGTGAAACGTCGACGATAATGAGTTCAGACAAAAAGATTATTGAAGCTTTTGAAATGTGGTGCTACAGACGAATGACGAAGATTAGATCGGTAGATCACGTAACTAATGAGGAGATGCTTAACCGTAATGGAGAGAAAAGAAGTTTCTGGCGTATACTGACTAAGAGAAGGGTATATTGGTGGGACACATTCTGAGACATCAAGGAATCGTCAACTTAGCATTAGAGGGAAGTGTGTGGGATAAAAATCGTAGAGGGAGACCGAGATACGAATTAGTAAGCAGAATCGAAAGGACGTAGGTTGCCGAACTTATTCTCAAATGAAGAGACTTGCACAGGACAGGATAGCATGGAGAGATGCATCAAACCAGTCTCAAGACCAGATCAACAACTTTAAGGGCTAGTCAGATGCCCTTCCTGTCGTATTCCGAGCGCCTGTGTAGTACTGAAGTGGTACACTCACAATATGAAAACAGTCTGGAGCACAATATTTAAACCGAGAGATGAACTAGTGTGGGTCATCTTCGGATTTACTCCAACATGGAGATGAGGAGGCGCTGTGAAAATCTGCAGGGGCTGCCACTGCTACTTGCAGGTTTCCACAGCGCCTCCTCATCTCCACGTTGGAGTAGATTTGAAGATGATCCTCACTAGGTCATCAATCAATGTAAATCTTGCGCACCAGACTTTTTCTGACACTCAGAGCACTGTTAGCCATACAATGTTTACGAAGATGTAGACTAGTACAGATGAACAATGGTAAGTCCAGGTTGGAACGTCAATAATTTGACGATGCACGATTGCTGCGCCGCAGCCAGATTTGGTGGTTTGTTGTGTCACTGTATGTGTGTCTTTATTCTGATGAAGGCGGTGGTAGAAGATTAAAAGTTTTGTGTCTGCTTTGGCTATCTGGCGTGCCTCCTGAGACTCAGTGACCGCCTGTAAAATGGTGCAGGTTGTGTGGTTGGAGATGGCGGGTGGGAGAGACTGTGTGGGCTGCGGTGCAGTGGTATTGCGGGAAACCTAATTAGTTTTTGCCGGGCAGCGGCCGCGTGTGGCAATACCGTTAGCGGCGGGGGTCCGCGCCCAGCGCAGCCGCAGCCGGGGGCCAGGCCGCTCACGGCACACACCCGCCGGCGCCGCACTCATTCCAAAACACTACCTATACAGTCTTCATTTGTGCTCCTATGATGCCCTTAGTCACTTCACAAGTACATCTACATAACTGAACAGAGGACCAACAGGTGCCGAACGGCCGCCGTGCCAGCCTTCTCCCAAAGGTGTCAATTGGATGCGGCATAAGATAGAGACGTGGTCAGCGCCCCACACTAGCGACCGTTGTCGGTTTTCATCACCGCAGCCGCTTCCCAACTGAGTAGCTCCTCAATCGGCCTCACAAGGGCTGAGTGCACCGCGCTTGCCAACAGCGCTCGGCGGACTCGCACGGTGACACATCCAAGCCCTACCAACTTCGGTGATCCAGCGGGAACCGGTGTTTCCCCAGCGGCACGACCGTTGCTTTCTCTATCTAGACACACTAGTGGCCATTAAAATTGCTGCACCAAGAGAGATTGGGCGGTAGTTGTTAACATCTGATGTATCCCCTTTTTTATGCAATGGTTTGACAATGGCATGTTTCAGAAGCTGGACACATTTGCAATAAATATTTTATGCGATGAAGATTGTTTATAAAACATCGTAGACCTCTAGAATGTTTACTTCCACCATTGTCGAACCGTCCAGACCATTCGTATTTTATGACTTTGCTGTCGATGTTACTCCTAGGTATAGGACACCCAACATACGCAGTTTTCTTTAATGACTCACTTGACGGTCTCTTTGCCGTGCGCCTGTTAGCTCTGTTACCACCGGGAGTTCGCATGCGTTCCTTACTTGCCAGCCAGCTCTTCGTTAAAATGCCAGCTATTTTCTCGACCTCTCCACTGCGGCTAAGCCCCGAAGTCCGTATTAACTTGGACCTTCATTGTCTTCCAAAGGACTCCACACCTAGTATCGCTTACCGGAGAGAATTTCTCGCACTGCGGTTCAAATTTGATGACAATTTGTTCATCTACACTGATGGCTCAAAGACAGACCAAGGTGTTGGATGTGCCTTTGTACATGGCAATGCCTCGTTTAAATATCGTCTCCTTGAGTGAAGTTCCATTTTTACAGCTGAGCTGTATGCCTTATATCAACCAACCCAATACGTCCGGCGAAACTCGCTCAATAAGACTGTAATTTGCTCGGACTCTCTGAGTGCTCGGTTGAGCCTTCGCACGCTATATCCTGTCCATCCCCTGGTACAATGCATCCGCAATTGCCTTACCTCTCTCTCAGCGAGCGGAACTACTGTGACCTTTCTGTGGGTCCCTGGCCACATGGGAGTGTTGGAGAATGAGTCTGCGGATACGGCTATACGGCTGCCGAGGAGGCAGTTCTCCTCCCTCGGCTGTCTACCTTTTCTACTAGCTCTGATGACTTTCGCGCTGGCGTCTCCGGGCGTATCTTCTCCCGTTGGTTTTTACATTGGTTATCCCTGTCAGGGAACAAATTGCGGGCCATTAAACCTATGCCTGATCTTTGGTCAACGTCATCTCGACCCTGTCGCCGAGAGGAGATTGTCCTGGCCCGGCTTCGTATTGGCCACTGCCGTTGTTTACTTCGTGGTGATCCTGCTCCCTTATGTGAGCATCTGATGAACCTTTTACTGTGTACCACCTTTTAGTGCAACGTCCGTTTTTTAATCGTCTCCGTCATGATCTATGTTTACCATTTGAAATGCCTGATATTTTAGCTGATGATCCGCATTCTGCTGAAAGAGTTTTACTTGTTATACATCTTGCAAATATGGCGAAAGCCATTTAAGTGCTAACCCCGGTTCGATTTTACTGTGGACAGTATTGGGCGCTAATGACCTCAGCAGTTGTGCGCCCTAAAACCACAATAAAAAAAACTCCTAGGTAATTATCATGTCGTATCTGAGCCTGTTGCCAACACCAGTTTCAGCACCGTACCGACTTCCCGTTTACTGGTGAGGTACAGCGCCACGCACTGAAATCGTGACGGCAGGAGGTGCCATAACACGGTGCTGGAGGAGCAGCAGTCGTGTCGTGAAGCGAAGGACAGCGAAAGTGGGCGGCGTTTATTACGGGGGCCCCACCGCATGCCGGCCTTTCTCCTCCCACCTGAAACATGGACCGCATCCTTTCTCCGACACCTCGCGCTGCTAAGATCAACCGAGCGTCACAGTCATTACAGTTCACTGACCTGCTTCCTAAAACCTCAGACTAGGGCAACACAAACACGTTTGCCAACATCCTTCAATCACTATACTCCATTCACCGAAACGAGAGACGTACTGTACAGGTAAGGCGCGTGACACAGCGCTGCAAATGTTCAAATGTTTGTATAGCTTATGGGACTTAACTACGGGGTCATCAGTCCCTAAACTTACAAACTACTTACGAACTAGCTAATACTAAGGACGGCACAAATATCCATGCCCGAGGGGGATTCGAACCCCCGACCGTAGTGGCCGTGAAGACCGTGACTGGAGCGCCTCAGTCCCCTCGGTCATCGCAGCCGGCCAAAGCGCTGCCGTCGAGGGGTGTACAAGGCAGGGGCACTAAGTCAGTATGGCCATCTCCGTTGCAGCTCGTTAGTGCGCGTTGTACAACGGGATCTTTTCTTTTCATACCCGAATATGTCTGGGAAGATGACACCATAAAGTCCTCAAAACAAGCGTTTCTGTCCGGATTATCCACCGGAAGCAAGGGCCCATCAGGTAAATGGAGACGTCTGATTATCGCACATATTGGCAGCAAAACAGCGTTTGTTGAAGGATGTTTGTGGACTTTCGAATCCAAGAAAAGTGGAGGTTATCATGAGGATATGTGCGCCGAAACCTTCGAGAAATGGTTTCAAGATGTTCTTCCTCGGCTTCAGGAAAACGCAGGTATTGTTCTTGATAACGCGGCGTACCATTATCGTAAAAAAGAAAATGTTCTCAAAGCTAATTCCAATACGCACGAAATATGATAGTGGCTCAAATCTCAAAATACTATTTTGAACACAGCATGTTGAAAGAGAACTTTTAGATATAATTAAAAATAAGAGAACAGCACACAAAGATAGATGAAATGGGGAAGAATGCACGGAAAGGTCAACGTGGCGTAATGGAGAGCGCAACAGCCTAGTTAGCTGCAGACCCGGGTTCGGATCACGACCTTGATAGAAATTTTGACACGATCCTTCAGTCTGTTGTTGTTGTTGTTGTGGTCTTCAGTCCGCAGACTGGTTTGATGCAGCTCTCCACAATACCCTATCCTGAGCAAGCCTCTTCATCTCCACATAAGAACGGCAACCTACATCTCTCTGAATCTGCTTACTGTATCCAGCTCTTGGTCTTCCTCTGCGGGTTTTACCCCACACACTTCCCTCCAATGCTAAATTCACGATTCCTTGATGTCTAAGAATGTGTCCTACCAATCTATCCCTTCTTTTAGTCAAGGTATGCCAGAAGTTTATTTTCTCCCCAATTCTGTTCAGTACCTCCTCATTAGTTACGCGATCCACCCACCTAATCTTCAACATTCTTCTGTAGCACCATATTTCAAAAGCCTCAATCCTCTTCCTGTCTGCACTGTTTATCGTCCATGTCTCACTCCCGTACAAGGCAACTCTCCATACAAATGCCTTCAGGAAGGACTTCCTTAGGCTTAAATCAATATTCGATGTTAACAAATTTCTCTTTTTCAAGAACGCTTTTCTACCCATTGCCATTCTGCATTTTATATCCTTTGTACTGCGACCATCATTTGTTATTTTACTGCCCAAGTAACAAAACTCATCTACCTCCTTTATTGCTTCGTTTCCCAATCTAATTCCTTCAGCATCACCTGATTTTCTTACACTGCACTCCATTACCCTAGTTTTGCTCTTGTTAATGTTCATCTTATCTGCACCTTTCAGCACACTGTCCATTCCGTCTACATGCTAGTTATTTTATTCAAAATTGGAGCTATGACGTGGCTGGTTCCAGCACGAGAGAAAAGTTTTGATACTGCCCTGCGATAATAAAGACCCCGCGCTTTCGTGGGGTGAAGGAAGGCGAGGAATGGTAGCGGGTGTAGGCACGCCTGCCCTCGCTGGCACGGGTCTACTCGGAGCAGGCCCAGTAACCCACAGCTCCACTCCACTCGGCTCGGCCCCAAGTGTCTCGCCGGCTCCCTGTTCTCTGGCCGCCGCCTTCCGTCACGCTTTCGTCACGCGACGCGCCTCCTAAGCTGCTGCTACTGTGGCCATGTTGACCTTCACACGGCCTCAGAAAAACGTCCACTCCGAGGGCCTGCGCCTATTAAAGGCCCACTCACACAGTGGGAGCGAGCCGGGCCGCGGCGGGGAGGCCGAGCGCATTGAGGCGCTACGCTCCGATGCGCGAGGCCGTTCCCCGTCAGGGGTTCGAGTACTCACCTCGGACATGGATGTTTGTGCTGTCTTTAGTATAAGTTTATAAGTAGTTTGTAATTTCAGGGAGGACTCGAACCTCCAGTACGGCGCCACGGTGGAGTAGCCGAGCGGTCTACAGCACCTCGCTGCGGAGCGCGCGGTTGCTCGCCGTGGAGGTTCGAGTCCTCCCTGGGGCATGGGTGTGTGTGTTTGTCCGTAGGTTAGTTTACCTAGGTTCAAGTAGTTTGTAAGCTACGGACTGATGACCACGCAGTTTGGTCCGATAGATTTACAAACATTTAAAAAAAAAAAAATTTTCCAGTACGGCGAGATGTGGCGCGCTCCACAGCTAGGCGCCTTGGAACGCTCTGCCAGTCCACCGCGGCCGAATATATCCGACAGTTATCTACGGACAGCGGTGAAATAAATTTGTGTTGGTCCATCTCTTTTGATGCTGTCGCGTCGTTCAAACATCTAGGCGTAACATTGCAGAGCGATATGAAATGGAACGAACATGTACGGACAGTTGTGAGTAAGGCGGACAGCCGACTTCGGTTTATTGGGAGAATTTTGGGAAGATGTACTGCATCTGTAAAGGAGACCGAGTATAAAACGCTTGTACGGCCGCGTCTTGAGTATTGCTTAAGTGTTTGGGACCCGCAGCAGATCAGTTTAAAGGAAGACATAGAAGCAGTTCAGAGGCGAGTAGCTACGTTTGTTACTGGTAGGTTCGACCAATGCGCGAGTGTCACGGAAATTCTCCGGCAACTCAAATGGAAAGCCGACGTTGTTTTCGTGTATTTCTGTCGAGGAAATTTAGAGGGCCAGAATTTGAAGCTGAGTGTAGTGCGATCTTGCTGCCGCCTACTTACATTTCGCGTAGTGATCACAAAGGCAAGATAAGAGAAATTAGGGCTCGGTCGGAGGCATATAGGCATTTTTTTCCTCGTTCTATTTGGGAGTGGAATAGGAAAGGAAATGCCTAGTAGTGGTACAGTGTACTCTCCGCCACGCACATTACGGTGTATTGCAGAGTATGTATGTATGTATGTATGTAGATATGTAGACGTAGGCGCCTTGAAACGCTCGACTACTCCAACGCGGCCCAATATCTCTGACAGTTACCTACGGACAGCGGTGAATAAAATGGTGTTGGTCCAGCTCTATCTCAGAGGCGGTTGATAGTGACCACGAGCACTTCTCTGTGATGTTGAATATTAGCTGATTCGTAGAATTAAAATTTGTACCAGGACAGAGATTCGAAACCTGGACTTCCTACTCACTAGCCACAAGTGCTTACCCACTGCGCCATCCGCAAACACAACTGCATGAAATACGCAAGTACGTCTTCCTCCCCAGTACGTATTTGGATATTCCGTACTGATGTGTATGTCTACGAGCCAGGGTGACGCAGTGGTGTTAGGCGCTTTTGGCTAGGTACAGGGTTTGAACGTAGGCGTATATTCACGATGATTTAATAGGGTCGAGACTAGGTCTGAAGGAAGACGCAATTATTGGAGCGTGTCGGCGAGTTTTTGGCGTGAATGGACAACGGCCGGCGTCGGCCCCCGTCCAGTCGTCTGGTCCCGGAAGCGGGCGCGCCGCCGCCGTGACTGGCAGCCCAGCGCACCACTGGCGCCAAAAAACTGGCGCGGCCTCTGCCGCCGCGTCCCGACCCGCCGTCGCGTGCGACAGTTACCGCATAACCGCGGCTGCCGCCTCACTGTGCGGTCTTACTCCCGTAGCAAGCAATGTTGCGTAATCTGACACCATGGTCGTTTCAAGTCAATATGCATTACAATCAAGGATGTCAGAGACGTCTAGTTCTGTTTCGTGTGTATTAAATTGAATGATGTGATTCAAAATTTGTCGCCAGGCTGGAGACTGAACCCGGTCTTGGGCTTGCCGGCATATAGGACGCACCGGCGTATAAGTAGAGCTACGTGAAATTCGTATATGCTATAAATGCTACATAAGTGCTATAAATGCTAATAATAATAATAATAATAATTTCGTGTGGCTCATTGGCCTGGTGCAAGTCTTTCAATTGGACGCCACTTCGGCGACTTGCGTGTCCCTAGCCTACCCCTATTATCCAACCGGGGAAAGGAGACCTACAGCTTAACGTGGAATCCGAACCACGTGTCGTTTCTGGCGACTCCTCACATCGTTGAGAGGTGAAGGATAAGTTAAAGTGTAGACTGAAAAATCCGAGGTCCGACCGGGTTTTGAACCCGCGATCCTTCGGTATCTAGTCGAGCACTTTACCCCAAGACCACCGGTAAAAGTCAATGACATTTATTAAAATTAGTTATTTTAGCAGAATTTATTGCTCAATTGATAAAACATCTTCATATACAGGCAACTGAATGTTACTGATTATAATATATCTACATTTATATGTGAAATCACCAGATAAAGTCACCAAAAGACCGAAAATTAAGATTGGTAATGAGTACTTGTTGTGTAACTACAATGTTATGTTAAACTTTGCAAGACACATTTGTGCACTACCGAGCTACCATAGAGTACATGAGATACCTTTTTGTGATATTTAATATCAGTGAAAGGCCAAAGGTATTTAATTTGTACCTGGAGGTTTAAGAAAAGAAGGGAAGATAAGAAAAAAAAAAAAAATAAACACCAATCTTTACTAGAAAACTTCGAACAGCATAATATCTTGCTTTGTTGCCTGTGAATGATGTTTTATAGTGTAGAACTTTTAAATTTCATCCTAATCAATGTTTTCTTTCTCCTTTATTTGCTTCATTACCTAAATAGATAAAAATTCAAAAACTTTGCACTAAACACAGAACTATTTGTTAGAAAAATGGCAAATATATACCAATTACTTAAATTTTGGAATGGCAGCTGTTTTTCCTATTCTCATTTTATGAAGCTGAACTGCATTATGTAAGCTGCTTTCAGCTGCACCTCGAGGTACCTACTTACAATAGTGGCCTAAACAAATTTGTATTGACAATGATAACGGTCACTGAAGCCTATACTTACATTGACTGAAGTGCGTTATAAATGGTCACGCATGAACAGAGTTTTAGTCGTGACGCAAATAAGGTTCATGTCTGAAATTCCTTGGTGTCACTTTTGCAATGTGAAACAACTGGGAGGACGAAAATGTAGAAAACACATTTAAAATGCCAGTTACTGATATGTCAAAGAATTAAAAAATTGTAGCTCATTTAAATTTTTAAACACATTTAAAACTATAAACGCTAAATAAATGCTAAATCTGAATTTCAAAATGCTAAATTTTCAAAGTTTATTTGCTAATTTTACGTAGCTCTACGTATAAGACGCACCCCACTTTTAAGAATTTGTTAAGGAAACTGATAAATCTCACATTAATACATCTATTGCAATATAATCATAATACATTTGTTCATATACATCAAATAACTAAGGCAGTGCCTTCAAGTAATGTTCATAAACTTGACGCAGTCAAGTTTCTTGACAGTTTGCGCTTATTCAAACATATTTCGCCTATCGCTGTTTACAGTGCACGCCGACTATGTTGCGATGGTTGACGTAAAGGCTTACGACGTTGCCACCCAGGTGGCACTGCTTACGATTGCTCCCACCACACACTGAGACACCGCGCCGAGTAGCAGTTCGCGCAACGAATAGCGGGTTTTCATGTTTAAAATGACGCGTTTCGAGAATTTATTATGAAGCATAAATATGTTTGTGATGTTCCATACACTGTGAGAATGATGGATGGTTTGTGTCTTATATCTGGGGTGGTTTTGATGAAAAAAATGGAAAATGGGGGGGAGGGGGGACATAAGAACAGCTACACAGCTGAAAAACCTAAATTTGTAATTTTTATGGGATCATCGCCATATCTTATTAGATTAGTATTTCGTGTGCTGCCATACTATTTATTCGATTCTGATAAAATTTCGCACGCTTGAATTTCAAAACAACAAAAACCAATGTTTACGTAAGATTTCGTTCGATATTTGGCGGACGATAGCTTTCTCTAGACTTAACACTGTTTGATTGATGTTCATGAATTTGGCAGGTATTTTAATGTTTCATATACAGGGGAGGGAGGGATGAATAGAGGGGACAGGAGGACGAGATCGGGGGAGAGCAGGGAATGAAAGAGGTAAGGGGATGGCTGGGTGGAGGGGAGGATGAGGACAAGGCAGAGAGGAGGGAGGGCTACTTGGCGTAACTGAATACTGGAATAAATGAACACCTGAGGAATTCGGGGGGGTTCAGGTAGCTAATACAGGACATAGAGAGTGGGGAAGTGATGGGCAGACAGATTAAGGGAAGGAGTGTAGGATGCATGAATATTCAGTAATTGCAAAAGAACTGCCGCGGATATATATACACGTCTGTTACTTCCGAACATATGTAATTAATGCGACGATGATCAAAAAGATCGTTACATTTCACTACGGACATACACGAGACTCGGTCCCTTTACGGGAACCGGCAGAACATGGCCAGGAGTAAACAAGACTAGTTGGCTAGGAACAGTACGACCGCCGCGGTGGATTAGCCGTGCGCACTGCGGCGTCGTGCTTCGGTGCGCGCGACAACGCCGTCGGGGGTTCAAGTCCACCCTCGGGCATGGGTGTGCGTGTTGTCCTTAGGTTAGTTTAAGTAGTTTGTAAGCTACGGACTAATAACGAAGCAGTTGAGTCCGGGAAGAGTACGATTGTAGTGTAATGTGGAAGCGGGCAATTTGTGCATGGCTGTGAGAGTGCCACGGCAGTTCCTACCGCTGTGTTATTCACCGTGACAGTTGCGTTAGTCGACGGAGTATCTGCCCGTTCCACCCTCGGTGTGGGCACTAATTTTACCGCGCCGCAGAATTTAACTCAACGCCCATAGAAAACAAAACGTCTCTGATGTATTATTTTGAATTGACACGACTTACATGCGACGTCCTCACAATGAAAGTTACAACCTAACATCTTAAACTTTGTCGTATCGTCGCTACTTCTTCCTACTGTTTTGCACGTGTTATTGTGTGACAATCGATAGGCCAAGGGTAGAGGTGGTTTCATTGGATTGTGGCCGCGGCCGAGGTGACTCCGCGCACTGCCGCGGAACAGAGGCACGGCCGAAGGAGTTTCACTTGTACGGCCGTGTCTTAAATACTGCCGAGGTAGCCGAGACAGTAAGAGTGTTGCTCGCGATTGACAAGGTTTCGGACTCGTGTTGTGGAGTGCCGATTCGGCGAAACAGTGCAGTGTGACTAGAGGTTTGAAATGCAACAGGAGTAACCCTTCCATCTGAGGATCGTACGGCAGTGAGAGGAGAAGACCGCCTGCAGCGTGCAGTCAGCAGCCAGCACCGTGGGAAGATGCTCCCGTTGGCGGAGTGGGCGCCGCTTCTGCAAGTGGAGCGGAAGCCGAGCTGATGCACCGCTGAGCGCTCCCGACAAGTACGTCACACCTGCAGCTGCGTCGCATACTCCACGATCCTAAGGCTATCTTCTTATAGCTGTAGAATGCAGGGTTAACCGATTAGGTATTTTCTACATCATTAGTGTTTTTGGTAAGGAAGGACTTCTTTATTTTATTTGGCGTCATTGTTTTGTGGGAATTTTGTTTATTTCTTGTTGGGTTCATTTTCTTTTATTTTCATTCATGTTGTCTTGTTGGCGTTATTTACTTTTGCGTGACCGTCGTTTCTACTGCCCCGTCCTCTCAGGTGGTGTGATGGTGTTTCATTTGAAGCGTCGACTATTCTTCAGGTCGGCGTCTTAAAAGAACATGATCTTCAGCGGCATGTTTTCTGTCGGTATGTTGTGGTCTTCGTCTCTCAACACTTGACACTGTTTCTTCCGCTTTGTCCTGACAGTCTCCACATTGGCGCCAGAAATCTCGGCTCGATAGATTAAACTATCGATTAATCTATAGTGCAAAAACTATCGTCCATATCGGTAGTATGTTTTCATTATCGACAGTCCTATCGTTTATAACACAATTCTATTTTAATTAGAACGTGGAAAATTGTCGGATCCTATTAGCCTGCTCCCGTAGTGTGTGTACAGAGGGAAAGAAAAATGTATATAGGTATTTAATCAACATTTAAGGTGGTCAATACTGCTTACATACTATGTTGTTAACGGATGGGTCGCTAGGGGGAAGGAGAAGTGAGAGAGGGAATTCTCTTGATTGGCTTGCAACTGTCGGCTCTAAACGGTTGACCATCTGGAGTTCCCACTTGGTGCACTTTCATATCTCACCGCGCCCTATATGTAACATGAATTGGAACGAATTCGGCGATGACGACTAGGCGTCCTCTCCTTGTGAAGTCACGGAACAGCAGACACATTAAAGCACGGTGCGACTCGTTCAGTGACGGTACCAGCGAATCTCTGTTTCTAACAAGACTGGAATTATGTTCACTGTATGGCTTGAAGCATGAAAGCGAGAAACAGATTTTTGAAATTAAGATTAAATTTTTATTATTTTTTAATTATTTTTCGAAAGTCGCAAACCGCTCTCATAAGCACCATTGCTTAGATGAGTGCTTCCCAAACATTCCCTCATGTCGACACCTTTTTATAGCTTACAGTTTTGCGCGACACCCTTTCACTGATATAAATACATATGGTAGAATTTAGATGGTTCTAGCGGGGGGGAGGGGAGGACGGAAATTAAGTATCGCTTAAATGTAGTTTGTAAACGAAAATGAAATCCTCGTACGCATTGACATGTTTAATGTTGATCCTGACTGCAGCAATTACGTACACTCATCGCAAGAAAAGGGAACATTAGGAACTACGGATATGTACAACAGAGTAACACCGCAGACAAGAATGCCTAACTCACACAGTAATACTTGCTTCTTCTACATGCGACCCAACTTGCGAAACACGAAAACTGAATCTCGGAAACCGTTTTTCGCTGTCGTTAGATACGATTTTGACGGATTGATTGAAAACGGCATCTGGAAATTAGCTGCACGGATTTCTGATTTAGACAGCACAGTGGCTGTTCCCTTTCAGTTCAATATTATCACATTTTCAGAAATAAAGAGGATGTATTTATGATAAGTGATGAATTATTATTTAAGTTCTATTGTTAGGTTCTTGCATCACCACGACCTCAGAAGTCCCGACATATTCGGAAAAAATGGATAAATATTTGTGACAAATAAGAATGTGAATGTCATTTCTGGTCCCAGAATCAGTTACATACAACAAACTGAGAGAAAACAATATTAACGCATACCAGGGTTACAATCAACGATCACTGCATTTAAAATACTACTCTCCGTCAATCACCCGGCCATGGGGACTGATTTTACAATCTGTGACAGCTTTCACAGCTACTATGTCGTTGATTGACATTTAATTGTAAGAAACGCTATCGAGGCTGACGGGTCTTTGATAACATCCATTAAAAAACGCTCAGGTGCAGCTTTTTGAGAAGGAAAGCAGACTACAGTGAAGGTTCGTTCAAGCAGCTGCCAGTTCCAGCAAACTGCTCGCGGGAAGAGCTGTTATTATCAGCAGCAGCTATGCGCATGCGCAGTTTGCTAGAATCTGGCAACTGGCAGCTGCTTGAACGAAACTTGTCTACTGCTGCTGAAGCAGAGCTGCCGCCTAGCGGCTGAGCACGCAGTTAATATGCACCGAACATTACTTTAATACGTGATCTGTGCTGCACTAAATGAAGAGAAGGATGATTAGCTGCAGGTGAGTCTTCAGGGTAGTATGTGGAGAAGGATATTTTGTGTTATTTTATGACAAGATTTTTGTTTAGAGTCTGTTAGTCTCGCGACACCCTTGATACTACTACGCGACACCCAGTTTGGAAAACTCTGGCTTAGATGTTGCAAAATCAGGTTTTTCAGGCGTATAAGTGTCTGTGACATAATATGTCTTGCACTGTATATCGTCTAATAATTTTGTTGGTGGCCGCGGGGACTGAGGCGCTCCAGTCACGGTCTGCACGGCCACTGCGGTCGGGGGTTCGAATCCCCCCTCGGGCATGGATGTTTGAGTCGTCCTTAGTCTTAGCTAGTTCATAAGTAGTTTGTAAGCTTAGGGACTGATAACCCCGTAGTTAAGTCCCGTAAGTTCTACAAACATTTGAATATTTTGAATAATTTTGTTGGTATATGGGAGACTGTAGGCAAACCCCCCAGGGGACTCAGCGTTCTTTCGTGAGTACGTGCGTATTGAGAACGTGGCCCCAAGCTAATGCAGTCTTTCTTCCTTCTCTCTTACCTGCACTGCATTTCCCCTTCCCTTCTCCTCCTTTCCTAACATCCCTCCTTCCCCTCCCAACGGGGGACTGATGACCTACTTAGTATGGTCCCACTATCCTAAACAACCCTCCAATCCCCCAAGTGTAGACAAAATTACTTTAATGATAGTTTGCCGCAATGGCTATTATTGCTAGGATTAAATAGTCCTTTTCTTGCTATTGCCTCCCTCCATTCAGAAAGTAGCCTGTAAATGGAAACCCCGGTGTACGACCTGCGCACGCGCTAACAGAAAAATGTTGAACCGAATGCAGCATTGCTCTCACGTACGCGGACTGTACGTGAATATAGCCAGCACTTTTCACTTGCCAGCCGATATAGCACGGCGGAGAAGGGAAGCTACTGGCGCCTCTTCGACGCTGCTTTCTGCGCAACACCGGGACATAGGAGAGGCACGTCTTTGCCATTAGCGATCAATTACGGACAGCTAATAACGTGCGACATTAGAAGCGAAGGCGGGAAACGTTATGTGAGACTCGTCGGGCCGGTTCTGTGATTAAAGCGCGACGCTATTGCCTGGCCGGTAACCGATCTGCGTAGCTGATTCCGTTATCACGGTTCTCGAGCTCAGATTCTCTGCAAAAGGTTGTCGGGTAATTGAATTTTCTCCAGCTGACGCAGAATGTCCTTTGCCTACACTGGTCTGCAATTTTCCCCGTCGTTAATTCCATTGCGAAAACGGGAAAATTTGTGGGAACTTCAAAGTGAGGCAAATCCCGCAAGTACTGGCTGTATAGTTTCATAACAATTGGTTCCTGATTGTGTATGCTTAGTCGGCGTATTAACTGGCAAAAATCATGTCGGGTATTCAGCCGGATGAAATTGTAATCTGGTCGCCATCGTTAAGTGAGAAAAGCTATGCCGTCCTTGCCGTAACTGATTGAAACTATGAACGACAGAACCTTTAGTTTCAGCAAAGTTGCGAAAGCGCATGCGCGAAGCAAAATGCGTTCGCTCGTAGCTGCTGCCGCCTGGCGCAAGAGAAGTTTAGCGTCTCCATTGTAGCGGTCGTCCAAGAGTGACAACCTTTGGCGATATATAGTTTATCGACAGCTTTCGCCACTGGAGGCGCTACAACCTCACCAGGGGCGGCAGTTACATGCAAACAACAGATCTACATTAAGTAGACTCGCGAAATCGTTGGTTTAGGTAAGCTTGAGGCTGCCATCTTGTTGTTGTTGTTGTGGTCTTCAGTCCGCAAACTGGTTTGATGCAGCCCTCCACGCTACCCTGTCCTGTGCAAGCCTCTTAATCTGAGAATACGTTCGGCAACCTACATCCTTTTGAATCTGCTTACTGTATTCATCCCTCGGTCTCCTCTATGATTTTCACCCCACAAAATTCCTTCTAATGCTAAGTTGACGATTCCTTGGTCTCAGAATGTCCACCAAGAATCCCGTATCTTAGAATATGCCAGAAACTCCTTTTCTCCCCAATTCTGTTGACCACCTCCTCATTAGTTACGTGATCTACCCATCTGATCTTCATCATTCGTCTGTAGCACCACAGTTCAAAAGCTTCTGTCATCTTGATGTCTGAATTCCTTATCGTCCACGTTTCACTGCCATACAATGCTACACTCCAGAGAAATGCTTTCAGAAAGGACTTTCTAACATTTAAACTAACATTGGATGTCAACAAATTTCGCTTCTTCAGAAACGCTTTTCTTTACATAGCCGTTCTGCAAGAGTATAAATTGCGCTGAGTCACTTTTACTTTTTCTTCAGACTGGCACGAAATTTACACAACACCCCACTCCCGTCACCAATGCAAGGAAGTATGACTGTCTACCGCGGCGATGCTTCCACGCAGGCTTCATTACAATAATTCGGATACCATACTCCTAGGGGAGGGGGGGGGGGGGGGTGGAAGGCCCCATGGCCCTTTTCTTATGTACGCAACTGTGTGTAAGTACCGCTGTCAAGATAGTCATGTCAGTGAAAAATAATAGTTCTCATTACTTTTTATCAAACCTTTTTGTACTCGATACTATCATTTGTTTGAACGAAACCACGTTAACTTTGAACTGATAAAGTAATTTGTAGAGACAGTTATTGGAAGTGTTTTAAATAAGCCGCAATACAGGATGTTATTACGTATATGAGAAGCAATACAAATGTAAATATGCGCATACTAGTTCGCGATCGGGAACGTTCACTGTAGTTCCCGGCTTTGCCGCGAACTTGTTCGTTCTTTTAGTTCGTCCGCTCCCAGTGACGGCTGAGCGGCGTGGTCTGCGCATGCAGGTGGAGGGAGAAGATCCCCCACCTAGCTGCTTCATGCGCTTGCTGCTTGAGCCGCTAACGATATCACGCAGACCAAAAGAAACGGTTTGTGGACAATTTCTCACGTTTAAGTTTAGAGTTATCTTTATATCTTGGCATTATGGAATTTATTAGTCAGATATTGCAGAGTGCAGAATACTTCAAAACAGAAATTTTGTACCACTGAACTATGTAATCTAGCAGGCAGACGCTCACCTCGAAATGGCTCTCATCAGCAGAAGGCAAACACGTGATTTTTAATTCCGCTGCGCGCCCTCTCGCTATTGCCCGTCGGTCAACGAACTAAGAAGCGAGATACGTTTGGCATAATAGTTCGCGACCAGTAACGCATGTTTTAGTTCCCGACCGTTTGCATATATTTTAGTTCGCTACCGATCGCGCATATTTTACTTTGCGACCGATCGCGCATATTTCAGTTTGCGACCGATCGCGCATATTTTAGTTTGCGACCGATCGCGCATGTTTTAGTTCGCGACCGGTAGCTCTCCTTTTAGTTCGAAGCTCGGCCGCGAATTAGGACGCTCTTTTTAGTTCGTCCGCTCTTTTTGGCTTTTGCTACCGCAACTAAAAGAGCTCTTTGTTTTGTTATGACAGCTTTTTTATTCAATGAATCAGTGTTGCCCAAGACTGTGCTGTTACCCGTATTTTGGGCGCAATGCGATGCCTCTAACCACACGGCTAATCTTCCCTGTCAGTCTTCGGAAATGGAGCGGACAAACTAAGAGGCGAGGGATCTGCGTACTAGTTCGCGTAGTTCGCCTGTGGGAGCGCTCTTCCGAACTAGTTCGTTCGCGAACTATCCAAGACTAATATGGAAATGACACAAAAATATCCTTAGATGTAATAAAGTGTGCAAATATTAAAAGAAAGTGCATTGACACCCCATAATACAAAGAATCGAGCCTATAATTCGACGTAACTGTTTATTACGGAGCACGCTGGAACAAAATGACAAGTAGGAGTGGAACATGCGCGGCCTGAAATGCAATCAGCGATACGAAATGCAGCAGCCTGACCGGACCGGACAGATGGCGGTGACAGAGAGTGATGGCTACATTAACAGGGCGGTGTTCCGCTTCACGTGGAGAAGCGCTCTACACGCCTGCTATTTACTCAACCTACTCTTAAATTAATCGCCTACTGGAAGCCAACAAATCATGCTCTTCCCTGCGAAGTCCTTATTTATTAAATCTATTAACTGTGGCTGCAGTACTGGTTCCTACAGCGATATGATATTCTCGTCAGAGCAGAGCTTCTCCGTTTATGATACTACTACAAGAGCTATTAATCTCGCTATCATATTTACCATGTCTGTTTATTGTTTCACTTTGCCAGAGTCCTGCATTTCCTACAGACGAAGGGAATAAATTGATCGTAATTAAGATAACGTAGTTTTTTTGTCATTATGTTAAAAACTGGGCTTATGGACAACACACAACGAAGCATAAGTCATTAGAGCGTGAACCGATTGCAAACACCCACCCACTCCAGCCCCCATCACAAACAGGAATGGTAGCTGTTTACCTTGCAATACATGTGGTGGGCCGCGGTGGAGTAGCCGAGCGGTCTAAAGCGTCTCGCTGCAGAGCGCGCGGTTGCTCGCCGTGGAGGTTCGAGTCCTCCTTGGGGCATGGGTGTGTGTGTTGTCCTTAGGTTAGTTTACCTAGGTTTAAGTAGTTTGTAAGCTACGGACTGATGACGACGCAGTTTGGTCCGATAGTTTTACAGACATATCGTGTGCCTTACTTTTTATCCGTACAGTGTTAGTGTGTGCCCCCCACCCTTGTGGAAGTTGGCAGAAAATGTCAGTTGCCTGCTTGCTTGGCCGTAGACAGTAGTTGAAATTTAAAATACCAAACCTGTGTTTAGAAATTATTAATCCTTTAACGAAGTAGCTGAGGACTGATATTTGACTTGCGTCGTATCTGCTGGGTGTAAAACACGACCGTTTTGTAATTTTAGACTCTCCGCCGTTCGATAAAGTTGACTGTTTCAATCAATCTCAAGCTACCAGTTCTATTCGCGAATACCTCCTTGTAAGAAGAGAATATGAGGACAATGATTCGATAAGTTTAACATTCACAGATGTTTCCAGAATGAAACTTTCACTCTGCAGCGGAGTGTGCGCTGATATGGAACTTCCTGGCAGATTAAAATTGTGTGCCGGAACCGGGACTCGAACCTGGGACCTTTGCCTTTCGCGGGCAAGCGCACTACCGACTGTGATATCGCGACACGACTCACGATGTCGCCTCACAACTTTACTTCCGCCTGTACCTCGCCTCCTACTATCAGCGCACACTCCGCTGCAGAGTGAAAGTTTCAGTCTGGAAATATCTCTTAGGGTTTGGCTAAGCCATGTCTCCACCATATCCTTTCTTCCAGGAGTGCTAGTCTTGCATGGTTCACAGGAGAGCTTATGTGTAGTTTGGAAAGTAGGAGGCGAGGTACTGGCGGAAGTAAAGTTGTGAGGCGGCATCGTGAGTCGTGTCGGGATAGCACAGTCGGTAGTGCGCTTGCCCGCGAAAGGCAAAGGTCCCAGGTTCGAGTCCCGGTTCCGGCACACAATTTTAATCTGCCAGGGAGTTTCATTCACAGATGTGGTTACGATATACTCAGTTCCACAGACATTTTTAACCCAACTGATCTTCAGCATCGACTGATTTACTTCCATCCCATTTCATAGCCTTTGTTACACTTTTACTAATGTTCATCCCATATTCTCCTTTCAAGCACTTGCATTCCGGTCGACTGTTCTTCCACGTCTTTCCATGCTTCTGACTGAAATATGTCACCGGCGAACCTCCAAGTTTTAATTTTGTCTCTCTGATTTTTAAATCCTTCTCAAAATTTTCGTTTGATTTTCTTTACTGCTTGCTCAGTACAAAGACTGAATAATTGAATAACATCGTTGATAGGCTACTACTTTGCCTACTGTCTTCTCGGCCGGCCGCAGTGGCCGAGCGGTCTGCGGCGCACCAGCCACAGTCTACACGGCCGCTACGGTCGGTGCTTCGAATCCCCCCTCGGGCATGGATGTCTGTGTCGTCTTTAATATTAGGTAGTTCATAAGTAGTTTGTAAGTTTAGGGACTGATGACCCCGCAGTTAAGTCCCTTAAGCTTAACAAACATTTGAACTGCCTTCTCGAATCACTGCTTCCCTTTCGTGTTCTTCAAGTCTTATGTCTGCAGTGTGATTTGTGTGCAAGCTGTAGATAATCTTCACGCCCTAAGACCCATAGTTAAAAAATACGACGTCTTGAACAAGGGAGCGAAACAAAAACAGAAAAACAAGAAAGCCGGATCATGTGATGCGTAAAAAACGATCCTTCATTCCTTCCCTCTTAGACGAGAGCGCTTTAGCGAGTTGCAAAAAAATTATGTATTATTTCATACTACATGGGGCATATTTGAAACTGGTGTTTCGAAATATTTAGAAAAAATACAAATCAGATTGAAAAAGATGTTCACCTCAAAGAGGGCTCTCCATTAACATAAAGCTCCTGCACCACTCCCGGGGCGGCAATAAACTGTAATATTACCGTCTCTAATGACCACGTTGTCGACGGGACGTTAAACCCTAAGCTTCCTTCCTTCTTCCTTGAAATATTAAATCGCAAACACTATTTTTATTGCATATTTGGATTCACACCTGTCTTAAAGCGAACAAAACAAAAGAAATAAATTATTGAAATCAGTCTAGCCATTTCTGCCTTATGTAGATCTGCGTTTAAATGTTTAATGTGAAATAAATTGTAGCATCAACGAAACGCCCTAAATTGAATATAATAATTCGCGTCTCTCAGTGACCTGGTGCAAGTCTTTTGATTGGATGTCACCTCGGCGCCTAAGATGTCACTAAGAAACCTCAGTTACCCAACGGGGACAAGGGGACCTACACTTTGATGTGCAATCCAAACCAAGTATCGTTTCTAGCAGCTCATCACAGGTTTGAGAGATAAAGTCAAAATGAAAAATTATGTGACCCCGACGAGTTTCAAACCCGTCACTTTATTCTCTCCAACCTAGCACTTTGCCGGTAGCCCACACGGTTAGTTGAAGAACAACGCCGATTATCGGATACTTACCGAACCGAGATAACAACATTTAATTTGCAATAAAAATAATCGCACTGACGTGTTTTACGGCCCACTTTAGATTTGTAGTTTTATACGTTTTTGCAAATATTTTGGCCCAAAATAATAATCTAAATAATAATTAATTAATTAATGAGAGTGTCTGAAACCAGTTTGGAAAAAAAAATTTACGTAGTGGCGGGTTTCGTACCACCGACCTTTTGCGTCACAGTCCTGCACCTTATCCACTACGCTACGGATATAAATCAAAACAGAGGGTCAAATCACATACTATTGATAGCCGTTGTTAACTGATGTTAATATGGCATTTTTAGACATTAGATTATCATTTATCGTACGAAGAACGATGCGTTTTTGTTAATTCCTCAGTGTGCCGTTGCTCTGAAATGACAACGTGTAAGTTACGAGGAATGTCATGTGACATTTCCGAACGGCTGGTTTCCGTTAATTCAATGGAGGGTGTCAAATCTCCGTTATTTTTGCAAATATGTCTCAAACGATACGATATATGAAAAGAACATAAGGGAGCTAAGTTGTAGAGAATTTCCTCCTCTACCAATTAGGTTATTCAATTTTCGTGTCATATGAACGGTTCGTTTACAATTATAATTATATTACAAACGGCTTTTTTTTTTTTTTTTTGGTTTTACTGCCGTGTTTTTTGTCCGAAAAATTTGAAAAAGGGAGGTTCAGGTTTCTGGCGGCCTACAATGATGTCTGTAAAATTTGGTGCTCATCGGTTGAACGGTTCGTCTTAAAAACAGGGAACACGTTATGAACAGACAGACATACATCCCAAAATCGCCGTTATTTTTGCAAATATCTTTGAAACGCTACGAGATATGAAAAAAACATAAGAGAGCAAGGTTGTAGAGAATTTTCTCCTCTACAAATTCGGTTTTCAATTTTCATGCCAGATGAATAGTTAAGCCGTTATTTTCATTTAAATTTCGAGCTGTCAAAAGACGATCGCAAAAGCCCACTTTTAGTGTTACTACCGTAACCTAAAGTGGGCCAATAATATTGATGTTATCGAGATAAAAACTATTCTGTCTTTTAAGGTGGAACAAATCTAATACATTGTGCAAAGTTTCTTTAAGATCCATTGAGTAGCTTTGTTCATCCCGAGAAACATCATGAGTTCGTGACATATCCGTGTTTCTGTTTGTACAAAATTTAAAGTAAGTTACAGATATAGTGCGCGGCGCGGAGTTTCCAGTCCTCCCTCGGACGTGTGTGTGTGTGTGTGTGTGTGTGTGTGTGTGTGTGTGTGTGTGTGTCTTCGCCCGTAGGTTAAAGTAGTTTGTAAGCCTAGGGACTGATAACCAGAGTAGTTGAGTCCCACAGGTTTACAAACATCTTAACATTTTGAACTACCCAAGCACGCACAGCGTCCGACCCGAATTCTTATAATTTCTCGTTAACTTTGACCGTTGTACTATGGTGCAGATGTGTGAAGCCCTTGCGCCCGGGTTCTAGTCTCGGCCCCGGAGCAAATGTTCATATAATCAAAATATCCACGGGTGTACTGTCGGTCTGTAGTGTCCAACGGGCACAATATTTCTGCGATCATGCATGTCGTCATCATCAATCAGGTGAACTGACAGACTGAGCTCCTGGAAACGCGCCGGCACGGAGATCCGCACACTACGGCTGCTACGAGCAGCAGTAGCGTGCGGATATCCGTGCCGGCGCGCGTATTATCGCCGAAATATTGTGCCCGTTGGACACTATAGACCAGCAGTACACCCGTGGATATTTTGATTATCAAATACGCCGGGAGAAACTGAAGAATCACAAAGGTTCATACTGTCGCGTTTAAATGGAAACAGGCTTGACTTCGAAGGCAACTAAACACAACACTTATACTGAAAGCACGTTTATTACGAACTCAACATACACGCAGCACTGACTGCCTCTCAGGTAGAGTGCTCTGCTATTTATACACAGACAGAATTTACCAGAAATTTTTTTGCCGGTGGGCGGGATTGAACCGGCGACCTTCTGCACCTCAGTCCATGACGCTGTCCCCTGCGCCACGCCGGCAGTCTGTGTTCGTCGTCTGTCGCGGCAATATGTCCGTGTTATTTGATTGCAACACGTACCAGCACCAGAGGCAAGAATACTGAAAACAAATGTATATTTTTAGCTTCACATGGCGACCTTGCGTACGTGTCTGTTCTCTTGGACTGCAGCTGCAACACCTCAGAGTGGCAGTTCTCGCGTGCCCCTATTCCTCCTCAGTGTCCAAGAGCGTGCGCCTTCCTTGCCACTTGCCCCGTCCCCGTTGTTTGCATGGTTAGGTGCGAGACTCGCCACCTGCAGCAGACGGCAGGCGGCGGGCAGCGCAGGTGCTGCATGCTGCTGGCTGGCCGGCCCCTGCCTGAATCTGTGCCGCCCGTTACGGCGCGCCCTGCGCCGCACTGCGCATGCGCAGCCCGCTCTGCCTCTGCCACTGCCACTGCCTAGCGCTGCCGTTCATCAGCTGCAGCCGTTGTGGGGGGCGTCCTATGACCCACTGCTTCACTCGCGTATTTTTAAACTATAATTCTTCGTTCAATACTCATATCACGTAATTATACTTGCTTTTGGTCAGCCGAGATTACATGTTTTGCTTACTGATGAAGCCTCACTAGCATGAAGCCTCACCAGATTATGAACAGTTGATGCGAATGTAGGCTTTCTCTGCGAATTTCATAAATGAAGTCTTCGCGGGTTGTCAGCCGAGTGGCATCATTGTCGTCTCGTAGCAACTAGTCTTGTGTAGATCGCGAACGAACTAGTTCGGAAGACTGCTCCCACAGGCGAACTACGCGGACTAGTTCGCAGATCCCTCGCCTCTTAGTTCGTCTGCGCCTTTTCCGAAGACTGACGGGGAACAGCGAGAGAACGCGAGAGCGCGCAGAATCGCGTGAATCCGTTCTGCCAGTTGCCGTCATTTCGAGCTGAGATGCAGCTCAGCTGTAGTTTTAGTAGCGGTAGCAAAAGCCAAAACGAGCGGACAAACTAAAAAGAGCGACCTACTTCGCGGTCGAGCTCCGGACTAAAAGGAGAGCTACCGGTTGCGAACTAAAATATGCGTGATAGGTCGCGAACAGAATTAAAAATCACGTGTTTGCCTTCTGCTGATGAGAGCCATTTCGAGGTGAGCGTCTGCCTGCTAGATTACATAGATCAGTGCTACAAAATTTCTGCTTTGAAGTATTCTGCACTCTGCAATATCTTACTAATAAATCCCATAATGCCAAGATACAGAAATAACTCTAAACTTAAACGCGAGAAATTGTCCACAAACTGTTTCTTTTGGTTTGCGTGATATCGTTAGCAGCTCAAGCAGCAAGCGCATGAAGCAACTAGGTGGTGGAACTTCTCCCTCCACCTGCATGCGCAGACCACGCCGCTCAGCCGTTACTGGGAGCGGACGAACTAAAATAACATACTAGTTCGCGGCAGAGCCGCGAACTAAAGTGAGCGCTTCCGATCGCGAACTATTATCCGCAAGTCTAGTAACAACGTTTCTTCGCCTGAAGATGATGGAGATGTATTCCGTCGAAACGTTGCTACGAGACGACGATGATGCTACTCGGCTGTCAACCCGCGAAGACTCCATTTATAACTTGCTCTAATCCAAATAAATATAGGCGACCCACGTAGCCTCGAGAGTTTCATACTGTTCTTCCCGCCCGGTCACTGGTTAAATTGACACAGCTTCGACAAAATTTATGTATTTCCTTCTTCATCACTATTTCAATGTTCACTAATCCACATAACACAGTGAAAAAATAGTAACACAGTGAACAATGAAAGAAAAACAAATAAAATAAAATGAATAAAGAAATACACAAATTGTGGTGAAGCTGTGTGAATTCAACCAGTGACAAGTCGGGAGGAACACGTTGAAAATCGCAATACTATAAAACTTCAGAAGCCTATATTTATTTGGAAGAAAACAAAGTGATGTATTTATAATCTCAATTAATTTTATCATGTTTTAAGAGGCGATCTTAAAGTAATTAGTACCAAATGTTACCAATATCGCTATTTTATTGTCTGGATGACTAGTTTCGGTAATACACAGTCACCATCATCGTATCATCTGTAGAAGATGTTTACAAAGTAATTTTAACATAATTAAAACACGCGAGATATTTACAGATGTTTTAAAATACAGTACCTGTTTCAGACACAAACATTTTTGACAATTAGCGAAAGCACTTGTGTTTTCCCATCAAGAGCGACCATAAGTAGTTTGTAATACGCTGCCACATTAATGCAGCTAGTGGCGCTCATATGTATAGTTCACAGTTCAACGCCACAACCGTAAGTGATAGCAGTATGTTTACTAGCTACACATGGGCTAACTCGCCACCAGGTAGCGTTGCGGCATCCAGGCAAAGATAAAGGGTGTAAGATATGTTCAAATGTTTGTAGAACTTATGGGACTCAAGTATGGGGTCATCAGTCCCTAAGCTTATAAACTACTTATGAACTACCTAAGACTAAGGACGGCACAAATATCCATGCCCGAGGTGGGATTCGAACCCCCGACCGTAGTGGCCGAGCAGACCGTGACTGGAGCGCCTCAGTCCCCTCGGCCACCGCGGCCGGTGATGTAAGATATCACTAGTATGTGCATCGAGCAGCGTATACAAATTGCAGTACCTATATGAGTCCTAAAAAAATGTTCAAATGTTTGTATAGCTTATGGGACTTAACTACGGGGTCATCTGTCCCTAAACTTACAAACTACTTATGAACTAGCTAAGACTAAGGACGGCACAAATATCCACGCCCGAGGGGGGGGAGGGGTATTCGAACCCCCGACCGTAGTGGCCGTGCAGACCGTGACTGGAGCGCCTCAATCCCCTCGGCCACAGCGACCGGTCAGTCCTAAAACTTGCAACCTAATTATATATAGGTGTTTTGACAATTTACATCAGGTACATTAAAATGCATTACGTGTTAAAATAATTCTATAAAATCATATAACAGAATAAGAATACAATGTGACGCATCATTTCGTGCACAAAGTGCAGTACAATTTCTTTTTTATCGCATGAAGCGTACATAATCTACAATAATGTGCCTGATGTAAATTGTCAATGCAGCGCTATGTAATTAGGTTGCAAGTTTTAGGACTGATATAGGTATTGCAAATTGTATTCGCTGGTCGATGCACATACTAGTGATATCTTACACCCTTTATCTTTGTCTGGATGCCGCAACGCTACCTGGTGGCGAGTTAGCCCATGTGTAGCTAGTAAACATACTGCTATCACTTACGGTTGTGGCGTTGAACTGTGAACTATGCATATGAGCGCCACTAGCTGCATTAATGTGGCAGCGTATTACAAACTACTTATGGTCGCTCTTGATGGGAAAACACAAGTGCTTTCGCTAATTGTCAAAAATGTTTGTGTCTGAAACAGGTACTGTATTTTAAAACACGTGTAATTATCTCAAGTGTTTTAATAATGTTAAAATTACACAGTAAACATCTACTTCTGATCCGATGATGGTAACTGTGTACTACCGAAACTAGTCATCCAGACAATATAATTGCGATTTGGCAACAGTTGGTGCAATTTATAATCTGTTGAGACTACATCAGTAGACAAAAATGTGATTTACACATATAAAATCCATTGATGATACTCTGAAATACAGGGCGAAACGCGTATACAGGAGACAAAAGGATGGCAGCAACAAAATGGCTGTTTCTTTTCCAAACAATAATATTTCTTTACTAGCTGCGTAAGATAGCCTCACAAACAAAGTCGTCATTTTATTTGCGTCGTTAAAACATCTTTTTATCTTGTGAGAAACTTCCATGTCGCGCAAACAGCACCGAGACGTGCCACAACGTTGTCCCGGCACCGCAGAGGCTCAGAGTATCTTCTCAACCCTCTGAGTCACCCTGTGGTCGGTTCTGCGGCAACAAGGTGGTGCCTAAGTATCTGACGGAAACGCACCAATTGGCTCGAATGCAAAGTAATGTAACTAGTTCCAGTAACTTCCCCCGGAAAGCGTTACAGGTCCTTGTGTTTATAAACGATTTAGGAGACAATCCGAATAGCTCTCTTAGACTTTCCGTGGATGATGCTGTCGTTTATCAGTTAGTGAAGTCAACAGAGGATCAAAAGCAACTGAAAAGCGATTTAGACAAAATTTCTACATGGTGCGAAAATTGGCAATTAGCACTAAATAATGAAAAGTGTGAAGTAATACACATGAGCACCAAAAGAAATCCGCTGAACTTCAATTACACCATACATCACTCAAACCTTAAGGTCGTAATTTTTACCAAATACCTTACAATTTCGTACAACTTAGACTGGAGAGAACACACAGAAAATATTGTGTGGAAGGCGAACCAAACGATACGTTTCATTGGCAGAACCAAGGAGGTTAGAATACAGGGAGATGCCCTTACGCTGAAAAAGTGAAGTCTACCTCCACCATATTACTAAGTTGTAGAGAAGTGTTCGTATTGTAGAGCTAATGTTTCCTGTCACTTAAAACAGATATAAAATGTCAGACGGTTTTGCCGTGATTTACAATGTGTTAAAAGAGTGCAAATTAGCCGTTAAAAATTAAGTTTTCCAATATATTATGGTGAGTATTTATTGTTATTTTTTCAAGATAGTATATTGTTTGAAAGAACTTAGTTTTAACGGAGAAGTAGCATTCCAAAACTGACGAAGATGGGGGACAGGCTTCAACTGACGAATGTGCTTGGCGTAGATAATGCCGTCTTCATTTATTCTAACCTCCTTGCGCAGAACGCTTTAAAGATGCAACAGCTCCACTAAAGAGACAGCCTACATCATACTTGTGCGTCCTTTCCTGGAGTACTGTTTCCCAGTGTGGGACCCTCACCAGGTGGGACTGACGGAAGATACTGAGATGGTTCAGAGAAGAGCAGCTTGTTTTGTTTCACAGGGGGGAAAGCATCAGGGAAATCTTGCACGATTTGAGGTGGAAATAATTAAAAGAAAGACGTTATTCTTTGCGACGAGATCTATTTACGAAGTTTCAATCACTGACCTTTACTTCTGAACGTGAAATATTTTGCTAGTACCCACCTACAAAGGGAGACATTACCACCCCAATAAAATAAGAGAAATCTGATGGAAAATGGAACGATGTAGGTGTTATTTCTTCACGCGCGGTATTTGAGAATGGAACGGTAGAGAAATGTTATGAAAGTGGTTAATGAACCCTCTACCCGGCACTTAAGTGTGATTTGTAGAGTATCGATGTAGGTGTAGAATACAACATCCGCCTATCACACTTGTTTCTGCCGCATTGAAGATTTATCAAAAACGCGGTTGATTTCCAGGATGGTATTTTCACTCTGCAGCCGAGTGTGCGCTGGCAGATTAAAACTGTGTGCCGAACCGGAATTCGAACGAGGGCCCTTCGCCTTTCGAGAGCGAGCTCTCTACCGACTGAGCTGGTATGCTTCTCGACCCGTCCTGACATGTGTAGATCCTAACTTGCAAACTTCACAGAAGTTCTCTTCCGAACCTTCCAAAACAAAGCACACCTGGAAGGAAGGATATTGTGGAGACGTGGGTTAGCCTCAACTTACAGGATGTTAAATCCGGTTGTGGGACTTGCAAGTAAACAAAGTGCCTTAAGAGAAGAGTGGGGTATATGTCGAAGGCAGGTCATAGTCCCTTTCCTTTACGACATAAAAACAACGGAACTTGTCACTACTCAAGCAAAAGGACACCTTCGTGACACATCGTTGGAAGGCAAACCACATCCGCTTTGACCTTAAATCGCAATTGCTGTGATTCTTCCAACAAATCTGTGTTCCGTTTGCCTGCCCTCCTTCTGCTTTCTCCCAATCGTCCGATTTCATATCATTTCGTAGTATTAAGAAATGGGCAAAGTCTTGAAATCTTGCTACAAGATGAATGCCAACAAAAATAAAACAATGGAAATGGATTTCAGTCGACAACCTCCACCAGTTAGGAGGACTTCGCTAAATAGTGTCAATTTCGAAGAATACAAAGTAAAAAGGAATCAAATTACAATTGGATAACATAAGAAGAGCTACCCCCACAAACTTCTGAAATAACCATTTCATTTCAGGTTTTGATTCCATTTTTTGGAACGCTGTGCTCAACGACCACAAAATAATGAATATAGTAAATGTAGTATGCAGCATTGCTCGTACTTTTATTGTTTTAGCAAATCGATTTCGATCATATAATGATCATCTTCAGTGCACCAGTCATCGTAATATCAGCTAAGCATATGGTATGCCATATTAGCTGTATTGAACATAGATTTTTATTGAAATGTTAAAAAAATCTGTGTTCAATTCAGCTAATATGGCATATGATATGCTTGGTTGATATTACGATGACTGGTGCACTGAAGATGATCATTGTTATATGATCGAAATCGATCTGCTAAAACAATAAAAATACGACCAATACTGCATACTATATTTACTATATTCATTTCATTTCAGAAATAGGAAGCCGGCCGCGGTGGCCGAGGAGACTAAAGCGCTCCAGTCACGGTCTGCACGGCCACTACGGTCGGGGGTTCGAATCCCCCCTCGGGCATGGATATTTGTGCCGTCCTAGTTCGTAAGTATTTCATAAGTAGTTTGTAAGTTTAGGGACTGATGACCCCGCAGTTAAGTCCCATAGACCATACAAACATTTGAACATTTGAACATTTCAGAAATAGGAAACCAGTGACGCTGTCAAACGCATTAAAGGAAGAATACAGGCTAGATTTCAAATAATATAACCTAACTCACTGTGGATCAGCTACAGTAAAATGGCTAACCAGTCATTTTACAAGAAAACCTATAAATCGCTAATGACGAAAAAATAAAGGTATTAATCATACTGAATCCAAATGGAAGCCCCACAAACGTGTAAAACTATCGTTGAATATAACTGTAACTAACTGAACGTCTGAACTAAAAAAAAAAAAAAAAAAAAAAAAAAAAAATAAATAAATAAATAAAAATCATTATGGAACAGGCAGGAATTCAGACTAACTGGAAACTGTGACGATCAGCTACACACACACACACTACTTGTATCGAAAATTATATTAATGATGCTAGAGACTACAATGCAATACAGAGTAAAATGCCTTTTGGAAATTGAGAAAGTTACAACTTATACAACTTACCTGTTGACATGGATCTGCTAATTGCAAAATATCATGTGTCAATATAGCCGTTTTGTTATTCCCCGAGTCGTTCCTCCGGAAAGCGTGTCAACCTTAGAAGCCAGCTTAAATTACTTCATAATATTCACTCAAATCCTACACACTACGACCGACATTCCTACATAATGTTTAAGATTAGAAACTGGCCTCACATTCCTCTCCAAGAGATGTTTAGCAACAACACAAACTCCGTAAATTGTCTTAATTTGTAAAATGCCTTCCCTTGAAAATACTAATTTCTTAAGGAATGCGAGATTGTGACGCGTCATATAGTCTCTCTGGTAGCGTGGAGGCTATTTGGGACAGTAATGCCCGTAAAACGGCAGCTGTCCTGCAGCTGATGACCAGGGTCGCTTTGCTGATGGCGGACTGCCTAATGGCGTATTTTCAGTGTCACCCGGGGCCGTCTGTCTCGCCGTGTAGTCGCACACGTTTACTGACAACCCAGTAAGCCTGGATTCCACAACTTTTTATAGACGACCCTACTTGCTTCACACTTTCAGCGCCAGTCCATTTTCTGTGTCTCCGTCACTCAGTGCCGGCCAATTTTAAATACTTTGGCCATTTAATAAATAACCATGAATATGTTTCTCATAGGCAGGAATAAGGCGCGGGAGTAGCCGAGCGGTCTGGAGTGCCACGTTGCGGATCGCGCGGCCTCCCGCGTCGGAGGTTCGAATCCTCCTTCGGGCATGGATGAGTGTGTTGTCCTTAGGTTAGTTTAACTTGGTTTAAGAAGTTTGTAAAACTAGGGACTGACGACCAACGTAGTTTGGTTCCATAGAATTAGAAACATTTGAACATAGTAACAAAAGCTAAGGTACAAACACGTAATGGCATATTGAACAAACTGACATCTGCAAAGTGGGGTGCCAACGCAAAAGTACTTCGTTCAACAGCCCTAGCCACATGCTTTTCGGTCGCTGAATATGGATGCCCAGTTTGGGAAAGATTTCACCACACTAAAAAAATTAGATGTGGTCCTAAACAACTCCTGCAGGAAGATAACTGGCTGCCTGAAACCTACTAAAGTGGACTACTTATATTCCTTTTCGGGTATCGCTCCACCAAATATTAGAAGATCTTTCCTGAGCTCGATAGAAAGGAATAAACAAACGAACGACCATCGTCACCTGCTGTACAAAAACCAACCTGTGCCCAAAAGGCTACAATCTAGACGAAGCTTCATGTACTCAGTGGAACCAACCGTAGCTTCCATAAAATCACTATGCCAAGAACAATATCCTGAAGCCCTTATCACAGAGGAAGCCTTACCCCAGGGCTCCCACCTAGACTGGCAACACTAGAAAACGCTGAGCAGACTTCGTGTGGGCGTGGGGCGGTCAAAACAACTTATGAAAAGGTGGGGCTACACAGACAGTGACGAGTGTGAGTGTGGTGCAATACAGACGATGGAACACCTTCTAACATGCCCTTTAGTGGACGCAGCTATAGAGTGCACTCAAGAGGACCTCCTGAAATACACTGGGACAGCCGCAGCTTACACTGATTTCTGGACGAGCAAAATATGATTCAATTCTACTATATGTTGTATTTCTCTATCTATGTTTTTATAGTTTTAATTCTGTACTTTATATTTTATCCCTGTATTTGACTACTGCTTTCTGTAAAAGCACTTACTAGGTGGTTTAAATTATGTGCTGGCTTCTTTCAGTTACATTTTTGATGTAGTTCGTACACGAATAAATAAATAAATTTGAACATTTTGTCTCCTCTTCAAATACATGTATTAAAATTTGTGCTATGGCTAGGATTCGAACCCGAGACGTACTGCTTACTACTTTAAACCGCTCAGCGTTACGGATAAGGTGGCTACACGGACTGTCTTCAAGCACGTCTCCCTCCACAACACACATACTTTAATTCTGTCTCAGTGTTCCCCCGTGAAATACGCATCAAATACCCGGGTTCAAATCCCGGTCACAGCACAAATTTTTATGTAACGCCTCTCCTTATCTTTAAACCTTTGGTATAATGAGACAGTTTATGTCTCAAGCAATTAAATTAGTTTAATATTTATGCTATAGACTATTTATTTATACAAATGGTAGAGTTTATGGATTGACATACAGAGATCGTGAATGTTAAGTTACAGCATTTTTTTTTTTTTTTTTTTTTTTTTTTTTTTTTTTTTTTTTTTTTTTTTAATATCTCGTTTTTGAGATAGCTCGCAGGACGGTTGCGCCCAAAATTTCACTATGCGAAGCCAAATGTATTGTGGCGTTTAAGTAGTTAAATGTGTTCTGTCACTTTGTCTCGCTTCTGAGAACTGCCGGACCACTAATAATACAACGTGCTGGAGCGGCCTGTAGTATTGCGGTTGTGGCAGACCTTCGGGAACCAAACCTGAACACAGTAGTCTAGCTTTCGAACTCAAATTCTCAACGTGGAATAAGCATCAGAATTCAATATTCTTTAGTTTTTGTGAACTAAGATTCGATTGCTTTCCTAATGGGATAAAAAAAAAAAAAAAAAAAAAGGCGGATGTATTTCCGGAGTCTTCAAGCAGTCTAGTTCATAGGCATTAGTCTATAATTTTACTAACAGTTTTGAAAAACGCCTAATTTCGTATTTCGTATTTTACACTATTTTAATTATTTCATAACCAATGGTTTCATTTGTAGCTAAGAGAGCACACAATTGAATAATTAGAATATTGTAAAGTACTAAGTGGGAGGGGGAGGGTTCAAAACTGTTAGTGTCGTTGCAGGTCTGTTCGTAATGAAGAAGAATGCTCACTCAAGAATTATTTATCTTTTTTATATCCTGCTAACGACATCATCTTGAAGCAACGTTTAGATGTGCTTGCTACTCATTATCTTCAAATGAATATTGTATGAGTGAAATACGCTGGGAAAGTATACATTCTTCTGAAGTATATTTGGGACAATAACGGACTAAATAGTTTCATTGTGGGAATTTCTTACAATATTTTCAGTGAACTCTGTCCTGTTCACTGTTGTCACAGGATTTATAATATACAATGTATCTTAAAATGTGTGAGCAAGCGCAATGATGCACAATGTTCTTCTCTGTACCGCAGGTAACTGACTTATGGACCTGTCACTTCTATAAATAAGCTGCAGACATTGTACTGTCAGCACACACAAATTGCAGCTCTTTACGGCCTCTGCCAGGAAATTACAACTTCATTAAATTATTAATCAAACATTTTATGTGCCATCTGTAGAGTTTCACAACGTAACATTAACATGTAAACGCCCAGAAAAGTAGCTCATATTTCCTGATGAGAACCGGAAATAAGTGTTATGATGACCAGTAATGTACCATTTGTAGAAATATTAATTCTAGTAATTACAAGTGGCATATATGTTTGTGCTTGTGCGAGTAGTTCATTCTCTTATCGGCTTTCTAGCAAACTTGGATCATTTCTTTGATATTAATAAAAACCTCTCCATTGTTTCAGGTAAGTCGGTGAGCTGTAGCGGTTGGTGGTTTGGTGCAGTTGGCTCTTTTGCAAGTACGCCTCTCACACTTGCTGGCAACGGAAATGTGAGTGAAGCTTTTTATTCTCTGATGAAGTGTGTAACTGCTTCTTGACATAGGAGCTGTCTATCGTCATTTCCCTACACGTGAACCAGAAAAAGACTGCTGCTATTACGCTTGTCTTAACCTGCTGCAATTCCTGAGATTTGTTTTAGCCACTCGCATAAAAAATATTGGTGTTGGGATGACGAAGTGCGATATGTGCTCTCGGAAGGCAAGTGGTGTATCCAGACATTTAGAAGCTGACAGCCACACGCCGTACTTCCTAACACTACACATTTTTTAATACAACAAAAACACTTCGGACTCGAACATATACATGTCACGTTCAGTACTGCATAGACCAGCCTCACTGTTGTGGTCTTCAGTCCGGAGACTGGTTTGATGCAGCTCTCCACCCTACTCTATCCTTAGCAAGCCTCATCATCTCCTCATAAGAACGGCAACCTATATCCATTTGAATTTGCTTACTATATTCATCTCTTGGTCTCCCTCTGCGATTTTTATCCCACACACTTCCCCCCAACGCTAAATTCACAATTCATTGATGTCTGAGAATGTGTCCTACCAATCGATCCCTTCTTTTAGTCAAGGTATGCCAGAAATTCCTTTTCTCCTTAATTCTGTTCAGTACCTCCTCATTAGTTATGCGATCCACCCACCTGATCTTCAGCATTCTTCTGTAACACGACATTTCAAAAGCCTCTATCCTCTTTCTGTCCGCGCTGTTTATCGTCCATGTTTTACTCCCATACAAGGCAGCAATCCACACAAATGCTTTCAAAAAGGACTTTCTTTTGCTTAAATTAATAGTCGATGTAAACAAATTTCTCTTTTTCAAAAACACTTTTCTTCCCATTGCCATTCTGCATTTTACATCCTCTGTACTGCTAGCATCATATATTTTACTGCCCAAGTAACTAAACTCATTTACCACCTTTCAATTTAGTTCCTTCAGCATCGCCTGGTTTTCTAAAACTGCATTCCATTACCCTTGTTTTGCTCTTGCTCCTTTCAACACACTGTCCATTCCGTTCAGTTGCTCCTCCAGGTCCTATGCTGACTCTGACAGAATTACTTCATCAGCAAAGCGTAATGTTTTCATATCTTCACCCTGAACTTTAATTCCTTCTCCAAATTTCTCCTTGCTTTCCTTTATAGCTTGTTCAATGTACAAATTGAATAACACTGGGGAAATGCTACAACCCTGTCTTACATCCTTCCCAACTTCTGCATCCCTTTCATGCCCTTCAACTCTGATAACTAAAAATGTTCAAATGTTTGTTAAGCTTAAGGGACTGAACTACGGGGTATGAGTCCCTAAACTTACAAACTACTTATGAGCTACCTACAACTAAGGACGGCTCAAATATCCATGCCCGAGGGGGAATTCGAACCCCCGACCGTAGTGGCCGTGCAGACCGTGACTGAAGCGCCTCAGTCCCCTCGGCCACCGCGACCGGCTCTGATAACTGCAACTGGTTTTTGTACAACTTGTAAGTAACCTGCCGTTCCCTCACTGTATACGAACCTAACGTTGTCCCTGGATTCAATTCGACATTCGAAACAGCATAGTGACAACCGTGGGTGATCCGGCAGAAAGGATGTTAACTGGGAAGGCTCTGCAATTCCAAGACGTAACAGAAATCGACTAGCCGCACGACACAGAAAATGAGCTTTTCTCCTTGGCTAGCGCAGCGGATAAGCTGCTAAAAGAAATTATGCCTTCCATCTAATTCACCTATCCGACGTATTAATACATATAGCTCGTAGAATATTTCTATAATGTTCCAAGGTGCCTTGCTGCGAAGCGCACCGTCGTGGTTTCGAGCAGGTGTGTTTCTGTTGTCCTTAACACAAGTTACTTTACGTTAAAGTAGTTTGTAGACCTAGGGACTGATGACCAATGTAATTAAGTTCGTTAGATTTACAAACATTTGAACATTTTGAAGTAAAACGACTGCATAAAATTAATTGCGGATAATAAACTTAAGAAACTGAGCTTCATTGGAAGTATACTCGACAAATATTGTCCGTCAACCAAGTACGTAACTTACAAAACATTGCTCGTCAGTATGGGATCAGTACCAGAAGGAAATGCCAGAAGAAACGAAGAAGATCCATTGAACAGCAACAGGTTTGGTTAACAGGCATATTTAGTAAATGCAAAAGCGTGACATTGCTCACAATTTCTGCAGGTTAAATTTGGCTATATGGCCGTCAGGTCAAAAGTATAAATAAATAAATAAAAACATTTATAAAACCGACAAATAACAAGGGAATGTAGAGCGGACTTAGATCAAATTGTGCACAAGAATCCACGTCCGTAAATGTTGTTCAGTGACTCTGTTAGCAACTGCGATAGTATAAAACAAATCTCTTCTACTGGAACGCCTTTGCTTTTCCTTTGTTTGGAGCAAAACAACCGAAAAAGTCAAGTAAATGTCATCTCTAAAATACATACCTTAAGAGCTCTAAGCCCTTGACCAGGAATATATTATGCGTTCCGCAAGATGAAGAACTGCTCATAGCGCTTAGGATATGCATTCGCAACCCGTGTTTTCTGAACATTTCTTTTTTCTTGTTCTCCTACCTACTCCCAAAATATGAAAAAAAAGAGGTTGAGGTAGAGGACATTTCGTTCATAGTGTAGAAGTTGAATTAGTACACATAGCATTTTCGGACATGGATTCCAATGTAAGACGTTATCTACTCACTCCACCCTAAATCCCTTCTAAGTTTGTCGATTTTATGTTCGCCTTCTCTATTTCAAAAACCGTTCAAATGTTTCTATGGGACTTAACTACTCTGGTCATCAGTCCCTAGGCTTACAAACTACTTAAACCAACTTATGCTAAGGACAACAAATACACCAATGCCGGAGGGACGACTAGAACCTCCGACAGAGAGAGCGGCGCGCTCCGCAGCAAGGCGCCTTGGGACGCTCGGCTACTCCTCAGCGACGCCCTTTCTATTTATTCCTCGGCCAGGTTCAGAAATTTGTAGTTTCCGGGGCCACCATATACTTAAGAAAACATTTGTCACGGTGGAGTCAGCCAGCCATCAACGGTCACATCAACGCAAAGTTATCGGAGCACAGAACCAGCACTGGTGGCGTCCACTAGTCGCCGAGCAATTGATGCTGATACTACTTAATTACTGAGTGCCTCAATTGCACATTGTTGTCTGAGCAAATATTTTCTATAATGTTTCGTTACAATTTTTAAGTAATACATGGTGACTATTTTCAAATAATTATACTGTAATTATCTCTCCCAATGGGGTAAGAAAAGGATATATTTATATAGAACACGTTTATTGAAGCACATCGATTCGTAACCTAGTCATGGCGTTATCAGTGGCGGCTCGTACAAAATTTGACCAGTGTGCTACAATATTACAAAAATACACAGGAAACAAAATATACTAAAATAAAAAGTCAACCTCTGCATGATTGCCTTTAATTAAATATCAATTAATGCTGTATTGACAGTAAGACCTTCAGGAGAATCTATAACAGCGCTGCCAACTGCATGTATTCACTGCAAGGAGTAAATATAGGTTTAAAAATATTAATTTTGTATACAGAAATTAAAAATTTAGACTCAGAGGTATTTGAATACGAGCCTCACACAGGAATTGAGACACAACACGCAAGACGCCTGAGTCAGCGCGCTATTTGACTCTGTATGCCTCAATATTCGTCGTATACTATTCTTCCGCAGACGTCACACGCAGCGCGAAGAGAAATATTGGTCTGGTGCTGCAGTCGGTCTCAGCACACACGAGTCACCGGGCCTGACGTCACGTCTGCGCATGCGCACTAGCGAACGGACGACTGCGCCGCCTCTCTGCGCACGTTCCAGCGCGGCTGAATTCCACTTCAGCACACAAGAGCTGGTTTCCAGCTATCGCGGCGAGAGCGCTCCAAAATTCGTTTTCATCCTTATTACTAGCATTCTAATACTATTGGAAGGGAAATGGCATAATTTTATTGTGAAATCTGGCTCGTATTCCAAGAGAAACGATGTAATTTTACAGCGATTTCTCGCTTGCATTCGAAGAGAAATGGCATACTTTTAGTAATATATTTACAGTGTGCTGCAGCACATTAGCACATTATCACCAGCCGCCACTGGGCGTTATGGTTCTGAAACAGAACTGAATGCCACATACTCTGCTGAGCCATTTCCGTAGTCACTGTACGATATCACATTAGCCAGCAACAGCGTGTACGTTCAGTAATGTTCATCGACGTACTGCATTTCATTTATTATGTAAAAACAGACAAGATCGCTAATTATCCTCATCAAGATGACTGGTTTCGGCATATTAAACTGCCATTATCGGATGTTTCATTTACATCCGAGGATGGCATATCAGGCTGTCGAAACCGGTCACCTTAATGGTCCGCTTTGACATGATAAATCAGTGGCACAGA
Source organism: Locusta migratoria (assembly GCA_026315105.1). Lineage (NCBI taxonomy): Eukaryota > Metazoa > Arthropoda > Insecta > Orthoptera > Acrididae > Locusta > Locusta migratoria. The sequence goes on from CM048745.1 coordinate 812,292,760, forward strand.
TGCTGAGCGCCGGCTGCGGTCACGGGCAGGCTGCGAGTGACGTCACGGCCACTTTCACATTCCGCAGCCCGCAAATGCCGCCGCCTGTCTCCTAATGACTCGCTCCCCTCTCGGCTGTCCGCCAATATCTCACCAGCCGCCGCAACTGATGGGAAAAGAAAAAAGTATTGAATCCTTACTCTTAGAAATAGCGTTGTTGAAAGCAGGTAAAAATACAAATTAATTCTTAATTCAGCATCACTTAAAATAAATCTCGATCGCGTTATCAATCAACACAATCACGGTTTGTTACATGTTTGTCCCTGTTGTTTTCCCCTCGTTCATTCTCCGCCTGTTTTTTCCTCCTTCATTTTCCTCCAATTTCTTCCTTTTTTTTCCTCCTCCTTCTTCTGTCTTCTTATCCTGTCTCTTCCCTCTCTTCTTCCCTTCTCCTCCTGCTGCTTCTTTCTTCTCTTCTTGCCGGCCGCGGTGGCCGAGGGGACTGAGGCGCTCCAGTCACGGTCTGCACGGCCACTACGGTCGGGGGTTCGAATCCCCCCTCGGGCATGGATATTTGTGCCGTCCTTAGTCTTAGTTAGTTCATAAGTAGTTTGTAAGTTTAGGGACTGATAACCCCGTAGTTAAGTCCCATAGACTATACAAACATTTGAACTTCTCTTCTTCCCCTCTTGTTCCTCCTATTCCTATTCATTCTCATCCTAATTCCTCCTCCTTCATCTTGTATCTCTTTCATGCGTCTCACCTCTTCCACCCCTCTTGTTATTCGTTACACACCTACCTTTGTTGCTCCCCAATCTACTCTTCTTCGCGCTTTTTCCACTCCTTCTTTCTTCTATTTTAAACTCTCCCTACTTCCTCCTACACTTTCTTATCCTCAAATTCAAATGTTCAAGTATTTGTAATTCTTTGGACCTATTACTGTAGTTACCGGTCCCTAGGCTTACAAACTATTTAAACTAAAGTGGCCTACGAACAACATGCACGAGGAAGGACTCTAACCTCCGACGGTGAGCATCTTCGCACTCCGCATCAAGACGTCTATTGCACTGCAGTTGTGTGTCCTTCTCTTCCACTATCCTCCTCTTTTCCTCTTCTTCCCCGCTTTCCTCCTCTTCTTCTTCCCCTCTTTCCTCTTCTTCTTCTTCTTCCCCCCTTTTCCTCCTCTTCTTCTTCTTCTTCTTCCCCCCTTTTCCTCTTCTTCCCCCCTTTTCCTCTCCCCTCCTTCCTCGCGCTCTTCATTGTCCTTTTATTTGTTATTTCTTCTTCTTTTTTGAACTGTACTTTCTTCTCCTGAATTTAAGTTATTAAACAGTGTTATAAGAACGCTGTTAAAAGCATATATACACCTCTAAGATTACGCGTTTCGAAACATCATCATCAGAATCCATGCCTCAGGTATAACTACATACTAAACGTCTGGAGTCAAGGCCCTGTTGAATCATATACCAGCGTCCGTATTAGCACTGTTTAATAATTGAAATTCATTAAAATGGGCAGACTTTGTCACACCTGAATTTCTTCTCCTGCTCTTTCTTTTCCTTTATCCTCCCATTCCTTCTTCTTGTTTGTTCCACTCCTATTTGCCCTCTGCGCCATTCTTCTTCTTCGCCATAACTCTTTTCTGCAATGAGCCTCTTCTTCGTCAGATTCGCTCTTCCTCTCCAGTTTCCTTTGTGTTCTCCAATTTCCCACATCTCCTGCAGTTTTCTGCTTTCCCTTACTTCAGCTTTCCCCTCCTACTTCACCTTTCCATTTCCATCTGTCCTCTCCTACCTCACCTTTCCTCTCATGGTTCACCTTTTTCTCTCCTACTTCAGCTTCTCTCTACTTTTCTTATCCTCGTACTCCTTCACTCTGGTGCAGAGTATTAGATGGCACTGTATTTTATCACCGGTCGTGACAGAGTTCCGTGTCTAGGAGAGCCTGCTGGTGTGCATGGGGTTGGTGGTAGAGCAGGCGCTACGGACGGCCACTGCAGTGCCCCCGGCAGGAAGGGGCAGGGCGCGGCCACTGGAGTGCAGAGCCGCCGCATTGTCCGGCGCACGCTCCAGCCACCCAGCGGTCCTTCCGCTGCAAATTTCGCCCTCACCGACCGATCACTATTGCGACACAATGAAAACACGCCGGATAGCAAACGGGCTCAGGGGCGAAGCGCCACTGGCCACTAGAGCCCGACGTTACGGTCGGTCGTGTTAACCCGAGTCGCTGCGAGCACAGCTGGACCAAGGCCAGAGGGACGCGAGCGGTCACTTGTAACGGCAGCCGACGGGGCCGCCGCAGGGCCGTGAAGAAGTACACATTTGGTCTACATCATTTGTCTCACAAATAAACGCTTCATTTAACGGATATATTTACTTACTTTAATTACCCCGAAGATCTACAACCAGTAATGGTACAGTGTATCCTCCTCCACGCACCTTACGGTTGATTGGCGAGTATATATGTAGAATAAATACTCCACTACGAATTCGGATACTGTCCCTCCTACTTTGAATGTCACAAGTGAAATACACCTATATCACAATACAGTTCAGATCAGGCAATTACTTGACTCTGTCTGAGACAGATTGTTTCAACATCATCTACGATATGTGGGAGGGGGAGGATTGTCTGTTCTTTCGGGCATGACCGATATGTCCGAAAGGAGAGACATTACTTATGTATGTATTATTAATAAAGAACAGTCTAGAATGCACTAATTTATTTTATTCAACTAGTTTCAGTCTTATTTAGACCATCTTCAGGAATTTTGTCTCCATCGATGTTGTGGAGCTGGCAGGTAGCTGGGAGCCTTCCAGTGCGTCACTGCTGGAAGGCTCCCAGCTACCTGCCAGCTCCACAATATCGATGGAGACAAAATTCCTGAAGATGGTCTAAGAAAGACTGAAACTAGTTGAATGAAATAAATTAGTGCACTCTAGACTGTTCTTTATTAATAAATTTAAATAGAGTGCTGTTGACCCAAAAATAGAGAAACGAAAATGTTTCCAAAAATAACTTATGTATGCAATTAACCCTTGTAGTTGCCCGTGGGCGTAGAGTGTACAGAAGACCATGTGGGGTCACAATAACTCCGTTCTCCTTTATATAATAGCACGGTTTCCTTTTCCCCGCTATCAAAAGAAAATTTTGTATTTCTATATAACTTTGGTATGTGGAACGAATATCTATGAATCTCGGAACTACACTTTCAATTTTTTAAAGACAGAAGATAGTAACTACTCTTGGCTTCGTACCGATAGCATCTTGCAGACGAGAGCTGTACTTTATCATTTTATTATATTTACTTGGGTTCCTTCAGCAAAACTCCCTACTGAATGACTGCTGGAAGACAGGAATGGTCTTCCTGCGTTCCGCGAATGAAGCAGTAGCACATGGGCTCGTGCATGCCCTACCTATTACTGCATGCATAATGCGAAGACGGCCAGCGATCTTTCAGTGAAGGAGGATTCGAAGCTCAGCGAGAGTATGTGTGTGTGTGTGTGTGTGTGTGTGTGTGTGTGTGTGTGTGTGTGTGTGTGTATGTAGTGTGTGTGTGGACGCAGAGAAACGCTACTGTTCTTCCACAAACACCTCATTGTAAACAGTTCTACCAGGGGTCATGTCGTAGTTGTAAACGCAAAGAGTGGACACACTCACTTTATTAATTCCTTCTAATTGCTGCCCGCATACTTCTGATCACTTACAAGGAAAGTATTTAGACTCGAACAAACAAAAATACACCAAAATCGTATGATAGATAATGTAACGGTCCCTTAATGCACTAGTGATACTCCCGCATCTGCAAAACTCTGCAGCCGCCCATTAGAAGCCTCTGCGTGTGCCATGACCCTCAAAAGCAATAACAACAACAACAATAATAGCAGAAATGTGCCTCTGAAGTTGCGCTTTATGACGTTATTTGTGTAGTGAAGAGTCGGAAGGATCGGCGATTGGTAATCAATCCTGCTAATGTATTGCAATTGGTTGAGATGAAATTCCGAAGAGCCCTTCTTCGTGAATATGGTCTTGGTGTAGCAGAAGAATGAATCACATGTTTTCTGGTATCTATTATAGTGCAGAAATATGAGCATAGATTAGAAACACTATAATAGATAATAGGTAACATGCGAATGATTCATCTTCTACAACAATACCATCTTTACGAAGAAGGTTTCTTCGTAATTCATCTCAACCAGTCACACTATATTAGCAGGATTGCCGGCCGCGGTGGCCGAGCCGTCTGAGGCGCGCCAGTCACGGTCTGCACGGCCACTACGGTCGGGGGTTCTAATCCCCCCTCGGGCATGGATATTTGTGCCGTCCTTAGTAGTAGGTAGTTCATAAGTAGTTTGTAAGTTTAGGGACTGATGACCCGTAGTTAAGTCCCATAGACTCTACAACCATATTAGCAGGATTGATTACCAATCGCCGACCCATCCGACGCTTCACTACACAAAGAGCGTCACAAAACGCAACTTCAAGGGCACACTGCACCGTCACTACTGGTGTACCGGCAGCTCAATGGCACACGCAGAGGCCTGTAAAGAACGACTGCAGAGTTTTGTTCAAATTCAAATGTTTGTAAAGCTTATGGGACTTAACTACGGGGTCATCAGTCCCTAAACTTACAAACTACGACGGCACAAGTATCCATGCCCGAGGGGGGATTCGAACCCCCGACCGTAGTGGCCGTGCTGACCGTGACTTTAGCGCCTCAGTCACCTCGGCCACCGCGGCCGGCGCAGAGTTTTGCAGATGCGGGAGTACCACTAGTGCAATAAGGGACGTTTACATTATCTATCATACGATTTTGGTGTATTTCTGTTTGTTCGAACCCAAGTACTTTCCTTGTTAGTGTACGCGGCGACTACAGAACACTGAACACAGCACTTGTGCCGTACCAGTACCTGAAACGGCCCGTTGCTTCTAATGACTGCAGGACACTTGTACAACCTCTAGGCAGGCAGCAACGGTCATTGCATATGGTAATCAGAAACAGAACAGGGCCAGATTATTAGTGCGGGACGCCTGCAGCTGGGTAGGGGTCGAGTGTCAGGGCAGAGGCAGTGTTGCGGCCGCCCCGGTCTTGACCCACAAGAGCAGCAAGTGCCGCGGGGTCGGCGCGGTCCCGCTGTGTGGGAAGGCATCCGAGGCACGCCTGCGTCAGCATCGATTACACGAGCGCCGTGCTGCTTACCAGCTGATAACTCCCCGTGCACGCAAGGCCGCGGCTTGCCGGACGTGTGCGCCGCGTCAGATAAGCGCGCCGCGTGCAATACTCGCGCCCACACAACGTCACGTCGAGGAATCCATAGAGATACAGCAAAAGCTGCGTCCGGCACGCATCTGATTATCTTACATGTCGACCGAGCCGCATCGGCTATAAATAACGTGCGGCTAGTGCCTAGGGTGGAGAAGGCGAGATAGCTTTTCCTAGCTTTGCTGCAAAGTAACGCGGCCGACAACTTGCTTTGCTTGTATCCGCACTATCTTCGAAATTCTAACGTCGTCTCACATTTACTCTATCAGCAGAAACGTTTCAACTCAAAAAACAAGTGAAACCAAAGCTTGTAATATGAGTCTGGTGTTTCCGTTAGCAAATGTAAGTAACACATTGTCAGTAAACCCAAAACGTGTAGAGCTTTGATGTGATTCGACGAAGTTCTCTTGTCATCTCTATCGTAATGCTTACCATTATTTGACGTTTGTGTGAAACACTAAATCATGTGGGCCTGAAGGTTGTTGCATGACGCACATGCAGTTAAACTGTTGGCGTCTGCTGGATGTTAAAGTAAATACTAGTAGCACTAGTAGCACTTCATCAATTTGTGGATCATGAATTTGGACCTCAGACATTTAGAAAACAAAGTTTTGAACCCATGTCCGCAAATGTTCTTCAGTGATGGTTTTCTTTATCTCTGACACTGTGAAAAAAATCTCTTCCACTACAAGCTCTCAGCTTTCCATATGTAATATTGACCAAAAACTACAGCAAAATATCTAATAAACATGGGCTCTCAAACAAATATCTTAAGAGCGAATATACTGTGACCCGTCTGATGTAATGGAAGACAAAGAAGTACACATAGTATCACTGGATAAAAGTTCCGGACATGGGTTTCTCAACAAAATATTAAGAACTCACTACCCTATACAAGTCCTCGAAGTTTGTAATGGTAATTTATGAACACCATGTATAAATTGGACATCTGTTAAATATAAAGAACGACTGATGGTAGCAAGAATTAACCTTGCCGAAATATCACGCTTTCTGAACGAAGTCACCCGACTAAATAGCCGTGAAATCTTGAAGATTTTCCTACGCAGAAAACTTAAATGACACAGAAGATTAACGTATTTCGTACTAAAACCAGTGATCGGCAGGCACTGGTTTCTGAGGCGTCGTTAAATTCAGAGCTGGCCCCCATGGACTCCTTCAGTACATTTGAAACAGGTCATTACGTCTTTTCCTGGTATAGGAGAGAGCGGATCATATAAATCTGTAGGTGAAGGGCTTGCTGTATCAGATCTGTGTTAGTTGAGACTCTAGAGTTGCTCAAACGGAAGAATGCTCTTGCCTCCTCCTTAAACTAAAGACCCCTGTAAGTCCCCAGTCACTTGCGATTTTAACTCTTCCGAAAGCATATCGAACGCTGCTCCAAACAGCGGAGTTTCAGTGGAAGGAACGACAATATCGCATGCGGAGGCAACGGCAGAGCTGGTAAAAGTAACCACTAACATATAACTTGGGCCATTGTCAAGCCCAGTCAAAATGATGTTGGTGAAAATTATAGGCTGTCGTGCTCCAGTAAAACGCTACACAAATTTGAACCTGAAGAAACTTACACACTATTTCAGTAATAAACGCAAGTTGAGTCTCTTGTCATTGCAGAATAAAAAGTTGCATATATATTGCAGTACATATTAAAAATTTTTTTGTAGTGTAAGGTTTTCAGATAATCCGCGATTTTGATAATCTGGTTTCCATGCGATCCGACCTAATCCGGATAAACGATGTTCTAGAGTAAAACGAGAAAAATAATTACTTGCGAACTTTTCCACGAATGTCGATTGCCAGATATCGAAATGGAGCTGTGTATTTCGTTACAGTAGAAAGATATTTGGAAATATGCATATTAGTTTTAGACGTGGCTACTATATCTCAAATCGATATTCGTAGTAGTGGATGTGTCGGATAAAATGCTAATGATGATTTCGTGTGACATTTTTTGACCTATAGACTAGTCTTGTGTAGTTCGCGAACAAACTAGTTCGGAAGAGCACTCCCACAGGCGAACTTCGCGAACTAGTTCGTAGATCCTTCATCTCTTAGTTCGTCCGCGCCTTTTGCGAAGACTGACAGGGAACAGCGAGAGGACGCGAGAGCGCGCAGAATCGCGTGATTCCCTTTTGCCGGTAACCGTCATTTCGAGCAGAGATGTTACACGCTTGGGCAACACTGATCATTATATAAAAAAGCTGTCATAACAAAAGAAAGAGCTCTTTTAGTAGCGGTAGGAAAAGCCGAACTAAAAAGAGCGACCTACTTCGCGGCCGAGCTGCGAACTAAAAGGAGAGCTACCGGTCGCGAACTAAAATATCTACAATTGGTCGCGAACTAAAACTTGCGTTACCGGTCGCTAACTATTATGCCAAACGTATCTCGCTTCTTAGTTCGTTGGATTCTTTTCCGAAGACCGACGGGCAATAGCGAGAGGGCGCGCAGCAGAATTAAAAATCACGTGTTTGCCTTCTACTGATGAGAACCATTTCGAGGTGAGCGTCTGCCTGCTAGATTACATCAGTGCTACAAAATTTCTCTTCTGAAGTATTCTGCACTCTGCAATATCTGACTAATAAATTCTATAATGCCAAGATATAGAGATAACTCTAAACTTAAACGCGAGAAATTATCCACATGCTGTTTCTTTTGGTTTGCGTGATATCGTTAGCGGTTCAAGCAGCAAGCGCATGAAGCAGCTAGGTGGGAGAACTTCTCCCTCCACCTGCATGCGCAGACCACGCCGCTCAGCCATCACTGGGAGCGGACGAACTAAAAAAGCGAACTAGTTCGCGACAGAGTCGCGAACTAAACTGAGCGCTCCCTATCGCGAACTATTATGCGCAAGTCTACGATAGACTCCGACTGGGATGGTGTTCAGCCAGCCTGGTGCAAATCTTTAGATGAAGCCTCGTGGGCGACTTGCGTGCCGACGATAATGGAATGATAATGAGGACAGCACAAAATCCTACTCGACCGGGAATCGAACCCGGACCCCATGTGTAGCAAATTATCACGTCGTGTACTGGACTACGGAGGCGGGCGGATAAGATGCTGAGACGACTGCTTGAAAGCAGACGAGTAAAGGCCGTTTCACACCGCAGTCACACTATGTCACGTTACGTAACATCACAGATTTTTCAAAAGATCTGTTTCCATAGTTTTAAATGGTGTGATTCACACCGACCTCGCAGATCCTCACAGACGTCGACCGACGAATCTGCGAGATCGCTCCGAGAGCGATCTTCTCAAAACGTCTGTCGACGTCTGTGGCCTCGCGCATAAGCACTGGCCCGCTACCCCGCCGCGTGTAGGGCCACACCTGTCGCGCAGTTTCGTGCTGTAACTCGTTACAAGACGCTGCATAGTTTTTCTTTTGTTATGGAGCAGTTAACAGAAGCCGTCAGAACGCGTTCACTGCTGTGGAATGCAGATTGGAGGATTAGAGAGACAACAATTTAAAGGACACAGCATGGGGCGAAATAGCAAAGCAACTGGAACAAAATAGATTAGTTCTTAATTGTACTAGTTCAAATATAAACAAATATTTTTTAATTTTGAAGATAAGTTAGCGTTTATTTAAAAATTATTAATATTTAGCTGACTGTCTGCTTCATTTATCAATCTTACAAGTTATTTTAAGTTAATAATGGAGAAGGAATCGGCTCCAACTATTCACATTGTTTATATGTTTGAAAGAAATTTTACCAAAGTTATAAACCACCTACAATCAGATTTCAAAAAAGTAAATTGTGTAAGGCTTACCTTAGGCATAGTACCATTCTTTCTCAGCAGGAAATAGAACACCTGTAGTTGGTGTCTTTTTCTACTAATATCGTTACTTATCAATGTTAAGATCTCTTCATACTCAGGTGTAGATAGCCGAGAGTATGTTGTGAATCTGTCATCATTTTGCTTCAAGTCCTCCGCCGCACTTTTCCGTCTTTGGTTGATGGGATGCACCCAGTGCGTTCGATTTGTAACCAAGTACAACAGCATGAGTTTCTCTCCACTACTCGAACTGCTATAGCCGTCATCCAACCAAGGCACATTTGTAGTAAACACGAAATCGCACCACGAACCAGTTAGCATGTTACCTACTTCAAATGAACCGACTGACAGAGAAAACACGATGGCCCAATATCTGACAGTGTGGCAGTGTGAACTTCACATCTGTCATCTGTCTCGTTACGTAACGTGACATAGTGTGACCGCGGCGTTCAAATGTTTGTTAAGCTTATGGGACTTAACTACGAGGTCATCAGTCCCTAACCTTACAAACTACTTATGAACTAGCTAATACTAAGGACGGCACAAATATCCATGCCCGAGGGGGGATTCGAACTCCCGACCGTAGTGGCCGTGCAGACCGTGACTGGCGCGCCGCAGTCCCCTCGGCCACCGCGGTGTGAAACGGCCTTGAGAGGGAGGGCTTCCTGGGCTGCTGGGCTGCCGAATGTTCTGGCGGAGGGGTGGCTGCAGGTGTGCGGCGTTGGTTCCAGAGGTAGGGGAGGTGGCGGGAGCGCCTTGATCTGGTCTGGTTGAGCGGCTGAGCGCGGCGGACGGTGTGGTTTACACGGGGCTCAGAAAGCGGCCAGCAGGTTGCGCGTTACGCAATGCCAGACACTCCGCTGCCCCAAACAGATCTGCCCTGTGCCGTCTTAAGAGTCCTCTGTCGCGATGAGGTGGTGCTCGCAGTCAACCACCTGACTGTTGTCCATTTCATTATGACTGACCCCTCACTTTATGCTCATATTCTGCTCACATCGTACGACGAACATCGACGTTTTATACCTCGTCGGAATATTTGGATTGCCTACTTTTATTTGGTGTATGAACATTACATTTTATTTGAGAAGGGGACGACATACACTGTAATATTTATTTGGCTTTTTCGGCGAATGTCGAATTTAAGGATACACAGAAATCGGACCGTAATTAGGAGAAAGTTTTCCTACGCACAGTTTAAAGATCCAACCTTGTTCTGTTTACAAACGAAGCTTCGTTATTTTCTGATTAGTCAAATCAAATGTCTGTAAATCTATCGGACCAAACTGCGTGGTCATCAGTCCGTAGCTTACAAACTACTTAAACCTAGGTAAACTAACCTACGGACACACACACACACACACACACACACACACACACACACACACACACATACACACGCCCCAGGGAGGACTCGAACCTCCGCAGCGAGACGCTTTAGAACGCTCGGCTACTCCACCGCGGCTTTTCAAAAGAGATAGATTGGCTGGCCAGTATTTACCTTTGTGCTGTTACACAAATGAAGAAAAAGTAAAAAAAGAGGAGGGACGAAAAAGGACAAGCTTTCGCAACACAGTTTCTTCTTCAGGTGGGAGAGAAGGGAAGAAAAAAGGACGGGAACGAAAGGGAAAGGTAATTCACGACCTAGGTTCAAATGTTTGTTAAGCTTATGGGACTTAACTACGGGGTCATCAGTCCCTAAACTTACAAACTACTTATCAACTACCTTACACTAAGGACGGCACAAATATCCATGCCCGAGGGGGGATTCGAACCCCCGACCGTAGTGGCCGTGCAGACCGTGACTGGAGCGCCTCAGTCCCCTCGGCCACCGCGGCCGGCACACGATCTAGGTCATACAGGTGTTGTTTGAGGAGTGTGGAAGTCAGATCACTCTCCTCAAACACCACCTCAAACCATTTCCTATTTGTATATTGCTATTACAAGTTTAATACAGCAACTTCACTTTGTCACTCAAGTAATTCGGCACTTCTAGATCTTCCAGGCATTTCCATATTTTATTACGATGTTATTGTTATTAATTCGAATGGGACCAAACTCCGTTTGTCATCGTTCCCTAGTCTTACAAACTGCTTTAACTAAGGTAAACTAACCTAAGGACAACACACACACCCATGCCCGAGAGATGATTCGACCCCCGACGCGGAAGGCCGCGCGATCCGTAACGTGGCGCTCCAAACCGCTCGGCTACTCCGGCGCGGCTATTTTATTATGAGGGACACTATCGTACGCCTCCTCAGTTTCCAAGACCACCGTCACCATGTTCCCAGCCAAAATCCTTACCGCAAAAATGAGATGTATAGTATTATTCAGTTCAAAATGTCGTAAGGCCGCAACCCGGATAATACAATAAACAGCAGATGCAGTGACTGGCGACATTGTTATTTACAAAATTCTACGTGACTGTGGCTCCAGATAAATGAAGTTCTTTAAATGCATCAGCTATATTCAAGAAAGGCAGTAGCAGTAACCCACTAAACTACAGGCCTATCTGCAGCAGGGTTTTGGAACATATCCTGTATTCAAATATTATGAATTATCTCGAACACAATGATCTATTGAGCCAAGGTCAACAGGGATTTAGAAAATATCGTTCATGCGAAACACAATAGCTCTTTATTGACACGAAGTAATGGGCGTTATCGACAAGGGTCCGCAAATCGATTCCATATTTCTTGATTTCCAGAAGGCTTTTGACACCCTACCTCACAAACGGCTTATAATCAAATTGCATGGTTATGGTATATCGTCCCATATTTGCGATTAGATAGGGGATTTCCAGTCAGAGAGGACACAGTCTGTAGTAATCGATGCTAAGGCAACGACTAAAACTGAGGTACAGGGTATTGTTATTGGTCCTCAGCTGTTCCTTATTTACATAAACGATTTAGGGGAAAATCTAAGTAGCTCCCTTAGGTTGTTTGCAGATGACGCCGTCATTTACCGTCTAGTAAAATCATCAGAGATAAAAACCAACTGCAGAACGATCTGAATAAGATATCAGTATGGTGTAATAATTGACAATTGACTCTAAATAATGAGAAGTATGAAGTTGTCCACATGAGTACGAAAAGAAATCCGTTAAACTTTGTTTACAAGATAAATCAATCAAAAGTGAAGGCCGTAAACTCCACTAAATACCTAGGCATTGCTATTACTTCAGACTTAAACTGGAAAGAACACGTAGATAATGTCGTGGGAAAGGCGAACCAGAGACTGCGTTTTATTGGTAGAACCCTTAAAAGATGCAACAGAACTACAAAAGAAACTGCATACACTACGCTTGTCCGTCCATTTTTGGAGAATTGCTGCCCAGTGTGGGCTCCTTATCAGGTGGGTTTGACGGAGGACATCGAAAGAGTCCAACGAAGGGCAGCTCGTGTCGTATTGTCACGATACAGGGGAGACAGCATTACGGAAATGATTCAGGATTTGGGACGACGCTTGTCGTTGCGGCGTGGGCTACTTACGAAACTCCAATCGCCAACATTCTCCTCCGAATGAGAAAATATATTGTTGACTCCCACTTACATAGGTAGAAATGATCATCAGAATAAAATACGAGAAATCAGAGCTCGAACGGAGAGATTCAGGTGTTCTTTGTTCCCGTGCGCTATTCGAGAATGGAATGGGATGAATAGTATGATGGTGGTTCGATGAATCCTCTGCCACGCATTTAAATGTGATTTGCAGTGTATCCCATGAAGATGTAGATGTATAAAGCAGAGTGTCCGCATGTTTGTTTGAGTGTACGTATTGTATACAAATCTACAGTTTTGTTCCAATATTTATGAAATTTTGCACAAGTAAGCTTCAATCCATGAGGACGGTACCCGTAAGTGTAATGCGGCGGCCCCTATATACGCCGCGGAAGGCCGAGGGCGCGTGCGCAAAAATTGACAGTTCTGCCCTCTACGTTTCAGCGCCGCCAGTGGTGGAAGCCGGCGTAAACGATAGATCGCTATTCTGCAGAGATCGTTGTTTCTTGATGTCAAGTAATAAAGGGTTCCACATTCTACTCAAAGGAAAACCCTTATCTCTGTTTATAATATTGTCAGTAAGACGAATAGCAATCGATTCTTTTAAAATACAGTCCCAATAGCGAGACGCTGAAGCAACCATTTGTGTTTCATCAAATTTCATTTTATGTCCCTCAGTAAGACAGTGCTCAGCTACTGCAGATTTCTCTGGTTGAAGTAATCTTGTGTGTCGATGGTGTTCAGTACATCGATCCTGAATTGTGCGAATTGTCTGGCCGATGTAAACTTTTCCACAGTGACAAGGAATTTTGTATACACCGGGTTTCCTCAATCCTAAGTCATCTTTTACTGAGCCCAGGAGTGCTCTAACCTTGGCAGGTGGACGAAAAATGCATTGGATGTCATATCGTTTCAAAATCCTTCCAATTTTAGATGAAATGCTTCCAGAAAACGGTAGGAAAGCCAGCGACTTGCACGTTTCTTCTTGTGGTTCCCGCGGCGGTCCAAATTGAAAAGCACGGCAGATCTGTTGGTTCGTGTAACCATTCTCCTTGAAAACCGTTCTCAGATGGTCCATCTCTTTAGTTAGACTTTCAGCATCTGAAATGGCAAAAGCTCTTTTTGTCAGCGTGCGCAGGACACCAGTGCGCTGGTAAGGTGGATGACAACTTGTTGCATGCAAGTAGCGGTTATAAGTATAAGTATGAACCGTTTTCTGGACCATTTTAATTGCCTCCATCCTAGCATTAAGTTCACTATGGAGGTCGAGATAGATGGGAAGCTTCCATTTTTAGATGTCATGGTGTACAGAAGGGGTGACGGAACATTGGGACATAGTGTTTACAGAAAGCCCACTCACACGGACCGCTACTTGCATGCAACAAGTTGTCATCCACCTTACCAGCGCACTGGTGTCCTGCGCACGCTGACAAAAAGAGCTTTTGCCATTTCAGATGCTGAAAGTCTAACTAAAGAGATGGACCATCTGAGAACGGTTTTCAAGGAGTATGGTTACACGGACCAACAGATCTGCCGTGCTTTTCAATTTGGACCGCCGCGGGAACCACAAGAAGAAACGTGCAAGTCGCTGGCTTTCCTACCGTTTTCTGGAAGCATTTCATCTAAAATTGGAAGGATTTTGAAACGATATGACATCCAATGCATTTTTCGTCCACCTGCCAAGGTTAGAGCACTCCTGGGCTCAGTAAAAGATGACTTAGGATTGAGGAAACCCGGTGTATACAAAATTCCTTGTCACTGTGGAAAAGTTTACATCGGCCAGACAATTCGCACAATTCAAGATCGATGTACTGAACGCCATCGACACACAAGATTACTTCAACCACAGAAATCTGCAGTAGCTGAGCACTGTCTTACTGAGGGACATAAAATGAAATATGATGAAACACAAATGGTTGCTTCAGCGTCTCGCTATTGGGACTGTATTTTAAAAGAATCGATTGCTATTCGTCTTACTGACAATATTATAAACAGAGATAAGGGTTTTCCTTTGAGTAGAATGTGGAACCCTTTATTACTTGACATCAAAAAACAACGATCTCTGCAGAATAGCGATCTATCGTTTACGCCGGCTTCCGCCACTGGCGGCGCTGAAACGTAGAGGGCAGAACTGTCAATTTTTGCGCACGCGCCCTCGGCCTTCCGCGGCGTATATAGGGGCCGCCGCTCGCGGCTTGTACTCAGTCTCGGCGAGTCGGTGTACCAGCACTGTCACCTGAGGATGGCGGCCAGGTGGACCGCCGAAATATCGTGTCAAGATGACGTTTTGATCCGGCAGCAAACCCGACAAGAATATTATCAGTTAAATGTGATTTGCAGAGTGTCCCATGTAGATGTAGATCAGTCAATAGGGCCGTGCTAGCGCGGCTGTCGGGTCGGTCGCAGCGTGGGAACTCTGCCGAAACGAGCGTCGACTCGTTCCGCCCACGCCGACGACTCGGGGCCGTCTGGCAGGCCGGCTTCCTGCGGCAGCGTCGTGTGGGAGAGCCGCGGCCGCCACACCTGTTGCTCCAGTTAGCTGCGCCTGCGCCGGCAGCCACTGCCCACTGCGCATGCGCCGTGCGAACGTAGCGCTTCGGCTGCACTCGGCTTGCTCACTGCACGCGAAGGGCGGCACAGTGATGTCATCGCACGCCTTACAGAATACTTATAACGCTTGCCCCTTAAACTAGGGGATCGTCGTCACAGCAGGAAGTACTTGCACCAGTAATACAAAAACGTATGCATAAGTGAAATATATTCAGTATTATAATTCCTTGCGTAACATTCATTATGAATTGCATAGAACATATATCGTTCTATAACACAGCGTATTAATACGAATAAGCGCAAAGTCTGAAAACTGTTTTCAGGAACCAATCGATAGTTAAAAGAACTTTATACATTAAGTAATTCTGGAAAATCAGAAAAAAAGATGTTCTTCCTTACAAATGGTCATTTAGTGGGACATTTCTTAATGAGCATAATTCGCTTATGAGTGAAATAAACCGCAATTTCCGATCAGTTATGGCTTCACTGTACTAGGTTTACATGGAATACCAAAGCGCGGCGAATGAAAATTTGTGCCCGGACGGGATTCGAATCCGGGATCTCCTACTTACTAGGCAGACGCGTTGACCACTCCGCCACCGAGGACACAGTGACCAGCCCGACTGCAGAGGGCTCTTCCCTACACATCTCCCGCCACACCCAAATCTCCATTCGCCACGCTCTTTCCAGTTACCACAGCCTATTTGTTCTGTAATGCTCGCAGCCACAATACTGTATTCCCGCATCAGGGAGAACAGACCATGAGGTATCCAGACACAATTAATTGTTGTCAGGAGCCCAGCCTCGGCTGATGCGGAATACAGTATTGTGGCTGCGAGCATTACAGAACAAATAGGCTGTGGTAACAGGAAAGAGACAGTGTGGCGGGAGACGTGCAGGGAAGAGTCCTCTGCAATCGGGCTGGTCACTGTGCCCTCGGTGGCGGAGGGTCAACGCGTGTGCTTAGTAAGCAGGAGATGCCGGGTTCGAGTCTCGGCCGGGCACAAATTTTCATTCGCCGCGCTTTGGTATTCCATCTAAATCTAGTACAGTGAAGCCTTAACTGATCGCAAATTGCGGTTTATTTCATTCATTGAACGCTGCAATTTCTTCAAAAATATATAATCGCTTATGAGTATTGCCTGAAATGTGAAATAGTCGATAAGCAAAATATATTTCTCTGTCGAAAATCATGTAAAAAAGGATATGCTCCATTCTGAAAAGTACACAAAAAACATCTCGGCCAACAATGTAAAGGAAAGGTGAAGTAAAAGAAAGAAGATGAAATTTGTTTCCTTTGAGATAACAGTTTGTTACGGTTCGTAAGGAGGGAGGAGGGGGAATCGAAAGAATATTTGTATTTGGAGAATGGTCACCAGAATATTTTTTCTTGAAGGGAGTGGCATATTCGAAAAGGTTGAAAAATACTGAACTTGGGTAATACGCGACGCTACTGACGACCGCTGCAAGACTTGCAGCAAGAGGTTTCGAAACGTGTCGGTAGTGATGTGGGTTGATGCCGACTCCAGTGGCTGTTGTGAGGTAATAACACATGTGAAATTTATTACAAATAAATGAATGCTTATCTATGGTGTTGTAGACTATAATACGTTGATGAAGTCGAAACATTTGAATAAATATTTTGAAGTTCCGTTGGCTGTCCGCGAGAACTTTAAATGTCAATACACTGCAAATCCCTGTGTTGTGATTCACTATCTGCTGCATAGACCCACACTGATGACGCTGGTTTCAGCTGGTTTCAGTATCGGCCATTTAACTATAATTCGACCAATCAGTACTCGCGTAGTATTATTCGTAATGCGTGTACCCTTCTCTGTTACTTCAGAATTTGTGCCAGCTACCATATTTCTCGTGGCTCGGCCATCGGAATTAATTTACCATATCCATATTTCTCTTGCCGTAAAGCCCACCAGATTTAAGCCCAATGGAGTGCCTGTGAGTCTCCCATGATAGAGCTGTTCACGCCGTGAATCGTCAACCAAGAAACCTACCGCGAGTCTGTAGCAGTCAGCCACTGTGATAATATCAATGACTAGAGCAATTACAACAAATACTTATGTTACAATGTTACAATGTTGAATTCTTGTATTACGACATGTTCAGCTATTAGCTAATCTCTGCTAACCCTTGATAATGGTAAATATGTCGTTCTGCAATTAAACCTACCGCAGCTGGCGCCGGCACTTAGCGTATTGTGAGGCAACCAAATATAACCTCATCTACAGCAAAACTGAAACAAAATATAATGGTCGTTTCTACTTAAATTTACGTAAGTTATCTTTACATTAATCCCCCGCCCCCCCCCCCCAATATATATTGGGTGCGGGGGATTAATGTAAAGATAACTTACGTAAATTTTATTAAATTAATTCATTTGCTCTGAAGCCCCTTCTACTTTACTGATTAAATCATAAAAATTTAGTTTAAAAAACAGGCACGAATTTCACTCTACTAATTGCCCATTCCCGTCACCAACACAGAGAAGTATGACTGCCTTAACACGGTGACGCCTTCATGCATCGTTCATTAAAATAATTTCGGGGGGGGGGGGGGGATCAGGCCCCCTCGCTCCCTCGGGCATGGGTGTTTGTGTTGTCCTTGGCACAAGCTACTTTTAAGTAGTTTGTAAGCCTAAGGACTGATGACCAACGTAATTAAGTCCCTTATTTACGAGCACTTAGCCGGCCGCGGTGGCCGAGGGGACTGAGGCGCTCCAGTCACGGTCTGCACGGCCACTACGAAATGTTCAAATGTTTGTTAAGCTTATGGGACTTAACTGCTGGGTCATCAGTCCCTAAACTTACAAACTACTTATGAACTACTTACGAACTAGGACGGCACAAATATCCATGCCCGAGGGGGGATTCGAACCCCCGACCGTAGTGGCCGTGCAGACCGTGACTGGAGCGCCTCAGTCCCCTCGGCCACCGCGGCCGGTCGGCCACTACGGTCGGGGGTTCGAATCCCCCCTCGGACTTGGATATTTGTGCCGTGCTTAGTCTTAGCTAGTTCATAAGTAGTTTGTAAGCTTAGGGACTGATGACACCGTAGTTAAGTCCCATAAGTCCTACAAACATTTGAATTTCGGCCAACCAGAGTTGGTTTTCTGTGATTTCCCTAAATAACTCCAGGAAAATATCGAGATGGTTCCTTCGATTTACTTACCTACCGTTACCCCAAAACCCGAGCATGAGCTTCGTCTTCAGAGACAGGACGTTAAACAGTAATCTTCGTCCATAATTTTTCTGTAATGACGTATAGGAAGCGTTTGCTTATGAGGACAGCATTCACTGGTAATTCTTGTAGGTACGAATGAGAAGTCCCTGAAGACCAGGACACCGAGTGACACGGTAATACAAGACCTGATACTGCATTTCACTCCAAAAACGCCTTGAGGAATCAGTGGATCTTTGACATCTGCCAGCTCTTTTGATTTCCATTCAAAGGCAGGGTGCTGTCACAAAACGTGTAATTTATTACCACTCTCCAGCCGGCAATCTTCGTGAAACGACGGAGCGTTTGTTTCAGACGTCTTAAGAAATTCCTCAGTATCACATTCGGAGAACGATCATGCCGCAATGAATACAAGCGTGTATTCGTGCTCGTAGACATCACTCTACGTACTTGGTTGGTGAATGGGACTGAATAATTAACTATCATAAAATTTGTTAAGTACTGGCCTGTTGCATTGTGGTGTAACACTATCTGACCCCTCAGTGTATTTTACTGTCTGGTTTCTTTTCACACAATTAGGAAAGTGTGCCAGTGTGGAAATCTCCGTAAAGACGGGTTGCCCATTTTATAAATAATCGAGTCGCCAGAGAGCGTGGAACCATGGCGGGCGCGAAAAACTTTGCGGTTAGCGTTTCACTTTTCCCTCTGAATGGTGGCTGATCGCAGAGTAGTGATAGCGTCGGCAGCCGACCGAACCTCTGCGGAGCTGTTGCACGATAACTCTTGTAACTGTAGCATTTAGCGTTAACCTACACAATCAAGAGCCAAGGAAACTCGATAGGTATACGTATGCCAGCACAGATATACCGGATGATCAAAAAGTCAGTATAAATTTGAAAACGTAATAAATCACGGAATAATGTAGTAAAGAGGTAAAAATTGACTCACATGCTTGGAATGAAGAAAGAAAAAGTTCAAAAATGTCTGACAGATGGCGTTTCAACTGATCAGAAAAGCAATAATTAGCATTACAAATTAAGACAAGGCAAAGATGATGTTCTTTACAGGAAATGCTTAATATGTTCACCCTCATTCCTCAATAAAGCTGTAGTCGAGGAATAATGTATTGAACAGCACTGTAAAGCATGTCCAGAGTTATGGTGATATATTGGCGTCGGATGTTGTCTTTCAGCATCCCTAGAGATGTCGGTCGATCACGATACACTGGTGACTTCAGGTAACCCCAAAGCCAATAATCGCACGGACTGTGGTCTGGGGAGCTGGGAGGCCAAGCATGACGAAAGTCACGGTAGCAGTTTCAAAACCATAATCACGCTCCATCTGTTGGATACTTTCGAACTTCTTTGTTCTAATAAAACCCTATGTCATTCCAAGTACGTGTGCCAATTTTTAACTCTCTATCTTCCGTGATTTATTAAGTTTTCAAATGTATACTGACTTTTTGATCAGCCGGTACGTAAACACTCAAGAGGACGGCTCTGCGATCGGTAACACCTATATAAGAGAACAGTGTCTGGCGCAAGTCCCTGTGTCCTCGGTGGCGGAGTGGTGAACGCGTCTGCCTAGTAAGCAGGAGATCTCGGGTTAGAATCCCGACCGGGCACTTATTTTCATTCGCCGCACTTCGTATTCCATCTAAAGCTAGTACAGTGATGCGATCAGTGATCGCAAATTGCGTTTTATTTCATTGTTACTGCTGTGTTTCCAGCATAATTTTTGGCTCATTTTAAAGCGCATTTTATTTGATATACTCTGAAGCGTCTATGTATATATTTAATATTGTAAAGTTAGGAAATAAATATACAGAAAGTCTCGACTGTACTGACTTTGTAAATCTTCCACAAGGCTGTGCGCCTACTACTACAACGATTGTTTAAAAGTAATATGCCTGTACCTTGTGTACATCATGCCTCTCTGGTATTCGCCTCATTTTGCCACCGAGCGAGGTGGGAGATTGGTAAACATAAATTACAACGGTTTCAACCCCCGTCCGACTGTCCTGATCTACAGTAGTTTGCTCATGATGGGACAAGGGCGACATCTCCTCATTCTAAATCAGGAGCTGTCTCTGCCACGATTTTGTTCCGCCGACCGCTGGTTCCCCACCCGTGCTGCTTACAAAGTTGACACTTGGTGTGTGAAAGGCAACTTGGTGGTACGCGAGGGCGCGTGACTAGTGTGTGGTTGCCTCCCGCGGCCTGCTCAGAGGGACGCCGCCAGCTGCGCGCACGCCCCTACACAGAGCAGACGGCCTGGCGGCTCACCCCCTGCTACCCCTCACTCGTCAGCCACTCCACCCGAGGGCCGGGCCGCCATAACCACTTCCGCAGACCCTCCGTGTGACGCTGCACACGTGTGCCGGCCTCTCAGTGCTGCCGCCGCCACCAGACCCTCTGGTCAGCGTCTCCACGGCAGACGCTGGTCTGCAGTCGCTGAGTACATCAACATCTACATACATACTCCGCAATCCACCGTAAGGTGCGTGGCGGAGGGTACATTGTACCACTACTAGGCATTTCCTTTCCTATTCCACTCCCAAATAGAACGAGGAAAAAAAGAATGCCTATATGCCTCCGTACGAGCTCTAGTTTCTCTTATCTTGTCTTTGTGATCACCACGCGAAATGTAAGTAGGCGGCAGCAAGATCGTACTACATTCAGCTTCAAATTCTGGCCCTCTAAATTTACGTATCATAAATTCGCGGAAAATAACGTCGTCTTTCTTCCAGCGATCCCCAATTGAGCTGCCGGAGCATTTCCGTGACACTCGCGCATTGGTCGAACCTACCGGTAACAAACCTAGCTGCTCACCTCTGAACTGCTTCCATGTCTTCCTTTAAACTGATCTGCTGCGGGTCCAAAACACTTGAGCAATACTCAAGACGTGGTCGTACAAGCTTTTTATACGCGGTCTCCTTTACAGGTGAGGTACATCTCCCCAAAATTCTCCCAATAAACCGAAGTCGGCTGTCCGCCTTACTCACAACTGTCCTTACATGTTCGTTCCATTTCATATCGCTCTCCAATGTTACGCCTAGATATTTGAACGACGCGACTGCATCAAGAAGCTCACTACTAATGCTGTATTCGAATATTATGGGATTGTTTTTCCTACACATGCGCATCACCTTACATTTTTCTATATTGAGAGCTAGCTGCCATTCTTCACACCAACTAGAGATTTGGTCTAAGTCATCCTGTATGCTATTACAGTCAAATACGATACACTCCCATACGCCACAGCATCATCAGCAAACAGCCGCAAATTACAACTTACTCTGTCCATCAGATCATTTATATAGATAGAAAATAATAGTGGTCCTATGACACTCCCCTGGGGCACGCCTGACGATACACTAGTCTCTGATGAACACTCCCCGTCGAGAAAAACATACTGTGTTCTATTACTTAGGAAGTCTTCCAGCCAGTCACAAATCTGTGAACCTATTCCATAAGCTCGTATCTTCGTTAGCAGTCTGCAGTGTGGCACCGCATCAAACGACTTTTTGAAGTCGAGAAAAACACAATCCGCCTGTTGCCCTTCATCCAAGGCTCGCAAGATGTCATGTGAGAAAAGGGCAAGCTGAGTTTCACATGAACGATGTTTCTTAAACCCATGCTGATTCATAGAAAGAAGCTTTTCCGTTTCAAGATAATTTACTATATTCGAACTGAGACTAAGCTCCAAAATTCTACACGAAACTGATGTTAACGACAGTGGCCTGAAACTGTGTGGGTCAGTTCTCTTTCCTTTCTTATAAACGGGAGTCACCTATGCTCTTTTTCTTCCAATCACTAGGAACTTTGCGCTGAATTAAAGATTCAGCCATTTGAAAGGGGTTGCAGCTCTCCAATCTGGCTGCGTCCTTGTCGCACATTGTTCGTCTTACGTATGATGCGTTCTTCTATTCAAAGGCTCGTGTGATGCATCTACATCCATATCGCGCAGGCCACCTCTGGCTATGTGGCAGAGGATGCTATGTATACCATTGTCACTCTTCCTACTTCTCCATTCGCGTATGGTTCGCGGGAAAAGTGATTACCGGCATGCCACTGCACAGGTCCTGATCTCTCTGATCCTATCCTTGTGGTCGCTTCGCGAAATATACGTAGGAGGAAGCAATATTTCGGTTGATTCTTCATGAAACATTGACGAAAGCCCGTACCGCGATACAGAAAGTCTCTCACACAGCGCCTGTCACTGATAGCTCAGTCGGTACAGCGCTTGCCCTCCAATGGCAAAGGTTCCATGTGCGAGTCTGAGTTCCATGTTCGAGTCTCGGTTCCGGCACACAATTTTAATCTGCCAGGAAGTTTCATATCAGCGCACACTCCACTGCAGAGTGAAAGTTTCATTCTGGAATAATTACAATAGTTAAAAAAAAGACATGAATTTTGATCGGAATATTTCACTCCCTGTGGAAAACAGGTATCTGAAGGTCATCAACCTCTTCTACCTCGACCTGGTTTAATGTTGAAGGTCCTGGGGTCTCACTGCTGACGCCACTATTTCCACAGGCTTGGATGGCTTTTGTCTCTGATTGTAAATCCAAGTTAAATGTATGATGCATCAACTAGCAATTGCCGTAGTAATTTAAGGACGATGATGTATACGCCTCGCATATTATCAGAAATCATAGACTGCGAAAAGAAGAGAGTTCAAAAGCAAGGAACGTTCAGTTACCTCTACTATTATTACGATGTGTTAGAGAAGGGGAGCAAAAAGAACTGTTGTGCAGTATTGCTGGTCCTGATCAGTTCGGCAGTCTATAAAAATTATAGCCTTTCAGAAACCATTTTTCTTATTTTTATTCTTTAATTAAAAGACAAAAATGCCTGAAATCTGCCAGATTTTCAGCTGTCGGCTGACAAGAATATTTTCCGGCTTTAAAGAACACAAATCTTCCAGAATCACTCGAAAATCGGCTTAGTTGGCAACACTGTACCTCACACCCATGTCTTATTGAATCCATCGTTACCGATGGAACCGGGACTGGGCTGGTCAAGAATATATAGGAAGCAGGATACGAAATGTTCAAATGTTTGTATACCTTATGGGACTTAACTACGGGGTCATCAGTTCCTAAATTTACAATCTACTTATGAACTAGCTTATACTAAAGACGTCACAAACATACATGCCTGAGGGGGGATTCGAACCCCCGACCGCAGACCGTGACTGGCACGCCGCAGAGCGCTCGGCCACTGCGGCTGGCAAGTAGGATACCAACAGTCGTATGTTTAACAGAAACATTTATCATGCAATGAAGGTTTTCACGAGCAGATGTCATAGTTTCTGATAGGACTTCCGGGTTATAAGACCGTGGTCCATAAAACTTTTCAGTTTCTCCTATCATTTCGTCCAGAGCTGCGCCAGACATCTTCAGAGATCTTCTTACTTGCGTTGAGTCTTGCCTATTGATGAGTCCGGTTTCTGAGAGTGCCATATATACTGTGAAAAGTGGGCGTGGCCAAGCTGTCACATTATCAGCAGAGATAGTCCTTGACAAAGATAAAACAAAAGTAGTCGGTCAGAGATAAAACCTGTCGATCTTTCAAAGCTACTGTCTATATGTCGCTAAGTTTCATAGCTTCTTCTTTACTGTTATAATTTTCCATATGTTTATATGTATCAATAGCTTCTCGTGTTGGAGGAGGAGGAAGCTTAGGGTTTAACGTCCCGTCGACAGCGTGGTCATTAGAGCCGGAGCTAACGCTCGGATTTTTGGGCAAGGATGGGGGAGGAAATCGGCTGTGCTCTTTGAAAGGGACCATCCCGGCATTTTCCTGGACCGATTTAGGGAAATCATGGGAAACCTAAATCTGGATGGCCGGAGGTGGCGCAGTGGTAACGCACTGGACTCGTATTCGGGAGGATGGTGTTTCAAATCCAACTCCGGCCACCCAGATTTAGCTTTTCCGTGCTTTCCATAAATCACTCCAGGCAAATGCCGGGATGGTTCCGGCACGGCCGAATTCCTCCACAATCCTTACCCAAAACCCCGAGCCTTAGCGCCGTCTCTAATGAGCAAGCTGTCGACGGGACGTTACACCCTAAGTTTCCTTCCTTCTGTTTTTCCTAGTCAGCAAAGACTTTTGTGTTCTTTCAGCCTAGTTTCTATACTTCTTTTTGTGGTTCCAATATAAACTTTATCACATGTACACGGAATTTCATAAACGCCACAAGCAGAAAGAGTAGGTCGTTTATCCTTCACAGAACGGAGTACCTGACGTATTTTCTTAGTTGGTCTGAAAACCGATCTGATGTTGTGTTTGCGTAATATTTTTCCTATTTGATCAGTTACTTTTCCTTATAACGCGGAAGTTCTACCAGCATTTATTCTTTCACTACCAGTTTCGGCATTCCATTATACCATCTTCAGGTCACTACATCGGAATATTATATCCGTTAAATAGGGATCGAAACTGGTTGCGTGGATTTCTAGCTTTCAGTAGGAACCAATAATAACCTACTGAGAGCTAGAAATCCAAGCAACCAATTTCGATCCGTATTTAATGGATATAGTACTCGGATGTAGGAACCTGAAGATGGCATAATGGAATGCCGAAACTGGTAGTGAAAGAATAAATGTTTCTGTTAAACATGTTGCTGTTGGTATCCTACTTCCTACTTACTCCTATGTAGACGTAGAGATCGCCCGCCCCCTCCCAACGCCGCCGCTAGCTGCTGGCTGGACTGGAGACAGTATGTGACGTAACAGAGTAGCGGCCACTGTGTGTGAGTGGCCAGGCAACGGAGCACGCTGGTGGCGAAAGGCGAGCCCGTCTCCCGTGACCGGCTAGTGTTTCACCGCACCTAATACACCCGCCCAATGGACTGCCTGCGCCCGTGCCTGAACCTGCCCCACTGCTTCCCGCTCTCAGGGGCTGCACAGGACCATCACTGCAGGCCGAATCACTAAATTAAACCTGTACCAAGCCCGGGATTCGAATCGCTGTGTCCTGATCGCTAGGCAGCTCAGCTCAGCATCGCGCCAACCTAGCATTGTGGGTAACGGAGCTGCGTGGACTACCTCAATTACCTCCTGCCCACTCGATCTTGATGAAACTCCAACATTTTGGAGAGCGTCGGCAGTATGGTTAAGAGTAGACTTGCGAAAAAAGAAATGTTCAAATGTTTGGAAAGCTTAGGGGACTTAACTACGGGGTCATCAGTCCCTAAACTTACAAACTACTTATGAACTAGCTAATCGCCGCGGTGGAGTAGCCGAGCGGTCTAAAGCGTCTCGCTGCGGAGCGCGCGGTTGCTCGCCGTGGAGGTTCGAGTCCTCCCTAGGGCATGGGTATGTGTGTTTGTCCTTAGGTAGTTTACCTAGGTTTAAGTAGTTTGTAAGCTACGGACTGATGACCACGCAGTTTGCTCCGATAGATTTACAAACATTTGAACATTTGAATTAGCTAATCCTAAGGACGGCACAAATATCCATGCCCTAGGGGGGATTCGAACCCCCGACCGTAGTGGCCGAGCAGACCGTGACTGGAGCGCCTCAGTCCCCTCGGCCACCGCGCCCGGCCGTAGATTTGCGCATAATAGTTCGCGATCGGGAGTGCTCTTTTTAGTTCGCGGCTCTGCCGTGAAATAGTTCGTTCCTTTAGTTCGTCCGCTTCCATTGACGGCTGAGGGGCATGGTCTGCGCATGCAGGTGGAGGTAGAAGTTCCCCCACCTAGCTGCTTCATGTGCTTGCTGCTTGAGCCGCCAACGATATCACGCAAACCAAAAGAAACAGTTTGTGGTTAATTTCTAGCGTTTAAGTTTAGAGTTATCTCTATATCTCGGCATTATGGAATTTATTAGTCAGATATTGCAGAGTGCAAAATACTTCAAAGCAGAAATTTTTAGCACTGAACTATGTAATCTAGCAGGCAGACGCTAACCTCGAAATGGCTCTCATCAGCAGAAGGCAAACACGTAATTTTTAATTCTGTTCGCGACCTATCGCGCATATTTTAGTTCGCGACCTATCACGCATATTTTAGTTCGCAACCTATCGCACATATTTTAGTTTGCGACCGGTAACTCTCCTTTTAGTTCGTAGCTCGGCCGCGAAATAGGTCGCTCTTTTTAGTTCGTCCGCTCGTTTTGGCTTTTGCTATCTCTACTAAAACTACAGCTGAGCTGTATCTCAGCTCGAAATGACGGCAACTGGCAGAAGGGAATCACGCGATACTGAGCGCTCTCGCGTCCTCTTGCTGTTACCCGTTAGTCTACGGAAAAGAAGCGAGAGACTAAGTAAGGCGAGGGATCTGCGAAATAGTTCGTGTAGTTGGCGTGTGGGATCGCTCTTCCGAACTAGTTCGTTCGCGAACTGCACAAGACTAGATAAAATTGCTATTGTAATCTGTGCACCTGCGTTAGTTACAGTGTCAGGATGGCCCAATGGTTAGTCCAACTGACCTGGGTTCGAACCCGGTTATGATACAAATTTTAATTTAATGCTTCCGCTCAGAGATGCCTACAGGGAGGGGGGGGGGGGGTGAGGGGGTATCATGACGCAAACTGCGTCATTGAAATTCCTGGTGAAGGGGGATGAAAAATTAGTACTTTTGGCCAGACTGGGAGGGGGGGGGGGGGCGCTTTATAAAACAATTTACAAAACGTGAAATAAAAGATATTGAATTTCAGTGTTAAATCGCAAAACCATATTCATACGACCCAAGATCTTGGGTGTTGGGGAGGGGGGGAATTGTTGGTCGCAGTTTGGGGCGGGGGGGTTACCTCTGCTTTTTGCCAATAGTCAGTATTAGTCGTAATATTGGTACTCAATACATCTCAGGAACAAAAGTTTATCTGATGTATATTGCGGATAACAGCCTATATACGGAAACACCATATACCGCCGCTACACTGTTTCTAAGTAACGAGAGGAAAACGAGAATCTAACGTCACTGTCGTTCCTGCGCTTAGTGGTCTGATCAACTGGTGTGGAGGCAGTGGAAATCATCCAACATCATAAGGGCAGTCTGTTTCCTTGTGAGGATTTCGGTCCGCCGCCTTTACAACCCGCGTTTGCTGTGGTCTACCGCCAGTCGGTATGCCCGAACATGGGTTCTCTGCCTTCTGTTTCCCCAACACATTTTCTGCAACTCCCCAGAATGAGTCAAAATAATAGAAGCATTCGATACCACTTCGCCATCTCTCCAAACCTAACCTACACCTCGGCATAAGGCACAGATCAACATGCCACAGTCGCTGGCACTACCAACGTTAACCATACGGCCACCTTTCAACGGAACCCGTGCCTATGTTTACTCTGCCAGTCTGTTTGTCGCCACAGATTGAGTCCAAAAACTAACAGATGGAACATATTGACATTGTGTCCTTTTCTCTTTCTGTTTGTGCGCTTATTAACGTCACGGTATCATTACTCTCCTTTGAAACTGACTATGTTTTCTAATAATCAGCCAGGTAATATACATAACACTATGGTGCTATTATGATCGTTCCCATTAATATCTTTGTACTTCAAATTCAAATGTCTGTAATTGTATGGGACTTACTACTTTGGTTATTAGTCCCTGGGCTTACAAACTACTTAAACTGAGTTAAACTAACCTAAGAACAACACACACACACACACACACACACACACACACACACACACACACACACACACACACACACCCAGAAAGGACTCGAACCTCCGACGGCGAGCAACCGCGCGCTCCGCAGCGAGGCGCCTTAGATCGCTCGGCTACTCCACCGCGGCATCTTTATATTGAACTCATTACTTTCTGCGGAATACTTTTGTAGTAACTAACCGTACTGGTTATGTAGTTTTCCATTAATCTGACGGAAATTCTCCACAGAGATGTGAAAAACTATTATTCAAAATATTTAGACTTGCTGGGCAGTAGGCCTTCTTACCTCTGTTCAGTACAGACGATAGTAACACACAAAAGGATGGAGAGAAGAGGAAGGAGAAACTGGATAGAAGGGAAAGTGGTTTTGGCTTACAACCTGATCCGTATGGTAAATATGGAGTGAATTGTGATGAGTGGAAGAAGTGCTGTTTAGAAATTGTAACAATCTTATTTTTTATTTATGTATTTTCTTCGTTGCACATTGAGTCTACATGGACTTCGGTATATATTTCAGTCAGCTGTTGTTCTGTTTATTCCAGATAATTTACTGAGAATCTTTCTGTGTGACACAGTTTTTATTCATTTATTTTTAGTTCCCGTAGAATCGATTTCAAGAATAGCACCAGACATTGCGAGTTGTGGTCTCGTGGTGAAAACACACTCCTCGTGTTCAAAAGAACGCTGTTATATATAACCTTTGCTCGACTAACATTCATTTTGCTGTACATGTATTTGAAACATAATAGATCGAAAATACGGTATCACTTCATTATTATCAGTATCGCATTTTCCGTATCAGAAAAAAAATCAGTTTAAATCATTTTGAAATTGGCGGATTGGGACACATGTCTACCATGAATTAGGTACATATTTTCATATGTACCTGCGCCTTTACATGCTAATTTTTGTTTGTAGTGTAGTTTTATTAGGAAGGCAAATAAGGAAGAATCTAACCACAACATGAAATATAGCGCACGGATTTCCAACATTAAATTCAGACTGGCTTTGATGTATCACACTCAAATGTTACCTGAATTCAACGACATTTCCTGGGCATATACGTCCTATTAAATACAAAGAAGGAACGCAGAAGCTGGTGATTTGATCTGACTTTCGTGAAATAGCCTTACAGTGCCATCTATAGGCCCCCTATACTCTATCCCATATTACCGCTGGTAGCCTTCAGTATATACACTTTAACAGTCATGGTCTTTTTATTAAAATTCGAACAGTTTCTCGGTAAGTCGTAGTACGAGCCATAGACTTCTCATTAGCCACCAATTCAGATTCAGGATTTATATGACTTCCCTAAACTTGCATGAATCTTTTCATTAATACACAGCCGAATTACTTCTAACGTTGAGCAATCCGACTAATGCCTTTTTGAAGTAGACGCCTGTAGCTGCTTCTTCCAGTTAGCCGACACTTTGAGAGGCGCGCTTGTCGGTCAGTAAGCCGACACACATTCTCGTCGCAGAAACGGAAAGTCCCCTGGGCTGTTCCAACAGAGCCCACGCCTTCACTCCTCCACAAACACATCGCTTCACGTGACTGGACCGAAATGCGTGAAAGGCGAGTCAACTGCGTGTGTCCCTCCAAAGTAAACCTAGTGGGAAAAGGAAAAATAAACACGTGTTCGGGCAAAGAAAGAGAACGTAAATAGTTTTTCATTCCCTGGCCGGGAACTTTTGTGGGTTAATTATCAAGGAGAACGTATTCTTAGTCCTTAATATATGACGTTCAGTTTATTACTATGCGTTTGTCTCGCTAAAACTCAAAATGGCTTCACCGATTTGAATAATTTTGTTTTATTTTATTTGCATTAAGAAAAATAATTGGGACCACCGAAGGGAATAATGAAAAATGGAAATTGGTAATCTTGTATGGCGTTGCCACTTCGAATTAAATTCGCGTGCTACGATCTGCCTTTAGCTTCATTTGGTTGAGATAAAATTTTGCACATTGGCTGATAAAACAAGTGAAACCAGTGGCATAACTATGTCACCAAGGGCCCCGGGGCAAAAATGACATTGGGACCCTCTTTACACTAATACTGTACAGATGCAAAACTACTTCATCATCAGCTCCTTACCGCCCACTGTAAGACATAATAAGGTACACGGTGTTTCCTCACGCACCAAAGTCAGAATGAAAGAATAGCTACTAGAGTAATACAATGCTTCAAACTGTTAGATTGCAGATGTTGGCAAAGATATGATTTCTGATCGGTAATCGTTTTCGTGACTGCAGTACATTATAGTAATAATACGGGTACACAGTTAAAAAGTAGTCAATTTTATTTTAACACTTATTTTACAATCGTTTCCTGGCTTTGGGTTTTGCAAAATCATCAATAAGGTCTGTTAAATCTAGACTTGATGCAGCCTTGATTTCGATTGCTATGAGTACCAAATGTCCGAGTCGAGCTTGAGCCGTACTGTACCTCAGATGCGTTTTGATAATTTTTAATTCGCTGAACGACCTTTCGGCTGCTGCAGAAGAATAAAACTGCGGTAAATATTTCCGTAACCTCATATTCTAATAACGCATATTTTGTTATCATTTCCTTCCATAATTGGTGAACTGTCTATGTTGGGGTCAAATTCGGCAGGAGAAATTAAAAGTCGAATTTCCTTCATTCACCTAAAATATTACAGTATATACAGAATAAGGTCTATTACCCGAAGTAATTTTGGGGCATGGATATTCAGAAAACCGGTTTATTCGGATATTCGAACTGTAAACTTCTATTTGCCAAAAAGGAGTACTGTACAGTAAATGCATTTATACTCTATTTGGAGGAGCGCGATCCTTCCCATTGCGCCGAGCCTGCACGCCGCAACACTTGGAAGACGCAGCTGTTGCTGTGAGCAGCTCTGATGCTGCCGCTACTTCTGCCGACTGAAGTGTGACGATTGTTGGGCACGTTGACTGGCATCTTCGCCTGTCAACAACGCCACATAGTGGCGTCTTGTGGAGGCCCAATTAGAAGCATTGTTCAGCCAGCCGGTGGTCCAATGCGGCTACTGTGGGAAACTTGGTTTGAGGGGAAGGGTATGATGGACGATATATGATGTATATGATGGACGATAGGGTGGAAGAGTAAACAAAGTTCGTCTCTCACGAAGGCCGAGGGGCCCCTGGAGCTCGGAGGCCCCGGGGCACTGCCCCGCCTAGCCCTATGATAGCTACGCCACTGAGTGAAACGGCACTGCATACACAGAGCAAAGTGCACGAAAACGTGTACCTTACAACAGACACCATTTTACAGTTTTATTCTGATCTTGGTGACCGTTTGCACACTTAACCCGCAAAAGAAGAGAAACAACACTGTCTGTATGCATAAGATTTCGTTCTGTGCATGGTTCGAGGGGTAGCTACTTGGATATTTGACAGATCACCATAAAATGTGGCATATGTATGTTATAACTCATACACAGGGGAGGGAGGAGATCAGAGAGGTGGCCAGGGGAGACTGGCAGAGAGGATGGGAGGTTATGACAGAAGTAAGGGATGAGTGGATAGAGGAGGTAGAGAAAGAGGATTATGATGATAGCATTAGTTACTTTAAATTAGTTCTGGGGACTGTTGACCAACGTAGTTAAGACCCTTAGATTTACAAACATTTTAACATTTGAGTTCCTTGTTTCTCGGAATGTGCATTGTGCAGCATACTCCGAAATTTAGAACTCTATACTCGGCACTGTCTATAGATCAGAGCCTTCCAAACTTTTCCTAATGCCGACATCCTTTCTGACACAAATAAAACTTAATTTTTATTGCGAATTTACAGTACACACTGAACAGTTTTAAATCTTCCTGGATTTACTTGTTTTGCCACATTCTCGATGCCAACGCAGTTTGGAAAGCTCTGCCTTGTATCCCAGCATAATATTTTCACCCTGCAGCGATGTGTGCATTGATATGAAAGATCCCCTAGGCTGTGTCTCCACAATATCCTTTCTTCCAAGAATGCTGCTAGCCTTGCAGGTTTTACAGGAATATTCTGTAAGGTAGGAGGCGAAATATTGGCACATCTAAAGATGTGAGTGCGGACCGTGGGGCGTGCCAGGATAGCTAGGTCGACAGAGCTGTTGCCCGCGAAACGCAAAGCTCCGGGTTCGAATCCCAGTCGGGAACACCGTTTTAAACTGCTAGAAAGTTTCTGCTGCATATGATGGCTGTGAGCCCCACTGGCGTGGGCTTGGCTGTTGATTTACTGGCAGGCAGCTCCTGTAAGGCCGGCAGAAGCCCCCTGGAATGCCGCGTGGCGGTGACAGCAGAGCCCCCTGCTGGAGATGGTATCGCAGCGGCGCCGGCACCCTGTGGCCAGCAAGTGTATTCATTACGTCACGGCCTTGTCGCTCATATTGTGTTACACAAAAGAAATGCTCCGTGCGCTTACGGGTGCATTCCTGGAATGTTGATCAGCTTGGCCAGGGTCAATGAACAAACTGTCCTTGGGCTCCAGGTACCCAGAAAACACCCGCGCGTAGCGATATCTACACGTCATTTAGATAAAGTTCTTCAGGATATTAGACCGCATCGTCATCGTATAAAACCAATCTGCGTTTCGGCCACTATTGCAAGTCGCTTTCTTCAAGGTATTTGTCTGAATAATAATAATAATAATAATAATAATAATAATAATAATAATAAAAGTCACACGAATACCCTGAAGAGAAAACTTGCAATAGAAGTCGAAACGTCGATGGTTTTACACGATAACGATGTGTTCTAATACCCTGAAGAATTTTATCGAAAGTCACAATGGCCGCGAAGCCTACGCTTACACTTAGAAATGATAGCTTACAGAGTCACACACTTTAAGTATCTCGGCGAAGTTATTGAACCAACAGGACTCGAGAAAATAGCACGAAACAACCGATTACAGAAAATAAAGAATGCATTCGGAATTGTGTAAAACATATACAACAAAAAATTCCTGTCAAAAGGAACTAAAATCAGACACTACAACACAGTTATCAAACCTACAGTCACATATGCAAGTGAAACGCTCTCACTGAATAGAAAACTAGATTTAGAAGAAATTAAAAAAGTAGATAGAAAAATTATTAGGAAAATTCTGGGTCCACGATACACACAAGATGGATACAGACTGCAGACCATCGAGACAACCGAAAAACTATCAAATATCGGAACTGACATGAGAAAGAGACGAATGAAATTTTATGGACACCTACAAAGATTACCTAGAAACAGGTTAACTATTCGTCTACTGGACTATGTGACATCACTTAAAGCAACAATACACTGGGTAACGGAAGTTAAGAAGGATTTGACAAAAGCAAAAATTGATATAACAAACACATCAACCAAAAATTGACAAGTGGAAGTTTACTTCAGAGACGGCACCAAAACCATACCGACCAAAGTGGACCGAAGAAAGAAAGAAGGCCTTTGGAGAGAAAATGAAGAAATATTGGGAAAACAAGAAGAACCTTAAGAAATATTTATAAATCACCTGCTTATCGTTCTCCCATGGGGACATTAGCTAATAATAATAAAAGTCAGACGAATACCCTGAAGAGGCAACTTGCAATAGAGGTCGAAACGTTGGTGGTTTACACGATGACGATGCGTTTTAATACCCTGAAGAACTTTATCGAAAGTGGCAATTGCCGCGGAAGCCTACGCTTACAGTTAAAAATGATAGCTTACCTGTTCAACAAATCTCGGTGGGTACAAAGTCGTTGTGCTTTAGAAACAGCTTTTGTAACTCTAAGAACTCACATCAGCATTACGATAAATTACATTTTGTATCGAAGTATTTGCAAGAATTGACTGGTGTATGCTCTTGAAGGTTCTAAAAGATAAGCCGCGTGGTGTAAGGCATCATTTTACGGACTGTGCGGCCGTTTCCGTCGGAGGTTCGTGTCCTCCCTCGGTTATGGGTGTGTGTCTTGTCCTTAGAGTAAGTTAGTTTAAGTAATTTTTAAGCCTGGGCTGATGTCCATAGCAGTTTGGTCCAGCAGGTTTCAAACATTTTAACATTTTGATCTGAATGATACTGGTGTTGACAGGAAGGATAGAAGGCTGATAAGCCGCGGCGGAGCGGCCGAGCGAGTTGAGGCGCTATGCTACGATGCGCGAGGCCGTTCCCCGTCGGGGGCTCGACTACCCCCTCGAGCATGGATGTTTATGCCGTCTTTAGTATAAGTTAGTTCATAAGTACGAGGCGCGTCCAGAAAGTACGTTCCGTTTGGTAATAAAATGAAACTGTACACAGATACAGAAGAAATTTTTATTGCACAAAATTCTACAACTCTTAAACTACTTTTCCACATAACTGCCGAAATTTTGCAGGCATTTGTCATATCGTAGCACCAGGTGTTGTATACCTCCTTCATAGAAATCTGTCGCCTGTAACAATTTCATGCATCAGTGATCGTGAAATTAGGGGGAAGTCCATAGCGAGAGCACTAATTGTAAACCTAAGGTTTTCCTGAATCTTGTCATCAATCGTGTGAACCAGTTCTTCCTTAACCAAAGGTGGACGCCCACTTCGTTCTTCATCGTGCACATTACTACCCCCCGCCATTGAACTGTCGGACCCATCTTCTCACGATCGAATCACTCATTTGGTCCGTAAACATCGCAAATTTGCCGATAAATTTCACTTGGTTTGACTTTCCTCGCATTCAGAAACCGAATCACCGACCTGATTTCACAGGCGGCGGGATTTTCAATCAACGTCGACATTTCAAACAAGCACAACAAAGCGTACGTAACTGACAGCGATCTCCAAATGGCGCACGTACTTCTCCTTGATACACATCGTCTACAGCGCATGTGCTGAACTGCAATCGCAGCGCTGCAGCGGAGATAAATTGAAATGGAACTTACTGTCTGGACGCGCCTCGTAGTTTGTAAGTTTAGGGACTGATGACCCCGTAGTTGTCCCATAAGCTCTACAAACATTTGAACATGTTGTAGCCTGATAAAACAACTGTATTTGGGACAAAATGTAGTGGTTGGAATGGAAGATTATATTAAAGAGATGGCTTTTGGAAGACGTTGAAACAGAGTTGTACATCACCAGCTCTTTTTAATATATATGTTGAAAAAATAATCAGTAAGACATTTGAAAAGGATTTGTAGTGGGAAGAAACAGTATAAAAACTATCGAGCATGCAGATTGGATGACTATACTGGTCGAAACAGAAGAAGAACTCCAGCTAATGATGGAGAATGTTGTAAGGACTTGGGGGGGGGGAGAATTTTCGGAATGAAAGTGAATATCGATAAGACCAAAGTAATGAACATAGAAAAAGAAGGCGACACTATCAATTTATTACTAGACTGCTACATGCCGGTACATGCCGGTATCTGGGTAGCTTGATACCTTCCAGTAGAGTTTGTACAGAAGTAGTGACTAGCAAAATATACGTGGGATGCCGTGAAAGATTTACTGACAGCCAGGAGCATTCCAATTAATCTCCTGAAAAGGCTCGCCAAATGTTTTGTGTGGAGTGTGTGTGTCTTATGGTTCTGAAACGTGGACAGTCAAAAAGAACAAAAATATTTAGATTGTTTCCAAATGTGGTTATGGAGAAACTGAAACGGACTGACAGAATGAGAAATGAGAAGGTATTGAGGAGGGTAAATGAGGAAATGTACTTCGTGAGGACGATACAGAAAAGGAAAACATCTTGGATGGGACACATTACGCGGGAACTGTCTAGTGCAGACTATAATGGAGGTAAAAGTAGAAGAAAAAAGAGGGAAAGGAAGGAGGAGGTTTCGAATACCAACAGGTATGAAGATGCATGCAAACGAAGGAGCAGACCAGGACAGAAGGACATGGAGGCTGTGCAGTTGATATCAGTTTGAGGGAAGATTTATTGAATGTAGAAGAAACTTATGTAATAAATGGCAAAACTTGATAAGTTATTTAACATAATGACTAACCTTCCGTAATAGCAAAACAGAACCCAATTAGCTTAAAGGAACGGAAAAAAGACTCAG
The DNA here is from genome assembly GCA_026315105.1 of Locusta migratoria. Classification (NCBI taxonomy): domain Eukaryota; kingdom Metazoa; phylum Arthropoda; class Insecta; order Orthoptera; family Acrididae; genus Locusta; species Locusta migratoria. Next base: position 812,328,649 of record CM048745.1, read on the forward strand.
TAGAATTAAAAACCACAAAACATTCACATCTTACGATCGAGCAGCCGAAGATCTACCTAAAGACGAAAATATAAGATTCCAAGACAAATCTACACTAAAAGCGAAACCTATTATTTCAAAAGACGTGAGTTTGAAAAAATACTGGGCACTACGAAACAACACCACCACACAGAAAAATGATTGATTCAACGTATCAGAAAGAGGGTGAAACGAAATAACAGATCATGCCTGAAAATTACAAAGAGAACTCCTTCAAATCAAACCTCTCGACAACAGAACTGTTTATACCTTGCTTCAAGACAGATAGCAACCGAACGTCGCCTGTAATGACACAAACCAGTAACACAAACCAACATACCTTGGTGTAGTGCTGGTCAGAACTCTGACATACTAACGTCAGTACGAGAAAGAATATTTTGAGGAAGCTTGCGTATAGTTAATGTGAGGCAGACCAACTCTGTTAGGAATAACTGTACAAGCGCTTTGATTTTCCGCAGCGGAATATACATATATAACATACGGTCCACAACCGCAGACGAACTATTGCAAGCATACGCCCATATTACTTCTATATAAAACCGCCCGGTTGTCATATCTGAATTCCGATGCGAAGAACTGCACAAGTGCATACGGAGAAACTGAGTAGACTTTCCATGAACGCCGCTCTCCCCCCCCCCCCCCCCCACCCATTCCCCCCATACACGGCGCTACAGGGCAGTTCAGTTCAGTAAGGGACTGTTTAAATGTTGAAATGTTTGTAGAGCTTAAGGGACTTTACTACGGGGTCATGTCCCTAAACTTACAAACTACTTATGAACTAGCTAATACTAAGGACGGCACAAATATCCATGCCCGAGGGGGGATTCGAACCCCGGACCATAATGGCCGTGCAGACCGTGACTGTCGCACCGCAGAACGCTCGGCCACCGCGGTCGACAAGGGACTGTTTAGTTCAACTGTTCAAATGCTTGTACAGCTTATGGGACTTAACTACAGGGTCATCAGTCCCTAAACTTACAAACTACTTATGAACTACTTACGAACTAGGACGGCACAAATATCCATGGCCGAGGGGGGATCCGAACCCCCGACCGTAGTGGCCGTGCAGACCGTGACTGAAGCGCCTCAGTCCCCTCGACCACCGCGGCCGGCGACTGTTTAGTACCGAGCTAAACGATCCCCCGGCTTAGTAAGAGGCGCCCAGCAGCAATACATCAAGTATCAAGTTGTATTATTTTTAAATAAATATGGCATTTTTGTCCGGAAGTAGCCGTGTTGTTACGAAGTCTCCTTATTTGACGCGACGTGGGCGATTGCCTGCCGATGATGATGCAGTGATACTGAGGACAACACCCAGTCTCCTGCCGGTAATCGAACCCGGGTGCCCTGCATGGTGTCTATTGACCGAAGGCGGAAGATTTCCAAAATCTTTGACGTAGCGTCAGTCAACATTAAGAAGGGGCCGACAGCTAATGTGAGTTCTGTAAAACTGTGCTTTGACAGCCTTTGCGTATGACTTTGTACCCATATTGATTCCATCACAGCTATTCACCTACCTACATAGATTACGTCCCTCGAACTTCGGTTAAGTGAAGTCAGAACTTCAGACATGTATTGCTGAGCTTTGACCGTTGATGGCGTGTGATTTTTCTCCTCCACAAAAGTCATGTGATGCGGATGACGGCTACCGGGTAGTTTTTTCAGTTTGTTTCCACCGATGGGCTCCCGCTTATTAGTACAGACTTTTATTGCCGCTGTTCAGCGCAGTCGGTTTTATTGACACCGTAAATCCAGACGGAGGTAGCATTGACATTGGGAGGCAAAAAGCGGGGAGGGCCCTTCCCGCAGGATTTATGGGAGGGGAGCTTCCAGGGATCGCTATCAGCCAGGGCCACAAAAAGCCCGAGGAATCCGGTAGCCGAGCAGTGACGTCACACTCTTTGTCTCGGCGCGCGTGCGTACCTGCCCCCGGCCCCGTGCGAGTGGCTCGCTGCTTTAAATGTCACATATCTTCCTCTCTGTGTACCGGTTTAAAGTAAAAACACCCGCTTATCGCAATGTAAACATTTTAATCTGAACTTCTGTATGCAGTGAGTTACTATTCCTTTTTAACGCCATCCGTTTGAGAGATAGGTGGCTCTTACAGTGCTTGTTACCAGGTCAGAAGAGATATCTGAGGGAGTGATCCAGTAGTTTAGGAAAGGAACAGTCTTGTCGACAGCGCGGTCATTAGAGACGAAGTTCACGCTCGAACTATCGAGCAAGGAGGAGGAAGGGAAAAATGTTTCGTTTGTGTGGCCATGATGTCCGTAGTTGCTTTCATAATTATGAATGGCAGTGTTTGTCCGTCTATGCAACTACAAATAAAATACGATTTTTCTCATCAGACGCGTTTCGTTTTAATGACAGTAAAACATCTTCAGTGGTCTGTAATAATAGAAATCTACAGTTCGTTAACGGAACATGAAAAGTAGGCCTAATGTTTTGGTACTTACGGAAATTTTGTCTTGTTTTCGCCTCACATGATGGAATGCCGGTTCTTCATGCTGTGTCGTTTTTTTTTTTTTTTTTTTTTCACTACTTCCACTGTCACTTTTGCACTGCCCATAATTGTTTTTCACAGATCAGACGTGTTTGTTTTTGTTTTGACTGGGTCTGCAACCCTGCGACACCCTGGTGTAGTGGCTCTGCAGAACTGCACGGATTTGGCCTGGAACGGCCCTTTTCTCAGATCTTTGTGATTCTGTGAAGCGACTATAAACAGCGATTGAACACACCAGCGGGGTTCCCTGTCTTAGTACAAATTTTCGTGTAATGCTTAGTGATAAAATTTTAAATGCTGAGACTTGTGCCGGTGAACTACAACAAAGAATTGGAGTGAGAGAGAGAGAGTTGTAAGAAATATGAGGAATTGGTGGGGACCTGGAATGATGCATGAAGTTAGTCGAGTTCCACCTTTCCCATCTCTAGCGAACCTAGAAAGTTTTTTTCGAAACTGATACTCAGATACGGTGATCAAACTACCGGTGATGAATATTGTTTTAGAATTTTTTCTGACCTATTGTGGTATTATTTTTGTATGAAATATGTAGACACACATACTCTCCAGTCGATTTTGTTGCCCTTGTCTCAGAAGCTGCAACCATTCTTCGTGAATCTCCTTGTCGTTTCGAACGTGTAAGAGAATTATTAGTTCGAGTAGGATAGTTATGAATTAACGTAACTGGAAATGAATTTCGACGTGAATGTAGGCTTTTTTGGCGCGGGTTGTCAGCCGATTGGTATCATCGTCGTTTCGTAGCAACGTTTCGATGGAATACGTCTCCATTATCATCAGGCGAAGAAATGTTGCTACGAGACGATGATGATGCCACTCGGCTGACAACCCGCGAAGACTTCATTTATTAATTTCGACGTGTTGGAAACGAAGTTCGCCGGCCGCGGTGGCCGAGGGGACTGAGACGCTCCAGTCACGGTGTGCACGGCCACTATGGTCGGGGGTTCGAATCCCCCCTCGGGCATGGATATTTGTGCCGTCCTTAGTATTAGCTAGTTCGCTGCCCTCGCTGCCCATCTCCATCTTTGTTTCTCTCTCTCCATTGCCTCCTGCATCTGTGAACAATTATACAACTCTGTTAACTTTCATGGTGATCAGTGAAGTGGTGTCTACGTTTATTTCAAGGTACCCTCCGCCATGCACTATATGAAATCTTAGGTAGACGTTGATGTTACTATTGTTTTAAACGTTAAGTGTGCAAAATTTCATCAAGATCGGAATTTCGTAGATTTCGTATACGTTCCGAGGTAAAGTAGCCTCTGCCACACACCTTATATTTTTACGTAGACAGAGACTTCCCTCTTGCTTTCAATATGAAGTGCAATCATAAGCGGATGAACGCTACGCAGAACATAAAATACGAACAACCGCACAAACATACATTTTTTTTACATTAGATACACTCCCGGACTCTCAATTTTCTTAATCACCGACATTAGGGATATTAATATTGTTATGTTTCGAATGTGTTTACTGATTCTATAGAAACAAATCACTGAAAATATATATATATAAAAGTAAAATGTTTGAATTTTAAGCACTCTTCACAGAATCGGCCACGTACTATTTCACTGAACCGTAAAATGTAAGTAGTTGTATCTATTACTATGACGTTGAGACTCTAGACTGGAATTCAAGCAATAGTCAAATAGCACATTTGGATATGTAATGTAAAAATTGAATATGGGCGGTAATTTTAATGGAAATCGTTGAATACCCCTCTCGTGGGCCTGACGTCGCAATTATGGGCATGCGTTGCTACACTTTGCTAGTTTGCTTCTTAATGTTTTTAAGGTAGGGAACTGTTCTATCTTAGCAGTTGCAGTTATCAAAAACTTGCGTAGACTCTACAGGGATTGAAAATGCTTCCTGCACTATTTCGAAAATAACGCTTGTGTGAATGAAAAGAATGCAAATGTTTAGCTTCCATGATACATTCATATATGCTCTCTTACCCAGATTGACAGGTATGTGAGGAGCTCTGTAACCGTTTCTCAGACGCGTCCGAAGTATCAGCAGGAGACGACTGGATTCCAGCAAATTTTATGAATGAAGAACATGAAGACTGTTTTCCGACCTATCTTTTTAAATTCTTATAAAAAGGGAGTCTAGATTGCAATACGTAATTTATTTTTAGCATACCGGTTTCTGCCATTTAAATGGCCATCGTCAGACCATTATAACCACAGTATTGGTCACAGGTTGAGTTGAGCAGGAGCTACGAGAATGATAGATGTCGACATCTAGTATCTAGCAAACTTGTAGCTCCCGATCAGCGCAACCGGTGACCAATACTATGCTTATAATGGTGTGAAGATGGCCATTTAAATGGCAGAAACCGGTATGCTAAAAATAAATTACAAATTGCAACGTTGACTCACTTTTTAAGTTAATTTAATCATTCTTGTCTCTGAATCTGCCAGATGTTTTAAAAAATAATTACCTCCTTAAACCACGCTTGTGGGACCTTCCACAACACGGCCTGAAACTGATGCCCCTGCAGTCACACTGCTGAGGTCAGGAAACACACGCATCGAATCGCATGCAAAGAAAAATGCTCCAAATCAGTGCTCGAAGTAGGGAAATTACGTCTGATTGCACTGCTTGGGGCAAAACTGACCAGTTTCTACAGCCAGTTTTTTCCCCTTTTAATTTTTCCGGCGCGATGATCGCCTCGGCCGGCTTCCCCTTCAGACTGTGGAATAATAATGGCGGCTGTCTCGTAATTTGCGAGACGCTGTCTCGCGGATCACCCGCGGCTGTCGCCCGCGATGCCAGGCGAGCCCAGAATTAGCGCGTCCGCTGCTCTGCCAAATTACACGCCGTCGCCACGGTGACGGCGGCCGTCAGACGAGAGCTGACTTCTCTGGCCGAGGCCGGCGGCGTGGACTTGTCTGGACAGGCCTCAGGGTGTCCACTGACATCTTGTCGCGGAGAAGAAAACAGAGTTTCTGAAACCGTTCACTGCTGCCGTATTCAGGGTTTGGACTAGTACCCATTTCGGTAGCCCCGGGAAATGAAAATTGTTTTGGTGACAGTTGCTCATCTCAACTTCAAAAACTGACATGGGAAAACAACGGGGAAAACAAGATAACGTGCGTAGTAGAAAAAGAAGTTTTCGAAGTAATATACTATTTAGGAAAATTATGTAAAAAGTAACACAAGTAATGAGTAATGGGCCAGGAGTAATATCTTCACCGATAGCTTTATTAACCAGCCTAATACCCGGCGTTGAGCGGTTTTTTACTAGTTGCGGTCTCCTCTTTCTACATCTACGTGAGATACTCTGTAAATCACATTAAAGTGCCTGGCAGAGGGTTCATCGAACTACCTTTATACCATTTATCTGCCATTCCATTCTCTAATAACGCGCGGGAAGAAAGAACACCTGAATCTCTCCGTTCGAGCTATGATTACTCGTATTTTATTTTCATGATCATTTGTACCTATGTAGGTGGGAGTCAACAATATATTCTCGCATTCGGAGGAGAATGTTGCCGATTGGAGTTTCCTAAGTAGTGCCGGCCGCGGTGGCCGAGGGGACTGCTGCGCGTCAGTCACGGTCTGCACGGCCACTACGGTCGGGGGTTCGAATCCCCCCTCGGGCATGGATATTTGGGCCGTCCTTAGTGTTAGCTAGTTCATAAGTAGTTTGTAAGTTTAGGAACTGATGACCCCATAGTTAGATCCCATACGCTATACAAACATATGAACATTTTTCGTAAGTAGCCCACGTCGTAGCGATAAACGTCGTTGTTGTAATGATTCCCATCCCAGATCCTGTATCAGTTTCGTGACGCTGTCTCCTCTGTATTGTGACAATACAAAACGAGCTGCCCTTCTTTGGACTCTTTCGATGTCCTCCGTCAAACCTACCTGATAAGGATTCCCCTCTGGGCAGCAATACTCCAAACATTACGGACAAGCGTAGTGTATGCAGTTTTTTTAGTAGTTCTGTTGCAACTTTTAAGAATTCTGGCAATAAAACGCAATCTCTGGTTCACCTTTCTTGTTTAATTCTGAAGTAATAGTAATTCCTAGGTATTTTGTGCGGTTTACGGCCTTCACTTTTAATTGATGCATCTTGTAAACAAAGTTAACGGATTTCTATTCGTACTCATGTGGACGACTTGACTCTTCTCGTTATTTAGAGTCAATTGCTAATTTTTACACCATAGTGATATCTCATTTAGATCGTTCTGTAGTTGATCTTCAGATAATTTTACTAGACTGTAATTGACGGCGTCATTTCCAACAACCTAAGAGAGCTGCTTAGATTTTCTCCCAAATCGTTTATGTAAACAAAGAACAGCAGAGGACCAACAACACTACCCTGTTGTACACCCGATATCACATGTTTTAGTCGATGCCTTACCTTCGATTACTACAAACTGTGTCCCATCTGATAAGAAATCCCCTATCCGGTCGCTAATTGGGGGGCGATATACCATAACCACGTAATTTGATTAAAAGCTGTTTGTGAGGTACAGTGCAAAAAGCCTTCTGGAAATCAAGAAATACGGAATTAATTTGATGTCTATCTTTCTCTTTACCCACCTCAACCTTCCCACCACCTCCTTCCCCACCATTCAACACTCCCTCTTCCTCGTCCCAACCTTCTGGTATAAACGATGGAACACATCTTGCTTTCTGTATTTATTCCAGTCAACCCTTAGTGCTTCACCCACTCTCCCCCGCTTTTATCATTCTTGTCCTGCACTTCTCTCTGCTAATCGCCTCCTCTCACCTATCCCCACCGTCCTCTGTCATTCTCGCCCTTTCATCTTTCTCTGTTCATTTCCTCCGCACTTTGTCGCACGACACATTAAGCCCTGATCTGTCCCCCCCCCCCCCCCCCCCCCACTGCAAGCAAATGTTTGTTGAGCTTAAGGGACTTAACAGAGTGGTCACCAGTCCCTAAACTTACAATCTACTTATGAACTAACTTATACTAAAGACGACACAAACAGCCATGCCCGAGGGCGCATTCGAACCCCCGACCGTAGCGGCCGTGCAGACTGGCGCGCCGCAGACCGCTCGGCCACTGCGGCTGGCCCCGCTAGCACGAGCGACGTGCACAGCGGTAGCACACATCCGGGATGTCGGCGGTTCCATTCGCTTCCGGCCATCTTGTTATAGATTTCCTTAAATCATTCCAGGCAACTGTCTGGATGGTTCCTTCAAAGGGCACTGCTTAATTTTCCTGGCCATTTCTAACAAAACCTTCCGAGGGTGTGCTCCGACGCTGTCGACTGGACGTTAAACCCCAATATTCCGTCCTCCCCTCTCCCGAATGCGAGTTCAGCGTGCTAACCACTGCTTCTCGATTTGACATTATTCACACATACACAATGCTGTCATCGACTAACAGACCAGTAACAGCTAGCAGGTATTGGCAAAAATTGTATTTTAAACCAAGACGTTGGATGTTGTTTTCCATGTAGTATAAATACGCTCGACTTGCAAATATATTGATCCTTTATTTGAACACGGCCGTTTTCGGCACGTAAATTCCATCTTCAGATGCTGACTGAGTAGACAGATACCACCTGTCATATTTTATAGGTATTTTAATGTGGTTTTAACATGATCATCTTTCCAAGCAGCCCCTTAAGATGGAATTTATGTCCCAAAAACGGTCGCGAGCGACTGAATACAATTAATGGATGAACCTATTTACAGCTAGGCCGGATTTCAAAATGTTCAAATGTTTGTAGAGCTTATGGGACTTAACTACGGGGTCATCACTCCCTAAACTTACAAACTAATTATGAACTACCTTAAAATACTAAAGACGGCACAAATATCCTTCGTGCCCGGGGGTGATTCGTACCCCCGACCGTAGTGGTCGTGCAGACCGTCACTGACGCGCCACAGTCCCCTCGGCCACCGCGGGCGGCTAGGCCGGATTTATTCAACGTGGGAAATTGCAGCGACAGTTGTGCCTAACCCGAAAAGTATTTTATGCTGGATGTTGTATTTGTAACAGTCTTACGAATGCACACCGTGGCTGCTGTTAGGTCCGATTGACACGGTAGTGAATGTCACGTCAACGTGAAGACGGGTCTGGTGACGTCGAAGTGTTATTCCGTGTTTTCAAGCGGCGTCGTTCACACGGTGGGCAACGTCACGTCAACGTCAGTTTGCCTGCCCGTCAGTATGGTTCGAAAGAATAGTTCGACGTTGACGGTGAAGGTCACGTGGCCGATCAACTGCTTACGATTGGGTGTAACAGATTTGTTTGCTTTGTGGGTACTAGCATGGGTGCTTTTCATTGGCACTATTGTGTTGTTGGCATTCAAAATATATTTCCTTACTGAGCTTGTACTTAATAATGAAAGACGGAATGTTAATTCAGCTTGTTCATGTGGTACTCTATGATATGAGCAGCAAAAGTATTTCGGACTGTGTTATTGTCGTAGAAACGAGTTCATGCAAGACAACTGTAGGAGATAGAGGCTTACATATCATCATTATTTAATCTAACATTACTAGTTACGGTATGTTAATCAATATAAATAGCTATTTATAAAACCTACCGAAGTTAGGGCCTTAAACTTAAAATTTAGTACAACAATTTCGGACAAGAACACATACAGAATATTCTAGGGAAGGCGAAACAAAGACTACGTTTCATTAGAAGAACACTAAGAAGATGCAACAGTTCTACTAAAGAAACTCCCTACACTACACTTACGCGTCCTATTTTGGAGTATTGGTGCGCATTGTGAGATCCACACTAGTTGGGACTGACCGAAGATTTAGAGAAAATTGAGAAAAGGGCAGCTCGTTTTGTATTATGGCGATATAGGGGAGAGAGTGTCACGGAAATGCTGCACGAGTTAGGGTGGAAATCATTAAAGCAAAGGCGATACTCGTTGTGGCGAGATCTGTATGCGAAATTTCTTTCGCCAACTTTCTCTTCTGCATGCCAACATATATTGTTATCAACCATCTGTACATAGGGAGACATGGCGGTCATAATAAATCAGATCGTAAACGCAAAGATTTAATGTTCTTTTCTTCCGCGAAATATTAGAGAATGGAACAATAGAGAAATAACATAAAAGTGGTTCGATGAACCCCCCGCCACGCACTTCAGTATAACTTGTAGAGTATCCATGTAGAGGTAGATATAGATGTAGAATCGCCCATGTTTACGTGTCAGTTTTTGATACTGTGTAGTTTTTTATGGTGATCGGTATTAAATATAAGCCGTGGTGGAGTGGCCGAGCGCATTGAGGCGCTATGTTGCGATGCGCGAGGCCGTTCCCCGTCGGGGGTTCGAATCCCACATCGGGCATGGATGTTTGTGCCGTCTTTAGTATAAGGTAGTTTATAAATAGTTTGTAAGTTTAGGGAGTGATGACCCCGCAGATAAGTCCCATAAGCTTTACAAACATATGAACATTTTTTATTAAGAATAGATATTTTGTTGTATAAAATACGTCGAAATGGGAAGAGAAAAACTGTAAAGGTCTTGATAAAGCTGAAACATCAGACACAGTTAAAAACCACATCACGTTGTTTGAAAAAGTTGTTTGGCGTATATTGTGTCTGCTTGCTTGATCGTCCCGTTTGTCAAATGTTTGTATAGCTTATGGGACTTAACTACGGGGTCATCAGTCCCTAAACTTACAAACTGTTTATGAACTAGCTTACACTAAGGACGGCACAAATATCCATGCCCGAGGGGGGATTCGAACCCCCGACCGTAGTGGCCATGCAGACCGTGACTGGAGAGCCTCAATCCCCTCGGCCACCGCGGCCGGCTCCCGCTTGTCAGAAACCGTTAACTGAAAACCTGTATCGTATCCTAAGGGTTTTTTTTTTCTTTTTATTCTGTTTGTGTGTGTATGTAATCTACTCGTTTTGTTCTTTCGCTTTCATACATTCTCTTTAAAAGAATTTTCTTAAACTTACTCGTTTTGCTTGCCTTAGGTTAATCTCTGCTCTCTTTTGTCGACATCTAAGGCAACTGCAGTTGTAATTAATACTTCAATGCTCAAAATATTTGCCGTTCTCTTTTTTGAAAAAATTCCGCCGCTATTGCGTGTTTCGAACTGCTAAGCTCAAATGGTTCTTTATTTTTGACGTCTCTTGACGTTCCTTCCAGTGGGAATGCTCTCGGCTTTCTGACGCTGTAGTGACGTTGCCCACCGTGTGAATCCAGCCTTTGTCGAGAAACCGTAGAAGACTTTCGCTTCTCCGCGGCGTTCGGCGTTTCCAGGCAGAGCTGGCTGCCTCAGCAATAGCGGTGGCGGGTCGTTGCACGGCGCGCCCCTGGGCAGCGTGTGAGCTAGGCGACGCGGCCGGCGGCCGGCGGCGGAATCTGCATAGAATACGCGGCGGCAGCGGGCAGTGAAAGCCGGCGGGATTTTTCAGCAGCGAGGCGGCGGCAGGCGCGGGCAAAGGCGCGCAAAAAGCCGCAGGAATGCCGCGCGCCTAGCTCTGCTGGCGCAACTAGCCGCCTGCACGTTTTCTGAATTCCACTCTAGCTACTGTTCCAATAGCATTCGTATATCGGTTATTTCCTTACACACATTGATCTTGAGTACAACGAAAATTGAACAATGCAAATATATAAGAGGGAAAATTACAAGAAACGGAATGTCTGTCTCCATTTTTTTTTTTTTTTTTTTCTCTAAAAGCACAGAAATTGAAGCACTGAAGGTTAGGGTTGTAACATTAGGAAATTTCGGGATTGTTCTAAGGATGAGGAAGGAAATCGGTCGCATCTTTTCAATGGAATCATTCCGAAATTCGCCAGGAACTATTTAGGAAAGCCACAGAAAACCTAAATGTGAGCCGCTCGGTTTGCCGTGAGGTCTAATGCACCGCTTTTCCGAGATGGGAAGGCGTACCGGCCCTGGTTCGAATCCGCCCGGCGGTTTAACGAAGGGGGTCGGAATGCCGACCACCGTAGATGTGGATTTTAGGCAGTTTTCCACGTCCCCCTAGGTGAATACAGGGCTGGCCCCCAAGTCCCGCCTCAGTTACACAATTCGCAGTCATTTCGTAGCTTTCACGTTTATAACACTATACACAGTCATTTGGGGTTCACATTTCCTGCCATGGGGGTTGGGGTGGCGACAGGAAGGGCATCCGGCCATCCCGTAAATATTAACACCCCCAAATGACCAAAGAGAAACAAAGATAGATACAGAAAATCTAAATGTGGGTCCCGAGACACGTATTTGGACAGCCCTTGTCCAAAACGCCCGTCGTCTCTAATGAGCACGACATCGGCGGCACATTAAGCCATGATCTGCCCAGCCCCCCCCCACCCCCCTCCCCGCAAGTACGAGAGACGTGCACAGCGGTAGCACACATCCGGGATGTCGGCGGTTCCAATCTGCTTCCGGCCATATTGAGTAATTTATAAACACCTGGATAGGCATTGGTGACTATTGTAGTCAGATGTAAAAATTAATACACCTTCTTAGAATTTTTCGATTCACTCAACATTTGTTGTTGAAACAGATCTACAAGTCAATCGGTAGAGTGCACGCAGGATAAATTGGCCGGTAGATGCGCAAACAGCCGGGCAAGGGTGGGGATAGCGGTAGTGGTGGGGGTAGCGGCCGGAGCAGTGAGGGGAAGTGACCAGCGCTGGAGGGGAAGTGAAGCGCCGGTCTAAACTGAAGCCTACCTACACTACCTGCCAGAGATCTATAAATTCTCTCTTTTGTACCTAACCAACAAAAATACCTTTTTCAAAATGTTTAACTCAGTGTTATTGATATTTCATTATTTTTATCATCTTATTAACATTTCCATATACCTACATGTTACGAAAAGTGTTAGTTATGTAGCGATACAGGGCAGGGACTGATTTGTTAGTATTACTGGTGTGCATGTAGGAAGTATGTTGTTACTGTTTAACTTGCAAAAAGAAAATTTTTTCATTAGTCTTCAATCTGCTGCACTCATATGGATAGAGCTTAAACAATCAGTCAGAAACAATCACACAATACGAAAAGCGGTAATAAAACCGATGGTATTTCTGTTTGCATTATAGAACATGTTTAGATTTAAAAGGAATATTAAATATAACGAGAGGAATTGAATTACAATTTGTGCTGTGGCCAGGATTCGAACCCGGGACGTTCTATTTACTAGTTAGGCACTTTACACCACCCAGATAACACAGCGTTGCAGCCAAAGCGGCTACACGGACTGTCTTAAGGCACGTCTCCCTCCATACCACATACTTTAATTCTTCCTCATGTTCCCTGTGAAATGCGTATCAAATTTCCAGGGCTCTCCTATATTGAAATAGCACCCCAGCAAAGGACGCGAATTGCTACAATGCCGCCTAGGTTCCTCAGGCAGAGGTGATATAAATATAAACAAATAATACAATTCCTTCCTGGCAATTTGATAAGCATTTCACAGGGAACATGAGGCAGAATTAAAGAATGTGGTGTGGAGGGAGGCGTGCTTTGGATAGTCTGTGTAATCGCTTTGGCTGCAACGCTCTGTTAGCTGAATGGTCTAAAGCGCCTACCTAGAATATAGAAGGTCTCGGGTTCGAATCGCGGCCACAGCACAAGTTTTAATTCAATGCCTCTCCTTATATTTAATACCTCCCCTGTTCTACAGTATTGCAGACAAGAAAATGTAATTGTTCCTTTTGCCTTTGGACTTATTAATACCGTATAGTCTGCAGAACTACTTGTTCTTATCAGTTATCTGCGTCTACTACAATCAGACGTTGTCCTTTTGGAAGTGGCACGTTTACTCCATTACTTGATCCCTCTGTCTACTCATTGGGCGTAGTATACGAACTGCGAATGTATTTTTCAACGACATATATGAGATGTAAACGCTCTTCACGGTACCATTATATTTTATTTAAATAATCGACACGTTTACTGCATGTTTCTAAACATTCCAAGGCATCTTCCTCTAATCTCTTTATCTTTCGCCATCTGGTGAATAAAAAGCATTACATTGAAATGAATAATAATAATAATATACCTCAAGCTTAACTTTTGAAGTAGGTCTCACATTGAAGAAATACTTTCCTTCAAAGAAGTATTTCACCTTCTTATGGGAAAAAATGACTGTATTGTGGGGCGCTGTTTGTTTGATAAACAATTTTTACGTGACAATCTCCGCATAACTTGTTCATGGAAAGCCTCTAAATCTAAGACCTTTCCCCTTTATTCCACTTTTTCCCGGAGTAAAGAAGCCATCAGAACTAACGGCAACTAATATCTTCCCCCCTTTTCTTGTTTCTTTGTTCGAAGTGAAATACCAGTAAGAGCCTGCACTGTTTCAAAGACACGGACGACTCGAACCTCCGACGTGGAACGGTAGCGTGCACGCAGCACGGCGCCTTAGTGCGCACGGCTATTCTGCCGCGGCCAAGTGGTATAGGCCGTCCTCGGATGAAATTTGACGACGTGATTACAGGTGTACTAATACCGGCAGAGTAATGTAGTCTCAAATATGTGTGTGTTGTCAGTATATATGTAGATAATCAGTGTTTCTTATTTTGACTTCTGACCATGTGAAGCCATTAGAAAGAGCGCAAGATATTTCGTAATTCTATTAAAAATAAACAAACCGTGTAGCTTCATACACTCGTTCACTAGAGATTTTAGTGGGTCCTCGTAGTAACTTCTTAATCAAGTACTTCATTTACTGCATCGTATTTAACTGCAAACTTTCTGATGAAGACACCCACGGTCGGTATCCATAATTGGTTCAGTCTAACAATTTTGCTGCAACCGTTAGGCTGTAAACTCTTATTTTTATAGTCTCTACAGTAAGAGAGGAATCATGCGCCAAGTATACCAAATGTACTCACTTCTAGCAAAAGTTGTATCAGATCATCTCGCGAACAGTAGACCTCGCGTAATATTTACAGCACCAGATAAAGTCAACACACAGAAAGAAGTAACGCCAATTTTCGATTTAATAATCTCGTCTGAGGATACTACGATAAAAATTGTTAATCCTGCTACAAATTCACAGACTGCAGCAGTATTTGAAAGAGAGGGGAAAAGGGGGGGGGGGGGGCAGATGAACAGGTCAGACTACTTAAAGTGAACAGGGCGGTAGTCCCAGACGAAATTCTGCTTGCCTTTTGCACTGAATACGCCGAGGACCGAGGTCCTTTCCAGCCTCCTACTCATCGAGAATCGCATCCGCAGCGAATAGTCTCGTATGATTGCAAAAGAGAGCAAGTCCCTCCTCTTCACAAAGGGGCTAAAATATAGCACGCACACAATAACAGTACCGCTACACCGCCTTTTGTGGTATTGATAGCGGCAAAAAGGTTTTCATCGAAGAATCGGAACGGTTTCAAGAAAAACGAAAGAAAGAGGAAATAGGTTCTCAACTACGCTCAGAGTACCTTCCCCCGCATCTTCCAGAGCGTCTCGATCGGACTTTCACCTTGTCGTCTCTCATAACCATTTTCAATCTAAGAAGCTTTTTCGTGACGTCAGAATTAAGCTAACTGTGTGTATTTTTTCTGTTTCAGGTAAGAGCAAACTGCGCAGATTTTCTCTATGGGCGTATAAGGCATCAGAAGAAAGGTAAAGTGTTGCCACGAAGTCTCTGTTATAACTCGCCATAAAAAATAAGCACGAACTTTCAAAACACATTAGGCTACTAACACATTCTTGGTTTATAACGTATTTCCTAGAATTTTAGCAACGCTTTTGTGTGCTTTTCCATTCCCTTTTTAAACGATGGGAAAAATAGCTGTCAACAGTCCGACCGAAACTCCCGAGACTTATACGGCAGTACTTTAGCGACTTCATGTCACTTACTACCGGGCCAGCTTGAACTTAAAACTGTAGACAACAGGTTCAAACAATTCCGGCAGTTAGTACAGCGGTATTCAATCAATAAAGTGGCATCTGCAGTTGACATGATGGGTGTACGAGCTTACGGCAGTATGTGTGTCTGATGAACCACCAAGTCCGAAGAAAATGTAAATTATACTATGGGAAGACTATACTAACTACTTCAGGCGAACCATATGCATATCGTTTCACTGAAGGCTTTTATTAATGACATTAAGTCTCGTCATCCCCGAAGTCAATTACAGTACTTTTGTGGCTAGGGTTGTGTTTTTTGCCATCGCTTAAACTTTCGAGACCTGATGGCCATTTTAATGGAGATACAGTAGTCTTACTTGCTGTCAGGTATTCAGCATTTTCGTCGCAATACATTTGGGTCGTTTGAATGGGTATATGGTGCAGTTATGTGGCAGGAGAAACGGTGACACTGTCCACTTGCGTTCGTTTACGAACTATTAGCATGACTTCTTCGACTTTACAAAATTATTTCATGAAAATATCTACCTACACTCGTAGGCAAACTGTTGTTTGTAATGCTTTGCTGTGTAATGAGTTTTGGTAATGCTGCTATGGTCAACAAATTGTGATGTCCATTGTAGTCGAGACGGGGACTTCATGCCACATTGTCGAACAGAGTTTTCTACGCACCATTTGTCAATATCCCCACTAATTTCCAGTACACTCTAAAGCCTCACGTCGTGTGCCTGAGGGTACTATGCTTACCATTATCACCTCCTGCTATTCCAGTCGCTTACGGTTCGCTGGTAAAATGACTGCCTGTATGCCTCCGTGTGTGTCCCCCAATCTCTCTGATCTTGTGGTTCCTTCACGGGATGTAAGTAGGAGACAATATATTCGTTGACACTTCATGAAACGTACACTCTCGGAACTTTGACAGAATCCCGTACAGCGATACAGAACATTCCCCGCGCAGCGTCTCCGTAACGAAGGGTGCTGCTCTCCGCTGCATCTTTTACGTATTTTTTATCCACGATAGATTTTATATATATGCTCGCAATGTTTGTCCTGCTATTGCGTACTAATATAATGAAGGATCGTTCTTTCTTTATAAGCGCTGAACTTTACACTTATTTAAGATGAGGCTCAGTTGGAAGTCCCTACACCATTCGTCAATAAGCCGTAAATCCGCCTACATTTCGCTACCCCTTTCAGTGTTGCGAGTTCTCAAAGTTCAGCATCATCCTCGAAAAGCCTTATTGAACTTTCGATGTTACCTACTTGTGATTGTAGTGCAACGACCATGATTGTGCAGTAGGCTCTTGATCATTTCGGAAAATGCTTGAAGAAATATGGTATATGCAGCTACGATATGTAGCTGCAAAAATAAATGTAGACCTAATCGACAGGCTAATGACTTTTTTGCAGAACCAGAGTGACTACTGTAAAAGCTATTGCTCACTTGTTGATACGGTATTTGCAAATAGCTGGATGCAGTAGAGGATCGACGGAATTAAGATAATGTGCCAAAGAGAGTGAGCACTCAATTCCTAAAGTAAGGCCAACACAATCACGCTCACTTTTTTGCAGTCAGAAATGACTGACAAGAAAAGTACTTGGGCTGGAACAAACAGAAATACATCAAAATCGCATGAAAGATCATGTAAACGTCTCTTATTGCACTAGTGGTACTCCCGCATCTGCAAAACTCTGCAGTCGCCCATTAGAGGCCTCTGCGTGTGCCATGCTGCATTGCACTTTGACCTGCCGGTACGCCAGTAGTGGCGGTGCGGTGTGCCTCTAAAGCTGCGTATTGTGACGTTGTTTGTGTAGTGAAGCGTCGGATGGGTCGGGGATTGGTAATCAATCCTGACATGAAGTTACGAAGAAACCTTCTTCGTGTAGATGGTATTGTTGTAGGAGATGAATCATTCCCATCTTACCTTCTATCTATTATAGTGTTTCTAATGTATGCTCATATTTCTGACTATAATAGATGGGAATGAGTCATCTTCTACACCAAGACCGTATTCACGAAGAAGGGCTCTTCAGAATTTCCTCTCAACCAATCGCAATACATTAGCAGGATTGATTATCAATCGCCGACCCATCTGACGCTTCACTACACAAATGACGCCACAAAACGCAACTTCAGAGGCACACCGCACTGTCCCTACTGGTCCAGACTGGCGTACCGGCAGGTCAATGTGCATTGCAGCATGGTACACGCAGAGGCCTGTAATGGGCGACTGCAAAGTTTTGCAGATGCGAGAGTATCGGTAGTGCAATAAGGGACCTCTACATTATCTCTCAGACGATTTTGGTATATTTGTGTTTGTTCGAGCCCTAGTACTTTCCTTGTGAGTGAAAAAATATCTTGACGTGTAAGAACACTGTCTGTACGAAGAAACCTAAGTTCCATGACTGTTCACCTTCTCTCTACCTTTCACAGAACAGCACCATCAGAAATAAAATCTGAACTTTGTTATGTTTATTTATTTTTTCGTGTCGCGGTTTATGGTGGTTTGTAATGTATGTAGCCGTTGGCTTTGGGGCCAAAAGATGAAAGGGGACGGATCTTTACTTTATTACAATGCGCACTTTCCTATCGTGTTAGGCTTTAAAACCTGTGACCACTTGTTGAGACTGTGTCCTTGTCACAGCCGTTTGTCGTAACTCTGGCGCAGGGAGAATGATGGGAGCTCGGCCCTGCGCAGTCGTGTCGGGGCTGCGTGAACAGGAGGCGACTGTCATTAGACTGGGCCGCGCATTACCGGCTGATGTATTGAACTCAGATGGAAGTGTGCACGCGCTGTGGCACACAAGGCGGATAACACGGCTGCAGCAGGGCCACGGCTACACTGGTCTGCTTAGCGTCCGCCTGGGTGGTCCGTGAGCCGTGTAAACGTTAAGTTACGGCAGGCTGCTTCTGTTCAGCCGCGACAACCGTCGCCACAGGACCTCCACTCAAGGGCTGGGAGGCAGTTGGAGGCGGGTTTAGCGGCCTGAGCACGCGGACGGCTGTCACCACTTACAGAATTCAAACATTCCTCCCAATTTATTAAAATTTTATAAATGACTTTTATTTAAATAATGTTTGTATGCAAATACCCTTGAAATGGAAGAGCTGCTGCAAATAGAACTGTTCCGCGATTTTAATGAGGAAAAATTGAAAGGGATATCAGTTACTATCACCGATTTACTAACGAAGTCTACCGTTAGCTCAAATGAAATTTAATGAGTCGGCACAAAATCTCAGGACCGTATCCAGAACAGTTACTTAGTAAAAGAATGGAATAAAAGTGATTACTACACTACTGGCCATCAAAATTGCTACATCAAGAAGAATTGCAGATGATAAATGGGTATTCATTGCACAAATATATTATGCTAGAACTGGCATGTGATTACATTTTCACGCAATTTGGGCGCATAGATTCTGAGAAATCAGTACCCAGAACAACCATCTCTAGAGGTAATAAGGACCTTGATACGCCTGGACCTTGAGTCAAACAGAGCTTGGATGACGTTACAGGTACAGATGCCCATGCAGCTTCAACGCGATACCGCATTTCCTGAAAAAGTAATGACTGGCGTATTGTGACGAGCCAGTTGCTCGGCCACCAGTGACGAGGTGGTTTCAGTTGGTGAGAGATGTGGAGAATGTGCTGGCCAGGGCAGCAGTCGAACATTTTCAGTAGCCAGAAAGGCCCGTACAGGACCTGCAATACGCGGTCGTGCCTTATCCTGCTGAGATGTAGGGTTTCGCAGAGATCGAATGAAGGGTAGAGCCACGGGTCGTAAGACATCTGAAAAGTAACGGCCACTGTTGAAAGTGCCCTCGATGTGAATAAGAGATGACCGACACGTGTAACCAATGGCACCCCATACCATGACGCTGGGTGATACGCCAGTATGGCGATGACGAATACACGCTTCCAATGTGCGTTCACCGCGATGTCGTCAAACACGGATGCGACCATCATCATGCTGTAAAGAGAAACTGGATACATCCGAAAAAATGACGTTTTGCCATTAGTGCACCTAGGTTCGTCGTTGCGTACACCGTCGCAGGCGCTCCTGTCTGTGATGCAGCGTCAAGGGTAACCGCAGCCATGGTCTAAGAGCTGATAGTCCAAGCTGCTGCAAACGTCGTCGAACTGTTAGTGC
Source organism: Locusta migratoria (assembly GCA_026315105.1). Taxonomy (NCBI): domain Eukaryota; kingdom Metazoa; phylum Arthropoda; class Insecta; order Orthoptera; family Acrididae; genus Locusta; species Locusta migratoria. The sequence goes on from CM048745.1 coordinate 812,348,155, forward strand.
AGAAGTTGTCTTGGAAACGTCTTCAACTGTTCACTCAGGGATCGAGACGTGACTGCACAATCTGTTACAGCCATGCGGATAAGATGCCTCTCATCTCGACTGCTAGTCATACGAGCCCGTTAGGATCCAGCACGGAATTCCGCATTGTCCTCCTGAACCCACCAATTCCGCATTCTGCCAACAGTCATTGGATCGCGACCAATGCGAGCAGCAATGTCGCGATATGATAAACCGCAATCTCGATAGGCTGCAATCCGACGTTTGTCAAAATCGGAGACGTGATGGCGCGCATTTCTCCTCGTTACACGAAGCATCACAACAATGTTTCACCAGGCAATGCCGGTCAACTGATGTTTGTGTGTGAGAAATCGGTTGGAAACTTTCCTCATGTCAGCACGTTGTAGGTATCCCCACGAGCGCAAACCTTGTGTGAATGCTCTGAAAAGCTAATCATTTGCATATCACAGCATCTTCTTCCTGTCGGTTAAATTTCGCATCTTGTAGCACGTCATCTTCGTGGTGTAGCAATTTTAATGGCCAGGAGTGTATTTTGATCACGTGTCCCACAATTAGTTTCGTAATTAGATGTAATGGTGCGAATCCGTTCTCCTGCAAAATAAATAGCATCACAGTTAATAAAATGTGAGAAGGAAAAATAAAAGAATCAGTTTTCTGCTAAATGAGAACACATTCTAAATTCGGTTAAACTGCAGAGCTTACAACTGAATTAAAAAGCAGCATATCTACATAAAACTTATATCACGTACATAGATCATTCCCCAACATCTACAGAAATTTCCATCCTGGAAAATTCTTAATAATTACAGAGCTCAAATCATTTATGACTTTTGCTGCCTCAGTGTTCGAATAAGAAGAAGAAATGGAGACGTACCTCCTGTCTTTTTATATGAGAAAATTTGAGCGTGATAATTGTCTTTGTATTCTTTGCACGGATATTCACATACATTAACCTATCTTCAAAGAATATTAAGTCCATACGAAAAATTTTAACAAAATATGCATATGTGAAAATAATTTAATTTTAAAATATCGGAAAATAAGAAAACCTTGGTTCGTAGAGACACATGCAACATTACACGATCAACAATACTGCTACCAATAACAGGGCCGCTGATAATATTTACATCAAACTCACTCGAAAAACGCCATAGCGTTGGCATTGTGTTTAGTAAACACAATAGAAGTCGATAACCAAGTGGTTCAGAAGCTGTAGATCTTGTGGGAGTGTTATTGGTAAGGCGACGTTGCTATACTTTAACAGAAAGATCTCACTTCAGTAACAACTGTGAAATTATTACAATCAAATCGTCAACTTCGGACGCTGACTATATACAATCAGTTTGACAATGTTCTGAAATCAGTGGGAATTCAGAGTTACTTGATTGTCCACGGGAATTTCTAACTCTCGTGGCTATGCGCGCCAACTTCGGTTACGAGGTCTAGTAATCACGGTCCAAAGTAAACTGCGTTTAAAATCTCCAACGTTAATCGCCGATCACGAAACCGCCGTCAGCCAACCGTGCGTTTGGCCAAGGTTAGTTCCATGTATTGCAATGGAAGGCGTCCTACAGATGCAAAGATGTTAACAGATGTCGAACAAAACTGTGGTTGTTGAGAAACGACATTGATGATAGGCTAGAATTTCCTACTAAATTAGAACAACTTAATTTCGCTACCTTTGATTACTTTAAGGATGTACACATTCTGATCTTTTCAAATGGATACGGTGTAATAGCGAACACTTGATGGAACTCCAATGTTGGAAGTGTTGTGTAATGCTCGTGGATCAGTACGGTAACGGTTTCCTGCGTTCCATTTCGAATACTTTTTCTTATTTTATTTTAATTTCTTCGAGACAACGTTCAATTATTAATTATTAATTTGTAATTTATTTAATATGTCGCGGCACACTCTTAAATGATAAATTATGACGGTTACCACTCAACTGGGTGTAACAGCCACGTTCTGTTGTCATAATATAGCTCTGCCAGCTGTTTGAAATCCACAATTGTATGTCCATACTACACCCGTTATCGACATTTGACAACAGTCTCTATGGCGTCTCGCCACGTGTTTTCCATAAAATCCCATTATTTCGTTGGAAAATGGAAACCTAGTGAGTATTTTCTACCAGTGAAGTAATGGCTGGAACATCGAACCCACAAAAATGTAGATTTAATACATATTTACAAAACCAATACCATTGCTCTAGTGCTACTCATTACGTCTTTTATTTATAAGCAGTTAATTAAGTGCTACAATGTAGACACATTTAAACCATAATACTTTGTTTCAACATTTCACCCAATTATGTAAAGTAATATTGAAATATATTGAAATTTCATAATTAATAATTTAACTTTTGGAGGGCACAAATAAAAGCTCACAAATGAACGAGGTTCAAATTCGAAACTGACACAACACGTGGAATTAGAGAGCCCAAATTTTGTATATAACTGAATTCGAAACTAAAACACGGTATGTCACACTGGGATTCCAACCACCGACTCTATGGTTGTGAGGCCAGAAAGCTACCACCTGAGCTACAGCGCCAGATGGTACAACTGTTTTAATTATTAGTACTTACATGTACTTTGCAAAACTTCAATGTCGATTTTCTCGAGAATTTTTGAGTGTTGCGCCGAATAGCTTTGGCTGATTGTTATTTAAGTTCTGAACTTCACGTACCATAAATACAGGGTGTTACAAAAAGGTACGGCCAAAGAAAGAAAACATAAAAAGAAAGAAAATATGTTATGTGGACATGTGCCCGGAAACGCTTAATTTCCATGTTAGAGCTCATTTTATTACTTCTCTTCAAATCACATTAATCATGGAATGGAATGGAAAAACACAGCAACAGACCGTACCAGCTTGATTTCAAACATTTTGTTACAGGAAATGTTCAAAATGTCCTCCGTTAGCGAGGATACATGCATCCACCCTCCGTCGCATGGAATCCCTGATGCGCTGATGCAGTCCTGGAGAATGGCGTACTGTATCACAGCCGTCCACAATACGAGCACGAAGAGTCTCTACATTTGGTACCGGGGTTCAAATGCCCCGATAAATGAAAGTCAAGAGGGTTGAGGTCAGGAGAGTGTGGAGGCCACCGAGTCTGTTGTCGAGAAGCGTACGAACACGTCGACTGAAATGTGCCTTTACAAGTACGACAAAACATGTGGTTTATGCACGATGGAGCTCTTGCGCATTTCAGTCGTGTTCGTACGCTTCTCAACAACAGGTTCGGTGACCGATGGATAGGTAGAGGCGGACAAATTCCATGACCTCCACGCTCTCCTGACCTCAACCCTCTTGACTTTCATGTATGGGGGCATTTGAAATCAACACCGGTACCAAATGTATAGACTCTTCGTGCTCGTATTGTTGACGGCTGTGATACAATACGCCATTTTCCAGGGCTGCATCAGCGCATCAGGGATTCCATGCGACGGCAGGTGGATGTACGAATCCTCGCTAACGGAAGACATTTCGAACATTTACTGTAACAAAGTGTTTGAAGTCACGCTGGACGTTCTGTTGCTGTGTGTTTCCATTCCGTGATTAATATGATTTGAAGAGAAGTAGTAAAATGAGCTCTAACATGGAAATTAAGCGTTTCCGGACACATGTCCACATAACATATTTTCTTTCTTTGTGTGAGGAATGTTTCCTGAAAGTTTGGCCGTACCGTTTTGTAACACCATGTATAAAGAAATTCTAAAATCCGACATCCATATGGTCTTTTTGTCAGTGCATTTGTTGACTTCAATATGAAATGCTTGGCCGGCGCGATCACACGAACTTTGGTAACACTAAAAGCTTTTACTTTTACGTATGAGCTGAATCTGCGTTCGCACACGCAGGTATAACGAATGACGTGTCGTTTGCGTGCACTAGATAAAACCTAGTGCGTATTTCCTTTTGAATGCGCACACGCTAAGATACTGCAGCGCCGCGGCCGAGCAGGAGGTATGAGCTTTGTGATGCAGGGGAAAGCCCACGTGTGATGTCGCCGCACCCGCGGCGCGTTCCTGCGCGTGCGCCAATGGCACATTCTGCTGTCAGCATAGTCGGCGCTGCTGTGAATCAGAATAGACGCCGCCCGGGACGCCCCACCACCAGTTCTTGGTACAACACTGAGATTTGCAGGTGGATGTTTGACTTAACACGACTAGACTGATACCCACCGTACATCACAGTGACCAGGTGCCAATATTTACGTTTCTTTCTAGTGTACTTATAGACGAGCGACTCTCATCTATCCCTCCCTACATGATCGTCCCATCAACAAACTAACTCCGAAAGCCACGATACGGTGCGTGGCGAAGGGTGCCTGCTACCACTACTAGTCATTACTGTTGCACTTTCAGACAGAGCGAGAAAAACCTCATTCTTTTACGCCTCTATACGAGCCTGAATTTCCCTTATCAGAGTGGTGTTAAGGGGGGTATCATCGCCCTATCCTGACAATGTTAAATGTAACATGATAATATTCATCTCGGGTGTGCAGCAAGATACCGTCGTCAACTAAACACGATATTTCGGCTGACCAACTGGCTGCTATCTTCAGGTGAGAGAGCTGATAAACTTACTCGCCGGAAACTGAGGCAGAACAGAGACAGCGGCCCCTTTATACACCGCTGACGACCCACCGCGCGTGTGCGAAACCAAAGTAGAGGCCACCTAGGCGCCTAGATGGCTGCACACCCGGGATGAATATTATCAGTTATTACGCCGGGAAAGTCTACGCAACCACTTAAATTTAACATATTTACATTCCGTTTTCCCAGGAACTATCCAAGGTAACAAAACAAAACTTTGCCAGGTTACAGAGTCACATCTTATACATTCACTGATCTACAATCAAGAATCTAATTTTGTCAGGAGTCAAGATACAAATATTTTAATGGAGGTCTAATAAAAGTTATGAGATTTTTAATGAAATTGTTTATTATCAAACTAAGAGGGTTATCTCTACAATTGTAGATCCACATAAACGCCACAGTCAATAAGAGGTAAAAATTTCAGAGCTTTAGCTTAAGTACTTTCTGAGATAATGGGAAACATTGACCAAAAAAGTAGTTCTTCAGAAATCGCACTTAAAATTTAAGTAAACCTAAACTCACTGCCGGCCGCAGTGGCCGAGGGGACTGAGGCGCTCCAGTCACGGTCTGCACGGCCACTACGGTCGGGGGTTCGAATCCCCCCTCGGGAATGGATATTTGTGCCGTCCTAGTTCGTAAGTAGTTCATAAGTAGTTTGTAAGTTTAGGGACTGATGACCCCTTAGTTAAGTCCCATAAGCTTAACAAACATTTGAACATTTTTCTAAACTCACTATTGAATTAGGACAGAGCCTAAAACTCTCCAGCTTTGTAATCTTTTATCTTCTTGGAGTACAGTCAGGTTCAGTCTCTTTCTCCTTATGAGGGATCTTGCAGCTTCTGTTGTATTTCTGACCATAATTTCTGCATTAGAAATTCACTGTCTATCCAGTTCTTGTAGGATTGCTTCCGTATTACAGCCAGCCTTATGAACTCCAAGTTGCTTCAGAACCTTTATTCTTTCTACATTTCCATCACTGAAGGTGATCACAGCATCATTGAACCCAATCTTCAGAGTTTTGAAGCCCACAAATACGTTCTTGGGTATCCTGGTCCATACAACATTGTTGAAAGACTTATTTACATTTTCAGTTTTACCTCTGAGGCATTTCTGCAACCAATTCAGCAGAATGTTGACTATAACTCAAAATAAATCACCTCCTTATAGAGCAAATAGTTTCCGTGATATCTTGTCGTAACTGAGAAGGTGCTCTTGGAAGCCGTAGAAATTACTTGTGCTGTAAGTTATTTAAAAAACTTACAGTCATCCAAAATTAACGAAACGTTTTGTATCCCATCCTCGTCGCCACTTTTGTGTCCCAGCCTCGTCGCCGCTTTTGTGTCTCGTTTCCGGCGTAGGTATCGGTGGCCGAGTAGAAAAGTACCGACACAGGAATAGAGGAAGCACGCTTGTGCAGGTACGGAGGTGAGTAGCCAGTGGGACAGCAGAAACTAGAAACACTAGAGTAAATTAGAACGAGATATATATTGCACAAAATTTATACAATACTTAACTTTTACATATCTCAGTACTGCAGAATGCTGATACATAGTTGAGTTAGAGGTCTGCCTAGTGCCTATCCGATAGCCAAGTCTTCACTGGTGCCTATCTGATTCCGAAGTGTTAACTGGTTCCTATCTCAGTCCCAAGTGAACGATGTCGTTCAGTGGTGGCCACGAGCGGAGCTGCAGCAGAGGGCGCTCGTGGCTGACGTCGTAAGAACGTCGCGCCGTGCGTGCATGGCGGCGCGCGGCACTTTGGACTTGTGCGACACCACAAAACGTACATCAAATAATACAGAAAACTCCAAACAACAATTTTTCATAGAAAAATATAAATCGGCATTTTTTCCCCAAACTACCTTTAGTACTCCCCTTATTGCGTAATATAAGTTGGCGGCAGTAGAATCGTTCGGAAATCAGCTTCAAATTACGGACCTCTAAATTTTCTGATAGTGCTTTACCGGAAAAACAAGAAAAAAGAAAGATCCCTTCCCGTATGGGTTGCCGAAGCATCTCTCTAACACTCTCTTGTTGATCGTACCTACCAACACCAGGTTTATGGTCTTACGTGAAACGTAAATTAACGGTGGAAAAAGAGGTATGCAATTACCTTCAGATATTGTCTTCTACATTTCATTCATAGGTAGAACGTCTTTCCTGCATGTATTCCCGCGTAAGTTCCTGAACTATGTTACCTTGGTAACCCTCGCATGCTCTTCGAACCTACCCGCCTTTGACTTACTTCTACATCTTCCATAAACCTGATCTGTTGGGATCCCAAACACTTAAACGATACTCAAGAAGTGGTCGTAGAAGCGTTATACACTTCGTCTCCTTTACAGATGAACCACATCTTCCTAAAATTCTCTTAGAAGTCGACTCTCCGTCTTCTCCAAGACTGACCTTAAAAGGTCATTCCATTTCATAATGCTCTGCAAAGTTACGCCTAGGTACTTAGTTGACGAGTCTGTGTCAAGCACCACAGTAAATTTTCTATATTCGAAAAATATGGGATTGATTTTCGTACTCGTCTGCATCACCTTTCATTTTTCTATATTGAGAACTAGCTGCCATAACGCACGCCAGCTAGAAATTTTGTTCAAGTCATGTTGCATCTGACTGTAGTTACTCAATGACTACACCTTCCCGTACATCAGAGCATCAACAGCAAATAACTGGGCCGCGCGGGAGTAGCCGAGCGGTCTGGAGCGCCACGTTGCGGATCTCGAGGCCTCCCGCGTCGGAGGTTCGAACTCTCCCTCAGGCATGGATGTGTGTGTTGTCCTTACGTTAGTTTAACTTAGTTTAAGTAGTTTGTAAGCTAGGGTCTAATAACCCAGCAGTTAAGTCCCATAGATTTGCAAACAATTGAACATTTTTTGTAAACAGCTGCAGATAGTCAACATTTTGCACGAAAACTGCCACAAGAATACCTAGATAATCATAAATGATTTCGTTTAAATCGCTCCGAGACGCCTGGAAATGCTTTAAACACTGCCGTTTTCCTACATCGTACTACGCATGTAAAGTAATATTTTTGTCTGCACCCTTTACTTACTAAACTTGTCTTAGGAAACTAGCAACAGTAACATCCATTCTTTGTACAATCTTCGTGCAGCGAAAAAATTAATAAATAAATAAAACAAAATAAAAATCTGTGTAACGCATCTCAATTTTTGACATCATACTTTTGTGAACTATTTCTGTCACAATGATAATTTTTGCAGCTACATTGGTGCCTGCATTCAGTATATTCTCCAAAAAATTGTGCTGTGCGGAGATAAAAATAAAGAATTAAATAAAACGTCACCACTGATTCATAACTACTTCTACACGGATTGCGAAAATGTAGTAAATCCTGTATCTTTTCCTTTTATTATTTTTTGCGAGTATAAGCGATAAAACGTTACGAAAAGGTAAGTTATGTGTAAAGATTGTTGGAAGCGGAACTCGCTCGGGAATAAACTATCCGGACTTCGCCTAGCAAAATCGAAGAAAGTGCAGATTGCATGATACGGAGGAGATTGTAACTCTGTTTTGAAAGAAGTCGCTTACCTCACCACGGCCTCTGAATATTCATTTGTTTCTGCGTGGAGTAGTCGCGTGGACTCGCCGTAGTCCATTACTTCTTTCCTTTATCTTCTCCGAGATTGGAGCCTTGTTCTGTGCGCTGAAACAGCCCGTGTTATACCCTCGTAAATAGACTGCATCGGCAAAGTGTTTTCTGTTGATCTCGAGCACCCTCTGCGACCTCTCGCATTAACATTCCGCGCCTCCACCCTCCCCTCTAAAAAGAAGTCTGCGACTTCGGAATTTTAACGCGTCGCTACGCGCAGCGGTCTACGGGTTCAGGGGGAGGGGGGGGGGATTTGAACTTAAATATGAGCTTTCAAATTGTCCCCTAAACAATTCCGCCCGCGAGTTTTACCGTCCATAATTATAATTTACGCGCTCCGGGGACATTGTTGGCTCGGCTTTTAACACCTGTGCGGGCCATATTTTAACGCGGTCGGTGTAAAGTGCGTTACAGCCGGGCGCTCTGGAGAATGCGTTTCTGGTGCTTACGCGCTGGCGATGTGAGGCCGGCAGTGTTGTCCGTCTCTGCCGTACTAACGAAGTCCGCTTAACGGCGTGCTTATGCTAGCGGCTTTCTGGGAACGCTGGAGTTTTCTGTTCGAAAATTATAGCTACTGCACTGAGTCAGGGGAAGGCGTCGTCAGCAGCGCGAGTAGCCGCGAGCTCTAACGAACTCGCTGTCCTAGCAGGCGGAGAATTACTTTATGGCGTTTTTGTTGGAAATTTTCGTTACCACTTCATGTTCCACCTAAGTGAAATGAACAAAAATTAAAGTTCTGTGTTGACGATGATAAATGTCGAATCTACAAGCTGTAAACTCATAAATAAAATAATAATAAAAAAAAAAAAAAATGTTCAAATGTATGTAGAACTGCAGACCGTGACTGGAGCGCCTCAGTCCCCTCGGCCACCGCGGCCGGCCTGTAAACTCAAATCAAATGTTTGTAAAGCTTATGGAACATAACTGCGGAGTCATGAGTCCACAAACTGCTTATGAACTAGCTTATACTAAGGAGGGCACAAACATCCATGCCCGAGGGGGGATTCGAACCACCGACGGGGAACGGCCTCGCACATCGCCTCAATGCGCTCGGCCGCTCCGCCGCGGCCTGTAAACTCAACTAAATACCCAAGAGTAACAATTACGAACAAATTGAATTGGTAAGTTCACACAGAAAATATTGTAGAGAGGGCGAATCAAACGCTACGTTTCATTTGCAGAATATTTAAAAGGATGCAGCAGTTCCCACGCTGTCGATGGGACGTTAAACCCTAAGCTTTCTTCCTCCTCCTGCAACAGTTTTACTACAGAAACTGCCTACGTTACAGTTGTGCGTCCTATTTTGGAATATTTCTGCGCAGGTAGGACTGACAGATAATTTACAGAAAATTCAGAGAAGGGCAGCTCGTTTTTGTATTATCGCGATACAGGGGGGAGAGTGTCACGGAAATGGAAGCACGACTTGAGGCGGAAATCATTAAAACAAAGATGTTATTGGTTGTTACGAGATCTTCTATATATCTATATTTTTCACAGCTTTCTCTCCCAAATGCGATTTTTTTTTAGTGCCCGCGTAAATAGGAACACAATATCATAAAAATTAATAAGAGAAATCAGATCAAAAACAGGTTCAGGTGTCCCTTTTTTTCCCGCGAGCTATTGGAGAATGGAACTGTACAGAAATATAGTAAAAGCGGTTCAATGAACCCTCCGCACAGGCACTTCAGTGTGACTTGCAGAGTACTTATGTAGATGACAAACAGTTGTGCTTCAAGTACAGATCCTTTATTTTTTCTTTCTTCTATTCTGACAGACAAAACAACGCACTTGGAAGTCCAGTTGAATGGATATGGTTTTCAAAAGAGGTAATTAGAGCAGTGTTAACAAGGATAGTAGAACGTACCAGAATCAAATTAGGCGATGGTAAGGGAATTTTATTAGGAAAGAAGTCCTAAAAGTGGTGGGCGAGTTAGATACGTCGGCAGAAAACTGACAGTGGCCGAAATGAACTGCATTTAAACAGCGAACCCGAAACAGCAGTCCACAACACCAACGCATATCGTAACGGTCCCTCTCCCTCAGTACCTCTGCCTCCTGGGGGACTGTCAAAAGCTTTAATGCTTCAAATGTGCACCGTTTTGAAATTTACTATTAATTTGCTAATTTACTAACAAACACTCTCATGTTTCAGAATGATTATGCCGCCCCTCCCCGACACACACATCCAAACAGGTTCAGACGTACTTTGTACGGTATCAGAAAATTAACAGACCTCCCTTTGACAGCAAAATCACCATGTCTCAATTGAAGCTCTATAGGAAGATTTAGACCAGAGAGTGAGGGTGCAATTTATAGCTCCAACGTCGTTAGAAGAAATTGTCGGAAGTTTCGGTAGAACGACGGATAGCATTGTTAGAAACTACCAAGATACATTACCAATTTGTTCCTTGAAGAGTTTTTGTCAGCAGTGGATCATCTGCTTACTAACGAGCGAGGTGGCACAGTGGTAACATATTGGACTCGCATTCAGAAGGACGGTGCTTAGAATCCACGTCCGGCCATCCAGATTTAGGTTTTGCTTGATTTTCCAAAATAACTCCAGGAAGAGGAAGGACAGGAGTTCAAATCCATCTCCGCCCATATTGATTTAGGTTTTGCGTCATTTCCCAAAATCACTCCAGGAAGGTGCCTGCAGCACGCCTGATTTTCTGCTCCATCCTTACCCAAATAATCAAAATGTTGAAATGAGTTGGTTTACGTTTTAGGAGGCGATCCACTTATAATATTGTAAAAAAATATAAAATAGCCAAGATCGCTTATCATCAATTTTTATTAACGACGACCGATTTCGCTGAACTATGTCAGCATCATCAGGCCAAATAAAATATTTTACAAGGCCATGATCTTGTAATGTCAAACAGTTGTTAGTGCACCTATGCACTGTAAATTGTTATATAACAACTGTTTTACATTACAAGATCATGGCCTTGTAAAATATTTTATTTTACCTGATGATGCTGACATAGTTCAGTGAAACCGGTCGTCATTAAAAAAATTGATGATAAGCGATCTTCGCTATTTTATATTTTTTTAAATGTTGAAATGGTTGTAAATGTAAGAGCGCAAACTGCTCAGGCCATCGGTCCCTATATTACAAACTTCTTAACCTAACCCAAACCAACTTATGCTGCCAACACACATACACTCCCAGACCAGGAGGAGGAATGTACCTCCGACGGTAGTGGGCGAGCAAGCCGTGTCAAGGTGCCTCACACCGCTTAGCCGTTCCCTCACGGTCCCAAACAAACCGTGCGCGAGTTCCACCTCTAATGACCACGCTGTCGACGGGGTCTTAAACCCTAAACTTCCTTACTAATAAATAAATATTGTTTCTATGTTAGATCATAATATTGTTTTATTCATCCCCTGCACCGTCATCGGATTGGAGATTTTAGTAATGTTCCTGAAGAAGGAAACAGTAAGCGTAAGTGGAAATATCAGCAACGTTATTGTCCTCAAAACACACCCCTGGAACATAAAAAAAGAACACCATGAATTCGTAGATTCGGCAGAGGGAAATTTTATTGACACATTCTTAAGGACGTATACGACAGACGATCACACCAACAGAGCCATACGCACGTGAATACAGACAGCATAGTGTGCACAATGTCGACGCTATTACCGTATATACACTAGTTTTGCAGCAATGCAAGCTACTTTTATCCCATGGAGACGATCGTAGAGGTGCCGAATATAGTCTTGCCATGCAGTTTCTACCTGGTGCCTCAGTAGGGCCAGATTACATGTCAGTCCTGCAAACCGTGTAAGATATCCAGTCCCAAACATGCTGAATGGGGCACAGATCTGGGGGTCGTGCTTGCCAGGATACCTGATAGACACTTTGAAGAACACGTTGGGTGATACGGGATACATATGGATGTGCAATATCCTGTTGGAAAACCATATTGTATTGTTGGTACATGAATTATAGCAAGTCGCCTTCAATGATGGTTTCATTGTACCATGCACTGTTCAATGTTCCCTCGACAATCATCAAAGGAGAGCGGGGAGGATAGGAAATGGCACACACACCACATCATGAAGCATGATCATGCGTGCCATTGGGGCATCTTCCGGTACCGCCCCAAATTCGTTCATCCCTCTTCCAGTTGTGCGACTATAGGCGCTTACGGAAGGACGAATCGAGTCGTTTCATTTTCAGTGATGACAGTTGCTTCTGCCATGGTGCCAATGGTAATCGTACACACGTGTGTAAGGGAACCCGAAAATCTGGAGTGTATACGAAAGAGGCACATGGGGTCGACACCCGACATCTTGGTGTGGGGAGCCGTATTCTAAAAATGTTCAAATGTTTGTAATTCTATGAGATCAAATTACGTTGGTCATCAGTCCATAGTCTTACAAACTACGTAAAGTACGTTAAACTATCCTAAGGACAACAGACACATCCATGCCCGAGAGAGGATTCGAACCTCAGACGCGGGAGGCCGCGCGATCCGTAACTTGGTGCTCCAGACCACTCGGCTACTCCCGTGCCGCAGGCGTATTCTACACTGGTCATTCTCCTCTGCTAATCGTCAATGGAATATTGAACAGTGCATACTACGTTGAAACGACCATTCAACCCGTCTTGCTACCGTTCATGCACCAACAACGTGAATACTTTTCCAACAGGACAATTCACGTCCATATGTATTCCGCACCACCCAACGTGCTCTTCAAAGCGTTCGCCAACTACCCCGGCCAGCACATTCCCCAGATCTGTGCCCATCTTTGGGGCCGAATGAGACGTTACTTTGCGCGGTCTGCACGACCGGTACCAAACTGGCTCAGTTGAGGTATCAAGTGGAGTTTCCACTATGGACCACCTCTACATCATCTGCATACGGTAATTGCAGCTTACTATGCTGCAAAAGCTAGCGTGGACGTTGTAAACACTTCGGTGCCTGTACTTACGTATATATGGCTCTGTAATGTGATTGTGTGTCCTATCTCGAGCAGAACGAACTATTGACCCAAGGTCAACAAGGATTTAGAAAATATCGTTCACGCGAAACACAACTAGCTCTTTATTCACACGAAGAGATAGATGCTATCGACAAGGGTTCGCAAATCGATTCTGTATTTCTTGATTTCCAGGGAGCTTTTGACACCGTACCTCACAAACGGCTTTTAATCAAATTGCGTGGTTATGGTATATCGCCCTAAATTTGCGATTGGATAGGGGATTTCTTGTCAGAGAGGACACAGTTCGCAGTAACCGATGGTAAGGCATCGACTAAAACAGAGGTGATATCGGGCGTTCTACAGGGTAGCGTTATTGGTCCTCTGCTGTTCCTTATTTACATAAACGATTTAGGAGAAAATCTAAATAGCTCTCTTAGGTTGTTTGCAGATGACGCCTTCATTTACCGTCTAGTAAAATCATCTGGAGATCAAAAACAACTGCAGAACGATCTGAATAAGATATCAGTATGGTGTAAAAATTGTCAATTGACTCTAAATAATGAGAAGTGTGAAGTCGTCCACATGAGTACGAAAAGAAATCCGTTAAACTTTGTTTACAAGATAAATCAATCAGAAGTGAAGGCCGTGAACTACACAAAATACCTAGGAATTACTATTACTTCAGACTTAAATTGGAAAGAACACGTAGATAATGTCGTGGGAAAGGCGAACCAGAGACTGCGTTTTATTGGCAGCACCCTTAAAAGTTGCAACAGAACTACTAAAGAGACTGTATATTTTGTGTCCCAGCCTCGTCGCCGCTTTTGTGTCTCGTTTCCGTCGTAGGTGTCGGTGGCCGAGTGGAATGAGACCGACACAGGAATAAAGATAGCATGCTGGTGCAGGTACGGAGAGGAGCAGCCAGAAACTAGAAACACTAGAGTAAATTAGAACGAGATATATATTGCACAGAATTTATACAATACTTAACTTTTACATATCTCAGTACTGCAGAATGCTGATACATAGTTGAGCTAGAGTCCTGCCTAGTGCCTAACTGATAGCCAAGTCTTCACTGGTGCCTATCGGATTCCGAAGTCTTTACTGGTTCCTAACTCAGTCCCAAGTGAACGATGTCGTTCACTGGTGGCCACGAGCGGAGTTGCCGCAGAGGGCGCTCGTGGCTGTCGTCGTAAGAACGCCGCGCCGTGCGTGCATGGCGGCGCGCGGCGAAAGTAGGTGGCGCGCACTTTGGACTTGTGCGACACCACAGTATACACTACGCTTTTTCTTCCTTATTTGGAGTATTGCTGCTCAGTGTGGGATCCTTATCAGGTGGGTTTGACGGAGGACATCGGAAGAGTCCAAAGAAGAGCAGCTCGTTTCGTATTGTCACGATACAGGGGAGACAGCGTTACGGAAATGATACAGGATCTGGGATGAGAATCATTACAACAACGGCGCTTATCGCTGCGGCGTGGGCTACTTGCGAAACTCCAATCGCCAACATTCTCTTGCGAATGCGAAAATATATTGTTGAATCCCACTTATAAAGGTAGAAATGATCATCAGAATGAAATACGAGAAATCAGAGCTCGAACAGAGAGATCCAGATGTTCTTTCTTCCCGCGTGCTATTCGAGAATGGAATGGGAGATAAATAGTATAATGGTGGTTCGATGAACCCTCTGCCAGGCTCTTAAATGTCATTTGCAGAGTATCCCATGTAGATGTAGATACATCCTCAAGAATGTGTAAATAAAATTTTCCTCTGCTGGGTTGACGAATTAATGGTGGTCTCTTTTCAATTTTCCTGAAGTGTACATGCGTTGACGTGAGTACGGCAAAGAGCCGGTATAAGGCAGAGAAGGTAGCCGTCCGTATGACTTGTAGCCTCCGTGCGGCCACTGGAATTGGCACGTCAGATCCACTTGTGTGTGGACAGCACTAGCCGGCCGCTGCGGTACAGAGACGTTGCGCGCTTTTCAGATGTCAGGCGGCGACGCAAATTGCCGCTCCCCGCTCGCCGGACATCTAAACCCGGCCGCATTGTGCCCGCTTGCCGGTAATGGCGCCGCGCCGCGGAGCATCTGATAGCTGCCCGTGCCCGGCCGTCGGCAGATCGCGATAACTTAACTCGCGCGCTCAGACGCGCCACTGCATTTACTCGGGTCAAGTGCGCGCTGCGCTCCGCCAACTAGTTCTGCGGCTCCAATACCCGCCTACGCTCAGCTGTCTACTGGACGTGCCTGTGTGCGCGGTAACGTTCAACGCTTGACGTCTATTAAATTATAACGCCAGAGAAGTGTTGCATTGTGCGCGCTAGAAGGCTTTCGCAGCTTCAAATGCTGTTCAAATGTTTGTTAATGCCGCGGTGGAGTAGCCGAGCGGTCTAAAGCGTCTCGCTGCGGAGCGCGTGGTCGCTCGCCGTGGAGGTTCGAGTCCTCCCTGTGTCCTTAGGTTAGTTTACCTAGGTTTAAGTAGTTTGTAAGCTACGGACTGATGACCACGTAGTTTGGTCCGATAGATTTACAAACATTTGAACATTTTTGATTTGTTTATTAATCTTAGGAACCAAACTGCAGCGGTCATCGTTCCCTAGACTCACAAACTGATTAAAATAAATCACGCCAAGGACTACACAGCCACCCAAGCCCGAGGAAGGAATTGAACGTCTTGCGGAAGTGGCCTCGCAGCCCCTGACATGGTGCCTAGAACTGCACGGCTATTGAGGTTTCAAAACTTGCCGAAATTCCTAATAATAATAATAATAATAATAATATCGTTAGGAACCAAAAAACATAATCTACGATTCCCCTACTTAGCGTTTGCAGTCGATCTCTCAATAAAGGCAGATTCTAGTGGGATGGCTATAAAACACAAAGAATGTGCAGAGAAAGTTGGCTTGTAGATATCATTTGAAAAAACAGTGTTTACAACAACAAATCCAGAAATTTTCAAGTTGCAAGCCAAATATGGAGAAATTAACAGAGTATCACTAAATATCTAGGAGAAATTATCTCTGAAAAATATGCACGACAAAAACTTCGTAAATGTTTAGACTTAGTACTAAACCTCTATAATAAAAATGTATATATTTAAATGTCAAAATTAGATTCTACAAAAGAATAATTAAATCATCACTGTTATATGCTAGTGAAACCTTGGCTATAAACAAGAAAACTAACATAGAAAATCTGAAGAAAGAACAAAGAAAAATAATTACGAAAATTTTGGGACCAAGATGGACCGAGAATGGATACAGACAACATCCAAAATTGAAAAATATTCTAACTTAGAGACAGACATGAGGAAAAGATGCCACATAATGAGGCTTCCCCAACACAGACTAGTAAAATACGTAGGTTCCCTTGCTAATGGAGGAGATTGGATCCAAAATGTTAAAAAAGACTTGGAATTACCCAAAATCACCAAAGAAGAAATAGACACAAGGAATAATTTTAGAATAAAAGTAGAAAAATGGAAAGTTAAGCCAGAGATAAAAGTCCGAAGAACCAGAACAAAATGGAGCGAAGGAAGAAGAGCTAAATTCTCGCAGTCAATGAAAAACTGGTGGGCTAATAACAAGAACCAGAAGAACAAGAAGAACTGAAAATAAACCGTGCTTACTTAGCGTCTTCCACGCTAGGAGCTTTGCGACTAATAATAGTATTAATTATAATAGTAATAATACTTTGTACTAATATAATAATAAAATGGCTGGTCATTGTATACTGTTGCTTCCAATAATCTCGACGAGTTGAGTCATGACTTACAGTTAGCTGGTGATGTAGCCCATAGAGATTTAACGTAAGCGTCAGTGTGGATTACGTAATCACATACCGTCAACATCACGACTGTTTGACACTTTCAGGCCATCTCCTCCTCCTGGTCCGCCTCCTATCCCATCCCCTCTATCTCCCCCATTCCTCCTACTGATATAAACCGTGGTACGCCTAATTCACGGTAAGGTTTCGTATATTGCCTATATGGCGTAATCTTCTATAAGTATTAGTCCCTTTCCCCTCTCTCTGCTGATTTGCTCATTCCCCCTCTCTCTGTCCATTGCCTTCTTCCCTTCTCTCTGTTCTTCTCCTCCTTTCCCCCTTTCCTCTCCTCTCCGCCAACTCCCTCAGTCCATTCCTCCTGCTGCTTAACGCCGAAAATTTACGTTTATTTGCCAATGTTCATACTGACCCATCAACTATATCGACTGTTGCGCTATACGGCGATTTGTGGCGTATAAACCCTTTTCAGTGAAAATAGGCCAGTGGTCTTTGGGTAAAGCGCTTGACTGGAAACCGAAAGGTAGCGGGTTCGAAAACGGTGGTATCTCGGAATTTTTCAGTCTGCCTTTTAAACCATCCTTCACCACTCAACGATGTGAGGAGTCGCCAGGGACGACACGTGGTTTGGATTCCTCTTTCCCCGGATGGATAACTGGGATAGGCTAGGGACACGCAAGTCACCGAAGAGGCGTCCAATTAAAAGACTTGCACCTGGCCAATGAGCCACACGACATTATTAGTGAAAACATAAAAACATAAATACGTGTCCCGCCGTTCGGGCGATCGATATTAAAGTCTGTTGTAAAGCACTCTTAGCTATCTTATGTAGACAATTCATGTTCTGCCGGCCGCGTTGGCCGAGGGGACTGAGGCGCTCCAGTCACTGTCTGCACGGCCACTACGATCGGGGGTTCGAATCCCCCCTCGGGCATGGATATTTGTGCCGTCCTTAGTAGGATAAGGTAGTTGATAAGTAGTTTGTAAGTTTAGGGACCGATGACCCCGTAGTTCAGTCCCATAAGCTATACAAACATTGAAGTTCATGTTCTCCAGGTCAAAAATCTGTACTTTTATCTTTTTGTCTCTGTTAAAAGATTAAAAACTTGTACATTTGATATTCCATGTCACATGTCTAAAGACGAACCTGCGGAAGCACCTTCAGTACGTGGCTTTTCCCATATATACTTCCACAGGCATTCGCTCGCCGTCCTCCAGCCACTACCACGCTCCTTGACTCCGTTCCTTTACTAGCACCACGAGACCTGCAGGAATGGCAGTAAATGCCTTTCATGTAAACGTAAAGCAGTCGACAATCCGAAGATTGGTCTGAACACCACAGTGTTTTACTAGGCATGTTTTCTGTTTTGAGGTGGTATGCCATTGGCTTCGTCTGACCTTGGAACTCCTTACCCTGCCAGTTGGATGCAACTTGGAATTTTTCACGTCACAGAAAATTGACAGAGGCAAAAGAAGTCAGAAGTGGCAAATAAAAATCCTAGGATTGGCCAGGAACCGAAGCCGCGACCTTTGGATTCGGAGTATGGCACATTATCACCGTGCAATCGAGTCGCACACATTTTATGCGTATTTCCGTTAGAGCGTGAAAAAATTTATCGGGACTGCTCCACTTAACGATCTGAGGTAGCGAACCAGGGGTCGGAAAAGCTGGCTTAGAGAGAGAGAGATGAATTTTTGCCTCGCATTACTATTTTCCAACTTATTTAACACTAATATGCGAACACGTTTACGTCCTATAGTGTTTATTTACTCCTACATTCTTTATTTCCTCCAAGGGTGAGCCTGGTTACTAGGAATTCATGAAGCTGGTTTGGTTTACTTGTCCGTAAGGTGTCAGTTTTGTATGGTATTTGTCTCGTGACAGACCCACAAGTCAGTTTTATTCAAATAAGTACGGTCCACTGCGATGGAGCGGTAGCGATACATTTTACAGAAGTCACTGACATGTACTTTGTGCGAGGGCAATTGACCTGAATCCCCCTAATTATTTCAAGTCGGGATGTGCAGAGTCACTTGCGTACGAGACGCCAGTCGATACGGAGATATAATTAGCTACTTGCGATAAGATTCTAAACAAGTCGGTTGTGGTGCGCCAGGATCTTGTTCGCTGATGTAATGACTGCATTTAGGCTGTCGCCGTCAGTTTCAGGTCATTTTGTAAGCTACAGTGCAATTAGCACGTTTTTGCAGCCAATTGTAACTCATATAAATAAAAAGTACACTGAAATGAAATGTAGTGCTATTATCTCCATAGGGCGACTTCTCCAACTCTCCGTTTCCTACCTCAATTGCTCATTAGAGCATCTTCTATGTCCTGTTAAATTTCCGCACGCTCTTACAAAAACGCCCTAAATATGTGCATAGGTAATTCCAGAATGATTTTAACTCTTCAGTGGAGTCCGCGCCGATATGAAACTCCCTGTCTCCGGTACACAGTTTTCATTTGCCAGGCAATTTCATATCAGGTCACACACCGCTGCAGAGTGAAAATATCATCCCCTTGGCTGTAGCTAAGCCATGTTCCTACCATATCCTTTCTTCCAGGAGTGGCAGTCCTACAAGATTCGGAGGACAACGCTTGTGAAGATTGCAAAGTAGGGGGTGAAGAACTGGCTGTGAGGACGGATCGTAAAGCGTGTCGAGATAGGTCAAGCGTTAGAGCGTTTGCCTTCGAAAGGCGAAGGTTTCCGGGTTCGAATCCCGGTTTCGGCATACAGTTTTAACCTGTTAGGAAGTTTTTTTTACATACATGATAACAACAGTTATTATTACTAGTATTGCCTGTGGTCTAAAATCGACCAATTGTGTTTACAATGGTCACTGGGGGTAAAAGTTTACGTATCATGTCGGCGGCCTCGCGTGATTATGTTGGCAACATCAACAACACGATAATAAATCTTTGCCCATTTGTTCGAACCACATAGAATGACTCGATTAGTGTATCGCACAGACCATGAAGTAAACCAATAATCCTGTTCCTGCTTTATGGTTGACAGCTTCTTGTATGTACCTTCGTCCGCTCAGTAAAAACAATTGCCCTCGTAATGCCAAGATTGCCGCGGTGGAGTAGCCGAGCGGTCTAAAGCGTCTCGCTGCGGAGCGTGCGGTTGCTCGCCGTGGAGGTTCGAGTCCTCCCTGGGGCATGGGTGTTGTGTTTGTCCTTAGGTTAGTTTACCTAGGTTTAAGTAGTTTGTAAGCTACGGACTGATGACCACGCAGTTTGGTCCGATAGATCTACAAACATTTGAACATTTGAATGCGAAGATTTCATGACAAAACATCAGTGTTGTCTAGTGATTGGCTAAAATGAAGACCCACAGGATTCTCACTATTCAGCATCTGTTGCCAATATTATCATAGGACGCCGCTGGGATATTTGGTAAAATTTAACCGGCACTGGGAGGTATGAAACGGTATCTTTTACGTGTTAAGGAAAATGCCTGACACAATAACAACAAATAAAAACGGAAGTATATACTTCTCATGCTATTTTCGAATTATATAACTTTCATTAGCCTAATATTTGAAATGGAACTACAACGCTAAGAAATAATGTTATTTCGATACTGCGATATTCAGAATTCCAGAGCTGACAACATGTTGACTCTGTAGTTCCACCCGTGGACCGCTACATGCCTCTCCCGGCGCATCATCATTTATATCGGCATTCTCGACTTCGTAGTTCCACCCGAGCACCGCTAGATGCCTCTCCCGGCGCATCATCCTTTATATCGGCATTCATTCGAAGACATCCGATTCCTTTAACCACTGTTAATCACTGCGAAAATGAAGAATTTGAACGGCACAAGAAAGTGAGTTGGGAGCACTCCATTTTTCGATATTCAGTTATTTTAATACTGCAGATGCGCTGCAGTACAGCGTCTTTGGTCGAGGCGAATAACCAATCAGTGAGCTGATTGTTGGAGAATGTAGAACATGATCCAAGCTGTAGGTAGGAGAATTTCTACTTCCTTTTACCACTTTTAATGGCTAAATGCACACGTAATATTTATATTCGTGAAATCTACGACAAACAATCTTTCGAATTAAGTAGCTTTCATTGGCCTTCTTGTACGATAAATTAGTAATCTGTACCACAATTTCCGTGTTAGCGTATTTATATAATGATTATGGTAACATAGACATCAAACCGTGCGAAAGACTTGTGTACGAGTCGAGTTTGGGCGAGATGTGGCGGGAGCAGTGTCCGCAGGTGTAGGAGTAACGGGCCGGCCGCGGCGGGTAGCAGGTAGCAGCGGCAGGTAGCTGCGTGGGCGGCGCCGCCCGCTGGCCGGCCTGGCCTCGCCGCCCCCGCGCCGCCCAGGTGACCGCAGACGCGCCGGGCGCAACGACCGCAGCGCGCAACGCGCACCCCGCGGTCCACACCATCGCCGGCCTCCAGCAACGCAGTGTCCGACATTGCAGTGTACCGTAGTGGGCTGCGGTTGGCACGAGGCGCAAACTTTTTCTAATATGCGCCCCCCCCCCCCCTTCGAAGCACAAATATTCTTTCGAGCCCTCTCCCAACCTACCAAACCGCCCAAAACTAACTTCATTTTCTTCCAATTACATATTTTTAACGACATTACAGCGTTCAAATTATGTTTGTTTGTATTTCTATCGGACCAAACTGCGTGGTCATCAGTCCCGTTCAAATTAATGAAACAAATCGCAATTTGCGATCTGTTCTGGCTTCACTGTACTAGGTTTAGATGAAATACCAATGTGCGGCGAATGAAAATTTGTGCCCGGCCGGGATTCTAACCCGGAATCTCCTGCTTACTAGGCATACGCCTTGACCACTCCGCCACCGAGGACACAGTGACCAACCCGACTGCAGAGGACTCTTCCCTGCACGTCTCCCGCCACACCCAAATCTCCATTCGCCACGCTCTCTTTCCTATAACAGATCGCAAACTGCTTTTTATTTCATTAATTTGAAAGCTGTAATGTCGCCAAAAAATATGTAATTGTATACAAGCCGAGGCTGGGCTCCTGACGGCAATTAATTGTCTCTCGATACCTCATGGTCTGTTCTCCCTGATGCGGGAATAAGTATTGTGGCTGCGAGCATTACAGGGGGGAAAAAGGCTGTGGTTATAGGAAAGAGACAGCATGGTGAATGGAGATTTGGGTGTGGCGGGAGACGTACAGGGAAGAGTTCTCTGCAGTCGGGTTGGTCACTGTGTCCTCGGTGGCGAAGTGGTCAACGCGTCTGCCTAGTAAGCAGGAGATCCCGGTTTGGAATCCCGTCCGGGCACAAATTTTCATTCGCCGCACATTGGTATTTCATCTAAACCTTGTACAGTGAAGCCATAACAGATCGCAAATTGCCATTTATTTCATTCATTTTCTTCCTGTTGATACAACTTTCTCGTTACCTGTTGGTCGGAGGTTTTTCGTATCTTTTCTGAATGGTACACGACGTTCTATTTTTACATGATTTCAGACACACACAAGATATTTTGCATAACGAGTGTTTCGCATTCTAAGGCAAGAATCAGAAGCGAATTCTACTCAGCAAAGAAAAATAAATAAATAAATAAAATGATAAATTCGTAAATACATACATCGTTCTTTTCGAATTTCTGAGATAGAATCTTTTCAAATATAAATATTAAGAAATAATACAGTTCCCGTGCGGCTCCATAGCACAGTGGTAGAGTGCCACACTACAAATTCAAAGGTCGCGGGTTCGATCCCCACCAGGTCGTAGGATTTTTATCTGTTACTTTCCACTTCTTTCACCTCTGGCAGTGTAGCTGATGTGAAAAATGAGTAGCACCGTGGTTCGGAACCCACGTTAAACTGTAGGCCCCCCTATAACTGGCTGGGTAATTCAGCTCGAAGGTCGGAGGAAGGCAACGGCATACCACCTCCAAACATGACCATGCCTTGTAAAGCACTGTGGTATTCAAACCAATCTTAGAATTGTTGACTGCTTTACCTTATTTTTCATACAATTCCGTGAGACAAAATTGTCTCGTTATATGAAAGGTATTAAAGATAGGAAGAGGCATTGTAAGTAGTAAGTAGGAGGTCCTGGGTTCGAATACCGGCCACAGCACAAATTTTAATTCATTGCCTCTTCTTATTCTTTTCAAATAGCAGAGATGAATGCTGAAGATTAGACGAGTAAATCATATAACTAATGAGGAGGTGCTCAACAGAATTGGTGAGAAAAAGAATTTCTTGTATATCTTGACTAAGAGAAGGGGTAGGTTGCTGGGACACATTCTGAGACTAGCATTGGAAGGAAGTGCGTGGAATAAAAATCGCAAAGGAAGACCGAGAGAAGCAGGTTCAAAGGGATGTAGGTTACCATTCTTATTCGACGATAAAGATGCTTTCTCATGTCTGCGTTGCGTGGAGAACTGCATCAAATCAGAATGCGGACTGAAGACTACCACAAAAGCAACAACAACGGCAACCTTGTTCTCTTACCTATCGACTGGTTCACGGTTTGCATTTTGTCATTGTTAATCACTGCAGTATAAAATAGCCCACGTCCTGTGGAAGCAGTGTTCCGAGAGCATCTACAAAAGTGTGTAACGGCTTACCTGCTTATAGGGGCTATCTAAACAGGGGAAATTTTCCTCACTCTTTAGATCATAAGTAATAGTAGGAGATATCATAATACACTAAGGAGACAAAACCCATGGGATAGCTTTTGGTATAGATATATACGGCGATAGTGTAGAATAGTGAGGTATAAAAGCGCAGTCATTTGGCAGGCTTGGCACTTTTACTCCGGTGATTCACGTTATAAGTCTTCCGACACGACTATGTGCGCACCACAGTAATTAAGATATAAAACGCGGAACATTAGTTGGAGTTAACACGCATGCGACATGTCACTTTCGCCACAGTGTCAACAGTGTGCCGAGAATACCACTGGTCAGGCGTTATCTCACACTAAAGAACATGCAGTGCTGCATCTGATACGGGTAATCGACAGCGTCGGCAGGAACACCGCGGTGTGTCGCTATCTGGCGAAAACGGTCTATGGAAACAGACGACCGACTCCAGTGCCTTTACTAATGCCAGCCTGTACCAGAATGAAACACGGCTGGGCCGCTACCGATATCGCTAATTGGTAGGTTTGTTACACTGAGGATAAATTGGCCGTTCTTTTATGAAGGAGATACCTCGACATGTCCTTCAAGCGATTAACGGAAATAACCAATACAGCCTGGGGTTAAGCTACCGTTCTTTCGAATGAAATGTAGCCAATCCACCTGCATACTATGTTACGGTGTAAGAGCCATGCGGCGGTCTTTCATTTCCTTAATGCCGTTGTCAGTCTCGGCGATCTAATTATATTTCAAACACGACAGACTATCGAATGTGAACTTTTTTCCACCGGCTGGTGTTACTTAGAGACCTTTACATAAATTACACCGCAACTAAGACGTTTATATCCATAAATTACAAGTGACAACGTTGTGAAAGATAGTATTTCACGCTCTTTTGATACGTTTGGGGCGTTTGAGTGTGTAAATATAATGTTAACCGAATCGATGTTCAGCACAGTCTGAAAAAATCTACAAGCAGCTCTTATAGGGCTGTCAATGGAAAGTAGCTGTAGAAAGATAATTTTGTGTTTCTTACAATGGAACATACTTTCAAAGCGTAGACTGTCAACTGAGGATTTCTGTTTGCTGTACCTTTGTTGTTAAAAAACGTTATCGCTCTACCTTTTTTAAGGTCGTATTATATTTTTCTGAATGTCGTCGCAATATAAGACATGCATAATTATATAACAAATTTCTAACAGAGGCATGGGAGGATACTAAATAATAGGTGAGTGAGATAAATATTAATTATGCAGTTCATACTGTTAATACTGATATAAAAACTGTGCGAAGAGAGATAGACAAGCTGAAAAAGTGCAACAAACAAGTTGAAGGCCGTTTCTATTAGTTTTTCACACTGATATTCTCTGTAGGGTGGAAGCATGGATAGGAATTTCTGCGATCGGATCGATGAGAAAATTGGTAATGAAGTGAGACAAATACACGGAAGTAGGCCAGTTGTAAGTGTCGGAAACATTCGGTCAGTTTCCGAAAGATCGACAATGTAGATTCAGAATCACAATAGTTTGATTGATTAACTATTTCATCGTCATTTCCTAACAGAATCCTGCAGAAATCAAAGAGCATTTCTCACTGCAATTGTGGTAAAGTCCAAAGATTCAATGTATTAAATTTCAACGCTGGTGGTGGTGTTGGTGATGGAAGTAACAGTAGTTGTTTTTGATGTATTCTTCAGTTTGGAACTGGAATGATACTGTGCACTGGTCTGTAGCCTAAAGTCTGTTCGTGACTATGTGGACAGGCATGTTTGTAAATGCATGGGACCGAAATACTGTGGCCATCAGTCCCTAGGCTTACGAAGTACGTAACGAAAACTAACGTAACCTAAGGATAAAACATACACACACACGCACGCCTGAGGGAGGACTCGAACCTTCGGCGCCAGCGTCTGCCCAAAACATGCTGTATTTTTTCATAGGTAAGTTATTTTCTGTGCAACCCACTGAATGGTGTACGGCGGAGGATACCTAGCAATGGACTACGACGCCATTTGACTGATCAATTGATTTCATCGCCTTTTTTACCGATCACCAAGAAACTTAACTCTAAATAATGAAAAGTGCGAAGTCGTCCACGTGAGTTTACAAGATAAATCAATCAAAAGTGAAGGCCGTAAACTCCGTTAAATACCTAGGGATTACTATTATTTCAGACTTAAACTGGAAATAACACGTAGATAATGTCGTGGGAAAGGCGAACTAGAGTCTACGTTTTATTGACAGAACCCTTAAAAGATGCAACAGAAGTCAGTTCGAAGGAAAGCAACGGCATACCACCTCTAAACCGGACCATGCCTAGTAAAGCACTGTGGTGTTCAAATAAATACACTTATTCCTTGATTAGCCTTCCTTTTATAGTTTTCATAGATCAAATCAGACCAATCTTTTTGACCACAAGAAAGTTGTCACTTTAGGGGTGGTTGCCCCCCCCCCCCTAATTGTTACTCCCCCAGCAATACACCTAGGTCGATGTTCGACTCTTATCAAAAGATACTTTCATACAACAATAACAAAAATTAAATTCGCCTCACTAATCTGTAAGTTATCGTGATTTTTTCCATTTTAGACCCAATTTTGGAGGGACCGTTTCCCCCGTCATATACTTTTTTTCCGCCGCAAAAAAAAAAAAAAAAAAAAAAAAAAAAAAAGGAAAAAAAAAAAAAAAAAAAAGGAAAAAAACGTGTCCCATAGTTTTTCATGTTTTATAACATATCCATATTTCATAAAAATCGGACAGTGACACTTGGATAGGTTTCCTTGTGTTTTCCTGGATCTCCTCGTGTAGTTAATGTTAAATACCACTACTCAAGTTATCGTGGCCGGCCGCGGTGGCCGAGGGGACTGAGGCGCTCCAGTCACGGTCTGCACGGCCACTACGGTCGGGGGTTCGAATCCCCCCCACGGGCATGGATATTTGTGCCGTCCTTAGTAGTAGCTAGTTCATAAGTAGTTTGGAAATGTAGGGACTGATGACCCCGTAGTTAAGTCCCATAGACTCTACAAACATTTGAACATTTTTTTGTTAAATCCCATAAGCTATACAAACATTTGAACATTTGTTGGCGCGATGCGGGAGAAGTGTTTGCCGGTGAGGCGGTGCGTGCCCTGTACCAGCTGGCCGGCGTGGCGCGGCGCTTGCGTCAGGAGCTTTCCCTGTGTCGCAACCGGCTGGGACCGCGGAGCCGCTGATGCGCCGGCGCGGCGCGACCTCCGCTTTCCCTCGCAGCACTCCATCAGCAGCAGGTGCCGCCGGGCCGCCAACCACCTGCCAGCCAAAGCGTTGTATAAACAAGCCAGCACGATAACTCAAACATGTTCAAATGTTTGTAGAGCTTATGGGACTTAACTACGGGGTCATCAGTCCCTAAACTTACAAACTACTTACGAACTAGCTACAGCTAAGGACGGCACAAATATCCATGCCCGAGGGGGGATTCGAACCCCCGACCGCGACTGGAGCACCTCAGTCCCCTCGGCCACCGAGGCCGGCAGAGCAAGAATCCACGCCGTCGCTGAGCAAGTTACAGCTGCAATGCTGATGCGAGTATAGTCTATGGGACTTAACTATGGGGTCATCAGTCCCTAAACTTACAAACTAGTTACGAACTACTTACGAACTAGGACGGCACATGCCCGAGGGGGGATTCGAACCCCCGCCCGTAGTGGCCGTGCAGACCGTGACTGGAGCGCCTTAGTCCCCTCGGCCACAGCGGCTGGCCATATTAATTTATTTAAAAGAGGTGTAGAGCTGGTTTTAGTGTTGTTTCAAAGGAAAACATATCACGTTTTTATCTTAAACTAAAAGTGTTCGATATGGCTTCCGTTGGTTAACCTGTAGACATCACATCGGTAACTGATTTCTCCCCAAACTCGCATCAGCATTGTAGGTGTAACTTGCTCAGCGGCGGCGTGGATTCTTGCTCTGCCGGCCGCGGTGGCCGATGGGACTGAGGCGCTCCAGTCACGGTCTGCACGGCCACTACGGTCGGGGGTTCGAATCCCCCCTCGGGCGTGGATATTTGTGCCATCCTTAGTCTTAGCTAATTCATAAGTAGTTTGTAAGTTTAGGGACTGATGACCCCGTAGTTTAGTCCCATAAGCTTTACAAATCATTTGAACAATTGATTCTTGCTCTAAGTTCCGGTAGGGTGGCCGGCATAGGAGGTAAGTACACCATATCTTTGATGAAGCACCAACAGAAAAAATCTAGCGGTGTCAGGTCTGGGGAACGGGCAGGGATTGCAATTGGCGCAGCACGGCAAATCCATTTACCTGGAAAGCGGTCGTTGAGAAAATCCCCGACGTCAGTCAGATAGTGTGGTGGTGCGCCGTCTTGCATGAAGTAAACATTTCGTTCTCCGTCGTTATCGAGCTGTGGTATCAAAAATTGTTGCAACATATCCAGGTACACTACCCTGTTGATGGTTCGTTCTTGGAGGAAAAAAAAAAGGGGGGGGGCGTACATTTTCTTTTCCTCAGTGCAAAAAAAAAAAAAAACGTTGTAGTATGAGATATCACGAGCATGTTGCAATGTTTCATGTGCATTTTCACTGCCCCAAATCCTACGGTTACGTATGTTAACCTTGTCACTTAAGTGAAAAGTTGATTCGTCAGAAAAGATTATATTGTCCAAGAAATGTTCATCATCATCCACATCCGGGCAATCTTCTCTGTGTATTTAATTGCTTGGAAAAGCGTAAATCTGTACGGTTTCAAATGCAAACATTTTCTCAACACACGCCAAACTGTTGTTTGTGGGACTTGCAGTTCACGAGATGCACGCCAGGTCGATTTCGTAGGGCTGTTGACAAAACTCTGTGTCAGTTGCTCAACGACTTCGTCAGAGGTTCTTGGACGATCTGGTACTTTGTCTTACTGAGCACCCCGTTTCTAAAAAACATTTATGCCACTCATAAACTGTAGGCTTACTTGTAGGATCTTTAGCATATTTGGCACGAAATTTACGCTGAACTGTTGTCGCCGACTTTGATTCTTCCATTGAAGGCAGCCATCATTAACGTAACTGCCGCTAGTGACTTTCTCCTCCGGATGCGAAAATATATTCTTGACTGCCACCTACATAGGGAGAAATGATCATGATAATAATGAAATACGAGAAACAGAACTCGAACGGAGAGATTAACGTCTTCTTTCTTATCGCGCGCTTATAGTAGGAAGTTGGTTCGATGAACCCTCTGCTAGGCACTGAAGTGTGATTCGCAGAGTAACGATGTAGGTGTTCTTTTGTTTTATTCCATTTTCATATCGTGTACATGCTGTCTCATCAGTATTTCCTTATCGTAATCTGTGTGCTGGCTCACAATAAACGGGAAGTTGCTTTAATTTATTGCCATCTTTACAAGGCGATTTGTATTCAAATTTGCTTGCGTACTCAGTGTGACGGTATAAACGGCTTTGATGCTAATATCCATCTAATGTCTTCCATTCTGATTGGCAGCTGTTTACATATTTTCACTTCTGTGTATTAATATATCACTTATAAATAAATAGTGAGTTTCGTAAAACTTCAACTCATACAGAATGGGCTGATCAAATATTTTTTACAAATTTATTCAATCTAAGGGAGAGAGAGAGAGAGAGAGAGAGAGAGAGAGAGAGAGAGAGAGAGAGATTGTTCACAGACTGTTTTTCGTCTGCATATAATGCAGATGCTGAGTGGGCAGATATTTCTATCTGAAGTGGCATTAACATGAATTTTCTATATCCGAGAATGCTCTGTTGTTTACCAGAAACTGGTAGTTTTAATAAAATGACACACAGCTGTTTAAAATTATCATGGTGATTCTGTTTATGTCTGTACATTGGATGCGTTTGTTTGATTGTAGCCCCTCAGCATAGTTCGTTGAGTTTCGCCGCTTATCGTGGATGCAGCTTCTTAGCTACTCGCTGCTGACAGCTTTCCGTACGCGTCAGCGCTGTTCCGGACACGATGCCTGTCCCCACCGGCGCTGTGATTCATCACCGCCCTGCCCCATTGACATCACCTTGCAGCACGCACTTCGGGGACCGTTCCTACTTTCACTCGAGTGTATTCACTGCGGAAAAATGCTAATTTTATGGCGCTAAACAATAGGCTTGGAAATTTCATTGGCTCTTTGTATAGGTAATCACCCCTGAATAGTAATTAGTTATTGAGGACTCCACGTAGTGACTCGCAAGACTGTTATTATTTTTCGAGCGCTCCCGAAGGTCTGTGAACTTTTATTTTTGGTTGACACCGGAGGACCAAAAAACTGTGAGGACACACTGAAGATTCTAGGTGTACCTACCAAAGCAATGGCGTACTGCATAGTGAGTGCTAAAAAAATACAAAATAGAGTGTGGCCGAGCGAGGTGGCGCAGTGGTAACGCTCTGGACTCGCATTCGGGAGGATGGTGGTTCAATCCAGATTTAGGTTTTTCGTGATTTCCTTAAATCACTCAAGGCAAATTTCAGGATGGTTCCTTTCAAAGGGCACAGCCGATTTCCTTCTCCATACTTACCCAAAGCTCCCAGCGTAAGCTCCGTCTCTAATGACCAAACTGTCGACGGGACGTTAAACCCAAAGCTTCCTTCCTTCCCAATAGAGTGTGAAAACAGATGTAAGGGGCTGCACTCCATACAAATACCTTCAGGAAAGCATACCTAACAATCAAGAAAGAACTTTTATTAATGACGCCTTTAAAATTAGATATCGAGAACACATCAACACAAGCGAAATAATTCCCTCAAAGGACAAGAGATGGAAATTTAAGAAGAAATAGAAATCTATGTTCAGTCTACTAAACACACTGAACAAATGTTAAATGAACAAACAGAATTGTGCAATAAAAAAATCATACAAAATTTCCGTAGCACCTTGATCAGCATATGAAATACACACCAACCTACCTTAATCATCCATCAAATGCGAGACGACGACGAAAAAAATTATCGTCTATAAATTGCACTACAATACGAAATAGGTAATATACAACACTTACTAATAGTTGTGAAAATAAAATGAAAAATCTGTTGTACAACTGCGTTGTAATGGAACTCACGTTGTATATAATCAGTGATGTTAGCACATACGCGAGGTAACCGAAATTTAGCGAAGACTAATCTCACAGTAAACTTCTCTGGTTCACAGATTACAAAATTACGGTAAATTATTCGAAAAATAAACAGAATGACATAAATGTGACCAAATGTAAACCAGTTATAAGTAATTATGACATAAACAGCCGTATTGACTCTGAATTCTATGTATCCTCCACTAAAAAGCACGTTGTTCGATGTAATAGACGGCGATGAAAATAGGCAAAGCCCAAAACTGGTCAGCATAATAATAAAAAGGCAGTTTCGATGTAATTAATCAAACTGATGTTTCTTGAATATTTGAGAGCTGAAAGACGCGACGTATTAATAAAAGGTTTCGCATTCCGAAGAAGCCGCAAACCGGTTAGTGACAGAGAACATAAGTGTTATTAACAGGACATTGTAAGTGTTTTCCTTTTGTAATATTTCATCGTGTTCTGTCCAGTACCTCAATCGATTACTTATATCTTCATGAAATGGTAACGAAGTGGTTATTCTTTTTTAGAAATATTTTTCGTGCTGTTCGCTATTCCGGCACACAATTTTAATCTGGCAGGAAGTTTCATATCAGCGCACACTCCGCTACAGAGTGAAAGTTTCATTCTGGAAACATCCCTCAAGCTGTGGCTAAGCCATGTCTCCATCACATCCTTTCTTCCAGGAGTGCTAGTTTTGCATGTTTCGCAGGAGAACCTTTGTGAAGTTTGGAAAGTAGGGGGCGAGGTACTGGCGGAAGTAAAGTTGTGAGGCGGCATCGTGAGTCGTGTCGGGATAGTTCAGTCGGTAGAGTGCTTGCTCGCGAAAGCCAAAGGTCCCAGGTTCGGGTCCCGATTCCGGCACACAATTTTAATCTGTCAGGAAGTTTCAATTGGTGCTTTGTTTGCCTCGACACTACAAGACACAATTTTACCATGGCATGCCGCGGTCTAGTGGCCGAGCACTCCAAGGAGTGCGCAGTTGGTCCCCGTCGGAGGTTAGAGTCCTCCTCGGGCATGGGTATGCGCGTTGTCCTTAGGTTAGGTTTAGTTTGTAAGCCTAGGGACTGATAAAGACAGTAGTTAGGTCCCATATATTTCGAAACATTTGAAAACTTTATGATGCCGTCAAAACAGAATACCCGAATTACGTTATCGCTACTACAACCCTGTTGTTGTTGTTGTTGTTGTGGTCTTCACTCCGCAGACTGATTTGATGCAGCTCTCCTCACTCCCCTGTCCTGTGCAAGCCTCTTCATCTGAGAATATGTATGGCAACCTACATCCTTCTGAATCTGCTTAATGTATTCGTCCCTCGGTGTCCCTCTACGATTTTCATCTCGTATGCTTCCTTCTAATGGTAAATTGACAATTCCTTGATGTCTCAGAATGTGTCCTACCAATCTATACCTTCTCTTAGGATATGCCAGAAACTCCTCATTAGTTACATGATCTACCCATCTAATTTTCATCGTTCGTCTGTAGGACCACATTTCAAAAGCTTCTCTCATCTTTTTATCTGAACTCCTTATCGTCCACGTTCCACTCCCATACAATGCTACACTCCAGACAAATGCTTTCAGAAAGGACTTCCTAACATTTAAATTAATATTGGACGTTAACAAATTTCGCTTCTTCAGAAACGTTTTTCTTCCCACCTTATCTTCCTCTAGTTCATTTTCTGTTTGCCTTTCACGTCCGTCGTCCCTTTTTATTGCAGTCTGCCTCCTGTGCAGGCAGACTTTATGCCCGCTGCCTTCACTTTCGCTGCTGGTGCGTGTCGCGGTGGCTCGCGTCCCATGCAGCAGTAGTCGTCGGCGCGACCTTGGGGCTGATGACGTCACGCGTTGCGGCCGCCTCGCAGACAGCAGCGCTCGCCATATGGGGCGGCGCGCTCTATCCTCTGTCCCCTGTCCCGCCCCTTTTTGTGGAGAATTCAATTACAGGTTAGTTGCGGGCCGCTTTGTATTCGCGGTGGGCAGCTGCTTCTGCCGCGGCCACCTGTTCGTTTCCTGAGAACCCGTCCGGTTCTGCCTGTAGCGTGACTCACACGCACCGGGCCGTCTAGCCGCCCGTGTGCCTCACACACTGTGGTATAGCTGACAATATCGTGTCACAGCTCCGTTTGCACCGCCAAGTGCAGCGACTACACCTGGCGCTGATTCAGGTCACTGTCGCAATATTCGACCACACTGAGCCGCGTGAGAGTGGCCGAGCGCGCTGAGGCGCCTTGCTGCGGAGTGCGTGTCTGCTCCAAGTAGGAGGTTTGAGTATTCGGGTATGGGTCTGTGTGTTTAAGTAGTTTGTAACCTTAGGGACTCTAACGGAGAAAATTTCTCGCACTCCGGTTCAAATTTGATGACAATTCTTTCATCTACACTGATGGCTCAAAGACAGACCAGAGTGTTGGGTGTGCCTTTGTGCTTGGCAACGCCTCGTTTAAATATCGTCTCCCTGAGTGGAGTTGCAATTTTACAGCTGAGCTGTATGCATTATATCAAGCCGCCCAATACGTCCGGCGAAACTCGCTCAATAAGAGTGTCATTTACTCGGACTCTCTGAGTGTTTTTTTGAGCACGCTATATCCTGTCCATCCCCTGGTACAAAGTATCCGCAATTGTCTTACCTCTCTTTCAGCGAGTGGAACTACTGTGGCGTTTATGTGGGTTCATGGCTACGTGGGAGTGTTGGGGAATGAGTTTGCGGATACGGCTGCCAAGGAGGCAGTTTTCCTACCTCGGCTGCCTACCTTTTCTACTACCTCTGATGACCTTCGAGCTGGCGTCTCCCGGCGTACCATCGCACGTTGGTTTTTACATTGGTCATCCCTGTCAGGGAACAAATTGCGAGCCATTAAACCTATGTCTGATAAACGTAAACGTCATCTCGACCCTTTATAGCCACCAGTATTTACTTCGTGGTGATCCTGCTCCCTTATGTGACCACTGTGATGAATATTTTACTGTGTACCACCTTTTAGTGCAATGTCCGTTTTTTAATCGTCTACGTCATGATCTATGTTTACCATTTGAAATGTCTGATATTTTAGCTGATGATCCGCATTCTGCTGACCGAGTTTTACTTTTTATACATCGTGCAAATATGGCGAAAGCCGTTTACATTCAAACCCCGGTTCGATTTTACTATTGGCAGTGTTGGACGCTAATGACCTAAGTAGTTTTACACCCTAAAAAAAAAAAAAAAAAAAAAAAAAAAAAAAAAAAAAAAAAAATAACCTTCAGGGACTGTTGAACACTGAAGTTTCGTCCTATAACTTTACAAACAGTTGAACGTTTGGACATTCAACACGCTGCCTCTGTCATAACTGCGGAACTTTGTGCACCAACTGGCCTCTGATTTCAAACTTCCTGGCAGATTACAATTGTGTGCTGGAACCGAGAGGCGAGCCACTGGCAAAAGAAAATTTGTGAGGGCGGAACGTGAGTCGTGTCGGGATAGCCCAGTGGAGGAGCGCTTGCCCGCGAAAGGAAAAAGGTCCCAGGTTCGAGTCCCGGTTCCAGCACACGATTTTAATCTGCCAGGAAGTTTTATATCAGTGCACACTCTGCTGCAGAGTGATACTTTCGTTCTGGGACCTTTCACTTGTTTGACAGTATACTCAATGCCCTATATATATATTCGCTTATACAATTTGTAGCTGTATTTCTCTCTACCTTTAGAAT
The DNA here is from genome assembly GCA_026315105.1 of Locusta migratoria. Classification (NCBI taxonomy): domain Eukaryota; kingdom Metazoa; phylum Arthropoda; class Insecta; order Orthoptera; family Acrididae; genus Locusta; species Locusta migratoria. Next base: position 812,382,472 of record CM048745.1, read on the forward strand.
TTCGTCAATTCTGTTTCCGTGAATGATTCCAAAGAAAGGTTCACATGTGAATTCTGGTTGAGCCACCATCTTGTAGCGTTTTAATTTTGTATATGTTGGCAGACATGTTTGTTGAAGGTTTTTCATTCAATGCATGTTATAATTTCTTACAGGTTTCTAAGTGTTTTAATATTTTAATTTTCTGTTTTTCATTGTGTATAATCCAAATACATTCTGGAAACAGAGGAAACTCAAGGCAAAGCGAAAGAAAAGAGAGAAAGCTGTAACGTTATGCGAAGTGGTCAATTCGTTTGTAAATAATAACAAGAATAATACTTGAAGTATGCCGCGCGGGAGTTGCCGAGCGGTCTGGAGCACCACGTTGCGGATCGCGAGGCCTCCCGCGTCGGAGGTTCGAATCCTTCCTCGGGCAAGGATGCGTGTATTGTCCTTAGGTTAGTTTCACTTACTTTAAGTAGTTTGTAAGCCTAGGGACTGATGACCAACGTAGTTTGGTCCCATAGAATTATAAACATTTGAACATTTGAATAATTGAAGTATAAATAATATAATACAGTAAAAGGTACAAATAACAAATACGTAGAAATTAACAGAGTATCACACTTTACACTTGTAGGAGAAATTATCTCTGAAATATATGCACAATAAAAAAGAATACAAAAGATCGTAAAGGTTTAGGTTTAGTACAAACTTCTATAATAAAAAATGCATATCTTTAAATGCCAAAATTAGATACTGCAAAACAGTAATTAAACTATCAATGTTATATGCTAGCGAAACGTTGGCTCTAAACAGGAAAACTAACATAAAAATCTAAAGAAAGAAGGAAGAAAAATAATTACGAAAATTTTGGCACCAAGATGGACCGAGAATGGGTATAGACTACAGAAAACATCCAGAATTGAAGAATGTTCTAACATAGACTGATGAAAAGACGCCTCAAGTTCTACGGCCACATAATGAGGCTTCCCGAACACAGGCTAACAAAAAAATAGTAAAATATGTAGGTTCCCTTGCTAACGGAGGAGAATGATCCCAAAATGTTAAAAAAAAGCCTTGGAATTAGCCGAAATCACCAAAGAAAAAATAGACGCAAGGAAAATACTAACATAAACGTAGAAAATGGGAAGTTAAACCAGAGGCAGAAGTTCGAAGAACCGGAACAAAATAGAGCGAAGAAAGAAGAGCTAAATTTTCGTAAACAATGAAAAACTGGTGGGCAAATAAAAAGAAGCAGAAGAACAAGAAGAACTGAAAATAAACCATCTTTACTTTCCGTCTTACACTCTTTGAGCTTTGCGAACAATAATAATAATAAAAAAAGGAACGCGAAAATATTAAGAAACGCGGATTAAGATTGTATGAGCACATTAACAGAGTGAACCCAGATAGACGTAGAAAATAAATGGTTGAATTCTTTCACAATCCGAGTATAGCCGAAACAGATACTATGAAATAGATTGGATGGATCGAAACGAATCTGAAATGTCCAAAACTGTGAAACTATCATGTGGAAAAGTTACAAGTGGAAAGTTGACCAAGAGAAAAATCCAAAGAAGAAAAATGGCACGACGTGGTATAAAGATAAAAAGGAAGCTAACAGGAAGAGAATGAAAGAAGTACGAGCACAAAGGAAGACACATGCCGTAATGGGTTTTTCGCATATAAGTAATCATTATATAAATACGCTAACACGAAAATTGTGGTACAGATTACTAATTTATTCGTACAAGGCCAATGAAAGTTATATAATTCGGAAGATTGCTTATCGTAGATATTTCACGAATATAAATATTATGTGTGCATTTAGTCATTAAAAGTGGTAAAAGGAAGTAGAAATTTTCCTATCTATAGCTTGGATCAAGTTCTACATTCTCCAACAATCAGCTCACTGATTGGCTTTTCGCCTCGACCAAAGACCTGTAATGCAGCGCATCTGCAGTATTAAAATAAGTGAATATCGAAACATGGAGTGCTCCCAACTCACTTTCTTGTGCCGTTCAAATGCTTCATTTTCGCAGTGATTAAGAGTGGTTAAAGGAAATGGATGTTTTCATATGAATGCCGATATAAGGGATAATGCGCCGAGAGAGGCACCTAGCGGTGCTCGGGTGGAACTACGAAGTCGAGAATGCCGATATAAATTATGATGCGCCTGGAGAAGCATGTACATCTACATCTACATCTACATCGATACTCTGCAAATCACATTTAAGTGCCTGGCAGAGGGTTCATTAACCACCTTCATAACTTTTCTCTACCGTTCCATTCTCTAATAGCGCGCGGGAAGAAAGAACACCTAAATCGTTCCGTTTTCGATCTGATTTCTCTTATTTTATTGGGATGGTCATGTCTCCCTAAGTAGGTGGGTGCTAGCAAAATATTTTCACATTTAGAACTAAAAGTCGGTGATTGAAACTTCGCAAACAGATCACGCCGCAATGAATAACGTCTTTCTTTTAATGATTTCCACCCCAATTCGTGCAACATTTCCGTGACGCTTTCCCCCCCGTAACGTGATAAAACAAAACGAGCTGCCCTTCTCTGAACCTTCTCAATATCTTCCGTCAGTCCCACCTGGTGAGGGTCCCACAAGGGGCAACAGTACTCCAAGAGAGGACGCACAAGTGTGATGTAGGCAGTCTCTTTGGTGGAGCTGGTGCATCGTCTAAGCGTTCTGCCAATGAAACGTAACCTTTGGTTCGCCTTCCCCACTATATTTTCTATGTGTTCTCTCCAGTCAAAGTTGTTCGTAATTGTAACTCCTAGGTATTTGGTAGAATTTACGACGTTAAGGTTTGACTGATTTATCGCGTAATTGAAGTTCAGCGGATTTCTTTTAGTGGTCATGTGTATTACTTCACACTTTTCTTTATTTAGTGTCAATTGCGGTGCACGGGTGGAACTACGAAGTCGACATGTTAGCTCTGGAATTCTGAATATCGCAGTATCGAAATAACATTATTTCTTGGCATTGTATAAATATACGAAAACCGAAATTGTAGTTCTATTTCAAATATTAGGCTAATGAAAGTTATATTATTCGAAAATGGCATGAGAAGTATATACTTCCGTTTTTATTTGTTGTTATTGTGTCAGGCATTTTCCTTAACACTTAAAAGATACCGTTTCATACCTCCCAGTGCCGGTTAAACTTTACCAAACATCCCAGGGGCCTCCTATGATAATGTTGGCAACAGATGCTGAACAGTGAGAATCCTGTGAGTCTTCATTCTAGCCAATCGCTTGACAACACTGATGTTTTCTTATGGAATCTTCTCGTTACGTGGGCAATTATTGTTCAAATGTTTTTATAGCTTATGGGACTTAACTACGGGGTCATCAGTCCCTAAACTTACAAACTACTTATGAACTAGCTAACACTAAGGACGGCACAAATATCCATGCCCGAGGTGGGATTCGAACCCCCGACCGCAGTGGCTGGAGCGCCTCAGTCCCCTCGGCCACCGCGCCCGGCAGGCAATTATTTTTACTAAGCGGAAGAGACAAGAATCTGTCAACCATAAAACAGAAACAGCATTATTTGTTTATTTCATGGTCTGTACGATACACTAATCGAGTCATTCTATGTGGTTCGAACAAATGGGCAAAGATTTTCTATCGTGATGTTGATGTTGCCAATGTCGCGAGGCCGCCGACATGATTCGTAAAATTTTACCCCAGTGACCATTGTAAACAGAATTGGTCGATTTTCGACCACAGGCAATACTAGTAATAATACTTTGTTGACATTGCTTTTGTGTCCCCGCCTCGTCGCCGCTTTAGTGTCTCGTTTCCATCGTAGGTGTCGGTGGCCGAGTACAAAGACCGACACAGGAATAAAGGATGCACGCTTGTGCAGGTAGGTGGTGACCAGCTAGTGGGACAGCAGAAACTAGAAACACTAGAGTAAATTAGAACGAGATATATAATGCACAGAATTTATACAATACTTTTACATCAGTACTGCAGAATGCTGATACATAGTTGAGCTAGAGGGCTGCCTAGTGCCTGTCCGATAGCCAAGTCTTTACTAGTGAGTATCTGATTCCAAAGTGTTAACTGGTTCCTATCTCAGTCCCAAGTGAACGATGTCGTTCAGTGCTGGACACGAGCGGAGTTGCAGCAGAGGGCGCTCGTGGCTGACGTCGTAAGAACGCCGCGCCGTGCGTGCATGGCAGCGCGCGGAGAAAGTAGGTGGCGCGCACTTTGGACTTGTGCGACACCACAATTGCTATTAAGGGACGTGAAAAGTGGCAGTGGCAGCAAAATTCACTTGGCTGAGGGTGCTACAGAAGAATGCTGAAGATTAGGTGGGTGGATCGCGTAACTAATGAGGAGGTACTGAACCGAATTGGGGAGAAAAGAAATTTCTGGCATACCTTGACTAAAAGAAGGGATAGATTGGTAGGACACATTCTTAGACATCAAGGAATTGTGAATTTAGCATTGGAGGGAAGTGTGTGGGGTAAAAATCGCAGAGGGAGACCAAGAGACGCGTATAATAAGCAGATTCAAGTGGATGTGGGTTGTCGTTCTTATGAGGAGATGAAAAGGCTTGCTCAGGATAGAGTAGGGTGGAGAGCTGCATCAAACCAGTCTCTGGACTGAAGACCACAACAACAACAACAACGAGGAGAGAGGAGATAGAGAGAGCCGGCCGCGGTGGCCGAGGAGACTGAGGCGCTCCAGTCACGGTCTGCACGGCCACTACGGTCGGGGATTCGAATCCCCCCTCGGGCATGGATATTTGTGCCGTCCTAGTTCGTAAGTAGTTCATAAGTAGTCTGTAAGTTTAGGGACTGATGACCCCGTAGTTAAGTCCCATAAGCTGTACAAACATTTTTTTGAGAGAGAGAGTGTTGCTCCGGAAGTTTAGGGACTGATGACCCCGTAGTTAAGTCCCATAAGCTGTACAAACATTTTTTTGAGAGAGAGAGTGTTGCTCCGGAAGCCCGGCTGTCAGCTGGGTGTTCGGCAGAATGCAGCGCGGCCTGTCTTAATCTCGGGGCTTCTTGCCGGCAGGCGAGTAATTGCTGGCGACTCGTTTTATGGCCGGGCCCGCGCTCAAACCATTGTCCCGAGCCACCGGCCGTCGGACAGCAGTTTTCACTGCCAGCGAGACGACTCGGCCTTCCTGGAACTGTCAGCAGACAGCAAGTGCCGCACCAGCAGGCGGCCAGCCGTTTCACCTCCAAACAACGAAGCAGCACGCCTTCGTTTTGTTCAAAGATCCATCCTTGATTTTCTTCGCGGACTGCTACTATCTGATTGTTGCTAGCATGATATTGAAGTACCTGGGAAGCAGGTTGCTAGCCTTACTTGCTCAGGGCCCCACTGGGTTTTATCCCTAACGGGTGAGTGACTAACCGGTAGATTCGGTAGTCTTTGCCGTCAAAGGTGGCCACGACTCAGAATATGTTCGAGATGCCCAACCTTTTTCCAAAGTAACTGGTGTCCCAACTGTCAGGACCACTTACTTGGCCTCTCATACGTTGCCCGTGGTTCATGAACTAGGACATGACTGCAGGAACCCACACCACGGAAGTAAGTACCAAGACTAAGTTAGCAGTGCACCGTTCTACTTTCGACCAACTTTGTTGTATCGGAGTGAAATTTGGGTGGATACAGTTACCTTATTCACAAGAGAGAGGTTACAGATATGAAAGTAGCAAGAATGATTGCAGGTACCAATAGATGGGAACAATAGCAGGAGGGTGTCCATAATGAGGAAATAAAGAAAAGCTGGGAATGAACACCATAGATGAAGCAGTTAGAGCGAACAGACTGACATGGTGGGGTCATGTTACACGCATGGGAGAAGCAAGGTTACCTAAGAGGCTCATGAGCTCATCAGCAGAGGGTAGGAGGAGTTGAGGTAGACCAAGAAGAACGTACTTAGATTCGGTGCAGAATGATTTTGAAGTAAAAGGCATAACATCATACGAGGCATCAATGTTAGCATTGAATAGGGGATCATGGAGGAATTTTATTAGAGGTACTTTGCTCCAGACTGAAAGCTGAAAGGCATAATCAGTCTCTAATAATGATGATGATGATGACTGCTACGATCGCAGTAGCTCTGGTTCGAGCAGAACGAAACTTCGCCATTCCGAGGTTATTATCTATTGCGTGTCGGTCGTTGTGACTACGTATATTGGCATCGTTCATCGAAAATCCTGCCGCGTGTGAGATGTTGTTAAGATCGGCTACAAGGTACTTGAGGGATGTTACTCTAAACTAAATCTGGATCACAACAGAACGAGGCTGTGACTGACACGGAATTCGCAGCCTGCACGATTTGCAGACCGGGCAGTTCCTTAGGCGGCGCTGGGGAGCATTCCCGGCTCCTTTTGGAGTGCGACTCTACCGTTAGCGGGGGCACTTTTCTTGCGGCGGACTGGGCGAAACGGAGCTTCCTTATTGGTACGTCAGCGGCTGGCGGCGGGTATAGAAGCGGCGATTCCGCGCCCTGAAAGCGGCCACGGGGCTGCAAGTCACTGTGCGCGGGAAGCGGGCCGACTCATTAGCGAGGAGAGGAGAGGCGTCCCATTCAGCGGCCGGGCAGAGCGAGCTAGAGCCTCGTGACTGCTCTCCCTCCTGCAAATAGCAATACGGGGTGTTCAAGAAGTCTCTCCGCAGTGCCTTATGACTGTTCACCAGCCTCGGTTACTGCCCTTCAAAGTGGATTCTCCCAACATTCCACTGTTTTGTTTATCTCAGCCAGCATTCAGTAGTCACGTTGGTGTGTGTCGTTACGTGCTGACGTGAACGATTTAGTTTAGTTCCTTTGTTCGTTTGTTTCGTTTTTGTCACTGTAAGACCACTACACCCGCTCCGATTTATCGTACTACCAACAAGATTTCCAACGAGCCAACCAATTGGTAGCAGCTTACACACATTCCGACCAACTGCACGCAGCGCCACCCTGTTCTGGTGTCTGTCTGTCGAACTGTTTTTATTTTAGCGTGTTCGCTGTGCAGACGACCTCAGGCATGGAAGTTGGTCGGGAAGCGCTACTCACGGTACAGTTTATCGGGTGAAGTGATGGGAGAATCGGAGATCGGATGCTCAGGCACACCCAACCGACCGACAAGGAAAGTTGGTCGGGTAGCGCCGAAAACCGCCCAATTTATCGAGTGACCAACGAATTGGTCCAATAAATCGCATCGTGTGTAGGGCCCTTTACGATGCTGACCAATGAAGAACGTATGTTTTTAGTCGAACAAGTGTTCAAAGCTGGCGGTAAATACACTGTTCGTCAAACATTTAATTCAGTTTTCCCCGGCGACAACAATCCCACATCGCGATAATGAGCGGGATTTGATTAAGAAATTTCGAAGTACGGGCTCAAAAAATGGAATTGGTCCAATAAATCGCATCGTGTGTAGGGCCCTTTACGATGCTGACCAATGAAGAACGTATGTTTTTAGGCGAACAAGTGTTCAAAGCTGGCGGTAAATACACTGTTCGTCAAACATTTAATTCAGTTTTCCCCGGCGACAACAATCACACATCGCGATAATGAGCGGGATTTGATTAAGAAATTTCGAAGTACGGGCTCAAAAAATGTTTGTAAAGCTTATGGGACTTAACTACGGGGTCATCTGTCCCTAAACTTACAAACTACTTATGAACTAGCTAATACTAAGGACGGCACAAATATCCATATCCGATGGGGGATTTGAACCCCCGACCCTAGTGGCCGTGCAGACCGTGACTGGCGCGCCGCAGTACGCTCGGCCACCGCGGTCGGCGGTACGGGTTCTGTGGCAGATGCACCGAGAAGTGGTCGTCCTAGCGTTTTGTCTGAGGATAGACTACTCGATATTTCCGATTAAATGTCTATGAATCCGAACAAGTCAGTAAGAAAAATCGTCCAGGAATTACAATTAATCATTTGTACTGACGTACGTATAATCTATGTATGCAGACTCCTGATGATGGCCCAGGCCGAAACGCGCCAAATAAACTCATATTTTTACCACTTCATGACTTTAATCAATACAGCGACCAATGCAGCGTCTTGCAGACTTTATTTACTATTAATCATGGTCGCCTGCCTCCTTCGTGACTTTATGTTACAACTATGAACATTCATACCAATGCCACAAGGGAGAACTCGAACCTCCGATGGTAGCGGCAGCATGGCCTCTGAAACGTTGCCGAGAACTGCACGGCCATTCCTGTGCGGCCTTTTTAGTCCATATTGCATTTCATGGTGTGTTATTTACACATGTTTTTCCGTTGGCCTTCGCACTTGTTAATTGGCAGGAATCAGTATGGACTGCCTGCTGCGCATAGCAGTATAAATAGTAGACGGTGGAAGGAACGTGCGCGAGGCATAAAACGGGAGCGCGGCGGCTCTGGGTTGCTGTCTCACCCCTGCGTTGAAGTCTCCGGGCTGCGCTACAGTCGGCGTCGACGCACATTGACCAAGGCGTCTGCCGCCGCCACCTCCCTAATGAGTATGGGATCCGTGCGAATTCCTCCGGTGTCCTATGCAGAAAGTCTTCCCTACAATCGTAATGATAAGTGGTGTAACGTGTGGCACACCTATCAAATTACAAATCAACGTTGCTCGAGTGCTTTTCGGAAATTTGAAGTACTCATTTAAATCACTAGGCGCTACAGTGAAGAATGTTTGAGAGAGAAAGGAAGGAAGCAAGCTTAGGGTTTAACATCCCGTCGACAGAGTGGTTATTAAAGACGGAACTCTCACTCGGAGTTTTGAGTAAGAACGGAGAAACAAGTCGGCCGTGTTCTTTCAAAGGAAGTGATTTAGGCAAATCACGGAAGATCTAAATCTGGATGGCTGGTGGTGGGTTTGAACCACCATCCTCCCGACTGCGAGTTCAGTGTCTTACCACTGCGCCGGAGTGTGTGCTCATATGAAACTTCCTGGCACATTAAAACTGTTTGCCCCTTTGGGTTTCGTATCCGGGACCTTTGGCCAAAAGCAGTTTATTGTCTGAAGTACCCTAACGTACCAAACGGGCCGTCCTCTTAGCTTTCCTTCCGTCAGTACCGCGCCTCCAACCATCCAGACTTTCCGGGTTAGAATCCCGTTCGATACATAGTTTTAATCTGCACGCAAGTTTAAATACATTTGATATATTTTTGACGACGTTACAGTGTTCAATGAATGAAATAAATCGCAACTTGCCATCAGTTATAGCTTCACTGTATCATGTTTAGATGGAATACCAAAGTGCAGCGAATGAAAATTTGTGCTCGACCGGAATTCGAACCCGGGATCACCTGCTTACTAGGCAAACGCGTTGACCACTCCGCCACCGAGGACACACTGACCAACCCGACTACGGAGGACTCTTCCCCGTCCTCTTAGCCTTCCTTCCGTCAGTACCTCGCCTCCAAACATCCAGACTTTCCGTGTTGGAATCCCGTACGATGCATAGTTTTAATCTGCCCGCAAGTTTAAATACATTTTTTTTTTTTTTTTTTTTTTTTTTTTTTTTTTTTTTTTTTTTTTTTTTGTCGACGTTACAACGTCCAATGAATCAAATAAATCGCAATTTGCGATCAGTTATGGCTTCACTGTACCAGGTTTAGATGGAATACCAAAGTGCAGCGAATGAAAATTAGTACCCGGCCGGGATTCGATCCCGGGATCTCCTGCTTAATAGGCAGACGTGTTGACATCTCCGCCACCGAGGACACAGTGACCAGCCGGACTGCAGAGGCGTCTTCCCTGCACGTCTTCAGCCACACCCAAATCTCCATTCGCCACACTCTCTGTTTCCTATTACCACAAATTGCGATTTATTTCATTAAATACATTTTTATAGTTAAAAGGCATTTTACGCCACTGGAGAGCGATCAACAGTTTATATAAAACACTTCATTGAGCCAAGATCGGTAAAAATTTATTTTTGTCACTTAATCGGTTTCGGTGAGCTCAGTTACCATCTTCAGAAACTTCAATACAAACACTTAGTATCATATATAAAAATAGAGACATAACCTTGTAACGCAAATAAGCACCATGTTAAAATTTTTTCATCATAGGCCAAGAGCACATTTTATTCATTATGACAAACCATTATGACAAATTAACAAGATGTTTAGTTGCCTTAGAAGGTTATATCTCTAATTTTACATATGACGCTAAGTGTTTGTGCTGAACCGTCTGAAGATGGTGATTGAAAATCAAATGTTCAAATGTTTGTTAAGCTTAAGGTACTTAACTGCGGGGTCATCAGTCCCTAAACTTACAAACTACTTATGAACTACTTACGAACTATGACGGCACAAATATCCATGCCCGAGGGGGGATTGGAACCCCCGACCGTAGTGGCCGTGCAGACCGTGACTGGAGCGCCTCAGTCTACTCGGCCTCCGCGGCCGGCATGGTGATTGAGCTCACCGAAACCGGTTAAGTGACAAAAATAAATTTTTAGCCATCTTGGCTCAATGAATTGTTTTATATAAATACATTTTATTGGCCTCGCTTGTACATTTAATATTAAAAGTAGTTATTTACGTCTTCGTGTTTACGTATTAGTATTGCGATTCCAAGAATGAGTGTCCGAGAATTTGACGATCCGTACCGGCGCGGCAGAATCGCAGTCCTGGCGCTGGGTAGCCGAGCTTGCTCCGCTTGCCGTCAGTGGCTGCAGCGCGGAGGGTCCCACGCGAGCGGCGGCGACTGTACTCGGGGCCGCTGTAATAACACTGGCTGGCGAGAGCAGGCGGCGGCAGCTGGCGTGTTTTTGTACGCCGCTGCCGCTGTTTGTTGTGGGCAATAATTAGCCACCACCACCGCCGCTGCCGCCCACGCCCTGTCGCACTGCGGCCTTGACGGTGCAAGTGACGCGCCGGCCCCAGGCATAGCTGACAGCACGGGGTAGCAGTCAGTACGTCTACTAGTTTTGCCCCCAGTACTCAAAGGTGGCGGCGCTAGACGAAAAATGGGCGTCGGCGAACTCGTCTTTGCGAGGCCCCTTTCATTTTTTCATTAATGAAGAAAATGTTAAACGAGCTGAATTATACATCAATAATCATTATACTAAAATTCTATTAGTATAATATACGAGTAGTATTGCAATGACAAAAATTACGCCGGCCGCGGTGGCCGAGGTGACTGAGGCGCTCCAGTCACGGTCAGCACGGCCACTACGGTCGGAGGGTTTGAATCCCCCCTCGGGCATGGATATTTGTGCCGTCCTAGTTCGTAAGTAGTTCATAAGTAGTTTGTAAGTTTAGGGACTGATAACCCCGTAGTTAAGTCCCATAAGCTTAACAAACATTTGAACATTTGAACAAAAATTACAATAAACAAGCACAAATTAGAGGAACTTTTCACCTTTTCGTCTCTGAATTTTTTAAGACCACATCTTAATACTAGCTGCTATTTCGGCTTCAGATAGTCTTTCTTGGATCATTTTGCTTTTCATGTTAGTCTTAATCATTTAACTTTGTGAAGCTTCTCTCGGCCGAAGCTGTACTGACTGGAACGGGGGATGATTCTGATTGTTATATAAACATTTCGATATAATTCTTCCAAATCGTTTTCTAAAATGTACTGAAAAAATTGTTATGTAAGTATTTAACTAAAAATTGCATCACTACTGCAATCATACGGAAATGGCCGAGCGCACTAAGGCATCATACCACGGTGAGCGAGATCGCTCTCGCCGGGGTCGATTCCCACCCTTCGGTATGAATGTTGTATTCGTCCATTGGTTAAGCTAGTGTCAATTAGATGTAGGTCGTCGCCATATAACCTAGCAGTTGGAAAGCGCCGTTAAACATCAAATAAAGATAAAAAAGAAGAAGAAACAAAAATTAACATTTTAACGATGTTTTGCGAGGCCCCCACAGGCGCGAGGCCGTCGGCGGTGGCCGACGTCGCCGACGCCTAGCGCCGCCACTGCACTACTCAAACTCGTAGTCACTAATTCCCGTCAGAGTAAGGGCTCCAAACTTGCCCACCCCTCCCCACAAACGAAGGGATCATTGCCTGTCACTACCATATTAAATCTTTTGGCCCACTTTAGGTTACGGTACTAACACTAAAAGTGGGCCTTTGCGATCGTCTTTCGACAGCTCGAAATTTAAATATAAATAACGGCTTAACTGTTCATCTGACACGAAAATTGAATAACCGAAATTGTAGAGGAGAAAGTTCTCTACAACTTTGCTCTCTTATATGTTTTTCATACATCGTAGCGTTTCAAAGATATTTGCAAAAATAACGGCAATTTTGGGATGCACGTCTGTCTGTGTGTCTGTCTGTCCGTAACGTGTTCCCTGTTTTTAAGACGAATCGTTCAGCCGATCAGCACCAAATTTTACAGACATGATTGTAGGCCGCCAGAGACCAGAACCTCTCTTTTTCAAATTTTTCGGACAAAAAATACGGTAGTAAAACCAAAAAAAGCCGTTTGTAATATAATTGTAAACGAACAGTTCATCTGACACGAAAATTGAATAACCTCATTGGAGAGGAGAAAATTCTCTACAACTTTGCTCTCTTGTGTTTTTTTCATCTCTCGTATCGTTTGAGACATATTTGCAAAAATAACGGAGATTTGACACCCTACATTGAATTAACGAAAACCAGCCGTTCGGAGATGTCACGTGACATTCCTCGCGTATTTGATGGTTTTACAAGTTGTCATTTCAAAGGAACGGTACACTGAAGAATTAACAAAAACACATCGTTCTTCGTACGATAAATGATACTCTAGTGTCTACAAATGCCATATTAGCATCAGTTAACAACGGCCATCAATAGTATGAGATTAAAGAACTCCTGTTTTTATTTATAGTCGTAGCGTAGTGGGCAAGGTGCTGGACTGTAACGTGAAAGGTCGGTGGTTAGAAACCCGCCACTACCTAATTTTTTTCCCTAAAAGTGTTTCAGACACTCTTATTAATTATTTTATTAATATTTAGATTATTATTTTGGTCGACAATTGTTGCAAAAACTTACAAAACTACAAACCTAAAGTGGGCCATAAAATACGTCAGTGCTAATTTTTTAAGATTGCGGAATGGTGAAAAGTATTAATTGATGATGGGCACACACACACACACACACACACACACACACACACACACACACACGGGAGAGAGAGAGAGAGAGAGAGAGAGAGAGAGAGAGAGAGAGAGAGTAGAACGCTCGAGAAAGATTTACAATACAGTAAAATTCTCGATTTTTTTTTTTTTTTTTTTTTTTTTTTTACGAGAACTGTAACTTTTGAATAAAATAAATAAATATCCGCGTGGTTCACTGTGCAGGTCGTGAGAACTGAGCATTGAGAGTGACTATTCTTTGGAACGATTTGTTTGCAAGTATAATCACACTTTCAGAGCTCTTCAAACACTAAAAGTATACCATACATAATTTCTATACACCTGTTATTATCACTTTTGGATCAATGAATAGTTTTCATTGCTCGAGGTGTGATAAAGATGGACTTTTAGTTCGTTTGGTAATTTGTTGCCTACAGTACTTAGTCGGTTTTGTTTCAAAGAGCCACAAGGGAATGTTTTTCCCTTTAGTTCATCTTATGCTGCAAAATTCTTGAAGAAATAGTCTTTTTAATCTGCTGCGTATTGGCAACTACCATTATCGTTAAGCCGTCACAACGGATGATAACTCCGCAGTAACGTCCTAAGTAGAGGTATGTACATTTTATAGGGTTGGGGGGAGGGGGCGTGAGAGAGGCTCGCCGACCAGGCCGCTGCCTTTGATTTTCGCCGTCGTTCTGGGAGGTCCCGCCGTGACTTCGTTTGGAGCGATACGCATCTGACCCGTGTTCCCATTGTACCTGACCGTACCTTTTTCTCCTTACTGCAGGACGTGGACGGCGTCGTTATATATTTAAATGTCTCATCTGCATACTCAATTCGACTGCTGCCCGATTCCGGGGATCGAAGGTGCCATAAATCGAAGTCGGCTGATAACGGCATTGTAGGTCAGTCACGTGTCGGATTACCGGCGCTCGTCGATTTGTCCGGCGTCGGCGACAAATTCCCCAGCGTCGCAGAGTAGTCCACTGCGGGCAGGCGGGAAGCAGTAGTGGCGGCCAACTGCTTTCTCTGGCACGCAGGCACTCGCGGAAGTAAGCACCTGTCTCTCCACTCACTGTGGCGCCGGCTAGATTGCGCAATGGAGCAACGGCCCTCACGTGTATTGCAATTCATCTTCTCACAATCACTGTCTTAGGATGCCAAAGCTGCTCTACGACAACACTCCAAAAACCGCACTAACGTATTGAGCAACAGTCGTTTATTACCTACCACCTCCCCCTCCAGAAACGATATGCATAAGTAAAATAGTCGTCACTGGAGGATTGGTTTTAACAGCACAATGTTTTACTACGCATGGTTTCGTTGGAGTGGTATACTACTAGCCGGCTGTAGTGGCCGAGCGGTCTGCGGCGTGCCAGTCACGGTCTGCACACCCCCTGAGGTCGGGGGTTCGAATCCCCCTCTCTGGCATGGATGTTTGTGCCGTCTTTAGTATAAGCTAGTTCGTAGTTTGTAAGTTTAGGGACTGATGACCCCGTAGTGAAGTCCCATAAGCTCTACAAACATTTGAACATTTGGTATACTATTACCTGCCTCCGACATTTGAACCGTCTAGTTCCAGTTACAAGAGCACATACAGTTTAACGTTCCAAACCATGGTGCACCTAGCCATTTTTCACATCAACAAACATTGTTAGTGGTGAAAGAAGTAACGAAAGTCCTAGCATTAACCGAGTATCTAACCTACGATTTTTGGTTTGTACCTGGGAATTCACCATTGAGCCTTCGATCCACATTTTTATAATTATAAATAGCTGTGCATTAATCTTGCTAAAACTCAGATATGGCTTGGCCCATTCCAATACATTCGTTCTTGTTTTGTTGACTTTAATACAGGGGTGGTTTGAAGGAAAAAAGGATGTAGGAAACCCAAAGGAAGAGCCAAAAAAATTATCCGTACGAAAGGCAACTCGCCGTACACAATTGTTTCGGAACTACAGTCTTTGATACACAATAATATTAATAAGTGAACACGAAAATCGGACTACAGATATTTAGTCTTAGCTTTCTAGTTCTACATAAATACTGTGCAAGTTATATTGAAGTGCGAACTGCTTGTATGACATATCTCCACAGTTCCATTCTGTAATAGCTATCTTAAAACTTTTCGTTTTCGATCAGATTTCTCCTATTTTATTATCATAATCATGTCAGCCGCGCGCGAGCAGCCGAGCGGCTGGAGCGCCATGATGCGGAATCCTCCCAAGGGCACTCCTCGGTCGTGAGTTTACAGACATTATAATGTAGTGCATCTTGAATGTGTGTTGGTGTCTTTACTATGTCACTAAAGACAGAAAGTGATGGAAAAAAAGAGGCGAGATTAGTCGGTTGTAGGGACAAAGTGTGCTCGAAGTAGCCGCTAGGACAGCGATTAGACAGCGCCGCAAGTCAAATGGGCGGACCGGTGTGTGGTGTGGAGGAGGAGAGGAGCGAGGAATGCCCGAATCTGGTCAGCGTCACGCAACGGTCTGTGTGCGTGTGCGTGTGTGTGTGTGTGTGTGTGTGTGTGTGTGAGGGGGGGGGGGTTGTTTGGTTCTCGGCTGGTCGGCATGCTTTTGTGTCGCCGCAGTTACCCTGCTGTTGAGTGGGGCCACTGTTATCTAGCAGCCGGACGTGGCGCACGTGGCCCTCGCTGTCGAATAAAATGTTCAAATGTTTGTAGAGCTTATGGGACTTAACTACGGGATCATCAGTCCCTAAACTTACAAACTATTTATGAACTGAAAATTCCTGGCAGATTAAAATTGTGTGCCGAAACCGGGACTCTAACCTGGGACCTTTGCCTTCCGCGGGCAAGTGCTCTACCGACTGAGCTATATCGACACGACTCACGATGCTGCCTCGCAACTTTACTTCCGCCAGTACCTCGCCTCCTACTTTCCAAACTTCACAGAGCCGCGGTGGAGTAGCCGAGCGGTCTAAGGCGTCTCTCTGCGGAGCGCGCGGTTGCTCGCCGTCGGAGGTTCGAGTCCTCCCTGGGGCATGGGTGTGTGTTTTTGTCCTTAGGTTAGTTTAACTTAGATTAAGTAGCTTGTAAGCTACGGATTGATGACCACACAGTTTGGTCCGATAGATTTACAAACATTCCAAATTTCACAGAAGCTCTCCTGCGGAACTTGCAAGACTAGCTCTCCTGGAAGAAAGGATATGGTGAAGACACGGTTTAGACACAGCCTAAGGGATGTTTCCAGAATGAGACTTTCACTCTGCAGCGGAGTGTGCGCTGATATGAAAAAAATGTTCAAATGTTTGTAAATCTATCGGACCAAACTGCGTGGTCATCAGTCCGTAGCTTAAAAACTACTTAAACTAAGGTAAACTATCCTAAGGACAACACACACACACCCATTCCCCACGGAGGACTCGAACCTCTGTCGGCGAGCAACCGTACGCTCCGCAGCGAGGCGCCTTAGACCGCTCGGCTACTCCACCGCGGCGCACTGGTATGAAACTTCCTGGTAGATTAAAATTGTGTGCCGGAACCGGGATCGAACCTGGGATCATATCCTTTCTTCCAGGACTGCTAGTCTTGCATGGTTCGCAGCAGAGCTTCTGTGAAGTTTGGATAGTAGGAGGCGAGGTACTGGCGGAAGTAAAGTTGTGAGGCGGCATCGTGAGTCGTGTCGGGATAGCTCAGTCGGTAGAGCACTTGCCCGCGAAAGGCAAAGGTCCCAGGTTCGAGTCCTGCTTCCGGCACACAATTTTAATCTTCCAGGAAGTTTCATATCAGTGCACACTCCGTTGCAGAGTGAAAGTTTCATTCTACTTATGAATAAGCTAATACTAAGAACGGCACAAATATCCATGCCCGACGGGGCGGGGGGATTCGAACTCCCGACCGCAGCGGCCGTGCAGAACCTGACTGGCGGGCCGCAGCGGCCGCGGCACTGTCTGCCGAGACGCCTACTTATTTATTGCACTCTTATAAAAGCGTTAATGATTCCCTTATTGATGAAAGCTGAACCATGTATGCGAATAACTTGACGTATTTCAATATTGATACACAAAGTATAAACAGATTTTTTTTTCACTTTATTCGCTAAGATTTGGGTGGAAAGGAAACATGCTTCCTAACGGCGGCGAAGAGTGAGTTATGATCTTATATGTAAAAGATAAAATCTTGTTTAATCACAATATGTTATTCCAAATTGCTCCTGTCTTTCTTTGCTGGCATATGTTTAATGTTTGTTATGGTACTTCAAATTGCTCTTGCCTTCGTTTTCTGTCATATCTTTAATGTTTGCTTTTGACCACTTACTTTCATAACTGTACCAGAGGATGTCATTTATGTGATTTCGTTTATGGGGACTACTCACAGGACAATAAAAAAAGTTATCGTCGATTTCAACGACATACGTGATTTAAAACCATCACACGCTGCAAGATATTGGCTTTTATCATCTCCACAAAGGGCTAGTTTTCCGTCTGTCGCCGGCCGCGGTGGCCAAGGTGACTGAGGCGCTCCAGCACGGTCAGCACGGCCACTGCGGTCGGGGGTTCGAATCCCCCCTCGGGCATGGATATTTGTGCCGTCTTAGTTCGTAAGTAGTTCATAAGTAGTTTGTAAGTTTAGGGACTGATGACCCCGTAGTTAAGTCCCATAAGCTTAACAAACTTTTACTTTTTTTTTTTTTTTTCGTCTGTCGACAAGGAAATCAAGAGAATCGGTAATATGAAGATGAGGTAAAGTGTACCGTGGCACGGCCCGGAAGTGCTGAAGCAAACACCGACTGTAGAAAGGGTCTATCCTAGCAGTACCGCTGCCTTACTGTTAGATGTGCTTACCAAAAAGTACGCTTAATTTATGTGTGTTCGCAATAAATAACGAGCCACGGCGGAGTGGCCGAGCGCATTGAGGCGCTATGCTACGATGCGCGAATCCGTTCCCCGTCGGGGGTTCGAATCCTCCCTAGGGCATGTATGTATGTGCTGTCTTTAGTATATCTTAGTTTATAAGTAGTTCGTACTATCACCTTATCACTCCGCGCCCTTTCGTACTGTGTTTGAAAATCTGAAACCGTTCTGTAGTTGCAGCGTTAAGCTAATTGTGTGTTTCTTCTGTTTCAGGTAAGAACAAATAGCGCTGATTACTTCTGTGGGTTATAGGACGAAGGTAAAGTGCTATCACTTAATTTTTTAATGAAATAACTCCACATATTTTGCTTGAGCCAGTAACATCATTTCACAATTAGTTATTCTTTGTGAGTCTCGAAATGTTGTTCTGTTCTCCCTTGGGGAAACGGACTGAAGTTCCAGTAAGAGCTAGTACTGCAGCCATTCACGTGTTACATGAGAAGTAATGCATTTCTCAAGCTTCTTACAAGTAACACTAGCCAAGTACCACTCGCCGTTTCCCATACACTTCGAATATGTTGTAATCTAGGTCAAAATGTGACACACGTGTATTTTTATACGTGGCCATACAACCGTTAGAGTCGTGGAAACTCTCCCAAAGGAAACGCGGTTGTAATTTTTGTGAGCATAGGTCATCGAAATGGTGATATAAGTTTAAGAAAAATGTTGAAACATTGTTTCCATGATAGTTACCTTACAATTGTCGAATCAGATCTTTAAACATTTTGATATGTTTCGAATTGCTCCCGCCACCCCACATTTTTTCAAACTATAAACATTTTATGTGATCTAAATATAATAGTATATTAACAACAAATTCAACTATATGTGATACACTTACAGCCCGCAGTCGCAGCAGCCACTATAACAGAACTGCCAGTCTGGACGCCCTGGAAGCTAAAGTAAAGCTCGGGAGAACCGGACTCACGTATACCGACGGCGGTATCGAGTGGTTCAGTGGAGTTGAATTTCATATAAACGCGAATAGGAAAAGACTAAATCGGGTGTGCGTCTGGACAAAAATCGGTAAGCTTTTATAATAACAGTTTTCAAGTTTGCAGTTTATAAATGTACAAATACAAAATCGAGCAATTAGCTTTCTACACATATTTTCATATTTCATCAGTGAAATCTTAGTGACAATGATAGTAATGCTGTTTAACAAAGTCTATACAATTTAAGTCACGTCTGCAATTAGATTTCGGTTTACATAGTTCTGGTTTTTCATTGACAGCGTAATTGTTCATTTCTATCTGGAACCTTCTATGTAACGTTTTTCGCAAGGACGCCAAAATTAACGTTCCTTATTATCAGAATCACAAGTAGTGTTTGTAGCCACACTTCATATTTGACGCTTACCCGATTTAGTGTTTTTCTATTCGCGTTTATGTGAAATTCAACTCCACTGAACCAACCGATACCGCCGTCGGTATAGGCGAGTCCGAGTCTCCTGTGCTTCACTTTATACTGCTGAAGGGGTCTAGACTGGCAGTTCTGATATAAGTTGAAAGTACTCCTGTGTACCGGTATACGCCACTTTGTCCGCATGTATAAAACTTTTCATACAGCGCTATAGTATTTTTTGCAATTTCACTTCCACGTTGGTTATTCCCGGACTCTACAGAAAGCGAGGCCTCGCTGTCAATGGAATCCATCAGGGGCCAGTCTTTCATGGTGGAACTGTGGAACTGGAAACAAAACTATCGCCATGTAAAATTAGCGTCATTCGGCGGACAGAGCGTGCGTTTATTTCAACTGATATCTGGTAACTTTATAATGTGATTGCACAGTTGTGAAGTACAGTAGTAATCACAAATGTATGTTTCAACATTTGTGTTATATCTCCTACTGTATCTATGATGCGTGCTCAAAAAGAAAACAACCACGTTTGTTTCTGGAGTGCGTTTACCACTTCAACGGCCATAGGGGTACGTTTAAAAAGGTATGTTGCATATTTTATGAAGACTACAACGTATTCGAAGTGTATCGTAATATGCGACTGGCACTTGGGTACTATTACCTGTTAGAAAAGAATATCTTTCTTGTGCATTAAATACTTTCCGCGACTAACGGTATGAAATGTGCTGTAAATACAATGCTGCTAGCTTACCGTTGCTGTGGCGGCAATCACATGTTGAATGCAGGTGAAGATCATGCTACTGACACCCGTGATTTTCAAGCAGTCTACGATTAATAGAAGAGAAAATTTTCATTTGAAGTTTCACAATTTTAAACATGGTTGTTGAAACAGCAACCGTTCGTGAAAGATTAACACTCAAAAATACAGCCTATAGATTGCAAAGCTACAGGTTGGTTACTGAACTGTGTTTTATTGGCAGAACCCTTAAAACATGCAATAGAACTACAAGAGAAACTGCATACACTACGCTTGTGCGTCCATTTTTAGTATTGCTGCCCAGTGTGGGATCCTCATCACGTGGGTTTGACGAAGGACATCGAAGAGTCCAAAGAAGAGCAGCTCGTTTCGTATTGTCACAGGGGGGACAGCGTTACGGAAATGATACAGGATCTGGGACGGGAATCATTACAACAACGGCGCTTACCGCTGCGGCGTGGGCTACTTACGAAACTCCAATCGCCAACATTCTCCTCCGAATGCGAAAATATATTGTTGACTCCCACTTACAGAGGTATAAATGATCATTAGAATAAAATACGAGAAATCAGAGCTCGAACGGAGAGATTCAGGTGTTCTTTCTTCCCGCGCGCTATTCGAGAATGGAATGGGAGATAAATAGTATAATGTTGGTTCGATGAACCCTCTGCCAGGCACTTAAATGTGATTTGCGGAGTATCCCTTGTAGATGTAGAACCAATGTTTCGGCTTCAACTATGGAAGCCATCATCAGAAGTATAAAAAGTAAAAAATAAAAAATTAAAATTAGTTACATGAAATGAAGGGTATGAAGCTCTTGACAGTGTCAAAATCTTGGCACGTGTAATTTACATTTGTAACTTGAACGTGAGCTCTGTTGCTCAAGAACCACTGTCTGTTGATTTCATGTAACTATTTTTATTTATTTATTTATTTATTTATTTATTATACTTCTGATGAACGCTTCCATATTTGAAACTGAACCCTTGGTTAAGCAATCAACATGTAGCTTTGCAATGATGAGATGTATTTTTGAGTTTCAATTGATTGCAGTTCGGGATCACTGATAGCACGGCCTCTTTCCTGCTGTCTCGCGCTGTACATTACGCGTCTTTTCCTCGGTTAAACCATTTCGACAGAGACCTGATGAACCGTATACTGGAGAAACGACATTAGCGCGAGAGTGTACCGTTGAGCTGAGCAGTGAGGAACGGGACCAGACCAGTTGGAGGTATATACGGCAGGCAGAGGCGTGGGTGTCGCTGGCAGAGTCCATAAAGCAGTTTGTTTTACGCGGCCACCCGCAGCTTGCAAAAGGCGAGCGGGCCGTCTGCGCGAGTAGAGTAGGCCCTACCGCTGCTACGCACACCCGCCCGCTTCACTGTCCAAACGCGCTCTAATCTTCCTACCAGTGTCCGAGATAGTATCTTGCTTGTGTCTTTACTTGATCACATTCACCTGTAGTTGTCGAAAACGAAGGCAGCTTCTGGTGTGACACTGATGTGACCAAAAAGTAATTCGATACGAATTTCCGGAAGAAGTCTGCAATGTTAATTTCTTTCAGATCTGAGTAAAACCATCTGCTCTTTTTCTGGTCTTCAGTACTGAGAATGGTTTGATGCAGCTCTCCACAATGCCCTATCCCGAGCAAGCCTCTACAACTCCACATAAGAACGGCAACATACATCTGTCTGAATCTGCTTACTGTATCCATCTCTTGGTCTTCCTCTGCGGTTTTTACCCCAAACACTTCCCTCCAATGCTAAATTCACGATTCCTTGATGTCTAAGAATGTGTCCTACCAATCCATCCCTTCTTTTAGTCAAGGTATGACAGAAGTTTATTTTCTCCCCAATTCTGTTCAGTACCTCCTCATTAGTTACGCGATCCACCCACCTAATCTTCAGCATTCTTCTGTAGCACCGCATTTCAGAAGCCCATATCCTCTTTCTGTCCACACTGTTTATCGTCCATGTTTCACTCCCATACAAGGCAACACTCCACACAAATGCCTCCAGAAAGAGCTTCCTTATGCTTAAATTAATATTCGATGTTAACAAATTTCTCTTTTTGAAAAACGCTTTTCTTCCTCTGCACTGCAACCATCATATGTTATTTAACTGCACAAGTAACAAAACTCATCTACCTCCTTTATTGTTTCGTTACCTAATCTAATTCCTTCAGCATCACCTGATTTTCTTAGACTGCACTCCATCACCCTAGTTTTGCTCTTGTTAATGTTCATCTTATATGCACGTTTCAGCACACTGTCCATTCCGTTCAACTGCTCTTCCAGGTCCTTTGCTGTCTCTGACAGAATATGTCGTCAGCTTTAATTCCTTCTCCAAATTTCTCTTTGCTTTCCTTTATAGCTTGCTCAATGTAGGTTTGCCTTTTCTTAATCTATCTTCTAAGATAAGCCGTAAAGTGAGTATTGCCTCCCGTGTTCCTACATTTCTCCTGAACCCAAACTCATCACCTCCGAGGTCGGCTGCTACCAGCTTTTCCATGTGTCTGTAAATAATTCATGTTAATATTTTGCAACCATGACTTATTAAACTGATGGTTCTGTAATTTTCACACCTGTCTGCGCCCGCTTTCTTTGGAATGGGAATTATTACATTTTTCTTAAAGTCTGAGGGTACTTCACCTGTCTCATACATCTTACACACCAGGTGAAACAGTTTCGTCATGGCTAGTTCTCCCAGAGATTTCGGTATCTCTGAGGGAATGTCATCTACTGCAGATCGCTTAAACAGTCGTATTACGATTTACTGCCATCATCAGATCTAAATAACTATGAAATTGCGAAGGAAAGTAGAGTGTCAGTGATGAAATGTGCGTCAAATACAGGGATGCAAGCTTTCCCTACTCTCTCATATGCCAGTGGATATCACGGTATGTGTATAGCTACACTTCCAAGCGACTGCACAACTGGGCATGACAACTGCGCCAGCTGAACGTCAAAGCTACAGAATAGCCGCGTTTACGAATAATTGCACAACTGTGCATAATATTCAGTCACACAATGTTAATTCTACAAAAATATAAATTTTAGTCTAAATCTGAATAGATGAAATAATTAGAAGTGTTTTTATGACACAAAACGAAATTTGTTCTGCAAAAGGACAAAAACGTTGTAGATTAAATGCCTTTCAGAATTTAGGTGCAGGGTTAGTACTAAAGCGATGTAGTTGTTGAGGAAGAGGATAAAACTTTGCCAGATTCCACACGGATTGAAATGTATTCTCATAGTGTCCTCGTCGGTTGTTTTGACGGATCGTACTGGAGTTCCGACATCGTCGTTTTCAGTCTTGTGTTGTGGTAGTGTGGTCGCACTTGGGTAATTTTATCTACACTTCAAGTATGCAAGTATCGGGGCTGTGTAGGTATTATATCTTCTGGGTTGTAAGGCCGTGTTCTTGGAATCTTGCTGCTTCCTAACGTTTCGTCCGATGCTGCGTCGGTCTTCTTCAGAGGCTGTCCGTCTGTTGAGTCTAGCCGACTGACGGGTCGGAGGTCTGAGAGATTCTTAAATACCGTTTAATTGGGGCGTGGCTAAGATCCACGTGATAAGCAGAGATGATCCTTGTCAAAGATAAAGCTATACTATCGAACCATGTCAAAGATAAAAACAGTCATCGATATATATTTCCGTCGGAATTCAAGTAATAGTAGTATGTGTTCCATTAAGAAAAATTCATTAAAATATATCCTATAATGTACAATATTGTACTTTTTTATTGTGTTTCACAAAAAAGTTATATCACAGAAGACAAATTTGTTGCCTTTGAAATAAATCCCATATTAGTGTTTCGGTTCTGGGAGGGGTGGGGAGCCGCCAAATTATTTTTATTTGGAAAGGGGTCGTGTATTCGAAATGATTGGGAAACACTGCTCTAGATTGACAGCTGACTGGCATTATGAGCCGTAAATGGTGATGATCAAGATGATATGCCGTTCTTCACCTGTACTTTGTCAGAAGCATGAGGGTACGAGTGTTTCCATTGTGGCTTGTTCCTCCCGCGCAGCTCTTCACCTGTGGGCTTGCTTCGACAGCTTCCCACTTCCACGATCTGAATTGTTCCACCTGACAGTGAAGTCAGTGCGGATGTAGTGAACAGCGGCATCCGCCCCAAGCCGGACTTGGCTGCACGCCCGAGCGGCTGGTCACAGGTCAGTGCGGGCCAGCGCGAGGGGAGAATCTCAACACAGCCGGGCTAACGACCTGGCCGTGGCTGGCGCCTGCCGGCTGCCGGCGCCTCGCCGCGCCGGGGTCAGAACCCGGGACCGTCAGCTGCGCGGCCCGCCCACCATCCTCCCACCTGCTGCTCAGCCGTCCGCCACCTGCCGCTGCGGGCAGACGCAGCCTTCCATTGTGTGTACCACCTACGGCGAGCGGTTAACAAAGTAACCGCAAGGCATTCTCGTTTCATCACTTCCTACCAACACTATAATTTCTTTCCCATCCTTTCTATAGAGATGCTTTAAGCTGCAATCTTTTCAAACTCAGAATTGGTCTCTTTAGTACACTGACACTTGTTAATGTCACGATTCTTCAAAAAATTGTCGTCGTCGTCATCGTCGTCATGGTCATTGTCATGATCATCGTCATCATCATCATCGAAGTTCGACGCGATGCCACACTGCAGCCTGCTTACGAAGAGACGAACTTATGGAATAGGATCACAGATTTGTGACTGGCTGGAAGACTTCATAAGTAACAGAACGCAGTACGTTGCTCTCGACGGCGAGTGTTCATCAGCGACGAGTGCATCGTCGGGCGTGCTCCAGAACAGTGTAATAGGACCGCTATTATTTTCTATCTATATAAATAATCTGATGGTCAAAGTAACTTGTAATGTGCGGCTGTTTGCTGCTAATGCTGTTGTGTATGATAGGGTGTCGTCTTTAACTTACCATACAGGATGACTTAGACAAAATTTCTAGTTGGTGTGAAGAATGGCAGCTAGCTCTCAGTGTAGAAAAATGTAAGGTGATGCGCATGAGTAGAAAAAGCAATCCCATAATGTTTGAATACAGCATTAGTAGTGAGCTTCTTGATGCTGTCGCGTCGTTCAAATACCTAGGCATAACATTGCAGAGCGATATGAAATGGAAGGAGCCTGTAAGGACAGTTGTGAGTAAGGCGGTCAGCCGACTTCGGTTTATTGGGAGAATTTCGGGAAGATGTACTTCATCTGTAAAGGAGACCGCGTATAAAACGCTTGTACGACCACGTCTTGAGTATTGCTCAAGTGTTTGGGACCCGCAGCAGATCAGTTTAAAAAAAACACATAGAGGC
Source organism: Locusta migratoria (assembly GCA_026315105.1). Classification (NCBI taxonomy): domain Eukaryota; kingdom Metazoa; phylum Arthropoda; class Insecta; order Orthoptera; family Acrididae; genus Locusta; species Locusta migratoria. Next base: position 812,407,809 of record CM048745.1, read on the forward strand.
AGTTCAGAGGCTAGCAGCTAGGTTTGTTACTGGTAGGTTCGACGAATACGCGAGTGTCTCGGAAATGCTCCGGGAAGTACAATGGGGATCACTGGAGTAAGGACGACGTTCTTTTCGTGAATATCTGTTGAGGAAATTTAGAGGGCCGGAATTTGAAGTTGAGTGTAGTACGATCTTGCTGCCTCCTACTTACATTTCGCGTAGTGATCACAAAGACAAGATAAGAGAAATTAGGGCTCCTACGGAGGCCTTTAGGCATTCTTTTTTTCCTCGTTCTATTTGGGAGTGGAATAGGAAATTCCTAGCAGTGGTACAGTGAACCATCCGCCACGCACCTTACGGTGGATTGCGGAGTATGTATGTAGATGTTGATGTAGGGGTGATTTAAATAGTGATCGCCGACTTTTGAAAATTTGTACTACACCGGGACTGGAGACCGGATTTTCTGCTTCGTGCAGAAGATCGTTTTAACGGCGTCGTTGGTCCGGACGAGGTTTTTGTCTAACCGAAATTCTCAACTTTCCGGACACTACTGAAGAGGTGTCCTTTTGGGAAATGTAATTTTACTTTGGGACCACTCTCAGTTTTAAACCATCGTAGTGGCAGGGAAAATAAAATTACTTGCATAGCCAAGTGTAATGCATTTCCTAAACTATATTAACGCTGGTGATAATCGCCAAACTAAAATGTATGATGTGTTCCCGTCTACTTTACCCTTGGCTCGCAACTACACCTGAATTTCCACAAACGGTCGAACGATTTTCATGCATCCGCACTGAAATTGTTGGTTTGTGCCGAGGTGTACATTTGTGCATCGAGACAGCACAAATACATTATGCCGAAAGAGAGGAATGAAGTACGCTTCGGTGCCCTCCATCATTAGTGTCCGGCAGTTGAGAACGTGTGTTGCAGGGCAAGCGTGGTCGGATAGACGAAGCGGTTAAGGCGATCCTGTAGCTGGGAATCCGGTCTCGACTCCCGAGCCGGTACAAATTTCTAAACGTCGCCACTAGACCTGTTTCAGCACGCTAGGCGAGCTAACGCCATTCTGTTCCTTCAAAATATATCGCTGCTGTATATATAAATCGTCTCTCTTCTTTCGAAAATTTCCAAAATTTCCAACAAAATTTTACAATTATCATTACCGTTTATTGGCAAGTGACTACCGGTATATGTTGTCGTTTGCAGTTCGAGGAAGGTGGCAAATTACAGCAGGATTTTCGATTGCATACAGCTTATGAAATGAATAGGCGAATACGATATATCGAAATGCTATTCATATGGTACTGAAATCGACTGTCGGCCTGTTGCTGTCTGAAAGATCATTTAGCCACTACCAACATTTGTTATACCTCCATCCTCGATACCGCTTTATAAGTGTACCCAAACCACGTCACCCGAGTCTTGCTACCTGACGCAAGACAGGTCTAAGAAAAGGGTTTGCCAACGGCGTCATGAATATTTACGATGATGCCAAGGGCAGCTCACCATAGCACCTCCTTTGGATTTAATGTTGATGCATTGCATAGCTCGTCAAAAGTGAACACCCACAAATCATAGTAACAGGAAGAAGGTGTGCAGAAAGGTGAAAATAAAAGAGCCAAAACAGAATAAGCGAACGGTCCAAGTGTAGCACGTGTCAAAATGAGGAGGGGGACAGAGCCACGGAGTCGTTATGTGGTCACGGTGTTGGCGTCCGAGGTCACAGATCTGCGTTTTGTTTTTCACAAAATTAGAAACCGCCCCTTCGTTTACCGACATTACTATGTTTATAGTCTTGGCAGGTTACATTAATTGCAGAATATAGGCCACGTAAGATTATTTTACCGTCGTAAGAATATTTGATGAGAAATGGGCGCAGGTGAGATGCCACGTAGACCACAGAAAAGAAAACAAATAAACGGCTGGAACTAGGTTACAAGGACGGAAAACCTACAAAACCGAACGGAAGAACAGTAATATGTCATACTTGTGTACAACTAATTAGACGTCTCTTCCTTACATTTCGGTGCTCCAAACGACCATTACATCATGGCATAAACACAACATTGAAAAGGACGAAACAGAGACGTCACTGACTGAGGGTTAGTTCTTACTTTTGAATAACAAAAAATAAAAATAGAGATCTCGAAGATGTTCTCAATACAGATATCCCATTCCAATTCCAACACCAAGACCACACAACCACGACGCCACTGGTTCATTATTCCATATCTTGTGCTCATCATTCACTGTTACTATAGTGATCCTTTTATCACATTTCCGCACAGCTTCTTCCTGTTTTCATGATTGATCTATAATGTTTTTGGAGAGCTATCCAGTCGGCCCACTCAGCATTAAATCTGAGGAGGTTGGAGTGGGAAGTTCCCCTCGTTTGACGGCAGTGCGGTGTTCTCAACACTCCGGCGAGTGCAGGTTGGCAGGCCTGGTTGTCAGTGAGGCGCCAGACCGCACGCGGACGTGTTGGCGCCTCCGCCAATCAGATCGCAGCAATAAAAGGAAGCCTCGGCGATACGTGACACCTGCTCATTGCCGCACTGGTTTGCGAGCCTTCTACCTGCACGCTACCTGTCGCGCCATGTTCCCTGAATGTCGTCATCGACTGTATATTCGCAACAGTTCTACCAACGTGAATAACCCGTAGTATTACAAGGAAAAAAAAGCCTTGTACCAGTTTTTACGCCATTACCGAACTGTCATCTACCTATCGAATACCATTAGCCTATCACAATTCTGTCCAGTAGATACCACTACCCCATCCAGTCATTCTTCTTTTCTTCCTTCTTCAGTCAGTCCAATATTTGGAAAGCTTGCTAACTTCCAGTGGGTCGGCCGCGGTGGCCGAGGAGACTGAGGTGCTCCAGTCACGGTCTGCACGGCCACTACGGTCGGGGGTTCGAATCTCCCCTCGGGTATGGATATTTGTGCCGTCCTAGTTCATAAGTAGTTTGTAAGTTTAGGGACTGATGACCCCGTAGTCCGTAGTTAAGTCCCATAGACTATACAAACATTTGAACATTTTTGAACTTCCAGTGGAATTGTACGGAAAAAGTGAGACGCAGAATTTCCATGGAAAGAGAGCGCTTGAAAAAGCGAAAGCCGCGTGGGAATGGAAAATATTATAACTTTTTCTACTCTAACGGCATCTATCCGATTAAAATGGAATAGAACCTTCTCACAAACCAATTGCTGTTCCCGTTTAAGAGGCGAATCGAGGCAGAGGCGACATTTCTGCGCCATACAACTAAGCAAAGTCCTAAAACTTTAAACTGTCATATCGTTATTTTTCTTATAATGGAAATATTTCCATTTGCCGCCCCCTAACCTATGTTGAAGTTACCTGTGAAATATCGTGAATATTCACCTAGGACTTATGCATATTACCGTTTTCAAACGAGCAGACATACGGAAGAGACTTTAAATTACGATACCTTTTGGCCCACTTTAGGCTAGTAACACTAGAAGTTATCTCTTGGGCAATTTCAGTTACACTAAAAGTGGGTCGGTCGTTCGCGATGGCCTTCTGACAGCTCGTAATTTAAGCCTTAACCGTTCATCTGACATGAACATTGAGTAAATGGAGATGTAGAGGAGAAAATTTTGTACAACGTTGCTGTCTTATGTTCCTCCCATATCTCGCTCCGTTTGAATGATATTTGGAAAGATAAAGGCGATTTGACACCGTAATGAAGGTTCGAAGAATGGTTTGAGGTTGATATTTTATCTATGGATGAGTATATCGGAGGAAAATACTTTTTCATGAAGTAATAAAACATTTATTAAAAATATTACTAAAATTATAAAAATGTAGCTCTCGATCGCCTGTTTAACAGCTCGATTTTGCAAATGTTTCGGACGAAAAAAGAATAAAAATATAAATACAGTAGTATAAATAATGATAATGATGAAATATATAAAACAATATATCTAATTATTTTTATATATTTTATTTTCTATTATTAAATACTGTATATTATTATTTTACATGATTTATATGTTTATTACTTTTGTCCGAAATATTTGCAAAAATCATGTAACTGCAGTAATCATAGAACACGATAGAGCGATTTTTTTCGTGATTCCGGTGAAATGTATGTGGTCCTAAGTTACACTCACCTACGCCACTCGGGAATAACCGAGTGCTCTAAGGCGCATTCTTGTAGAGTGCGCAGCTGCTCACAGTCTTGAATACTCACCTCATGTGAATTTGCCTAGCAGTTTCTCAGAGTAGCAGGTTTAGACAGGCAGACATGTAGACTTGCGCATAATAGTTCGCGATCGGGAGCGCTCACTTTAGTTCACGGCTCTGCCGCGAACTAGTTCGTTCTTTTAGTTCGTCCACTCCAGTGACGGCTGAGCGGCGTGGTCTGCGCATGCAGTTGGAGGGAGAATTTCCTCTACCTAGCTGCTAAATGCGCTTGCTGGCTGAGCCGCTAACGATATCACGCAAACCAAAAGAAACGGTTTGTGGATAATTTCTCGCTTTTAAGTTTAGAGTTATGTCTATATCTTGGCATTATGGAATTTATTAGTCAGATATTGCAGAGTGCAGAATACTTCAAAGCAGAAATTTTGTAGCAACAACTATGTAATCTAGCAGGCAGACGCTAACCTCAAAATGGCTCTCATCAGCAGAAGGCAAACATGTGATTTTTAATTCTGTTCTCGACCTATCGCGCATATTTTAGTTCGCGACCTACTGCGCATATTTTAATACGCGACGTATCGCGCATATTTTAGTTCGTGACCCGTAGCTCTCCTTTTACTTCGCAGCTCGGCCGCGAAGTAGTTCGCTCTTTTTAGTTCGTCCGCTCGTTTTGGCTTTTGCTACCGCTACTAAAACTACAGCTGAATTGCATCTCAGCTCGAAATAACGGCAGCTGGCAGAAGGGAATCACGCGATTCGTGCGCTCTCGCGTCCTCTCGCTGTTACCCGTCAGTCTTCGGAAAAGGAGCGGACAAACAAACAGGCGAGGGATCTACGAACTAGTTCTCGTAGTTCGCCTGTGGGAGCGCTCTTCCGAACTAGTTCGTTCGCGAACTACACAAGACTACAGACATGACGGTTACTGGTAGTTTTGCAGTTTAGTTTCTCCAGATAATTTCAGACAGCGGTTTTACTGTTTTATCTATGTGTATAAAAATCAGTTGCTGTGTATTAATCTCACTAAAACCCAGAAATGGTATGACCGATTTGAAAATTTTTGTTGCTTTCTTGATTTGTTCGATTTAATACAGGTGTGATTTGGGGGAAAAAAAGGGAAAAGCTGAAGGAACATCTGAAAATTGGAATAATTGGAGTACAAATTAATATTATTTTAATGTTTCATTTATTCCTGTAACTAGTAAAAGTTTTGTGAGCCTAGTTTAATTAACACGAGTACATGGAGAATCAATTCTTCGGAATACTTTGCTAAATCGATTAGATAATATCACATTCAGGTGTCCTTATATGGAGCCTCTTTTTTCTGATAGGGCCCGAGAAGGCAGTTCTCCCTTCCGGAGATGAGGAGGTTTTTTGAGAATATATCGTACTTTGTGATTGAGTTTGGTAATACTCGGGTGGGGCAGACGTGAGGCCCATATAAGGTCCTTACACTACTTAGCCCACTGATTGGTAATAACAGGCCGCTCTGCGTGAAGGTTAATGGCCTCTCTTATGCTCGGAAGCCTACGTGAGACTCGTTGGGGCGTTTCAGCCTCCAACCGGTCGAACTGCCATCTCGCTAAATCCCAGCTTTATCTCCACGTCATTACGTACAATCCAGAGGCACCTCTGAACCGACGTTTTTGTACAGATTGCCCGATGATTAAGTTCCGTAGTTGGCCGCACCTATTCTACATTTATCCTCAAGACACACTGCGACGAAAGGTGGAGGTCACATGACCACGGAAATGCGCGCTGCTATTTCTCTTCCTGTTCCACTTCCATTTGTGGATCAACGCTGCTAAAACTGCTATTTACGCGGGCCTTTTTATATCGTAATCTCGCTGAATTTATTACAGAACCAAGTAACTAAATGCTAAAGAAACTGCACCTTTAATTTTTGGGGAACCAAATTCGAATCCCCTACGGGCCATAGTAAAAATAAGAAAGAAAAAAGAAAAGCTTTGCCTTCAATTCCTTAAATCTGTGGCAAACACAGAGTTATGTAATCGTTTCGTATTGGCACCATCATTATGGTGCAGATGGAGGGTTCTAGTGACGTTTTGTAACCTGTTTCCTTTTAAATGAATCTGAGAATCTGAGTCTTATGAAATACTACAGGTGTGTTAATAAAAGAAACGGAAATTTTTAAATTTCGATTTTTTTTTTTTTCATATGTGGTGTATTTTTCTTTGTTGCACTGCCAAGAACGTCTAAAAAGTATTTGTAAAGCAATAGACCTGCCGCATAGCGGATATTAAGTCCTTTGCCGGCTGTTATAATTTTGAGCTTTGGTGACTAAATTAAGGCGGAAGAAAAATCACGACACGTTCATAGGATATGTCGACTCAGAACTTGATGGAAGACAAGTTCGTCACGCCGCCGCTGTGCGAAAGTTATGTACGTTACTGGGCATCAAAAACGCAACACCAAGAAGGACCGTTGATGGCACAGCTAAATTTATTTGCGAAATAACAAGCTATTCTAAGTCAATGTATAGATTATCTACATATCTACATCGATACTCTGCAAATCACATTCAAGTGCCTGGCAGAGGGTTCATTAACCACTTTCATAACTTTTCTCTACCGTTCCATTCTCTAATAGCGCGCGGGAAGAAAGAACACCTAAATCGTTCCGTTTTCGATCTGATTTCTCTTATGTTATTGGGATGGTCATGTCTCCCTAAGTAGGTGGGTGCTAGCAAAGTATTTTCAAATTCAGAACTAAAAGTCGGTGACTGAAACTTCGCAAACAGATCACGCCGCAATGAATAACGTCTTTCTTTTAATGATTTCCACCCCAATTCGTGCAACATTTCCGTGACGCTTTCCCCCCCGTAACGTGATGAAACAAAACGAGCTGCCCTTCTCTGAACCTTCTCAATGTCTTCCGTCAGTCCCACCTGGTGAGGGTCCCAAAAGGGGCAACAGTACTCCAGGAGAGGACGCACAAGTGTGATGTAGGCAGCCTGGTGGACCTGGTGCATCTTCGAAGCGTTCTGCCGATGAAACGTAACCTTTGGTTCGCCTTCCCCACAGTATTTTCTATGTGTTCTCTCCAGTCAAAGTTATTCGTAATTGTAATTCCTAGGTATTTGGTAGAATCTACGGAAACCAGCAAACCGGAAACCAGGCTCATGTGACAAGCTGCTGTACACGCCTGCCTGCGACGCAGAACTTAAGTGGAACACGACTGTCTTTGCCCAGTTCAAAAATGCGCATCCCTCTGTTATATACACTAAGTGTGGGTACTAAAAGGGCTGACTTTTCTTGAAGGGAAAAAAATTTCGTGCTCATTACAGTTTACTTACGAAGTTTCGCCTGACCCAAAAACTATGTGACTGAAATTTTTTGTAAAGCATGTGATATATCAGACCCCATTGTAAAATTGGCTCAAGATTCATCAGTAGGCTGTCGCAAATACAATTATCACTGTGAAATATATTTTACGATATTCAAGGGCGGATTCAGGGAGGGAGCACAGGTTGTGACGGTGTGTGTGTGTGTGTGTGTGTGAGAGAGAGAGAGAGAGAGAGAGAGAGAGAGAGAGAGAGAGAGAGAGAGAGAGAGAGAGAGAGGGGGGGGGGAGGGAGGGAGGGAGGGAAAGAATCTCAGCATTAGAATAATTAACTTCTTCTTACGGACAGCATGTAATTTTGTTTAACATGCAAAATCCCTGTAATTAACATAACGTAATTTAACTTTTTGTGTTATGCTTCCATTTAGTTGCTCTTATTTTTGACTGATTTATCGCTTAATTAAAGTTCAGCGGATATATTTTAGTGGTCATTTGTATTACTTCACACTTTTCTCTATTTAGTGTCAATTGCCAATTTTCGCACCATGCAGAAATTTTGTCTAAATCGCTTTGCAGTTGCTTTTGATCCTCTGTTGACTTCACTAACCGATAAACGACAGCATCATCCGCGAACAATCTAAGAAACTGCGAAAAGGAGATGGCACCTGTATAAAGTGGAGGAACTGGAGTTTATTAATAGTCAAGCCAACATTTAAAGTTATTGAAACACAGGTTGCATAGTGAAGCCCTCGAATGGTAATTAAATCGTCCCGCTCGTTAACGTTGTTCCATAGACTCAGCTACTGTACATTGTGCCCCTTCAAGGCGCTGCTTATGCAACCCGCAGAACACATTGCTCTCGGTAATGCAGTGTGACGCTGCAGAAGGATGGCTGTGATCACGTGGAGTTACGGTGGACAGCCGCGCTGAGTATTTGCAGAGGCTCTCTTCGCAGACTGTCCGTCACCCCTCCCTTCGCGTTTAGCTTCTTTGCAAGCCACCTGCCAACTCGTGGCTAGCGGAGCAGTAGCTGCCGAAAGTGGCAGTTTAAAAATGAAGAGTTGTCTTCGCCCGCCTGTCTCGTTCCGGAGCCGAATTTGTCTTCAGCGGCGAGGGGCCGCGGTCATGTCGCATTACGGATCAGTTAATAGTGCGAGCGAGAGCAGATAAACTGCGCGGATGTGTGCCAGAAGAGAACAGGTTTCAGGTGAACGGCGCCAGGAAGCTTCTCCACAACTTTTTTTTTTCTCCCTTACTTTTAACGATTTATGAGCGGAATAGGCCATAATTCGTACCGCTCTCTCTCGTTCAGGTAGGTGCCGAGCGAATTTTTTTACAAAGTATAAAACTGTGAGAGGTTACTGCAGAATCGTGCGCAGTTTTCCGAGCAGAAAACCTACTCTCCTGCGCAGAAGTCTAACGAAGGATTTCCGTTGAGTGCAGTTAAACCTGGGAACTGTGTAGGCGTAAAATGTTAAAAGATGACAGGTTATTTCTTACATAGCATAATTACCTGTCTTTTGAAACTGTAAGTAATAGTCTAATTAAGAACAGATGCGTTCCGCTTTATTTAAAAGCATCTTCAGTGGTCAACTGCAACAACGTATTTGCTTTACATTTTTAAAATTTTTGTTTTGTTTTAATCGCTGTTCTTAGGCTTTTGCTTTCTATCGTTCTAAATATAATTAGTGAATCGTTCGTTTGGATGCCATCTCACAACTGTATGAACTATCGCACTAAAGTTTCCGCTTCAGTTGTCACAATGTAAAAATGTCCGAACGACCTGTTTCGGGTCTACATTAGCCCATTCTCACGTTCTTGAATTCTAAAACATATCTGCCCTAAGGCAACGTCAAGCGTAAAATATTTCCGGCATATGCGCAATATCAACAGATAAACATTCCTCACAGTATAAAATGTTGCTAGTTGGAGGCACAGTTGTGGACTCAAGTTTTCTACGACTTCCTCCTCATTATTCATATTTTTCTTGGTGAACTAACTCTGTCTCTAAATATTTTATGCTATTATTCGTTTAAAAAATGGCAAGCAATTCGTCATTTCGAGTATCCTATTAAGATGTTGCGAGATGCGTTTGTCTTTTGTTCGAATTGTAGTATTTGGATCGTCTGCTGAAAAATAAATAAAATCCGACATCGTATTTATTGCGGCCGAATGTAGTCCACCTTTCGTTTCCATTTCTCTCTCTGTACACTTTCTCTTTCCTTCTCTGCCTGTGCACCTCCTCCTCTCCCATCGTCCTTTCTCTTTATCTCTCCTTTCTCTCTTCCTCTCTGCTACCCTTCTTCGCCCCCTACCTCTCTCTCTCTCTCTCTCTCTCTCTCTCTCTCTCTCTCTCTCTCTCTCTCTCTCTCTCTCTCTCTCTCCCCAACTTCCTCTTTCTCTAACAATCACCTACTCACCTCTCTTTCGAACTCCTCAACCTCCTTACTCCGTTGCTTCCTATATCTGTGAAACGTTATATAACATTCACGGTGAATAGCGAAGTGGTGTCTAAAAGTTTATTGTGCAAGGTACCCTCCGCCATGCAGCGTATGAAATCATATATAAACGGTAATGTTCCTCTTGTTTTGAAGGTTCAACCGGCAAAATGCAATCTAGTTCGGAACAAAAAGGTAGACATTGTCGAAGCTGTTACATAAAGTATGTTTTGCCATGCACCATACAAGATTTTACTTAAGACAGTGACTTGTTTTGCAGGTCAAGTGTGCAAAGTTTCACCGCAATCGAATGAATAGGAATAATAATGCCGTAGTTTCCCAGGCGTGATATATCCTAAACTAAAGGCAATAAAATGAAATAATGTTGTAGCCATAATATTTTTGACATTTCAAAATATGTTGCGAATACCTTCAGTAGCTAAGAAGTAATAAATTCAAACATCTCTCATGGTGCGGCAGTTTTGCATGCATGTCAATATTCATGACGTCATATCTCCTGAACTGTGTGTCGGACAGTGATATAAGTATGCCTATAACCTTTGTGAAAGTGCGACGAATATGTTGATCACAATCGGATTAACTGTACGACAGTACATTAAATGCAAACAAACATTCATTTTTATATATCAGCTTCGGTATCAAAAAAATTCAAATGTTTGTACAGTCTAAGGGACTTAACTACGGGGTCATCAGTCCCTAAACTTTCAAACTACTTATGAACTACTTACGAACTAGGACGGCACAAATATCCATGCCCGAGGGGGGATTCGAACCCCCGACCGTAGTGGCCGTGCAGACCGTGACTGGAGCGCCTCAGTCTCCTCGGCCACCGCGGCCGGCCTTCGATATCATTTGATGGCTTAACTCACAGGACAGACACATGCTAAATGATGTAAAATATCTAGATTGTAATTTCTTTTCCATAAATGTAAAAACACCTTTCTTTTAATGATTTCCACCCCTACTCGTACGTCATTTCCGTGACAATCTCCCCCAGTTTCGCGGAAATACAAAATGAGATGCCATTCTTCGGACTTTTTTCCTACCTCGTCATTAGTCCCAGCTGATTAGTATCCCGCTATGCGCAGCAATACTCCAAAACAGGACGGAGCCGCGGTGCAGCGGCGGAGCGCGCTGCTGCTCGCCGTCGGAGGTTCGAGTCCTCCCTCGGGCATGGGTGTATTTGTTCCCATTAGTACACGTTAGCTTAAGTAGTTTGTAAACCTAAGGAGTGATAATCAGAGTAGTTAAGTTCTTTAGATTTAGAAACATTTGAGCATTTTGAATATTAGGGACAAGTGTAGTAGCGTAGGCTGTCTGTTTAGTAGAACCGTTGCCGTCTTCTCAGTTTCAGTCAATGAAACGTAGCCTTTGGTTTGCCGTCCCTACGATATCTTCTACGCGTTCATTTCAATTCTAGTTGTTCATGATTAATTCCTAGGTCTTTAGTTGAATTTACCGCTGATAGATGTGACTAATTTATCGTGTAAATGAAATTTAACCGCGTTTCTTATAGTGCTCAAGTGGACGACCTCACACTTTTCGTTATTTAATGTCAGTTGCCAGGGTCACTGATAACCTGCTTAGTTGGTCCCTTTAAAATACAAACCAACCAAATTTTTCATGATACTGATAACGAAATCGCTTTGCAGTTGCTTTTTACTCGGACGACTTCATTAGAGGATGAACGACAGCATTGTTTCGTAATATGTGTTGATAAAAGTACTAGTACTGTCTGTGGACGAAATTCGGCCAACTGCATTTACAAAGTAAGTTCTACTTCCTTTAACCATCCTTAACGGCCACGTGAACACATGATTCCTGTTTTGAGCACATCTATGGCAGAGCCACTTTCGAAGTATATAATTTTCATTGACCTCCTTTTATAAATATTAAAAACTGGTACTTGAATTTTCATGATCAGATATTTATACACTTAAGAGCTAAAGAAACCGGTACCCCTGCTTAATATAGTAGGGTCCCCGCGAGTAGCAGACGTGGCGCAAAAAGACGCGGTATGGTCTCGACTAATGTCTGAAGTACTGCTGGAGGAATTGACACCACGTACCCTACAGCGATGTCCATAAATCCGTCGGAGGTTCGAATCCTCCCTCGGGGATGGATGTTTGTGTTGTCTTTAGTATAAGATAGTTCATAAGTAGTTTGTAAGTTTAGGGACTGATGACCCCGCAGTTAAGTCCCATAAGCTTTACAAGAAGTTGAACATGTAGATATTCTTATTTCCCTCGTTCTACCAGGCGCGTCCAGAAAGTAAGTTCCGTTTGGTAATAAAATGAAAATGTACACAGATACAGAAGAAATTTTCATTGCACAAAATTCTACAACTCTTAAACTACTTTTTCGCATAACTGCCGAAATTTTGTAGGCACTTGACATAGCGTGCCACAAGTTTTTGCATGCATCCTTCGCAGATGGTTGCCGCCTGTGTATTCAACCATGTGGTAACAGCTCTTTATCATCGTTGAAGTGTTGACCACCAAGGACAGATTTTAGGTGTAAGAAAAGATGAAAGTCGCTAGGAGAGCTGTATGGAGGATGATCAAACAGGTCCCAATGAAATCTCCGTAAGAACTGTTTGGTCGCATTCGGTGAGTGAGGTCAAACATTATCGTGAAAAATATCTTTTGACAGTAATCCTCTTCTTACACCTAAAAACTGTCCTTGGTGGACAACACTTCAACGATGATGACGAGTTGAAAGAAAATGTTACCACATCGTTGAATACACAGGCGGTAACATTCTATGAAAAAGGCACACAAAACCTTGTGCTATGCTATGACATTTACCTACAAAATTTCGGAAGGTATGTAGAAAAGTAGTTTAACAGTTGTAGATTTTTGTACAATCAATATTTTTTTGTATCTGTACCCGTTTGTTTTATATAACCAAACTAAACTTACTTTCTGGACGCGCCTCGTATTTGGGAATGGAATAGGAAAGGATATACGTAGTAGTGGTACAGTGTACCCTCCGCTACGCACTTTAAGGTGGATTGCGGATTGTATATATATATGTAGAAATGTTATTGCCTTTCAGATCTTTAGTACTTCCGTTTCGTAGCACTTAAAACACTAACGCATCTTATTGCCGCGCGCATCCAATAAGAGGGCCGAGAGCTGATTCCCCGTGAGGCAACTTATCTTTCGGAGCGCGTCTCCCTGTAAATCATTACCGCTTCTCGTCTCCATCATATCTCTTGTGCTTCGCGTCTCGCATCTAAAAGCAATGTACACGGTCGTTATACACCGGAGGCACTCGTCGCTGTGATAGTGCTTTATCGCCAGTGCCCTCCCAAATTCCCGGAAGAGAAGTAATGAAGTTCCGCGTCGGGGATTGCTGCTTCCCTGTGCAATTAAACAGCCCCGTCCGCGGGACGGCCATTCCCCAATCTCTGGCTGCAAAAACGACTGCGGTTATGCGTGGCGGCGTCCGCAGATGGCCCCATACGTTACGGGGTCCGGTAATTAGGATTCAGATTGTGCGTGCGTTAAGCTGCCCGCGTGCACCCTGCTGCTAATTCGCAGGCCGGTCGCGTCCTCTCAGAGGCGTCTCTGCGCACCTGCAACAGGGGAACCACCGATTTCTTTTACTTTTTTTCTGCCTCCTACTGGCCAGCTACGAGGACAATGAATGGTTATTCAAAATGTTACTTAAGCTTAAGGGACTTAACTGGGGAGGGGTGGGGGTCGTCAGTCCCTAAACTTACAAACTACTTATGAACTACCTTATACTCATGACGACACAAACATCCATGCCCGAGGGGGGATTCGAATCCCCGAAACCGAACGGTCTCGAGCATCGCAGCATAGCTCCTCAATGCGCTCGGCCGCTCCGCCACGGCAAGTGGGAGTCAACAATATATTTTCGCATTCGGATGACAATGTTGGCAATTGGAGTTTCGTAAGTAGCCCACGCCGCAGCGATAAGCGCCGTTGTTGTAATGATTCCCATCCCAGATCCTGTATCATTTCCGTAACGCTGTCTCTCCTGTATCGTGCCGGCCGCGGTGGCCGAGGAGACAGAGGCGCTTCAGTCACGGTCTGCACGGCCACTACGGTCGGGGGTTCGAATCCCCCCTCGGGCATGGATATTTGTGGCGTCCTTAGGATAAGCTAGTTCATAAGTAGTTTGTCAGTTTAGGGACTGATGACCCCGTAGTTAAGTCCCTTAAGCTTCACAAACATTTGAACATTTTCCTTTATCGTGACAATACGAAATGAGCTGCCCTTCTTTGGATCCCACACTGGACAACAATACTCCAAAAAAGGAGGGACGAGCGTACTGTATGCAATTTCTTTAGTAGTTCTGTTGCATCTTTTAAGGGTTCTGCCAATAAAACGCAGTCTCTGGTTCGCCCTTCCCACGACGTTATCTACATGTTCTTTCCAGTTTAAGTCTAAAGTAATAGTAATTCCTGGATATTGTGTGGAGCTTACGCTGTTCACTTTTGATTGATTTATCTTATAAACAAAGTTTAACGGATTTCTTTTCGTACTCATGTGGACGACTTCACACTTCTCATTATTTAGAGCCAATTTTTACACCATACTGATATCTTATTCACATATCAGAGTGAGGATCTGCTGACTGCAGCAACCTCTTAGTAAAAAAAAAAAAAAAAAAAAAAAATAAATAAAAAAATAAAAAAAAATGAATACTTCATTAGATTTTTTTTATCAGAGAGTACTTATTTATATCGATGTATTCTTATTTTTGAATTCTCATTTAAATTTCGTTCATAGCATCTTTCATTATTTTGTTCAAATGTTGAAATTTTTGTATAGTTTACGGGACTCAACTATGGGGTCATCAGTCCCTAAACTTACAAACTACTTATGAACGAGCTAATACTAAGGACGGCCAAGGGGGATTCGAACCCTCGACCATAGTGGCCGTGCAGATCGTGACTGGCGCACCGCAGTCCCCTCGGCCACCGCGGCCAGCTCATCATTTTATATAGACAATGCAAATCGTGACAGTTTTCTAACTGTTCATTTTACGACTTTCCTTTTGAGGAGATACACGTAACACTACAACGTACAACGTTACAATTCCTTCAGCGCGGCCTACTGTACTGTGATAACGGTGACTTAAGTGACCTGGAATAAGTCGTTCAGCTGGAGGCCACTTCGGTGACTTACATGTCCCTACAGTCCACAGCTGTCCACCCGAAGAAAGGGGACCTGCAGTTTAAGGTGGAAATCGAACCACGTGTCGTTTCTGGCGACTCGTTACATCGTTGAGAAATGAGGGCTGGGTTAAAGTGCCATGATACGACCGGGTTTCGACCCCGCGACCCCTCGGTTTCCGGCCTAGTGCCTTACCTCGAGACCAGCAGACTCAGCCATTACTGTGATGGCTGGAAGCCTCGGCGATCGCCTGTCGGCTGACGGAAGAAGTTCGCACAGGGGCCTGGGTCGAGTTCTCGCGCATAAAGCCGTGCCCGCCTCTCCGCTTTCTGCCAATCAAGGCACGCCAATCGCCGTGCGTGGCGCATTGCGCAGCGCCTGCGGTGGTGGCGGTGGCGGAAGTCTAAACGATTTCCTCTGGTCTCTGGGCGCTCGCCTTCCTCACAGGCCGCTGCTCACCCTATTAGCGCCACGCAGCCAATTCTGACAAGTAAAAAGAGAAAAATAAGACACCAGTCCATCCGCATGCCGTACGGGACGCCACATACCGCTCCAAGCGCCAAGCCGCCGGAAATTACGATGTAGCAAATTGGTGCGCATGACTTTACCACGCCGTTCGTGCCCTGTTAGAAGCTGTAAACGGTTGACGGGTTCGCTCTCGGAGCTTCCGTGACGTCGTTAGAGGTTAACATTCGGGGTATCTTCGCACACTCGAACCGTAATTGCGTATGTGGCGTTTCCTGTCACAGGGTATCGAGAATCAGTGAATATGCGAGGCACCCGTAAATTAAATGACGTCACAAATGCATATACAGCAAAGGCTTTCATCGATTACCACGGAACATTGGGTGCTGGACGGTCTACCACATCGTTTTTCAACCTTTTCGAAATGGCGACCCCGTTGCAATTATAAAATTTACGGCCACCCCCTTACAAGAACAAATATTAAATATTCCGTAGAACCCGCACCCCCATCATTATTCGTAGCCTAACAAAACGATATTTTGCATGCAAAACAAAAAAAAAAAAAAAATTCCATTGATACAACTGCCTTGTAAATTTATGGATTTTTTGTATATTTTTCGGAATGTATGGCATTATTCCAATTTTTACATGAGTTCCGACAGAAATATAAATTTTGCATAACGAATGCTTCGGTATAAACACATTAATGAGATGAAGCCCCTTATCTAATTTCCCAGATTCAATTATTGCATCGTGTTCATTTACCTGTCGATTGGTCCCTGTAAGCAGTTTTGAGGCTTTGCGCTTATTTATCGTTAACACAATGTATTATTAAACAATCTATTTTCGAATCAATTCAGAAATGATGTTTAACAAGGAATTACGTACTTTTTACATATAATTTTACGTATATCTGCTTTTCTGTACTACGAAACTGTTTCCATTCAAACAAGTCTGGTTGTTTTAAGGTACTGGGCCGCGGTGGAGTGGCCGCGCGTTGCAAGGTGCCTAACTACTCGCTGTCGGAGGTTCGAGTCCTCCCTCGGGCATAGGTGTATTTGTCGTCCTTCGCACAAGTTAAACTTGTTTGTAACCCTAGTGACTGACGACCAGCGTAGTTAAGCCCCATAGATTTACAAACATTTGAACATTTGTAATACGGTCCAACTACTTCCTCTTGTAACGGCGACTTTCCGAGCGACTTCCATCCCCCCCCCCCTTTCCCTGACTGGGGGTCATGACCCACAGGTTGAAAGCACTGCTGTAGTATATGGCCTGTAAAAAGGTGTTATATCTAACATAAGTAGTAACATTGATTCACAGCGAACACTTAATTTTAAACACTGGTCAGATACCTCAGAATTCAATACATTCACAGTAACAAAACATCGGGGGTTGTAAAAACAAAACAAGAAACAGACTTAAGCGTTATTAACTGTAGCTATGACGACTACGTTTGGTAACCATGACTTTGAGAAATAATTGACATTCGTAATTTCTGACACTAGTGACTTTTTTGTTATACTCCATTTAACATAATACTATGCTTTTGGAGGAAGTTCTGTTCATCCTCAGTTGGTATTTACAAAGAGAATTACTTAGATGTGGTTATCTCAGACTATTCTAATGTAACGCTTGTTATTGTTCGTTTTTGAGGCGGTATCCGGGGTATTTCGGCGGAGAGGGGGGGGGGAGGGGCGGTCGGTAAATGGACGGCCATAAACTGGATGCTGATCTTGATGTGGGTTGTAATTTAGATCACCACTTGTGCGTGATGCAGACAGTTTTGCATCAGCTGCTGTGATGTAATGATCATGTTCAAATGTTTGTCAAGCTTATGGGACTTAACTACGGGGTCATCAGTCCCTAAACTTACAAACTACTTATCAACTACATTATACTAAAGACGGCACAAATATCCATGCCCGAGGGTGGATTCGAACCCCCGACCATAGTGGCCGCGCAGACCGTGACTGGAGCGCCTCAGTCTCCTCGGCCACCGCGACCGTCAATGATCATGTAATTCGATTTTATTACATCTCAGTTGCTGATTTAAGAGTTTCGCCTTTCAAAGTTTCGTCTGCATTTCTGGTAGCACGATCATTAGATGATAACATCTGATAAGAACGTGTTTGGGAATCATGCAACTGGTCATATAAATCATTAACAAACATCGAGACCGAAAGAAGACATTACTGCACTTCAGTTTATGATCACCCACTCCCCCCCTCCTTACACTCCCACCATGTACCCCAGCTACCATCACATAAAGAACAATGAGGCATGTAATTCAGAAATAGCGTAAGATAATCTAAATAATTTTCTGTAAGGTAACAGCGCCTTTGCCGAGCGAGGTGGCGGAGTGGTAACACACTGGACTCGCATTCGGAAGGACGGTGGTTCAAATCCACCTCCGGTAATCCTGATTTAGGTTTTCCGTGATTTCCCTAGATCACTCCAGGCAAATGCCGGGATGGTTCCTTTGAAAGGGCACGGGCGATTTCCTTCCGCATCCTTACCCAAAACAGTCAGAGCGTAATCTCCGTCTCTAATGACCACGCTATCGACGGCACGTTGAAGTCCAAGCTTCGTTCTTCAACAGCGCCTGTGGATGAGCGGAACACACCACAAACGCTTAGAATTATGTTAAACAGAAGCAAATTAAGTGGCTTGTATTAACAATTATGAATGTTAAGTAGACTGAAGTATAATTTGAAACTGTTTACTGCGGCCGGGGCTCGAAACCGAGTGACCTGCTCAGCTGCCCGGGTGCAGCTATTCCGTATCGCAAAAGGAGCAAGTATTAGGCGCAAATTTCACGGTGCGTAGTTTCCATAGATTCACCAAAAATGTTCAAATGTTTGTAATCCTATTGGACCAAACTACGTTGGTCATCAGTCCCGAGTCTTACACACTACTTGAACTAAGTTAAACTAACCTAAGGACAACACACACATCCATGCCCAAGGGAGGAATCGAACCTCCGACGCGGGAGGCCGCGCGATCCGTATCGTGGCGCTCCAGACCGCTCGGCTACTCCCGCGCGGCACAGATTCATCAATTTCTATGTCTGCGGCGCGCCAGTCACGGTCTGCATGGCCAGTACGGTCGGGGGTTCGAATCCCCCCTCGGGCATGGATATTTCTGCCGTCCTTAGTATTAGCTAGTTCATAAGTAGTTTGTAAGTTTTGGGACTGATGACCCCGTAGCCGCGTTGGAGTAGCCGAGCGGTCTAAAGCACCACGCTGCGGAGCGCGCGGTTGCTCGCCGTGGAGGTTCGAGTCCTCCCTGGGGCATGGGTGTGTGTGTTTGTCCGTAGGTTAGTTTACCTAGGTTTAAGTAGTTTGTAAGCTACGGACTGATGACCACGCAGATTGGTCCGATAGATTTACAGACATTTGATGACCCCGTAGTTGAATCCCATAAACTCTACAAAAAAAGAAAGAAAGAAAGAAGGAAAGAGAAATCTATGTTAATCGCCAGGTACACGTGTATTCCAGACACGGCAGGGAGTGTGACTACACGCGGAGCCATTGTAAATCCGAAGCACGGACGAACGGCCGTTTCGTCTCCACGCAAGGAAAGAAAACAAGAGTGAGTAAACAAAAGGCGGCCGGCCGGCGAGCCAGCAAGGAGGCGCGACGACAGTGTGGCAATTAATGTATGCGGGAGTGCATTGGTAGGCGGCGCGCGGCTCTGGAGCACTGTGTCAAATGGCGGCATTACTATGGTGATGAGGCGGCTGTTATTATGCTAATGAGCGCCCAAACTGGTCCGGCCGCCCGACTCTTCTCGTCTCGTCTCCCGAGGCACGTCTGCCCGCCTCACCGAGACCGCGGGCGACGACGCGCCACGCCACGCGCAAGTCACGCCGCTCTGCTCGTAGCGCGCACCTGGGTGGCCGGCGTCTGGCTAGTCTTCACACTAACGTACGTGGCGTGGCTACCAAGTTCGATGAACAGTGTCATATCTGGACGGCAGTTTGGCGCATTAATCTTAGGAAGCATTACGGAGAAACAGCGATCTTAACGGTTAAAATTAAAATCAAATCAGTCCAGGTCTCAGAATTGTTGTTGTTATTTCATGTCCGGTTTCGGTCAACGCAGACCATCTTCAGATGACTAGCACAATGATGGCAGGTAGTGGCGGTGGAGACGACGACCCGCACAATCGTCGACTGCTTTACGGTGTACTCTCCGCCACGCACCTTACTGTGGAGTGCGCAGTTTACAGGGTGAATCATCTAATACTTGCACCACAAATATTGCGGAAACGGAAAGTGCGATTGATGTGCGGTATTCACAGACTGGATTGGTAGTCAAGGACTCGTATTGCCGGCCGCGGTGGCCGAGGGGACTGAGGCGCTCCAGTCACGGTCTGCACGGCCACTACGGTCGGGGGTTCGTATCCCCCCTCGGGCATGGATATTTGTGCCTTCCTTAGTTCTAGGTAGTTCATAAGTAGTTGTGCCGTCCTAGTTCGTAAGTAGTTCATAAGTAGTTTGTAAATTTAGGGACTGATGACCCTGTAGTTAAGTCCCATAAGCTTTACAAACATTTGAACATTTTTGACACGTATTGTTAGCCACTAAACACATGGTAAAAATACCTAGAAAGTGTATTTTTTATGCAGACAGACAATTTTTCAATGGTTGTTTCTATCATGCACTGGAATTTTTGACACCAGCTGTGTACAAAGAATTTTGATTGGCATTTTTATCACGTTTAGTTTGGCAGCTACAACAATTCAAAGTTTTAGGGGCAAAGGCTACGACAGCGTAGCTGACTGGCTGGTGGACATAAGACAGTGGGCCGTGCCCCAGCGGCTAGGCACTCGGACAGTGAGCTACGCCATCGCTGCCTCCTCCCCCGAAACTTTGAACGGTTGTAGCTGCCAGACTAAACGCGATAAAAATGTCATTCAAAATTCTTTGTACACAGCTGGTGTCAAAAATTCCAGTGCATGATAGAAACAACTATTGTTCCATTTAAAAAACTGTGTGTTTGCATAAAAAAACACTTTCTAAGTAATATTACAATCTGTTTGTTGGCTAAAAGTACGAGCCCCTGACTACCAGCCCATTCTGTGAAAACTGCACATCAATCGCACTTCCCGTTCCCGCAATATTTGCGGTGCAAGTGTTAGGTGATTCACCCTGTAGATGTAGAATCGATACACAGCAATTTATCTTAAAAAAAAAAAAAAAAAAAAAAAAAAAAAAGGCTGTTGCCAGAAAATATATGAGCAACAAACACTGGCACAAGATCGGCGTCTGATTGATAAGAAATTGCAGATTAGCAGGGACAAGGTTCACATCATCGTGCACTATGATTTGGGTAAGCAGAAGACCTGCTCCCGATTTGTGCCGCACAAGATCACAGAGGAGGAGAAAGCAAAACGGACGGAAACATTTGGCGATTTCGTTTCCATGTAAGACCATATCCATTGCTTCTGAACACCATCGTTACGGGACTTGAGACCTGCGGCTATCATTTCGATCTGCAATCAAAACGACAATCGATATAATTTTCTGCTCACGGCATCCCTCCTGTACACTTGCACCAACATTTTACGGGTCTTCGTTGCAGTCTTCCCAAATTCGCAGCAGAACTTAACGATTACCTGTTGCTCCACTGCGATGTGACACTTCTCCTAACACTGACTACCGCCGCGGTGCAGTAGCCGAGCGGTCTAAAGCGGCCGGCCGCGGTGGCCGAGGAGACAAGGCGCTTCAGTCACGGTCTGCACGGCCACTACGGTCGGGGGTTCGAATCCCCCCTCGGGCATGGTTATTTGTGCCGTCCTAGTTCGTAAGTAGTTCATAAGTAGTTTGTAAGTTTAGGGACTGATGACCCCGTAGTTAAGTCCCATAAACTATACAAACATTTGAACTTTTTTTTTGTCTAAAGCGTCTCGCTGCGGAGCGCGCGGTTGCTCGCCGTGGAGGTTAGAGTCCTCCCTCGGGCATGGGTGTGTGTGTTTGTCTGTAGGTTAGTTTACCTAGGTTTAAGTAGTTTGTAAGCTACGCACTCACGACCACGCAGTTTGGTCCGATAGATTTACAGAGATTTGAATATTTTTTGACACTGACTACCATCAACTTGTTGCAATCTGTTTATGCCGCCAGTCGCATGCAATGCATGCTGTGTGTCGATTCTC
Organism: Locusta migratoria; assembly: GCA_026315105.1. Classification (NCBI taxonomy): domain Eukaryota; kingdom Metazoa; phylum Arthropoda; class Insecta; order Orthoptera; family Acrididae; genus Locusta; species Locusta migratoria. The sequence goes on from CM048745.1 coordinate 812,429,489, forward strand.
CTCAAGTCTGTGAAGACCCATGCGCATCCACGCGCCAAGATGCCGTTAAAAAAAGGAAAGTTCAAATGTTTGCAAAACTATGGGATTTAACTACTGTGGTTATTACTCCCTAGATTTACAAACTACTTTAACTTAAAGTAAACCATAGGCAACACACACACACACACACACACACACACACACACACACACACACACACACACACAACCATACCCGTGGGAAGACTCGAACCTCCAACGTGGAGCAACCGCGCGCTCCGTTGCAAGGTGCCTTAGAGCGCTCGGCCATTCCACCGTGGCGTTCTAGACCGCATATACTGTTCCATTCCCCTGCTTGATCGGTATGGGATTCGTCGTAAATGACTGAAAGAAGTCTGATAGGTCATAGATAGTTCTGGTTCTCTTTTATTACTTCACGATAACAATCGGTTTTTGATTGTCTTATTTTATATTGGTCTGTAGCGGCATCTCTAAATCGAAAGAAATATATATGGGAAAGATATTGAAACAGTGCCAAATAAGAGGAAGAAAATTCGAACAGGTGGCTATTTTCAAGTATTTAGAATGTATTTTCTCACAGGATAGCAACGTAGTGAAAGAACAGGAATCAAGGAGTAGCGAAGCTAATGCAGTAAGCGCTCAGCTGCGACCTACTCTCCTGTGCATGAAGGAAGTCAGTGCCCAGACTAAGTTAGCAATGCATCGTTTGCTCTTCCGGAGTGAAAGGGGAGTGGATACAGGCTGCCTTCTTACTAAGATTGAGGTTACAAATATGAAAGTAGGAAGCATGATTGTAGGTTTTAATAGATGAGGAGGAAAGTGTCCGTAATAACGAAAGGAAAGAAAAACTGGGAATGACTTCCATAGATAAAGCAGTTTAAGAAATTGACCTTAGATGGTCATGTTACATGCATGGGAGAAGTGAGATTACCTAAGAGACTCGTGGGTTCTCAGAAGAGTATGAGGAAGTCGAGGTAGACTAAGCAGAAAAAGGATTTGGTCAAGAATGATTTTTGAAGTAACAGGCCTAACATCAGACGAAGAATCTGCGTTAGTGGTGAACGGGGGATCACCGGAACGCCTATGACAGCCCTGGCTGTGTAGCGCCCTTTTGTATCTTGTGGACTGGGTACTGCCGCCGTCCTTATCAGCGCCTGTCGCTATCCTTCGACTTTTTCACCTCGGTGAACTGCTGGATGCGAGTTACTAGGAAAAGTCCTGATTACGGAGGGAAGGAAACGCCCGAAGCGTGCCCTCTGGAAGCACAGTAGCCCTAGTGGTGACGTCACGGAGGTGGACGGAAGCCGCGACGGCTGGCGACGGCTTCCTGTCAGCCGGTGGCCACATGGCGGCCTTGTGGGGTCTCACTCTTTTCTGGTAGGCGCGGTTCCGGCAGCTGCACGACGAGGGAGCTGGTCACATACTGGACGTCGGTTCAAATCCACGTTCGGCCATCTAGATGAGTCGTCTGCTGATTCCTGATAGTGTACCATTGTTAGGCAGGTCTACGTACGAGGGGCATATACAGGGTGTTTCACTAAGTGTGTTTGCCTCTGTAACTTATAAAATATTAAGTGACGGGAAATTTTAATGCGGTAGGTCAACACAAGAAATGTTACACTTTCTGTGGAGCTATGAACATAGTTTATTGTATCATTGTCCAAAGAGTTACAGAACGAAGATATAATTTTTTAAATGGAACAATAGTTTTTTTCTGTCGTGCATTGGATTCGTTGAAACCAGCTGCGTCCATATCAATTTAAACTACATTCCTATCACCGTTAGTTTGGAAGCTACAACCCTTCAAAGTTTAGGAGGCGGAGGCTACGACAGCGTAGTTGACTGGCTTCTGGTCATGAGACACTGGAACGTGCCCCAGGGGATACCCACTCGGCCAATCAGATACGCTATCGCAGCCTCCGCCCCCGGAACTTTGAAGGGTTGTAGCTCCCAAACTAACAGTGATAGGAATGTAGTTTAAATTGATTTGGACGCAGCTGGTTTCAACGAATCCAATGCACGATAGAAAAAACTATTGTTCCATTTAAAAAATTATATCTTTGTGCTATAACTCTTTGGACAATGATACAATAAACTATGTTCATAGCTCCGCAGAAAGTGTAACATTTCTTGTGTTGACCTACCGCATTAAAATTTCCCGTCACCTATTATTTTATAAGTTACAGAGGCAAACACACTTAGTGAAACACCCTGTATATGGGGCCTGGTTTGTGATGGTAGTCAGTTTGGTGGCAGCTACCAGCAGAGCGGCGGAGAGCATTGAGGCGCTATGGTACGATGCGCGAGGACGTACGGGCATGGATGTTTGTGCTGTCTTTAGTATTAGCTAGTTCATAAGTTGTTTGTAAGTTTAGGGACTGGTAATCCCGCAGTGAAGTCCCTTAAGCTTAACAATGAACATTACCAGCAGAGCTATGGTGGTGGTCCAGTAACAGAGGGCTGGTGGAGGCTATGGTGGTGGCAGCTGTGCTGCACCGTACTCCGGAGGAGGCTTCAACCATCGCTCACCTTAGCCGACAGCCAGAGTCATTGCTGCAGTCTAGGATTCTGCAAGTATCAGCTCTTAGGAGGTTGCCCTGCTGTTTCGCCAAACGAGAAAATGAAAGAGGATGGGACGAACACAATGCGGAATGTTTGATTTGCCCGGTTGGAACGTAGGCCTACGTATCCGTTGTTAGCAAAGTTTAGTCGTATACGTATCGTAAGGGTTAAAACTGTATCGCATTAATGTAAACGGACGGCGGAAGCAGCATCACGTGGTGATGTTGGCAACTAGAGTTGAGTGCAGGGAATTATGTTATATTAGCCGGCCGAGGGGACTGAGTCGCTCCAGTCACGGTCTGCACGGCCACTGCGGTCGGGGTTTCGAATCCCCCATCGGGCATGGATATTTGTGCCGTCCTAGTTCGTAAGTAGTTCATAAGTAGTTTGTAAGTTTATGGACTGATGACCCCGTAGTTAAGTCCCATAAACTATACAAACATTTGAAACATTTGAAGGGAAGGATGTCCCACAGAGTTCATGGTTTATCCGCGTTTTATACAGCACTATTAAAAAAACCTGAAACATTTATTTCTGCCAAACTTCAAAAGATAGAATCATGATTCCAACTTTAGAATTTATTATTAGCGATAATGGTATGCATTCAATATGAGCACCGTAGTGTTACGCGACAAATGTCAAAACGGTAGCTCATTTCTTGCCACACACGAATGTGCTGGTCTCTGGTTATCGAATTCACAGTTTCAACAATTCGATGTTGGAGACCTTCAAGAGTGTCCGTCATAGGAGGATAAAAACAAGGTCTTTTACTTAACCCCATATATAAATGTCACACGGAGTGAGATCTGGACACCGGCGATAAAGTTGATCGTTCGATGTGCGTGGACGTCCCGTGCTTTTGCAGATGCAACCATCTACTACGAATTTTCGATGCCACTCGTAAATTTGCTTAGACCCGGCGGTTACATATTAAATTGACGGAGAAATGCTCGCTCAACCCTCAACAAAGGACTCTATGTTTGCCAACTGCAGCATATAAAATTCTTTATCCTGTGGTGTCGCCGCAATTTCACTACAGACAACAAACAACAGCACCAATACGGCCGTAATTGGATCTTCTACCCGGGATGTTTAAATTGTACTTTTCTTAAACCAATAACCTGTTTCTATCTTTTGTTGTTTGGCAGGAATAAATGTTTGAAATCTGTTCTTTCTTTTTGAATAACCCTGTATTTCTCAGACAGTTTGACTTTCCCTGTGCGTGTGTCACTATTAAATTGTGTTTTTGATAAAATTATTTGTAATGCTTAAGGGACTTGACATCGGGGTCATCAGTCGCTAAACATACAAACTACTTACGAACTACCGTATACTAAAGACGACTCAAACATCTATGCCCGAGGGGGGATTCGAACCCCGACATAGCGGCCGTGCAGACCGTGACTGGTACGCCGCAGACCGCTCGGTCACTGCGGCTGGCGGTAACACAACCGATCTGGTGGAGATCCCAAACACGTGAGCAATACTCAGGACTTCATCGTACAAGCTTTTACATGAGGTCCCCTTTACAGACGAATCACATCTTCCCGAAATTCTCCCAATAAACCGAAGTCTACCATCCGACTTCCCCCAAAATTGTCCATATATGTTCGTCTTATTTCATACCGCTGCGCAGCGTTACTCTGCCAAACGCCGCGGCTGAATAGCTGTGCGCACTGGGGCGCCGTGCTGCGGTGTGCGCCGCCGTTTGCTGTAGGGGGTTCGAGTCACCCCCTCGGGCATGGGTGTTGTCCTTCGGTTAGTTTACCTTATTTTAAGTAGTTTGTAAGCTACGGGCTAATAACCACGCAGTTGAATCCGATAGATTTACAAACATTTGAACATTGCGAGATTGCTCTCCTACTCAACTACTTTTAGATCCAGCTGCTATTCATCACACCGCCTGGCAATTTGTTAATGATTTATAACATAAATGGCTGAACGTGTGTGTTGGACTATTCGTAATCTAGATTCAGGTTTTTCATGTTTTTCCTAAACCGCTGCAGGCAAATGTGGAGCTGTTTATTTTGAAATAGCATGGCTAATTTTCCTTTCCCCTCTTTGAAAAATCCTATCTCTTGCTCCATTCCTAACGACCTCGACGCTAAAGCCTTCCTTCCTTCTTACAAACTCAGCAACGCAGAGTAGTCGTCCATATTTCACAATGACGAGGAAAGGCAGCCACTGTGGCATCTCGTAATCCGCAATATTTACCCAGCTTGAACACGTATGTGACGGAAGAAGCGGAACCACAACTCACCAGATTACGCGACTGACGTCGCCAGCATCTTGTAGCTTCCAGCCTCTCAATCTTCTTATGCAGATGTAGTCCAGCTATTCATGGAACTTCTCCGTTTCTTACTCGTTTGTTGACTTCTCAATTCCGTTTTGACAAACTGTGTGCCGAAAACACGTTGCGCCATATTTTCCCTGCATTCTTGTACGACACTGGCTTCCAACCTGCGGTCCACGAGAGCTAAAATATGGTTCGCGAAAGATATGAAGCTAGAGTGCTCCTCGGTTGCACAGTGGTAGAGTGCCAGACTACAAATCCAAAGGTCGCGGGTTCGATCCCCGCCAGGTCCTAGGATTTTTATCTGTCACTTTCCACTTCCTTCCCCTCTGGCAGTACTGCTCATGTGAAAAATACCGTGGTTCGGAACCCACGTTAAACTGTAGGTCCCCCTATAACTGGCTGGGTAAGTCAGTTCGAAGGTCGGAGGAAGGCAACGGCATACCACCTCCAAACAGGACCATGCCTAGTAAAGCACTGTGGTGTACAAACCAATCTTCCGATTGTTGACTGCTACCTTATGAAGCTAGAAACTTTTATTCATTTTAAATTATTAATTCCAGGCCAATTTTAAAACACACACACACACAATAAATTTTATTACAGTTATTGTCACGTATGACTGCCATTCCCATACGGCGCACATGGTTTGATAAATTATTAAACTTTGCACTGTTTAATGTGGTTGAATCATTGTAATATTTTTTTAATCATAGTAACTTGAGAATGACGCCATAGTGTGCCGAAACTAGTAGTGCATTGGTAAGTAGATGGAAGTGTATTAATTTGACAAGTGAATACGACTTTTCCTGGCAAAGCCGGCAGCAGAAAACATCTGCACTACTTGAAGGACGTCCATTTATTTCGGATTGCTGCCAACGTTACACTGCCCTAGACGCGAAATATTACTGCACACACTGTTACGGGTAACGTTTCCAACAGCCAGCGCACGAATCGTCAAATTAACATGGACGAACAGTACAGTAAAAGGAGTAGCTGTGTCATTACCAAAACTACAGAAAAATATATACATGCACCATTGGTTGACATCAGCAGCCTTGAATTTACGAAATCGAAATGTTTAAACATCTCTACTGTTAAAGGTCGCCGGCCGCGGTGACCGAGCGGTCTACGGCGCGCCAGTCACGGTCTGCAAGGCCACTACGGTCGGGGGTTCGAATCCACCCTCGGGCATGGATATTTGCCCCGTCCTTAATATTAGCTAGTTCATAAGTAGTTTGTAAGTTTAGGGACTGATAACCACGTAGTTAAGTCCCATAAGGTCTACAAACATTTGAACATTTAATTTGTAAAAGGCCATTGAAATAAATGCAATAGCAAGGTTGATATTTGTGCTGGACCGGCATTCGATCTCGGCTTTCCTGCTTCGGACTAGTGGCCGCCTTAACCATTTATTTTCTTTGATTTGGTCGGTCCTTTGCGGACGTTGGTTCGTTTTGTTCTATATTGATCGTTTCGTCGCTGACTCAGCTTTGTGTTCGCCGGAAATTTTTTGGAAGACCGAGACTCGAACCCGGGCCAATTACGCTATCCAGACACGCCTTCCGCCCTGCCCAAATTTCAAACTTACCGCACACTACGATAGTAGTGGCGCTGTTCATTACATCCTCTTACAGCTTTAGCTATATCCTCACTATGAATCGGTAGTATTTGTGCATCTGCATTTGGACATCTCCGCAAGAACAAACACCTTATGTATAATCGGAAATATTTGAGTAGTAATTACGGCATTAATAAAACTATTATAAATGTCCGTACTTGAACGGAATTGTTTTTTCTGATTCCGTTGGGTTGCGCGCTCGCGCACACAAACACACACACACACACACACACACACACACACACACACACCTGAGGATGACAACCAGATGAATCGCCGAAATATTGTTTTCAGATGATGTCCTGATCCGACAGACAAACAGGCAGACTCTCCACACGATATCGCTGTTTAAAAATGTTGGTAAAATCTTGGGACTAAATTGCAGTGGTTATCCCCGTGGTTCGGAACCCACGTTAATCTGTAGGTCCCCCTATAACTGGCTGGGTAAGTCAGTTCGAAGGTCGGAGGAAGGCAACGGCATACCACCTCCAAACAGGACCACGCCTAGTAAAGCACTGTGGTGTTCAAACCAATCTTCGGATTGTTGAGTGCTTTACCTTAACTTTTATCCGTCCCTAGACTTGCAAACTACCTAACTTACGCAAAGGACAACCCACACGCACATGGCCGAGGGAGGACTCCAACATTCGACAAGAAGCAGACGCGTACTTCGTAGCAATAAGCCTTAGAGCGCGCGGCTATCGCTGTTTCATTTAAATGCAAAGTGTATTTTTTTAAAATCAGAACAGCATTTCGTACAATTTGAAACGGCCGGAAATAAAAAAGAACCGCGCGCAGGTAGCAGGTGATGTACGCTTCTCGATGGGTGGTGCGTCAGTCGTCGGTATCGGGGTCTGCAAACTGCCTTTGTGCGCCAGACGGCCAGCAGATGTCTTTCCACGAAGAGCCGGCCGCAGAGGCAGCTTAATTAAGTCGCCGCGGCTTTGTCCACATGCAAAGCGAGCGCGCCCTGCCGCAGCCGTAATGGATTCACAGCACCGCCAAACACCGCGACCAACCCTCCCAACAAAATACAACTGGCCGCGGGCATGATTTTTGCGTGTCGCAGGAAAGGACCTCTGAAATGAATCAATTATAAAGTATTTCGCTTACTAGATCCTAATAAAAAAAAATATAGCTGACAATTATCGAAATGTTCAAATGTTGGTAAATCTTATGGGACTCAACTACGGAGTCATCAGTCCCTAAACTTACAAACTACTTATGAACTAGCTAATCCTAAGGACGGCACAAATATCCATGCCCGAGGGGGGATTCGAACCCCCGACCGTGGTGGCCGCGCAGACCGTGACTGAAGCGCCTCAGTCCCCTCGGCCACCGCGGCCGGCTGACAATTATCGGACTCAACTGCGTGGTTATTAGCCCGTAGCTTGCAGACTACGTAAAATAAGGTAAACGAACTGAAGGACAACACAAACACCCATGCCCGAGGGGGTGACTCGAACCCGCTGCAGCGAACGGCCCCGCGCACCGCAGCACGGCGCCCCAGTGCGCACAGCTATTCAGCCACGGCGCTGGCAGAGTCGCGTCAATTAAATACCTAGGCGTAATGCTTTGCTCGATTTGAAATAAGACGAACATATATGGACAGTTGTGAGGGACGTCGAATGGTCGACTTCGGTTTATTGGGAGAATTTCGGGAAGATGTGATTCGTCCGTAAAAGAAGACCGCATGTAAGACGCTTGTACAATAAAGTCCTGAGAATTGCTCACGTGTTTGGGATCCCCACTAGATCGGTTGTGTTACCGAAATGCTTCGGGAACTCATCTGGCAGTCACTGGAGGGAAGGCGAAGTTCTTTTCGAGAAACACTGTTGAAGGAATTTTGAGGGACGGAATTTCAGGCGGACTGCAGGACGAGTTTACTGCCGCCGACTTACATTTCGCGTAAAGACCACAAAAATAAGATCTGAGAGATTAGGGCACTTACCTCGCAATTGGACATAATTCTTGGGCGTTGATTAAAAGGAAAATATAGGCAGTCTATTTGAGAAGGGTAGTTTCGGTCATTGCGCAACTATCCTAGTCGTGTTTCCGACAAGGCCATTCCCCAACCTAAGCACGCTATAAGTGTACACACCGTGTAGATTTCGTGTAACTTGAAGACGACATTAAAAATCACGCAAGAAAACAGTTGAGACGTTTTCTACACAATATCTGAACTAGAATGAAACTTTCACTCTGCAGCGGAGTGTGCGTTGATATGAAACTATCCTGGCAGATTAAAATTGTGCGCCGGAACCGGGACTCGAAACTTGGACCTTTGCCTTTCGCGGGCAAGCGCTCTACTACTGAGCTATGCCGACACGACTCACGGTCCTTCCTCACAACTTTACTTCCGCTAGTACCTCGCCTCCTACTTTCCAACTTTGCCCTCGAAAGGCAAAGGTCCCAGGTTCGAGTCCCGGTTCCGGCACACAATTTTAATCTGCCAGGAAGTTTAATATCTGAACTCTTCAGTAAAACAGATACTGCTGCTCAGTGGTGAATATAGCATTTTTTTCGGGTGGGGAGCAGACAAAAAAAAATAAAAATAAAAAAATAAAAATTCGACAACCCAACATCAGATTGTGCGATCCTAGGAAGACAGGCGCTTCCAGAAAATAAAATTTTCTGAAGTCTGCCGCTTGTGAATGGATCCAGTGTGTGTCACTCGTCTTCAGCTCTTACTGTGAATCATTGCTAAAGCTGCGGCATTATACTAAAAATGAATTTTTAAGGTGAAATATTTTCTCTAATTTTCGTGTATTCCAACATAGTCACAGCAAGGGAAGCAGGATACTGATAGGATTAAAGTATTTTTTCGGTGAATGTTTGCTATGATCATTTCAGATCAGACTGAGCCACAGCTAAGCGTGGCCGTACTTAGCTAGTTCCCTAAAAAGTATAGTTTATTTTATTCCAGTTAATAATTTAAGAAGTTGTTCACATCGGTCGTCAACAAGCTTCGACTTATCGTAGTTTTCAAGTGCCTATCTACCGCCGCAGTGTATTTAGAAACAAAAATGGTACTTGAAAAACGACAGCTGTGAATTTTTTTTTATTTGTTACACTCAACCGCTTTTGGCACTGCCGGCCATCAATAATTGATGTGCAGTATCTTTTCAATCTCCTGTGATGGCACACACTGCCGAAACGGGTAGAGTGCTATAAAGAAAAATATTGTACATCTGTTGGCGAAAGAATGATGTTTCCCTCGACTTATCGTTTAGATATTCTGTTATTGGTGATTGTGGTTCTTTCTAATCATTTAGTCTCACGTAACAAATGTGCCAAAAAGGGATTGAGGAAACCCATCGAATCGTACACAGACATTCTCTTGTGAAGAAAATGCTTCCCGGTAAGGAATCAAGTAGTTTACCAGCCGTAGCCATTCAAACGGAGATCAAGGAAGAGTTTGTGAAAATGCTCAGCGAATCAATCAGCATTGTTTCCAGAGCGCGAGTCGTAAAAACTGTAGGGAAGGCGTGCAGCCGAAGGTAGTACACGGCCGGCTCCGTAAGCGGGATGGTCACGTTTCCTGCTTTCTTACCCCAGCCGGAAATCAATCACCTGCCAGCCAGCTGGCTTTCTAGGCACAAATCTGCTGCACTCTGAGTAAACGCCAAGACAGTAGCATTACGAAAAGTCGTGATTGTCAACGTACGACAAATAGTTCAGTATATCTTACGTCATAAACTTAAGATGCGTAAATAACTGTTGCATCATGTTTCACTCATTATTACGTCTTTACTACTAACTCTGTCCGCAGAAAATTTCGCAGACGATATCAAAATATACCAACGAAAGGATCTGCAATAATGTATACGACATATAGATAAATATAGTAGATATGACAAAAAAATGTATGTTCCAATGTGTGTAAAATTATGGGAGCAAAATGCAGTGGCCATGAGTTGTTAGATTTATGTTGTTCCTGTGGTCTTTAATCCGGAGATTGGTTTGATGCAGCTGTCCATCCAACTCTGCCGTGAACAGACCTCTTCATATCCTCTTGCTCTCCCTCTGCGATTCCCTCAGATACTAAATTCACGATTCCTTGATGTCTAAGAATGTATCATACCAATCGATCACTTCTTTTAGTCAAGGTATGCCAAAAATTTCCTTTCTCCGCGATTGTGTTCAGTATATCCCCATTAGTTACGCGATCTACCCACGTAATGTACAGCATTCTTCTGTATCAGCTCATTTCAAAAGCCTCTATCCTGTTTGAAATATTTATGGTCCATCTTCCACTCCCGTACGAGGCAACACTCCACACAAATGTATTCAGAAAAGACTTCCTTACACTTAAATTAATATTTCATGTTAACAAATTTCTCTTTTTCAAAACCTGTTTCTTCCCATTCCCATTCTGCATTTGTATCCTCTGTGCTACGACCAACATATGTTATTTTACTGCCCAAGTAAGTAAACTGAGCTACAACCTGTATTATTTCGTTGCCTTATTTCATTCCTTCAGCAACGCTTTATTTTCTTAGATTGCATTCCAGTACAATTGATATGCTCTTGTTAATTTTCATCTTGTACGCTACTTTAAACACATTGTTCATGCCGTTCAATTGCTCTTCCAGATCCTTTGCTGTCTCTGATAGACTTACAATGTCATCGGCAAAATGCAATGTTTTTATTTCTTTAATTCCTTCTCCAAATTTCTCGACTTACAATTACTTGAAGTGACACTAAGGATAACATGTCCATGCCGGAGACAGAACTGGAACCCAACCTCCGACGTGTGCAGCCACGCACTCCACAGCAAGGCGCCTTAGAGCCCTCGGCCAATCCCGCGCGGTTTAAATATAACCTCATAACCTCTAAACTCCGTGAAAGCAGAACTACAGAACGAAATTCGCTTTAGATAAAAGCGAAATATGTGTATAGCTATCGTGGATTGATTTAAATCATGCTTCATATAATTATTTTTTACCATATGGATGAAAATATTGTGTGGTGAAGAACCATCAACCACCTATTGGAACAGGGAGGGTATAGTAATGTGGATTGTGAAAGGGGAGAGAAAGGGGACAGACAGAAGGGGGAGAAGGAGGGGGGGAAACGGCAGAGAGAGAGGGAGAGAGAGAGAGAAATGTACACAGAATGGGAAGAAAAGGAGGTGGGCAGAAAGGGGTGGTGGGTTGTCAGGAGGAGGGAGTAGGATGTGGATATAAACAGCTACAGGTGAGGGGGGGTGAGGATATAGTCCGAAGGGGTGGGGGGAGGAGCTGCTACACAGGTAGGAGGATAGGACGAGAAGCCAGGACAGGGAGGAGGGGGAATGACCAGTTCAACAGGAAGGGGGGAGAGGGGAAGGGAGTAGCGTAAGGGGAAGGTGGACGTACGGTGAATGAGGAAACAGATGAATGGGCCGAAATAAATGCTTCACTCGCCCAATCACTTTGTGTTGCAGACATTAAACATTCCGGGCAACGCCGGGCACATCGGAAAAAGAAGAAAAAATGCGTCAATATGATAAGAAAAATATCTTAAAATACACAGAAATGTAACATTCTTTACAGAATTTACTAATGTGAAAGAGAGGATGAAAATGTATGAAATATGCTTCATAAACACAGTCAATGCCGAACAAGAATTGTTTCAAAGAACTTTATCTTCAAAGCAGTCAGTGTTAGTAAAACTGATAGGAACATAAAACTTTCAAGAATAAGTGTTTCGGAAAATGTTTAATATTTTCTGCGGGGATTCGAAGTTCATTGTGTCACTTTATTAACACAGACTAATTTGTAACTGATCATAATTAATAGAAAGTACGAATCAAATCAAATGTTAGCAAACATTGTGGAGGGGTAAATCACTCTAGAAGCTCAAAAGCAGGCGATCGCTGTACCTTTTTTCTGTTACCATGTTACACTTACAGTGGAATTCAATTGTAGAAACGACGTTCAGAGCTAAACGGAAACATGGTCAGAATGGAAGATGTGAGATGTTGGAAACAAAGAAGGTAGAACTGCGTGTAAGAAGGCGTGTCAGGTGAATCCCGAAAGACCATTTTGCCCCAATTCTGCACGGAAAAAACCACCGACCAACCTCTTCCTCCGTGGCTCCTGGTTGGCTGAGCGATGGTACTGAAGCGGTGGGACATGTTGGAATCGCAGCGTGGGGTCCGCTAGCGTGCCGGAGATGTGTCCGGGCTGTTGCGTGCCGCGGACTCTGCCCTTGCGACTTCCCAGAACTTCTCTGAGCTCTGGTCTCGTATAATTAGGCCCCAATTTCTGGCCGCCTCACAACCAGAGCCAGACGAAAATGAGCCACCGGCAGGCGTCCGACCAGCTCTTCTTGTCCCGCGTGCTCCGTGAGTCATCCTGTGGCGACGAGCTGAATGTCCAGTTCGCCTGACACAGTTGGAGTCGGTTTCGTAATCTACAGAGTTTTCCGTGTACAATTAAGGGTGAAAAAACAATCCTGACATCTTTCCGCCGTATTACGAAGATGCCTCATTCTCTTGTTAGCAGTTAGCAGCTCATCAAAGCCACTCCCAAAGAGTTAGGAAATAGAGGACTAATGAACGCCTTTCAGTACCTCAGCGCCAGGTCACGCATTGCCGCAGCTGTGGCGCTGCGATCACAAGCAGTTCAAATTTCTGTCAGTGCATCCCGAAGTCGGCGTAGGTGTCGCATAATCTCCTTTAGTCGCTTTAAGGCGGATTCCGCGACAATTCTCTTGAAAAGGTTACTACTGTTTTTCTACCATCTCCCAGTTTTAACATTTCTCCCTTTGTAGGCGGCAGTCAACATTATACGAGGTGCGTCCAGAAAGTAAGTTTCGTTTGGTAATAAAATGAAATTGTACACAGATACCACGCTGCTAGTCGGTATTTTTCACATGAGCAGTACTGCCAGAGGTGAAACAAGTGGAAAGTGACAGATAAAAATCCTAGGACCTGGCGGGGATCGAACCCACGACCTTCGGATTTGTAGTCTGTGCAACCGAGGCTTACAAGAGTTATCTAACTGAAAAACAGCGGAACATACCTTACACTTGTTTGGATCGACGTTAAATTCTTTATGCGCAAACATTGCACGAAGTCACAGAAGAAAATTAAAATATTTACCTTACCCTCTAGCTCTAGGTAACCGACTGACAAGCTATAGACGTCTGTTACACGCTTTGCTGTCAGCAGATGACAGCGCAATACTTTTATACTATGTGTTCTTCGAATAAAATATAGCAGCATTATTTACAATACATTTATATTAAATATTTAAAAGGATTGTCGGAGGGATTAAGTTTCATTTTTATTTTGGGCGTCTTGATGCGGAGCGCGCGGTTGTTCGCCGTTGGAGCTTCGAGTCCTCTGTCGGGCATGGTTCTGTGTGTGTCCTTAGGTTAGTTCAATCAGTTTGTAAGCCTAGGGACTGATAACCAGAATAGTTAATTCCATAGATTTATAAGCATTTGAATTCAAGTTTTAAAAGGCGGTTAATCTTCTGGTGTGTTGCTTCCACCTCTTGGAACAGCTTTAAATACAGAGGTAATGGAAAGCACGAGGAAACTTCCTGTATAGCCAAACAGATTTACATCTATTGTTACGAAATATCCGCGTAACATCTGTATTAGTTGTATTGTCGTCAAACAATGATTGCATTTGTTTGCTAAGTAAAGACGTCGCGAATGAAATAATACACGGAGTGAAGGAAAAATGTAGAATCTCCAGTAACGCTGTTGCAAGATCTAGTTGAGACGTGGCCTTATAGAGAGCGCATTCGTAAAACAGCGAAAGAAGCACTCATTGCTTCAGTACGTGATCCATACCTGCACAATTTCACGGTTATCCGTAAAAGTTACGGAAATGGCAGTATTTTACTGATGGACGCTGTATTTTATGGTACTTCGCGGTCATAATTTCGAAACGTTAAGATTCGATGATACGGCACTTACATTCAATTCAGTGGCGTGGATAACAGGGGGGAGGGGGGGGGGGGTACTGCCTTCCGAAGTTCAAGTGTTTACTGTTTGTGCTGTGTTACTTTTGTCTGTTGAAAGATAATAAACAGTATTGTGGACGGTTGTAAAAACTTGAATAGCTGTCGGCTGTATCTATATAACAAATGCTATCATCAGCATCGTGTACTAGCACGAATAATACGTAGAAATCATGTAAGAGCACGCCGTAAAGAAAACATCTTACAGATGACAAGGTGTAGTAAACTATTTCAACCGCAATTAATAATTACCATACTCAGTGCTTTTAACGTCCTTTTAACGTAGTTTAAGGTGTGTGAAAAAAAGTGAAAGCTTTTGTCTACCAATTTAAGGCATGATAGGGTCGCAGTGGTTGGGAAGAGAGTAAGACAGCGTTGTAGTCTTTCCCCAATGTTGTCGAATATGTACATTGAGCAAGCGGTGAAGGACTGCAAGGAGAAATTTGGAGATGGAATTAAAGTCCAAAAGAGGAAGGAAGCTCAGGATTTATGGTCCCGTCGACAGCGTGGTCATTAGAGACGGAGCTTACGCTCGGATTTTTGGGGAAGGATGGGGGAGGAAATCGGCCGTGCCCTTTGCGAGGAACCATCCCGGCATTTGCCTGGAGCGATTTAGAGATATCACGGAAAACCTAAATCTGAATGGCCGGAGGTGCATTTGAACCACCATCCTCCCGAATGCGAGTCCAGTGTCTTACCACTGCGCCACCTCGCTCGGTCTAGACTGAGCGAATAAAAACCTTGCGTCTGCTGATGACACAGTAATTCACTCAGAGACAGCAAAGGGAAGAGGAAATAAACAGAATGGACAGTATCCTGAAAGGAAGGTGAACATTAACGAGGGTAATGGAATGTAGTGTCAGAAAATCAGGCGATGCTGAAGGAATTAGATTGTAGCAAGATAACTTCTGATGGCCGACGCATAGACGATATAAAATGGAGAATGACTATGAGAAGAAAAGTGTTTCTGAAGAAGCGAAATTTGTTGATATTCAATATTAGTTTAAATGTTAGGATATCCTTTCTGAAAGCATTTGTCTGGAGTGTAGCATTGTGTGGGAGTGAAACGTGGACGATAAGGAGTTCAGACAAAAAGATGATAGAAGCTTTCGAAATGTGGTGCTACAGAGGAACGATGAAGAGTAGATGGTTAGATCACGTAACTAATGAGGAGATGCTTAACAGAATTGGGGAGAAAAGGAGTTTATGGCATATGCTGATTAAGAGAAGGGATAGGTTGGTGGAACACATTCTGAAACATCAAGGAGTCGTGAAATTATCATTAGAAGGAAGTGTGTGGGGTAAAAATCGTAGAGGGAGATCGAGGGACGAATACAGTAAGTAGATTCAAAAGGATATAGGTTGCCGAACGTATTCTCAGATGAAGAGACCCGCACAACAGGGTAGCGTGGAGAGCTGCATCAAACCAGTCTGCGGACTGAAAACCACAACAACAAATTAAGTGAACTGCAGAATGAAAGAATTAGCAGAAACATTTAGATGTATTTCAAAATGACATTGTACAGTACTACTATAATTTTCAGAAACACAATAAATCCGCACTGATGATTTCACAAATGTGCCGAAACATGTATGCGATAAATAATAAAAATTGAAGCGTAATGTATACGGTGGCAAATCCTCATTATTTATACAGGGTGTTACAAAAAGGCACGGCCAAACTTTCAGGAAACATACCTCATACACAAAGAAAGAAAATATGTTATGTGGACATGTGTCCGGAGATGCTTAATTTCCATGTTAGAGCTCATTTTAGTATTTCGCTTACTGGAGCACGTTGTCATGATTTCATACGGGATACTATACCTGTGCTGCTAGAACATGTGCCTTTAGAAGTACGACACAACATGTGGTTCATGCACGATGGAGCTCCTGCACATATCAGTCGACGTGTTTGTACGCTTCTTAACAATAGATTTGGTGACCGATGGATTGGGTAGAGGCGGACCAATTCCATGGCCTCCACGCTTTCCTGACCTGGAGCCTCTTGACTTTCATTTATGGGGGCATTTGAAAGCTCTTGTCTAAGCAACTCCAGTACCAAATGTAGAGACTCTTCGTGCTGGTATTGTGGACGGCTGTGATACAATACGCCATTCTCCAGGGCTGCATCAGCGCATCAGAGATTCCATGCGACGGAGGGTGGATGCACGTATCCTCGCTAACGGAGGACATTTTGAACATTTCCTGTAACAAAGTGTTTGAAGCCACGCTGGTACGTTCTGTTGCTGTGTGTTTCCTTTCCATGATTAATGTGATTGGAAGAGAAGTAATAAAATGAGCTCTAAGATGGAAATTAAGCGTTTCCGGACACATGTGCACATAACATATTTTCTTTCTTTGTGTGTGAGGAATGTTTCCTGAAAGTTTGGCTGCACCTTTTTGTAACACCCTGTGCAACCAAGCTCGAAAGAAAGAAGAGCATCAAGATAAAATTAAAATTATGAGTATTTTAAATACAGTAGTTTGTAAGTTTTGGGATGAATGAGCATTGCAGTTAGGTCACATAACTTGACAAAAATTTGAACATTTGAATGCTGTCCTTGGGACGGATTTTCGTAATAAATCACAAATATAACGAGATGTGTGGCACGGCTGTTGGTGCTACGCCGAGAACTACTGCAAAGTATGTCGCAGTGCGGGCAACCTGTCGGCAGGAGCGAAGAGTTGCGGCGTGTGACGCGGCCGTCGCGTTGCTCCCGGCTCCCCGTAACGCGAACTGAGGCGGCGTCGTTTGTAACCGGGCCACGTGGTGGCGAGCGTGGGACAGCACCGTGCCTTGCCTCTGCCTCTGCGGCCCACGCGCTGCCGCCGCTGACTCAGCGCGTCACAAAACGACGCCGACACCTGCTCCGCTCCGCCTCCCGGTCCACCATTGCGCAACATCCGGCACCCGCTTATGACGCAGCGACAAAGCGCACGGCCATCGCCGCACCACTTCCCGGTTCGTTATGCCGTCTTCCCACGGGACGCGGAAACGCACGTGGACGAGGAACGAGTGGGCAATGCCCCAGCGGCCGGCCAATCGGCTGGCGATCGCGCCGGCTCGGAACTACCTTGCTTACGTGGCATGACGACTGCGTTGGGGTCTGTCTTTGCACCACCCACCTAGAGAGAAGGCCGCGGCGCTCTCGTGTGACGTCAGGCAGAGTAGGTGGCGCGCGCATAGCTGACTGGGTAGCCGCTGGGGTACGGCCCACTATGCCCAAGGAGCGAGCCAGTCAGCTATGCACTCCCAACCTACTCTGCCTGACATCACACGAGAGCGCCGCGGCCTTCTCTCTAGGTGGTGTTGGTCTTTCTCGTAGGCCTCGGACGAGGAAGTGATGACGTCACAGCGTGGAATTTCCACCTTGCATTACCCTGCGAAGCTGAAACGAAGGATCTGTAAGATTATTTATATGTTATCTGTTCTTTTCCGACTTGTCCAAAAGAACAAACACCATTTCTTGACCTCAGCGGCTATAATTTTACGAATTCGAAATATTTAAACATTTCGACCGTTTCAGGGCATTGAGAGTTCTTTGGTTGGTGAATGGGGGGGGGGGGGACAAACTGCTAAGGTTATCAGTCCCCAGCTGGGGTGGGGAAGCAGTGAGGATAGGAAAGGAGAGGAGGGAGAAACGAAATACAGACCGGGAAGTAAAGAAGGAAGGAAGGCTGCATTAGCTCGGGACCCCGTGCTCGACACGCTCGTACTCACGAAAGAACCGTGAGGCCCCTGGGGGTCACAGCATTGAAATAAGTCCCATGGTAAAGATGAAAATTTTTGCTGGACCAGGATTCGAATCCGTATTTCCCGCTTTGGGCCAGCGGCCGCCTTAACCAATTGGCATATCCAGGCACGCTTCCCTTCCAACCCAAATTCTCATCTCGCAGCACACTAGCATGGTAGCACCCCTGCCCATTTGATTCCACTTTCTCGCATCTTATACTGGATTCCCGCTAGAGATCGAGTGTATTAATGCGGCTGGAGGAATTCCGGATTCCAGTCCCCGTTCAGCACAAATTTTCAACTTTGCCATTGGATCTATTTCAATTCCCTGAAACAGTCTAATTGTTTATATATTTCCAATTCGTGGTATATAAAATTTTTGATTCGTGGAGTGGAACGTGGTCAGTGAGATGCAACTTGTGTACCGTTAAATGTTACGGTGCGACTCCATTATATTAAAGCAGCATCTTCGTCATTCTATGTCATAACTAAATGAAATATTAGAATATATTTTATCTGTATATTCCGTACTGTATTACTTACCAACAATGCCCGTAGAAGTTAAGCAAAGGGTGGTAGCGTCACAAGCTCGAGAGCAGAGATCGCACCTTCTACCAAAATTTTTTTCTCCGTATTTCGTTCCTAAACGTTTCTGCTACTTTCTTTTTAAGTATAATATCCGATATTCAAGAAGACGATGTCAAGAAGACGGATTAGCTGTGTGATAAGCGTTACGAGCTGTGGAGGAAAAGACAAGTAAATAACAGGTTTGCGTCTACATTTTCCCAGATATTTTTAACGATTTTGTTTTACTGAGTTTTATGGATCTATTTATTAATTTAATACAAATATTCGATGTTGTTTATTGCAAAGAAGAACCAACTCTGTCCACGAGACAATTTGTTCAGTTTTTCGTGCTAGGGAACATGAACCACAGCGTTTAAAATCCGTTGTAGATCAGTATAGTGGTGGAACAGTTCAGTTTCAGGATGCAAAACACCGAGCGAGGTGGCGCATTAGTAAGACACTGACCTCGCATTCGGGAGGATGGTGGTTCAAATCCACCTCCGACCATCCCGATCCAGGTTTTCCGTGCTTTCCCTAAATCACTACAAGCAAGTGGAGGGATGGTTCCTTTAAAAGGGCACAGCTGATTTCCTTCCCCATTCCTTCCCACAAAATCCAAGCGTGAGTTCCGTCTCTAATGACCATGCTGTCGACGTGACGTTAAACCCGAAGCTTCGTTCTTCCTCCCAGAATGCAAAGAGAATATGGGTAGCCTGTGGTCACGGAAGAAGGTACAGTAGAGGAGGAACAGTACTGTACTAAAAGCAAAAATTACCACGACTTATTATTCGCGTAGGAAGGCCAAACTAAATTTTTGAATATGCAGTACATGTACAGCGTAAAAGGGAAATGTATAAGAGCAAGACAAATGGAACTGGTGCATATAATGTATTTCACCGTTGATAGTTAAATGGTTTTCTGCCACCAGTGATTTGACGTACATTTGTTAACATTCTCAACTTCTTTGACATATATGTACTGTGGTCTTTGTCATTCCTGAAAAACACAAAACAAAAATCTGGAATAGTACTGCATACCATGTGCGAGCAAACGTACAGTTGTAGTTCTGGCACAAGAAAGCTAAAGCACTCAGGTTTCTTTTTCGACGATCGCTAACAGAGATACCGCGAAATTACGCACATCCATCGTTGTAAACACGTTGATCTACGCGCCAGCCCGCAACGGGCGCTGGAGAGCGCTGCGGTCGCAAATCACGACGAGTAACGCGTTGTGTTATATGGCACGCAGCAGGGTGTTTCATGGCGTGCTTAGCTTGATAGGCAGCCCGTCTGGCGTGAGTCATGTGCAACACGTCTCGTGTGAAGACTGCTTTAGCGCGGTAGTACACAAATTAGCAGCGAGCAAATGAGTACATATGCTACTCAAAGGGGCACCCTGTTACACGTTATCACAAAAATGTCACACTCTGGACCCATTTCTGCAGAGAGCTAATTACATGACTCCGAAAGCAGTGATCCTGTGAAAACCAGCTCGCTCTTTCGCCCACGAGACCTAGAAAGAGAGACGTTCCGCACTGAATTTTTATTCACTGAGCATCTCTGGCTCTGTAAAGGACGGTTATTGTCTTATGCTACCATTTGTAGGGTTACTATATGTTCATCACCCAAAAAGATGACAGGACATAAAAAAGACGAGGACACTTTGCGGCTGACATCGTGACTTACAACTTAATTACTAAACCATGTAAAACTACTCAAATTAAAACTGTAACCTCCGTGGTTATTCTAAGACAAAATATTGTGTATCTTGATAGTTTATTCGTAGTCACTTCACTCAGTCGTCTCATTCGTGTCTCATTCACTTTTGTAGCTACAATATTTGGCGAACGACGAAATTGTTTCTCAAAAAGTACTGATAAAAGTTCAGGTACTTGAAATGAAACAGGACACATACAATAAATTTTATATTTTTTATTATGAATGTATTCCTGTCTTTTACAAGAGAAAACAACGTTCCGTGATGGCATTATGGCTACATATACACACGACACTTCACCTGCTAGTTGGTTTTGTTTCCTTTGGTAATTTTTTATATAATGTAACATAATTCCCTGCACTCAACTGTAGTTGCCAACATCATCGCATCATGCTGCTTCCGCTGTCCATTTACATTCATAGGATAGTTTTAACCTTACGATACGTATACCACTAAACTTTGCTAGCAACGGATACGTAGGCCTACGTTCCAACTGGGCAAATCAAACATTTTTTGCATTGTGTTCGTCCCTTCCTCTCTTGAATGATATTAATTTTTCCAAGAGCACATAATTAAACACTGACTATCTTTTCCATATTTTGTATTTAATTTCGCTATTAGATTTGATGCAAAACTGCAAAGGACACACCAACGACACAACTTTAACCTCAACTACAAAGGAACCCAAAAAGTAAACATTTTGTAGATTTTTATAAAATCCGACCGGACACATTTTATTGCCTCAAAAAGAGGACGTGTCAGGTCGAAAGAGAACATACGGTAAGGCTACCATCGTGCTTGAGACAGCTTACCCCCCACCATCGTGGTGTGAAGGAAATTTTATGGAAAGGAAACTCCAGCAGTACTTTTTATGACACGTTGCAGCTAAATATTAACCTTGTTACATTGTGAAGAAAAAATATAAAACGTTCAAGTGCGTTTAAGAATTTCATTTCGTAGACAGAGATGATGCACAATTAAATATGTATCGTTCCAGATTATTTGCCAAAATTGTAATAAATATTGGACAACTTCTTGACTAGAAATAACTACGAAATATACATCTAAAATGGCTATAAAATGTTCCAACGGATATCTTTACGACTTTATATTCGCAGTGAATATTACATGTAACTAAGTAGAACAAACAATGTTCAAATGTTTGTAAATCTATCGGAGCAAAATGCGTGGTCATCAGTCCGTTGCTTACAAACTACTTAAACTAACTTAAACTGATCTAAGGACAACACAAACACCCATACCCCAGGGAGTACTCGAAACTCCGACGGCGAGCAACCGCGCGTTCCACAGCACAGCGCTTTAGACCTCTCGGCTAGAACTAAAAATCTAAGAAATAATCGCCCTGTAGCCATACCTATTATGTTAGTGTATCTCAAATCGTTTCATAATAAGCTAACAGTTTTTATCTTTTCTGTTTCAGGTAAGAGCTAACTGCACGCACTATTGATCGAATGAGACGGCAGAGGAAAGGTAAAGTGCTGCCATGATTTGCTTAATATGCTGCCATGCTTGACATTATTTCAAAGTGTCATTAACTTCGACACTTCTACCTTCAATTGTTTTCACTAGTTACGAGGAAAGTGCGAATATTTCCATCCTTATATGTATTATAAATTTTAATTTTATTTTATTTTATTTTATTTTATTTTATTTTATTTTTTTTTTTTTTTTATTTTTATTTTTTTTTTTTTTTACTCCTTCTCGCTGAAAAATTGTACAGTTGTATGACATAGAACTCAGTATACAGGGTGTACATTTAGTCTGGGAACACAAGAACCAAACATTGAACGGATGTCATAATTTGTCATTTTCTAGACAAACCCCGAAAGATTTTTTTTCTCCATGTAAACTGCTACAGCGTAGTTAGGTAATTTGCCGATAGTCAGAGCTAGTCGCAAATATGGCGAGTTCCAGTGCGGAGCGAGCTTCCTGTGTGTCGGAGTTCCACAGAAATAAGTGTGCTACAGCTGATCAGTGGATGTTTAGAACGAAGCCACCAACAAGGAAGGCCATTTACCTTTTGCACAAAAAAATTGTTTAGACAGGTTGCTTGTGCCCGGCAAAGGGAAGCGGACGTCCCAGGTTGAGCGAAGTGAATGTCGACCGCGTACCAGAGACATTCACAAGGAGTCCAAAGAAATCGGTGCGTCGTGCATCACGTCAACTCGAATGGCTCCAATGACAATATGTAAAGTCTAGTGACAGAAGATGTCTATGAAACCATTGAAATTGGAGCTAGTGCAAAAATTCAATGACGACGACAAAGACAAGCGTTTTGTGTTTTGTTCCCAGTTGTAATAATTGAATGAGATTGGAGATGGCATTGTTGATAGCTTAATTTTTACCGACGAAGCCATTTTTCACACTAGTGAAAAAGTGAACAGGCATAATTATCGAATCTGGGGTGAAGAGCATTCACACAATGCACTGAAGTTTAGTGTGATTCCCCAAAGGTAAATGTTTTTTTGTGCCTTGTGACGTCAAAAACTGAACGCGGCCATTCTTTTTCGCCGAGATCACTGTCACTTAGAATTTCTACTTCGACGTGTTCCGCCTGTTGAGTGCGTTTCCCGGTACACCACCGTGCCTGAGTGTTGCCTTTGGACAGGGGCTGCTCCATGCCGGTATAGCACCTCAACTCGCCATGTTTGCGACTAGCGCTCATTATCGAGAAATTACCAAACTACTTTGCTGCGGTGTACACGAAGAATGAAACTTACAGGGTTTCTGTTAAAAACTGACATATGAATGATATATGTACAATGTTTCGTTCATGAGCAATAAAAAATGAAAGCCCGGACTTTATGTACACCCTGTATACATCAATCTCATGGTGTTTGCCGGCCGCGGTGGCCGAGGGGACTGAGGCGCTTCAGTCACGGTCTGCACGGCCACTACGGTCGGGGGTTCGAATCCCCCCTCGGGCATGGATATTTGTGCCGTCCTTAGTTGTAGGTAATTCATAAGTAGTTTGTAAGTTTAGGGACTGATGACGCCGTAGTTAAGTCCCATAAGCTTAACAAACAATTGAACATTTTTTGCGATAGTGTTTGAAGCTACGCTGGTACGTTCTGTTGCTGTGTGTTTCCATTCCATGATTAATATGATTTGAAGAGAATTAATAAAATGAGCTCTAACGTGGAAATTAAGCGTTTCCTGAAAGTTTGGCCGTACCTTTTTGTAACACCCTGTATGGAGCATTTATAACTGTTTCCCAGCCTTGGCGAAACGTAGGCGGACTTTATCCTGATACACATTTATGCCAGTTTTTGCTAGCTTTGACAACATTTCGGGATGGGTTTGAACCCCAGAAACCCCCCTCCCCTCCACCCTGACTACGCGCAGTTCCTTCGGTCGCGTATTTACAGTGAGCGGTGTGACGACTGCACAGGAGAGACGCGGTGGCGGCTGTGTAGCTTCTGGTCTGGACGTGCCGCCAGTAGCTCGCTGCGGCCGACCGCAGGCGCTAACGGCCCCTCTGCCACCACATGGGCGCGGCCTCGCCGACAGCTATGCCACCTCCGGCCGCCGCACCAGACACCGCCTTCCCGTCTCCGATCTTGCTTACCCTACTTATTCACTCCCTTCCCCACTAATTCATATCCATTTCATTCCTTTCTCTTCCATTTTCTTGCTTTCCTTCCCGGTTCATTGCATTTGCATTAATTGCAATCATTTCCCTACTCATTCAACCTCTCTCCATTAATTGCCACCTCACACCTCACTCATTTTACACCTCACTCATTTTATGCATTCTTTTGCCTTTCCGTGTCACTCATTCCCTTCCATTTACTTTCTTTTTCCATTCCTTTCCATACATTCTGTTCCCGTGCCATTCATTTCTTTCCCTTCCCATTTCTTTCGTAGTCTCTTTATTCTGTTGTTTCCCATTCTCTTCCTTCTCATTATACAGTCTTTGACAAATTTCGGTTAATAGTCCTGTAACATTAACATCGATTGGCTATGAGCTACAGTCACCTTACTGTCCTTCGAAATAGTCACCTGTGCATAGCTACAACACTAGGAGAAAGGATGATACTCACTATTCAAGGTTAAATCTAACTTTGGCTCAGAAAGAGATGAATTATGCTACCATGAAAGTTCAAAATGTTCAAATGTTTGTAGAACTTATGGGACTTAACTACGGGGTCATCAGTCCCTAAGCTTACAAACTACTTATGAACTAGCTAAGACTAAGGACGGCACAAATATCCATGCCCGAGGGGGATTCGAACCCCCGACCGTAGTGGCCGTGCAGACCGTGACTGAAGCACCTCAGTCCCCTCGGCCACCGCGGCCGGCGCCACGAAATTTTTTGGTCACTTACCAAGTAGCATCAAAAGTCTAACAGTTAGCTAACTAGTATTTAAAAAGAAATTAAAGGAATTTCTGAATGGCAACTCCTTCTACAATGTAGATGAATTTTTAGAAAAAAAAAAAAAATAAAAAAAGTAATAAAAAATCCTTAAAATATTGAGTGTCAAGTGTAGACAACATTTACTAAACTTACACGTTCCACATCGTTACGAAATGTCGTATATATGATCTATGGAACAAGTATTAATCTAATCCTCCCACAACTATGCACCGCTCAGCTCTGCGATACATATCCTTGAAACTCTGCACGAAATCTTCCTTTGAGGCAATTGTTAAAAAGCCTCGTCACGTTTCGGTGGACGTCAAGAATATCGTCAAATCTCTTTCCTTTCAAAAAGAGTTCGAGTCGAGGGAATAGGAAAAAGTGTGGAGGATTGAGGTCCGGCGAGTATGTTGGATGTACAAGTGGCACTACTCCCTTTTCTTTCAGGACCTGTTGCACGATATAAGCTGTGTGTGGGCGAGCGTGTTCTATAGCCCATTTTAGGTCTTCCTGTAGTTTTATGATTTTTTTTGCAGACGTTTTGGACAAAAATAATAAAAATATAAATAGAAAAAAAATATGGACGATAGTATTACGACTCTACTGTAGTGATTGTATCTATGTAGTATTTTCTCTGACAGTATTTTAACAAACAGCCAAAATTATTTCATATTTGAGTTTAGCTCTGACAAACATTTTTTTTAACTTTTACCTCTTTAAACTATTGTTTTAATATCTCTTCCATACTTTCATTACCTTTTTCCGTTAAAATATTATCACCTGTCTTGGCGTGATATTTTGTTCTCTTCTTCGAGTTTATTCTTTTGCCTGTATTTGTTTACGTAAAATCAAGTGTCAGCGTCATATCACAGTATTTTTACAAATATCCTTGAAAAGTGCGAATTATGGGGAAAACGTAAGATAGCAACGTTGCCCAATGTTGCTCCAAACTTACTTTATTATCGGTTTCGTAGGTCTACGCTGCCATGCAAGATATGATGCTGGCGGCATTGTTTTGCCGAAACCGGTAATTAATATAGAATTGTAAGCGATCGTGGAGAGCGTAATGTTTCAGATTATATTGTTACCGGTGCTTGACATCCCAGTAATATAAATGCGGCGCTGTGGTCGAAGAAGACGCATTCCATTTTCTTTATGAATTTATTTACGCTGGCGCTTTCCTATACCAACTGGGAATCTCCTGAGTGGTGACGTGTCGTTGGTTGGTAGCTAAGGAGACTGACCAACGCCGTTCAGTGCCTGCCGAGGGCTGTCTGGTGGCCCCGGAAACGGCGACCAGGGCGAGCCTATCGATGAATCGCGGCGATGGCGCCATCGACAGTCGATTCCTCGGGTCGACTGGACGGCACCTGCGAGGTCGCGGCGTGACGACACAGGCTGGCCGGCTGCCAGCGGTTTGCGCAACTGCGCCTCCCCGTTACCCGCGCAGTGAGCGGGCAGAAAAACAAAACTGCGCAAGTATGCAGCCGCGAGCCTTCCAGAAGGATACCGCCGTGTGTGAGCAGCGCGAGAACAGCTACTGCTCAACATTTCAGTCACTGTAGGGTGATCAGAGGATCAAATACATAAATAGAGAAGGCTCTGTAGAAATCCTTGGATTACACCGAAGATAAGGTACTTAATTGATAAAAGGAGAATAGGACACGCAGCAAATCAAGAAGGCTAAAGAGCGTACATACGACTAAAAATGAAGTGGTTAGGAAGTGCGAATTAAATGATCTGGAATGGCTAGAGTACAAATGGAACTTCATAGAAGAATAAGTAACTAGGCTAGAGATAGATACAGTCTGTAGGAAAATAAGAGACGTTTGCAGACAAACAGCTGCATTACATATCAAGAGCTCAACTAGGAAACCAGTACTGCGCAAAGAAGGAAGAGCTGGATGGAATAGATAGACGCGTTATGCAAGGGAAGGAAACTTGAAGGAAGTATTTTTGAAAGGAAAGGGAAGCAGATGAGATAGGAGATTACTGCGGGAAGTGTTTGATATGACCACGATAGAAACAAGTGGAAACAAGGCCCCTGGAGTAGATATCCCCTTTCAACTCCTCAGAGCCAACCACGAAAAAGCTTCTCCACTTAGTGTGTGACATCTATGAAACAAGGGAAATATCCTCAGACTATCCAAAGACCGGTGCAAACAGGTGTGGAAAGTACATAACTATCAGTATAAAGAGTAATAGTTGCAAAATGCTAACACTAATTATGTGCAGACGAATGAGAAAAATTGTAGGATCGACGTCGAGAAAGATCGCTGTGGATTTAGGAATAATGTAGGAACATTTTAGGCAATACGGACATTACGTGTTAGTCTAAAAAATAAATTAATTAAAGGTAAACATATGTTTTCAGCTCATATAGATTTGGAGAAATCTCTTCACAATGTTGACTGGAACACATTCCTCCAAATATGAAAGGTAGCGGGATTAAAATATGTGGAATGAAAATCATATATAACGTGCACAGAAGCCAGACCGCAGGTATTAGAGTCGAAGGGCAGTGATCGGGGAGTAAGATAGGGTTGTAGCCTTTCCCCGGTGTTATTCTGTCTGTACATTGAACAAGCTGTGAAGAAGAGGTAATTAAAGTTCAGGGAGAAGAAATTCAAAGCTTGCGGTTTGTCGATGACATGTTAACTCTGTCAGACGCAGCAAAGGACCGGGAATAACAATTGAACGGTATAGACAGTGTCTTGAAAGGAGGATATAAGATGTACATTAAGAGAAGAAAAACAGGAGTAATGGGGTGTAGTGTAAGAAAATCAGACGATGCTGAAGGAATTACACTAGGTAATAAGACAATAAAAGAAGTTGATGAGTTTTGTTATGTGGATAGAAAAATAACTTCTGATGGCGAATTAAAGAAGATATAAAATGCATAATGGGTTTGGGGGGAAAAGCGTTTCTGAAGAAGCGAAATTTATTAACTCAGATAGCGCTGACGTACTTCCTGAAGGACGAGAACGGCAGCTTACTTTTTTATTCTTATATGTAAGAACTCGTGTACAGTGTTATATTCTATTTCTTTGAATGGCCTGCTCCCATTTGCAGATCAATTTTTAGCTTGTACTGTCGATTGCAAAGTGGTTGGATACAAGCCATGTCTCCACCATATCCTTTCTTCCAGGAGTTCTAGTCTTGCAAGGTTCGCAGCAGAGCTTCTGTGAAGTTTGGAAAGTAGGAGGTGAGGTACTGGCGGAAGTAAAGTTGTGAGGTGGGATCGTGAGTCGTGTTGGGATAGCTCAGTCGGTAGAGCGCTCTCCTGCGAAAGGTAAAGGTCCAAGTTTCGAGTCCCGATTCCGGCACACAGTTTTAATCTGCCAGGAAGTTACATATCAGCGCACACTCCGCTGCAGAGTGAATTTCATTCTGGTTGGATACAGCTGCAAAGTTGAGGTTCATACAGAAGATACTGAAGACTTCCTCGTAATTCGGCTTCTATTTCTGGAACTTTCTTCAATTTTTGAGACAGTTTTATGAATATATTTCATCTTAAACGTTGTTTTAATAATAATTATTCATCAGATTAAAATTATAAAACATTCATTTCGACGTCCTTCCAGAAAGAAGAGCAGTATTGCAAAACTAATGGCGTGATTGTGAAAAAAATCACTTATAACGATCTTGTGCAATCGTATGAAGGGAATTAATAGATTCTGAGGGAAAAAAATGAAACCAAATATAATTCTGCGCTATCTGGGTTAATTTAAGAGTTAGGAAGTCATTTTCTATACCATTTGTCTGGAGAGTAAGGTTGTACTGGCGCAAAACGTAGACGATACGGAGTTCATAGAAAACAATTGTAAGAGATTTTCAGATGTAGTGCCAAAGAAGAATATCCAACATTCATAGAATATATGACATCAACTGCGATAGGGCAAAGCTGAAAATGTGTACCCAGCCGGGATTCGAACCCTGCCGGCCGCGGTGGCCGAGGGGATTGAGGCGCTTCAGTCACGGTCTGCACGGCCAGTACGGTCGGGGGTTCGAATCCCCCCTCGGGCATGGATATTTGTGCCGTCCTTAGTCTTAGCTAGTTCATAAGTAGTTTGTAAGCTTAGGGACTGATGACCCCGAGGTTAAGTCCCATAAGTTCTACAAACATTTGAACATTTTTTTTTATTCGAACCCGGGTCTCCTGCTTTCTAGGCAGTTGCGCTGACCCCTACACCACTGGGGACACAGTGATCACCGCATCTGCAAGGACTACCTAAGCACGCCTGCTGTCAGATACAAATTCCCAGCTTCACCCTGCCCATAGTACTCAAACGCGTAGTTATGAACTAATTCCCGTAAGAGTAAGGGCTTCAAACTTTGCCCACCCCTCCCCACTAATGATAGGATCATTGCCCATCACCGGCATATTATATATATATATATATATATATATATATATATATATATATATATATATATATATATATTGGGAGGGGTGGGCAAAGTTTGAAGCCCTTACTCTTACGGAAATTAGTTCATAACTACGACTTTGAGTACTATTGGCAGGGCGAAGCTGAGAATTTGTATCTGACGGTAGGCGTGCTTAGGTAGTTCTTGCAGGTGCGGTGATCACTGTGTCCCCAGTGGTGTAGGGGTCGGCGCAACTGCCTAGAAAGCAGGAGACCCGGGTTCGAATCCCGGCTGGGTACACATTTTCAGCTTTGCCCAATCGCAGTTGATGTCATATATTCTATGAATGTTGAATAATAACAACTGCAGGATGAGAAGAGGCGACTGTTCTCTCGGAACAGACGCCACATGTATATAACCAAAGAAGAATGTTTAAGATTAGATGGGTAGATCGCATAAGTATTGAAGAGTTACTGAAGACAACTGTAGATAAAAGAAATTTCTCACATATTTTGGCTAAGAGAAGCGACCGATTGGTGGGACACATTCTGAAACATCAAGGAATCGTCAGTTTAGCACCGGAGTGAAGCATGTGGTTTAAAAATTGTTGAGAGAGACTGAGATAGGAACATAGTAAGCAGGTTGAGAAGGATGTGGGTTACACAGGGTAGGATGGCCGAACAGGAGACAACAACAACAACAACAACAACAACATGATGTCAGCAGTGGCGGCGCTAGACGAAAACTGGGCGTCGGCGAACTCGTCTTTGCGAGGCCCCCTTCATTTTTTCATTAATGAAGAAAATGTTAAATGAGCTGAATTACACATCAATAATCATTATACTAAAATTATATTAGTATAATATACGAGTATTACTACAATGACAAAAATTACAATAAACAAACACAAATTAGAGAAACTTTTCAGCTTTTCGTCTCACAGAATATTTTAAAGATCACATCTTATTACTAGCCGCTATTTCGGCCTCAGTTGACAGTACAGACAACACAAATAGTCTTTCTTGGCTCGTGGTGCTTTTGAAGTTAGTCTTAATCAATTTTAACTTTGTGAATCTTCTCTCGGCCGAAGCTGTACTGACTGGAACTGAGCATCATTCTGATTGTTATATAAGCATTTGGATATACTTCTAAATCGTTTTCTGAAATGTACTGAAGAAATTGTTTTGTAAGTATTTTACTAAAAATTGCATCTCTGCTACACTCATACGGAAATAAATACGGAGAACTAAATATCTGCCGGCTGTGAATGGCCGAGAGCACTAAGGCGTCATACCATGGTGAGCGAGATCGCTCTCGTCGGGAGTCGAACCCCACACTTGGGTACGGATTTTCTGTTCGTCCACGGTTAAGCTAGTGTACGCTAGATGTATGTCGTCGCTACATAACCTAGCAGTTGGAAAGCGCCGTTAAACATCAAATAAATATTTAAAAAAAAAACTAAAATTTTAACAATGTTTTGCGAGGCCCCCAGAGGCGCGAGGCCGTCGGTGGTGGCCGACGTCGCCGACGCCTAGCGCCGCCACTGGATGTCAGTATTTGGTGGTTTAGCATTTGTCGAGTGAGTGTAGCGCTGGCTGCTGTGGCGGCCGGAAGCGGCGCGTGCAGTCCGTGTCGCGACCTCTGGCCCGTTAGCCGCGTGTCCTTGCCAGCGCGACTAGCCAAGGACGTCTCCAGCCGCCATCTGCCACCACTCGGCCGTGACACCGCGCCGTCGCACGCCGCTGCCGCTCCATCAGAGGCCTTGTAAAGTAAACTAGGCTCCCTAACGGCGCTGCTGCCGCGAGATAATTTCAACCTTCGCGCGGTCGCCATGATAGTTCAGAATGTTCAAATGTTTGTATAGCTTATGGGACTTAACTACGGGGTCATCAGTCCCTAAGCTTACAAACTACTTATGAACTAGCTAATACTAAAGCCACTCTCACACGGAGCATGGATCGCCAGAAGTTTCCTGGATGGCGCGCTCGTCAGTCGGCTACCGAGTAGGAATGTGGCTGAAACACACTGCGTCTCTCTCACACGGTGCAAGATGGGTGCGGAAGCGTGCAGGCTGGCTTCGCTGAGTGGACGCCAAGACGCACAACACGGCCGAGCTACTTTATTTATCAAACGATTGTGAAGAAACTATTCGGCAAAAAAAAAAAAAAAAAATTGATTCTCGCACATCTTATAGCTGCATTCTTCAGCTTCATGAAGATCTATCTACTATTTTGTTTGTGGCTATAGTTCTTGTGATATTAACGGATTCGGTATAGTAAAGCTTATGGGACTTAACTACGCGGTCATCAGTCCCTAAACTTACAAACGAACTTACGAACTAGGACGGCATAAATTTCCATGCCCGAGGGGGGATTCGAACCCCCGACCGTAGTGGCCGTGCAGACCGTGACTGAAGCGCCTCAGTCCACTCGGCCACCGCGGCCGGCTATGAATTTGCGTTTGGTGCAAGTTAGGTCATATGTTGCTGTGTATGAAATGTAGCTAAAATATTGAATTATTCTTTGAAGTTGGACGGATGTCGCTATCTATCACCAATCTCGAGATAATGGGTTGTATGTAAAGCACTTGTTCCCGATTCCGTGCGTCGGCGAAGAAAACGGAACGAAATTTTCATATAATCCCTTATATCGCATAAATGATTGGAGGTATCGAAGCAAGGTTTTATGAAATGATAATACGCAAACATGCGAGAATAATAGGACACGCGCTATAAACAGAATCGTGCCGCTAACAGCCCTCCAGCAGACCTCAGGGCAGGCCGGTCACTTGCCATGTGTGCTTTGCGGAATGCTTCCAGCAAATCTTGCTCCGTGTGAGAGAGGCTTAAGGACGGCACAAATATCCATGCCCGAGGGGAGCGGATTCGAACCCCCGACCGTAGTGGCCTTGCAGACGGTGACTGGAGCACCTTAGTCCCCTCGGCCACCGCGGCCGGCTGCACATGTTGACGTTGAATCCTATGATGAGAGTTGCTGACTTTTGAGCAGTTCGCGCTACTGTAAGGTATTTCGCTTGCAGCATTAAGAATGCTAATATTCAGGCTAGATATCTTAATGCTATTGTTAGATGCACTTAGTTTAGAAAATGTTACGGCATACTTCGTGTTCTTAAAGGAATTCACCGTCAGTCCCCGCCGAGGGACTGACGACCTTAGCAGTTCGCTCTCCCTGTCCCAAACAACCAATCGAACAACTTTTTAAAAAATTCGGACCTTTATTGATATGTAGAACGGGGTGCAGTCAAGACTGGAGGGCGTCATCTCTCTAGGGAAACTGGCCACAGTATTCCAGGCCGAAATCACTGCCATCAGGGCATGTGTGGAGGAGAATTTGCGTAGGTGCTACAAAGATCGTAGCATCTATATCTATTCAGACTGCCAGGCAGTCCTGAGATCACTGGCAGCCCCTGCAACAAGGTCTAAAATTGTTGCAGAATGTCACAGGGTTCTGGTGGAGCTAGGGGAAAGCAATAGGGTAAAACTATTGAGGGTCCCTGGCCACTCAGGGATCAGTGGCAACGAACATGCCGACAGATTAGCCAGGATGGGGGCAGAGTCTCCATTTATTGTACCGGAACCTGTCATGACAATCACCAAGGCAATGATCAAATTGGAGCTACGTAACTGGCTCAGAAGACAACACGTAGAATATTGGACCAAAGTCAAATGTTCCAATGTTTGTTAAGCTTATGGGACTTAACTACGGGGTGAACAGTCCCTAAACTTACAAACTACTTATCAATTACCTTATACTAAGAACGGCACAAATATCCATGCCCGAGGGGGGATTCGAACCCCCGACCGTAGTGGCCGTGCAGACCGTGACTGGAGCGCCTCAGTCCCCTCGGCCACCGCGGCCGGCGGCCGAGGGGACTGAGGCGCTCCAGTCACGGTCTGCACGGCCACTACGGTCGGGGGTTAGAATCCCCCCTCGGGCATGGATATTTGTGCCGTCCTTAATCTTAGCTAGTTGATAAGTAGTTTGTAAGCTTAGGGACTGGTGACCCCGTAGTTAAGTCCCATAAGTTCTACAAACATTTGAACATTTCCCCTCGGCCACCGCGGCCGGCGGACCAAAGTCCATCAACAAAAACATGGCAAGGTAATTATGGCAATGCCATGTTTTAAAAGAAGCACTGCAATCCTGGGCCTGAACAGGAGAGAGATTAGACTCATGGTTGGATTGCTGACAGGCCATGGGAATTTCAAAAAACATCTACATACAATGGGAATAACAGAAGAGGACCCTAAATGTAAGATCTGTGATGACGGTGACGAAACTGCATCACATCTAATCTTCGAATGCATTGCATTGGAGAGTAAAAGGCACAGAACACTTGGGACAACCAGACCCGAAGAAATTGTGTCTAATAAAGAACTGGTAAAGGGACTCCTTGCACTGTTCAAGGGCATTGGTTGGCTTTACTAGATATACAGGGAGCGATACCGCACAATAAACTTAGTTTCGGTGCGGGCAGTGGCGGGCTACCAGGACTGTTTTGGCTTCCCTGGAAAAAATCAAATCAAATCAATATGTAGAACAGATAATTTGTAGAAAGTCCTATAAAAGTGTCAAATAGACACGAGTTGTTCGGAGAGTGTTGACACTGGTGAAGTCGGCCTGAGATGTTGGGGCAGAAGGCGAGCTGGCAGCAGCGTGGTCCGGATCCCCGCCAAGGCCAGCGCGCCAGGTCACGAACCCGCGACCGCCGCTGCCGGACAATACCGCGGCCGCACAATGCGCCACATTCGGCGCTCGGGCGTCCACACGCCGCACTGCTGCCCGCGGCGCCTACCTGCCGGACTCCTTACTTCCTAAGCAATCATTTCCTCTCCACTAACGAAATCCATTGTGATTCACGTGACACCAGTATTGTAGGAAGGGAAGAGGATGTACATGAAGATGAAATAGGAGATACAGTACTGAGAGAAGAATATGACAGAGCCCTGAAAGACCTAAGTCGAAACAAGGCCCCTGGAGTAGATGATATTATTTGTAGGACTTATTGGACTTAACTACGGGGTTATCAGTCCCTAAGCATACAAACTACTTATGAACTAGCTAAGACTAAGGACGGCACAAATATCCATGCCCGAGGGGGGATTCGAACCCCCGACCGTAGTGGCCGTGCGAACCGTGACTGGAGCGCCTCAGTCCCCTCGGCCACCGCGGCCGGCGTAGATGATATTCCCTCAGAGCTACTGAAGTCTCTGGAAGAACCAGGCATGACAAAACTGTTTCACCTGGTGTGTAAGATGTATGAGACTGGCGAAGTACCCTCAGACTTTAAGAAAAATGTTATAATCCCCATTCCAAAAAAAGCAGGGGCAGACATGTGTGAAAACTACAGAACCATCAGTTTAATAAGTCATGGTTGCAAAATATTAACACGAATTATATACAGAAGGATGGAAAAACTGGTAGAAGCCGACCTCGGGGAAGATCAGTTTGGGTTCAGGAGAAATGTAGGAACTCGGGAGGCAATACTCACTTTACGGCTTATTCTAGAAGATAGATTAAGAAAAGGCAAACCTACATGTCTAGCTTTTGTAGATTTGGAGAAGGCATTTGACAATGTTGACCGGAAAAAACTCTTTCAAGTTCTGAAGCAAGCAGGAGTAAAATATAGGGAACGTAAGGTTATTTACAACTTGTACAAAAACCAGACAGCGGTTATCAGAGTTGAAGGGCATGAAAGGGATGCAGTGGTTGGGAAGGGAGTAAGACAGGGTTGTAGTCTTTCTCCATTGTTATTCAATTTGTAAATTGAGCAAGCTATAAAGGAAAGCAAGGAGAAATTTGGAGAAGGAATTAAAGTTCAGGGTGAAGAATTAAAAACATTGCGTTTTTAGACGACATAGTAATTATGTCAGATACAGCAAAGGACCTGGAAGAGCAATTGAACGGAATGGACAGCGTGCTGAAAGGTGCATATAAGATGAAGATTAACAAGAGCAAAACTAGGGTAATGGAGTGCAGTGTAAGAAAATCAGGTGACGCTGAAGGAATTAGATTAGGTAACGAAGCAATAAAGGAGGTAGATGAGTTTTGTTACTTGGGCAGTAAAATAACAAATGATGGTCGCAGTACAGAGGATATAAAATGCAGAATGGCAATGGGTAGAAAAGCGTTCTTGAAAAAGAGAAGTTTGTTAGCATCGAATATTGCTTTAAGCCTAAGGAAGTCCTTTCTGAAGGCATTTGTATGGAGTGTTGCCTTGTATGGGAGTGAGACATGGACGATAAACAGTGCAGACAGGAAGAGGATAGAGGCTTTCGAAATATGGTGCTACAGAAGAATGCTGAAGATTAGGTGGGTGAATCGCGTAACTAATGAGGAGGTACTGAACAGAATTGGGGAGAAAAGAAATTTCTGGCATACCTTGACTAAAAGAAGGAATAGATTGGTAGGACACATTCTTAGACATCAAGAAATTTTGAATTTAGCATTAGAGGGAAGTGTGTGGGGTAAAAATCGCAGAGGAAGACCAAGAGATGGATACAGTAAGCAGATTCAGACAGATGTAGGTTACCGTTCTTATGTGGAGATGAAGAGGCTTGCTCAGGATAGGATATTGTGGAGAGCTGCATCAAACCAGTCTCCGGACTGAAGACCACAACAACACACCCGTGACACACGTCACCTTGCGTTGCCGTAATTCTCACAGTTTTATGGCTCGAAACACGACAACACTTTGAGAATTCTCAATAGATTGCAGTGCAATAAAGCGGCTTGTGTAGATAGAGTGGGGACTCGTGAGGCACAGTGGAATGTCAGGGTTCAAGTGGTTACACAGGATAATTGAAATGGCGCAGGAGTCGAGACAGGTTGCGTCTGACTGGACTAAAGCAATAATCATACCCGCGGTGGCCGAGGGGACTAGGGTGCGCCAGTCACGGTCTGCACGGCCACTACGGTCGGGGGTTCGAATCCCTCCTAGAGCATGGATATTTGTGTCGTCCATAGTATTAGCTAGTTCATAAGTAGTTTGTAAGTTTAGGAACTGATGACCCCGTAGTTAAGTCCCATAAACTACACAAACATTTGAACATTTTTGAATAATCATACCAACTAGAGGACCCGTGCAATTATTTCGCACCATTACTGGAATGACAAACAAATTGGAGAAAAGTGGAAGTAAAGTTGAATATTTACGTGTAGCTTTCTTCAGAATCAATCGATGCAAGTGTTTAAAAGGGCAAATGAGAGAGTCGGATCCGCTGAGTATTGTTAGGTTAAAAAAAAAAAAAAACAAAAAAAAAAAAAAAAACAAAAAAAAACTGCATGCCTTAATTAGAACCAAAGATATTTTGTAAAACAAACCGATTAAAATATTCAATGCAAGGACAGTAGGATACCGCGTTTCAATAAAAATAAAGGATGGAGAGACATAAGTGAATTCTGATACTTGATGACAAATCTGCGAATGAATACCTTTCGTTTAAAGCAAAAATGAAGGAAATCGGGCCTCCGTGGAGTAGCCGAGTGGTCTAAAGCGTCTCGCTGCGGAGCGCGCGGTTGCTCGCCGTGGAGGTTCGAGTCCTCCCTGGGGCATGGGTGTGTGTGTGTTTGTCCTTAGGTTAGTTTACCTAAGTTTAAGTAGTTTGTAACCTACGGACTGATGACCACGCAGTTTGGTCCGATAGATCTACAAACATTTGAACACTTCTGAAGGAAATCGGTCGGATAGAACGACCTGACCGACTGTTGTTTACAGCAAGGAAATCCCCATAAGAAATATTCAGAAGGAAATCGCGCTTTTGTATAGAAAAACGAAAGCGAGAGTTAGGTAAATTCTGGTACTTCATGACAAATCTGTGGGTGAATCCCTTTCGTTTAAAACAAAAATGAAGGAAATCGGCCGGGTAGTTTGGTCTCGCCAACTGACTTTAGTTTTCGTAGATTCTTTTAATATATAAGATTTACAAACTTGGAAACAGAAAAGATTGTAAACAACTACAGAGGTATCTCATTAATTAGCTTTGAGGTCAAAATCTTCTCGGGTTTTCAGGTACTGACGGAAGTAAAGTTGTGAGGCGGCGTAGTGAGTCGTGTCGGGATAGCTCAGTCGGTAGAGCGCTTGCCCGCGAAAGGGAAAGGTCCCAGGTTCGAGTCCCGGTTCCGGCACACAACTTTATTCTGCCAAGAAGTTTCTCGGGTTTTATTCAAATGACTATTATTTGTATAAAGTTCAGATGTTAAAATGTTTGTATAGCTTATGTGACTTAACTACGGGGTCATCAGTCCCTAAACTTACAAACTACTTATGAACTAGCTAATACTAAGGACGGCACAAATATCCATGCGCGAAGGCGGATTTGAACCTCCGAACGTAGTGGCCGTGCAGGCCGTGACCGACGCGCCGCAGTCCCCTCGACCACCGCGGCCGGCTTTGTATTACTTCAGATAATGTAGAGATATGGTAAAAAGATGATCATCTCCAAAACGAAAGTAATGTCGCTGGAAAAGATTGAGTTTGAGTTCACAATAGGAGGAACAAAGAACAGATCGAAAGTTTCAAGTACTTACGATGTGTGTTTTATCCATGATTAATGTGTTTAAATACGTGACTGTATCTAATACAGGGTTGAGAATAAACATTATTATAAACATTAAACATCATATTATTTATTTATGACATGACCGGTTTCGGACTTGTACATATTTTCAGGTACTTAAAACATTCAGAATTACATTTGTCTTGCACGTTGGTGGAGTTCACTGTTTGAAAACAAATTATTTGCTATTAATAACAGCGAAACCAACTGCAGGTGGCTAGATGACATGAACAAAAACACTGTTTACTTACATTTAATATGATATCCAAATAGCGATTGTCCATGTGACTCACTTTTTACACACTTTCCTTTAATAACCTCCTTACTTAGAATAGAATAGTAATAAAAGTAAGGAGGTTATCAAAGGAAAGTGTGTTCGCAAATGTGTGTAAACGTGCATGACATTGGCAGTCGCGATATGGGTACAATATTAAATGTAAGTTCAAAATGTTCAAATGTTTGTTAAGCTTATGGGACTTAACTACGGGGTCATCAGCCCCTAAACTTACAAACTACTTATAAACTACTTACGAACTAGGACGGCACAAATATCCATGCCCGAGGGGGGGATTCGAACCCCCGACCGTAGTGGCCGTGCTGACCCTGACTGGAGCGCCTTAAATGTAAGTAAACAGTGTTTTTGTTCATGTCATCTCGCCACCTGCAGTTGGTTTCGCTGTTATTAATAGCAAATAATTTGTTTTCAAGCAGTGCACTCCACCAACATGCTAGACATATTTAATTCTGAACGTTGTAAGCACCTGAAGCTGGGCCTCAAAACCGGTCGTGTCATAAATAAATAATACGATACTTAAGGGTGTATTTTCTCACAGGATGGATACATAGTGAAAGAACTGGACTGAGGACGTAGCGTAGCTAACGCATTAGGCCCCCAGCTACGATACTCTCTTCTGCAAGAAGTAAGACTGCGCCAATTTCAAGTTAGAAGCGCACCATTCAGTTCGTTGACCAACTTTCATCTATGGGAGTGAAAGCTGGTTGGATTCAGGTTACGTTATTAATAGGGTTGAAGTTACAGATATGAAAGTAACAATAATGATTGCAGGTACTAATAGGTGGGATCAATAACTAGGAAACCAAAGAAAAACTGGAAATGAAACAGATGGAGATGAAACAGGTAGAGCGAACAGACTTAGATGATTGGGACATGTTACACTTGTAGGCTCGTGGGTTGGGTAGTAGAGAGCAGGAGTTAGGTAGACGAAGGAAAAAGTACTTGGATTCGCTCAAGAATGATTTTGAAGTAACAGGCTTAACACCAGACGAAGCATCAATGACAGTTTGAAATAATTGATCATGGAGAAATTTTATTAGGGGCACTGTGCTCCAGACAGAACGCTGAGGGGCATAAACAGTCTTAATTGAAGATGACTTGTAGTAAGCCGTTTTATGGTAATAGGACATTGAATATGCATCCCTAAAGTCGCACTCTGTTCGATTTCTTACAACTACATGTAAAGAATGACGCATAAACGGTTAAAACCCTAAAACTTCTTTTAAGAACAAGACTTTTTTTTTTATCTTACTGATAATACCACATTGTAGGAGTTTCTTATTCTAAAACGTGAAACGTTCTTATTCATAAAACAGTATCATGTTAAGCAGTTCTCGATATTACCCGTAAGAGCGCGTTGTCTCAGGAATAAGTAATATTGATTTTGTGATATTTTTCTGATTACAAAACGGAGAATGGAAATGATGCAAGTGAAACGGCCAGCTACGGCTTTTCTGTTCTTGCTTCTCAAAAATATTTTACCTCTTTTTCCAAATATGTCGCGATTTCCGACGCCTTAGATAGGGAGAAAACCAGGAGAAAAGGTTAAATTGCTGCTAGTGAAACGGGTAGCGATGACATTAATACTATTCGCTAATCAGGAAATATTTGGCTGTTTATTTCCGAATATCTCGTGATTTCTGAGGATATGGTTAGGCCGTTATTCCTTGCTAGTCTCTAATATTTGCCTGTTTATATTCGAACATGTCGCGATTTCCGAGTGTTTGGTTAGACAAATATTTCTTGCTTCTCACTAATTTGACAGTTTAATTTTGAAGATGTCGTGATTGCGGAGAATGTGGTCAGCCAAATTCTAAAATGACAGCTCAAAATTCTGTTGAAAATGTATACGGCTTACTCGGAACAGCGCCGTTTGATGGCCTTTCTAAGTACTTACAGCATGTTCTTACGATGTTTGTAGATTTCTATTTGTTCTAGTGATTCAGTAGTTGAACTTTGGGTACATTGTGTAAGGTTTTCATATTGTCAGAAATAGACCCTTCTGAATGATTGCGCACAACGAGATGTTGACCAAAAATCGATTTCGTGCGGTTCTTTAACCGTATTAAAAAGTTACGCCCAGTTCGTCCTCTATCAATACCACTATCTCCACATTGTATCTTGTATACACAGAATTTTTGGTACCTATCAGACTCACCAATTGTATGTTTAAGTTTAATCTGAAGTTGGCTTTTAGTTGTAAATGCTATGGTTAGATAGGAATTTTTAAACAGTCTGTTTCTGTATTTATAGTTTCATATGGGGGAGGGGGGAAGGCTGGGAGTGCCTGAAATAATCTTCGTTTTTGGTAAATTTTAATGAACAGTTTATGTACCGCTATCTGAATTATGTTTTGTTTTGCTTATTGAAGTGTACAGATAGCTATTTACGTGTGTGTGAATGACTGTAAACAATAAATTCAAACGCACTTCTCCCGCCACCGATGTACCGGCGAGCTTCGGCGCTGCCCGCGCCATCTGTCTGCTGGCCGGGTAACGTTCTCCGGCAGCGCGCCGCGTGCTGACATCTGGCGGCCGCCGGGCGAGTCGGCTGCGGGAGTCGTGACCGGCGTGGCCTCTGGTGGCTATCTGGCCTGCCCAGACCTTGGCCACGAAATTCCTCTGTACAGGAATTCAGCCACCGCCGCGCGTGTCCGCGCCGTCACGACTAAACTGTTGCAGTCGCCATTGTTTGCCGGGCAGGTTGCCAGAAACTGCCAAAACTGTGGCAATCAAATCACTCGTTACGTTACGTGCGTGTTTACATGCAGTTCAGTGATCTAGTAAATAACCTGCCGATCGAAAGCTTCGTACAGTGTTCGCCACAGCTACCAGGTCGTAGAGAGGCATTATTAAACTTTTAAGTCAATGTCGGATATCGAGTTAGACGTTATGCAAATTAGTAATTCCAAAACTAATAACGCCTTATAAATATGTAAATTTCAGCAGATATCTCGTCATTCACTTTTCAAGGCCGTTGAATAATGTGTTCACCATACAGTTATTTTTTTCGTGTTTCTGTGCGTATGTCAATTGCCCAAGTTTGTCGATAGGGAAAGAGGGTGGGCCCAGAAATAGTATGACTCAATAGAAAGTTCAATACCGCACATCTTTCAACACATCTCTTCTCTTTCCATTTGCGAAGTGGTTAACATGGTCAGTTTCAATTGTCACTCAATGAAGGTAGTGTAGTTTGAAATGTACAATAGGGACTGATGACCCCGCAGTTAAGTCCCATAAGGTACACAAACATTTGAACATTTTGAAAATGTACAAGTTTACAGAATGTCAAATAAGTGCGTTCGGAACTTTCAGCACAACAGTTAATATTTTTTATTGAGCTTATATCTTATTTTAATTTTTATTTTACTTAGTTTTTCTTCTTTTTTTTAAATTTCATTTGTAAATGTTAATGCCACGCTGCAGTGCCCGTGCACTCTAAGGCTCCTTGCTGTGGAGTGCACATTTGCTCCCCATCGGTGGTTCGAGTCCTCCTTCGGGCATAGCATAAGTTAAAGTAGTTTGTAAGCCTAGGGACTGATGACCCCCTGTAGTTCCGTCCCATAGCTTTACAAACATTTGAACATTTCATAAATATTAACTCCTCATGTAGGTATATAAAATTCCATGCCATCGTGAAAAATCATATATTCGACAGACAATTTCACAATTCATGACCGATGTATAGAATATCAAAGGCACACACGTCTTCTCCACCCGCGGAAAAGTCTACCATGGCTGAACATTGCCTTAATGAAGGGCATAAAATGTCATTCAAAGACACACAAATTATTGCTCCAGCCTACCGTTAGTGGGTTTGTGTACTTAAGAAATCATTATCGGCTGATCTTATTAGCAGGGGGAAAAAGATTTGCATTAAGTAAAACGTGGAATCCTATTTTATCAGATATTAAACAACAACGGTCTAGTTTTCGCCCAGCTCTTCGCTTTGGCCAAATTCTACCGCTGGTGGCGCTGTAATACTCTTCGCTTCCCAGAGGGCGTTCATTCCGCTTCTGACCCATGCGCACTGGCCTGTATAAAGGATCCGCCGTATCTGATGTGTCGTCAGTTCCGGTGTGGTTGTGCACCAGTCGCCCCTGAAGATGGCGGCCATGTAGACTGCTGAAATATCGTGTCAGCAGAACGACGTAATACGGCCGCAAACCTGTGAAGAACACCAAAAACGAAATATTACTCTGTACTATTTAAAAATCAGTAGATATGTAATTATGTTAAATGTCGTATTACGTGACATTTTATAGTTACATGTAGTTTCTATATATTGGTGACATATGCGTCTTACAGACTTGAAGACTGTAAAATATTTTAGGAGAAACCGGTCTCAATAAAGGAATTTTATACAATCGGTCTTGGTCCCTCTGCGAACGCGAATTCCCATTACAATATACATGGTGATCAAAAAGTCAGTATAAATGTAGATAGAGAGGTAAAAATTGACACACATGCTTGGAATGACATGGGGTTTTATTAGAACAAAAAAAAAAGGTCAAAACATGTTCGACATATGGCGCTTCATCTGATCAGAAGTGGAATAATTAGTATAACAAATTAAGACAAAGCAAAGATGATAATATTTACAGCAAATGCTCATTATGTCCATTATCATTCCTCAACAACAGCTGTAGTCGAAGAATAATGTTGTGAACACGACTGTAAAGCATGTCCGGAGGTATGGTGAGGCATTGGCGTCGGATGTTATCTTCCAGCATCCCTAGAGATGTCGGTCGATCATACACTTGCGACTTCAGGTAACCCGAAAGCCAATAATCGCACGGACTGAGGTCTGGGGATCTGCGAGGCCAAGCATAACGAAAGTGGCGGCTGAGCACAAGATCACCACCAAACGACGCGCGCAAGAGATGTTTCACGCGTCTAAGCAATATGGGGTGGAACGCCATCCTGCATAAAAATTGTACGTTCCAGCAGGTGTTTATCA
The DNA here is from genome assembly GCA_026315105.1 of Locusta migratoria. Taxonomy (NCBI): domain Eukaryota; kingdom Metazoa; phylum Arthropoda; class Insecta; order Orthoptera; family Acrididae; genus Locusta; species Locusta migratoria. The sequence goes on from CM048745.1 coordinate 812,472,525, forward strand.
GCCAGGCTTGGGATGATGCGATTCTGTGACATATCGGTGTACCTCTCACCCGTCACGGTAGCAGTTACAAAACCAGAATCGTGCAGTTCCCAGAAGGAAAAAGGCCCGATAACGGTAGATGTGGTTCTAATAAAACCCCATGTCATTCCAAGCATATCTGTGTCAATTTCTATCTCTCCATCTACATTATTCCGTGATTTATTAAGTTTTCAAATTTATACTGACTTTTTGATCAGCCGGTAGAAAGACACGGAACGATGGTATTCTCAAATAAATGTCCAGTAGGCCGCTGAATACTTTTGAGAGTCTGTGCCTCAGGCCTCCTGGATCGGTCCTCGCTGCCGCGGTCTGTGTAAGCCCCGCCAAGGCCGCCCTGGCGCTACTGCAGGAACCCAGCTGTAGCCGCCGGCCTGTCGATTAAGCTGTCCGCGATCGCCGCCACCGCTGATTAATCCTCACTCTCCGCCCAGATATTTTCCTCTGAAAAATTCGCGGTCCGCTGTTGACAAAATTGGAAAAGCTTCTGAGCCGGAGTCGTGACGGTATGCCGGCGGGCGGGCCTTCACGGACACCGAGTTTGTGTTGTTCTCGCTGAGGACACGGCTTACTCGCTGGTGTCGAATAAAAACACAAAAGACTCACTGATCACGGCGGTGAAAGGGGGAAAAAAAGAAAAAAAAAGCTATCCATTAACAGTATCTGACCCGGACCAGTAGCAAATATATTTTTGGGAGGGGCCAAGATTAATGTAAAGATTAATAGTTTTAATTACTCACTCCGTAATATTTTGTGTCAGTTTTCCTGCTCATATTTTTTGCTGAGTCCCCTTTTTTCTTCACAGATATTTTGCTCGGTTACTGTTGATATTGTCAGAAAATACAGCCATGGTTGAGTGGCCGAGCGTTTAAAGGCGCCTAGCTGAGGAGCGCGTCGCTGCTCGACGTCGGACGTTCGAGTCCTCCTTCGGGCATGGGTGTATTTGTTGTCCTTAGCATCAGTTAGTTTAACCCTTTTGGACCTGGCGTCCATTATAATGGACACCGACTTCGTATTAATTTTAGAATACTACACGGATCAAAAATTACTAAAATTTCCGGGCTATTATGCCGTGGTCTAATGGATTTATTGTGGAAACCCAACGTTTCGTCCCCGACTGTGAAGGACATTCTCAAGGGGGATCGTGGCACTTTTGAATGTCCGATACACACCCTGGCTCGCTACTAAGTAATCAGCGCGCCCGGTCAGAGGGCCCAAAGCTCTCTGTAATAAAAGAAGCTGAGCCAACAAGACATCGAACACGAACGAACAAACACGATCAGCGTCCGCAACAAAGAGAACTACCCATTGGGAAAAAAAAGTTGCGAGCCAGGGTGTGTATCGGACATTCAAAAGTGCCACGAGCCCCCTTGAGAATGTCCTTCGCAGTCGGGGACGAAACGTTGGGTTTCCACAATAAATCCCCTAGACCACGGCATATAGTAATTTTGACCATTCCGGCCGTGAAAGTTTATATTTTACAATACTACACGGATGCGCTTTACTTTGAGACCCGTTAACCTGTTTGCTGGAGATTTGTCGCTTTTAGATTCGTGCTTCTTGCTGTCTTCTGTCACCATAATGGCGTGCTACAATGAAAAACAATGAACATGGCGGACCCGTCGCACCCGTTACGGAGTGCGTCAGACATGATATCATTCGTTGAAATTATTTCATGTATTAATTTATGAATTTCGTCCAATTTCCACTTTGCGATATAAGTTCTACAATAAATATGGAGTGACATGTATAACTGTTGACTTCTTATTTCACATCCTTAACGATTTCCCCGTAATTATTACGATTTCTAGACAAAAATTAGCTAAACTGCGGAATTCGCTGCTAATTTAGTAGTCTGACTTCAACAAAAGGATATTTTTCGTTTCCTTATTTTGTGAACCAGTATTGTTGCAGATATAAAGCAATACCCTTTTATCATCTCTTTCGCTCAGACTATACAATATTGACAAACGCTGCAGTAGAGCCTTCATAACTGCACTTCTGTGGATGTGATAACTTAAGTTATGTTGCGATTTGGAGTCCTAATGTTCATGCTGTTATGTCACTATCGTGTGTAGATTAGCTATTGAGTAACATTTAAATTAACTCTCACACTTTCGTTAGCCCTTTTCGGACATTGGTAAACAAATGTAAAGATCTTTGTTTCTTCAAAAGTCACAAATACTCTGACAGAGGGTTTTTTTAAACATTACCATTAGGCTTTCATATGAAGATTTTTTATTGTCAATTTTTAAAATAAATTCCGGGGTGGGGCCCTCGTACGTCTCTATAGCCGCCGCCCCTCCCTTCCACTCGCCCCAATTCTCTTGTCCCTATCACGGATAGTTTCAAACTTGGCATCTCTGTATACGCCCCTGCCTAGAGGTACTAAAGACTGTTAAAACAGTGAGGGGGAGGGTAGATCAATAACATGACACTTCGTACTTTAAAGGCAGTAACAGTTGATGTTATTTTACGTCGCTTTAGTCCCTCACAATCCCTTAATTTCTTATTTTTTTCCCTTTCTTTACCGCCACTCATATTACTATGAGCGTTCATTTCTGATTCTACGAGGAGGAGTTGGGAAATAAGTTTCCCCTGTCGACTGTGGCCACAATTGTGTATGAAAGGAAAAAGAAATAGAATGAGACGTTAAAGATAAGACATATCTTTATTTTTCTTCATAATTCCCAAGCACATTGAGACATTTGTTAAACCGCTTTATAAGCTTCAAAAAGCCGTCCAGGAAAAAATAAAGGCGTTGCATACGGAAGAAGCGTTGAACGGCTGTGGGCGAAAGACGACACAGCAGTAGAACGCGCACGTGGAAGACTCAGACTCCAATACACCATTTGGTACAGATCTACCATGAGTAAGGCAATGACTTTCTGTTTCTGATGGTGACGGAGAAGTAGGTCCATCATTACACGCTCGAACCGAAGGCCGCATCCATGGAGTGATCCGTCATCACCTGTCCGAAAAGGTTTCAAGAGCATTCCGTTTGCAGGGACGCTATGCTTCTTATGCGACTCCCTAATTTTTTCCTGGACGGCTTATAAAGCGGTTTGACAGATGTCTCAATGTACTTGGAAATTATGTAGAAAAATAAAGATATGTCTTACCTGTAATGTGTCATTCTATTTTTCCCCCTTTCACACACAACAATGCCCACAGCCGACAGGGGAAACTTATTTTCCACCCCCCCCCCCCCCTCGTATTTGTAGTGACAGTGCTCGACATGTGAGGGGCCAAGTTGTATTCTACGTCGTCAGGGAGGAACACTGTAATTGGTTATTTGTTTCTGTAGAAGGCATAGATGTTAATACGGATTATTAATTAAGGTGTTAGGAAGTTTTTTTATGAAGGCAACTATGTTGAATGTTGCGTTGTGTGGTAGTGAAACGGCGAAAAATAGTTCAGACAGGAAAAGAAAAGAAACTTTTGAACTTGCATCCATTCTGGAAGTATGGAACCTGCGACTGTGTTGATTAAAGAAATCAGTCACCTTTCTTACGTATTTATTTACCACGACCGGTTTCGAACTGCCTGTCAGTTCCTCATCAGGCGGTATATATGTTTTATATGTTGTTCACATTTTAGAATTCGTTTGTAGTTGGTTCACACTGCTGTGTAAAGATAGGTTATTTTTCAAGCATTTTAGTGCTCAAAAGCTGCCCACAAACCACACACTTCACCACAGCACTGGCTTTCTACATGTTTTACAAACATTTACAAACTTATATCTCTGTATTGTTTATGTTTCTAAAACATGTGGAAAACGAGTGTTGTGGTGAAGTGTGTGTTTTGTGGGCAGCTTTTGAGCACTAAAATGCCCGAAATATCTCCTATCATCAAACAGCAGTGTGAACCAACTACAAACAAATTCTAAAATGTTGTGAACAACATATAAAACATATATACCGCCTGATGAGGAACTGACAGGCTGTTCGAAAACGGTCGTGGTAAATAAATGCGTAAGAAAGGTGACTGGTTGCTGTTATTTTCGGATTTATTTAGAAACATTTGAAACGTGGTGCTGCAATGGGAATGAGGAGGTACTGAATAGAATAGTGGAGAAAAGGAATTTCTGGTGTACCTCGACCGAAATAAAGGATCGATTGGCGGGACACATTCTACGACATCAAGGAATCGTTGATTTGGCACTGGAGGAAAATCTGTGGGTAAAAATTGCTGAGGGAGGCAAGAGACGAATACAGTAAATAGGATCAAATAGGTGGGTTGTCGTTCTCATGAGGAGATGAACAGGCTCGCTCAGGACAGACGAGTGTGGAGAGCTGCATCAAACAGGCTCCGGGCTGAAGACCATCACCACAACAACAATAACTAGAGAGTCAGGGCAACATTTTTAAGGTATTATCAGGTTGACTTCAGTCTTGTTGGTGAGCTAGTCGTTTCGACCGATGACTGTCCGTTAATGTTATCAGTTTCACTGGTCAATTTCAGATGGGTGCACATATCCGTATCACTACATGAATTAAACAATTATAAATGTGCGTTTTTATAGGTAGATATGGAAGTAAACGGAGGTGCTTTTTAGACGGTTCCAGATTTTCCTCAGGTCCCGTTTCTCATTCGTTTTTAATTAAAATCGCTCTTATTTCTGCCGCACGGGAGTAGCCGAGCGGTCTGGAGCGCAACTCTACGGATCGCGCGGCCTCCCGCTTCGGGGGTTCGAATCCCCCCCTCGGGCATGGATGTGCGTGTTGTCCATAAGTTAGTTTAACTTAGTTTAAGTGGTTTGTAAGACTAGGGACTGATGACCAACGTAGATTGGTCCCATAAGAATTACAAGCAAACAGCTCTTGTTTCTGTATGGGCGCTGATAACCTACTTGTTGAGCGCCCCTTTAACCCACAAACAAAAACAATAATAAGTATAGAAATGAGGCACAGGGAAATTGGCAGACGGCTGATTAAGCAGCAAGGCAGCCACATTGTACGCAGGAGTTGCATGTGATCCCCCAGATTGCCTGGGATTTCCTTGCAATCAGTGATCGACTTATGATCGCTGTCATTTGGAGACACACACGAGATCTCCGAAATGACCGTGATGGGTGCGGGAGTCGTTGGTGTGTGGGGCCGTTACTATAGGCAGCGTGGGAACAGCTGTGCGGCCGGCTTAGCGGTCCGCGGTGTTTCCCAAAGCCGGGATTACACGGCCCGGGAACTCACCGGAAGCGCGCCCATGCGGGTTTCCCTACACGCTCGCACCTGGGCTCCTCAAACACTGCACTGTAACGGGCCGTATGAATAAAACGGAGTATCTACTTTATACTCTGAACTAGCTGAAAACCCGGTGTTGCCCGGGTATTTACATATTTATTCCTGCCATTTTTCAGGTATACATTCATTTGTATAAGGGCCGTATGTGTGTAAAATCTCGTGGGAATACAATTAGTAGTAAAGTAGTAATAGATTAAAACTTGGTGAGTGATGGGGCTCTTTTCCATGAACGTTACTGTTTACGTGCTCATATATCATGAACTACGTGTCGTACTGTGATACAATTTAGAAGATACACTCAATATGCGTATATACTGTCAGAGAAATTTCCCGCGCCTACAATTTTTAATGTACAAATTATAAACTGTAACTGTAACGTAGTTTTACTCCATCAACAGCGGAAAAGTAGTAAGAGAGAAACTTTTTTTCCTTTCATCAGTTTACTATGGTTGCCAGCGAGAAAAAGTTTAATTAAGGTTTGAAATTACGTTTAAAGTTTGTTGCAAGTCGCTAAGTACTGTCATTCTCATACAGTGTATTTCGAAAGTCTCGCCGTATTATATGGCATTTTTTGCAATTTTTACTGGTTATAACGTAATATCTTTTGAACCATGTGCCATATGTGATTCTTAACCATGAAGCAATTGTTACATCACAGTAAAGAATGTGTGTACGAATTTTGGTTGAAATCGGACCAATGGTTTAGGAGAAAATGAGCAGCACTATCGCAAAATGCAGCAGTTTTTCGCGCATGTCCTTGTTTATGACGTCATATCTCGTGAACTATATATGGTATGTGATTCTTACACTTGCGGCGACCGTCCTCGTGGATGGATCTTACGTGTACAAAATTTCATAAAGATTGGAACAAAACTGTAGATTCGTATGCAACACGTACAAACATACGGACATTCTGCTTTATATATTAGAAGATTCCAGAGAACATACTCGTTCTTAGTATGTTCTCAGCGTGAGTAAAAGGGTGGGAGAAGTTGCGCACAACAGAGAATATTCTCCGACTTCGTATGAATAAAACTAGAGGTTTCTCACGACCGGAGAACATTCTCCGTTTTCTGAAGTGAGCTCTCTGGCATACTTCGTGCTGAGTAACTTCTTTTAAGGTTACTTTTTACTATGATTTATAATCAAAATGACACAATTTGTGTTACTTAGAAGGCAAAAATAAAATGTGTGATGCATTCATAAAATTTCGTTCGCAAATTGTGTTAACCCATTTTCAATAACAAAGAAGTTTCTCGCGTGACGAAAATTTTGTAACATCGTCAGAAAAAAGTAAAAAGTGCATCTGGTTTAAAGAAATACACGATTGAACAGCTGTTGTGTGCTGGACATGACACACGGAGAATCTATTCAAGAAGGAGGGGAGCTAGCGAGATTGAACTTCCTGCTCAGAGCATTTGCTTCAAAGTTTTTATTCATACGAAATTCAGAACTTATTCAGAGAACGTTCTTTTGCACTGGTAATCTTCTTTGGCACTTGTGTTCTTTCTTATTCATAGGGCCCAATATACACTGGATTGGTCAAGCGGTCTAAGGCGCCGTGCTGTGGAGCGCGTGGTTGTTCGCCGTCGGAGGTACGAGTCCTCCCTCGGGCATGTGTGTGTGTGTGTGTGTGTGTGTGCGTGTGTGTGTGTGTGTTTTTTTTTTTTTTTTGTCCTTAATATAAGTTGGTTTAAGTAGTTTGTAAGTCAAGGGACTGATGACCATAGGAGTTTATTCCAATAGGTTTACAAACATTTGAACGTTTTCGCGTACTCTTCTCCTCCAGGAGTTTCGTACACGCCGTCTCGCTACAAGTCCTGCATTAAATTACCAAGTTTATTGCAAAAGAAATTCAATGAAATATTCGTCCTATTTCTTTGAAGCCAAAGGGCGTATTACACTATCATCAAAAGTAATATATAAAAATGTTTGTATGTTTGTTCCTATTTTATGCTCTGCGCTTGATGTACTGCACTTCATCTGATTGCGACGGGACTTTGTCAACTTACTGCTTGCACCTTCGCGAAGGTTAAACCCATATTATATAACTGTACAACACACAGTTCAGAAGATGTGACATCATGAAAACTGATTTGCATGAAAAACTGCCGCATTATGCATGACGTTTAAATATATTACTTCTTTGCTACTAAGTGTGTTCGCAACATAATTTACAACCGTTATCCATTTATACTGCCAGCATGCGTAATTTATACGAATATATCACTGGAGTATGACTGTAACTTAAATCATTAAAAAAAAAGTCTCCCGGTCCAGATTGTATAGCAATTAGGTTCCTTTCAGAGTATGCTGATGATGAAATAGCTCCAGACCTAGATGTCATGTACAGCCGCTCGCTCAGCCAGTGGTCGGTGCACAAAGACTAGAAAGTTGCACAGGTCACTCCAATAGGAATGATTCTCAAAATTATAGGCCTACATCATTGACGTCGGTTGTTGTGGTCCTCAGTCCGGAGACTTGTTAATGCAGCTCTCCATCCTATCCATCCTGAGAAGCCTCTTCATCTCCTCAACCATTACCAACTTTCTCGAAGATTCAACATGGATTCAGTAAGTATCGTTCTTTTGAAACGCAGCTACCTTTTTACTCACACGATCTCATGACTGCTATCCACAAGATATCTCAAAACGATTCCGTATTTCCTGATTTCCGGAAGGCTTTTGACACTGTACCTCACAAACGTCTTCTAATCAAACTGCGTGTTCATGGAAGATCTCCAGAGTTGTGCGACTCGATTCTCGATTTCCTTCCAGGAAAAAAACCGTCGAGTAAAACAGTATTGATATCTTGCATTCCCCAGGGAAGTGTTATAGGGCACCTATTGTTACTTATCTTTATAAATGATTTAGTAGGCAATCTAAGTAGCTCTCTTACACCCTTCGCGGATGACGCTGTCATTTATTGGCTAGTAAAGTCACCAGAACATCACAAGTAACTCCAAAATAATTTAGATAAGACATCTGCAAAACTGGCAACTGACGCTAAATAATGGGAAGTGTGAAGTGATCGATATGAGCACTAAAAGAAATCAATTGAATTTCATGTACACTAAAAATCAGTCAAATCTACAGGCCATAAATTGAACTAAATGACTATGAATAACAATTACGAACAACTTAAATCTGAAAGAACGCACAGAAAATATTGTAGGATAGGTGAACCACAGTCGATGTTTCATTGGCAAGAAAGATGCAACAGTGCTACTATTTTGGAGTACTGCTGCCCATTGTAGGTTTCCGATCAAGTAAGATTGAGGGAGGATATAGAGAAAGTTCAGAGAAGGGCAGCTCGTTTCGTATTATCACGATAACACGGAGAGAGTATCGAGGAAATGATGAACAAGGAATCGCGGTGACGTTTATTTGCGAAATTCCTGTCATCAGCTTTCTGTTCCGAATGTGAACGTATTTTGCCTGCACAGACCTGCAGAGGGAGACATGATTATTGTAGCACAATAGGAGAAATCACATCGAAAAAACGGAATTTAGGAGTTCCTTTTTCTCGCGCGCTACTAGAGAATGGAACGGTAGAGAAAAGCGATCCGATTAATCTTCTGCCGTGCAGTTTAATGTGACTTTCAGAGTATTTAGGTAGATGCGAATGAGTGTGCCTGCAAATTATTAAATTGTGCAGCTTATAGTGTAGGAGATATGACGTCATAAACTCTGAGATGTGTGGGAAGCTGACGCATTATGTTCGATCGTATTTTATGCGCCGCCGTAGCGTTCATCCGACAGCGATCAAACTTTGCAAATCAAAAAATATTCAAATGTTTGTAGAGCTTATGGGACTTAAATGCGGGGTCATCAGTCCCTAAACTTACAAACAACTTATGAACTAGCTAATACTAAGGACGGCACAAATATCCATGCCCGAAGGGGGATTCGAACCCTCGACCGTAGTGGCCGTGCAGACCGTGACTGGCGCGCACAGAGCGCTCGGCCACCGCGGCCGGCCAAACACTGCACTCTTGGTTCAAATGTTCAAATGTTTGTAGAGTCTATGGGACTTAACTACGGGGTTATCAGTCCCTAAACTTACAAACTACTTATGAACTACTTACAACTAAGGACGGCGCAAATATCCATGCCCGAGGGGGGATTCGAACCCCCGACCGTAGTGGCCGTGCGGACCGTGACTGGAGCGCCTCAATCCCCTCGGCCACCGCGGCCGGCGCACTCTTGGTCTTCGAAACAAGGGGGAAGTCGCTGTCTTCGTAAAATTCTGTGTTGTACATAGCACAAGGTACTTAAAGTTCGACAAAATATACCGTTTTATCCCGATATTGATGAAATTTCGTACACTTAACCTTGAAAGCAAGAGGAACAAATATCTTGATATAATGTTACAGTAACCATTTAATGTGTTTGGTAGGCCATCAGTGGGATATGTGTGTTTGCAGTAAAGATGAATAAATTGGTATTAACTTGGTAAAAAATTTCAACTTGGTAGCCTATATCACTGTCTCTATGCAACGCCCACTACTAGCAATTCCGTTCAGAATTAAATGATTTACTGTCGTCCTACAATAAGACTCATTTTTTACTTATTCAGTTGTTGTTGTTTTGTAGTCACAAAAGAAAAACTTGAAAGTACCTGTACACGTCGTTGTATTTGGCTGATGATCTTCACTGTCTATTTTCATGTTTGAAGTAATGAAGAAATAGTCCAAGAACATTCTTCACTTTGTAAATTTAATGCGCAGCACTCTTTTTACGTCTTATTTCCTAAATGAAATAAAATTTTATTGCCTTACTCTGAGGCTATCGTTATTCTACGATTTACGGGTGCCAAATTTTAGAAACAGCAGATTGTTTCTAGCGGCCATGTTGTAGCGAGAAATGGTCGCTGACTTAGGACACGCAGTGTCGCATACCTTTAAGTCGCGCGCTTTTGTCACTCACGTAGGACATAGCCTTAGCAGTTTAGTCTCCCTATCCAAAACAAACAACCCAGCCCAGTTAAGGCGTTATTTTTCATTAAATATGGAGGCCGCGCGGAATGGCCGCGTGATCTAAGGCGTCATGCTACGGACTGGGCAGCCGTTCACACCGGGGCTTCCAGTCTCCTACGGCATGGGTGTGTTTGTTGTCCTAAGTGTAAGTTAAAGTAATTTGTATGTAGAGGTACTGATAACAATAAGAGTTTGGTCCAATAGGTTTACAATTTATTTACTTAAATACAAGAAATGTATTCGCAATTGCGAATATTAATCAGCATCAGCTGTACGGTGTAACGGTGGCATGTGAAAATTTGTTCCGGACCGGCACTCGAACCGCTTATCGCGAGCGGTCGCGTTACCCATTACGCTACCCGCGCACGCTTCCCGGAACGACCCAAACCTTCATATGAACACATTGTCTACTGCCCGTGAGTGCTCGTACATTCTATGATGTAATTGCCGCACAGGGTGAGATTCTTGAGTACATTTGTCGCAAGCCTTGCTATGACTGATTATTTAATTACGATGTGCAGTGTCCGTGTTTATTTATATAACTAAGAAAATGACCTTCAGACATGCATGCACGTCTGAAGGAACGGACACTGAGGCGACTACAGCTGCTCATGTAAATACAAGAAAGGTATACGCAATTTCGAATATTAATCAGCATGAGCTAGCTGTACGGTGTAATGGTACAAATTTTCATATGTCACCATTACACCGTACAGCTGATGCTGATTAATATTCGCAAATGCGAATACGTTTCTTGTATTTACATAAGCAGCCGTAATCGCCACAGTGTTCAAATGTTTGTAGCACTTATGGGACTTAACTACGTGGTCATCAGTCCCTAAGCTTACACACTACCTATGAACTAGCTAAGACTAAGGACGGCACAAATATCCATGCCCGAGAGGGGATTCGAACCCCCGACCGTAGTGGCCGTGCAGACCGTGACTGAAGCGCCTCAGTCCCCGCGACCACCGCAGCCGGCTCGCCACAGTGTCCCTTCCTTCAGACATGCATGCATCATGTTAGTTATATCAATAACTAGATATTGCTTAGTTATATCAATAAACACGAACACTGCACATCGTAATTGAAAAAAATATTTATTTATTTTTAATTTCGAGCTGTCAAAAGGCCATCGCAAATGGGCTACTTTTAGCGACAGTAACGTAAAGTAAATTGAATGGGCCAATAAGGTGATGCAGTGCCGCTGATGAGCTGATGGGGGTAGGGGGGCAAAAGGAGTGATGCCGAGCATGGGGAGGGGGTTCAAATGTTTGTAAATCTATCGGACCAAACTGCGTGGTCATCAGTCCGTAGCTTACAGACTACTTAAACCTAGGTAAACTAACCTAAGGACAACACACACACACTCCCATGCCCCAGGGAGGACATGAATCTCCACGGCGACCAACCGCGCGCTCCGCAGCGAGACGCTTTAGAGGAGGGGGTTCGCCAGTATGTCTGCGAAATGTGTGGGGAGTGCGGCGTTTATTGCGTTAGTGCAGCTGTAGGGCTTCCCCCGGCGTCGCGGGGCGGCGCGCGCACAGTGGGCGACCGACGACGAGGGCGGCGCAGGGCAGGCCACGGCCGCATGTCGCACCGCCGCCCACACCCCACCAGGCCGAGGCGCCGGCCTCGACCCCGGCAACAGGTACGCTGCTCCCCACACTGCCAATCTCCACCTATCCACCACTTTTCTGTCAATTTCGTCCTCGCCTCTCTGTCTCCTTCTCCACTTATATGTGAACAATTACTTACAGCCGGCCGCGGTGGCCGAGGAGACTGAGGCGCTCCAGTCACGGTCTGCACGGCGACTACGGTCGGGGGTTCGAATCCCCCCTCGGGCATGGATATTTGTGCCGTCCTAGTTCGTAAGTAGTTCATGAGTTGTTTGTAAGTTTAGGGACTGATGACCCCGTAGTTAAGTCCCATAGACAAAAAAAAAAAAAAAAAAAAAAAAAAAAAATTACTTACACCTGCCATCTTTCATGGCGATGGGTCAAACAGTGTTGTACTTTGATCATAGAATGAAGGCTTTCACGGCAGGTGTCGTCATTACTTATAGTTTCCGGGCTGAAATGCCGTGGTCCATATATGAAACTTTCCCCTAAGTTCATATAGTTTCATATATGGACCATGACATCTCAGCCCGGAAGCTTTAAGTAATGAGTGTTGTACTTTATTGAAAAGTCCCCATTGCCGTGCACCAAACGCTGGTTTGCAGACTATAAAAACCTTACGTGTACAGTCACACTGCACGGTACCCTCCGTCGCCGTATGCAGTCTTATGTGTACAGTGATCTTCCTCTTTTTTTTGAAGTCCAAGTGCCCAGACTTCCATTAAGACCTGGGTGAAACTGTAGATGGGTATCGAAGTCTTGTGTAAAGTACCCTCTCCCATGTTGCGTGCGAAGTCTTGCATATACAGTGATCTCCCTCTTGTTTTGAAGGTAAGGAGTGCAAAATTCTTTCAACATCGGATCGGAACTGTAGATATGTATGAATTACAAAGAAACGCTCTTCTTCGTGTACTTGGTGTATCCGGAAAGTAAGTTACCATTTAAATATAAAATAAAATAAAATCAGTTATATGAGAAATTTTATTGGAAACAAGTACAAAAATGTTTGATCTGTTTTTCGACATAGTCACAATAATAATAATAATAATAATAATAATAATAATGATATTAAAAACGGGGGACACATCTCACGTAGTGGTATCAACATCTATATTCCTGCGTCGCAAGTGTGCCTCCGGTGACTGGAACCAGCGTTTGATAGTCGCCTTCAGGTCTTCATCGTTGTCAAGACGCAGGCCGGATGAGGTGTCATTCAGAACAAGAGCCGTGAAGTGCTAACTGCCGGTTTTGTGCTCGCTCCCAGGCGATTCGGTGGAACAGCAGTTGTTTTGCAGAAGTTCGGATGGGGTCTGTTAGATCATCAAGCATACAGTCCTGACCTTGCACCCAGCGATTTTCCATTTTTTTCGTAAACCCGAAGAAATACATGTCCTCCGGCCATCGTTGTGACGACGACGAAGAGCGTCGCGGTGGAGTGGCCGAACGCTCTAAGGCGGAGCGCGCGGTTGCTCGCCGTCGGAGGTTCGTGTCCTCTCTGTGGATTGGGGATTGTGTATTGTACTTAGGTTAGTTTAAGTAGTTTGTAAGTCTGAGAACTGATGACCATAGCAGTTTGGTCCAATAGGTTTACAAACACTTAACCAAGAACTGAAGATACTGCTTCTGATCACTGACGGCGAAAATGCAAAAGTTGATCGCACTATATGACAAGTGTCGCAATTTTTTTATGAGTAAATACAGAAATAGTTCGAACGTTGCTGCTCCCGTTGACAATAAAGTTTTTCATGTAAATATGATGTCGTCTTAAAAAAGAAATCGGAAAAATTACTTTCTTCGTGCCCATCATATATATTTGGCCAACATTAATAATATCAAAAAGTGTTATGAGGATTCGGCGTGGACTTAGATCAATTTGTACTGAACAACCCATGTCCGGAAATAACGCCCCATGATGTTACGAGCACTTAGTCAACGTTGATAGTATGAAACACTTCTATTTCAAGCTATTTGTTTTCCAGATTGTGGGAGGATGTACTATGGAGCAAACTAAGAAAAAAATTTCTAGTAAACCTGGGTTCTAAAACGCATATTTTACAAGTTCTCATAGCTCTTAAAGTCCACATTTTAGCGCATTCAGTGAACATATTTTTATTTTTTTGGTTGTATTCTATGTCTTCACAAAACATGGAAACACCTTACAGTACTCTGTTTCAAGCTGACTTATCATGAACATGTGCTCGAAGTGCCATTCGATTACTTTTCTGGACACGGTTTGATTTCTCCCCTCTTCATCCTTTCGAAGACTGTCCATTTTACCCTTTGATGCATGATTTTTTTTATTTTAAGCTATAAACAGTAGCAGTGTGTATATATCGAGAAAAATATTTGAAAAAAAATATTCCTTAAAATTATTATGCACTACTCGCAAAAAAAAGCTCACAGCTGGTCAGCTATATAGTGCTTCCATGATATACCCGATGTAGTAAATGTTACTCTTAGGCTGTGCCTTTCTATTTCCAGAAAGTAAGTCATAATGCAACAGTAGTATGTCATTGACTACTTATCATGGCAAAGGAGGTATAGTAATGTAAAGAAACGCACATGTTACGAGTAACTCAATGCACCTAACTATCGAAATGATTCAGTAGGAATCTACAATTTATAATTTTAGGACGAGTTTTAGCATATGTAACACTATGTATACAAGCAGCTATAAATGAATTTTTGGTAAAATGTTGATTAGTTTGAGGGATAATGGAAAAAATAAGGTATGTAGCTGATCAGCTACACTATGCATTAAAAGGTTAAATAATGTTCACCCTGTATACTGTGTGTGTGTGTGTGTGTGTGTGTGTGTGTGTGTGTGTGTGAAAGAGGAGAAGGAAAGAATTAAGGTGTAAGGTCTCATCAACATCGTGGTCATTAGAGTATGTAGGCTAGAAAGTAGTCGGTGAAGGCTGTGATTTGGGACAGAGTGTACCAGTATCGGGTCATACAGCCAGGTAACGTGCGAGGCAAATCCTGTTTCGGGCGAACTTGTTGGGTTTCGTGGTGGCCGACGCTGCCGAATGCAGATTAAACGGTCGATGCGTGAGCCTTGCCGCGCTGCCCGCTTACCAGGGTAAACACGAGACAGCTGTAAGGCTGCCGATCAGCAACTAGGGCGGACGCGCGAGGCGTTACTACAAGGTTCCACTGCAGGAGTAACACGCGATTTCTGTTTTGCTTTCATTATATATTATACACGGTGAATCACCTAACACTTGCACCGCAGATATTGCGGAAACGGAAAGTGCGATTGATGGGCGGTTTTCACAGAATGGATTGGTAGTCAGGGGCTCGTTTTTTTAACCAACAACCAGATTGTAATATTACTTAGAAAGTGTATTTTTTATGCAAACACAGTTTTTTAGATGGAGAAATGGTTGTTTCTATCATGCACTGGAATTTTTGGCAACAACTCTGTACAAAGAATTTTGAATGACATTTTTATCATGTTTAGTTTGGCAGATACAACCGTTCGAAGTTTCGGGGGCGGAGGCTGCGATAGCGTAACTGACTGGCAGAGTGGCTGGCTCCTAGGGCACGGCCCACTGACTCATGACCACCAGCCAGTCAGCTACGCTGTAGTAGCCTCCGTCCCCAAAACTTAGAATGATTGTAGCTGCCAAACTGAAGTTTAGGGACTGATGACCCCGTAGACTATACAAACATTTGAACATTTTGAGCTGCCAAACTAAACGTGATAAAAGTGTCATTCAAAGTTCTTTGTACACAGCTAGTGTCAAAAATTTCAGTGTATGATAGAAACAACCATTGTTCCATTTAAAAATTGCATGTTTACATAAAAAATACACTTTCCAGGTATTTTTACAATCTGTTTATTGGCTAACAATACGTGTCCTTGACTACCAATCAATTCTGTGACAACCGCACATCAATCGCACTTTCCGTTTCCGCAATATTTGCGGTGCGAGTGTTAGGTGATTCGCCCCCTATACTGCATTCTCGTGCATTTCCTTTGTAGAGCGTCTCTATTAATTTCTTCCACCTTTCAGTTTTCCATTTGCTTGGTACTGGCTATTGATATTAATGCAACTGCTTTTGTTGTCTCCAAACGTTTATTTTCGTTTAGGCTGTACCTATTTTTCTCGTAGTAACCGTGCGCCGGTCGCGGTGGCCGAGGGGACTGCGGCGCGCCAGTTACGGTCTGCACGGCCACTACGGTCGGGGTTCGAATCCCCTCTCGGGCATGGATATTTGTGCCGTCCTTAGTGTTAGCTAGTTCAAAAGTAGTTTGTAAATTTAGGGACTAATGACCCCGTAGTTAAGTCTCATAAGCTATACAAACATTTGGTGTCAAAAATTCCAGTGCATGATAGAAACAACCAATGTTTTGTTCCATTTGAAAAATTGTATGTTTGCATAAAAAATACACTTTCTACGTATTTTTGCAATCTGTTTATTGGCTAACAATACGAGTGCTTGACTACCAATCCATTCTGTGATAACCGCACATTAATCGCACTTTCCGTTTCCCCAATATTTGCGGCGCAAGTGTTAGGTGAGTCACCCTGTATATATTATTCAGTTTTCTGCTATATTAGCAGGTCCTTTGCACCTCCTAGCTGTTTTGTCCCCTGCAACAACCTTTGCATATCTATGTTCTACGATCGATTGCTTCCAGCTTAACTTTGCTGCAGATACTGCCATCCATCACATCATCCATGGTCTGAAATCTCTCCCTCCCTTGCCTTCTCTTCCACATGGCCCTCTGACACTGTTATCACAATATATGCCCAATCCAGTTCCGTTTCCTACTTTTAATTACATGCAATAGTTGCCTTTGTTCTCACACTCTTCTCGAAACCTTCACATTTTTCACTCTGTTCATCCAGCTGATTCTTTTCATCCTCCGCCGTGTCCACATCTCAAAAGCCTGCAGAATTGCTCTGTCTTCCTCAGCGTCCAAGTTTCAGCATCACTCAGAAGAACATTTCATACGTAACATTTTACATAATCTTGTCTTTAGATTTTTCTTTATTCATATTGATGCCGAAAATGATTATTTTTCTTCTTCTATAAAATGCTTCTTTCGCCATAACTATTCTCGTTTCAATGACTCTGCTGCTCTTCTAGTTTATTCTACTTCTAAGACATTTAAAACTTTGCAACTGTTCTAATTCTTCTGAATTCAGCATTATCTTTACTTTATTTCCTCCTAGAGGCATTAGTTTTTTTTTTTTTTTCACTGATTTTCATAATTATATCCTTTATTTTTAATGTTGTCCACTATGTCCTGCAATTCTTTTTCATCTTTTTTTTTAGAAGTACTATGTTGTCTGAAAATATCAAACACACCTTATTCCTCTCCCTCGAACTCTTACTTTCTTGTCCTCCAGTAGACGGTGGTCAATCATATCTTGTAAATATAGATTGAAAACGGCAGGATACAGAGTGCAGCCTTGTCTTACTCCCTTTCCTAATTCCAACCAATTGGTACTTTCACTGACACTTTTAGATTATGTAAAGACAAGAAAAGGTAATGGAAAAGAATCTGTCTGAAGAGCAATTTGGTTTTAGGCGGTATACAGGGATAAAAGATGCAATCGGACTCTTGCCAAAGTTGGGTGAAAGATTTATTGAAAAGAGAAGGGAGTGATACAAGTGTTTCACAGATCTGGAAAGGGCTGTGACAATTTGAATCGGGGTATGTTGCATCGATAATGAAAGAAAAGAGAGTTGATTGTAAAACCAGAAAACTGATTGTATATACAGGGTGTCCCAGCTATCTTGCTCACCCAAAATACCTCTGGAACTACAGCAGCTATTGTAAAACGACTTTCACCGGTATCAATGTAAGGGTGGGCCTCATGAATACACATATTTTGAAACATTCTAGAAAGAAAGCATATGTGTTTTTTAACACAAACTTATCTTTTTTATTATTTCCTCGGCTATCTATAACACGATAAATCACATAAACAATGGCGTTGATTGTATCGCAATATTCCTATTACCCGAGATATTGCGGAGCGAAGTTGATGCTTGAAATACTCGAAACGCGTGGCTAGCGCAACTCCTGAGCAGCATGGGGTTCTCGCCTGAGTCTCAGGACGTGCGCCAGCCGCGCGTTTCGAGTATGTCAAGCGTCAACTTCGCTCCGCAATATCTCGGGATGAAGTTGGCGTATTGCGATGCAATCAACGCCATTGTTTATGTGATTTGTCATGCAATAGATTTCTAAAGAAATAATATAGGGTGTCCATTTAGTAAAACATAAGTTTGTGTTAAAAACACATATGCTTTTATTTTACAATGTTTCAAAATATGTACATGCATGAGCCCCAACGTTACATAGATACCGGTGAAAGTCGTTTTACAATAGCTGTTGTTGTTCCTGAGATATTTTGGGTGAGCAAGATAGCTGGGACACTGTGTATATAACTCACTGCGCAGTGTGTGGTGCTGCTCGGAAGGTTCAACTCATCTTTGTGGCGATTACAGCTTCTTTTCGCGCCATTTAGGTGAGGATCGCGTGAAGAATGGTTTGAACGCCCTTACGCACGCTCCAACTAATCCAGAATATCTTCTTGTGGGGCACATGTGATATATTCCTATAAACAGAGAGGACACAGTTTGCAGTAATCGAAGGTAAAGCATCGACTAAACCAGAAGTGATATCGGGCGTTCCACAGGGTAGTGCTATTTGTTCTCTGCTGTTCCTTATTTACATAAACGATTTGGGAGAAAATCAAAGGAGCTCTCTTAGGTTGTTTGCAGATGATGCCGTCATTTACCGTCTAATAAAATAATATAAAGATCAAAACCAACAGCAGAACGATCTGAATAAGATGTCACTATGGTGTAAAAATTGGCAGTTGATTGTAAATAATGAGAAGTGTGAAGTCGTTCACATGAATAAGAAACGAAATCCGTTAAACATCCGTTTACAAGATAAATCAATCAAAAGTGAAGGCCGTGAATTCCACAAAATACCTAGGAATTACTATTACTTCAGACTTAAACTGGAAAGAACACGTAGATAATGTCGTGGGAAAGGCGAACCAGGCACTGCGTTTTATTAGCAGAACCTTTAAAAAGATGCAACAGAACTACAAAAGAAACTGCATACACTACCGTCCCTCTTTGGAGTATTGGTGCCCAGTGTGGAATCAAAGAAGGGCAGCTCGTTTCCTATTGTCACGATACAGGGGAGACAGCGTCACGGAAAATGATACAGGATCTGGGATGGAAATCATTACAACAACGGCGGTTATCGCTGCGGCGTAGCTACTTACAAAACTACAATCACCAACATCCTCCTCCGAATGCGAAAATATATTGTCGACTCCCACTTACATAGATAGAAATGATCATCAGAATAAAATAAAAGAATCAGTGCTCGAACGGGGAGAGATTCAGGTGTTCTTTCTTCCCGCGTGCTATTGGAGAATGGAATGGGAGTGTAAAGGTGGTTCTATGAATCGTCTGCCAGGCACTTAAATGTGATTTGCAGAGTAGATGTAGAACGTCAGCCTTTCTCTGAATATTGGTTGTTAGTTACACTTTGTCAGCATCTCCGTGACTCCGGCTATCCCGTGGTCCAACAGAAATTAATTCTTTTTTAGTATAGTCTTGGTGCAGCCGTCCTACGACACTTCATTTTCTGCTTAGTTTTGTCGTGGTTTTTTTTTTTTTTTTTTTTTTATTTCATATTCCTTTTTTATTGCGAATGTTTGACCCTGATTCGTAATATCTTGGTTTTTCTGCCTTCTCAATTACATCGTTTGATGTGAGAACTCCCTTCTCCCGGCTCCCCCTCCACCCCCCACCACCACTTCCGGCCGCTCCTGCCCAGACAGCGCGGTGTGGTGGTGTGAGCGGACAGTGGTGGACGCCGGGACCGCCCCGTCAGTGCTGGCAGGTCGGGCAGACGGAGGCGGCGATACCGGTGACAGGTCAAATATTGACGGCTAGCCGCGCACACTTTCCCACGGCCCTGCCGCAGATACCGCCGTGACCCTGAGCACAGCCGAGGCTCTGCGCTCTGCCGTGAGGCGGGTTGGTGCGCCACCGCCTCTTGACAGCCGCGCCCTTCCTCGTCGAGAGGGGACTGTGCCGTGTGGTGAGGGCGGCTCTCTCTCACGGACACTAGGTCTGTTCGAGTGGCGAGAAATTTACCAGCCGTCACTGTTTCGGACTACCGCTACTGCGCATGCGCAGCCTCCACCAGTTGCGACAGCAAACGCCAACTCGAACGCTTATTTCTCGTGTTTCGTGCTTTGGCCACCTTTAGCGCAAGTTGAATCATTTGTTCTCTCAGCTGCGTAGACGAAAGGTTTAAAAAAGGTAAAGCAGTCAACAATCCGAAGATTGGTTTGACCACCACAGTGCTTTACTAGGCATGGTTCTGTTTGGAGGTGGTATGCCATTGCCTTCCTCCGACCTTCGAACTGACTTACCCAGCCAGTTATAGGGGGACCTACAGTTTAACGTGGGTTCCGAACCACGGTGCTACTCGGTATTTTTCACATGACCAGTACTGCCAGAGGTGAAAGAAGTGGAAAGTGACAGATAAAAATCCTAGGACCTGGCGGGGATCGAACCCGCGACCTTTGGATTTGTAGTCTGGCACTCTACCACTGTGCAACCGAGGCGCACACGAAAGGTTTATGATTTAAAATAATGAAACAACAACTGCAACAGTTTATTATGATTAGCACTGTACCTTTTCAGACTTTACTGGATCGTAAAATACAAATGTTTATGTGACGTTCACATATGTGGCATTCTGCTGATTTTGATCTGTGCCGCAGTGGAGTAGCCGAGCGGTCTAAAGCGTCTCGCTGCGGAGCGCGCGGTTGCTCGCCGTGGAGGTTCGAGTTCTCCCTGGGGCATGGGTGTGTGTGTTTGTCCTTAGGTTAGTTTATCTATATTTAAGTAGTTTGTAAGCTACGGATTGATGATGTGAGGGGGCTGCTATGGAGCCGTTTATTTCGCATATGTAAATATCACGTGTTAAAGAAGTTTTCTTGGTTGGAGTACTGCGTTACGCAATAGTAGAAAGGGTGTGAGAGAGAGACAGTAGATGAGCTTGTATCTCGTGGGAAAGCTCCGCCCCTATTGAAAGTTGGAATCTGATTGGCTCCCGCCTATACTAGTTGTCCGCCAAAACTTTAAGCTTATTTTATTAATATTTAACTTTTCTATGTTTATTAAAAATTATCTATATACTTTCTGTAATGCTTTTGTGCTAAGCTATATTTTGGTTAATTCCAAGATTTAATTATTTGTACATTTTGTAATAAGTTGAACAATGCTAGTCTAGAAGTTTCGCTTGGCGCCAGAACGGTGGCTTGTGGCGCGCAGCGAGAGGCGGCGGCAGTCAGTCGAGCGCCGACCGCAATACCTTGCACATTCATGTCAGTACAGTGCGGGCCAGGGACAGTTATGCAACATTTATTTTTGTAACATTACTCAGTCTGTATATTGGTGCTTGGATATACACGCGCATTTCTTCAATAAAAACTAGGCACTGACCTTCCCACCCTGTCTTTCCTTTTTTTTTTTTAAAAAAAAAAAAAAAAAAAAAAAAAAAAAAAAAAGGAAGCCCCGCCGTAATGACCACGTAGTTTGGTCCGATATATTTACAGACATTTTAACATTTTTTATTTCTTTTTTTTTATTTTTTTATCCGTGCTGCGTCGTGTTTTAGAGGTTATAAGGCACCATACCACTGAAAACACAGTGGTGTTATTTGTATGTGTGTAATGGTGGAGGCAGTACTTTATAGCCGCGGCGGATTAGCCGTGCGTACTGGAGTGCCGTGTTGCGGTGCGCGCGGCTGTTCGCTGTCGGGGGTTCGAGTCCCCCATAGGGCATGGGTTTTTGTGCTGTCCTTAGGTTAGTTTACCTTAGTTTAAGTAGTTTGTAAGCTACGGACTGATGACCACGCAGTTGAGTCCGATAGATTAAAAAAAAAAAAAAAATAGGTCGAAGGATCCCCTCTCTGTGCCTCTCAGAGCGTCTTTTCTGAGCAACATAGAGCGCGGCACGTCCGTCAATACTGACTCTTGTCCACACCATTCGTCCACCACCATGATATGGCGATGATTCCTGCACGTAAGGAGTATTGTTCGACGTTCTCTCCAGGTGTGGGAATGACAATTGTCCGGCTGAACACAAACTCTTGACTTATCTGAGAATATAACCCGATACGACTCCAATCCTAATATTCCTCCACCCAGTTTTTTGCAGGCTAAACTGTGTCGCGGTTTTGATGGGTATAGTAAAAAAAATTGAATTCGATGGAAGGAATCATTCGTCAATTTTTTGTACGCCACTGTTTGGATGCTGCTTTACCTCGTTTACGAAGGCTCTGCACCTAGACCATCCCTATTTAAGATTTTCAAAAGACGTACGTGAAAGTGTGGCGACTCTTGGCAGTTTGGATGAAAGGAAAAAGAGTGTGGTGTGAACTAAGGTGGTGGTGACGTAAGGCCAGCCAGGCCCTCCTGGGTCGTCCTTACGCAAACGGCCCCTGAGATGGTATGCGGCGATAGCGGCAATTAATCCGCCAGCGGTGCTCCCCACGGGGACTGGCGCCGCAGTGCCGGCGAAACGCTACAGCTACAGGTATCGGTTTCACATTCCAGACGCCCTACGCAACCCGCTCCCCTAACGAGTCTGGCTAGCGCTTCCGACAGCCGGCGGCACTTCGTCACGTACTCGGTCGCCGTAACATCCAGCGCCGAGACAACGAAGGTGTTAAGCCTGTCACGGTGACTCAGCTCTCTAGAACACTGGGTCCCAAATTGTAGGTCGCGACCCGCCAGTGGATTGCATTAACCATTCAGTTTACGCCTCCGTAGCACAGTGGTAGCGTGTCAGACTACAAATCTAAAGGTCGCGGGTTCGATCCCCGCCAGGTCCTAGGATTTTTATATGTCACTTTCCACTTCTATCACCTCTGGCAGTGCTGCTGATGTGGAAAATACGGAGTAGCGCCGTGGTTAGGAACCCACGTAAAACTATAGGTCCCCTATAACTGGCTGGGTCAGTCAGTTCGAAAATCGGAGTAAGGCAACGGCATGCCACGTAAAACCATGTAAACCCACGTAAAACTGTAGGTCCCCCTATAACTGGCTGGGTAAGTCAGTTCGAAAGTCGGAGGAAGCCAACGGCATACCACCTCCAAACAGGACCATGCCTAGTAAAGCACTGTGGTGTTCAAACCAATCTTCGGATTGTTGACTGCTTTACCTTACCTTGGGTCGCGAGACGACTGTAAAACATCGAAGTACCGTAGGGAGTAAAAAAAACCTGTAAGTGTGTTGTACAATATTTTTTACTATCGTGATTTTTCTCATCCGGTAAAGAAAAGAAACAAACTCTACCTCTTGTTATTTAAAACTAGCTTAAACGCGCGGTTCCGCTCGCGTGTTGGTTGATTATGATAGATAAGCTATCTTTCAGTATCGTGCTGTGACACTGGTTTTGAAGGATGAAATGAAATACAATACTTTCTTTAGAAACAAACATTTTTAATTAACATTCAAAGAAAAAAATCCATAGGAGGAACTACTTGCACAATAAAATAACTAGGGGTTCGGTAATACAGAAATATATGCCTAAGTGAAATATACGTAATGTTAAAATTACGGAGTTTCTTTTTTAATTGAATAGATCGTAAATCGTTTTGTAGTCGACTGTGTTGGTGAAGAATAAGCGCAATGTTTGAAAATAGTTTTCAGGACCCACTCGATACAACCACTTGATACAATACAATAAGTAATTCTGAAAAATTCGAAAAAAAAAAGATTTCTTTGCAAATTGTCTACCCCGTGGAACGTTTCTTAATGAGCATTATTCGCTTTTCTGTCTTCCCTCAAATGCGAAACAGTGGTTAAGCAAAATATCTTTTTCTTGTCTGGAATTATGTAAAAATAGCTAAATCGAAACCAGCATAAAAGCCTTCATCGACAAATTTAAAAGAAAGCTGAAGCAAAAGAAAGAAGATTACATTTGTTGCACTTCAGATAACAAAGTTTTGTTAAAAACTATGTTATTAATGTTGAAAAAACACTGGTTCCCGCTTTTTGTATTTTCTTATTTTCCCTTTTAGAAGAGAGGATGCTCGTGAGCAGATCACAGTGTGACTTCCTTTTCTCCCTCTCTTTTCCTCCCAAAAGAGCTTAATAATTCTCTGTGTTTTTTCTATATATAGTGTCCCAGTTAAACGTTTCACCGCAACAACAGATATTGAAAAACGACTTTTACGAACATCCACGTACGGTAGGAACTTATGAAAGTAACTACAATAAGATAGTAATATAATAGTTTCGTGTGGCTCATTGGCCTGGTGCAAGTCTTTTAATTGGACGCCACTTCGGCGACCTGCGTGTCCCTAGCCTACCCCAGTTTTCCAACCGGGGACAGGGGACCTACAGCTTAATGTGGAATCCGAACCACGTGTCGTTTCTGGCGACTCCTGACATCGTTGAGAGGTGAAGGATGGGTTAAAGTGCAGACTGAAAAAATCCGAGGTCCGACCGGGTTTTGAACCCGCTACCCTTCGGTGTCGAATCGAGCTCTTTACCCCAAAACCACCGGACCCGACAATAAGACAGTGTAAAACGTAAACAAATAATATTTTCAACACAAACTTATTTTTTCTTCTTTTTAATGGATACAAATTCAAATGTTTGTACAGCTTATGGGACTTAACTACGGGGTCATCAGTCCCTAAACTTACAAACTACTTATGAACTAGCTAATCCTAAGGACGGCACAAATATCCATGCCCGAGGAGGGATTCGAACCCCCGACCGTAGTGTCCGTGCAGACCGTGACTGGAGCGCCTCAGTCCCCTCGGCCAGCGCGGCCGGCTTTAATGGATACCCCACACTATTTGTTACGCAAAGAATAGCATGAAAAACCACAAAAGGAATGGCGTTGGTTGCATCGCAATACGTCAATTACGTCCGGAGGAAATGCGAAGGCCGGCCGCGGTGGCCGAGGGGACTGAGGCGCTCCAGTCACGGTCTGCACGGCCACTACGGTCGGCGGTTCGAATCCCCCCTCGGGCATGGATATTTGTGCCGTCCTAGTTCGTAAGTAGTTCATAAGTAGTTTGTAAGTTTAGGGACTGATGACCCCGTAGTTAAGTCCCGTAAGCTGTACAAACATTTGAACATTTTTGAAATGCGAAGCGGAAATGATGTTTGAAATAAATGAAGCACGTAGGTAGCGCGCCTCGGGACTCAAGCTAGAGTCAGTTCTCTGGTGGTGTCCTTTTCATTACACTTCTCTCTTATCCTCTTTTGCCGCGTCAGAATGGCCTTGTTAGTTTAAGTAGTTTTGTATGTCTTGGGACCAGAGTAGTGTGGCCCTTATAATTACAAACATTTGAACACTTTCTTACCCTCTTTTTCCTTCTTCGTTCTTTTTCCTTCTCCTAATTCCTCATTATTCGTTTACAATATGGAGGATGATGAAGCCGTGTCGTAATTGCAGTCCACATGTCGTTAGAGCGTATGACCGCATTGAGTAGGCCCTTTAGAAACGCGCGCGGTAAATGAAGTGACAGCGACGGCAGTTGGACAGTGTCCGGCATTGTCGTACACGCGGCTCTGGTAATCAGACTGCGCGCTACGCTGTGGTCCCGGATCGCGCGCTGGCACATAAAGGCAGGCAATAAACTGAGGCGGACGCAGGCGCTGAAAGCCCCGCCACAAGAAACGGCGAGCGCGCAAAGCCGCCGCCGCCGGCGCGGTATTGTTCCAGCCAGACGCAGCCGTCAGATGCGGGCCGAATGCCTAACGAGCGGCAAAAAGGAAACTGGGTCGCCGCCATTGAAACGCGGGGCACGCTCGGCGCAATTAAGGCCGCGCTATAAATACTGAGAAGCCTTGAACTGGCCGCGAGCCACTGGCCACACTAAGTACCGTACTCTGAGAAATGGCGCGTCCCTAGTATCCCAACTAAAATTATGATGGCAGAGTAAAGCTGTGTGCCTGATCAAGATTCGAACACGGGACCATTGTCCTTCTCGAGAAAGTACTCCACCTACTGAGCTACCCTGGGTTCAGTTCCCGGTCGGGATGGATCTTTTCTCCATTCGGTTACTGGGCGTTGTGTTGTCCTCATCATCATTCGATCTGTTTTGTCGCCGGCAGCGGTGGCCGAGGGGACTGAGGCGCTTCAGTCACGGCCTGCACGGGCACTACGGTCGGGGGTTCGAATCCCCCTCGGGCATGGATATTTGTGCCGTCCTTAGTCTTAGCTAGTTCATAATTAGTTTGTAAGCTTAGGGACTTATGACCCCGTAGTTAAGTCCCATAAGTTCTACAAACATTTGAACATTTTGATCTGTTTTGTCGTCCTGGTCAGTCTCTGCTTAGTTCTTCCCGGCCTTTCTTTCCGGAAAGGTTCAATAATGTCGTGGGAAAGGCGAACCAGAGACTGCGTTTTATTGACAGAACCCTTAAAACATGCAACAGAACTTCAAAAGAAACTTCATACACTACGCTTGTCCGTCCATTGCTGGCCAGTGTGGGAACCTTATCAGGTGGGTTTGACGGAGGACATCGAAAGAGTCCAAAGAAGGGCAGCTCGTTTCGTATTGTCGCGATCCAGGGGAGACAGCGTCACGGAAATGATACAGGATCTGGAATGGGAATCATTACAACAACGGTGCTTATCGCTGCGGCGTGGGCTACTTACGAAACTCCAATCGGCGACATTCTCCTCCGAATGTAAAAATATATTGTTGACTCTCACTTACATAGGTAGAAATGATCATCAGAATAAAATACGAGAAATCACAGCTCGAACGGAGAGATTCAGGTGTTCTTTCTTCCCACGCGCTATTCGAGAATGGAATGGGAGATAAGTAGTATAATTGTGGTTCGATGAACCCTCTGCCAGGCACTTAAATGTGATTGCAGAGTAGCCCATGTAGATGTAGATGTATCAGGATGCGTGGATATCTATAACAGCTATCCACATTAGTAATACAAGTTTTATTTACTGAACGTTTACAATTAGTTAACTTTTGTAAAGTATGTCTCTTCTCGCGGCGTCGTCGTCTGTACGATGCTAGCTGCGCTGATTCCTAGTGACTGCCTATTTCGGAGCCGAGTTCAGACGGGCTCGCCCAGACGCATGTCGGCCTAGATATAGCGGCTTGTAGAGGGCGCGCTTCTAGGTTTCTCCCTCCAAGAGGAGCGGCGCCGGCGTGTGATTGGCTGCCGGCCGTCCGCCGCCTTCTCCACGATCGTCTCGAGCGTCTGGCGTGTGGCGTTGTCTTTATGCCACAACATCATCATCATCGACGCGCAAGTCACGCATGTGGCGTCAGCTAAAGACTTGCACCAGGCAGGCCGAACACGATTCCAGCAGGAGTCTAATGCCCAAAACTGTCACACGAAATCATCGTCATACAGAATACTCGCGAAAGGCAAAGGTACCGGCCTACAATTTCAATCTGTCGTCAAGTTTCACATCAGCGCACACTCCACTCCACAGTGGAAACATCCTTCTGGAAACATCGCTATATAATTACCATAGCTGTTGGAACTCTCTGTATATGAGTTGTGATTGATACATTATAGTCGAAGTGTAAATCTTAAGACATTTCTGCCATGCGTCACGCTTAAGTGCAATGTTCTTCGTTACGATTCCACTTGCAAAAAGCGGAGTCCAACTTCATAGTTGATTGTTAATTGGCAAATAGTATATTTGTGTATTTACTGCATACCCAGCTACCGTATGTCTCTGAATAGTTAACATGTATGGGAACTGGACATAAACCCTAATCTCCTCCTCCTCTTAATACCCCCTCTTTCTACCACTCTCCTCCTCCTCCCTTTTATCTGTCAATCTCCACCTACTATCTCTGTCGATCACCTTCAGCCCATCTCTTATCCCATGCTCTACACATATCCTAATCGCTCCTCCTTGCATTTATATCGTCACTTCCTCTCTATATATCCATTTCCTTCCTCTATGTCTTCATTCTTCATCTCTCGATCCATCTCCCGTGTAACTCCGCCTTGAACTTCTCCAATCTTCTCTTTTATATCTTTCTTCTTTCAAATGTTCAAATGTTTGTAAATATGGGAGTTAAATAGTATGGTTCATTACATTTCTATAATGAACAGAACAAAAAAAATCATATATAAATCTATATTTGAGAGTGCAGTTCTGTACGGAGCGGAAACCTGGACCATTAACCAGAAGCACACCAAGAAACTACTAGCTTTAGAGATGGATTTCTGGAGAAGATCGGCCAGAATTTCGAGGAAAGAAAAAAGAAGAAATGCCGAAGTAATAAAGAGGATGGAAATAATAGAAAGAATAGATGAGATGATGGATAGAAAGAAATTACGGTGGTACGGGCATGTAAGAAGAATGGAGGACGCCAGAATACCGAAGCTGGTACTGGAGTGACAACCTGAGGGGAGGAGAAGAAGAGGACGACCGGTGACCACCTGGATCCAAAATGTACAGCTCACAATGAATAGACTTGGCGCAGAAGAAGAGGACACACAAAATAGAGACACCTGGAGAAATATAGTGAATAATTAGTGTAAAACCTTATGTACTAGGTGTATTAATTTCTGGGCGTATTACTATGTTGGACGTAAACCTCTGTAATGAGGAAAATCTCAAAATAATAAATAGTATGGTTATGTCCCTGGGCTTAGAGACTATTTAAAATAAGTTAAACTAACCTAACGATATACACACACACAATATATATATATATATATATATATATATATATATATATATATATATATATGCTCGAGGGAAGACTCGAACTTCCGACGGGGAGCAACTGCGCGCTCCGCAGCAAGGCGCCTTGGAACGGTCGGCCATTCCACCGCGGCCCTTTTCCATCTCAGCTCCTCCTGATATAAACAGTGGTACGTGTAATGCACAGAAACATTTCCTACAACATGTATTTTTCGAATTTAGTCAATTTCCTCGATCATCGTCTACGTTCACCTGCTTGTCGCCGGCCGCAGCGGCCGAGCGGTCTGTGTCGTGCCAGCCACGGTCTGCACCGCCGCTACGGTCGGGGGTTCGAGTCGCCCCTCGGGCATGGATGTTTGTGCCGTCTTCAGTATAAGCTAGTTCATAAGTAATTTGTAAATTTAGGGACTGATGACCTCGCAGTTAAGTCCCTTAACCTCTACAAACATTTGAACCTGCTCGTCCTCTTTCTCTGCCCATCTCCTGCTGCCCTTTTCTCTGTATATTCCTGCTCTCCGCTATGTGTGGATCACATAGCGATTGATCAGACGTTGTCTAAGCCTATTGCAAGTTACTTTCTGCCATGCAACAATTGGCGCTTGTCGAAGGTTAAAAAGTTCTCTTTGAAAACATACATACACGTGAAAAGTTTTGTGATGATCGGTAATACACTGATGAAATGTACTGATCTGTGAAATGGCGTCTATTGCGAGGTACCGTACGCCTCGCATCATACGGTGGGTTGAGGGCCATAAAAACGTTCTCAATGAAAAAATGCAGATATGTCCGGAATTGGAGGTCGTCTGACAAACCAACTATGTCGTCCCCATGTTAGCAATGATATTTTGCACTTTATTTCGATTTTCTGACTATCGTTTGTGACTGTCCGGAATTGGTTTCCTGAAGACTTTTCCAAGATCATAACAAAACACACACAAAAAGACCTTTTCCATCGTGTTGAATTCTTTCAGAAACACACTGCGAAACGCACTTAGTTTTTTCCCACTTCCGGTAGATTTTCGAAAACTTTAGTTAGATGCAAAACTTGTCCTGAGATTTACGGGGGGAAAAATTTGCGAAATCGGTCGAGTTGTTTTAAAGTGATGGTGTTATAAACGTGCGCAACTGATTTTTATTTACATAGATATACGAGGGTAAGTAAAGGTCGCAAAGTAAGGAAGACACGCCAGTACTTCGCGCTGTGTAGGGGTATTTCTCTACCACTGCGACACATCCGTCTTGTGTGTTGCGGCAGTTTAAGGAAACCAAATAAAGTTACAGCTCAAGAGCGTCACTTATAGGATGCAAACGCTGCCACGAACATTCCAAGCTCCAGGTTTTACAGTCTTCTCGAACGACGGGACGAATGTTTAGGTGTACAGGTAGAGTCAGTTGAAAAGTAAAGCAATTTTCAGGCTTGTAAACGCAGTACTGGCGTGTCTACCTCAATATACGACTCAATATAGTGACTCACCCTCGTAATTCACTTAAAATTTCCGGGCTGGCAGACCGTGGTCGATGGATAAAACTCTACCCTAACGTTTCGTCTTCAGCTGCGGAAGACATCTTCGGAGGCACTTTGCCTCCGAAGATGTCTTCCGCAGCTGAAGACAAAACGTTAGGGTCGACTTTTATCCATCGACCACTGTCTACAAATGTTCAAATGTTTGTATAGTCTATGGGACTTAACTACGGGGTCATCAGCCCCTAAGCTTACAAACTACTTATGAACTAGCTAAGGCTAAGGACGGCACAAATATCCATGCCCGAGGGGGGATTCGAACCCCCGACCGTAGTGGCCGTGCAGACCGTGACTGGAGCGCCTCAGTCCCCTCGGCCACCGCGGTCGGCACCACTGTCTACCAGCCCGGAAATTTTAAGTGAAATTGACGCCGGCGGTGAAAGCCTACATTGTATGATCACCCTCGTATTTTCCTAAGCCCCACTTCGTCAAGAAATATCATTTATGTTTCACTATATGAATTCAAATGCTACAAACTGTGACTCTTCTGACAAGAAATCACGAATATGAACACGAGGTCGCACGTCGGCTGCACCTAGTCATTAGAAAAATCCGCGTCGGACAGTTGTTACACCTGTCTGGCGGTGTTACTGTTATGTAACGCGATCGTAATTACTCGGTAACGAGACTAATACCAGATCGCTATCGCAGTGCACTTCCTTTTTTGCAGCGTCCGGGATCAGGCCGTGGCTGTGAATACTCAATCAGGCTTTTGATGAGGCGACAGAGGATCCGGACATAATTAACCAGACTGCTGAGAACGGCGCCCAGTTGTCAGTTAGCCGGCGTCTGCCCGCCAACGTCACCACTGTTCTCTCTCTTGTGAAGAACTGTCCGCAAAGAGTGTGCATATCCACGCTCGCGTCTCTTGCAGTAGTTCCGAGCTTCCGAATTGATGCAGTCTACTGTTGTGGTAGAGTTTCGGGATGACACAGCGTTTTAGTCTGCCTGGGCGTTTGCAATTTTTATAAAGTTTGTTAGCAGGTGTGTTTAGCCTTTTTAATACGCGAGCCCCTTCGAACTAAAAATATTTTGGCGACCCCACGCTCTCCCCGAACAATAACACACCTTTGTTTGTAATATTGCCGCAAGAGACCACGAACACCAATTGCCGGCATGGCGCAGGGGATAGCGTCACGGACTGCGGAGCAGAAGGTCGCAGGTTCAATCCCGCCCACCGGCTTTTCTCGTAAAAAAATACGAAAAAGTACAGTATTGTACATTATAGGATACATTTTAGTCCATTTTTTTGAGTGGAACACATCGTATTATTACATTTCTGGACGCTCAAAAGTTCTGGAATTCATGTTTTAAATGCACTTTATGAAATTCTAAGACAAAATTACAAATTTCGCTCGAATAAACGATATACGTCACGTTAACTTAATACATTTTAATTTATTCTTAACAACATAGTCCAAAAGTAGTCGTAGGGTCAATACTGATACACAGAAACAGTTTATTTTGGGCGGCACTGTGAGTGGAGAACAGCTGTAACAGCTACAAATGTTGCAAGTTGAGCACAGTTATTAAAAACTGACTGTCATTGTCCGAATAGTTTTCCTACTCATGTTGTCTTACAAGGAAAGTACTTGGGCTCGAACAAACACATATAAAGATCAAAATCGTATGAGAGATAATGTAAAGATCCCTTATTGCACTAGTGGCACTCGCGCATCTGCAAAACTCTGCAGTCGTCCGTTAGAGGCCTCTGCGTGTGCCTTGCCACATTGCACTTTGACCTGTCGGTTCGCCAGTAGGGACAGTGCAGTGTGCCTCCGAAGTTGCGTTTTGTGACATTTGTGTGGTGAAGCGTCAGATGGAGCGGCGATTGATAATCAATCCTGCTAAAGTATTGCGATTGGTTGAGATGAAGGTACGAAGAACCATTCTTCGTGAAGATGGTATTAGTGTAGAAGATGAATCATTCGCATGCTTTCTCGTATCTGTTATGGTACAGAAATATGAGCATAAGTTAGATACTGTTGTAACATTAACACACAATGATAATGACGAAGAACTCCTTGCTAGCGGTAGTGCTACGGTAAGTGCGGGAAGAGTCGATGGAAGCAGTGGCAGTGAATACCAACAGTCTTACGAGGAGGAGGTTAAAATTGCAACTATCATCACGGCTATTGATGACTATACGCTAGAGAACATGTACGACGATTATTACATAAGTTATAGTTAAGATATCTGCATTACGTATGGCGTCTACAATTACATCTACAGTGCTATCTAGAGCATGATTGCAAAGTTTTGCATAAAAACGACACCCACCAGCACATTGAGGTGTACGTAGAGATACTGTAACCAAACGTTCATACAGATATGTTTGTTCGAGCCCAAGTACTTTCCTGGTTAGACAAACAGCATGAGAAACGGGTGAGCTCTTTTAAAAGCTGTGATTACCTTTCGCAGTACTCACAGATGCTAACAATTGCAAGGTATTTCTTTGCAATAGCAGCTCATAGTGCCAATATAGAAATATTTTCGTTGAGGAATATCCTGTAGAATGATAAAAAAGATTGGGAATGGACTGTCTTGTAGGAATCCCATACAAGTACAAAATCACTGTGTAGTGTTTTAACACTACGTCTGAAAGCACGAAGACGGGATAAAGAAGGCTGGAAGCAGTGAGAAATATTCTTTTGTCCAAGGACAATTTACCTTATTTGTAAATTTTTAGATAACAAAGTAAGAAAGTTTGTGTTAATTTAATTTTATGACTATAATATTTTGGGTTGTGATTAGCATTTATATTAAACACATTATGATTGACTAAACTGATATTACAGAGCATAAGTAAATCAGATTAAGTTTGTTATCCTTTTATTAATAGGAAAGAGGCTATCATAAATTTATTAACAAAGCTTCAATAATAAGAAAACAAAAATCGGGCAAATTTTGCGGAGAGGGGAAGGCGGGAGTGGTCCATTGAAAAGCGGCAGGTTATATCCCCCCGCCCCCATTTTTTTTCGAAAATTAGTTGCTCACTTTAGTCTGATAGTTCCGTAGCACACCGTTAGGGTGACTAAAACGGAAGAGGATGCTCTTTGATATAGCATTGTGACGTAAATCATTTGCCACAGCAGCGAATTTCTGCACGATATACCACTATATAACCATTGTTTTGGTGGTCTCAGTTAGCTGCGTGATACGGTACTTCGAATCTGGAAGTTCGGTAGGCACCGGACTGCAGTGTGATGCATGGACACGAGCTTCCATAACTTTACAGTTTTGACCGCTAGTCTTAAAGTATTTTGTACCACTTGTCCTTCTTTGTAAAAGACCAAGAACGACATTTTTACTCCGCAGAGCTACGTGGTCTTACACGAAATATGTTGACGTGCTGATGAGCTTAAGTGGAAGGATAAAGCGGTTTCCAGTGTTATCGTGGTTTGGGTAGGCTACAGTTTTTCGTTAGAAAGATAGCAGAAAAAAAGTGAGATTCAAGGTAACACGGAAAATCAGTTGGTGAGTTTTCAAAGTCGTAGCCTGACTGTGTGGCGGCCTTGATAGGCGCCAAGTGGAATGCTGAGGTTCCCAGCCAGTCGGTTTCCACGCGGTGACAGACTTTGTAGTCCCACCTTTATCTCTGACCACGCGGACAACAGTTTGTATTTAACTATCCCAGATTCTTGTGCTATAATTAGGCTGGCTGTGTTTGAGGAAGCAGATACCACGCGTCTGCGTTTGCTCTTCCCCCAAATAACTCCAACTAACTGCCACCGGCATGCAGAATTGCAGCGAGAGGTAAATGTATTTAATTATCCTTAAATTAACACGCACCTCATATCAATGTTACTCGGTAATGTCACCTATGGCGAACGCGTTTATGACATTGTATTCGCTGCACTGTTCAGTACCTTTTGAGCAGGGTTTCAATGATGAATTCCGGAAACATTAGTTGACACAACAGTTATATTGCGACGATTGACTGGTGGAAGTTTAGGATAACGCATTTAATGGAAGTAATATGTAGAAATATTATATAAAAAATTTCAGGATGTTTATTATTTATTTTTGTTTATCTACTACTGTCCCCTTCCCTCCAAGTTTTTCCTTCATTGGCAAACTTACCGTAGCTTGATGCCTCAGTATGCATTCTATCAATTTATGTGTTCTTTTAATCAGGTTTTACATAAGTTGATATTATCCCAATTTCGATTCAGTAGGTCTGTTTTCGCTATCTGCCCATTATATCTCCAGCATTCTTCTGTGGTACTGTACAAACTGAACTGTTAAGTGTCCAAGATTCACTTCTGTGCAAGCCTACGCTCCAGATAAATTCATTCAGGAAATACTTTTCATATTTCAATTTGTATTCCATGGTAAGTTATTTCTTTTTTGGAGGAATTCCTTTCCTGCTCTTACCAGATTGCATTGTTTCTATGTTGGGTATCGTGAATTATTTTACAAATCAAACTAAATGATTCCTAGACTTTAACAACTCACAAACGTTAACGACTTATATCTGCAGACTGAAGCATCGTATGAAAATTTGTATCAAGACCAGGATTCGAACTCTAGACACTTACGATCTACTCAGCAGACAATTACGATCACTTTATTTTGCTGTTTAAAAAGCGAATTCGTTTACTTCATTTAATATCTCGTTTCCTAATCAACCCCCTCCCCCTACCAGCCTGTTCTAATTCTACCTCGTTTTAAATGTTCAGGTGTTTGTAAACCTGTTGGACCAAACTGACTCACACTAAGGACAACACACACACACACACACACACACACACACACACACACACACACACAGGAGAGTGTGTGTGTGTGTGTGAGAGAGAGAGAGAGAGAGAGAGAGAGAGAGAGAGAGAGAGAGAGAGAGAGAGAGAGAGAGAGAGAAGTCGACTCTCCTGTTAGAATGGTCACCCAGTTCGTAGATTGACGCATTAGACCATGCGGCAATTCCGTGCGGCTACCACATTTCATTACCCTTATTTCACTTTTATTCATGTTCGTCTTAAACTCTCCTTTCAATATCCTATCAATTCCGTTGAACTAAGTTACGTATTTCGTCGTCTCCGGCATAATCATTGGGCCACCATCACCCAGATGTCTCATCTCATTTCCTTCGCAGTTTCGTGAATGTAGAGGCTGAGGAGACACTAGGATCTCGTCTCGCTGCCTTCCAAATGAAACACTTTCTTCCACTTTCAGATACCGTGATTAAACCACGAATGTAGAACTGTAGACACATTTAGAGTTCACACGGACACATTACAAAAATCCTCCCTGCACACCTCTCAGTAAATGGAAGGGTGGTAGGTGCAGGGGGATGAAAGTTGCAGACAAGTCCACCCCCACACCACAGTACGTAGCTTCACGAGTGTAGAAGTAGATGTGGAATCGAAACGGCCGTACGCAGATTTGAACCACTGTCCTTAGAAATGGGACTGCTGTAATTGGACGGCCTCGCTCAGTCTGACGAAGATATCTTTGTACTGCACTGAGTGTAACCAGAGACGGAATGAAGGGAGGAAAGTAGCCGACACTCCAGCGTACAGCCTGGAGTGCACAGTGCGCGGGCAATTAGCCGTTAGCTGGAAAATGCCGGTTCCTAAATCTGGCTCCTGCCCCGAGTTGCCACTTGGACACTGGGGTCGGCTGAGGTCAAGTGCTTGCGTGCTCCAGTAATGGAACGCACCGCCGCCCGGACTGCATAAAACCGCATTAAACGCTCGAGAGGCGAGGAATGCCGACGCCCTCGCGCTCCAGGAAATGAGTGGGCAATGGAGAGGATTCCGTCGCCGTGGCTGGCTTATCTCTGTCTGTTTGATAATCGGAGGAGAGGCAGAGAGCGTTAACTCTGATCCCCAACACGGAAGCTGTAGGCAAGAGTAAAATAGGTAGGACTTCTGAAAATTTCTCTGTAACTCATATGTACAGTAAGCGGAGTTCACTCGCTCTGTATGTGCCACTACTCCAAAGTTTTTACATTTTAATGCGTCATTTTTAACATTTTATGTTTTCATTCTAAACATGGAGTAATTATCTGCGCTTGTCTAGACTAGCGTTTTTCAACCTGTGGCTCGCGATCCCCAGGGGGGGTCACGAAGTCTTGCTCGGGGGGGGGGGGGGGGTGTCGCCAACACAGCACGAAGTACTTGCACCGTAAAATAACTAGGAGTTCAGTTATATAAAAACGTATGCCCAAATCAAATATATTTATGCTAAAATTAAGGAGTTCCTTGAATAGATCACAGAGTGTTTTATAGTACAGAGTTTTAATGATCAATAAACGCAAAGTCTGAAGCATGTTTTCAGGAACCAATCGAGAAGCAAAAGAACTTCATACAATAAATAATTCTGGAAAGTTTGAAAAAAATAAAAAAGATCTACTTCTTTAAAACTGTCTATTCGGCGGGACCTTTCTTAATAAGCAAAATATATTTTTCTGTCGGAACTCATATAAAATGGGATAATGGGTTTCATTCGGAAAGATAGAAAAAAACTTCGTCCAACACTTTCAACGAAACCTGAAGCAAAGGAAAGAAGGTTAAATTTATTTCCTTTGAGATAACATGGTTTTGTTACGTTTCGTGAGGGGGTCCCCAGAATATTTTTATTTAGTAGGGGAAAGGTTGAAAAATACTGGTGTAGAGCATTTGGCTCATTGTTACTTTATAACAACTTTTGTGTGAGTTACGTGACCCAGAATTAATTCTGCCGAAAGCTGGTCAAGGTTTTTAATAAAAAATCAAATCAATACAACTGCTTGGCTGTTGTCTATAAACTGATCTACAATAATGCTATGGGAGCCAGTGTACGACTAAAGTACCTCATAAGAATTTTAACGATTCTCCGTACTGCTCCATTCGCATACTAAGTGATGGGAAAAAATCTGTATATTTAGCTGACAAAAATTATCCTTTAAATATCGTGCCGAGCTTCTTTCGCCCGGCGAAGTACAGTATCTCAACGTCGCATGCAGTCCGAAAATCGTTGGCAGTCAACATTGAGTCATGTTGTTGGTACACAATGTTGTGCACAAACTTATGTAAGTACCATACAGTTTGGATGGGACAACGTCCGGCGACCGGAGTGGCCAAATAATACTCTGGAACTATCTAGCATGTGTTTAAAACCAGCCGTGAAGAACTTACTGTGGCTCAGTGATATTCCGTATTGTCACCCATAAAATGTCCACCGCTGTTTGAGGACACCGAGTCCTTGAATGCTCGCAAAGGGCCACCAAGAAGCCGAACATAAACATTTCCAGGCAATCAAAGGTTCAGTGAAATCGGAGGACCCAGTCCATTCCATGTAAAATCAACCGCAACATTATCGAGCCTGTACCTAGATGCAACTAGCTGCCAACATCCAGCGCAACGGCAGACATTACGACTTGGTACACAGAGCACGCGTCATGTGCGATCAAGAGAACGTCTCATACGAAGTGACGAAGAGAAAGGTGACCGAAAATCGGGTGGAGAAGGAGGTGGACACTCACCATCCTTCCGTGTCTGAGATCATGTCAGGCAATTTTGAACTGCTACTGAAAAAAAAATGAAAATAAAAACCGTCTTCCAAGCACCGCCGAAAACGAGTTTCTTGGTTCAGCAAAAGATCGACTCAAACTCAGCACACCAGGAAAATACAACATTGCCAGCGTTTGTGGTCTGCAGTACAATAGACAAACTCAGCTATATATCTCGAAACGGCGTGAAGAACATATCAGACGTGTCCGATTCGAACAGACAAAGAAAAATCTGCTATTTCAGAGCACAGCATTGAAGAAAACAATACCTTTGACTTCGAGAACACCTTTGTGCTCAGCCGAACCAACAGCTATTGGGACAGTGTTATAAAAGAATCTGTAGAAATACGGGTTCACGATAATCTGATAAACAGGGACAAAGGACACCAACTGAGCGCAGCATGGGATCCAGCAATAGCTGCAATACGTCGTGAGCGCAGCGGGAACCGTCATGCCCGCGGGACACGGCCAGAATGCCCTGACTGGGGTGCGAGCCGCGCACTAGCTCCCCCCACCATGCTGGCCGCCGACTCCACTGGACCCAGCCTATTGTGGCCCGGTGGTGGGGACACACGCAGGAATAAATGGTTTGATATCCACAAAAATTCGGCACTTCACCTAGATGATGATAAGTATGTCATTCGGCTACAAGACATTTCTCCCGGGATTTAAACTGAGAACAGTCATCAGCTGAATACGCTGGGGAACAGTGGCGTAACTATGGGGGGGGGGGGGGATGAGGGGGATACAAACCCCCCTCCCCCAGAATCCGAAAAGAAAAGAGAGAGGAAAAAAAAGAAACCGTATAACAGCAATCTGGTAAAGGTAAAGAATTGAAACATGGGATGTTTTACCATAAGCTTTCATTGGAAGGGAGTCAATTAGTTTCTTCAACGGGAGTGGTAGATGGTAGTCTCTTTGAAAACTGACTAAAATTTTGCTCGTCAAGCAGATCTACCCCCCCCCCCCCCCCCCCCCCGAAGCCAAGTCCTAGTTACGCCACTGCTGGGGAAGTATACATTTACATTTATCGTACATACATTCTTTATACAGACATTCGTTGGCCTTCTTGTAACATCGATTTCTCACTCTGCTTATCTGTTAAATTAAAGGATATAACACGTGACTCACCAAACACTTGCACCGCAAAAATTGCGGAAACGGAAAGTGCGATTGATGTGCGGTTTTCGCACAATGGACTGGTAGTCAGGGGCTCGTGTTTTTAACCAACAAACAGATTGTAATATTACATGGAATGTGTATTTTTTGTGCAAACATACAGTTTTTTTTAATTGGAACAGTGGTTGTTTCTATCATGCACTGGAATTTTTGACACCAGCTGTGTGCAAAGAATGACGTTTTTATCACGTTTAGTTTGGCAGCTACAGCCGTTCAAAGTTGCGGGGGCGGAGGCTGCGATAGCGTAGCTCACTGGCCGAGTGGCTAGCCCCTGGGGCACGGCCCACTAACTCATGATCACCAGCCAGTAAGCTACGCTGTCGTAGCCTCCGCCCCCAAAACTTTGAATGGTTGTAGCTGCCAAACTAAACGTGATAAATATGTCATTCAAAATTCTTTGTACACAGCTGGTGTCAAAAATTTCAGTGCGTGATAGAAACAACCACTGTTACATTTGAAAAATCGTATGTTTGACTAGGAAATACGCTTACTAGGTATTTTTACAATCTGTTTATTGGCTAACAATAAGAGTCCTTGACTACCAATTGCCGGCCGCGGTGGCCGAGGAGACTGAAGCGCTCCAGTCACGGTCTGCACGGCCGCTACGGTCGGGGGTTCGAATCCCCCCTCGGGCATGGATATTTGTGCCGTCATTAGTATAAGGTAGTTAATAAGTATTTTGTAAGTTTAGGGACTGATGACCCCGCTAGTTAACTCCCACAAGCTTTACAAACATTTGACCATTTGAAATCGTTATTACAAGGAGAAGAACACAAACGAATGTAGGTATAAACAATTATGTATGAGTTGAAATTATCCAGTTAAAATGTAATACTACAACTATCCATATATTTTACAGCAATTTACAGTTATCCGGACGATGCCAGTCACGCCGAACAGGCCTGTCGAAGTAAATAGTTTTTTAAGGACAGCATCCTTGGCATAAACCGTGTTTTAAAACTGTCTCTAAACAAACACACTTATTAAATTGTCACATTGATATAGTCACAGTGTCGTGCTAGGCATTATATTTAACATCAGGAACATCAGATGACAAACATGAATTAATCGCTGAAAGTAAAAGTATGCCAAACTCGTTACTGATCAAGAACAAAACATCTCGTAACGACATACATGCAACTGAATTTGTAGATCGTCAGTTGATAAAATTCTTGTGACATGTGTGACATTTGCATTTGGCGTCAAGGCTACCTGTCACATTGGACTCACTCCACAGGGAGAGTGTTGGATTCTGGCAATGACCATTTTAATTTATGTTTTTTGGATGTGGCCCATCATGTTTTATTTGTGACTGGCTAAACATGTATGCGACACTCGATGTTGAGGCTCTGTACCGCGGTGGAGTAGCCGAGCGGTCTAAAGCACCTCGCTGCGGAGCGCGCGGTTGCTCGCCATGGAGGTTCGAGTCCTCCCTGGGGAATGGGTGTGTGTGTTTGTCCGTAGGTTAGTTTACCTAGGTTTAAGTAGTTTGTAAGCTACGGACTGATGACCACGCAGTTTGGTCCGATAGATTTACAGACATTTGAACATTTTGAGGCTCTGTTCTGATCAAAATATAATTAGATACCGGTAAACAATAATTTCAAAATTTGCACTTTGACGAACAATAAAAAAAAAAAAGAAACAGAGTTGTTGATCTGCCTCTACGTACTGGAAATACCCAAATACACCTTCTTTTTCTACCTGTGAAGACTGTTCAGATGTTGATGTGACGCACACGTGTTCATAGCGCTAACGCCAAAAAGGAGATTAATGCACGAAGCAAAATGTTCAAATGTTTGTTAAGCTTAAGGGGCTTAACTGCGGGGTCATCAGTCCCTAAACTTAAAAACCACTTATGAACTACCTTATACTAAAGACGACACAAATATCCAGGGCCGAGGGGGGATTCGAACCCCCAATCGTAGCGGCCGTGCAGACTGTGACTGGCGCGCCTTAGACCGCACGGCCACTGCAGCCGGCAATGACTAAGCTTTCGTAGAACAGCGAACAGCTAGACTCCTGTAGTTCGCTTCAAGTACGAGCAACGAGATTACGTAGCCGAGTGATACAACTTCCATGTTTATCTTGTGATTAGTTTCTAGGAGAAGAATTCGGATGTGGAATGCGCCTCGTACTTCGAAAATAGTTGGACGAAACCGAATCTCGTCGGTGAGATAGTGCGGGACTTCGGACGTTTAACTGCGCGGCGGGAAAGTGCTTCGGGGCCGTGAGAGGCTGGTGGATGGTTTTATTAGGGCGGCGGTAAGAGGCTTTGGAGTGATGTGTGGCTACGACGGCGGCGACGCGGCGCCTGCCCTGCGCCGTGACCCCTGAAGGCCGCGTGGCGTACGTGACGCCGGCCGCATACCAGCCGGCCCGCCCGCCTAGCCTAAAACCCGCGCGATAGCCTATCGCCCTACCTGCCCTCTCTCCTCCTCCACAAACAGGCGGCGCCGCTCTCGCATTGTGGCCGCCACCCCCTTTTAATTCCGCTACAGCCAGTGTTTCACCCCCTTATCTCTGGAAACGGTAGCGCCGTCGCTGGCCACCTCGAAATGAGCCGGCTGATGCTCTGTTTGTCGTCCCAACAGACGAGGGGCGCTGAGGGTGATAACACCACCGAAATGTCAACTGGAACTGTTAATCGACTTACGAGTAATGCGCTGC
The DNA here is from genome assembly GCA_026315105.1 of Locusta migratoria. Lineage (NCBI taxonomy): Eukaryota > Metazoa > Arthropoda > Insecta > Orthoptera > Acrididae > Locusta > Locusta migratoria. The sequence continues at coordinate 812,513,992 of CM048745.1, forward strand.
ATACATTAGCCCATTGTCTGCTCACAACTTGTTTATGCAGACGACTCCAAAAAAAAAAAAAAAAAAAAAAAAAAAAAAAAAAAAAAAATCAAATGTTCGTATAGTCTATGGGAGTTGACTACGGGGTCATCAGTCCCTAAACTTACAAACTACTTATCAACTACTTACGAACTAGGACGGCACAAATATCCATGCCCGAGGGGGGATTTGAACTCCCGACCGTAGTAGCCTTGCAAACCGTGACTGAAGCTCCTCAGTCCCCGCGGCCACCGCGGCCGGCGCAGACGACTCCATCAGATGCCAGGCGCAGAGCGACCACGCGAAAAAATCACGAGAACTGCAGGAAACAGCTTTGCTCGCATGAAATCTTTATTTCTTTTATACCTGCAAATCGATTACGGTCACTGATTGGCCATCTTCAGTGCTAGGACAGAATGCCCTGTAGGCCCACATAACTAGGAACATTCATCAATAACAAAATTCATAACACATTGCTGTCATGGTCCAAGCAAAACTGATTAGATCAATCCTGTTCTAGCACTGAAGATCGCCACCGCGGTGGAGTAGCCGAGCGGTCTAAAGCGTCTCGCTGCGGGGCGCGCGGTTGTTCGCCGTGGAGGTTCGAGTCCTCCCTGGGGCATGGGTGTGTGTGTGTGTGTGTGTGTGTGTGTGTGTGTGTGTGTGTTGTCCTTAGGTTAGTTTACCTAGTTTTAAGTAGTTTGTAAGCTACGGACTGATGACCATGCAGTTTGGTCCGATAGAATTACAAACATTTGAACATTTTGAACTGAAGATCGCCACTCAGTGATCGAAATTGAGTTGCAAAAATAAAATCAGTAAAGATTTCATGCGACCCTGTATTACTCATAACTTTTATCATGGTCACATACAAGGTGGCATAATTGAACTGTTTGAAATAGAAAGTAAATTAGTTACAAGTTGCGCAGAGTTTATTCACCATGTAAACTTGACTGCAACGCACGCGCGCGCGCCCACACACACACAAACATACACACACACGCACACACACACACACACACACACACACACACACACACATACATACACACGTGCCCGACAGAGGACCCGAACCTCCGACGGGGAGCAGACGTGCACTCCGCAGCAGAGCGCCTTGGAGCTATCGGCCACTCCCAGGCGGTTGCTTGCTTTCCATGGCGATAATGTGGTGCAGGCGAATTGCGAAACTCATCATGACCCGCTGAAATGTCGGAATATCGATTCTATCGGTGACCTCGTCTGTGGCTACTTTCAGCTCATCAATGGTTTTGGGATCATGCACCTTCTCTCTAATACAGCCTCAAAAAAAGGAGTTGCATGTCTTCAGATCCTGAAAATATGGCGGCCGATTGAGGTTTCCAGGCCGGCTGCGATGGCCGAGGGGACTGAGGTGCTTCAGTCACGATCTACAAGGCCACTACGGTCGGGGGTTCGAATCCCCCCTCGGGCATGGATATTTGTGCCGTCCTTAGTTGTAGGTAGTTTGTAAGTTTAGGGACTGATGACCCCGTAGTTAAGTCCCTTAAGCTTAACAAACATTTGAACATTTTTTGAGGTTTCCAGAATGCTCCAAATACTCTCTTGCTTCTATGGGGCCAAGCTCCGCCTTACACGATCAACATAATAGGAATGAAATCATCGTCCGGCTGCCTCAATGCCATCACGAAATATCGCACTGATTATTCCGTATGCCACTCCCATGAACCACAGACATTGCCGAGGTGGGGTGGCTTGCGTGCCTCAACGATACAGATAGCCGTACCGTAGGTGCAACCACAGCGGAGGGGTATCTGTGGAGAGGCCAGACAAACGTGTGGTTCCTGAAGAGGGGCAGCAGCCTTTTCAGTAGTTACAGGGGCAACAGTCTGGATGATTGACTGAGCTGGCCTTGTAACATCAGCTAATGTGGCTTTGCCACACAGCTACTGCGAACGGCTGAAAGCAAGGGGAAACTACAGCCGTTATTTTTCCCGAGGACATGCAGCTCTACTGTATGAACATAGGATGATGGCATCCTCTCGGGTAAAATATTCCGGAGGTAAAATAGTCCCCCTTTCGGATCTCCGGGCGGGGACTACTCAGGAGGATGTGATCATCAGGAAAGACAATACTGGCATTCTACGGGTCGGAGCGTGGAATGTTAGATCCCTTAATCGAGTAGGAAAATTAGAAAATTTAAAAAGGGAAATGGATAGGTTGAAGTTAGATATAGTGGGGATTAGTGAAGTTCGGTGGCAGGATGAACAGGATTTCTGGTCAGGTGAGTACAGGATTATAAATACAAAATCAGTTGGGGGTATCACAGGAGTAGGATTGATAATGAATAAGAAAATAGGAATGCGGGTAAACTACTATGACCAGCACAGCGATCGCATTATTGTTGTCAAGATTGATACGAAGCCAACACCGACAACAGTAGTACAGGTTTATATGCCAACTAGCTCTGCCGATGATGAGGAGATCGAAGAAATATATGAGGAGCTAAAGGAAATTATTCATACAATTAAGGGAGAGGAAAACTTAATTGTTATGGGAGACTGGAATTCGGTAGTAGGACAAGGAAGGGAAGGGAAGGGAAGGGAAGATAGTGGGTGAATATGGTCTGGGCAAAAGGAATGAAAGAGGAAGCCGCCTGGTAGAATTTTGCACAGAACATAATTTAGTTATAACAAACACCTGGTTTAAGAATCACAAAAGAAGGTTGTATACGTGGAAGAGACCAGGAGACACCGGGAGATACCAGATAGATTTTATAATGGTAAGACATAGATTTCGGAACCAGGTTTTGAAGTGTAGGACATACCCAGGGGCAGACATAGACTCTGACCATAACTTGTTGGTTATGAACTGTAGGCTGAAACTGAAGAAACTACAGAAAGGTAGGAAAATAAGGAGATGGGACCTGGATAAATTGAAGGAACCTGAAGTTCTTGAGAATTTCAGAGGGAGCTTCAGGCAACAATTGACAGAAACGGGGGAAAATAAAACAGTTGAGGAGGAATGGGTAAAATTGAGAGATGAAATAGTGAAGGCAGCAGAGGACAAAATAGGTAGGAAGGCAAGACCTACAAAGAATCCTTGGATATCACAGGAGATACTAAATTTAATCGATGAAAGGAGAAAATATAAAAATGCAGTAAATGAAACAGGCAAAATGGAGTACAGACGACTAAGAAATGAGATTGACAGGAAGTGCAAAGTGGCTAAGCAGGAATGGCTAGAAGGCAAATGCAAGGATGTAGAAGAATGTATAAATAGGGGAAAAATAGATACAGCCTACCGGAAAATAAAAGAAACATTTGGCGATAAGAAAAACAGCTCTATGAATATCAAGGACACTGATGGAAAACCAGTTCTCAGCAAAGAAGGGAAAGCTGAAAGGTGGAAAGAGTATATAGAGGGGCTCTACAAAGGAAATGAACTTCGAGACACTATTGTAGGAAGGGAAGAGGATGTAGATGATGATGAAATAGGAGATACTATACTGAGAGATGAATTTGACAGAGCACTGAAAGATATAAGTCGAAACAAGGCCCCTGGAGTAGATGATATCCCGTCAGAGCTACTGAAGTCTCTGGGAGAACCAGCCATGACAAAATTGTTTCACATTGTGTGTAAGATGTATGAGACAGGTGAAGTACCCTCAGACTTTAAGAAAAATGTTATAATCCCCATTCCAAAGAAAGCAGGTGCAGAAAGGTGTGAAAACTACAGAACCATCAGTTTAATAAGTCATGGTTGCAAAATATTAACACGAATTATATACAGAAGGATGGAAAAGCTGGTAGAAGCCGACCTCGGGGAAGATCAGTTTGGGTTCAGGAGAAATGTAGGAACACGGGAGGCAATACTCACTTTACGGCTTATCCTAGAAGATAGATTAAGAAAAGGCAAACCAACATTTCTAGCTTTTGTAGATTTGGAGAAGGCTTTTGACAACGTTGATTGGAATAAACTCTTCAAAGTTCTGAAGCAAGCAGGAGTAAAATATAGGGAGCGTAAGGTTATTTACAACTTGTACAAAAACCAGACAGCGGTTGTCAGAGTTGAAGGGCATGAAAGGGAGGTTGGAAAGGGAGTAAGACAGGGTTGTAGCCTTTCCCCAATGATGTTCAATTTGTACATTGAGCAAGCTATAAAGGAAAGCAAGGAGAAATTTGGTGAAGGAATAAAAGTTCAGGGTGAAGAATTAAAAACATTGCGTTTTGCAGACGACATAGTAATTCTATCAGATACAGCAAAGGACCTGGAAGAGCAATTGAACGGAATAGACTGTGTGCTGAAAGGTGCATATAAGATGAACATTAACAAGAGTAAAACTAGGGTAATGGAGTGCAGTGTAAGAAAATCAGGTGATGCTGAAGGAATTAGATTAGGTAACGAAACAATAAAGGAGGTAGATGAGTTTTGTTACTTGGGCAGTAAAATAACAAATGATGGTCGCAGTACAGAGGATATAAAATGCAGAATGGCAATGGGTAGAAAGGCGTTTTTGAAAAAGAGAAATTTGTTAACATCGAATTTTGATTTAAGCCTAAGGAAGGCCTTTCTGAAGGCATTTGTATGGAGTGTTGCCTTGTATGGGAGTGAAACATGGACGATAAGCAGTGTGGACAGAAAGAGGATAGAGGCTTTTGAAATGTGGTGCTACAGAAGAATGCTGAAGATTAGGTGGGTGGATCGTGTAACTAATGAGGAGGTACTGAACCGAATTGGGGAGAAAAGAAATTTCTGGCATACCTTGACTAAAAGAAGGGATAGATTGGTAGGACATATTCTTAGACATCAAGGAATTGTGAATTTAGCGTTGGAGGGAAGTGTGTGGGGTAAAAATCGCAGAGGGAGACTAAGAGACGCATATAGTAAGCAGATTCAAGTGGATGTGGGTTGTCGTTCTTATGAGGAGATGAAAAGGCTTGCTCAGGATAGAGTAGGGTGGAGAGCTGCATCAAACCAGTCTCTGGACTGAAGACCACAACAACAACAACAACATATTCCGTATGTGGACATCGCATGCCATAGTCATCCGTTGAGAGTGAACAGTCGTCCCATTCGCGAAATACGAATTATCTGTCCCCCAAATGCGTCAATTTTGCTTATTGAAGAACCCATCCCAAAATGAAAGTGGGCGTCATCGCTGAACCATGCGCATGCGCATATTAATTCCCACAATGCCCCGCGGCCAAGCAAACGCCCTAACGCAAACTTTATTTCACGCAGTTCAATAATTGTGTCACTGTATGTCACTGTGCGTCGCCAAAGACGCCAAGATAATATAATATCGTAAATCAAATGTTTGTTAAGTTTATGGGACTTAACTGCTGGGTAATGTCCCATAACTTACAAACTACTTATAAACTAACTTATACTAAAGACAGCACAAACATCCATGCCCGAGAGGGGATTCGAACACCCGATGGGGAACGACCTCACGCATCGGAGCATAGCGCCTCAATGCGCTCGGCCACTCCGTCGTGGCAAATAAGATCGTACAATACTTTAGTACAGAAAACGAGTGTTCTTCATTATTAGACTTTTAAGTATCGTAACCATATTAGGTGGCTACACAGCATTCAGGAACATGAAACGTGATGTCGCATTATGCATGAAACTCTACAAAGAATTTTTAATGCAAATTTACGTTAAATTCGCGGCACATTTTGATCTCATTTCCAAAACAAATTTATTCTCCGTTGAGGTCGCGGACTTGGTCTTTCACGACCATGTGGGCATTTAAGGGATAAATAAAACTAAACGATTGTGTTTCGAGTGATTAAAAACTGATATTTAGTGAAATGTTAACCTTTATAAGACCAGTTTGTTAACCAAGCAGTCGAATTTCAATAAAAGTATGGTGCCTTTCTTTCGAGCACCGATAGAAGGAATGCAGTGGTAACCTATTGGATTCGCTTTCGGGAGGACGGTGGTTGAAATTCACCGCCGGCCATCCAGATGTAGGTATTCCGTAATTTTCTTGAATCACACCAGGTAAACGCCAGGGAGGTTCATTTCAATGGGCACGGCCGTTTACCTTCTCCATCCCGGCAATAACTATCTCAGCGTGACCAAACATCCCTACCTTCTTTTTTCTGGACATGCGGAAAGACAGACAGCGTACACATTGTGCGAGTATATACGCAATGATGGGCAGATGATAGTTTCAGTGCGGATGCATAAAACAATCTATTCGTTTTGGGAATATAGGCTTAGCTGCGAGCAAGAGGCGAGAATACACTAGGAGCATTGCAATAGAAGGCTGCGGCAAGTTGACGTGTAGGACGTGAAGCGTGCCTGGGTGGCGAAGCTGTTGAAGTGACCGCCCGTGTGAAGCAGAGAAGCCGGTTTCGAGATCTACTCGGCACAAATATTCAGCTGTAGCCCTTTGATGAATTTCAACGCCGGTGAGCAGGCACAAATCCTTGGTTTCTTGACTGTCTCCATTACCCTATGACCTGTGCCTTGTCCATGAGCAGTACCTTTCTTCTCGGCGTCATAGTGCCATACTATTCTTTCGTTTGGTGTCAGCAACCGTTTATAAAATGCTATTCCATCCCATCCAAGTAACGGATGCGTATGATTGGTGACATATGGCAAAAGTCGGCAATTGGTGTGAGAAAGTTTCAGCTACTGTTGTTCCGTGGTCGATGATCGATGTGTGAAAGACACTCTTAACAACGGAAGAGAATATTGCACCATTACCATCAGAGTCTACACTCCACGGTATCTTAATGTAGCCGTACTTTTGTGTTCGTAGGCATATTTGTTATTTGACTGTCATGGCTGCAGTTCATTCCACTTTCAATACTTCCCAATATGGATGTCCTCCAAGGTTTCCCGTTTTAAGAGAAATTTGTATGAATCTGCTGTGTCGAGCTAGGCGTCCGGTTAAGTTGGTTTCTGTTCCCGTCTATCACGTTAATACACGCCATTTTCTTTTTGAATCGTATTCTTTAAAATGTTTGTAAATCTAAGGGACTTGACTACTTTGGAAACGACACCTGGTTCTGATTCCACGTTAAGCTGTAGGTCCCCTTTCCCTGGTCGGATGACTGGGGCAGGCTAGAGACACGCAAGTCAAATGTTCAAATGTTTGTAGAAATTATGGGACTTAACTACGAGGTCATCAGTCCCTAAGCTTAAAAACTACTTATGAACTAGCTATGACTAAGGACGGCACAAATATCCATTCCCGAGGGGGGATTCGAACCCCCGACCGTGCAGACCGTGACTGGAGCGCCTCAGTCCCCTCGGCCACCGCGGCCGGCGACACGCAAGTCCAATTGAAAGACTTGCACCAGGCCAAATAGCCACACGAAATTATTATTATTAGTCATCTGTTGTTGTTGGTTTTGTTTGGGTGTTTAAGGGGGGCAAAACTGCAATGGTCATCAGTCCTCCTGGTCATCAGTCCATAGGTTTACAAACTAACTAACTTACGCTAAGGACAACTCACACACCAATGCTCGAGGATGGACTCGAACCTCCGACGGCGAGCAGTGGCGCGCTCCGGAGCAAAGCATCTTAGAACGCTCGGTTACTCCACTGCTTCTGTATTCGTTCACTTTTTGTTCCAAACCAGGATATTCTATCGATTAACTGGAGCTTTCCATACCGATTCACCAGCACTACCCTTATCCTTACCTCAGGTAACGCTACAGATCACTGACGACGTTGCAAGAGAATAACCCGAGTGTTTCCTCGCTGAGGGTAAGGATTAGCCGGCGTGCAGTGACTGTAGTGTCAAGCACTATCTGGCGTGCAGGCGGCGTCAGCTGTACTCTCTTGTGTGTTTGCAGATGGCGCTCTTTGGTCCGCGCTGCCCTCTATCTGGTGTCAACAAGCCGAGTTCGTTGTCTCTCCAGTGAAATGAAAGGGCGTCAGCGCCGTTCAGCGCTCACTTGTTCGCAGGCCGATGACGCAGGCGTAGCTCGTTGCAGCTCTGGTTTCGGTACCAGCCAGTGAGATCTGTATAACCTGGATGTATAACTCTGATGTCTGAGCATACAGCTGTAGCTTACCTATACATTCCTATGTTTTTCACACTAATTTGCATTGTCCGCCATGTTCTAATTAGTCAATCGAATTTCCATCAATAATGATAAATCTGAAGCATTGAATTAAATTTTGTGATGCGGCCGGGAATCGAACCCGGACCTCCATGCTTACTAGGCAGACCTCTTACCGTTAGACCACCACACCACTAACGGTTAAGGCGCCTCGGAGTAGTCTAAGTACGATTTCCCCCCACGTCATAAACTTTAATTCAGCTTCCGTGTTCCAAAGATAATTGCCACTACTGCCAAGGCTCTCCATGCAGTGGAATAGCACCTCGGCAATGGGCATATTGGAACAATACTGTTAAGGTGATATAAATATCAATTTAATACCAATAAACAATCCCTGAGGCGAATTTTCGTCTCGAATATGTCAAGGACAATAATTATAAATCTGAAGCATTGAATTAAAATTTGTGATGCGGCCGGGAATCGAACCCGGATCTCCATGCTTATCATTATTGCCTTTGACATATTCGAGACGAAAATCTGTCTCAGGGATTGTTTATTGGTATTAAATTTAATTTCCATCAGTTAGTACGTGACAAAAAATTGCTGGATCACCTCTGCCTTTGAAATTTATATCGATATACGAAGTAACAGAACCGCGTAAGTACATAATCTAAACACATTTCCTTTTTTTCTTCTTATAATACTTCCTAGTAGTCATGTTGTACGAGGGTCACTCCAAAAGAAATGCACACTATTTAAAAAAATACAGTTTTATTCTGCATGTTTGAAAGTTTTACAATGTTTTAGATACGTCCTTCCCGCTTGTTTTCAAACTTAGTTCAACCTGTTCCCGTGAGTGGCACCGTCGCTGCATGTCTTCAAGATGGCTGCTACACTTCACGTTCGTCAGAAGCAACATGCTGTCATTGAATTCCTGTGCTGTGAAAACGAGACAGTGGGAAACATCCACAAGAGGTTGAGAAAGGTGTATGGAAATGCTTCTGTCGATCGCAGTACAGTTAGGCAGTGGGCAAGCAGGTTACGTGGTGAAAAGCGGGCACGGCAATATTGAGGATTGTCCTCGCAGCGGCAGGCCTCGTACTGGTTCCAAGATGGCGTAAGGCAGTTGAGAGGGATGGGGATTATGTGGAGAAATGAAAATATTGCTCCTAAAGGATGTATCTACACACTGTAAACCTTTCAAACATGTGGAATAAAAAACGTAATTAAAAAAAATTGTGTGTATTTCTTTTGGAGTGATCGTCGTAATTAGTGAAGGAATAGAATATGAACATCTTTGGCTGGCACGCTCAGAAATCCAGGTAGTATAGAGACCACTGGTGCCAACTCTCCTTCCGGCCATTTTCCTTTCCCGACACCCCTTCCGGTCATTTCCTTTCCCACTGACCCTACCTGCCACATACAGGTCCCGCCTAAAAGCAGACATTCTCTTTACCGTGTGTTCCGAAAGGTATTTTTAGCCAATTTTCATTTCTCTCACTAGCATACAGTTTTGTTCGATAACATGTTTCGATCACGAGAGATAAAACAATACATAATAGGAACAGATGTCGTAGCGCAAACGATACGAGGTTGCGAACGCTGCTACTTAATTGTTAGGTCTGAAGATAATCCAAATGATCGAAATATCATCATCATTTAAGACTGACTTTGCCTTTCAGTATTGAGTCTGGAGCATAGTCCTCCTTATAAAATTTCTGCACGATCCCATATTCAGAGCTAAAATTGATGCATCGTCCAATGTTAAGCCTGCTATTTCAAAATCACTCATGACAGAATCCAAATACATTCTCCTTCCTCTCCCACGATTCCTTTTACTCTCTACTGCCGACCCCAAGAGTCTGTTTGGTAACCTTGCTTCTCCAATGCCTGTAACGTTGACCCCAGCCTCAGAGCCTGCTCGTTCTAACTTCTATATCTATGGTGTTCATCACCGTTCACAAACGCGTTATCGAAAAAAAATGTGTTGCGAGTGAGACTGACAATGAATGGAAATTGATTTTAATGGTAGTTGCTGACTCTTTCGTGTTGATAAGGTTGAATGTAGTGAATTATTTTTTTTTTTTTTTCAAATGTTTGTAATTCTTATGGGACCAAACTACGTCGGTCATCAGTCCCTAGACTTACAAACTACTTAAACTAAGTTAAACTAACCTACTAACTACACACATCCATGCCCGAGGAAGATTTGAACCTCCGACGCGGGAGGCCGCGCGATCCGTAACGTGGCTCCCCAGACCGCACGGTGTATATATTTGTTGTTGTGGTCTTCTGTCCGCGAATAAAATCGCAACCGAGCGCAATTAATTAATTTATTATTATTATTATTATTATTATTATTTTATTTATTTATTGTGAACACCCATTACGGCGCGTCAACCGATCATCAGATTAATAAAATGTAATAACTACGGAACACGTTATTAAACTGTTCCATTAAAATAACTTCGTACAGTACTCTATTGACACTGTTTATCGTTTCTTACCATGCCCTACGCGATTCAGCCAAATTAAAAATAATATTTGGTGTCACAGCATACGATTTCGTCATTAGTATTATGTGGTATCACAGTGTAACAATTTTTCATTACACTGAAACGGTAATGAGTTTGAAAATGTACATCATATAAACGTGTGGTCAGACCTGCAGTAGAGATGACTCTTCTGACTGAGCAAAAGTATATATCACGTACGTCGTAAAGATTATTACTGTTCCATTGTAATGAAAAAGTATTACATTGTCATATTACATCGTAGTAAAGATGAATTTTTATACTATGAGACTTTCATTCCGTATGATAATGAACGATAAACAATCATTTTACCAGTGCACAATATGGTGTTATTTTAAAAGAATATTATAATAATGTGTTAAATCTTTTTGGCATTTTATTGATCTCAAGATGGCTCGATGAGTTTAAACTGGTTATGACTTTAAAAAATTAAGAACTGAAATTGTTATTTTATAATTAATATCAAATTTACGGTAGATGGCTGACTCAAGTTTGACAGTGTCAACAATTCTGACGTGATATTTTTAGTTTCATTTTCTAATATAAATCGGCACGAGAGGATGTTCAACCTGTAAGTAGAAGAAGCTATGAAAGGAAATTTCGGAACATTTCCTCCTGAATTCGCTAACCACTGTGCCAGCACGTCTGGTGACTACGTCAATAAACAGCAAAGGACTTTCTCGAAGAAATGCTACGCTGCTGTATGTGAGAAGTGGACGCATCCGCTGATCCTACTCTTAACGGAAAGATTCTCATTATCGGCTAGTCTGTGTGTGGTATTTTCTTCCATTTTTCGCTGCCAGGTTAATTTGACGGGTGAGGCATCCATAATTAGGGGCTTCTAATTCTAGCAAACCGCCGCGGAACCTTAATGGCCTAGTGGCGCTAAGTGCCGCAGAAGGACGAAGACGGAATCAGTAATGGGCGGGCCGGCACGCCGTTGTCAGCGTATATTTTGTGCGGCAATTAAACTGTAATCACGAGCTTTTGTGCGCCGGCGCCGGCCCTGACCCCAACGCAACTCTCCCTTTCCGTGATGACACCAAAGGGGGGGGGGATTCTCCGTCCCCCCTCCCCACCTGTTGCTGCTACTGCTGCCGCCAGCTCAACCAATCAGCCAGGGAACGGAAATATTCGATTTTTAAGTCTCCTCGATTCAGTCGTTCTCCAGAGAGAGCTTCGTACGGTGACAACTTTAATCACATCTTTATCGTCGTGACTGGACAATAAAAATGCTACTATTCTCTGCTAGCTCGGTTCTTATTTATTCACAACTATCTTCATAAATACTTACGATTTTGCCGGTTATCTCATGTTGTTGTTGTTGTTGTCTTCAGCCCGCAGACTTGTTTGATGCAGCTCTCCACGCTACCTTGTCCTGTGCAAGTCTCTTCATCTGAGAATACGTTCGCCAACCTGCATCCTTTTGAATCTGTTTACTGTATTCGTCCCTCGGTCTCCCTCTACGATTTTTACCTCACACACTTCATTCTAACGCTAAGTTGACAATTCCTTTATGTCTCAGGATGTGTCCAACCAATCTATCCCTTCTCTTAGTCAGGATATGCCAGAAACTCCTTTTCTCCTCGATTAAGTTAAGCAATTCTTCATTAGTTACGTGATCTACCCAATAAATTTTCTGTAGCACCACATTTCAAAAGCTTCTATCATCTTTTTATCTGAACTTCTAATCGTCCACGTTTCACTCCCGTACAATGCTACACTCCACACAACATTTAACTAATATTGGATGTCAAAAAATTCCGCTTCTTCAGAAATATTTTCCTTCCCATAGCCATTCTCCATTGTATATCCATCAGAAGTTGTTTTGCATCCCAAATAACAAAATTCATCTGCTACTATTATTGCGTTGTTACCTAATCATCGACTGATTTTCTTGCAGTACAATTAATTACCCTTATTTAGCTCTTATTAACGTTCATTCATAACCTCCTTTCAAGACACTGTCCATTCCGGTCAACTGCTCTTCCAGGTTCTTTGCTGTCTCTGATAGAATCACAATATCATTGGCAAAACCGAAAGTTTTAATTTCTTCTCCCTGAACATTAATTGCTTATCCAAATTTTTCGTTGCATTCCTTCTCAGACTGCCCAATGTACAGTTTACTGCCTTACGGATCACTGTGTCCCTTTCATGCACTTGCTACGTGATTTATGTACAAGTTGTTCATAACTTTTCGTTGTCTGTATTTTTCCCCTGCTACCTTCAGTATTTGAAAAAGTGTATTCCATTCGACATTATCAAAAGCTTTCTCTCAATTTACAAAAGCTAAAATGTACGTTTGCCTTTCCTTAATCCTTCTCCTATATCCAATCTGATCTCCCCCGAGGTCGGATTCTATCAGTTTTTCCATTCGTCTATAAATAATTCGAATCGGTATTTCGCAACTATGTCTTATTAAACTGATAGTTCTGTAATTTTCACACTTATCTTCATTAGCTATCTCTGTAATTGGAATTATATTTTTCTTGAAGTCCGAGGGTATTTCCCCTGTCCACATCGTGGACGCAAGATGAAACACTTCCTTTGTGACTGGTTCTTTCAACGATGTCAGCAGTTCAGAGGGAATACATCAACTCCAAGGACCTTGTTTCGACTAAAATTTTTCATGCTATGTTAAATTGTTCCGGCAGTATCGTATCTCCTATCTCATCATTCTACTTCGTTTTCCATTTCTATACAGAGTGAATCACCTAACACTTGCTCCGCAAATATTGCGGAAACGGAAAGTGCGATTGATGTGCGGTTTTCACAGAATGGATTGGTAGTCAGGGGCTCGTACTTTTAGGAAGCAAATAGATTATAATATTACTTAGAAGGTGTATTTTTATGCAAGCATACAGCTTTTTTAAATGAAACAATGTTTGTTTGTATCATGCACTGGAATTTTTTACACCAGATGTGTACAAAGAATTTTCAATGACATATTTATCATGTTTAGTTTGGCAGCTACAACCGTTCAAAGTTTCGGGGGTGGAGACTGCGATAGCGTAGCTAACCGGCCGAGTGGCTAGCTCCTGGGGCACGGCCCACTGTCTCATGACCACCAGCAAGTCAGATAACGCTGTCATAGCCTCCGTCCCCAAGACTTTGAACGGTTCTAACTGCCAAACTAAACGTGATAAAAATGTTATTCAAAATTCTTTGTACACAGCTGGTGTCAAAAATTCCAGTGCATGATAGAAACAACCATTGTTCCATTTGAAAAATTGTATGTTTGTATGAAAATACAGTTTCTAGGTATTTTTACGATCTGTTTATTGGCTAACAATACGAGTTCTTGACTACCAATCCATTCTGTGAAAACCGCACATCGATCGCACTTTCCGTTTCCGCAGTTTTTGCGGTGCCAGTGTTAGGTTATTCACCCTGTATACTGCATTCTCGTGCAATTCCTTTGTAGAGCGTCTCTATTAATTTCTTCCACCTTTAAGTTTTCTATTTGCTTGGTACTGGCTCTTGATATTAAGGAAACTGCTTTTGTTGTCTCCAAACTTTTATTTTCGTATTGGCGGTATCTATTATTCTCGTAGTAACCGTGTAACTAGACTCCGTTGTAACTGTTAAATGAGTTGTATAGGGCTATGCCTTGCGAAGCACTGCAGTTTTCAGAACACGATTATGGCGAGGACGGCTTTGCCTTCACATCTACTCCGCGACACGCATTCTGGTGTCGATTATCAACGCGCCATTTTATTCGGATCACTGCCAACATTACCCTTTAGCGTAATTAAGAATCTGCTTCTCAAAATGTTCAAATGTTTGTATAGCTTATGGGACTTAACTACGAGGTCATCAGTCCCTAAAATTACAAACTACTTATGAACTAGCTAATACTAAGGACGGCACAAATAACCATGCCCGAGGGAGGATTCGAACCCCCAACCGTAGTGGTCGTGCAGACGGTGACTGGCGCGCCGCAGTCCCCTCGGCCACCGCGGCCGGCAATCTGCTTCTACGATAAAGTAACCGAACTGGCTGGGGAGTTTTCGGGTGTTCCACTCAGGTTCCTCGTTGCACAGATCCGCTTGTTTCCTTAACATATCGCAAGAACGGTTTTCATTCAATATTTGCCCCTTGGCAGGGCAGTGTGGTGGGCAAGTGTTGCGGAGTGAGTCACAGTGACGTCATGACAGGCAGACGTTGCCCGTTGGGTGCGGCGTGCTGTGTTTACGTTACATAAGGTGCTGCAACGATCCAGTCTGGGGGCTTCCCGGGGCTGCGTGGCCACTTATCCGACCGCGACTAAAGCCCGTTTTACACGATCGACTTTGTAGTGAAAATTGACTAGTCCAAGTGCGTGCGCCTGCGTGTAAATCAGCAACCAACCCCAGCGCGACCGAGTCTATGACGTCGATGATCTGCAGATTGTGCCGAGTGTGGACTTCTAAATTTCCGAGTGTGCTGCAGAATGCGCATGCGCAGAAGCAAGGAACAATAGTGGTGTCTTCTCATATTGGAAATTGTCCTATTCTGGTGGATGTCATTCATATTACAGAAATGTATTCGCTATCTTCTTTAACTTTATTCTGTTGTTTGCTTTGTGTTTTCATCACACCGAAAATGTTGCGCAAAGCTAAGTGTTCTCTTTTATAATAGTGTTTTCCTGCAAAAGAGAAGAAACATATTCAAGTAATTTTTTTTCTTTTTACGGGGAAAAGGCCTACACTACGTATAAATACGAACTTAAATATATAAACGTGTTTCAACGAAAATTATTTCAATAGTGAAAGAGTCAGAATTATTGGATGAGAAAATTATTTGTTATTTTGACAGTTAGCAACAAAACAAGACATGAAAAATTAATGTTTTTACTGTTTCCGGATTGTTGGGCCTGCAGTATCATAAATGTCGTTGAATGACATTGTAATGAAAGTTTCGGATCACTGCTTATATTTTATTCATTAGCGCTTCAGCTGTTTCAACAGTTTGTCATTATCAAGCGGGTCTGCGATGTTTTGACGTTACATGCTGACATCTGGCGTAACTGTTGTATAAACTGTATGGAAATATTTGCATATTTCGTAATTGGATACGTTTTTTAGCTGTCAGGTTTTATGTAGCTTTTTGAGCTAAAACGTTAAAGAAAACTTTTAAATTAGGCAGAGCTGTTGTTAATTACGCAAAATTTAAAAGTTTTCTTTAATTAAACGTTTTAGAGTAAAAAACTACGTAAAACCTGACAGCTAAAAAACGTATCCAATTACGAAATGCGCAAACCCTTGGTTTGCTGTACGGAAATCACATCGCTATGGAAACCTATTGCGAATTTATTCTTTTTAGTGTCTTAACACCGCCGATCGTAAACTTCTGAGTGACGAAACTGCATATGCAAAGTGCTCGCCTAGTTCAGCCTCTACAGTGAGTTTTAAACCCCGATTGCTACATCGCCCTCACGATGTGTCCGCACTTCCGTGTCATCCCTGTGAGCGTATCTGATTACTCGTGACCCGTTTCTTCGAACCGTGACAGTTGCTTTCCTCTAAAGTTGGTACAGTGCTACCCACCGTAAGCAAACAGCTGCACTTCCGTGAGACCGCGACTGTGACAACTCGCTTTGGTGGAAGCACGAGTGCGTCTCCGTGGCATTGTGCCTATTTGATAGACACCTTGATATAGCACTGATCCCCTTGGCTGTAAAGCACCACTCCTGGGACAAAGGATATATTACGGAGAGATCGCCGCCGCCGTTGCAAAGTGAAAATATCATTATGAAAACATCCGCTAGGCTGTGGCTAAGTCATGTCTCCACATACCCGTTCTTCCAGGAATGCTGATTCTTCAAGGTTGGCAATAAACATTTGTGAAGTTTTGAAGTAGGAGGCGAGGTACTGGCGGAAGTAAAGCTTCTTTTAGGACGGACCGCGAGGCGTGCCAGGGCAGCTGAAACGGCAGAGAGCTTGCCCGCGAAAGACGAGGATCTCTGGTTTAAAATTTCCTGCCGAGGCTGAACTAGGCGAGCACTTAGCGATACTCAAAAGTTTACGAACGGCGGGGTCAGATCCTAAGAAAATAAATTCGTAATATCTATCGATAGCGACTTGATATCCATACAGCAAACCAAGTGTGCACCAATTTAGTCACTGGCGATCACATTTGCTGTCAAAAAAATTCATTTTTGCAATACATTTATCGATTTTGTAGTCTGTTAATTACTTTTGAATTTACAACTTTAAAAAACATTTCTGAAGAACCAGCAATCGTTAATGAAATTATATTTTTAGAAACACAATCTCGATCGCAAGAGATTTTTTTATATTTTGTTGTTGTTAGGCCTAACAACAATAAAAAACTTCTCTTGCGATCAAGACTGTTTCTTTAAATATATGATTACTTTTGAAAAAGATTAATTTATTTACCAAAGTATTGTTCATGAAGTGTATGATCCAGATGTGGAACCCTTTAGCCTTGGATCATCTACGTACATGCCAGAATTCGAATAGCAATTACGGACGTTAACACATTAATGATTCACTATATGCAAATACAGTTTGAACAAAATGCAGTTCTAGAACCATTTCACGTAAGACATTCAGCTATGGAACTATATACACATAATGGCCGCACTGACTGGGGATAGAGATCGCGACGCCGCGGCGGCATGGCCGAGCGCATTGAGGCGCTGTGCTACGATGTGCGAGGTCATTCCCTGTCGGGGGTTCGAATCCCCCCCTCGGGCATGGGTTTTGTGCTGTCTTTAGTATAAGGTAGTTCATAAGTAGTTTGTAAGTTTAGGGTCTGATGACCCCGCAGTTAAGTCCCTTAAGCTTCACAAACATTTGAACATTTTTATACAGATCGTAAAGCAGTTTACCAAGGAGGGGGAGAGTAAATTAAGAGTGGTTTTTGGAGGAAAGGTAGGGAAGACTATCTAGGTGGTTGAGCAGGTATTTGAAGCGTACTCTTGCAGAGTATAAATCCAGCCCCAATCGGTCAGTTCACCTGATGGTAAGGAACTACAAGTGCAAATAGATCACTGGATTAGATCTTTGATATTGTACTTACTTTTGTGGAAACTATATTTCCATAATGAAACTTTCACTCTGCAGCGGAGTGTGCGCTAATATGATACTTCCTGGCAGATTAAAATTGTGTGCCGGAACCGGGACTCGAATATGGGACCTTTGCCTTTCGCGGGCAAAAGTCCCAGGTTTGAGTCCCGGTTCCGACAGACAATTTTAATCTGCCAGGAAGTTTCATATCAACGCACACTCCGCTGCAGAGAGAAAGTTTCATTCTGGAAACAAGCCTTAGGCTATGGCTAAGCCATGTCTCCACCATATCCTTTCTTCCAGGAGTGCTAGTCTTGCATGTTTCGCAGGAGAGCTTCTGTGAAGTTTGGTAAGTAGGAGGCGAGGTGCTGGCGGAAGTGAAGTTGTGGGGCGGCATCGTGAGTCGTGTCGGGATAGCTCAGTCGGAAGAGCGCTTGCCCGCGAAAGGCAAAGGTCCCAGGTTCGAGTCCCGGTTCCGGCACACAATTTTAATCTGCCAGGAAGTTTTATATTTCCATAAATCGTAGAAGAGGACACTTTTGGAAAAGTTATTAACGTAATGCAAATCGTTTTGCAGTTGGTTTTGATCATCTAGTGACTTCACTAGATAATAGACAGCCTCATCCGGAAGTAAAGTAAGAGGAACAACTCGTACTTTCACTTGTTCCACGTGTGCGGTTGATTTACCGTCGAGATGAATGAAACGGTCAGCACACCGAATACAGTCGACTGACAAGGAACAAAGATTTCCACTTTCGGCCGAGAGTTAATAAGCAGAGGGCAGAGGTCCGAAAATAATTCAATATTCCTGTCGTAAGGGCGACGGGAGCAAACAAGTTGGCTGCTTTGTGGGCTGGCTCGGTATATTTGTTTCCGCCGACCGCGCCTTCACGGTGTGCTGCCGCTGACAGCGGCCGTGTTCCCGGCACATCTCGTCCTGTCCACGCGGCCAAAAATAGCGCCGGTTGGGGCGGGGGGAGGAGTCCTCTGCTGCCGGATAAAGTGCCTACTTTAGCGCCGGAATCCACGCCTGCCCAAAACTGCCTGCCTGTTCTGACTAGAGAGACGAGAGAGAGAGAGAGAGAGAGAGAGTGCGTGTGTGTTTGTGTGTGTGTGAGTGTGTGTGTGTGAGAGAGAGAGAGAGCGCTTGTAATTACGTCTCAAACACTACCACCGTATAGTGCGTGTCCTGCGTGTACTAGTTTGTCAGCAAACACGTGTAACATACTGAATTCCGGTAACGCTAACGCTAAGAGACACGTGGCAAGGCCACAGAATCTGTCAGGGCAGTCCTTTGACGCAGGAAGAGTGTATTTCCCTGTATTGTTTTTTTAAAGGAAACGCCTTTTTGCTACTGCAAATGAAGGGTTTTATTTTTATAAGTCACCCATACGCGTTTCGCCTTTGTCGCAAGGCATCATCAGTGGGTGTCCTGTAATATTTACATGTTTCTGTATACGCATAAAGGTTAGGTTTCTTACACATGTACAAAACATTTCGTTTCTGATTTAAAACAGTTCGTTGTTTGCTATAAAATGGTGTACTTACAGCACTTGCTACTCCACATCCCTTTCCGGCAATCAGGTCGGAAGGTTCCACTGTTTTCTAAACTTTGCGCTTTTCTGGTTTCACTGACTGATGTGGAGTTGCAAGTGCTGTAAGTACACCATTTTATAGCAAACAACGAAGTGTTTTAAGTCAGAAACGAAATGTTTCGTACATATGTAAGAAACCTAACCTTTATGCGTATACAGAAACATGTCAATATTCCAGGACACCCACTGATAATGCCTTGCGACAAAGGCGACACGCGTATGGGTGACTTATAAAAATAAAACCCTTCATTTGCAGTAGTAAAAAGGCGTTTCCTTTAAAAACATTACAGTGAAATACATAATATTCAGCTGCTGCTCAAATGGCCACTGCAAGCAACGTATTAAAGGAAGAGTGATTTATAAAAATAATTAGCTGCAAGTACCCGGCTTTGCCCGGGTTTAAAATAAGGTTTTCTGTAGAAGCGTTCAAAACACCAAATTTCACGTTATTTGGTTGTCTGGATCATGAGTTATAAGGGAACATACAGACGACAAATGCGTCTTATACGTATAAAGATTGCAATCGAAGTCTGTAAGTAAAGTACTCTGCCCCATGCACCGAACGAAATTTTATAAATCTTCGCATTCCACTTTTACGTGGTGTGGTACAGCAACCATTTTCAGATGAAATCTTGAATAAAAAAACGTCTTGATTGCAAATATTTTTTTATTACAATGACGCGTTTCGCCCGGTTAGGGCATCTTCAGATATCTGACAAAGAAGAAAATATTGATACACCACTTACATGACACTAGTTCTAAATTTTTTAGTTATAAGCCAATCTGAAACTGTTTTAAGAAATTCTGATAATGTACGGTAGTAATGTTTCATATACTCTGTGTGGATTAAAATGCGCTCATAGGGCATCTTACAGAGACAATAATATGTAAACCATTAATATCCGGAATACTGACCGTTACCTTCACCATTTTTCTGTAACACGAAATTTCGAAAGCTTCTCTCTGCTTGTGGTCTGAACTGTTCACCGTCCGTGGTTCACTCTTTCACAAAGTTGACACCTGACAAATAGACTTCTTACTATTCGATGTTAACAGAGCTTTCTTCTTCACAAATTATTTTCTTCTCATTGTCATTGCGCATCCTTTGTCTTCACTGTTTTGGACTTCAATCTGGTTTGATGCAGCTCTCCACCATACTCTGTTATGTGCAAGCTGTTTCGTCTCCTAATAAGAACGATAAGCCACTTCTATTTGAATTTATTTGCTGTATTCGCGTATTGGTCTCCCTCTGTGATTTTTAGCCTTGTTTCCCCCACCCCCTCATATATATAAATTTTTGTTCAGTTACTAAACCGAGTCTTCCTTGATGTCTAATTATGTGTCGTACTATCGTTTCCTTATTTTAGTCAAGATAAGCGAGAAATTTCTGTTCCCGCAAATTCTGTTCAGTGCCTCCTCGTTACTTACGCGAACCCACCACCTAATATTCAGTACTAGCTGAAAACCCGGCGTTGCCCGGGTATTTATTTATTTATTCGAGCCTTGAGTTAGTACTTTTCCTATCCATTCTCTGTCTGTCCATCTCCTTTTTTCTAAAATCATGTTACATTTATCAGAGGATATATAAGAAATCCCAGGTACAAATGCACTCGTTACGAAGAATCCAATCACGAAATTCAACAATAATGATTGAAATAATATCACAGATCGATCACTTGGTGTAATGCACGAAACTTCAAATTGATTTTTTTAAAGAGATGTATTGAAAGAAATTTCTTTTTTACTACTTTATTTATTTATTCTTGTATTTTCTTATAAGTATGCTTATCATTACAAAAAAAGAGCACGAATAGGCCAAAGATATGGTCTGTGGCATCACGTCTCGCTGTTTGTGACCTCCTTGCTATAGAGTCACAAACGTCATCTCTGGCCTTCAGTCCGAATTTTTTTTTTTTTTTTTTTAATAATTTTACGACTTTCAACGACCATATCTTCCACCCCCTTATACCTATCGGCATGAAACTGCTATGGTGTACAACGGGAGACGTCAGAAAACAATTACACACAGACCATTCGTTTGCGTTCTGTAGTTTTCGCTGCAGAGCGAAATATTAACACACAAGTACAATTTTATACACACCGATAACTTTCCATCCCAATATACTCCACCCTTTTATCATTATCACCCCTCAAGCAACAATGCAACCAATAAAACCATTTTCAAAGAGTAAATATAATTTTCAAAGAGTAATTATTGTTCCGAATTTTGCGTTACATTCTTCAAATTACTAAATATCCATCAGATCGGTATAAAACCGTGCCTTTAAACCTTCCTCAGGTATAAATAAATTACTGTACAAATATTTAAGTCTCTGCGTCTTGTTCTTTGGACGTGATAAGCGTACACCGACCAGACATTCACATTAATATATATAGCTATCCGATCGCCATAAAACCGTGCCTAAAGCCTCCCCGGGTACACATTAGTAACTGTACGAATTTTTACCTCTTTATGTCTTGTGGTTCAGATGTGATAGACGTACATCGAACAGACATTCACATTTATAAATATAGATTGTAGAAACTAAAGTCGTCTTCTTCTCGGAAACTCCTATCCTGATCCTATACAACGTTACAGTTCAGGGTAAGGACTTCGGGAAAACATCCTAAAACTTAAATTGGTATTCGACGTCAACACATTGCTCCTCTTCAGAAAAGCTTTTCTTCTCACTTCGATTCTACATTTTACATCTTCACTACTCGAGGCAGCATGGTTCAGTACTCCTGAAGGACTCTTCCACCGATTGGAGTCCACTCCACGTAGAATTGCTATTCTCCGCAAGACTACGTGAGAGACGATTCAAATGGCAGTCTTAAGTATTCCTGGATTCTTCGAGCTATCGAATGTTTCAGCGATTCCATTTGGCATCGCTTCGAGTGGTTTCGTCAACTCGGAACTATGCGAAGCGATGCCAGATGTATCACCGAACCATTCGAAAGCTCAGAGAAGCCATGAATACCTATTGTAATCAGACGCAGAAAGGGTTAACAGTGAAAAGTAAATTGATTCGGGAACAGCTCTAGAATTTCCTACAAAAACACTGACGACTGTTTCCGCAACACCTCGTAGACGTGTACCTGAGAGTGGTGTATTGTCGCCCGCAGACAAGCTGTGCAGCGATTACGGACGCCTGACTCGGCGTGACGCCCGCCGTGCTTTATCCAGCCGCCTGCCTGATCAGCGGAGCGTGCGGCCGGGTGTGACATCAGCGCAGACACCTCTGGAACAATCGCCTGTCGCGGCAGAAACGGCGGCGAGGACAATGGCGGCGCGTAATTGTAATCTGGCGCATCTGCCGTTATTAATAGCGCCAGGCTCCATCCGTCACGCAGATGCGTGGCGCAGATAGCCCCCGCGGTCGCCGACCTCGCGCATCGGCTGCCGGAGATGGCGCCGTAGCTGATAGGGGGCGCGGTCCGCATGCACCGTACCCGCCGTTCGTATGGGGCGGTGCATGGCCGCGCAATGTTGCCGGGTCTTCTAAAAGCTCGGAACAGCTTCCGATTCCTACAATTAATGCAGAAAATACGAAGTTTCGAGTGAATCTTCTGTAGTTTTCCGATCCACTTGAAATTTCAAGTGAATATCCAGACATTTTCCAAATCTCCGTGTAATTTTCCAAATCTCCGTGAAATTTTCCAAATCTCCGTGAAATTTTCCAAATCTTCCTGAAATTTCCAGTGAATATGCAGAAAGTTTCCAAACCTCCATCAAATTTTCAAATCTTCCTGAAATTTCACATGACTTTTCCGGGATTTTCAAAATCTTCCTGATATTTCGCACGAATCTTCCGAAATTTTACAAATCTTAATTGAATTTCGAGTGGATCTAACGAAATTTTCCGAATCTTCCTGAAATTCCCAATGAATATGCAGAAAGTTTCCAAACCTCCATCAAATTTTCAAATCTTCCTGAAATTTCACACGAATTTTCCGAAATTTTCCAAATCTTCTTGAAATTTCACCTGACTTTTCCGGGATTTTCCAAATATTCCTGAAATTTCGCACGAATCTTCCGAAATTTTAAACAAAAATCTTATTCGAATTTCGAGTGGATCTAAATAAATTTTCCGAATCTTCCTGAAATTCAATATGACTTTTCAGAAATATTCCAAATCTTCCAAAAATTTTGAGTGGAGCTTCACAAATTTCCGGAATATTCCAGAAATTTCGAGTGGAGCTTCCGAAATTATCCGAATCTTCCTGAAATTTCGAATGAATCTCCAAAAAGTTTCCAAGCCTCCCTGTAATTTTCCAATTCTTCCAGAAATTTCTAGTGGAGCTTCAAAATTTCCCGAAATTTCAAGTGGAGCTTCCGAAATTTTCCTGAAATTTCGAATGATTCTCCAGAAAGTTTCCAAACCTGTCAGAAATTTTCCAAATCTTCCTGAAATTTCACATGGAACTTCCGAAATTTTCCGAATCTTCCAGAAATTTCGAGTGGAACTTCCGAAATTGTCCGGATCTTCCTGTAATTCTGAGTGAGTATTTCGAAATTTTATTAATCTTTCTGAAATGTGAAGGGAATCTAATGAAATTTTCCTAATTTTCTTCGCCGCTTCATAATGCAAACCATATCAATTCGATACAGTTGTTAAGCTAGGATATCGGTCTGGGGGATGGGGGAGGTGAGTTTCATTGCGCCCCAAACAACATCTGCTTTTCTCATTTGTCATAACAGTAGATTAAGAAGACAGCTCTCTCTCTCTCTCTCTCTCTCTCTCTCTCTCTCTCTCTCTCTCTCTCTCTCTCTCTCTCTCTCTCATATACAGGGTGTTTTACTAAGTGTGTTTGCCTCTGTAACTTATAAAATAATAGGAGACAGGAAATTTTAATGCGGTAGGTCAACACAACAAATGTTACACTTTCTGCGGAGATGTGAACATAGTTTATTGTATCATTTTCCAAAGAGTTACAGCACAAAGATATAATTTTTTACAGTCTTGCCTTACGTATTAGTTGCCGGCAGTAGTCTTTGTTTGTTCAGTTTGTGAAGAGCTACGACACTGGTTTTGGTAAGTAGCTGCTAATGGCTTTCCAAGCAGCTACCCTACCCACCCATAGTTTTATGGGACGACTAGGTTTTCAGCTCGTCTACATACACATAAATAAAAACTGATACAACAATTTGCATTAGAGACCCCCAAACGTTTTATACTAAATACTAAAATAAAAAATGTTCTATCACAGCGAGATTCGAAACCGGGACTCTGTTGCTGCGAGGTCAGAAAGCTACCACCTGAGCTACATCGACAGGTGCTGTAAATGTTTTAACCCCTTCACTCCGGCGCCGTGCTTGTTGCGCCGTGCGCTGTGGACGAGCGCCAGTCGCGCCCGGCCGTGCCCGCTGTACGGCGCATTTTCCGCACTCCCCACGGCGCTACTCTGTCCTGCTTTCACACTCTCGGTGTTGTCGCAGTTATTGGAGTTTATACTAAATATTTATTAGGGAAAATTCATTTGGAATATAAACAGTTTTCTTCCTTCTTTCAGATAATTCGCGTAATTTTTTCGTAAATTCTAAAGGATCCAAATTTTGGATTCAGCTCTGGTGGGATGTGGACGTTATTATTATAAACGCATATTTTCCTTGCTAAATAATATTTATACAATTGCTTTACGTTACATTTCAGTAGCATTGCATTACGATGTATGACTCGAAGCGGAACTGCTACAGCAGTCCACCGGCTGGGCTGCACAGGCAGCACTCGACTGCTGCAGCAGTCCACCGGCTGTGAAGCACATTCCCTCCCGACTTCTGCAGAAGTTCGCCGTAGCGAAAGGGTTAATTATTGGTACTTATCTGTACTCTGCGAAACTTCAAAGTCGATTTACTCGAGAATTTTTAAGAGTTGCGTCGAATGGCTTTGGTTGAGTGTTATTTAAGTCCTGAAGTTCACGTACCAGAAATATAAAGAAATTCTAAAATCCTAGACCCATGTGGTCTCCTTGTTGGACCGCGCGGCTATTCCACCGCGGCGCTACGGCATAGGCCCGCTGTTATCGCGTTGGAACCGGTAGGCGTGGCGGCGGCTGTGGCGTCTGTCTGTCTCAGTACGTGGCCGCAGGATGCGCCTGGTGGGCATTGCGTAACGCGGGGTGCGGCGCAGCAGGCGGCGTTCCAGAGGCGCCGGCAAGGACGCGCGGCTGCGCAGTAGCCACGTGTAGCCGGCTGACAAACACAGGCTCCGACCGGCCGCCGCCTCATCCTCCATCCGTCCGAAATAGACTTGCGCATAATAGTTCGCGATCGGGAGCGCTCACTTTAGTTCGCGGCTGAGCCACGAACTAGTTAGCTCTTTTAGTTCGTCCGCTCCCAGTGACGGCTGAGCGGCGTGGTTGCGCGTGCAGGTGGAGGTTGAATTCCCCCACCTAGCTACTTCATGCGCTTGCTACGCTTGCCGCTAACGATATCACGCAAACCAAAAGAAACAGTTTGTGAACAATTTCTCGCGTTTAAGTTTAGAGTTATCTCTATATCTTGGCATTATGGAATTTATTCCTCACATATTGCAGAGTGCAGAATACTTCAAATCACAAATTTTGTAACACTGAACTATGTAATCTAGCAGGCAGACGCTCTCCTCGAAATGACTCATCAGCAAAAGGCAAACACGTGACTTTTAATTCTGCTACGCGCCCTCTCGCTATTGCCCGTCGGTCTTCGGAAGAGAATCCAACAAACTATGAAGCGAGATACGTTTGGCATAATCGTCCGCTGCTCCTAGTTCGCCCGCTCTTTCTAGTTCGTCCGGTCTTTTTGGCTTTTGCTGCCGCTACTAAAAGAGCTCTTTTTATGACAGCTTTTTTATATAATGAATCAGTCTTGACAAATCTTTTGCTATTACCCGTGTTTTTGGGCAATTTGACATCAAATACTTAGGCAAATAACCCAGTTATTTACACGAATGGGTGATACATTGGTATTCAACTACTTTGCATACAGAGTACTCCTAGTACTTTATTTTTAAAATGGATTGCTTGTGACAGTAATCTATGAAACTGCATCTGAGCTGCATCTTAGCTCGAAATGAAGGTAACTGGCAGAAGGGAATCAAGCGATTCTGCGCGCTCTCGCGTCCTCTCGCTGTTCCCCGCCAGTCTTCGGAAAAGGAGCGGACGAACTAAGAGGCGAGGGACCTGCGAATTAGTTCGTTCACGAACTACACAAGACTAGTCCGAAGACGTCAACGGATTATAAATGTGAAGCATTGAATTAAAATTTGTGATGCGACTGGGAATTGAACCCAGACCTCCATGCTCCGTATGCACGGAGGTCTAGATTCGATTCCCAGTCGCATCACAAATTTTAATTCAATGCTTCAGATTTATCATTAAAGTCTTTGAAATATTCGAGACGAAAATCCGACTCAGGGATTGTTTATTTGTATTTACACGGATGTTGCAAAAGATAACGACGGACAAGCTGTATCGCTCTTCGTGACTATACTACTTTTCAACCAAGTGGGCGCAGAACACATTCCTCCCGACGACAGGAATGTCACCAGCGGACAGGACTCATTCCTCACATACAATGGCCTGCTGGTACCAGCCTGGAGCCTTCCCAGCTATTTCCTGCCTCACCTATCACTCTACAGCAGATCGCTTCACGGTTAAGGCGTCCTCACACGGGACGTGGCGTAGATCAGACGTGCTGTCTACCTAGCTACAGCATGCTCTGAAACCACCTGAATCGGCAATTGGAATATGTGCAATGCTCCTGAAAAACGTTCAAGGATCTTATATGTATTATGAGCAGTACTCTCTCACAACTATCTTCCATGGCTTTTCTCATCATATTACACATTAATTTTTGCCTTTCAATTTTCTCGGAAGGCAATTCTGCGCACTTGGTTGAGAATAATAAAGAAATTTACGATAATCACTATTGGCAAAAATTCTTAATTAAATTTTCGGCGGTTCAAAAATGTTCAAATGTTTGTAGAACTTATGGGACTTAACTACGGGGTCATCAGTCCCTAAGCTTACAAACTACTTATGAACTAGCTAAGACTAAGGACGACACAAATATCCATGCCCGAGGGGGATTCGAACCCCCGACCGTAGTGGCCGTGCAGACCGTGACTGGAGCGCCTCAGTACCCTCGGCCACCGCGGCCGGCATTTTCGGCGGTAAAATAAATCATTTGCACCAGCTAAAATTGTCTTGCTCTTATACTCTCATTTTCCACGTTGTAGATTTTCTGCATATTCTGAGATAATAGGTTCTGATCAATACTTGTTACTTGTGATACACGCGGGACAACGCCTCAACTCGATAATGTTCAGAAAGGTGAACAGATGGGGCATAACAGCTTTCAGATAATTGCAGAACGACATGTTAAACCAAATGGCTGGCAGGAGTATTCATAAAGGGCTGGCCACGCACTCCGATCTCGGGCCTTCACAAGCTACCTGCTTAAACGGGTCACGGGAGGAATGAGTACCGTCCTTTTCCAGAACCTTGCGGATTCGGGAGGAATGAGTCCCATTTTTCTGACCGCGGGAGGCATGGATCTTGCGCCCAACCAAGTAGCTCAAACAATTGGCCTCACAAAGGTTGAGTGCACCCCGCTTACCAATAACGTTCGACAGACTTGTTACGCACCAAACCCTTTGCACCTTTACCGCACTGCACAAAAAGAAACAGATTTTCCCACACAGAAATAAAAGCCGATCTCTCCATTTTGCTTCTAGTCGCCATGTTGTTGTCGTCAACAGCGGTATTGTTAACTGAGCCCACCAGCCCCGTACTCACAGCTCCGTTTACCTAGGCAACATTGCGAACGCAGCTCTCGCCTGACGTCACATGGATTGTCTACATCTACATGGGATACTCTGCAAATCACATTTACGTGCCTGGCAGAAGGTTAATCGAACCACCATTATACTATTTATCTCCCATTCCATTCTCGAATAGCGCGCGGGAAGAAAGAACACCTGAATCTCACCGACCCAGCTCTGATTTCTCGTATTTTATTCTGATGATCATTTCTACCTATCTAAGTGGGAGTCAACAATATATTTTCGCCTTCGGAGGAGAATGTTGGCGATTTGAGTTTCGTAAGTAGCCCACGCCGCAGGGATAAGCGCCGTTGTTGTAATGATTCCCATCCTCCCAGATCCTGTATCATTTCCATAGCGCTGTCTGCCCTGTATCGTAACAATGCGAAACGAGCTGCTCTTCTTTGGACTCTTTCGATGCCCTCCGTCAAACTCACCTGATAAGGATCTCACACTGGGCAGCAATACTCAAAAATGGACGGACAAGCGTAGTGTATGCAGTTTCTTTTTTATTTTCGTTGCATCTTTTAAGGGTTCTGCCAATAAAACGCAGTCTCTGGTTTGCCTTTCCCACGACATTATCTACGTGTTCTTTCAAAATGTTCAAATGTTTGTAAATCTATCGGACCAAACTGCATGGTCATCAGTCCGTAGCTTACAAACTACTTAAACCTAGGTAAACTAACCTAAGGACAAACACACATACACATGCCCCAGGAAGGACTCGAACCTCCACGGCGAGCAACCAGGCGCTCTGCAGCGAGACGCTTGAGACCGCTCGGCTACTCCACCGCGGCGTGTTCTTTCTAGTTTAAGTAATAGTAATTCCTAGGTATTTTGTGGAGTTTACGGCCTTCACGTTTGATTGATTTATCTTGTAAACAAAGTTTAACGGATTTCTCTTCGTACTCATGTGGACGACTTCACACTTCTCATTATTTAGTGTCAATTGCCAATTTTTACACCATACTGATATCTTAATCAGATCGTTCTGCAGTTGGTTTTGATCTTCAGATGATTTTACTAGACAGTAAATGACAGCGTCATCTGCAAACAACCTAATAGAGCTTCTTAGATTTTCCCCTAAATCGTTTATCTAAATAAGGAACAGCAGAGGACCAATAACACTACCCTGTGGAACGCCCTATATCACCTCAGTTTTAGTCGATGCCTTACCATCGATTACTATGAACTGTGTCCTCTCTGACAGGAAATCAACTATCCAATCGCAAATTTGGGGCGATATACCATAACCACGCAATTTGATTAAAAGCCGTTTGTGAGGTACGGTGTCAAAAGCCTTCTGGAAATCAAGAAATACGGAATCGATTTGCGAACCCTTGTCGATAGCACCTATAACGTCGTGTGAATAAAGAGCTAGTAGTGTTTCGCATGAACGATATTTTCTAAATCCGTGTTGACCGTGGGTCAATAGATCGTTCTGTTCGAGATAATTCATAATATTTGAATACAGGATATGTCCTGTTCACACGTCACACCGCCTGAAGTTGTCTTCCTCTGGGCTAGGTTCACCCCACTCGTCCTCGCTACTGTGGCGCTACCGGTAACGCGGTACCTTCGGCGCCGGCAACAAGTGTTTGTGTCAGTACTCGGGTAAGTTCAGAAGCAGCAGAGCGGGCAGATGAAAGCCCCTAGGAGTGACATGGCGGAAGCGGCGTGAGAAGTCTCCGAGGCCCATAGCGCAGATTAATGGCGGCCGCCGACACAGACGGAAGGCGGCGTAGCGTGGACGCACATTAATTGCTCAAGGCCGCCGTCACAATGAGACCACCCGGCGTGACGGACGGCCGCCGTTAATACGTACACGACTGCCGCCCGCTCTCCATTCATCACGCCGCCACTGAAATATCGGGGTCACCGACACGTGTTTCTCTGTACGGCCACCGCTATTAAATATCACCCGTCTCGACGTCCTGCTACTACGTGGTACCTCTGAATTTCCGTCACTGCCGCAATTACTTATATTACATGTTTACGACTACAGAGCTGCGAAACTCAAGTACTCTTCAAACAATCTCGAATACAGTAAGAACAACAAAAAAAGTTTGTCATACACATTGTGACTTATGGTAAACCTACAGACAGGAAAAAGTAGTTACTTCTGCGGTACCATTCATTTCGGAAGAGTTCGTCGTACTCAACTAGTTCAGATTAAATGCATAGCTCACATTAAGTAGTTCAATGAACTAGTTTAATACATACTTAGCCAAAACACGTATTTATTTCCAACCAGGAGTCAGATACCATATTTAAAAGTTGCAGGTTTAAGAACGCTTCAGAAGTTCTTTAATTATTCATTTTCAGAAAAAAAAACAGCCATTTTATTTCATCAGTGGTGTCATTTATTTTGGCCGCGCGGGAGTAGCCACGTTACGGATAACGCGGCCTCCCACGTCGGAGATTCGAATCCTCCCTCGGGCATGAATGTGTGTGTGTTGTCCTTAGGTTAATTTAACTTAGTTTAAGTAGTTTGTAAGACTAGGGACTGATGACCAATTTAGTTTGGTCCCATAGAATTACAAACATTTGAACATTTCATTTATTTTGTCTACACAGCCGAAACGTTGTAATATATATCTTCAGGCTAAAAATTTCCCCGTTAACTGCATGTATTTTGTGAGACAAACACCCAGTTTTAGTTATTTTCCCCTCATCAGTAACCTTCGTATGTTTTGAACAAAGCCGGCCGCGGTGGCCGAGGAGACTGAGGCGCTCCAGTGACGGTCTGCACGGCCACTACGGTCGGGGGTTCGAATCCCCCCTCGGGCATGGATATTTGTGCCGTCGTTAGTTGTAAGTAGTTCATAAGTAGTTTGTACGTTTAGGGACTGATGACCCCGTAGTTAAGTCCCATAGACTCTAGAAACATTTGAACTTTTTTTTTTTTTTTTTTTTTTTTTTTAACAAAACACAGCATCCAGTTGCACAATACAAATACAGCTTTCTTATCGATTTCTGGCATTTCGAACCCTTCTTCACAGGTATGAAATAACATCTCCAGTCCAGGCATGAAGAATATCGTACAGCCGGCCGCAGTGGCCGAGGGGACTGAGGCGCTTCAGTCACGGTCTGCACGGCCACTACGGTTGGGGGTTCGAATCCCCCCTCGGCCATGGATATTTGTGCCGTCCTAGTTCGTAAGTAGTTCATAAGTAGTTTGTAAGTTTAGGGACTCATGACCCCGTAGTTAAGTCCCATAAACTTAACAAACATTTAAATATCGTACAACATGATGAGCGTACGTGGTGCACGGTTAATACGATACCCACAGTTTTCATTGCGCCAGCCACTTAGCGCGGTACAAACAGTAATGCAACGCGAAGCCTTTTACTAGAGCGAGCAAGAATGTACTATGTGAAGCGGCACCTGTTCTCCAAGCCGTGAATACCGAACTTACATTCCTCCTGTTTTGTGACAGCCGTTTCTCCAACGAAAATAATATTCTTTAATCATTGAAAGTTTTACTATTCCCAAATTTTCCCTATGACAGCTATGTCTCCAACGAATGCAAAATCTGTGATGGATTAGTCTCAAAATGATCTGATTTCTTGCAAATAATATGCCAAAGATTGTAATCACATTACAGTTCAGGTACACGTCCAGAGAGACGTATGTTGTTGTTCTTGTGCTCTTCAGTCCAGCCGGCCGCGGTGGCCGAGGGGACTGAGGCGCTCCAGTCACGGTCTGCACGGCCACTACGATCGGGGGTTCGAATCCCCCCTCGAGCATGGATATTTGTGCCACCCTTAGTATAAGTTAGTTCATAAGTAGTTTGTAGGTTTAGGGATTGGTGACCACGTATGTAAGTCCCATAAGCTATACAAACGTTTGACCGTTTCTTCAGTCCAGAGACTGCTTTGATGGAGGTCTCCACCCTACTCTATCCTGAGCAAGCCTCTTCATCTCCTCCAAAGAAAAGCAACTTACATCCATTTGAATTTTGCTTACTATATTCAACTCTTGGTCTCCCTCTGCGACTTTTACCCCCACACTTCCCTCCAACGCTAAATTCACAATTCCTTGATGTCTAAGAAGAGATATGTAAGTTCATATACGAGACATTTACAAGACATACAAGATATACACAGTACAAGACATAAGCTTGCTGACGGCTATCATGTAGCCGAAATTCATTTGTAATAATTAGCTTACTTTACGAGTGGTCGCTGCTTCCTTGTCATAAATTTTCAACGTCGCTGCTGCACACCGATCGAAAATGATTAAAACGTAAATAGAATACAAAATCTTTTTCGGTTGTTGCAAGGTGTACGACTGCTAAATAGGGTATTCGTGTATTTGTATTGGGAACAGTTTCCAAGTATGAAATTTGTTTACACAGCACTTCAGCAAACCAACAAATTGCTCCCCCCCCCCCCCCAATACACACACACACCTGTGGTATGCGGAATCTGATCTCGTTAATTCCCCAATTCTCTCTCTCTCTCTCTCTCTCTCTCTCTCTCTCTCCAGCGTGACTTAATAATTGGACGGTCAAGTCGGATTATCACATATCAATATAGCATTCGCTAGGTAAAAGATTAGTTTCAGCTCGGTAAGATTCAGTGAGTAAATGTGGAAGACTAGAATGCCACATACACAAAAAATCTGTTACCTCAATCGTGTAATTTGCGTCAACATAGTAAGTGCAAGGTTACATATCTCATGCGTATCTACTCATACATTTTACTAAACTTCACCATGGGCTGTACATTATCTTTATTATTGTAAATATGCATCGCTGTTTCAGGAATTATACGTGTCCGCGGTAAGTTTGAAAAAAAAAATGTACCTTTAACTCTATAGCTATATTGTACTAAACAACAGTTTTGTGTGCGCGCGTGTACATTCTCTGATATAGCTTACGCACATGTCAGCGAACGATAAGATTCAGTACATAATACGCATACATTTTTGGAAGACTATGCTGGAATATTCTATATCTTTATTTTGTATGCAACTGTGACGCTACGTGGAACGATACTGCTGCTATTTTAGTGAAGCGATAAGACTGATGCGATTTAAATGAGTTGGGAAGGTTTCGTTGTCAAAACGTAACAGGAGGAGAGTTACAACATATCACAGTATCTGAACCATAGTTTTCCGTGGCGTATGTGTTAGGACGACCGGAGTAATTGTGAAATATTGTGATCAGTATAATTCATTCACTTCGTGACGTCGTTCTATTTTACAAGTTTTCCTTCCCCGGAACAAGGAAATTTTTCACACGTAAACTTTCGGTTGCTGATGAAATATATAGTATGTTAAGCGCAATCACGGGCGGTGGTTAACTTTTCTGTTCTTGTTTGACAACAAACCGCGTACTGAATTAGCTAATAGAAATGTAAAGGACGAATTGAGATGTGCGTGTCAATTTACTGAAAAAAAAATCTGTGATTTTGCAGAAGCAATCAGTCCAATATTAATTGGTGATGTTCAGTAACTATATTTAAATAACGCACTAGAACTGTTTATAACCTAAAATACTAAGAAACGTAAATATGATATATTGTAAAACATAATCATGTTTATATTACAGACCACTGATGATGCCTGTCAAATAAAGGCGAAATGCGTGTGGCAATAATATTTTATTAATTCAGTTGCATATACGGATAACCTGAATATCTACACTATAATAATATAATCATATAGGCTTTAGCAGTCGAAGGGACATTCGTGTACCTTTGCTGACTGCACAATACAAAGCTTTACGCCTCGCCTGGGTCCTCTAACACCTACGTTGGACTGTTGATGATGGGTCTGAATTCCAATTGTAGCGAGCAGATGGACGTGTACGGTTGTGGAGACAATCTCATGAATCCATCGAGCCTGCATGTCAGCAAGCTGGTGGAGTCTCTGTAATGGTATGGAGCGGGTGCAGGTGCAGTTGCACTGATATGAAACCCCCGATTCGTCTAGATGCGATTCTGACACGTGACAAGCACGCACGTATCCTGGCTGGTCATCTGCATCCATCCATTCATCCATGTCCACAAACTGTCCAAAAGCTGTTCAAATACTGTTTCAAACATTTGAAAAGTTTTTGGACATGGATGGATGGATACATGCAGATGACCAGCCACGATACGTGCGTGCTTGTCACGTGTCAGAATCGTGTCGGGGGTGTCATATCACTGCAACTGCACCCGCCCCATACCACTTCAGAGACTCCACCTGCTTTAAGTTTCAAATGTTTGTAGAGCTTATGGTACATGACTACGGGGTCATCAGTCCCTAAACCTACAAACTACTTATCAACTAGCTTATACTAAGGATGGCACAAATATCCATGCCCGAGGGGGAATTCGAACCCCCGACCGTAGTGGCCGTGTAGACCGTGACTGAAGCGCCTTAGTCCCCTCGGCCACCGCGGCCGGCTCCTCGGCCACCGCGGCCCCCTGCTGCCATGCAGGGTCTATCGGACTCAACTGCGTGGTGATTAGTCCGTACCTTACAAACTACTTAAACGGAGGTAAACTAACCTAAGGACAACACAAACACCAGTGCCCGATGGGGGACTCGAACCCCCGACGGCGAACGGCCGCGCGCACCGCTGGCAACACGGCGTCTCAGTACACACGGCTAATCCGCCGCGACATTCGTGTCCATTGTGCACTCGTACGAATTTGGACAATTCCAGCAGGACAGCCCAACACCCCACACATCCACAGTCGGTACAGAATGGCTCCTGAGCTTAAACAACTCCGCCGGACAAGAAATACCCGCCGCGGTGGAGTAGCCGAGCGGTCTAAAGCGTCTCGCTGCGGAGCGCGCGGTTGCACGCCGTGGAGGTTCCAGTCCTCCCTGGGGCATGGGTGTGTGTGTGTGTGTGTGTTTGTCCTTAGGTTAGTTTACCTAGGTTGAAGTAGTTTGTAAGCTACGGACTTATGACCACGCAGTTTGGTCCGATAGTTTAAAAAAAAAGACCCCGGAGATGACCATTACTGCCGGCCGCGGTGACCGAGGAGACTGAGGCGCTCCAGTCACGGTCTGCACGGCCACTACGGTCGGGGGTTCGAATCCCCCCTCGGGCATGGATATTTGTGCCGTCCTTAGTCTTATGTAGTTCATAAGTAGTTTGTAAGATTAGGGACTGATGACCCCGTAGTTAAGTCCCATAAGTTCTGCAAACATTTGAACATTTCAGTTGACCATTACTAAGCGTATTTGAGATGTCTTGGAATGTGCTTTGCAGAAGAATGTCCACCCCTTCATAGTGTCCAGCACTATTTCAGACATTAGCGGAGTCCGTGCCGCGTCGTGTTGTGGACTCCTGCGTCCTCGTGGGGCCCCGACACGGTATTAGGCAGGTGTACCATTTTCTTCAGCTCTTCCATGTAGTTAGTAAGCGGGGTGTTTTTCCTGTTGTTGTTGTTGTGTAGCGCTCGGTCGTACAGCGGCGCGATCTTGTCGGTAGCTGGAGCAGCCGCTCCGCGCTGGCTGGCAGCGACTGATTCCTCACGTGTCTCTTTTTGTCGGCAGGTAAGTCGGAGCGCGCTAATCCCCTGAGAGACGGCGGCCGGCGGATTAGAGGGCGCGCTCAAAGGGCCGCCCTTATCTGGGCCCTGATAGGCGGCCAGTCGCATTCCTACCGTGCACGGTACGTAGCGCGCACTGCTCCATCACATTAACCTGCCTGCCCCGTCAACTGGTGCGTGCGGCCGCCTCGAGGTACGTGGCAGCTCCTTCTCACAGGTGGAGAAACACGGCCAGAAAAAATACTTCTAACTGCTAACTGCATTCGCCACATATTTCACAGGCAGACTTCACATTTACCACTGACGGTACCTTGCAAAATATACCATAGTACTGTAACGCACAAACTTTTTGAGGGTACACAATGCACGGTCCCAAAGGTGTGCCGTAACATTAAACAGAGCAAAATAAAATTGTTTGTGGAAATAAAATCCGTTACCAGTCACAATTATTGGTGGTTTATTACAACACTACCGGTTTCGGGCTTGTGCCCATCTTCAGGTGTTTACATTAAGTGTTGTTGACTGTTTAAAGAAAACGTAAATTGCATTGTGCTTATCATACAGATATACATACAGAAGTATCATATAGATGTACATAAAACAAGTATGGTATGTGGTGGTTAAGGCTATAAGTGTACTCACATATAAGAAGGGTATCCAATTGGATATACCTTATATATCCAGTAAGCTTCCAATTTGTTCACTACGTGGAAATATGGACTCCTTCCGGGAAACGGAGATCACGGACTCGTACATGGGTGCCTTTGTCTACTGTCTCATGTTACACATAATGTAATTACTACATCAATTCTGACACCATCAAGTTGAGATTCTAGCCAGTTCAAAAGCCTTTCTCCTCTCGTCGAAAATAAGCAGTGTCGTAGTAAAAGTAAACTGCGTTTTTTTCTTTATTATTATTATTATTATTATTATTATTATTATTTTCGATCCGATACTAAGTAGCTCCACAAGGGACGTGACTAATGGAGCGGCATATTCATCATTTATTTTACTTTTTGTCACTCATAATGCAATCTGTTTTCCTATTTTAAACGATGAAACGACTTGACATTTCATTGTAGATATTTTGGATTCTGACCTGAATTAAATTGAGTACTGCACCCCCTCCCCCACACTCTTCACTCAGAAAGAGATAACTGAATCCTCTTCCCAGAAATCCTCCCTGCCCCCTCACAAACCTTTTGCGCCCCTGAGTTACGCCGTCCCGTGTGGGCACTATATGGCAGCAGCCGTCGCTTCCGCGCCGTCAGTTTTCCCGCAGTGTGTTGTTCCGGGAACGCGGCCCGGTGTTTTTCCAGCGGCCACTTTTCCGCGTTCCGCGTGCTGCCAGTAATTGGTCCCTGCCCATCACTTGCGACGCTGGAATGGGATGATGAGGGGAGCCGGAATGTCGGAAAAGCGCCGACGCCATCTGTTGAGGGCGAAGGGCAGTGCCTCCGAGTGCAGTCACACCTCACTCGTTGCAGACAAGTATCGCGACGATCTTAAAAAGTAAATAAAAATAATTATCCGCTGGCGTTTGAGTGGTATAAAGGGTGTTTTCCAAAGAGCGTGCAAAAATTTAAAGCTATATTTATAGAGAACTAGCTGAAAACCCGGCGTTGCCCGGGTACTTACGTATTCCAGTCTTAAGTTAGTCCATCTCTCCTTTCCTTTTCCCTCTCTGTCCATCTTCTCTTTCCTTCTCTCACTGTGCATCTCTTCCCTCTCTCTCTCTCTCTCTCTCTCTCTCTCTCTCTCTTTCTCTCTTTCTCTCCGTTCATCTCCTCTTATCCCTCTCCTCCTCTCCCCCTCTCTCTGTCCGTCTCCTACCACTGCATTGTCAAAGTCGCAAGGTACTCTCCTATGCTAAATTCACTGGCTTGCAGATTATAAAAATCTCCTTCATGAAAACATACTTTCTTGTGCTGACTTTCATGCTCACTAGTCAAACATTTGAACCTTTTTTTTTTGTTTTTTTTTTTTTTTTTTTTTTGTGAGCGGTAGACTTCTTTTCGTTTCATCATTTTGTGTGTGGGGTGGGGTCAGTTACAAAACGCTTCATAAACGTCCGAAATTGCGTGCAAACTATGTTGAAGGTCCTTAACTACTCCCATTTTCCAATAATTGTTGCATAAATCTGGGTGTTCTTACGCGGTGGACTCTCATTATTTATGACGTCATATCTCCTGAGCTACATGCCGTGCTGTTTTGTTTTTGGGTCAGGAATCTTCGTGGGCTTACGGTGAACAGTTCACCAAAGTTTCATTGCAATCGAATGAATGGTTTGTGAACACATAGAGGACATACAGACAAACATTCATTTTTATATATTTAGATAGATGTTCCCCTGAACAATTTAAGATAGGGTTTCTGGGATAGGAGACAATAACTAAAGGAGATATGGATGTAATCTCGTCTACCACTTTGTCTTACATTACTGTTTTCCATCATATTTACAACTGACATGCGTACGAGTTTATACGTACTGTCTGTTTATTTAAATGTACTGTACTGTACTGTATTTTCTCCAAGGACGAGCCAGATATGTAGGAATTCATGATGCAGGTTTTGTTTACTTTGTTTGTCTGTAAGTTGGCTCTGTTGTATCGTATTTTTATTGTCCCATGACAGAACTTGCTATGAATCAACGACGGACCCATTCTGTACTCACAAGGATTACCTTGCACCTCGAATGCTAGGAGCCGCACAAAACCATGCTTGGAATCAAAATTAATGTTAAAATGTTTGTCAAGCTTAAGGGACTCAACTGCGGGTTCATCCGTCCCTAAACTTACAAAGTACGTAAAGACGACACAAACATCCATGCCCGAGGGGGATTCGAACCCCCGACGGGGAAAGGCCTCGCGCATCGTAGGATAGCGCCTCAATGCGCTCGGCCGCTCCGCAGCGGCTAGAAGACAAGTCTGGCGTTTTGCATGGAAATGACGCACACCACTATTTTACGATTTATTGTTATTCTGAGCATGTGCGGTTCCGTGCCTTCGATGTCAAAGAGCTATTCAGAGAACTGTAGTGCAATATGATGGAGCCGTACCAGAAGAGTTTTGCAGAACTCATTGATGTGCACTTTGTCTTATTCCAAGGCCTGAGAGGTCACCTGACCTGAATCCCATTATTTTTATGGGGGATATGTACAGTCTCTTGTGTATGATACCATAGTGGGTACGTGGATAGCCGGCCGCATTGGCCGAGCAGGCTGCGGCGCACCAGTCACGTTCTGCACAGCCAGTACGGTTGGGGGTTCGAATCCCCCCTCGGGCATGGATGCTTGTGTCGTATTTAGTATAAGGTAGTTCATAAGTAGTTTGTAAGTTTAGGGACTGACGACCCCGTAGCTAAGTCCCATAAGCTCTACAAACATTTGAACATTTTTTGGTACGTGGATAAAATTGGTTGCAGAATTGTAGTTGTTTGTCATGTGATTCGAAACACATTAATGATATGTGAAAGTGAAAGGTTCTTTCTTTTACGATGAAGTAATTGTAATTGGCGTTTATTGTGTTTATGTGCTATAACAATGGTTCTTCCTTAATTACAGGAAGCTGAACCAGAAAACTTTATTTGGCAGCAAGATGGTGCGCCGCCTCATTGAATGCCTTTCTACGCAATTAGTTAATCAACATTGTTCCCCACCGTCGGATTGGCCAAAAGGAGCCGGATGACAAAGCCTGTTTCTCATGGCCTCCACCTTCACCGTAATAATGTAGGACAAACTGAGTGGCTCGTTAATTTCATGTATAATCTGTAATGGTAAGGTCACCGCAATCTATAAAGCTTCGAAACCCCGATAACATTTTGATACGCCCTGTATTGCTGAAATATAGATTAGAAGTAGCTCAAAACTTGGATACCCAAGGTAATGAACCATGTGACGATGCAAATTACTTCGTACGTCGTTATCATTACATGGTGACGTAGTTACTGACGGTCTCTTTCTTGTCATGAAAACATGTAATAACAGGTGACGGTCATACGTAACAGGTGGTAAAGAAGTGCAGGTTTTTACAATCAAACATCGAAACACTCGACAGAACAGAAATGTGACGTACTGTAAATTCATAAAAAGCTATAAATGCTAGCCTACACAAATTCACTTTCAGAAGCATTGTAATCTCGTAAATAAATGGAGGCCCACAGAATATGACAGTTGTCTAAACAGACATCTCACAAATGACTCTTCTAATGTCCTCCAGAGAAGTATCTATGCAAGTTAATTGCACGTCCAGACTACAAAATATCAGTGTGTTCAGTTTCCAGAAATTCTTCGTAAAAATCGCCTGTCTCTTCGGTACGTCATGAGATAGCTGTCAGAAGATTTACGAAAACGCTTGCACAATGCGGTGAAATTTTCGTACTCGGTGTTAATTGTTGTTCGATAATAATAATAATAATAATAATAATAATAATAATAATAATTGTGTAGCAGAGCGTGCACTGATTTGAAGCTTCCCGAAAAACGTTTTACCGGCTTGGGATTCCAACTGCAAACCTTTGCCCTTTGCTGTGAAGTTCTCTACCGACTGGTCGAAGAAAACCTTGAGGATGGGTCATGAGTCGTGTATGGATTCGCGATAGCTGAAGTCCCTGACTTGATTTATTGTCCGGCACATACTTTCACTCTTCCAAAAAGTCTATTCTTGTCATCGGCACGCGGAGAATTTACTTCTACCGCTTTACTCGGTGTGATTAATGTGATGTGTTTAGCTGGGTCGGGCACAGGCTGGTGCGTGTTGCGGTGAAGGCTGGTGGTGCGTTGCGGGCTAGTATCTGCTCGGTGTGCAGGCGCTGGCTACTGCGCAGCTCTGCCAAGCGACAGCATTGCCCTATTTAACTCACTGGCCACAAAACTAATCGCTATTGCTCAAATTTTTGTTTAGAAAAATCGTTTTAGCTGCAGTTGAACTATCCAGCACACTTTTCTACTCAAACAGTGGAACAGCTCAACCAGGTGTTACAACTGGAATTCCTCACAGGTTACGGACGAATAGGTGGAAGCTGAAGAAAGATGTTACCCGAGTTTGCTTATATGATTGCCGACATATTACGTCGTATGGCATATCCAAAAGGAAAGGTGATATGTGTCGTCTTCTCATGTCAGAAACGAGGTACCGCACCACGCATTATTAATTTTAAGAGGAAATACAATGTGACAATAATAATAGGCCCCTTTAATAAGTTCCATTCTGTCACGAAACAGCGATGTTGTGAACACAGCGCCGAAATGAATGGGTAACAAAACACCTCATATATAAATAATATGGCAAAGTAGTCTTCATTAATAAAACTGTCGTAGAATATCTGGACTCATATTCCAAACGGCGTAAGAGTTCGAAGCCCCTTTAGTCAAACTGATTTAAATGTTTTGTGGCTTCCCTAAATAAACTGGCACGAATGCTGGGATGGTTACCTAAAAACGGTAACAGGTTCTTAGCTCTTTCGTTTGACTTATCATTGTCGCGTCAGTAGGATTGGAGCTGGTCGTAAATTCGTTGAAATAAGGAAACCAACAGTGATGCGCTTATAGCTTCATTTTGCAGTGAGCATTGACGTAGCACTAATGCCATATTTACGTCGCTCTGCAAAACCAAATGGAAGAGTCCATCCATTAGTGCAATAAAGCAGGAGACAAGTATTTAATATTGGTAGGATGCACTTCTGCTTAGGCGATGTATGTATATTCGAGTCAACTAACAAGTATTATTGTAGCTATAACTGAATAACTTAAAAGGTGAGTTATATAGAAAGAACTCGAGAAAATCAGAGCAGAACTCGGCGCACACCTCATGTATGTTTGAGTAAATCCATACGGTAGTGAAATCTCAAGATTATGTGCAGCTACAAGACTATTCTGCTGTATGTTCCTAGACCAATTTCGGATTTCTTTTCAGCGGTTTCTACCCCAATTAAAACCTAAATCAAACGCTGATTTCTGTCATTTCATCACGATGGTCCAGTCTTTCTACGTATGTGGGAAAATATTTTAATATTCGGAGAAATAAGATGGTGATTGGCATTTCGTAAAACGTTCTCGACGCAACGAAAAAGCGTTCTTGATTTCCATACCCCACTCGCTTTTCAAATCGGAGACACTCTGTCCCCTCTTTCGTGGTTCTACCGGTTGATCAAAAAAAGTCAGTATAAATTTTAAAACTTAATAAATCACGGAATAATGTAGATAGAGAGATAAAAATTAACACACGTGCTTGGAATGACATCGGGTTGTATTAGACTGTACCGTGCAGACTGTGGCTGACGCGCCGCAGAACGCTCGCCCACCGCGGCCGGCAAAACAACAACAACAACATCAACATGTCCGGAGTTATGGTGAGGCATTGGCCTCGGATGCTGTTCCCTGGAGATGTCGGTCGATCACGATACAGTTGCGACTTCAGGTAACCCGAGAGTCAATAATCGCACGGACTGAGGTCTGGGGACCTGGGAGGCCAAGCATGAAGAAAGTGGTGGCTGAGCACACGATCATCAACAAACGACGCGTGCAAGAGATCTTTCACGCGTCTAGCAATACTTTTCGTTTCTCTTTTTTTTTTTCTTTTTTTTTCCATGTCAATACAAGCATTTGTGTGTGTCAATTTTTACCTTTCTATTTACATTATTCCGTGATTTATTAAGTTTTCAAATTTATACTGACTTTTTGATCACCCGGTAGTATGTGACATCCCCTTCTGTGAATGTTACCGACGTCATTGCTCTGCCGTATTTGGCAAGGACTCCTTGTCGCGCAGAAATATTGCAGAAGGATGAGACCCAAGCGTAGTATCGTTAAAATGTTTAGGAGATTTCTGGCATCAAATAAGATAAATCAAACATTCTTATACTGAGTTATATGCTTTGGAATCCATCCCTAAAAGGGGCGTATAACAAACTCCATCTTGGGGTACATGCAGAGTGGTGCTACGCCAGATTGAGTTGTCGTCCGTCCTTCGTTAGCCGTGAGCGGCGTGAAGCTTGGTCACTCAGGACACGGCCGGCTGGCGTCCTTCCTCGCACTGTGCCATCGGAATGGAGATTAGTGTCCTTGTGGCGGGCAGACGGATGTCCTGCACAACAGCCGCGTCCCGCCACACAATGCATATGCGGGCCGGCGCGCAGGCGACGACTCACATGCCAGAACAGGGGCGCCGCATTACCATAGCATCCTAATTAAAGGCCACAACGTTTTAATTCTGCGTACAGCCTTTATTCGACACGTTTCAAACATAATAATATCCTCGACTAGAAGTAGTTTAGGTCATGTCCCGTCCATCAGTTAGAGCTGTTTTCCAGCTTATCCGGATAACTATTTCTGGGGATGTGCGCACTCGAGACATGGTGAGGCCAGTATTGCGAATTAAGTTCCAGGAGTCGGCGACAAACACACAAGGGTTTGAATTTCAATGTCTCAGTATTCATGCTTTGAGATCCACCGCTTCGTATGATGTGTTGTGATGTGATGTGAAGGTTTCAGGTGAGACGGTAGTCCCTACATCGATAATATTAAATTAAGCTTATTCATACCCCCCTTTTCTCACAAACTGCTGATGTGATTTGTCTGAAATTTTTCACTGTAAATTTAAGTACGTTTCTGCAACTCGATGATCCTAAACTGCTGTGGTATTGTAATTCATAATTATAAATTTAATTTCCATGCCTTCCAGTTTTTTTTCTAAAAATAGTAATTACCTTTATTGCAGCAGAATTACTGGTTGCCAATATGAATAAGGATCCATACTTACAGTATAGTGCTAGTTAGAAACTGAAATGATCATTAAAGTTTGTCAGAAAACTGTAAAAAAATTATTCAGAATTTATGGTTTCGAGAAAATTATATAAAGTTTTGCGACACGTATATCGTAAGAAATCAAAGATTACACTATGTGGGCAGCAAACTTAACATATTCAACAAATCCACAAGAAGAGACATATTATTTCTATGCATGTCCGCTCTCTCGTCTAATATTCCTGCACGGTTTCATATTCTTTAACAGATGAGGTTCCCGGAGAACATAAAGTCCAAAGAAGGGCAACCATTATCGCGATACAGGGGAGAAAGTGTCACACGAAAGTTCGGGTGATAATAATTGAAAGAAAGGCTCTTTTTTAGTAGCGGTGACATCTATTTACGAATTTTCAGTTGCCAGTTTTCTATTCGAACGTGAAAATACTTAGTTTAGGGCCTCTACATACAGATAGAAGTGATCTTGTCAATAAAGTAAGAGTAATCAGGATTCGAACGGAAAGATTCAAGTGTTTTTTCCCGTAAGCTGTATGGGAGTCAACGATATAGAATTGCCAGATTGAAATTTTCACTCTGCAGCATGGTGTG
The DNA here is from genome assembly GCA_026315105.1 of Locusta migratoria. NCBI lineage: Eukaryota > Metazoa > Arthropoda > Insecta > Orthoptera > Acrididae > Locusta > Locusta migratoria. The sequence goes on from CM048745.1 coordinate 812,557,808, forward strand.
CGCTGATATGAAACTTTCATGTCAGACCTAGACTCGTACCCAGAAGCTTTGCTTTTAGTGGGAAAGCGCTCTTCCGTCTGAACTACCTGTGCACGCGTCACATACCGCCCTCACGGCTTTAGTTCTTCCAGTACCTCGTCTCTTAACTTCCAAATTCACGGAAGTTATCCTGCGGATGTAGATGTGGATGTTCCGAAGCGGAGAACAGCTGAACGTGTATTTAGGCCGAAATGCGGTTCCACTTAAGTCTGTGTAAAAGGTAACTCAAGGCAGCACAAGGACCAACTTGGAAAAGGTAGAGGCGCAGCAACCACGCACAGTGCCAAAATGCTACGGGAATATTTATTAACAGGGTGCAACAGAAAGAGAGATGCACAAACCTAACCTAACGGGTGTACATCAATATAGGAGTAGTCCCCGACGCCAAGAAGGGCCAAGAAGCATATTTTACAACTGTTCATCATCATCATCAAATCTGTAATTGAGGACCCTTTAGATCATGCGCCGACCTCACAATGCTCCTCCATAAAGGACGATCTCGTGCACTTTGCACCCATTTGTCATGGATTTCTAGCTGGCGAAGGTCTTTTCGCAGTTCATCCTCCAATCGCTTTTTGGGTCTTCCAATTGGACGGGTACCATCAGGTCTTTCCATTAGAACTGCTTTTGCCCGTGAGGTGTCTGGTCTCCTAGCTATGTGACATGCTAGACTTATTCTCCGTGCTTTCAGTTTTTGTACGATGTTAGGTTGCTGCATCAGGTCATACAGTTGTTTGTTCTTTCTTCGTCGCCATGAGTTCTCTTCACGGACTGGTCCAAAGATCTTTATCTTGATTTTTTTTTTTTTTTCAAAAATGTTCTCTTCATCGTTCCTTGTTAATAAAATTTGTGTTAATTTGTGTTGCGATATTTTTCAACCTCATTTGGCCCATTGACAACACTGAACGTTTGCTGCTTGCAAACATGCCATCTCGTAACAGCAACTATATTGACGTTTGAAAAAATAGGATACCTTGAAAGGCTAGTACAGGTGGTTCAAATTCACAGTACATGTGAGTACGATCACCATTTGAACCATGGCGGCCATCGGGTCGAAGATCCACTACGATATCGAGAAGCAACGCGATTCAACGGTACGAGATGCCTACGGCTCTAGCTGTCGCAATAAACCGAAGGTAATTGATCAGTGTGACTTGAGCAGACGCGGAGAGTGCCTTGCAGACATGCGCGAACTCTACCGTCAGGTGAGTGGGTTTGAAAGTAGGAGCACTATTAACTTGAGGAATGTGATGCATCCCGTGGGACAAAGTCTTGCGGCTGTGCAACTGGTCCGTGCAGAACGGTTCACGCAAGGCCGTAGAACATGACGAGATGGGGCAATATATACGCGGGCGACAAGTGTCGCAGACATAATTGATACGAAAACATGAAACGTAACACTACAGCTTTATATTGCCAGTGAGTGGCGCTGTTGGCTGAGCAGTGGAGCGTGTGCAGTGAGGAGGCGGCCCCCGACATTCCTGCGGCGTGATGCGCCCCATCTGTATGGACGCCGCTCTCCCAGCCGCGCCGCGCCGCGCCTGCACTACCGATGATGGTTCGGCCTCTCCACGGCTGTCTCGGCACCTGGCCTGTGCCACATCACCGCCCAAACACACTCAACGGCTCCCTCAACTGGCAACGCGATAACCTTCCCGCAAACACTGTGCCTTGCCGCGGAGCACGACGTTGCTCGTCGTCGGAGGTTCGAGTCCTCCCTGGGGAACGCGCGTGTGTGTATTTATTGTCCTTAGTAGACCTGCGCACAATAGTTCGCGACCGGGAGCGCTCAATTTAGTTCGCGTCGGAGATTCAAATTGTTCCTCGGGCTTCTGTATTTGTTTGTTGTCCTTAGTAATGTTAGTTTAAGTGGTCTGTAAGTGTGGGGACTTCAGCATCCTAGAATTACAACATTTAATTTTTGAATTCGTCTCCAAAATCTGGGCCTGAATTACTGGAAAATCCTCACTACGCACCCGGAGAATCCTCGTCTACACAATATCCTACTTCTAACTCCAAACATCGTCGTGCACCCCAACAGATGACCCTTCAACAAAACAACCTCAATACGATACTTCCGTAGCTTTTAGTTCGTATGCCGCCGCGGCGGAGCGGCCGAGAGCATTGAGGCGCTATGCTGCGATGCGCGAGGTCGTTCCCCGTCGGGGGTTCGAATCCCCCCTCTTTAGCATAAGGTAGTTCATTAGTAGTTTGTACGTTTAGGGACTGATGACCTCGCAGTTGAGCCCCATAAGCTAAAAAAATAAATAAATAAATAAAAAAGATTAAAAAAAATAAGTTTGCTCTGGCAATCCATAACGGTTTTCGCCGCCTGTCCTTTCTACCAGTCTGCCCAGGCAATAACCCGACGTCTTTAATGGGCTGTCCAACCATCGAAATTTTGACCAATTTTTCACTTTCACGGCGCTAAGGTGAATAGTGCCACAGATTGTTGTGCTGTATGAAGAACATGGCGAAGGTGAAAAGTCCATAATAAAGGAGGGGAAAACCATTGTTGCATCAATAGCTGTACAATATTTTTATTTATTACACTCGACCGGTTTAGGCACAGACTGCTATCAACAGGAGATTAAACCTCTTGTTGATATCAGTCAGTGCTGAAACTAGAGTGTACACCCGGCTGCTGTAGTTAATGTACGTGGCGTTGACCGGAGTTGCGAATGTTGTTTGTGCGGCGCAGCAAAGTCCTCTAACGGAAACCGTTTGATGGTCCCTTATTATCTGCGTCTTAGTTCGTCCGTTCCCAGTGATGGCTGATCGGCGTGGTCTGCGCATGCACGTGGAGGGAGAAGATCCCCCACCTAGAAAATATCATTCATGCGAAACGCAACTAGCTACCACTCTTTGGAGTGAAGCGCCATACAAGCAACACTCCAAAACACTGTAAAAGAATATCATAAAAATCTTCCCTTGTTCATAAGGGAACGCAAGGGGCGTGACTTCAGAGACGCAAGCTCTCTCAAGAAACAGGAACTGCAGGGAGGTAACGAAAGAGGAAATGATAGTGCTGCTGGATCTGTTATACATGATTATTGTCCACTTTCGGAATAATCTTACATTTGTTATATTTATAAACCGAAGCTAATTAATACACTAATTCAGATATTATCAAATGTGATATTTCTACCTGTACATTAAGGTTTGTAACTGGGTATATACTGTGGTAGTAAATCTGCACCGCGATGCTGCTCAAGTTATAATAATTGGCGATGCCCCCTGGGGGTTAAAATAGCTTTAGTCCAAAGCAATGGATTACTCGTTGGTCGAGGCTGGATGTTAGAGTGAAAGAAAGCGGTAATTTGTTGAATACAATTTGGTGGCAGGTGTGGAGATAGATGGCGGCTAATCAGAGCCGGTGTCTGGTGAGTGACAGCAGTCAGCCCTGGCCGCGGCGCATGCTCGCTGACAAGGTCACGTGGCAGCCGACCGACGGGTTGCCCGCCACCAGGCGCAGCACAGACTCACTGCCTGCCCGAGACACGCAGAGCCACTTTTCGCAGTTCACCTGTACGTAGTAGCGCACTGCGGAAACTGGCTCCCACTGTTAACACGACTCCCGCCGCACTCCCTCTCCCCATACTTCCTGTTTTTAATCAATTATTATTTTTCTTCAGAAAATGATAATATTCCTGTTTTCTGTATCAAAACAAAACCAGTTAGAGGGTCAAATTTGTTCCTGTGTAAGAGACTTCAACAGAAAATAAGGGGAGTAAGCTACCTCACTCAGTACTCACTCCGACTTCCACGCCAAAATTTTGACATGCGAACATATTCTCACTCACTTAATAGAAAATGTTCAAATGTTTGTTAATCTTAAGGCACTTAACTGCGGTGTCATCAGTCCCTAAATTTACAAACTACTTATGAACTGCCTTATACTAAAGACAGCACAAACATCCATGCCCGAGGGGAGATTGGAACCTCCGACGGGGAACGGCCTCGCTCATCGCAACATAGCGCCTCAGTGCCCTCGGTCGCTCCGCCGCGGTTCACTTAATAGGGAACATACCAAATCTTTTTTCGTAGTCCTGAGGTTTTCAGCATGTCGCTTTCCCGGCTTATGGAGATTTTTAAGGGTTTAATTGTAATGACATTGTTAAAATACATCTAAAATTTTAACTAACAATTTGCTTTCGGTGCAGTTAACCAGAAACCTTCAAACATCAACTTGTAGATCGACTCAAACTATAAAAACTTTTGTCTCATTTCTGGTTTCGGTAGTAACACTGAAAGTCGGCCTTTTCGATCGGCTTTTGGCAGCTCGAAATTTAAATTAAAATAACGGGTTAACACTTCATCTGAGATAAAAATTGAATAAACATATTGAGAAAATTCTCTACAACTTCACTCTCTTGCGTTTTTTACCATATCTCGCACCGTTTCAGAAACATTTTCAAAAATAAAGACGATTTGATACTCTCGATTTGATACTCTCTGTCAACTGCCCTTCAACCGATCGGATCCAAATTTTACATACGTAATTGTTGGTCGCCGGCCGCGGGGGCCGAGGAGATGAGGCGCTTCAGTCACGTCTGCACGGCCACTACGGTCGGGGGTTCGAATCCCCCCTTGGGCATCGATATTTGTGCGGTCCTTAGTCTTAGTTAGTTCATAAGTAAAACTTCCTGGCAGATTAAAATTGTGTGCCGGAACCGGGACTCGAACCTGGGACCTTTGCCTTTCGGGGGCAAGCGCTCTACCACTGAGCTACCCCGACACGACTCACGATGCCGCCTCACAACTGTACTTCCACCAGTACCTCGCTTCCTACTTTCGAAACTTCACAGAAGTTCTCCTGAAAACTTGCAAGACTAGCACTCCTGGAAGAAAGGATATGGTGGAGACATGGCTTAGCCACAGCCTAGGGGATGTTTCCAGAATGAAACTTTCACTCTGCAGCGGAGTGTGCGCTGATATGAAACTTCCTGGCAGATTAAAATTGTGTGCCGGAACCGGGACTAAAACCTGGGACCTTTGCCAGTTCATAAGTAGTTTGTTAGTTTAGGGACTGATGACCCCGTAGTTAAGTACCATAGACTTCACAAACATTTGAACATTTTGAATTGTTGGTCGTCAGCGAGCATAACTTCCCTTTCGCAGGTTAGTAACTCTAAAAATAAGCGTTTTTAATAGCCTTTGGACAACATGAAATGGAATTGCAAATGACAGTTCATTTGAGACGAAAATTGAATAAATGTATTTGGAGAGAACAAAATTCTCTACAACTTTTAATCGGTCCGAGATATGGAAAAAATAAGAGAACAGAGATATTTGCAATAATAATGACGATTTGACACTGTCACTTAATTTTACTTAAACCGGTTGTATATAATAATAAACAGGAAAGTGGACAATATACCAAAACAGGTGATAATATTTTAACGGAAAAAGAAAATTAAAATATGGAAAAAATATGGAGATAATAGTTACAAAATATAGTAGTAGAGTCGTAATCGTATCGTCCATAAGCGTTTTAAGACCAGGAATGATTTACAACCTTATTTGTTCAGAAGGAAGTTGTTATGATTCAATAGGTCGGCGCAGAATTTCACAAGTGTTCATTTAATGTTTAGCTGATTTCGGACTTTTATTATATTTAAAAGTGTAGTTTTAGTTACATTTTTTATTTTTTCCGATATATTTGCTAAAAATTATAAAACTACAGGAATAACTAAAGTAGACCGTAATATGCACGAGTGCGATATTTTTTTTTTTTTTTTATTTTTTCTTTTTTCTTTTTTGTGGAGCCGCGAGCTACTGAAGCAAGTACTGACAGCCTCATAAGCCATTGTGTGAACAGTCGTCGGCCGCGCTGGATTATCCGAGCGGTCTGGAGCGCTACGTTACTGATCGCCCGGCCTCCCGCGTCGGAGATTCGAATCCTGCCTCAGGAATGGCTGTGTATGTTGTCTTTAGGTTAGTTTAACTTATTTTAAGTAGTTTGTAAGACTAGGGACTGATGACCAACGTAGTTTGGTCCCTTCGAATTACAAACATTTGATTTGAGCAGACGCTGCTGCGGTACCGCGGGTTCGACGTGCGACCGCGGGTATTCTGACTAGATAGCGGCAGTGCGGTCGGACCGCAGCCGCACTACTAGACCGCTGCGGGATTTCCGCAGCGGACGACCGCAGGCGGCAACCGCCTCGGCCGCCTCGTAATCGGTGTCGGCGCCGGCTCGCTGCCCTCTGCCCCTCCGCATTTCCGCCGCCGCGTCCATCTTTGGCGATCGCAGAGTGGCAGCGACAGACAGCCGCTTCCCGTTACACACGGCGCCTGCTGCCTCTCCCTCTGACGCTGCGGTCACAGCGCGCGTGCCGCCACACACGTATCCACTGCGTCACCAGGCGGCCGCCGAAATAGACTGCCCGTCTAATCGCAGCTGCGTAAACTGCCAGCCTTATCAGAGCACGCAACCCGAGTTATGTGGCAGCCCGGCAGCGTGACACTCGGTTTCCGCTTCAGTCATCTCCGTCACCCGTACGGTCTGCAGCGTCACGTTATATATCGCGCGGCCGCTCCCGTGGGAGGTTCAAATCGTCCATGGATCGCGTGGTCGCTCGCTTCGGAGGTTCAAATCGTCCATGGACCGCGTGGCCGCTCGCGTCGGAGATTCAAATCGTTCCTCGGGCTTCTGTATTTGTTTGTTGCTCTTAGTAATGTTAGTTTAAGTGGTCTGTGGGACTTCAGCATCCTAGAATTACAACATTTAATTTTTGAATTCGTCTCCAAAATCTGGGCCTGAATTACTGGAAAATCCTCACTACGCACCCGGAGAATCCTCGTCTACACAATATCCTACTTCTAACTCCAAACATCGTCGTGCACCCCAACAGATGACCCTTCAAGAAAACAACCTCAATACGATACTTCCGTAGCTTTTAGTTCGTATGCCGCCGCGGCGGAGCGGCCGAGAGCATTGAGGCGCTATGCTGCGATGCTCGAGGTCGTTCCCCGTCGCGGGTTCGAATCCCTTATACCTTATGCTAAAATAAGGTATAAGGTTTGTAAGTTTAGGGACTGATGACCTCGCAGTTAAGTCCCATAAGGTAAAGAAAAAAAAAAAAAAAAAAAAAAAAAAAAAAAAAAAAAAAAAAAGTTTGCCCAGGCAATCCATAACGATTTTTGCCGCCTGTTTTTCTACCAGTCTGCCCAGACAACTTGACGTCTTTAATAAGCTGCCCAACCATCGAAATTGTGACCAATTTTTCAGTTTCACGGCGCGAAGGTGAATAGTGCAACACATTGTTGTGCTGTATGGACAGCATGGCGAAAAGTCCATAAAAAAGGAGGGAAAAACCATTCTTGCATCAATAGTTGTACAATATTTTTATTTATTACACTCCACCGGTTTCGGTACAGACTACTATCAACGGGAGATTAAGTCTCGCTGCGGAGCGCGCGGTTGCTCACCGTGGAGGTTCGAGTCCTCCCTGGGGCATGGGTGTGTGTGTTTGTCCTTAGGTTAGTTTACCTAGGTTTAAGTAGTTTGTAAGCTACGGACTGATGACCACGCAGTTTGGTCCGATTGATTTACAAACATTTGATTAAGTCTCATGTTGATATCAGTCAGTGCTGAAACTAGAGTGTACACCCGCCTGCTGTAGTTAATGTACGTGGCGTTGACCGGAGTTGCGAATGTTGTTTGTGCGGCGCAGCAAAGTCGTCTAACGGAAACCGTTTGATGGTCCCTTATTATCTGCAGAGTACGGTGTGCCCGGTAGATAACAAAGGCCGGCCACAATTGACAGGAATTATTCCAGACGGTTGAACAGCAGCGGTGACGGCCGCGTAACGGGCCGATGTGATCAGAAGCCGGCGCAGCCACACACGCCGGGTTTCGGACTGCGATACCGATCGGCCGGCGGTGGAGCGCGGCCGGGAGTCAGTGGCCGCGGCGGCAGAGGGCGTGGCTGCAATTTCACAGGCATTACCGCGCCGCGCCGACAATGCTGCAACAATGGCCGCGCGCATGCCTGCGCGCGCTCGCCCGCCGACACCCGCCGCTTCCGGGGCCCGCTGTCTGCCGCTGCGCGAGCGCAGACAAGCTGCAGGGGGAAAGGAAAGAGTGTGAACGTATAGCAAATTAAAATTTTTAATAAAATTCTTCCGGGCATGAGACCGCGTCGTCATTGTATAAACTCTACCGACGTTTCGGCCACTGTTGCAGGCGCCCTTCATCAGGGTCTGTGTCACATGAAGGGCGCCTGCAACAGTGGCCGAAACGTCGGTAGAGTTTATACAATGACGACGCGGTCTCATGCCCGGAAGAATTTTATTGAAAGTGACAACGGCCGCGGAAGTTTACGTTTGCATTAAAAATTTTAGTTTCTATTTAGTGGAGATCTATCCAAGACGAATGTGGCCAAAACAATTCGAAAAGTTGCAAAAATCTGTTTTTCTTGATTAAGTAGGAGACAGTAGCTGCAATAGAAATATGGGAAGGAGAGTGATTTAAGGTTACCGCCGGCCATCCGGATGTATGTTTTCTTTGATTTCCGTAAATGTTCAAATGTTTGTAGAGCTTATGGGACTTAACTACGGGGTCATCAGTCCCTAAACTTACAAACTACTTATAAACTAACTAATAGGCCTATTAAAGACGGCACAATTATCCATGCCCGAGGGGGGATTCGAACGCCCGACCGTAGTGGCCGTGCAGACTGTGACTGGCGCGCCGCAGACCGCTCGGCCACCGCGGCCGGCAGTCATTGTTTACTCGACCTTTTTTGCCCGTACTATTTCATTCAAAATACGAAACGAATTTGCGTGAGAATAGCTTTATTTCACAGTGTCAAAGAGGTGACATTTCTTGACGTGGGTTCCTCATCAAAATATCATATATTCACTTCCATTTACAAATAATCCAATTTTGTACCGGAAACATCCTACAGCTTCCTTTGCATAAGATACAGTATGTTTAAGGGAGAATAATAATAATTTACAACGAAGTATACACGTATTATAATAAAAACTTTCATATAACGAGTCCAATATTTGTTGAGTACAGAGATACAGGTATCGCAATATAAACAAACCAAACTTAAAGGCAAATGAGGACTTTTCACTGGTTCCTCCTGGTAGAACATCATCTTATTAAGCACAGTTTTGTCCATGTTCTGTAATTCAGTTTTCATTCAATTAATCGGTTTTCGGCTTACAAGATTCGAGTTAAGCACAAACAGCTGTCTCTCTGTACTCAGTAAAACTGAATGTCATATGGCACTTTTTTATTTTACTCGTCTATACTACCAACTCCTAACATACCTACAATTCCTTCTGAAAAAAGAGGAATGCACTTGATAAGGAAAGTCGATGACGAAAGACTAATGGTCAGCTGAAATGGGGGTCCAAATGTTCAAATGTTTGTAAATGTATCGGACCAAACTGCGTGGTCATCAATCTGTAGTTTACAAACTACTTAAACTAAGGTAAACTAACCTCAGGACAACACACACACACACACATGGCCCAGGGAGGACTCGAGCCTCCGACGGCGAGCAACCGCGCGCTCCGCAACGAGGCGCCTTAGACCGCTCGGCTACTCCACCGCGGCAAATGGGGATCCCTGTAGCGTGTAGAGCCTGGTATAGTTGAAACTGTGGTAAGGGGTGAGCTGTGCCTCGACATCCCAATGGACAACCTCCAGCGAAGAAAAATGTTTGTATAGCTTATGGGACTTAACTACGCGGTCGTCAGTCCCTAAACTTACAAACTACTTACGAAGTACCTTATACTAAGTACGGCACAAATATCCATGCCCGAGAGAGGATTCGAACACCCGACCGTAGTGGCCGTGCAGACTGTGACTGGAGCGCCTCAGTCCCCGCGGCCACCGTGCCGGCAATATCCATGCCCGAGGGGGATTCTAACCCCCGATCGTAGTGGCCGTGCAGACCATGACTGGAGCGCCTCAGTCCCCTCGGCCACCGCGGCCGGCTCCAGCGAAGAGGTTCGGGGTTCGTACCCCGGCGTGTTTGGGCGTGGTGGGCGGTAGGAAGGCGGCCTATCGCCAGCATAGTTGCTTAACGACCGGCCCAGCTATCTGCGCGACCCTGGCGCCAGCCCGTTTGGCGCCAGTAATCTCAGTGGGGCAGTGGGGCTAGAATGCTAGAGCCGGCATCCATTAGGCAGGCCGCGTGGCGCACGCGCGCTATCGCCGCCCCACGGACCCCGTCCCACCCCGCCGGCCTGTCTGGAGGAAGTCGCTCGCTACGTGCCGCCCTGACCGCTCGGCTCCTCTTATGACGCCAAAGGACTCTCGTGCGCGGAGATAGCCGCCGGGCCTCTTCGAACTCAGTTATCTCCGTGTTGTGCGCTGACGGGGAAGCCGCTTTCCTAACAGACCGGTGGTAACCAGTCTCGTACATTTCCGAGGACTCCAGGCGCGGATCCGAACGGGGGCGAGAGAGGGAGGCTAGTGTTACGGTTCCAGCTCCTACTTCCTCCCCTCAAACCCCGAAAAAGTGTTTAGAGAAGGGAAAAGACACCTTCACGGCTGGAGATATCCAAATTGTTCAAATGCCTGTAACCAAACCGCTTAGGTCATCGGTCCCTAGACTAACAAACTACTTACACTAACATTACCTATATGTCTGTGTGTGTGTGTGTGTGTGTGTGTGTGTGTGTGTGTGTGTGTGTGTGTGGTCTTCAGTCCGCAGACTGGTTTGATGCAGCTCTCCACGCTACCCTGTCCTGTGCAAGTCTCTTCATCTGAGAATACGTTCGGCAACCTACATCCTTTTGAATCTGCTTACTATATTCGTCCCTCGGTCTCCCTCTACGATTTTTAATATATATCTCCGAGCCGGCCGCGGTGGCCGAACCGTCTGCGACGCGCCAGTCACAATCTGCACGGCCTCTACGGTCGGGGGTTCGAATCCCCCCTCGGGCATGGATATTTGTGCCGTCTTAGATAGTTCATAAGTATCATTTTTTCGATTTCCGTCGTCCTTAGTTGCATATGAAATTGGTGGAGGTGTATTACCGTCTTTAGCAACTAAATGAACGTTCAAAAACGAGTACACAAAGAAGTGGTGATGCAAGGGTTTTCATCAAGACCGAAAATACCACATCTAACTGAAGACCTCACAAACATCTCCCTGAAGACACACATGGAATAAAACAGAAAACCGCCACTGATGATGCTTCATAAATAAAGAAGCGAAACGCGTATGGCACACACAAAACGCCTTTCATTTAGTTGCTAAAGACGGTAATACACCTCCACCAAGTTCATAAGTAGTTTGTAAGTTTAGGGACTGATAACCCCGTAGTTAAGTCCCATAAGCTCTACAAACATTTGAACATTTTTACTCTCCCAGGGAGGACTCGAACCTCTGACGGGAGCGGTCGTGCAGTGTGTGACAACACGCCTCAACCCACAGGATCATTCTCGCGCAGCGACCAGGGATAAAAAGTTCATATTCACAGGACGTCTGTTCATTAGTATGCTCGGAAGAAATTAACTACATTCCCTTTACCTCGGGTGAGCATACGGCCTATTGCCAAGCAGGCACCGAGTGCGCCATGAGCTCTGAGAACTTATTCCACGCGTGATGGAATCGATGCGTATAAGGCGCGAATAGTGACCTGCGGTAAAGCCATATAATCGTAATCCGCATTCAGCTGGTTCCAAAGTTCATCCTTCTTGGCTGTCATTCATTCGCGGCACTGGATCTGCCGTTTCACCCTATATGAAACATTTATTGTGAAAATCCATCATAATGATGTTTAGGATCAGCAACTGGAAATATTTTGTAAAACAATTTATTTTGTCCGTCGCAGTTGCACTATTTTGAAGTCAGTGACTAGTTTCGTACTCTACCGACCATTATCAAACCGTTAGCCCTTTCCAGACCGTGATAATCCAATGCACGCTACAAATGGCTGCTAAAATCTTGACATTATCAAGGCTAACGGTTTGAGAGTCCGAAACTAGTCACTGACTCGATAATTGTGCAACCGCGACGGACAAAATAAATTGATTTACCTAACATTTATTGGTTGGAGGCAAGTCCGGCAGACCACGGCGAAAGACTGACACCCAGTATTCCTACAGGAACAGGTGGTCGTACATTGTCTTGCTGAAAAGTGGCGTCTTTTGTGTCGTGGAAAAAAAAAGTTTGGCTACAGATCGCAGGCTGTCATTCACTTATATCGGACCGCGGTGGAGTGGCCGAGCGTTCTAAGGCGCCTAGCTTTGGAGCGCGACACAGCTCGCCGTCGGAGGCTCGAGTTCTCCCTCGGTCATGGGTGTATTTGTTGTTCTTAGTATAAGGTAGTTAACCCTAGCTTAATAACATCCGTCAAAATGACGGTTACGTTGAAACTGTCAGTCAGCTGTGACGTTCTGAGGAACAATTGATGAACAAGTGTACACGGGTAGAGTGTTGGTTTGGAATCACACTCGCCGAATTGACGGGAGTTGCTAACGAAAGTTCAAAACCCACCGAAAGACGGGAGTTAGTAGCGAGTGTTAAAACCAGATGTTAGTAACGCAGGTTTAAATTAGTTTGTAAGCCGAGGCACTGGTGACCAGAGTAGTTATGTCCCATAGATTTACAAACATTTGAAATTAGGCCGGCCAGAAACTCTGCGCGCGTGCGATGCTGCTGCACACGTGCAATTTCCGGATCACGGCGTGCACTCCACAGCCGTCTCCGCTCATGTAGTGCATGCAGGGGTCGCCAGGAGTAAACGAGCCTAGGTGTGTTGTGCTCGTGCTTATAGCGCGTAAACCAGCATGTATAGCCGTCGCCGGCCATTATGTATCCGTGCTAAACAACAGATGTTGTTGTTGCTCGCTGCCTCACACGTGCGCACCTGTGCAACTCTGCACAGTGTGCACCGTTTGGCCAGCCCTGACTTACAAGGAAACCACATGGGTTTTGGATTTTAGATTTATATACTTATTTATTTATCGTATATGGAGTTCAGAACTTAAATAATAATCAGCCAAAGCCATTCGATGCAACTCTCAAAAATTCTCTAGAAAATAATTTTGAAATTTTGTAAGTACATTGAAGTACCAGTAATTAAAATAATTGTATCATCTGTCCGTGTAGCTTATGCAGTATCGTCGTTGGCTTTCAACATTGGTGTTCCGTGGTTCGAATACCACCGCGACAGATTTTTTTTTTTTTATTCGTTGAGTTCGGTTACTAACACAATTTAAATATCTAATGGTAATTTTTACGAAAAATGTGCGAATTTTAGTTGTTTCGTAATGTTCTATATTTTATAATGGATAGTTAATAATGATGAGTCCAATTAAAAAAATAAGTAACATTTTTTACAGTTTTTCTTCGGTATAACTTGACGGTTGTTTTTGATTGTTCAGTTTTTATAGAGCTTTGACGCTGATTTTGAAAAGTGTCTTTCCAAGCAACTAATCTACTCAAACATCGTTTTAGGTGAAAACAAGGTGTTAGTTCGTCTACATATACATAAATAAAAACAGACACAACACGTGGGATTAAAGATCCCAAAATGTTTTGTATAACTGAATTTGAAATAGCGTAAATTTGGTTACACCCTTCATGAAGTTACTCCCCGCACTCGATGCCGTGAAAATTAGTACTTGCGATGCTTATCACCCTGGCATGTGTGAGACCACATCAAAATGAGTGATTGTATTTTTTATTTTTCAGTATTGCCACAAATATGAAATTTTACTTTTTGACAACATTTTATAAAATATAGAAAATTACGAATAAACAGAATTACATGCATTGTTCAACCAAAAAAAAAATACCAATAGATATTAAAATTGTATATCCTAACACAACGAATAAAGATTAAAAAATAAATGTTAAGGCGGGATTCGAACCACGAACACCAGTGTTGAAGGCCAACAACGCTACCGCATAAGTTACACGGACAGATGATGCCATTACTTTAATTACTGGTACTTCAATGTACTTACAAAATTTCAAATTCGATTTTCTCGAAAATTTTTGAGAGTTGCGTCGAGTGGCTTTCGCTGATTGTTATTTAAGCTCTGAACTTCATGTACCATAATTCTAAAGTCCGACACCCATGTAGCCTCCTTGTTAGATCAACCTCATCACAGAGACCTGAACAGGCAACAACTGTGATTTCGGTTCTAACCAATAAGACCTTCAATTCGCGCTGAATGTCTTCTGCGACTGCAGTCAATGAGATGCCGCTTCCACTGTCTGCGGCGAAACAAAATGCGACCTTCATTTTCAAACAAACAGAATCTCCGATACTATTCCTGGTGCCAATGACGTCGTTAAACATGCACACCATCTAGTTTTTTCTGCACATTAGTGTAACGTAGATTTGGTTATCCGCACATACCCAAGTAAGAGGCATAAATATTGTGAAAACAATCTGCTAGTATTGCATGAACACTTTTAAGCTTACAAAACCTCTTGACGCTTCTGAAGCGGTGATTTTTCACAATAAACATTAGTGGACGACGCTCGCGTAACCAATGTCGTAGTGAACAGCGACGTATTGTCAAACATGGTAGTGTACGATGTCTGACACTGTTCCTCACTTGTGCCAGTGGTGACATGGACCTACAGCTGCTTACCAGTGTCATTCGGAATGAACAGGATGCCAACATATGTAATAAACAGACAATAATCTCCGTGAAACTTCCTGGCAGATTAAAATAGTGTGCCGGAAACGGGACTCGAACCTGAGACCTTTGCCTTTCGCGGGCAAGCGCTCTACCACTGAGCTACCCCGACACGACTCACGATACCTCACCACAACTTTACTTCCGCCAGTACCTCGCCTCCTACTTTCCAAACTTCACAGAAGCTCTCATGCGAAACTTGCAAGACTAGCACTCCTGGAAGAAAGGATATGGTGGAGACATGGCTTAGCCACAACCTAAGGGATGTTTCCAGAATGAAACTTTCACTCTGCAACGGAGTGTGCGCTGATATGAAACTTCCTGGCAGATTAAAATTGTGTGCCGGAACCGGGACTCGAACCTGGGACCTTTGCCTTTCGCGGACAAGCGCTCTACCACTGAGCTACCCCGACACGACTCACGATGCCGCACCACAACTTTACTTCCGCCAGTACCTCGCCTCCTACTTTCCAAACTTCACAGAATCTCTCTTGCGAATCTTGCAAGACTAGCACTCCTGGAAGTAAGGATATAGTGGAGACATGGCTTAGCCACAGCCTAAGGGATGTTTCCAGAATGAAGCTTTCACTCTGCAGCGGAGTGTGCGCTGATATGAAACTTCCTGGCAGATTAAAATTGTGTGCTTCTGTGAAGTTTGGAAAGTAGTAGGCGAGGTACTGGCGGAAGTGAAGTTGTGGTGCGGCATCGTGAGTCGTGTCGGGGTAGCTTAGTGGTAGAGCGCTTGTCCGCGAAAGGCAAAGGTCCCAGGTTCGAGTCCCGGTTCCGGCACACAATTTTAATCTGCCAGGAAGTTTCATATCAGCGCACACTCCGCTGCAGAGTGAAAGTTTCATTGTGAATAACCTCCGTGCTTTATAAGCTAAAAGCTGTACGGGAAGACTATATACAGCGAATAATTGACGTACGGTAAAAATGCTATTCCGTGATAGAGAGATTGGTGCACGAGATGGATTTCAGGTAGTCCGCCATTAAACCAATCAGAAAAGTGAATGCCGGCCGCGGTTGCCGAGGAGACTGAGGCGCTTCAGTCACGGTCTGCGCCGCCACTACGGTCGGGGGTTCGAATCCCCCCTTGGGCATGGATATTTGTGCCGTCATAGTTCGTAAGTAGTTCATAAGTAGTTTGTAAGTTTAGGGACTGATGACCCCGTAGTTGAGTCCCATAAGCTTTAAAGAAAATAGAATAGAAAAGTGATAACTTTAAAAGAATCAATAAGAGTCGAAAAACGTAAATAACTTTAGAAAATTTCAAGTTACTTTTGCCGTTCATGGGAATAGCCTTTCGTTCTACCTGGAGATCATCCAGTCATGCCGCGTCGGAGTAGCCGAACGCATTGAGGCGCTATGTTACTGTTTATAAGACGTGCAGCACAGTTGTTTGTACAAAAAGTACATAATTAGCAAAAATATTTATGTGTATAAGTACATAATTAACCAACTATTTGTGTATTTACGTATATAAAATCGTGTCCTTGTGGTATTTCATGGTACGAGATTTTGTGTACTATTGCAACTCATCTTCATCGGAATCAATACCAACCATCGGAAGCTATTGATTACCAGAAAGTTAGTGTAAATAACCACTTAAAGACTCTATATATCCGTCAAAATTTTGTAGAGGATGACAGCCGTCACAGAAAGCTATTCTCACACACATGAATCATCTTAATTATCGCTCGCCTGATGTAACAATCGTCCGTTCATTTAATCAGTAAACTTTACGCTCCGTGTCATGTATACATATGCTGTTACGTGACTTCTATTTTTCCCAAACTCCCCTTAAACCGATGTGAAATGTGTTTTTGACTCATTCACTAATGGGTGTGATAAATCAACGGCTGTGAGGCAAGTTGTCGTTAAGAGTTATCTGGCTTAGACGAGTGTGTCGCATCGTAAGCGAGCCAAATATACGCTTGACCGGTGATTAAAAGAGTTCAAGGTCCCGGAGAACGTTTTGGAATCACCTTCGCTTCCATTGGCCACGTAATTTCCGTCTTTTCTAGTAGCCTGCGATACGCTAACAGTCGGGAAACTTTTTGTCTGTACAGTCTGCGCGTAGAACAGAGTGGCTATGAAACAGCATCACGCTAAAGGGGCAACGTTCCATGAAATTTTGCCACTAATTGCTAT
The DNA here is from genome assembly GCA_026315105.1 of Locusta migratoria. Taxonomy (NCBI): domain Eukaryota; kingdom Metazoa; phylum Arthropoda; class Insecta; order Orthoptera; family Acrididae; genus Locusta; species Locusta migratoria. The sequence goes on from CM048745.1 coordinate 812,574,630, forward strand.
CGTAAGTCGAGGCTTAAGCTCACTAATTTGAAAGTTCGCAGGTCCCTTAGTTGTGGGCACTAGCAAGACTGTGCTTCTTTCATTGCCAGAAATGATATTTGGGGCGCCTATTTTAACTTTTTATAATTCATGAATTCTTTCCATATCATTTCAACTTTTTGTTTCCTTACGGTTTCGCTGTGTCAACACAAAATATTTCTCGCAAATTACGTATTAATTTCTAAGTCTGTCGTAATCATTTGTGCAAGTGATAGGCCTATACAGGTTGCAATAAATAAATAAATAAATTCACTAGTACGCTGATGTCAGTCGTACATCCTGACCATTGTCTCTGAACATCATAGGCGTCGAAACCTTCATGAACCCTCACTAGATAGCAGTTGCCCTGTGACATTCTCACACTAAAATAGTATCTTTTTATATTCCCTAACCATTCTAAATCCTTACATACACGTCTTTACACCTTCTAAATCTGGTCCTACTACATAAAGTCAAGTCGTCGTTTAAAGTTGTTATTATCGATCTCGAAAAGTTGTTAACCGATTTACTCCAAATTTTTATGAAATATTCTAATAAAGATTCGACCGGCGTAGACGATATATTTGACACATGTAATTTGCATGTTGGGATGTTTGTGATTAATATACTTCGGCACCATGTGACCAACCATCATAGAAGTTGGCATAATGTGTGAGATTTTTATACTACGCAAATCTCCACTGCAAAACATTTCGACACTGTTTAACCGTTCATTATCAACGTGAAGACGTTCAAATTCTGAAGACTAAATAGAAAATTAACTTGAACTTGTACATAATTGTGTTTTTAATTCAATATGACTATCTTCTACTAAGAACCGACAAAAGATCAGTGAAGTGAGGGCTGACTCGAACCACCGACGGGGAGCAACCCCGCACTCCGTAGCAAGGCACCTTAGAGCGCTCGGCAATTCCACAGCGCGGAATTAAAACACACCAAGCACTGGCCATACCCGAAGCTCTATATGCGGCAGAAACACACCAACAAAAACCTGAGATCTCAAGAAACTTTTGAGGAAAATGTTGGTAATTGAGAGAAATAATGATGAAGTGTGCAGATTAAGATCAAACAGAGAGTTACACATTAAAATTAAAAAAAAGTAACTGATGTAATGAGGAAGATAAGACTACAGTACTTTGGACTGATCTACAGAATGGATATGAACAGTCTAAACAAGCGCATCTTCAAATTACTCAAGAGTTACAAATCCGAGACCTCGTTTTTAATTAAGATTGGAATTAAAATGAAAAGCATTGTAAGTACGACAGAAGAGAAAAAATAACACAACTGTATAGTACTAGGCCCAAAAAGAAAGAATTACGTAAATTTGGCAACAAAGAAAATCTACATAATGAAGAGTAGCCAAATTTGATTCATGGTATCCGAAGTTGATTCATTGTATCCTGCAAACGGGTTACTCGAAGGATAATACTGTTTGATTGTATCGGTAATGGGAAACCTACTGTTGTATGCCAGCTCTTCGGTATGTGTTACAGATTGTTCGGTGCAAAGTAGGGATATCTCTAGTGTCTATCCCTTTCTTTCACCCACGTCTTGCAAGGAATAAGCCTACAAAGGCAGGTAGATACGAAGGAGAATCTACCATCCTACCACGGAAAAGAAGTCTTCAATAACGAAATCAGTCGAGCTGTGCTAGCCTCCCCGGCCGAGGCCAACGAGAAAGACAGCGCGCCAGCTGATTGGCCAACCGCTGGGACACAGCCCACTGCCTCATAGCGGCCGGCCAACCAGTTAGCGATCGTGCCGACTCAGGACTGCCTTGCTTACGTCACATGACGTGCGCGCCGCGGCCTTTCTCGTTGGCCTCGTCCCAGGCAATGTGACGTCACCATTCAATTGCGGCGCTGAAGGCAGTGGATGAATGCGCAGGACGTGAGGCAGTGCAGGCAGTCGGCGACCGCACACACAGGGATCAGGTAGGCCGGTATAGGGCGGTCGTGACCCGCGCTGTGGCTGTACACAGGAGTCGCGACACAGTGCTCACAACAGGACGGCTTGTCGTGTGCACCTGTCCACCCGCCACCAGGGGCCGTGCTTGCCTCAGGATCCAACAGCGACCACCTGTAGTCCAACCAAAACTACTTGCCAGTTGGCACTTGACGCGTTCGTGTTACTTTCCCTAAATCAAAGCGCTGTGCGTCACGTCGCAACCGTTCGCCGTTGCCAAACTGCCGCAAGTGGTCAGTTTACTTACAATTCCTTGTCCACGTTTCGTCCTTTCGTGATGTGTTTTGATCCAGATTCATGAACCTGTTACTTTATTTGTCACTAGCTGAAAAACCGCGGCGGATTAGCCGCGCGTACTGGAGCGCCGTATTGCGGTCCGCGCGGCCGTCAGCCGTCGGGGTTCGAATACCCCCTCGGGCATGGATGTTTGTATCGTCTTTAGTATAAGCTAGTTCTTAGTTTGTAAGTTTAGGGGCTGATGACCCCGTAGTTAAGTCCCTTAAGCTTTACAAACATTTGAACTAGCTGAAAATTACACAGATATTGAAACAGGTATTCATTGTACAGACATGCAAACTAGTAGACTGTAAAGTAGTCAGCATAAGTCTTTAAAATAAAAAACTTTTTTCAATGTCTGTGTCCCTACGTCTGTCGACGTGTAGCTGTCGCTCAAAAAGCAGATGAGTGTGCCCTGCACTGGATTAACTGGAAAAGCAAGAACAGGATCAAGGCACTGACCAGGTTGAAATTGACAGTAAATAAAAACATAGGTACTCGTCCAAGCGATCGGCAATACATCTACTTACATACTCCGTAATCCACCCAAAGGTAGGAGGATGAGGATACCTAGTACCACTACTAATTTACTCGCTGTCCTGCTCCATTCCTATATACACAGAGGGAAAAACGAATGCTTGTATGCATCTGTACGAGCCGGAATCTCTCTGATAATATCACGCGAAATGTAATTTGCCGGCAGTAGAATCAACAGTTTGCTTCAAATTTCGGCCTTCCAAATTTCTTCAAAAGTGTTTCCCGAAAAAGGAAAAAAATAAATATAAAATAAAAAAGAAGAAGTTGCCTTTATTTCAGCAACTCCCATTTGAATTATCGAAGCGTGTCAGTAACACTCGCGTTTTGATCGAACCTACGACTAACACACTTAGCGGTCCGTCTCTGAATTGCTTCTATATTTTTCTTTAAAACTATCCGGTAGGCATCCCAAACACTTGAGCAGTACTCAAGACGTGGTCGCACAAGCGTTTTATATGCGGTCTCCTTTACAGAAGAATCACACCTTCCCAAAATTCTACCAATAAACCGAAGTCGACCATCTGCCATCCTGACGACTATCTTCATATGGTCCTAGCATTTCATATCGCAGCCCAGAGTTACTCCTAGTTATTTAATTGACGCGAGTGTCAAGCAGCACACTAGTAATGACGTATTCGAACATTACGAAATTGTTTCTCCTACTCGACAGTATCACCTTTTTTTTTCTCCCTACTGTTAGAGCAAGCTGCCATACCTCACACAACCTAGAAATTTTGTCCTAGTCATCCTGCATCCCATTACAGCCATTCAATGACATCTTCCTGCACACTGCAGCATCATCAGCAAACAGCCGCAGATTGCAACGGGTCATTTATAGAGATAGAAAATAAATAACGGTCCTATCACAAATCCTTGGGACATTCCTGACGTTACCCTACTTTCTGGTGAACATCCGCCATCGCGAACAACGTACTGACTTCTATTAATTAAGTAGACTCACTCATATATTTGGGTACCTATTGCAAATGCTCGTATCTTCGTTAGCTGTCTGCTGTGTGGCACTGTGTGAAGCGTCTTTTGAAATCGATAATGCCACGTGCCCATCTAGCAGAAAAAATCTTAAAACACAACATTACTAACCGTCTGCAATGTGATCACTGCAGCTTTCGAAGAACAACTGTCCTTTTGAGAGGTACCTAAAAGCATAAGTCCTCGCAGGCATCTGATTTTCTTAGGGCTGGGCATCCATCGCGTCACCAGTTACGGCTTAAAAATACCTTTAGTTCCAATATTAATCTCGCTATAAGTCAGTTTTACATTGCCAGTGTCTCTCACAAAACGCACAATTTCCAGCATTAGAATTAATGGTTTTCCTGAAAAAGGCGTTTCGTGGCAGACCTATACGCTTTAGTGTCGAAGCAAAACCATATAAACTTCCGAAAGAGTACAATAAATAGGACGCTCTTGGAAAAACAACTTTAGCAATAACTTTTCCGCTCGCTTTCGTATCGAACATTCCGAAAATATCTTTATTGCACAGTCGGTCTCAGGCAGTGTGGTCCCTTCACAGACATAGCTCTCCTCATACGAAAACCCCGAGGTTGTATATCTGTCAGACGACCCTCTGGCAGACAATTGGCGGTAAGAAAACACAGTGCGGAGGGTCTGCCACGACGCCCATATCTCGCGCGGCAGAGAGATTAAAACCGACACTTTTCCTCAGAGGTGGCCTCGGTTTCGTATTTTAAGGATGGGAAGGAATAGGGGTAGCTTTCTGGTGAACACAGGGGGTAGCAGACACCCCCGCGGCCACTCCGCAGGGGTTCCACTAACCACCACCCGACTCCCCTCCCATTAACACTCTAGGCGAGACGTCGGCTCGCAAGTTTATGCTAATACGCCGTATTTCTTCCCCTCTCTGGCCAGCAATAAACGCCGTATGCTGCGAGGGGATGAGGCCCGAACGACGAAACATTAACGGCCCCGAAATGCATTAAACGGCTCTCAGAAACCAGACGCGCGAGTTTCAGACCGTCTCTTGGTCTCACACGAGACGGCACTCGCAGCTTTATTGCAGATTTCATCCGACGTGGACAAACTTCTTTTTCTGTAAAAATAAAATGTTCGCAGCGAAAAAGGAATAAAATCGTAAACAGTGGTATTCCTCTTTTTTTGTCAGCGAATCCGATTCCGCTCCTCGGGGAAACGCAACTTATTCGTTCATTTAGCGGCAGAAAAATTCGGTCCTGTAATCTGCATGAATTTTGTTAGTAGTTGTTCCTAAGAGCTATAGCACAACGGTCTCCCTTTCAGAGTTTACTATGCCGTACGTCTGGAGACGTTGAAAAGGAAATGGTTGTCACTGAGCCCATAAAACTCCCAAAAATAGCCAAGTGCTCCGGCTAGACTCGTTAATTGCTGCGCACGTCTGCTATCTGCTTCTCTTCATTGCTGACTCCTTCTTATAGAGGGAGCAAGTCGTATTCTACCATTTCCTTTCATTAAGTAGCTGTAAATATGTTGATTTCGATAGTCTCAGGATTTACGATCATTGGAGGAAGAATAAACGAAGATGTGTGGAAGCCACACTAATTAAGGCATTTGTATTACGAAATTTACTCCACATACCTTTTTTTCGCTGTTTAGAGTGTGTCTTCTTAAGGAGACGACGTTGATTTGCGGACTGAGTGCGGATAGCCCGGAAATTTTTAGTAATATTAATTTATAATACCAAAAATTCAAATGGTCAAATGTTTGTACACCTTATGGGACTTAAGTACGGGGTCATCAGTCCCTAAACTTACAAATTACTTATGAAGTAGCTAACACTAAGGGCGGCACAAATATCCATGCCCGAGGGGAGATTCGAACCCCCGACCGTAGTGGCCGCGCAGACCGAATACCACAAAGTTTTGACTTACAGTTTTACAACGGTGAGCTGTGTACGTCATTCGAAGATTTCACTTGAAAATGGCAATAATGTAAGCCGAAACAGTCTGCTGTGGAAGTAAATAAAAGTAACATCTCCATCTAGCAGCAAATTTGGACCACTTTCAAAACACAATATTAATTTCTAGAATTTAGCCATATTTTAGACGTGAAACATGTTTATTTAGCCTAGTTATCTCACACTTTTACACTGTTTCTTGCGAAAAAAAAAAAAAAAAAAAAAAAAAATACGTGAGATTTGTTTGGCCTCCCCACATGAGATTCGAGGAAAATCTCGTCGACCCCCTCACCCCCCTAACACCTCATGTAATTAATGGGCGCCACCTATCACGTACACAATGATGCCAGCTTACAAGATATACTGTATGGTGTTCATATTATTTTGTCCACTCCCTGTATATCTCACTCAGCTATATTGGACCTTTTTTCACATGTCACCATTTGGTTTTAGATCTGTACCAAATACAGTGGAGCTGCGAGAGTTGCCTTTTGCCAATAAATGTCTGAGAAAGAGAGAGAGAGAAAGAGATGGAATGTTCTGACCATGCAACGTCTGCCTAGACGGAGGAGTCTCTTCCAATAGGTAGGTAAGCATCTGCCTGCCGCCTGGCTCGCAGCATTTAACGTGCACAAACAGACTGCCAAGAAGTTGTTTTGTTGGGCGTGACGTTGAACATGTGGCGTGGATTCCGCCCGGCTGGAGGTGCCGGCTGTGGCAGGTAGTGGTTGTGCGCAGAAAGTGGCTAGCGGTACTCGCCCGCCTGTTCAGGCGGACAATGCGCTCACCTAGCACTCGGCAGGGCCTGTCAGCTAGCGCAGTCCTCCCGGCGTGTTTGCACTCGTACGTCCAGCCACAGCACAAAAGCGTAGAATGCGGAATTAGAGTCCCGTTGGCGAGCGCAGTCATCTCCTCCACTCGGGACACTCACATTAGTGTGTGCAACGCCTCTGCGGCACCGTCCAGTAACCACTCACAAGACGCAGTGGGCAGCATTAGAAGTAGAGGGTATACAGCTGTAGCTGTTGCGACTTTCGTTACTAGTTACAGAACGAATGAAGTGACTTCTTGGAGAAATTAATAACTCGGGCATTCACTTTCCAATTATAACAAGTCTCCCCTTCTTGTGAACCTTCTGCTGCTACGACCGTGACCAACATTAGCCATCTTCTCTTATAGCACGGGTTTCTAGTTTGTTTTATTTATTTTGACATGTTTGGGGGACGGTCCTCTTAATGAATTTATTAAAGACAACAGGCAAGATCGATTTTTAATTTTTATATGGATAAGCTGCTTCGGCAGTTTATCTACCATGATCAGACATTTCATTTCTCAGATCATTACAACTAAAAATACACTAATTCGACAACATTATTGTTGGCTTGTTATATAAATAAAACATCAAAAGCTGTGATAAGATGTGGTCATTAATACAAAACTGACTGAGTCACTTTTAACTTAGTGGCCACATCTTATCATACGATAAAAGTTTTAGTTGTGATGATCTGACGAATGAAATCAAAGATCCGAAGATGGCAATTAAACTACGTTCTACGTTGATGTGGAACGGCCAGGTGGTCCGCAAATTTTGGTGACTGGCATTGATAAGAGAGGCAAGACTAATAAATCAATATTGTTCGTACTGTAAGAGGGAGTTGTACGCAGCCGGCGTCAGTAACTGTGGCAGCGTGCAAAGGCGCCAGGATGTCGCTTATCGCGGAATGCTGACGGAGTGCAACCCGAGCACGCGCTACGCAGCCACGAGCCGCTGACAGTCTCGCTCTGAGTTAAGCGCCGTTAATTATTCGCGTGTGAAGTAACTTCTTTCTCCGTTCACAATGTAACCTTAAGGAAATGACTAAACGATTCGACTATATACGTCAGGAAGAGTTAAAACGGGTTTACACGGTGCATGGTATGTGCACCGTCCGTACTAAGTAAATCTGATAAAGCTTGCTTCTCCGTGTTCGCGTATTTCTGCACTATCCGGAAACACATGCCTACGCACCCTGAAGAATATCTAGGAGACAGAAACAACATCCACCCCTCCGCAAATCAAATGTGTAAATGTTCGTAGGATTATGGGACCAAACTGCTATATTCCTTGGTCTCTAGACTTAAAAACGTCTTAAACTAACCTAAGGACAAAACACACACACGCACCCATGCCCGAGGGAGGACTCGAACCTCCAGCGGGAGCGGCCGCGCAGTCTCTAGTATGACGCCCATAACCACACGACAATTCTCTCCCCCATTATAACACTTTTTATACATTATGTAGGAAACAGGTTACCGTCAGCCGTATGTTTTATAGAAACATTGATTTCTTGGATACCAGTTTTGGCATTACATTATGCCATCTTCAGGTCCCTATATCGGAGTGTAACATCCATTTAAATAGCGATCCAAACTACTTTTGTGGACTCCTTGCTCGGTCACCTTATTATTCACTCCCTGCACTCCGTTAATTCATCGTGCACAATTGTGCGGCCATCTTTAAATGCTCTCACCCACTTTCTTACCATTCCATCACTCATAATGTTTTCTCCGTAAACTGCACAGATCTCACGATGAATATCGATCGCTTTTTAGGCCTTTAGCACTAATAAATCTTATAACAGCCGTACTTCACAGTCGCCGGGACTCACGATTAGCGGAAGCATCTTAAACACTCAGTACACAACGTAAACAATGACCCGTTCGGTTTGCCCTGTGGTCTAACGCACCGCTTTCCGAGACGGGGAGGCGTACCGACCCCGGTTCGAATCCAAATGTTCAAATGTTAAGCTTAAGGGACTGAACTGCAGGATCATCAGTCCCTAAACTTACAAACTACTTATGAACTAGCTAATACTAAGGACGGCACAAATATCCATGCCCGAGAGGGGATTCGAGCCCCCGACCATAGTGGCCGTGCAGACTGACTGGCGCGCCGCAGACCGCTCGGCGACTACGGCCGGCGGTTCGAATCCGCCTGGCGGATTAACGAAAGGGGTCGGAGTGCCGGCCAGCCTGGAAGTGGTTTGTAGGCGGTTTTCCACATTCCCCTAGTTGAATACCGCGCTGTTCACCAAGTTCCGCCTCAGTTACACGACTCGCAAACATTTCGTAACACTTTACACTTTCACACACACATACAACACTACACGCAGACATTTCGGGTACACATTTCCTCCTGGGGGGCATGAGGTGGCGGCAGGAAGGGCATCCGGCCACCCTACAATTATTAACCATGCGAAATCTGCGTTAACACAGTGCCGACCTTGCATGTGGGAGAAAAGGGCCAAAGACAGACAGACAGGCACAACGCAAACAAGGAAGAATCAGACTAATGGCGTCAGTGCATAGACAATAGATGCAGGTATCCAGTGTGCATAAAATTATTGAGATATCTTAGCACTCTTTTTTAACTGCAAAAAGGCACATAATTAAAAAAAACACGCCTCGTACTTAATCAAAGGTAAACTAACCAAAGGGCAATACAAACACCCATGCCCGAGGCGGGACTCGAACCCCCGAAGGCGGCTTTTCGTCTCTGGATACTTTTGATCACACAATGTAGTCCAATAATTGTCACCCAGTGTATTTATTAAATATTTATATTTCAGTCACTTAAACTGCTTGCCTCTTGTCATTGAGGCGACCAGTTATTTTACAGACATCGGACATTTTGCTGACGAGGTGAGGCGTAACGACGTTATGAATCGCCCAACCGGATCTCAGCCGGAGCTGGGCACGAATTTTCAGAATGTGATCTGCATTTCGGTGGCTTGTTCAGTAGACTTGCTCATAATAGTTCGCGATCGGGGGCGCTCACTTTAGTTCGAGGAACTTCCCCCACGTAGCTGCTTCATGTGCTTGAGCCGCTAACGATATCACGCAAACCAAAAGAAACAGTTTGTGGATAATTTCTCGCGTTTAGGTTTTGAGTTATCTCTGTATCTTGGCATTATGGAATTTATTAGTCAGCTATTGCGGACTGCAGAACACTTAAAAACAGAAATTTTGTAACACTGAACTATGTAATCTAGCAGGCAGACGCTCACCTCGAAATGACTCATCAGCAGAAGGCAAGCACGTGATTTTTAATTCTGCTACGCGCCCTCTCGCTATTGCCCGTCGGTCTTCGGAAAAGAATCCAACGAACTAAGAAGCGAGATACGTTTGGCATAATATTTCGCGACCGATCGCTCATATTTTAGTTCGCGACCGATCGCTCATATTTTAGTTCGCGACTGATCGCGTATATTTTAGTTCGGCCGCTCTGTTTAGTTCGGCCGCTCCTTTTAGTTCGGCCGCTCTTTTTGGCTTTTGCACCGCTCTTTTTTATGACAGCTTTTATATATAATGAATCAGAGTTGCCAAAGCGTGTGCTATTACCCGTATTTTTGTTTAAATGTTCAAATGTTTGTATAGCTTATGCGACTTAACTACGGGGTCATCAGTCTCTAAACTTACAAACTACTTACGAAGTAGCTAACACTAAGGATCCCCGACCGTAGTGGCCGTGCAGACCGTGACTGGAGTGCCTTAGTCCCCTCGGCCACCGCGACCGGCCCGTATTTTTGGGCAATTTGACATCCAAATACTTAGGCAAATAATCCAGTTATTTACACGAATGGTCATGCAATGGTATTCATCTGCTTTGCATACATAGTACTGGTAGTACTTTATTTCTAAAATGGATTTCTTGTGGCAGCGAACTATTAAACTACAGCTGAGCTGTATCTCAGATCGAAATGAAGGTAACAGGCAGAAGAGAATCCCGCGATTCTGCGCGCTTTCGCGTCCTCTTGCTGTTCCTCGCTGTCTTTGGGAAAGGAGCGGACGAACTAAGAGGTGCCGGCCGCGGTGGCCGAGGAGACTATTGCGCTCCAGTCACGGTCTGCACGGGCACTACGGTCGGGGGTTCGAATCCCCCCTCGGGCATGGATATTTGTGCCGTCCTAGTTCATAAGTAGTTTGTAAGTTTAAGGACTGATGACCCCGTAGTGAAGTCCCATAAGCTTAAGAAACATTTGAACTAAGAGGCGAGGGATCTGCGAACTAGTTCACTTAGTTCTCCTTTGGGAGCGCTCTTCCGAACTAGTTCGTTGGCGAACTACACAAGACTACTGTTCAGGGAAGACGGGTGGCTCGCATGGGCGGTCTGTTTGTTCCCGCTGGGCCCCCTGGCTCTAATTGAGAGGTGAGCCTTACGTCCTGGTACGGGTTTGGCATGGCCACGGCAGGCCCACAGGGCGGGGCGCGGCTGCTCGGAGATTCAGACGGGGCGTGATCGGCGGCCGTGGGCGAGCCGCGCATTGTCTCGCCGACGCTTCTTCGCCGTGGGCGGCCGCTAGCCAGCCGGCATTGTGACGCTCCGCCAGCCTTGGCTGCCGCTGTCGATGCGACAAAGTAGGCGGCCGGCCGGCCGGCAGCCCTTGACACTTGCACAGGCATGACGCGCCAGTCCAATCTGGATGCCAGGTGGCTCCACTGACACTTGCGGCGCGTGCTCATTTGCTGACCTTCGGCTGCGACGGACGAGTACTGCGTGTCCATGCTGACAGGTGGGACAAACCAACCGGTTAACCCTTTCATTCCCAGTGTTGTTCCTGGACAGCAGCGTATTACAAGCTGATTTCAAAAATGTTCAAATGTTTGTTAAGCTTATGGGACTTAACTACGGGGTCATCAGTCCCTAAACTTACAAACCATTTATGAACTACCTTATACTAAATTAAACGGAATAAATATCCATGCCCGAGGGTGGATTCGAACCGCAGACTGTAGTGGCCGTGCAGACCATGACTGAAGCGCCTCAGTCTCCTCGGCCACCGGGGCCGGCACAAGCTGATTTATATCGTATTTTGTGTGTGTCTTTAAAGACGCATCTTTGTTCTACATCTACATAAATATTCCGCAATTCACCGTAAGGTGCCTGGTGGAGGGTACACTACAGCTACTAGGCATTTCCTTTACTATTCCATTCCCAAATAGAACGAGGAAAAAAAGAATGCCTCTATGCCTCTGTACGAGCCCTAATTTCTCTTATCTGGTCTTTGTGATCACTACGCGAAATGTAAGTAGGCGGCAGGAAGATCGTACTACACTCAAATTCCGGCCCTCTAAATTTCCTCAACAGAATTTCTCGAAAATAACGTCGTCTTTGCTCCAGCGATCCCCAAATGAGTTCAAGGAGCATTGACCGAAACTACCAGTAAAGAATCTAGCTGCTCGCCTCTGAACTGCTTCTATATCTTTCTTTAATCTGCTGCAAGTCCCAAATACTTGAGCAATACTCAAGACATAGTCGTACAATCGTTTTATATGCAGTCTCCTTTACAGATGAAGTACATCTTCCCAAAATTCTTCCAATAAACCGAAGTCAGCTGTTCGCCTTACTCACAACTGTCCTTACAACTTTGTTCCATTTCATATAGTTTTGCAATGTTACGCCTAGATATTTGAATGACTGCTTCAAGAAGCTCACTACTAATGCTGTATTCCAATATTATGGAATTGTTTTTTCTACTCATGCGCATCACCTTACATTTTTCTACATTGAGAGCTAGCTTCCATTCTTCACACCAACTAAAAATTGTCATCCCGTATGCTGTTACAGTCAATTAAAGACGTCACCCTCCCATACACCACAGCATCACCTGCATACTGTCGCAAATTACAAGTTACTCTGTCCATCAGATGACTTATATAGATATAAAATAATAGCGGTCCTATCACACACCCCTGGGGCACGTCTGACGATATATTTGTCTCTGATGAAAACTCGCCGTCAAGAACAACATACTGCATTCTATTACTTAGGAAGTCTTCCAGCCAGTCGCAAATCTGTGAACCTGTTCCATAAGCTTTTATCTTCGTTGGCAGTCTGCAGTATGGCACTGCGTCAAATGGCTTTTTGAAGTGGAGAAAAACACAATCCGCCTGTTGCCCTTCATCCATGGCTCGCAAGATGTCATATGAGAAAAGTGCAAGCTGAGTTTCACATGTACGATGTTTCCTAAACCCGTGTTGATTCCCGTCTCAAGGAAATTTACTTTATTCGAATTGAGAATATGCTCCAGAATTCTACACCAAACTGATATGAACGATATTGGCCTGTAAGTATGTGGGTCAGTTCTCTTTCTTATAAACTTGAGTCACCTGCGCTTTTTCCAATCACTATGAACTTTGCCCTGAATTAAAGTTTCGCGATAAATACAAGCTCAATAAGGGGCCGATGCCGCAGAACACTCTTTGTAAAACCGAACAACAAGCTTCTAGTACAACATTTTGCCTTTTGGTACCGCGTGTACCCACTTCTAAGGCATTAATTTACCCGTCTTGGAGGTCTTCCGTCTGTGTCTGTGGTGTAAGCGTGAGTATGGTTCATGTTATTTTATTTCAGCAGTGAATTGTTTTGTCTTCGGTGCTGTGGCTAGTCATCTGTGGCGGTGTCAACAAAATAACGTCCCATGTAATAAAACACCTCGATTCAAATGTCTGTGTTCCGCATGAAATACATGACATAGAAAGACAATAGTTCGATCAAAAATTTTTCAAACAGACATATTGATGTTTAGTGCACTGTATTAATAAACACTGAATTTTAATCTTTCCAAAGCTTAATTCATAATGTGGGAATGAAAGGGATAGGAAAGCCAATAATTGGAAAAAAATTGTTTTTGCTGGTATCACAATCTGGTTTTTGGCTCTTTGAAGAACTGAGTTTCTTTTCGTCATTCGTCATCCTTAACAAATTGAATAACGCTCTACACGAAATTTTGCAGAATTTGCAAAGCTAATAACACTTTTTCGTCTTTGAATATGGTTGATTTTAGCTCGTACGTAGTAGTGTGTGAAATGTAGATAATATCTTAAAGTGTCATGTGAAACTGAAAGCAGAAAGATATTGCATTTTGTTCTCGAGATTTGATATTGTATAATCCTCCAACGCTCTCTCGAAATGTGTTTTTAGGTTCGGTGGTTGCTACGATATGCTTATCATCTGATTTTAAGAAGAGTAATCGGTTAAATAACTATTTATTATATTCCACATATATAGTAGTTAAGCCACGTCACACAAATTGAATTTTAATTTACAAAACGTAACTAGTTTCAATGAACTCTGTCATCATAATCAAACGTAAGCAAAAATTGCATTAAACACAAACTGAGAATATAATTAAATTATGAAAAGCTGTAGTAAATTTAATTATTTTCTCAGTTTGTGTTTAATGCAATTTTTGCTTACGTTTGATTATGATGACAGTTCATTGAAACTAGTTACATTTTGTAAATTAAAATTCAATTTGTGTGACGTGGCTTAACTTCTATATATGTGGAATATAATAAATAATTAATCAGTCGCACACTCCTCACTACAATGTCATATAATATAACGGTTAAATAACTGATTTTTCACATCTTATAGTCTGCTATCTTTCCTCTGTAAAGGACTGATTTTTTTTCCTCGTTATTCGTTCTACGTGAAATTAAGTAATCTGCTGAGCGAAATTTTACAGATTTTACGCAGTTAAGTATGCATAGGTTAGATTTTAATGTGGTTGATTGTAGTCCATACATAGCAGTGTATAAAACGTGCGGACACTTAAATTTTGCCGGCCGCGGTGGCCGAGAGGACTGAGGCGCTCGAGTCACGGTCTGCACGGCCACTACGGTCGGGGGTTCGAATCCCCCTCGGGCATGGATATTTGTGTCGTCCTTAGAAGTAGCTAGTTAATAAGTAGTTTGTAAGCTTAGGGACTTATAACCCCGTAGTTAAGTCCCATAATCTATACAAACATAAAAAAAAAAAACTTAAATTTTACTTGAAATTGAGTTCATACCGATATCTTCTTTCTTTCTCGAGGTATTGTGTTTACTGAATATTGTCCAACTTTTGAAGGAAGCTGGCTCCGGTAAAAATCCTAGATTGACATTTGGACAGTCTGAACTGAATGTTGTGTCCTCGCCGTACACGCTAAACGTCCCAGAATCGCGAGAGGAGTTGGTTTTTGTGGCCGTGTCGTAACAGTGGCCGCTTTCGCAGAGCCGCGGGACAAAGAGCAGTGGAACGACATTGACGGCGCGCCTAGATTTATGCTCGATCTGGATTCCGCGGTAGCGGCCGGCGAGCGAGTGAGTGAGTGATTGCGAAGCCGCGCGCGGCGAAAGATCAGGGCCGCAGCAGCAGCAGCAGCGGCGGCAGAAGGCTGCGCACGCCAGGCAGCGAGGCTCTGGTGCAATGCGGCCGGTCAACGCACCAGCCAGGCACGCGGTTGCCTCAGCACGCAGGTGCGTAGCCAGCGCGGCCACTGCTGCGACGGACGGCTCGCTCAGCTGCGAAATCCGCCGACACTGCTGTGACGTCACGGGGTCGCCGTGCAACAGCGTCTTTCAGTAGTCCTGTCCTCAGTTAGCTATCAGCTGGACAACCTCCATCTGCCTGTATCCTGGATACTCTCCGTCATTTACTTGTAGGTTCTTCCTTTCTTTACATCTGTTAACATACCAAACCTTTTTCTTAATAATAACAAATTTTTCATCTTCATGGCATAATAAAAAATCACGATCATAATCATCATTAGAGAGACTAATTATGCCTTTCAGCGTTCAGTCTAGAGCATAGTACTTCTAATAAAATTCCTCCATGATCCCCTATTCAGTGCTAACATTGATGCCTCGTCTGATGTAATGCCTTTTACTGCAAAATCATTCTGCACCGAATCTAAGTACTTTCTTTTTGGTCTACCTCGACTCCTCTTACCCTCCGCTGCCGAGCTCAAGAGTCTCTTAGGTACTCTTGCTTCTCCCATGCGTGTAACATGACCCCACCATCTCAGTCTGTTCGCTCTAACTGCTTCATCTATGGTGTTCATTCCCAGTTTTTCTTTGATTTCCTCATTATGGACACCCTCCTGCCATTGTTCCCATCTATTAGTATCTGCAATCATTCTTGCTACTTTCATATCTGTAACCTCTACCTTATGGATAAGGTAACCTGTATCCACCCAATTTTCACTCCCATACAACAAAGTTGGTCGAAATATAGAGCGGTACACTGCTAACTTAGGCTTGGTACTGACTGCCTTCTTGCAGAGCAGAGTAGATCTTAGCTGAGCACTCACTGCATTAGCTTTGCTGCACCTCGATTCCAGTTCTTTCACTATGTTGCCATCCTGTGAGAAAATACATCCCAGCTACTTGAAACTGTCTACCTGTTCTAACTTTGTTCCTCCTATTTGGCACTCAATCTGTTTGAAACTCTTTCCCACTGACATTACTTTCGTTTTGGGGATGCTGATCTTCATATAATCCTTGCACCTCTGATAGAGCTCTGAAATCTTATTTTGCAACCTTTCAATCGAATCGGCCATTACAACTAAGTCATCCTCATATGCGAGACTGCTTATTTTGTTTTCACCTATTTTAACCCCGCCCTGCCAGTCTACTGTTTTCAACATATGATCCATGAATAATATGAACAACAGTGGTGACAGGTCTTACTCCTGAAACTACCTTGAACCATGAGCTTAATTTGCCATCTACTCTGACCGCTGTTTGACAGTCTACGTAAAGCCCTTTAATTGCATTTTTTATTCAAAAATATCGCATAAAGATTTTACGTAATGATTGAAGATCATCAGTCAGTGCAGTTTAGAGTCCTAAGGACTTTCCAACACTCAAAATACATAAAAGGCTTGTCAAATGTGAATTACAAGCATGGACGTAGCCAAAGCTAACAAAAAAACGGCATCATTCTGAATGAGGATAAAGCCGGCCTACATTTTTCCTATGCTTCGAAGCCGTTACACTTCCTCCATTCCTCCCTATACCATTCCCATATTTTTTGGCGCTCCGAAGAAACACATTAGTGGCCATGGATATTTGACGTAAGAAGAGGTGAAAACCTGGGTAAAAATCATGGTCTTGTACCTAACTGCAAACGTTTGTGCATGGAGGAATCCACTGTCTTGTCTAACAGTGGGTATTTATGTTGATTACTATTGAAATAATCGGCAGTTTACTTAATACTTTCGTAGGTGCCCTTGCTGAATTTTAGCACATCGTTTTATACGACATTACAGTGAATTTTATTGCATTCTCTACGGTTGTAACAAGGGACTAATAACCGTAGTCGTTTACTCCCCTTAAAAATCAAACTATCCATTCCAGGTGCCTTGTTTTAATATGTATGCTCCTTATAGACGAGTTTTAGTTGCCTGGTTTCAATAACTAGGAACAATTCCTTGCTCAAAGTACGCACGGTAAATTATGCCGAAGAGAAGGTCTAAATCCGGCGTAGATACTCAGTAGAAACTTTGAAATGACCCTATCCCAGTTTTTGGGAAATCTACCCGAGAATTCGAGAAAAGTTCGAAGCTTTTTAATGTGTTCGTAAGTTTCTATAGTTTTTTTGCGATCTTGATGAAATTGTCATTTGAACCAAGAGAAAGGTAACAATCCACTTAAAATTTCATTCGGTTCATTCCAAAGATTAGTTAAGTTACCGATTCCGACAATTTCCACAGTTTTCCTTCGATTTTAATGAAATTTTGTACACTTGACCTTCAAAACTAGAGGAAGATCGCAGTATACCTAACATTGCATATGGTATTTGGCAGATGGAACTTACAGACTTACATACCTTAACAAAAGACAAAGATTACTGTCTACATAATGTTTCATGCGCTGCATGGCAGAGAATACCTTACGACAACCTTTTACCAATTACCATGAAAGTTAGCTCATGATAGTGTGTTTTCTTGGTGAGTGGATTTATAATCTGCAAGCCATCGTGTGGTGCATGATGGTAAAGGGTATCTGGCATCAAACTTTGTTTCACTGATCACCCCGACAGGCGACAGATGGATATTTTTCCTAGATGGGGAGGAGGGGAAGGGGGAGCATATGAACGGAGGAGGGGGGAGTGGAAGAAATTGGCCGAGGAAAAGTGGAAGTAAATAGAGAGATGGGAGAGGAACAGACGGATGCAAAGAGAGGAGGGGAGGTGGACTATGAGAGTTTAGAGTAAAAAATACCCGGGCAACGCCTTCGGCTAGTAAGTATTGTAAAAATAAGTGTGTGAGTACAATTATTACTATGATTCTTGAAGTTTTTCGGGCGTATAAGATAGTTCATAAGTAGTTTGTAACTTTAAGAACAGATGACCCTGCAGTTAAGTCCCTGAAGCCTTACAAACATTTGAAACATTTCGGCTGACAACCCTTTGGGAGTGCGTTTCTCGACGACGCCTTTATAGCAAAAATTGGCGCGGAGGCGCGTGCTTACCCTTTCTTGATGTCCTAGTCAGTAGGAAAGTGGATGGGACCTTGGGGTATTCCGTGTACCAGAAACCCACACATACCGACATCTATTGGCAAGCGTCCAGCTGCCACCATCCTGCACAATCTGCTGGCGACCTTAGAACGTTGGTGCATCGTATACATGTTTGTCTGATGGAGAAAGCCTTGCTATGGAGCTAGAACATCCAAAGTCCGTTTTCAAAGATAATGGACATTCTCCACATGAGATCAGCGCAGCATTGAAGAGGAAGAAACGTGACGAATCTCAACATCAAGAGGATAAGGAGATTTTCAAGTGAAGAGCTTTCCTTCCATATGTCGGAAACCTTTAGCAGAATATGGCACAATTTTAAGAAAACGTTATCTTCCGGCCAGCTGCGAAGATTAGTGCATTTCTCGGGTCGTTTAAAAATGGTCTGGGATTGAGGAAAGCCGGAATTTACAGAATATCTTGCCAGTGTGGCGAAGCTTACATTGGCCAGACGACACGCACAGTACAGGAAAGGTGCGTTGAACATGAACGCCACACACGTCTGTTGCAGCCCATGAAGTCGGCCGTAGCCGATCACTGTATTACCGCAGGACATTCTACGAATTACTCGGCCACTGAAATCTTGGCCACAACGAGATCCATTTGGGATTCATTAATCAAAGAAGCTGTTGAAATACGTTTATCTCAAGATCTTATTAATCGTGACGGCGGCTTACATCTGGACAAGGCTTGGGACCCGGTGATTTCTAAGGCGCCGGTGCACTCTAAGGCGCCTTGCTGCGGAGTGCGTGCCTGCTCCCCGTCGGAGGTTCGAGTCCTCCCTCTGACATGAACATGTGTGTATTATTCTTAGCATTTGTCAGTCTAGGGACTGATGACCACTGCAGTTGGGTCCCATAACTTTACGAACTTTTGAACATTTTGAATGTTGGGATGGTCTGCATCCTGCGTTTGATCTGGCGGCACAAGGTGCTCCTTTCTAATGCAGGGTTCAAAGCTGCCAACTTCTACGGGTTATCCGTAAAATTTACGGAAATTTGAATATTTTGTGGGTTTACGAATGGACGGTGTTATTTTACGATTTCGCGGACAATATTTTATAACTTTGATATTCGATAATCAGACCACTTCCGTACGATAGGTATAATTTGTATGGGTCACATGTCAATGTTAATTGATAACTCATTGTTTGATACGTTTGGTGTGATGTTTGTCTCATTGGAATTGAATTAAAAGCTGGGATAACATTCATCCACGTGAATCTTAGGTCTCTACATCTCAAATTCTTTGTCAGCTTCGTTCGCGTGTTGTGATTTAAATCATATCCTTTGACCATTAGAGGTGTTCTTTGTTCGCAAGGTTGGCATTATTTCTTGGAGAAATTTGCTATCAGTTATGTAAGGAACACAGTAACATTGCATATGAGACTTGAATGAGCTTCAGGGACAGTTCTCAGTTCTTTGGTTGCATATCAATATGCTGCAAGTGATCCCATTTCTTGGAAAAATTTGCAATCAATCGAGTGATTCCAATTCGTGGAATTCTTAAGTATAATCGAATTTTCACAATAATTCTCTCTATTTTGATCATAACCCATATCAATGCAGAATGTGAACATGTTTTCAGTCTCGTGAAAAAAAAGTTCTGATCAAAAATGTTCAAATGTTTGTAAATCTATCGGACCAAACTGCGTGGTCATCAGTCCGTAGCTTACAAAGAACTTAAACCTAGCTAAATAACATACGGACAAACACACACACCCATGCCCCAGGGAGAGTTCTGATCATCCATGTGCAATTATTCTCTAGAGTCTATTCCTATTTTGAAGACCAGGAGTTCTGGTCCATGTTATGACGAAACATTTTCTCGAAACTTTTTACAGGAAGCTAAAAAGGACACAGGGAAGCCAAAACAGTCTTGGTCCAACCCGCCACTGCCCGCACCGAAACTAAGTTTATTGTGCGGTCAAAAAGGACACAACTATGACTTTAAATTCGAACACGCGTACGGTTTGCATATCTGCTTAATTCATGAAGGAAGTGCTGTTATGAAAGCTGCAAACCCAATTTTCACCAGGATTTTTTAGATTGTTATGTTCATCTACAAATCATTTGTGTATGATGTAAGTAGATGTGATTTCATTGCCGGCCGTGGTGGCCGAGGGGACTGAGGCGCTCCAGTCACGGTCTGCATGGCCACTACGGTCGGGGGTTCGAATCCCCCCTCGGGCATGGATATTTGTGCCGTCCTTAGTTGTAGCTAGTTCATAAGTAGTTTGTAAGTTTAGGGACTGATGACCCCGTAGTAAAGTCCCATAGACTCTACAAACATTTGCACATTTTTTTGTGATTTCATTGAAGTATCCTGGTTAAAGCATGAATTTTTTAGCCCAGAATATTATTATTTATCCAGGTGGAGTATGTCGACAATCGTTAGATTTTTTTGCCGCGTGAGAGTTTTACTGATAGCCTATGCCAAAAGTTGGCAGGTATGAGGGTCAAATACGAAATTGGGCTGGACCCAAAATTGTACCGTGTGGGGCTGCCACAAGTTTTGTTTGGTGGTGTTGTGAGGACGGCAGGCACGGTGTGGTGGCTGCTGGCTGCGTATCTGAGAGCGTGTCTGCGGCACAGTGACGCAGTGTGCGGCTAATGACTGGGCCCGTTGTGGCCGGCGTCAAGCAGTCTGGCCAACGTCCACTTCTCCGGCCGACAAGGCGGCGTCTGTCTGCTCCGCCGCTGCCCGTCTCACCTAACACCGCCGTGACACATACATTTCGCAATCCGATGCGTGCTACTATGACTGAAATACACTACTAGCAAAATAGCAAGTGGTTGGAAAAAGGCGTGCCATCTCTACACAGGAGGATAACGCACTGCAGAGGGCAGTATATTATGACGAACACACACACACACACATCACACGCTAACGGATTCCAACTACCTCCAGAAGCCTCAAAAGATGCTGGCGGATGTCGTTTATGGTAGTAGTAAGCAGCGGTTTGTAATGTTACACACCACTTCATTCCCAAAAAAATCGCACTCACGTGTTTTGCTGCCCACTTTAGATTTGTAGTTTTATAAGTTTTTGCAAACATCATTATTTTTTTCGATTTCCGTCGTCCTTAGTTGCATATGAAATTGGTGGAGGTGTATTACCGTCTTTAGTAACTAAATGAAAGGGGTTTTTTGTGTGCCATACGCGTTTCGCTTCTTTATTTATGAAGCATCATCAGTGGCGGTATTCTGTTTTATTCCATGTGTGTCTTCATGGAGATGTTTGTGAGGTCTTCAGTTAGATGTGGTATTTTTGGTCTTGATGGAAACCCTTGCATCACCACTTCACTGTGTACTCGTTTTTGAACGTTCATAAACGAGTACAGAGTGAAGTGGTGATGCAAGGGTTTCCATCAAGACCAAAAATACCATATCCAACTGAAGACCTCACAAACATCTCCATGAAGACACACATGGAATAAAACAGAAAACCGCCACTGATGATGCTTCATAAATAAAGAAGCGAAACGCGTATGGCACACAAGAAACGCCTTTCATTTAGTTGCTAAAGACGGTAATACACCTCCACCAATTTTGCAAACATTTTGGGCAAAAATAATAATGTAAACAATAAAAAATTAATTTATAAGAGCGTCTGAAACCCTTTTAGGGAAAAAAAAAGGTTGTGGCTGGTTTTGAAACACTGACCTTCAGCGTCACAGTCCAACGCATTGCCCACTCCGGCCAACACTTAGAAGTTGCGTTCTTAAATTTCATACTATTCATGGCCGTTGTTAACTGTTGCTAATACGGCATTGTTAGACACTAGGTTATCATGTATCGTACGAAGAACGACGTGTTTTTGTTAATTCTTCACGCGCCATTGGTTTTAAATGAAAACGTGTAAGTTAAAATAAGAAAATCATCAAATACGCAAAGCAAGATGGCTTATGCCAGAGTTCTGGGCGATGAATGTCACGTGACATCTGCGAACGGCTGGTTTTCGTTAATTCAGTGGAGGGTGTCAAAACTGTTATTTTTGCAAATATCTCTCAAACGATTCGATATATGAAAAAAAACATAAGGGAACAAAGCTGTAGAGAATCTTCTCCTCTACAAATTCGGTTATTCAATTTTAGTGTCAGATGTATGGTTTATATGCAATCAAAATTACATTACAATCGGTCTTTTTTAGTATTACTAATGTATTTCTTGTCCGAAATATTTCAAAAAGCGAGGTTCTGGTCTCTGGTAGCCAAAAATTATGTCTGTAAAATTTGGCGCCGATCGGTTGAACGGTTTGACCTATAAAGTGGGAACACGTTACAGCCAGACAGACATCGTCAAATCGCCGTTATTTTTGCAAATATCTCTGCAACGATGCAAGATATGAAAAAAAAACATAATAGAGCGAAGTTGTAGAGAATTTTCCACTCTACCAATTAGGTTATTCAATTTTCGTGTCAGATGAATGGTTCGTTTGCAATTACAATTATATTACAAACGGCTTTTTTTTTTTACTACCGTATTTTTTGTCCGAAAAATTTGAAAAAGGGTGGTTCTGGTCTCTGGCGGCCTACAATCATGTCTGTAAAATTTGGTGCTGATCGGTTGAACGGTTCGTCTTAAAAACAGGGAACACGGTACGGACAGACAGACAGACAGACAGACATACATACATACATATATACATACATCCCAAAATCGCCGTTATTTTTGCAAATATCTTTGAAATGCTACGAGATATGAACAAACATAAAAGAGCAAAGTTGTAGAGAATTTTCTCCTGTACAAATTCGGTTATTCTATTTTCGTGTCAGATGAAGCCGCGTCAGATGAAGCCGTTATTTTCATTTAAATTTCGAGCTGTCAAAAGACGATCGCAAAGGCCCACTTTTAGTGTTCTACCGTAACCTAAAGTGGGCCAAAAAGCAAAGAACGTACAAAACCAAACAGGGGTTTACAAATGATAGCAATCATAGATATATACAACCAGAGATTTTAATGTCTTAACTACACCGATTTCTAACAGCGACTTAGACCAGTATTCACTCATTATTTTCATAGATTCGCTATCGACACTGCTGCTCATACAGCATAATGCCGTCAGTAATAGCAATAAGTACTGAGTGTAGCAGATAATAGACTGTGTTGCAGCTTTACGGCGTCGTAACAAACAAATCGGTGTACTGTGGGTTAAGGGGCAACGAAATTACAGACGCTTTCGATAACAACGCCATCAGTCATGTGACGAACACTTATCAACATGTTCCTTATACAGGCTTGCTGCAAGACGTGCTGCAGCAGATCAAAACCTTACGAAACAAGTGGCGCCTGTCGACGCAACAAACAGGAAGCCATCATGCCGCTTAACTACCACGCTTTCCTGCATGGGGCTCCGGTAGTATCTTACACAGGAAGTTCCTTGTTCCGCCTCCGCTTCAACCACCGACGTTTCCGACAGCACGTCCATAGTGACTGTATAACCCCTATATGACTGTGCAACCAAAAAAAAGTCTGTGGTAAAGGTTATAATTATTAATTCATGTAACAAGGCAGCGTAGATCGTAATATCTTTTATTTATCTGGTAACCGGTTTCGGTCACTTACATGATCATCATCAAACCACCACTCTGATAATTTATATTATTATTTTTAAATACATTAGAAATAATTTATCTTTGTAATATTATACATCATTACTCTTGTGGTCTGATGATGATCATATAAGTGATTGAAATCAGCTACTAGGGAAATTAAGGAATTGTTATCTATATTGCCTTCTGCCGCGGTGGAGTAGCCGAGCGGTCTACAGCGTCTCGCTGCGGAGCGCGCGGTTGCTCGCCGTGGAGGTTCGAGTCCTCCCTGGGGCATGGGTGTATGAGTTGTCCTTAGGTTAGCTTACCTAGGTTTAAGTAGTTTGTAAGCTACGGACGGACTGATGACCACACAGTTTGGTCCGATAGAATTACAAACATATATTGCCTTCTTACGTGAATTAATAATTAAATTTGCTTTACAGGTTTTGTCCGATTTGTGTTTGCTCAAGGCGGACAAAACCTGTAAAGCAAATTTATTTGTAACAAACACGGTAATTGAAGAGCTTTCAAACCCCAAGATGAATTAATAATTATTTGTAAGATCGCTGTTCTCAAAATTAAAAGTTGTAATGTTTGAAGGGGGTTACGACTTGGATATCTCGAAATCAAATTGAGCTCTGTTTCCAACGTCAAGTTACTTTTCCTAAGGTAACCAAATGTTCAAAATGTTCAAATGTTTGTAGAACTTATGGCACTTAACTACGGGGTCATCAGTCCCTAAGCTTACAAACTACTTATGAACTAGCTAAGACTAAGGGCGGCACATATATCCATGCCCGAGGGGTATTCGAACCCCCGACCGTAGTGGCCGTGCAGACCGTGACTGGAGCGCCTCAGTCCCCTCGACCACCGCGGCCGGCCCTAAGGTAACCCCTACTTTTATTCCATATTCGTTTGCTACGCAACAAAATGCATTTTATCAAGTTTTTATTTATTATTCGAAAACCGATGGTTTGTCGCCAGGGGGAACTTCATTTTAAGTTTCCCAGGTTATCAGTATCTCTTGAACGAAGCGAACCCGGGAAAAAAATTCAACGAAAATCTTGCATATTATCACGAGTAGACAGAGTGTAAGAAGAGTCCGCTTCGAATTGAGCGCTGATCGACAGACATACGGTGTCTGAGGTGGTATGCGATTTGCGTACGCCTTGTGACCCGACAACCAGTGGTGATGGTCTAGGGTGGCATTCGATTGTTAACCGCGGCCCTCTTTCTGCTCAGCGATACGTCGCCGATATCCTACGTGTTGTTTCGTTGCCCATCATGGCAAGCCATCCGGGTTATATTTCAGCAAGATAATGTCCGTCCGCACACTGTGAGAGTTTGTGAGAAAGGTCATGGTATCTCTCCCCAATTGTAAATGTTTGGAGCATCACGACAAAGCCTTCGAACTCTATCGAGACAGCGATCTAACGCGACTATTGACAGAATTTGGCACGATGCCCTCAGGAGGACAACTGCATCAATCGAAACCTAGCCTATAACTGCTTTCATAAGGGCCAGGAGCGAACCAAAGCTTCATCGACTCGTTCCATTTGTGATGCTCTTTCTCTTGAATAATGAGTTGTAGTCATGTGTCTGTCAGCACATGTAGATCACGTCTACGAATTTCCCTCCTATTCAGCGAAGTCCTTCGTGGTCCGAGATATTGTGATAAAAATGTATAAGAAAGATCAGTACTACCTGTGGTCGAAATTCGACTAATTGTGTTTACAAAGTAACTAAACTCGAACTTTTTTATTGTAAATGTAATTCATTTGTATGCACATTGTTAGTTCGTACGAGAGCCGTGTGTTTCCGTATGAAGTAGGAAGTCGTAGCTATTCAGAATGAAGTAATTAATAAAATTAGGAACTTACTTGAATTCTCTGTAGCAGCACATGATTACAAAGCTAACCTTTCAGGTTAAAATGCGGAATAGCGATATGGAGAAACTTTCCACTGCTGAGTCCACGGTCGATCTCGTAATTCCCACCCTTTCTACCGCTGGATGGCTGAAGTGCTTGACCCGAACCTGACGTGGCGTATTGTCGTCCAGTATCCCCTTTAAATATGAAAACATCTCTTCCTTTAACTACTTTTAACGTCTCCATACACACGATTTCTGTTTTGTACACGTCTAATGGCATAGCTCCTCTCGAATTATATACGTTTTTTTACCCTTGTTGTGTAATAAATGTGGAAAAATAGTACTTCAATTTCCGTGTTCGTATATTTATATAACTCCAAGAAATAACGCTAGTCCGTTACTGCGATATTTTTATTTCAACTGCTATGTTTAAGCCCAGATTTGTCCACAGGTGGTGATCACGACGCAAACTGCGTCATTGAAATTTCTGGGGGAGGGGGTTAAAAAATTAGTGCTTTTGCCTAGCCTGTGGACTGTATAAAACAATTTACAAAACGTGAAATAAAAGATATTTAATTTCAATATTAAATGTCAAAACCACTTTTATTAGGTCATAAACTACGAATCAAAATATTTCGGGTGTGAGCGGGGGGAGGGGAGGGGGGGGGAATGAGTCATTGGCCAAGTGACTGGGTGAACACTTCTTGGTAAGCCCCTTTCGAACTGTATACGTTTCATTCGCCTTCTTCTATAATTAACATTTAAAATCTGTATTTCAGTTTCGTGTTCGCGTATTTATATAATCAATCACTTATAAAGGACAGAGTATACAACGTTAAAAAATTAAAAATCGGGATTTAGACGTTATTACAAGTAGAAACTGTAGAATGTGGGTTCGTCAGAGAGCAGATCGCTAAACGCTGTGTCGACCGCTGTCGGCGCCTTTCATTCTGTCTACGTTGCCGGTCGTTAGCACCGCTGCGTCGGCGTGGGTACGAATGACTATTCAGCTCCTTGATTCGAGCTCTGCCAACTCCAGCAAAACAAACTGCTGAAAATGGCTCAGACGATACTTATGTAGACAGCACTGGCAAACTCATATCACCCATAAGTATTCTGCCTGGCTCCCCCCCTTCTTGCATCTTAGACCTATTCTAAAACGTCAGGACACCTGCCCTTTTTTTTTTTTTTTTTTTTTTTTTTTTACTATTTTACGCTTATTTATATTTGTCTTTCAGTTTCTCTTATCTCCTCATCTAAATGTAAACATAACGCCATTTACTTGCCCTTCCTTCTCCTCCCCTCTCTATGCTTTCATTCTGCGTGTGCCTTTCTCCTGTTCAACCAAACGCCACAAAAAAAAAAAAAAAAAAAAAAAAAAAAAAAACGCTCTTGTGCACTAGTTCCAGACGGAAATTTTCCTCTGCATCCTGTTGCACAGAAACATAGTAATTCGAAGAGATTACAGTTTGATGACCTGTCTGCATCAAAGTCATTACAGAGGCAGCAACTGCTAATCAGACGAGATGAAGGAAGGAACCAGCACACAGTTTCAATCTGTCAGGAATTTTGGCGACGCTCTTATGCAGGGAAACACATTAATAAGAAGAGATTGGAGTTTGATGACCTGTCTTTATCGAAATCATTAAAGATGCCGCAACGGCTAATCGAATGGGGGTGGGGGAAGGAAAACGGACGTGGCGTCGTTACTACAAACCCCCTGCCATTAATATAAAATTGTTGCAGGAAAACCACAGCAAAGTAACAGGTGTTATCAGGCGATCAAAGTAATATGAATGTGTCGCACTTGGAAATAAGTGAGCACTAGTGCTCTGTTACTAAAATGCTACGCGCGACGCGACCCCAATTGTTGCATACGGCTTAAAGAACGAAGAAAAATTTGATTTTATGAAATTCGCGAGATCACTGACCTCTTCTAAAAATTTAAAAAGCTGTCTATAGTAATTATATAAGTAAACTTGATATTTCTCTGCATGGCAAGTACAAATCACGTTTTGGCAATTAAATACAAGATATAAATAATTAAATAAGATTGTGTCATGAACAACACCCTGGATAACGCCAAATGAACTAGCGCCATTCTGGCGACCAGACAATCGGTAAACGATCTCCTGGACAATCAAATCAAGATGACTCATTGAAAACGGAATGCTGATTGTCCTTTTGAGGGCAGCTCGGGCCGATGGTACGAGTCTGCCAACTTAATATCAAAGGCATAAGTAAAGTAAACTTGATACTACAAGTATTACAAACGGCCACGGTGGAACGGCCGAGCGCATTGACGCGCTGTGCTACGATACGCGAGGCCGTTCCCCGTCGGGGGTTCTAGTCCTCCCTCGGGCATGGGTGTTTGTATTAGGTTAGTTTATCTTAGTTTAAGTAGTTTGTAAGGTACCGATTGATAACCACGCAATTGGGTCCGATAGATTTACAAACATTTGAACATTCGGAACTTCTCACATAAAAGCAAACATTTATGAAATTTTCTCTTGTTGAATCCTCCGCTCCTCCCTACACACACACACACACACACACACACACACAAAATGATGCAACGAAAATAAGATTGTCACTTAAATTTCGTTCATGCTGTCGAACTTCATTACCTAACACACCGATTTAATTTATTACTTTTTAACTAATAACTCTATTAGCAACATAGTTTGCGGTAGTGTCTACGTATCAAACTTCAGCATCAGGCGTGAGATTTTTTGTAATGGAATGTAGTGTAAAGAAAAAATCAGGCGATACTGAAGGAATTAGATTTGCTAACGAGACAGAAGTAGCAGATAAGGATTGTTATTTGGGTAGCAAAGTGTCTTTAAGAAGGCCGAAGTAAAAATTGTATGAATGGCTATGGGAAGAAGAGCATTCCTGAGGAAGAGAAAATTGTTGACATCCAATATTAATTTAAATGGGCTTTCTTGAAAGTATTTGCATGCAGTGTACTAATGTACGAGAGTGAAACATGGTAGCAGTTTCTGAAAGACGAATGCTGATGGTTAGATGGGTAGATGATTTACGGAGCAGAATTAGGGAGACAATAAACGTAAGGTATATCTTCACTAAAAAAAAGGGGGGGGGGACACATTATGAGACATCAAGGAACAGTTTCGGCATTGGACGAAAGTCTTGTGGGGGGGGGGGGAGGCGGTAAAAAACGCAGAGGGAGACTGAAAGACGAATTCAGTAAGCAGATTCAAAAGGATGCAGGTTCGTATTGAGAAATGGAGACGCTGTGCCTTGTACAGGATAAGGGTAGTGCGGAGAGCTGAATGAAACTAGTCTTTGGACTGGAGATCACAACATATTTCGTGGAAATCCATATAAATCACTGAGTTTGCTTGCAAAATTAAATCACGGTGCGACGCATATTTCAGGAGACATGACATCATAAAAATTGAGATGCGCGAAAAACTAGCTTTTGCCCAAAATGCAGTGCATATTACCACATATTCATCCAGTGTTTGATAATGAGAATACTTTCAACTAAAACACAATTTCAAAGTATCTCAAATTTTATCTCGATTGCAAAATGTTCAAATGTTTGTAAATCTATCAGACCAAACTGCGTGGTCATCAGTCCGTAGCTTACAAACTACTTAAACTAGAGTAAACTAACCTAAGGGCAAGCACACACACCCATGCCGCAGGGAGAACTCGAACCTCCGACGGCGAGCAACCACGCGCTCCGCAGCGAGACGCTTTAGACCGCTGGGCTACTCCACCACGGCTCTCGACTGCATGCTTAAAGTAATATATTTTGCAGGATAATACATTTGTAAGGTAATCAGACATTTGCATCATTTTCGTAGAAGGAATTTCAATTGTTTATGGAATCGGGAGTTTTGCTGGTATTCCTTATATGTCACTGCTGCGCCTAATATGTCTTACATCCGGCAGTTGGGTTACAACACGAAGCCCGGTGGCAGTGCCTTGCTCTCATTTCCGAAGAGGCCGGCCTAAGAATTCGCGAAGCACAGCACGTTCCGGCTGCAAATGCAGCAGCATCAGCGGCCCCGCCGGTTGCCTGGCTCACGCGTTACGAAAGCTCATTCTGGTAACGCCAACATCACGCCTGGGTAACCCAGCTGACTCCGCGAGGAACTCAGAGACTTGCTAAAAGTAACTAGATTGCTCCGTGGCGCTGGTGTAGCACGTCCATATCGAAAGCCGCCATATGCTGGGAAACGGTGTGGTTGCATTCAGTAAATTATGTCAAACGTCTGACAAAACGTTACATACATAATTTTCATAAGGATTCTCTAACCCTGTTGTTAAAAAAGAGGAGTCAAAATGAAGTGGGGTTTAAAGTTATATTGGATTTTACAGTTATCCAAGTCCAAGCCAAGTAAAGAAAACATACAATAAAATTACGGTATTGGGAGGAATCTACATAAAATAATAATAATAAAAAAAAAGTCTGAAATGCAATCGCGAATGACACGAATTATGCCAGGAAATATTACAAAGGAACCGAAAGCGCGAATTGTAAATTGAAGCATTTCGCTTCAAGTTGTATGAAATGAATTCTACATTCTTGAAAAGATATTTATTGCATTACCCTCCTTTCGTGGACACTGAATACAGAGAACTAAAAAACTATATTAATTAAAGACAAACTACGCTGCTAAGTAGGAATTATTAAATCCTTTTATTTTGTTCGTCGGATTTGTCTCTCATGCCCTTGTACTGAAGTTGAAAGTCAAATGTTCGAATGAAACTTTCACTCTGCAGCGGAGTGTACGCTGATATGAAACTTCCTGGCACCTTTGCCTGGGACCTTTGCCTTTCGCGGGCAAGCGCTCTACCGTCTGAGCTATCCCGACACGACTCACGGTGCCGCCTCACAATTTCACTTCCGCCAGTATCTCGCCTCCTACTTTCCAGCGCTCGCTCGCGAAAGGCAAAGGTCCCAGGTTCGAGTCCCCAAAATTTTAATCTGCCAAGAAGTTACATATATTCAAATGTTTGTAAAGCTTATGGGACTTAACTGCAGGATCATCAGTCCCTAAACTTAGAAACTACTTATGAACTAGCTTATACTAAAGACGACACAAACATCCATGCCCGAAAGGGAATTCGAACCCCCGACGCGGTAGCTCAGGGAAACTGCATTTCCATATGAGGTCGGTCCCATCAATCACTTGGTTTGCGCGAGCAGTATACGTCTCTGCAAATAGCGTACCTAAATTCCGAATAGTTGCCACAAGTCTCTGTTACTGCGTGATAGGATCTTGGAAGAACTACTCGAGGCTAGGAGACGTTCTCTACAACGTATAAGTTGCTTCAGCAGTGTCTGCTGGAATTATATTGCTTTCATTTCACTCCCCACCTCATGTAAATAGTGTAGTCATTTACTGAAGAACTTTGGAAACCGTCTAATGCTCGCGAAGACTGAAAAATCTTTTGCAGAAATCAGAGAAGATTCCACAAACGATGTAACCTGTTTCGCTTTGTTCAAGATACTCGAAAGGCAGTAGATACTGACGCTCAGGAAGATGTCATGTGGTTTGGAATCCTGAAGGCGTTCGATTCTATTCTGTCGCCCGATGAATAAAATATGAGCGTGTAGGGAACATAAAATCATGTGTGTGATTTCACCGGACAGTTCCCAGCAAACAGCAAGCTATTCTTCAAGCACGTTAGTACAAGCGACGCTATGGACAAAATCGACTACTCGGAAGTGCGTATATCTTTCCTGCAGGCTCGTGAAGCAGCAACCAACCACATCGGGAGTGTCTGTGACGTCAGTGATCAACAAATGTGGAGTGTGGAGATATGAATTTCCGATTATCCTGGATTCTGCATATGCATAGAAACAGAGGGCCGCAGCGGCGTCGACTAACATAGGTTAACCAGTCGTGTTGTACTTTCATGTCTTAATTCTCACCTTGTTCTCTGTTTTCGTGACACAAGAAATAGTTGCAACAGAGGGCCGCTATTTTTCCAACTAATTTTTTCGTGCGATAGAGACAGTAGCGAGTCACCTGTTTCTACATTTCTCCTAAATTCAAACTGCTCTTTACCAAGGTCGGATTCTACAACTTTTCTAGTCTTCTGTAAATAATTCGTGTTACTATTAAACCCACAGTTCTGTAATATTCAAACCTGTATTCGTTTCATCTGGTATCTTGAAGCCTGCGGTCATTTCTCCCGTCTCATACATGTTGCACAACAGGCATTGTCGTGGCTGGCTCTCCCGGAGTCTTCAGGAGTTCTGAAGTAATAATCTGTCTACTCTGGAGCCTTGTTTCGGCTTAGGTTTTTCAGTGATGAAAATGGAGACTCATACTGAAATTTCCACTGCTACGAAACGGTTTTGAGGCGAGATAGATCTTTATTATTTTTTTAAATTCTTTTTAACAGAGTGAGAGCGAGGGTGTTTGTCTTTTTTATTCGCGTGAGAAGCATCATGTGCACAGAAGTTTATAAAGGTATAACGTACAAAGATTACTTACATACAGGTAAACTACGAACTATAAACAAACAGACAGAAATATTATATACATTTGGCCTAAAAGCGTGCTACGTCGACAGCATTTGGGGTTGCCAACATCAGGTCGTGTAAGCGTGCAGTGTGAAGGACATTCAGGGCAGTTATATATGTCCTGGGTCGTCTGCACGTCTCCACAGTCACAGAGGTTAGATACAGTAGAATATCCCCACTTCATAAGATTATCTCTTGGCCGTGCAGTGTTGGTGCGTAGCCTGTTTAGTGCCTTCCAAACCGTCCAGTCCTCATTGTGGTCTGGTGCCAATTCTTCCTTTGGTTCCATCCAATGCCTTTCTCTCGATCTCTTCCATCTGCCCACTCTAGATCCGGGTTGGTCACTGAGGTTGTCGGTTGCTCTGAGAAAGCTCCGTCAGGATTTCAGGCTGGCTGAATATTGTGGAGGAGGTGGCTCTCAGACAACTCAGCCCTCGCTCTTTCACTGTAGGCTGCAGCTTCTCTACGCACGCCAGGAGGTGCAATACCAGCAAGGTGGTATAGCTTGTCGAGTGGAGAGCGAGGTGGAGCAGTGGTGACAGCTTGGCCTTACATTCGGGCAGACGGCGGTTTGAATCCATCCTGGCAATCCTTATTTAGGTTTTCCGTGATTTTTCTAAAGCACTCAAGCCAAAATGCCGGAATGGTTACCTTCATTTGCTTCCCCAGACGGTGCGTCTGCTCCGTCTCGAATGACCACGATGTCGAAAGGACGTTAAGCCCTAATCTTTCTTCTTTCCTTCCTTAACAGTGTGGATTTTTGTTTAGTGCCAACACTCGGTTAGATGAGAAAAGCGTCGAGAAAGCGGAAGTAGTGAGTTTAGGGCGCAGCTCCGAGAGGTTTTCCAAACAGGCGCTTTGTTGGGCAAGACTGGCCCTCTCTTCGACTGGGGAATGACGAGGAAGACGTTCGCTGGAGTCCGTCCGTCGGCAGCCGCTCAGCCGCTGTTGAGAAAACAAGCACAGCCCGTCAGCCGGCGCGGGCTTTCTCCGCGCGCTTCTACGGAAGCCTGACGTGTCGTCCTGTCGATAAAGTGTGCGTACTCAGGGCGGTACACGGCACTAGCGCACAAAAACACGCACCGGCCACACGCCACTTTCGCTCCACTCCTCCTTTCAAAGTCGACGCCTGAACTCTTCCGCAAAGCTGTTCCCAACATGTACGTAAATGTTTTCCCTTTCGTTAAACTATGAGACAGTCAAGTGAAAACAGAACGCTCGCCATAAAGGGACCCTACATTGGGTCTACATCTAAATCCAGTCAAAAGTAATCACCGCACTCAATAAGACACTGGGTGAATACGAAATCCGCAACTCTGATCATGTCAAGATAGGCCTTTCTTCCGCACCCGAATTCCGCAACTATCCCTTCAGTAGACGCACGCATCACTGAGACTTGCAGTCAAATCCTTCTCCTCGCGAAAGATCTCGACACAAGAATCTTAAGGAAACTAAATGAAAATCCGATTCAGATCTGACTTATTGGGTGGCATGAGCGTGTCACTAAATCAACACACCTGAAACTGACTGTAATTCTATTTATAATGACACTCACAAGGAAAGTACTTGGGCTCGAACAAACACATATACATCAACATCGTACGAGGGATAATGTAAAGATCCCTTATTGCATTAGTGACACTCCCGCATCTGCAAACGCTGCAGTCGTCCGTTAGAGGCCTCTGCGTGTGCCTTGCCACAATGCACTTTGACCTGTCGGTTCGCCAGTAGGGACGGTGCAGTATGCCTCCGAAGTTGCGTTTTGTGACATTTGTGTGGTGAAGCGTCAGATGGAGCAGAGATTGATAATCAATCCTACTAAAGTATTGCGATTGGTTGATATGAAGGTACGAAGAACCATTCTTCGTGAAGATGGTATTAGTGTAGAAGATGAATCATTCGCATGCTTTCTCGTATCTGTCATGGTACAGAAATTTGAGCATAAGTTAGATACTGTTGTAACACTAACACATAATGATGATAATAAGGATGATAATGACGAACAACTCATTGCTAGCGGTAGTGCTACGGTAAGTGTGGGAAGAGGCGATGGAAGCAGTGGCAGTAAATACCAACAGTCTTCCGAGAAGAACGTTAAAGTTGCAACTATCATCACGGCTTTTGATGACAATACGCTAGAGAACATGTACGACGATTATTACATAGGTTATGTTCAGATATCTGCATTACGTATGGCGTCTACAATTACATCTACAGTGATATCTAGAGCATGATTGTAAAGCTTTGCATAAAAACGACACCCACCAGCACATTGAGGTGTACGTAGAGATACTGTAACCAAACGTTCATACAGATATGTTTGTTCGAGCCCAAGTACTTTTCTTGTCAGATGCGGAAATCCAAACAGTATTCTTGTTTCTTAAATGAAAAACTAAAAATAAGTGTACTGCTTTACACTCCCCGAGTTAGATATGAACGGGCAACAATGCTTTTTCTAGTCAAAAATCTTTGATTTCTAACTGAAATCCTTTAATTTTTAATTTGGTTTAATAGTTGACGAAAAATGCAGACATTAGGACTTCGATCAGTTTACAAGTGCGAAAAAGGGAAGTGGCTTCACTTCGGTTTCTCTTTATTTGAAACATGAAAAAGTGGGAAATACATTTTGTGATTTAATAAACATCATGTCAGAAAATCTATCATTTACACAGTTCGTCGACTACCTATTAGAAAATTATATTGACAAGAAAAATGTATCGGCCTATTTCTCACCACCTATTAGCCAAACGAGTGCTCCCCAATTTCGACATCTACAAACGCATGCTAGAGCTTTCATTCTTCGTTTCGACCCCAACATTTATATTTTTGAGACTACCCTCACAACAGTACAAACGGACTCTTAAATTCGACAAAATAGTTTCAGGAGTGGTTTCTTATGGAAAGCTGACAACAAGGCTAAAGAGACAAAATTATAAACGGGAAAAAAATCTGCAGTTGCAAAACGGCGATATTGACTGTTCGCACTTTTAGAAGTGTGTTTCTTTCAAAATTTAAATGTTTCCTTTAACTTCAAAGTATTTTGTGAACAAAATCATTAGTATGTTACTAGTTGCTGCAACCGGATTTGTCCAGTTATATATGCATTTTTCCAGTCTTATATCAGAAACAGAAATAAAAATTCAGCAAGACTCAGCGGATGTAGGAAAACCTCCGAATATGCCCGGTGGAGCTCTGGACGAAACGTCAGGAAAAACTGCAATGTTTTATGGACTACGGCCTTATAACCAACCACAATTTATAGAGTAGAAATCAGTGTTGCCAACCGTGGGGACATATCCCTACTTGTAGGGCCTTCTGACTTTCTTTTTTTTAGAAATCAGTTTGGCCCGTAGGGATTTTGATGGTGAACGTAGGGATATTTGACACGTCATGTAGGTACATGGTTGGAAACGAGTTGGCAACACTGATCTGGTGGTCAGGAGTGTTGGGGAAGTGGTGTGTTGAGCAGGTAAATATTGCTGACTTCGTGTGAGCCACAAAGAATAAGTAGGATGCCGTACTTCGAAAGATCGTCGCGGACCCGGCTGCGCACCCTACATTTTTTTAGAATAGAGTTTTGACGATATTTTTGCGCGTGTGACGTGCCCTCTCTATGTTGGCTGTGAGAGGCCATTAAGTAGCCTTTGTCGTGCGACCTTGGCGACCGGGAGACGTTGGATTGTGCGGCTGCCCAGGGGCGCACTTCCGTGGGCGTGATAGCAAGCCAAGCGGAGACAATGGCCGCCTTCCGGGAAGCCCTTAGGGCCTGCAGACGGCAGACGGCGCCCGCCTGTCCGCCGCCACCGCCTGTCCTCACAGAGTAGCCTGCGCTGTCGTCTGGACGCAGACAGCAGGTAGAGGCACTGCAATCTGCGGCAGGCGCCGATGCACCGCCGTCTAGCGCCGCTTCCGCCTCTCGCCAACGCAACACCTTTATGGCCGCTCCCTCCCTATCCGTCTCCGCCGTGGATGTCGAGATAAGCCCGTCAGTCCAAGTGGGCCACTGATTGTTGACTTCCTTCAGTGCGAGCGACTTTATTGTTCTCTCTCGACTACATTTTAACCCTGCACGTTCGTTGTACAAAGTCTTTTCAAACGGTCTCCAAGAAAGAATCTAGCCCTCAGCCAATGGAGTTACAGGAGAATATCAAGGAGGATATCTAACAGGAAAATCAACAAAGATCGAAAGATCGTCGCGGACCCGGTTGCGCACCCAAAATTTTTTTAGACAAAGCTTTTGATAATGTCGCCTGGAATACACTCTTCCAAATTCTGAAGGTAGCAGGGGTAAAATATAGGGAGCGAAAAATTATATTCAAATGTCTGCAAATCTATCGGACCAAACTCCGTTGTCATCAGTCCGTAGCTTACAAACTACTTAAACCTAGGTAAACTAACCCACGAACAAACACACACACACACACACACACACACACACACACACACACACACACACACACACGCCCCAGGGAGGACTCGAACCACCACAGCGAGCAACCGCGCGCTCCGCAGCGAGGTGCTTTAGACCGGTCGGCTACTCCACAGCGGCGGGTTATATTCAACATATACAAAAACCAGATAGCGATTATTAGAGTCAAAAGCAAGAAAGGGACGCAGTGGTTGGGAAGGGAGTAAGACAGGGCTGTAGCCTTTCCCCAATGTTGTTCAATCTGTACATTGAGCAGGCAGTGAAGGAATGGAAGGAGAAACATTGCGGTTTGCCGATGACATAGTAATTCTGTCAGAGACTGCAAAGGATCTGGAAGAGCAGTTGAATGGAATGGACAGTGTCTTGAAAGGAAGATATAAGATAAACATTAACAATAGTTAAACGAAAGTGATGGGGTGCAATATCAGAAAATCAGGCGATGCTGAAGGAATTAGATTAGGTATTGAGACAAGAAAAGTAATAGATGAATTTTGTTATTTGGGTAGCAAGATAACTTCTGATGGCCGAAGTAAAGAAGATATAAAACGCAAAATGGCTTTGGGAAGAAAAGCGTTTCTTAAGAAGCGAAATTTGTTAACGTCTAATATTAATTTAAATGTTAGGAAGTACTTTCTAAAAGCATTTGTCTGTAGTGTATCAATGTATGGGTGTGAAGCGTGGACGATAAAGAGTTCAGATAAAAAAGATGATAGAAGCTATTGAAATGTGGTGCTACAGACGAATGATGAAAATTAGATGGGTAGATCATGTAACTAATGAGGAAGTGCTTAATCGAATCGGGGCGAAAAGGAGTTTCTGGCATATCCTGACTAAGAGAAGGGATAGATTGGTTGGACTCATTCCGAGACATCAAGGAATTGTCAACTTTGCATTAAAAGGACGCGTGTGGGGTAAAAATCGTAGAGGGAGACCGAGGGACGAATATAGTAAGTAGATTCACAAGGATGTAGGTTGCCGAACGTATTCTCAGATGAAGAGACTTGCACAGGACAGGATAGCATGGAGAACTGCATCAAACCAGTCTGCGGACTGAAGACCACAACAACAACAACATTATTAATCGACATTTCGCCGTGGGCTGTCCGTGACTGTACCGTATAGGTTAGGGGTAATTATAATAGCCGGCCGCGGTGGCCGAGTGGACTGCGGCGCTTCAGTCACGGTCTGCACGGCCACTACGGTCGGG
Source organism: Locusta migratoria (assembly GCA_026315105.1). Lineage (NCBI taxonomy): Eukaryota > Metazoa > Arthropoda > Insecta > Orthoptera > Acrididae > Locusta > Locusta migratoria. The sequence goes on from CM048745.1 coordinate 812,612,235, forward strand.
GGTTCGAATCCCCCCTCGGGCATGGATATTTGTGCAGTCCTTAGTTGTAGCTAGTTCTTAAGTAGTTTGTAAGTTTAGGGACTGATGATTCCGAAGTTGAGTCGCATAAACTCTACAAACATTTGAATTATAATAATAAGCCGTCTTCAGTCACAATAATTTTATTGTTTTTATGGTCCGACGCGTTTCGGAGCTATAACTCAATTTTCGAGGACTTTATTACTGTACTTTTGTGTTGCATCTGCTTCAGTTTTACACCTGCGTCTGTTTTGATGAAATTATCTCTTGCATTAGTGAAATAACGTCCGCATTTGCACACAGTTTACAACATGTGTGTGTGCAAATGCGGAAGTTATTTCACCAATGCAAGAGATAATTTCATTTCGACAAACGCAGGTGAAAAACCGAATCAGATGCAACACAAAAATACAGTAATAAAGTCCTCGAAAATTGATGATTTTCTTATTTCGTACGCTTTACGAAAGTATTATAGTAATTTTTATGCATCTGACATTACGCTATATCGTCCTCACGTCTGCTTTCAGTTAGACTCGTTTCTTTTGCGGCGGTGTTATACTGCGATAGACTGAGGTGCGGGTAGGTTTACTGGTGAAGTCTCGACGGATACACGCCTCGCCTCTCTCGGGGGTTCATTGAATACAATGGACGAGCGCCGCAATGATCCTCTGCTGAGCTGATCCCTCCGCTACGGCATTCTATTGTAAATTATCTCGACTGTGAAGATACCAAATGGTGAGGCTATTAGAGGAGGCTGTGGGAAACACAAGAGGAGCACACGAGATCACAGGGCATGCGTTACACCATCTGGAAATAACTTCCTTGACAGTAGACGCGCATCTACAGCTGCAAGTGTACTCCGCAAGCCCACTCACCGCGTGCGGCGCAGAATACTTCGTGCGCCATTGTCTCTACTACTGTCCCTGTTCCAGTCGCGTATTTTTACCGGGAAAAACAACTGGCGGTATGCCATCGTGTGGGCTCTAATCTCTCCCTAATTTATTCTTCGCGGTATTTTCGCGAAAGAGTAAGTAGGCAAAAACAATACACTGGTTGACACTCCCAGGAACCTTCTGTAGGGACGAGGAGTAGGAAACCGCCGGAAACTATTACCGTTGGAAGCAATAGTGCTGTATGATAATTGAACGGTCACAAATGACTGTGTCAGGCCGGAATTCGAACTTGGATGTCTAGCTTTGGGTCAGCAGTCGCTTTGATGATTGTCTACCAGATCACGTCTGCCGTCCGCCTAAGCTTCCAAGCAAGTCGCACGCAAAAGAACTGGAGCCCCCTATCTTTCACAGTCGTCATATGCATGGCATATCCGATTCCCTCAGGCCGACAAACGATGTTACCGCATCATCGCGTAGATATCTTCACAAATTATAAAATTATATGTACGAGTGTATGTTCTGCATCTCCTTTTAAACTACTCATCCGTTTTCAACCAAACTTGGTACATTTACTCCTCACTAACAGACTAAATTAGTTGGGGGGGGGGGGGGGGGCGGGCAAGGTCCATATTTCAGGATATACAACGCTAGACAAAGTTTGGTGAATAGTCCTGTAACATTAACGTAGATGAACTGTGAACTAAAGTTACATTACGGTCGTTCGAAATAATCAAATTCAAATGTTCAAATGTTTGTTAAGCTTATGGGACTTAACTACGTGGTCATCAGTCCCCAAACTTACAAACTACTTATGACCTAGCTAACACTAAGGACGGCACAAATATCCATGCCCGAGGGCGGGATTCAAACCCCCGACCGTAGTGGCCCTGCAGACTGTGACTGACGCGCCGCAGTCCCCTCGGCCACCGCGGCCGGCACGAAATAATCACCTCCCATAACTGTGCAGCGCTGATCTCCGCGGAACATGACCTGTAAACCCTGGCACGAAGTCTTCCTTTCGGATGGTGTTCAACGTCACGTTTACTTGCATGTCAGAAATATCTCAAAATTGAGTTAGAACCGAGGGAATTTCTGGCGCGTATAGTGGATGTTAGAGATGCACGACAACGCTTGCCCACACACAGAAAATATCGTCCAACAGTTCCTGACACTGACAAAAAAAGGGGTGGTCATATTGTGGGACGTACTGGTCCCATAACGCACTCTAGGGGCACTCCAGAAAGCACTTTTCGTTCAAAGATTCAACTCTGCTGAGAATGGCATGATTTGTTCTGCAATGATGAAGAACATTACGTAGACGGAATACGATATACATCCACCAAATATGGAGGACGTTGTATTCAAGTGTTACGAACCCCTCCTCGCCCCGCTCCCCCCCCCCCCTACACACACACTACCCTCCACAACTTTTGGCAACACCGAGTAATTATAGACAAAGGAAAGGAAATACAATATAAAAATGCATTTTGTTGTTTTACAAATGTTTATTAACCTCAAATAATACACAGGAACATGCAACAATTAAGTTTTCGATTCCTCAGCCTCTCTTTGCGTTCGTCACTGCCTTGCACACTCTCGGCATGCGTTGCGCCAGTTTTGCCAAGGTTTCAGTAGGAATTAATCTCCATTGTTGCTGCAGGACCTCACACAATTGTGACCCACTCATGATTTCCCGTTTTCGAATCCTCGTATCCAATTCATCCCATAGCAGCTTGATTGGGCTCCAATCAAGGGATTGGGGTGGCCATTCCATGTTTTTCAATATTTTACGAACCTCTAAGACACTTCACATGGTTCTGACAAGACAAACACTTTCCGAATCAGACTCAAACCAAATGTATTAGCATCTCGCTGGAGAATGGGATATAATCCTTTTGGTTAATTTTTCCATATATTTTCGCCGAATCTCCGACTTTATTCCCTCCAAAGGATACCCATACCATCACAGAACCTCCTCCATACGCACTGAGGATTCAAGCGTTCCTGGGGTAAACGGCAACAAATTGACGGAGTTCCAAATATTTCGAACTTGGATTCATCACTAAGACTCTCTCCCAATCCCTCGCTGTCCAATTTTGGAGTGTCTTAGCCCAACGAAGCCTTCTTGTTAATAGGGCGCAACAGTGGTTGCCAGGTGTCGTCTGACTGTTGACTCACTCACAGGTGATCCCTAGTTGCGTTTTGTTCAGCAGTCAATTCACGGACAGTTTTTAATCCGTTACATTTACCGGTCACAAATATTTTTCCTGGCTTTCCGATATTTTCCTGGGTGCTCGTGAGCGAGAACGATCATAATAGGAGCCTGTTTCTCGATGCCAGTCTATGGGTTTGACAACTCCGCTGATGGAAATCTTCAGTTTCTTTGGTACTTGTCGGACACTATTACCTTCTTGGTGTAAATTATCATTACTCGTGATTGATAAGAAACCTGGCACTTTGGGGCCATTTACAATTACTTTCGCGTCGTGTAATACCTTTGTGCAAACGCAAGTGCAAGTGAACAGAACTGTAAACAACGTACCACCACATAGCCATACGGTCTATTCGCGCCACATGGCATGTTTAGTAGAACTGCTTGGACAGGTAACGTCGGTTTACAGAAAATGGAGCAATAGTAGTATGTTCCAATATGTATGTACAAGAATTAAGTGTACAATACTGTGTAATTATTAACCGTTATTTGAGCTTGCTATTCCCTATTCTAGCCAATAACTCACATAGATCACTTCCACATTGCTCCGTTGTAACACACAGCATGCTGTTTCCAAACTTATGGAGGGTAGTGCAGGTAATTGTAAATTTCTCGTTGTCTTTCTGTACATGTAGCAGTAACCAATCTCACTTGGCACAGTCCGTTTGAAAAGAAAGCTACAAAGAGAAAGATATTTTTAAAACGGAATGTTGTCTTACGTCAGGAATGGAACGATGCAGTCCCGCGCAGCCAACCGTAAGTGAGTACGTGTGCAGCTGATAGTCATCTCGAACGTTCGAGCTGCGTATGACGTGCGGGAGGGGAGTAGGTAACTGTAAAGTGTGCAACGTAAGCGCAGTGTCGTGTCCGTGTAGGAGGGGGGGGGGGAGGGGACCTGATTTCGCGATACACCGTAATACGCCTGGTAGCGGGCCACCGAGCACTTCCGAATGTCGAACAAACGTTAATACAGGCTACTTCCTTCGCTCTATGCAATACCGCTTTCTTTTCCAGTTTTCTGTAAACTCCATTCATTCTGGATATAAAGGTTAGAAATAAAACCTTTTAGATTATTTGTTCAAAAAAAATGTTCAAATGTTTGTTAAGCTTATGGGACTTAACTACGGGGTCATCAGTCCCTAAACTTACAAACTACTTATGAACTACTTACGAACTAGGACGGCACAAATATCCATGCCCGAGGGGGGATTCGAACCCCCGACCGTAGTGGCCGTGCTGACCGTGACTGGAGCGCCTCAGTCACCTCGGCCACCGCGGCCGGCAGATTATTTGTGAGTGATTATCGAAGTTCGAGTCACATCGAAGTTATTTCCCGGCACATAATTATCAGTATATTCATCATGTTGCGAACCTAGTGTTACCCGTGTCCCACTTCTAAGACAGACAGAAATGAATTACTGACTATCGAAATGATTCTGGAAATTTGATTGTGGACTATATCGACAAATTCAGAGTGTGTCTCACTCAGAAAGTGTTATGGTATTCAGGAATATTGCCGAGCGATATGTAACTGATAATGCGGCTTTCAAGTTGGTTCAAATACTACAAAAGATAATGCGCAAAAGATGATGAAAGTCCTCCTGTATTGCATAAAAACGCACCAATATTAGAACGTTGAATAATTAGCTAATTTGTGGTTGATTCCGCCTTCTGCAAGATACTCTTTTTGTTTTAATACCCAAACTAGTTTCGGCACTTATTGTGCCATCTTCCGTGGGTTTCCAGGCTAATGTAGGCCTACAATAAATCAGTCAGTTTTCGTAAACAAAAACGTCTTGTTGTTTGCAGATGACAGGCTGTCAAAACTTGTCATTCCACAATTAATGCACATGCAAATCCTGCGAATGACACAATTTAAGTACCTTGAATAAATTAGGCCTTAAAAATCTAACAAAATTGTCAAACCAAACAACTTGTGCAAACGATTGTATAACCAAAATATGTAACATGTAATTATAGAAAATAAACACCAGAAACCCATGGAAGACGGCACAATAAGTGCCGAAACTAGTTTGGGTATTAAAACAAAAAAAGTGTCTTGCATAAGGCGGAATCAACCACAAATCCTAATACTGCAAGCACGGAAGACACAAGAGTTGCACCATCACAAGATGATAATTAGCTAATTCTAACTGACAAAGAATTGATTAATTATGTAGGGATTGCAAGTATGCCCACATCGTTAACATCTGTAGCGTTTTGCTTACAAGTAGATGATGGCTTCAACTAGTGTGCGGTTCACTTGTTCTGTTAGAGGTGGTCTTCACTCCCAATGGTTTTATGCCGTTCTCCACGCTATTGTATCTTTCGTAAGCTTCTTCCTCTCCAAATTATACTGACACCCAAATCTATTCCAACCTGCTTAGTGTACTCGCCATTTGGTCTCCCTTTTTCAATTTGTATCTCACACAGTTCCCTCACATACAGATTATTGATGATTTTTTCATACTGTTGTGTTGTAATATAGTTTCGTGCAAATAAAAGTAAAGTATTCATCAATGCAGATTCTTCTGAACACTACAGTGCTATATTAGGTATGGTCCTGTTGGAGGTGGTACGACATATCTTTGAACTGCTTTTTTATTTTGACATTATTCAGGTGCTTGCAAAAGTTTCATAGTATACTTTTAAAAAGAAAGAAGTACTCTCTTTCAAAAATTATTAGGTGCAACTAAACACCACATGGTAGTTTCACTTGGTCCCGCCTCGCAATTTAAAGAAGCTCCTCCATTAAGACACCCTTCTTACCATGTCCCACTTCCAGAATACAGTACTGAGATTTAAGGCCAATTAACACAGCCCGTTACGTCACTGCACCATCAAGCGTAGGTGTATTAAGACTGTCCGTCAATTCCATTCATTTAGCCCCAGTACCCAGTGTTGAAAGTGATATTATGAGTTACTGTTCGCTGTGTAAGAAGTCATAGTTTAATACTAGAACTGAAGAAACAACGACGTTAAATTTCGTTGGTGGCCAAAGCAAACTTTATAACGTGTATTTTTGGTTAAATTATTTTAGTAAAGTGCTGGGAAGTGAAACAACATTTCAAAACATTGACATATATCTTCAAGCAAAAATACAAACATGAAACAATGTTTATAAGAGAATAAATAAAGCTTGTTTATCCATTCCGATTTCACCCCTTAAAATATTAATAACGTCATAAACTGAGTTTTTCTCCTTCACTAACGCTGACTTTTTCATTTAAAACGTTAGTTAGTGAAAATTGCTTCATCAGCTTACAATATTATTGCTATAAACTGTTTGCATCAGTCTTTTATGTTATGCTATTGTGAAACATTGACCTTGTTCAGTTTCAGATAGCTGACCTCGCTTTTACAAGGACACTCAACTGAAAAAAAAAAAAAATATGTATGTCATCATTTGTAAATTTACTGCTAAAACAAAATCTATATCTATAAATATGAATGTCTGTTCGGTGTACGTTTATCACGTCTGAACCACAAAACATAAAGAGCTAAAAATTTGTACAGTTACTAATGTCTACCCGGGGAAGGCTTTAGGCACGGTTTTATGGCGATCGGATATCTATTTATCTTTATATATATATTACGTAATGTGAATGTCTGTTCGGTGTATGGTTATCAAGTCCGAACGACAAGACGCAGAGACTTAAATATTTGTACAGTTACTAATTAATACCTGAGGAAGGTTTTATAGCGATCTGATAGATATTAATAATTTGAAGAATATAACGCGAAATGCGGAACAATAATTACTCTTTGAAAATTATATTTACTCTTTGAAAATGGATTTATTGGTTGCGTTGCTGCTTGAGGGTTGATAATAAAAGGGTGGAGTATATTGGGATGGAAAGTTATCGGTATGTATGTGTGTGTGTGTGTGTGTGTTAATATTTCGCTCTGCAGCGAAAACTACAGAACGCAAACAAATGGTCTGTGTGTAATTGTTGTACGAAGTCTCCCGTTGTACACCATAGCAGTTCCATGCCGATAACTAAATTATTAAAAAAAAATTCTGACTGAAAGCCAGCGATGACATTTGCGACGCTATAGCAAGGAGGTTGATTGATTTTTTCCAGGGAAGCCAAAACAATCTTGGTCCAACCCGCCACTGCCCGCACCGAAACTAAGTTTATTGTGCGGTATCGCTCCCTGTATATCTAGTAAAGCCAACCAATGCCCTTGAACAGTGCAAGGAGTCCCTTTACCAGTTCTTTATTAGACACAATTTTTTCGGGTCTGTTTGTCCCACCGTCATCACCGTCATCATAGATTCTACATTTAGGGTCCTCTTCTGTTATTCCCATTGTACGTAGGCGTTTTTTGAATTTCCCATGGCCTGTCAGCAATCCAACCATGAGTCTAATCTCTCTCTTGTTCAGACCCAGGATTGCAGAGCTTCTTTTAAAACATGGCTTTGGCATCATTACCTTAGCAAGGAGGTTACATACATCGAAACGTGATGACATAGACCATATCTTTCGCCTATGCGTGCTACAATGTCTTCATCTCTTTCTCGGTAAGGATAAGCACACGAATAAGGAAATATAAGAATAAATAAATAAAGCAGTAAAAAAGAAATATATTTTAATACATCTCATAAAAAAAGTCGATTTGACGTTTCGCGCATTATCTATCACAATCAACCAACACGCGGGCGGAGCCGCGGGTTTAAACTAACATAATAATAAAATAAAGATTAAGACGTTACAGTTGCATATAATCCGTGTACTCCCCTACTATGAGTCTACGTACGAAAATTGTCAACTTCCAATGTTCGCAGACGACCATTCCGTCAGAATTTTTTCCCCCAAGAATCGTGTACGTGACGTGACGGTCCGATGACGGAAAGTGTTATTGCCGCCAATAGAAATGCATTGTCGAATGTTGTGGCGTGGCGATCACTGTGAATTGTCCTTTATCCATCCTACCAGTTAGAAACGATTCCTACAGACGATCAAGCACTTCATGAATTGAGGAACAGCGGAGCTGGCCTGTTAGGAGGAAGGTCCCCGGCGTGTGACGCCAGCAGACGGTGGGGTGCTCCGTCCCTCCCCTGTAGACGGCTATCTTGGGCGCCATCGCCGCACTTCCCCTGCCATATACTGGCGCCGCCATTGTCTTCCTATTCCTGGTAGGCGCCTCACCGTTGGCCTGCTAGCGCTCCCGCTACCTGAGTAACCGTACTCCACATCGTTTGGCACTCTGCAGACACTCATTCATGCTTCTGCAAGGTGCACCATTATCTCAAGGGTCAATTATAAGGATTACAAACAAATAACGGGTGATCACAATGGAACATTGTAAGTTTTGCACTTGCAAAAATTCACTGTCGAACGGAATTTAAAAGCAACTGTACTAGGGCCTGTCTTTGTGCTTTGTTTGGGAAAGCGGGAAAGAGAGGGGATAAGCTTTGAACTGTCTTTTCGTTGTATCTATGTGCGAATCTGCATATCTTCTATGTGGTGATTATAAATGTATCCTTTTATTAATATCGTCACGTAGTGGTGTCGCTGGGGTAGCTGTTTAATTAACATTGGTTTAAACTCGGCGATTATTTATCAAATGTTTGTAAAGCAACTACGGGGTCATCAGTCCCTAAACTTACAAACTACTTATCAACTAGCTTATCCTAAGGACGGCACAAATATCCATGCCCGAGGGGGGATTCGAACCCCCGACCGTAGTTTCCGTGCAGACCGTGACTGGAGCGCCTCAGTCCCCTCGGCCACCGCGGCCGGCGATTATTTATCACTTGTCACTCACGTACAAGAGCATAGAATGAACTAACCGCGACCGGAGGTTTACACAGTATACGTAAACTCTTAACAGGAACCTCTGCAACATTATCTTTCAAAATATCTAAAAGGCACTGGAACTCAATATTCAAACTAAAATGAGCAAACAAGGCGTGTCCCGGGCACAGGGCCCTTTGCTTCAATCATCCACTACATCTGTTATCCACTTTTGCTACAATATTGTTGTTTACACTCCCAGTGCGGACCCAATACTTTTCCATGCCCGCAGAATCCATGACAATTTAGGAATCGATCCGTGCAGCTAATAGCTGACAATGTAAACATCATCTGTCTATAGTCCTGGGTGTGGAAACAAAATACGCTGGCCCGAAGACTCTACGGACTTGGCGCTGAAAATGTCAAAACAAAGGAAAGTTTAAAAAAGAAAACGTAAGAACGATCTGTATTTTGTGAAATCTTACAAGAAACGTTGCATTTGTATCGTGTATGATTTGTGAATTTCATTAAAATATTCTAATTACGAACACCGTAGATTGTAGTAAACTGTACAAATAATTTATACTGTATGGGTTAAGAAGATAAAGTAAAAATTATTTTCCTTATTCTGGCAATTCTGCTGGGTCTTGTCTATCTGCTTATTTGCTCCTCTCCTTGTCGTACGATTTAGTTTCCCAAGGTTACTCATATTTCCTCTTCTCTTAATACAGTCAACTGTTTTCCTAATGCTCCTTTTAAAACTCCTAACAACCTCAGGTTCTTTTATTTGTGTCTATAAACGTAATATTGCCTACTTATACACCTACGCATGACTGAAAAAATAAACGGTGCCAATTTCTATAAGACAACTGATAGCGCCTGTTGCAGTTTTATTTTCCGCCGCCTCATTTGATTTAGAAAATCAAGGCCACTTAAAAATGTTTATGAGCCTGAAATCATGAAAGTGCACAGACCGACCGTTTGCACGACGATAGACTCATAATACATGAAACCGGCCATGGTGGCTGAAGGCGACGGTGATGATACGGAAGAAAATTGCAGCTGACTCTGTTATATTTGTTTCTGGTAATTACTTCAGATGTGGACCCTGAACCATCAACATCTACAGAACGTTAATGTACCACACTCCCTGCTTGATAAAAATATTCAAATGTTTATAAATCTAAGAGACTTAACTACGTTGGCTATTGGTCCCTAAGCTAACAAACTACTTACACTGACTTGTGCTAAAGGCAACACAACCACCCATGCCTGAGGGAGGACTCGAACCCCCGACGGCGAACGGCCGCGCACGCCGCAGCTGAGCGCCTTAGTACGCACGGCTATTCTGCCGTGGCCTGCTTGATAAATGAAGTGTGTACTGGTATGACGCATCTTGCAAGTTCCTGAAAAGATATAATGCACCATCTCCCACTACATGTAGAGAACTGCAATCACGCTGAAGTCTACAAGCAGCAGGCATTTGTTCATTCAAGACCTAGTATAATCGGAAATATTCATTTACCATCAAAGATTCCTAGCAGAATGTCTGCCAAAGCGGCACTCGAACTGGGAAACTTAGCCTTTCGCTGTAACGATTGAGAAAATCATGTACTACTCGCGCTGAGTTCCCATAGCTTCTATCATCTTATTTCTCCTTTTTTTAGGTGTGCTAATATCGGAAGACATACAAGAAAAATTCAGTGAAGTTTGGAAGATAGAAGAGAAATTGGAACTGAAACTGTGGAGACACCTCGGTCTCAGGATTACATAGCTCAAGCCAGTATTTCCCGTAGAAGAGAAAAGCTGCAGTTATCCATCTGGGAGCGATAGAAAGATTTCAATTCGCAAGAACCATTAAATCGAAGCACTATCCGGTTCGACGTGATAGTTTCTCCATGAAGTGGGTCTTCTGCCAAAACACCCAAAATCTTCTACTTTGACTGCAAAGGTGTGGAGATCTATTTAGGTCTGTAGTTAGATACGATGTTTAGAAGCCTGTCTTTCTGACAGCAGTATTAGAAATTCCCTCTTCTGCTTCTCATAATCCTTTCACAAGACTGTTTCCCGCCCTCTAATGAGCTCTTTCATATCCGGCGCCGTATATTAAGGCCATTCTTCAGCGGTGAGATACTGCTTTGTCGTGACAGAATTTCCCTTGGCGTGTAGCGAGTAAATACTGAACGATAAAAGTAACACACACACAACACCCGAGTGAAGAGCTGTACCAGAAATTAACGAGGGCGGGCGACCGGCGGTAGGTCCTGTGATCAAGGATAACGGATGGAGCGAGCGAGCACAGAAAGCGTCGCCGGTGATCGTGGAACGCGTGTGGGGCCCGTGAAAGTTTGGGGGAACCGACCTCCCGGCAGTAGAGGCGGAGCGGCCCTAACAGGTGAACGCTGTTCACCTTAACTCGTAAATGCCTTGTAACACACCACCATCAGGAAGATGAGGCGCGGCACCCACCGAAAACTACATCTCTGTGTAAGAGTATTACAACACGTGTTGCTCTTCGTCTTCGTCGTTTCCGCATTAGCAGACAACGAAAGAAAGGGAGTGGTGAGTGCCACGCATTTTTGTAATTTAACTCTGCCGGCCACACCATAGACCTCTGAGGCCCAGATGCTCACTCAGACCTGCCTAATACAGCCTCAACACTGCTGGAGGGGACGTGACTCGCATGTAAGCCTCCTGTAGTTAGTTGTCTCTGAGCTAGTGTACGGTGCACAACACTTCCGCCCCTGTCGGCCCGTTCAGGTAAACAACTAGGCCTCCGAGACCTCCATAACTTTACAAAAACCAAGGGAAAGGGAGACACATCAAACAAAACCATTGTCCCGATTTGAGTTTATGTTGACGCTTTTTGAACGCCTTACAGCACCTTGGATGAAGGCTAGACTTGACACACCAATTCCTCGTGACCTCCGGGACGGCATCTACACCACCTGCAGAGGCAGCTTGTGAGGAAGGAGCTATTCCCAAAAGAACTTAGTGTAAGTTTTGTGACTACAAAAAGAAAGGAAATCAAAAATGCAGTGTGATTTCTGTAAGTTGTCAGTGTGTAGTCAGCACCACAAAAAAATTTGTCCAAATTGTACCGGTAAAAAATGAAACTTCCGCCGAATTTTGTGATACCGATTTTAGTTTTAAACATTATTAATTGTACTTGGTTTTCGAATATGATGGATTTTTTGCGTTATTTGAAGTTTAGACTACTATTGTTTAATTTATGAGAGTTTGGTTATTTTGTTTTGTGGTTTCTTAAGGAGATATTTCTTTTTTGTTATTCAAGGTTATTTAATGTATTATATCCTCAACCTTATCATGACATAGAATTTCTTAAAGAGTTTTTCACTATTATATATCTTGTGGGCCTGTGAGACCTATGGTGTGGCCCAGACGTAGGAGCCTGGTGGTGTGACCCACAGGGTTAAACAAAAGGGTATTCATAAATTATCTCCACAAATTATGACTTTAATAACTTTAAAACATTAACAACTAGTTTACTAGATGTGAATAGAAACCTCATAGTGGTTGTTTAGGGCGTCGAAATAAAAACTTTTAGGTTTGCTGATGACGTAGTAATTCTGTGAGGACCGCGAAAGATCTGGAAGAGCAATCGAAAGGAATGGATAGTGACTTGAAAGGAGGGTATAAGATTAATTTTAATAAGATCAAAACAAGGATAATGGAATGTAGCGTCAGAAAATCAGGCGATGCTGAGGGAATTAGATTCGGTAAGGGGGCAATAAAAGCAGTTAGATGAGTTTTGTTTGGGCAGCAAAATAATTTCTGATGGCCGAAGTAAAGAAGATATAAAATGCAGAATGGCTATGGGAAGAAAAGCGTCTCTGAAAAAGCGAAATTTGTTGACATCCAATATTAATTTAAATTTTACTAAGTCCTTTCTGAAAGTATTGGTCTGGAGTGTAGCATTGTATGGGAGTGAAACGTAGACGATGAGTTCAGACAAAAAAAATGATAGAAGCTTTTGAAATATGGTGCTATAGACGAATGATGGAAATTAGATGGGTAGATCACGTGACTAATGAGGTGATCAACAGAATTGGGGAGAATAGTAGTTTGTGGCATATTCTGACTAAGAGAAGGGATAGGTTGGTGGGACACATTCTGGCACATTAAGGAATCGTCAACTTAGCATTAGAAGAAAGCGTGTGGGATAAAAATGATATAGGAAGATGGAGGGACGAATACAGAACGCAGATTCAAAAGGAGGTAGGTTGCCGTTTTTATTCTCAGATGAAGAGGCTTGCACAAAACAAGGTACTGCGGAGAGCTGCATCGAAGCAGTCTGCAGACTGAAAACAACAAAAGCAACATTGGATATTTTCATTTTTTTTCTGCCTTATAGGCAAAATTGACTTTCGAAACTTTCAAATGCGCACTGAAGATTAAAAAAATGTTCAAATGTTTGTAAATCTAAGTGATATAACTACTTTGGTCATCAGTCCCTAGGCTTACGAACTAATTTAACCACGCTAAGGACAACACACACACACCCATTCCAGAGGGAGGACTCGGAACACCGTGATCCGCAGCAAGGCGCCTTAGAGCGCTCGGCCTGTTCACTGTGGCGCTGAGAATTAGATATGTGTCAAATTCTAGATGAAAAGTTCTCGAAGAGGCGCATTATAAGATACAGCACAGCCTTCAAACAGTGGTTTTTCTGCATAAATATACGAAGTATTAGGCACCTTTCCAAGATTCAATGTTCTGTACACAGTAAGGTCCCTCTCTAGGAAAGACTCCAGACCTCCGTATTTCGCATCACCAGTCCTCAAAAGACCAAATTTAATTTGCAAGGCGATTTGTTTGTATATTATCATTCGTAATACCTACCTATTTTGTGAGAGAGAGCGCTGTGACTCACAGAGATGCCTAGATCTGCCTTGAACAGATGTACATAATCTCAAAGATCATTCACAAACAATTTTTCTTGGAACATTATCATTGATTTTTTTTTTTAGATGTGAAAACGCGTCAACGTTTTTCTTCATTATTCTCATTTTCAGCAACGATTTACACAGCAATAGCATTACCACTGTATTTTTTTTTTTTTTTTTCCTCCAAGCCTCGTTCACGCTGTTGAAAGTGTTATCAACAGAGGAACGGGTTGTAAAAACAGCCCACCGGAACTTTAGTTCTCGGCATCCATTGAATTAGCGGGAAGTGACACAGCGGAAAACGGAGAAAAATCGTTTGTCACAGAAGTAAAACCAGCTACAATTAATTGATTAATTACGGAGTCTATCGCGTAAGAAATGCTCGAGATGAGCCAAGTGGCGAAGGAGGAAGATTGCGTTAGCTAAGGACGCCCGTGGCTCCGTGGGTCGGGACCAGCAACAACAGGCGACTCCAAGAAATACCTGCCAAGAGGTATCGTTTTCTGAGCGCTCAAGTTATTCATCCATTTATTTCGTGAGGTCGTCCTTCATTTATACAGTCACATGGAATTATCTGCTATCTTTAAGGGTTTATTGTGTAATTATGTTGCTGCAGACCACGAGAGCTAAAGTACACAACCTGATGAAGACAATCCGCAGAGGTATTAATGGACATTGACATTTCATGTGTCCAATCTTCGCCTTTTTGAGAAATGAAGCCTGTTCAAACCCGCCTTCGGCCATCCACATTTAGGTTTTCCGTGATTTCCCTAAATCATTCCAGGCAAATGCGTGGACGGCTCCTTCCAAAGGACACGGCTAGTTCCTTCACCCATGCGTTAATTTATTTATTTATTTATTTATTTATTTATTTTTTTTTTTTTTTTGCGCTTCGAAAATACACAAGAGACAATCTGTAGGAAAGATACAAAATCACAATAGTGCACAGTACATAAAACGTCTGTACTATTCCATTCACAAACGTTTAAAACAATATCATGAAAACAGAACATACCTTTGCGGAGAAAAGTCGTCACAGGCACAAGTTTGGCATAGCAACTTAGCAAAGTAGAATTTCTTTAGTGAAGAACTAGACAGTTTTGGCAGTATGCGACGCGTACGTGGTGTACCCAAAGCCGCATTCTCGTGGCATATTATACTTCAGAATACAGTTAATTTGCAAAACAAAGCTTCGCTGCTATAAATAAAGTCGTGATTTAACGTTATCAAAAACCTCGGAAAGTACCTGACGGATTTACTTCTGAATTCTTACACGTCCTCTAATTAACATTCGGAGATATACATACGTCACACAGTGCTCACCTGATCAATTTCGGCAATACGTGGGAGAGACCTAGACTTCTTTACCGCAACAACTGTTCCAGAGCCTCTTTGATTTTTTAAGGTTAAGGGGTGTAGCAGCGGTTATAGCCAGCATGGCGTAAAACTCAATACTGGGTTCCTCTCTTCACTTGGGGCTGCAGTTTCAATCTTTGCACAACATGTAATCTGCCAGACAAATTTGTCTTTGATATCCCCGATTGTTCTTTGCGTTGCATTTCGCATGGATAGCAGTGGCCGTTCTTAGACCAGTGGTAAAGTGCACATGTGTTTGCGCATTCTAAACATCGCTTAATGCCATGCCGCAATCCTTCGCAGTGGGACACCGGAAACCGAGATTCACCACAGGAATGGGGAGCTATTGTGTTTTCCTATGAATCACCCGGCAGTCTGGGAAATGACGCAGGTCAGGCGTTGTATATGCAACAGCTGGCATTCGAAAACACCTATACGCGGAATGTCGTCTTCCTCGGTATCTTCACACGGGGTCTGTAATTTGCAGTTCCGTAATCCTAGTGCCTCTGCCAGGCATTTAAATGTGATTTCCAGAGTATCCCATGTAGTTGTAGATGTAGTTTCTGGAACCACCACTGGTTAATCATGCAATTATTTTAGTACTGATTCTGGAAATGGGATTTTGACTCCTAGATACACTGAAAATCTCCAGTACATTTTAGTTCTGACTGTATTGTCAGTTCTTATGCGTCTTTTTTTAAGATCTTAGCATGCCAATGATATATACAGAATCGGTCAGGCTATTTCAGAGTTCTAGCGTGACTAACGCACACCAGTTGGTTTATATATTGTACGAAGTAGCTATTATGGAAATTTAACACTCCGCGATAAACTGTCATGTACAAGACTCTATGTCAAACTAGGCTTCGAACAGAAGCATACAACAAGAAAAAACATTCTCCAGTTTGTAATGCGTACTGTTGTTGTGGTATTCAGTCCAGAGACTGGTTGATGCAGCTCTCCATGCTACCTTGTCTTGTGCAAACCTCTACATCTCTGAATAAGAATGGCAACTTTCATTCTTTTCAACCTGATTATAGTATACTTCTGTTGGCATCCCTCTGCTATTTTTACCTCACACACTTCCCTCCAATGCTAAATTGAGGATTCCCTGATGTCTCAGAAAGTGTGCTACCAATCAATCCGTTCTCTTAATCCAGATATGCTAGACATTTCTTTCCTCCACAGATCTGTTCAGTTATGCGATCTACTCCTCTAATCTTCAGCATTCGTCTGAATTCCTTATCGTCCACGTTTCACTCCTGTAGAGTGGTACACTCCAGACAAATGCTTTCAGAAAGGAGTTACTTTTGGATGTCAACAAATTTCGCTTCTTCATGCTTTCCTTCCTACAGCCATACTGCATTTCATGTCTTTTTATACCTTCTTTACTTCGGTCATCGGAAGTTATTTTACTACCCAAATAATAAAATTCATCCCACTACTTATATTGTCTCGTTACCTAATGTAATTCCTTCATCATCGCCTAATTTTGTTAATCTACATTTCATTACCCTTTTTTGCTCTTGTTGATGTTTGTGTTACACCCTCCTTTCGGGACATTGTCTACTCCGCTAAACTGCTCTTGCAGGTCCTTTGCGGACTACATCTACATGGGATACTCTGCAAATCACATCTAAGTGCCTGGCAGAGGGTTGATCGAACCACCATTATACTATTTATCTCCCATTCCATTTTCGAATAGCACCCGGGAAGAAAGAACAGCAGAATCTCTCTGTTCAAGCTCTGATTTCTCGTATTTTATTCTTATGATCATTTCCACCTATGTAAGTGGAACAATATATTTTCGCATTCGGAGGAGAATGTTGGCGATTGGAGTTTCGCAAGTAGCCCACGCCGCAGCGATAAGCGCCGTTGTTGTAATGATTCCCATCCCAGATCCTGTATCATTTCCGTAACGCTGTCTCCCCTGTATCGTGACAATACGAAACGAGCTGCCCTTCTTTGGACTCTTTCGATGTCCTCCGTCTAACCCACCTGATAAGGATCCCACACTGGGCAACAATACTCCAAAAATGGACGGACACGCGTAGTGTATGCAGTTTCTTTTGTAGTTCTGTTGCATGTTTTAAGGGTTCAGCCAATAAAACGCAGTCTTCGGTTCGCCTTTCCCATAACATTATCTACGTGTTCTTTCCAATTTAAGTCTGAAGTAATAGTAATTCCTAGGTATTTTGTGGAGATTACGGCCTTCACTTGTGATTGATTTATCTTGTAAACAAAGTTTAACGGATTTCTTTTCGTAATCATGTGGACGACTTCACACTTCTCATTATTTAGAATCAATTACCAATTTTTATACCATAGTTATATCTTATTCAGATCGTTCTGCAGTTGGTTTTTATCTTCAGATGATTTTACTAGATGGTAAATGACGGCGTCATCTGTAAACGACCTAAGAGAGCTACTTAGATTTTCCCCTAATTCGTTTATGTAAATAAGGAACAGCAGAGGACCAATAACACTACCCTGTGGAACAGCTTGCTCATTGCCCAGATTGAAAAGCATTATGGAAAGGCTACAAGTCTGCTTACTCCCTTCCCAACCAGTTCGTCTCTTTAATGCCTTTAGACTCTTATAACTGCTCTTTGGTTTTTATACAAGTTGATTATAACTTTTCGTTCCCCATTTTTTTTTTTTTTTTTTTTTTTTTTACTCCTGCTAGCTTGGTAAGTTGAAACAGTGTATCCCAGTCAACAATTTCAAAAGCTTGCACCCTATTATCCTGAAGATCCGTATAGAAAGTACAGGTCTGCCCCTGGGCTGTAGGATTTATGGAGGGCAGTGGACAGGCAGGAGTCCGCGGCAGGTAGGTGACAAGTGGGCCAGTGTCTGCTGCCCTCCCCCGCTGTCCCGTTGCCTCTTTGTCCACTGCCCGCCGCCTGGAGTGGACGCGATTATTGCCCCCAGACGAGGGTAAACGGCACGGCG
This sequence comes from Locusta migratoria, assembly GCA_026315105.1. Classification (NCBI taxonomy): domain Eukaryota; kingdom Metazoa; phylum Arthropoda; class Insecta; order Orthoptera; family Acrididae; genus Locusta; species Locusta migratoria. The sequence continues at coordinate 812,630,314 of CM048745.1, forward strand.
CCATTCTACTTCGCTCGTGTCGCCTGTCACCTGGGCCGTTTCCACTAATAATGCTCGTAAACAATTCTAAAGGCATCGTAAACAATGGTTACTTACCATCCGCAAGTGTGCCGGTATCCTGCGATGAATGTGGAACGCAACGGCAACATGTTATCAGTTCTATATCTATCACACCGTTTACATTTAGCCCCCACAACCGATATCCCAGTTCCGCTTTTGGTTGGTCACGGAAACACTACAAAACTGGAAATTCGCCTTAATAAATCAGTTTTTGCTAACCATGTAAACGCAACCGTTTTAGTAACGTCCTTGTTCTGTCAGGTTACCTTGTATTAAGTATTTTGACTATCACGGCAACCATTACGCGCTGGGCGTTCAAATGTTGAAATGTTTGTCAAGCTTAAGGGACTTAACTGCGGGGTCACCAGTCCCTAAACTAACACACTACTTATGAACTACCTTATACTAAAGACGACACAAACAGCCATGCCCGAGGGGCGATTCGAACTCCCGACGGGGAACGGCCGCCCGCATCGCAGCATAGCGCCTCAATTCGCTCGGCCGCTCCGCCACGGCTACTCGCTCGGTGTATAAAACAGCAGCAGCCAGTTGCATTTAAATTACTTTTATTGACCAGTTTAGAGCACTTACTTGCCCTTCATCAGACATTTACAGACATCCATTTGTGTCGAGTCTGGTGCACGCGAGAATAGCCGTGTTCTCTAAGGCGCAGTTATGCGGAGTCCGCAGCTGCACTCCGTCGGAGGTTCAGGTCCTCCCTCGGGTGTGTGTGTGTGTGTATATATATATATATGTGTGTGTGTGTGTGGAGAGAGAGAGAGAGAGAGAGAGAGTAGTTGTTGTTGTTGTTGTTGTTAGCGTAAGCTGAAGTAGTTTGTAAGTCTAGGGACAGATGAGGACTGCAGTTGGTTCCATGGCTTAACAAATATTTGAATTTTTTCCGATCTGAACATATAAGGGTGCCGGTATATGTCTGAAGAAGGGTACTAAGTGTCCGAAACTAGCGAATATAGCGAGAAATTATTTTCACGTTGAATAGAAGCACATTTTCAGCCCACAGTGTCGCTTTGACGTTGTGCAACACACACAGCATAGCTCTTTAGAACAAAACTTCGTCATAAGGTATGATTCTTTCGTTGAAAAACGTGAGAATAGTGTGATCATAAATGAGGAAGTGTAAGCGTCTTGCTGCTGACGAAGACTTCCTTGCTAGGCATGCAACGAAACATACTGTTCCCGTAAGTCAATGGAGTGCACAAAAAAAAAAAAAAAAAAAAAAAAAAAAAAAAAAAAAAAAAAAAAAAAAAAAAACACGATAAAAATGTATTCGAAGCGGTAAAGCACTAATTTAAAAATACTGTCTTAGATAAAAATACGATTGCCAGCTTTTTAATTCATGTCGTGATATCTGCTGCAGTAATTTGCAGCTCATAATTACTTTTGCACAGTGTCTTACCTATCACCACAGCTTTATCGATTGATGAAAACAACAGGTTTGTTATTTAAAATGTTAAGGATATAATTGTAACTAATACTCATTTTTAGGATACTTCCACTATTTATTTTCACAAAAGTGTGTTTAAAATTGTCCTACTCCTGAATGACATGCTTTGCTCTGACAAATATAGTTGAGCAGTGAGAAATAAATAACTTAAGTAACCAAAAAATAGCTGTCACCCATAATGAAATATGTCGTTATATAAAATTGACATGTAGTGTTTTTCATGTGACAACAATAAAATATTTATGCTGTTTATTAGCGCACAGTATTTTTACGCTTTTGCAGGTGCGAGTCTCAACAAAATGGTATGGCGATCTACGCAGCTGTCTTATGGACCAAATATTTGAACTCAAACCTATTTTACCGATACAGTACTTACGGAATGTTTCACAAAATGTTGTTTCATTTCAATTTGTAATTTCTGTCCCGTATTTTGATTTAGGAAATCTGGCCACCCTAGGTTACATACTAATATCGTTATCTCTGTACCCAATACAAGTAGCACACATATATGTTTTTTGCTCCTCCTGAAATACACAGCATAGTGTGTACCATAAGTCATGGCAACGACCATTCGCCTTTGTCGCCCCGGAAAGAACCACAGCACGCGTCACGCCGCAGCGGCAGCAGTAGTGGAGTGCGCCTATTGTGGCGGCGGGCAGCGCCCCGTGACGTCCTCTGCGCATGCGCTTCGCGTCACTTCCGCGGCCCATCCGCGAATCAGAGGTCACCGCCGCACGTGGCGCGTGCAGCGGCTCTGCGCATGCGCCGTGGGTGGCCGCCGCTCTGCGCGGATCTTATCGCCGCCTGCACACTTCTGCTTTTCTTTTGTTTTCTGCCGCCCGGCCATACACACGATGTGCGGCTGACACAGAGAGATAGCCGGGGAACCAGCTCCACTAACTTATCCGAACTCGCCATACGATGCCCGTAATCTGCACTTTGCGTCCTGAGTACTCCACTTTCAGTCGTACACCGGCTGATGTCTGGAGGGCGATACGTTCCATTGTCTCTCGTTCTTGGAGAGGACTTTGATCACTTTCGGCATTTTTTTTACAATCGGTTCGGCTATGAGAATTGTATTGATCATATTAGACTCGATTTTTTTTTTACCTTCGCCGCCTATAGGAGACGTCAATTAATTAAACCAAAATACTGGGGAAGGAATCAGGGTCGCGCGGGAGTAGACGAACGGTCTGGAGCGCCACGTTACGTAACACGCGGCCTCCCGCGTCGGGGGTTCGAATCCTCCTCTGGTACGGACGTGTGTGTGGTCTTTAGGCTAGTTTAAGTAGTTTGTAATAGAAGGGACGTATGACCGTAGTTTGGTCCCGTAGAATTACAAACATTTGAACATTTTAGGGGTGAGGAATCTCGCAAAAGCTTACCGAATCTCATTTGAAGGGGGAAGGAGCAGTGAATATCACATGGCATCTTTGTAATTAAGAAAATTATCTTTATAACGGTTAACAAATTTTTTTCATCAAATTAAAAAAACGTCACTGTGCACCTTAAACACTCATTTTGTAGAACAAAGAAGATGCACTTTAGTATTAGTGGTATGGAGCAAAAATATGGTGGTATATATAAATCTCAGCACATTTGAACATTTTCAACAGAAGACTGTGCAGTGGAGTTTCACGTAATTAATCTTTAATATGGATGTACAAAGTTGCTATCGACACTAATACCCTTTCTACGCAACATGTCTGCATCCCGTGCTTCCTATGTAAAAGCGTGAAAACGTCCTTGATATGTTTGCAAATCGTGGAACTGAGACGGGACTCGAGTACCAGCCCGATATTCACGTAATGGCATGTGAGGAACCGCCTAAAAAACCGACCCCCCTCCGTCTCACCCGTCTGGCCAGCGCATTAGCCTTCGTCGTTGATAAGCGGGCTGGATTCGATCCGCTGCTGGCGTTTCTGCCCGGATTCCGGAAACGGCGTGCATGGCCTGGCCATTCATTATAAGGAACTAATTATGCGTTATCTGCCATTTTATTTCTTATTGCAGTATCATTCATATGATCCATTCTCGATACGCAATAAATTAATTACCAACCAATGCCGGTATATATTTCATGCCAGAATAATATTAAGATCATGTATGCCAAACTGCATATTATACAGTTTTTTGAAACATTTTTCTGTCTATGGTCAAGGTTCGGTTTATTGTACACAATAATATGATTCGGTAACATTATATGAATATTCCAGTATAATTTGAGTAGACGGAAGCACTTAATTTGTTTGTATTTAGCTAATTAAGTAATTTTACCTTATCTAACTGTTGTCCTCTTCTCTTTTACAGGTAAGTCGTCAGAGAAGCTGTTGTCGCGAGATGTGTCTTCCGTGAGTATTTTAATGCAAGATTGTTTATTGCTAGATCCAAATACTTACGATTTTCCATAAAATGCAGTTAGCACACTTCACACATATGACGAACAATAAAGTCGGATTACTGTATGACATCCAGAAGTATTCCCGAACAAAACTTTAATGTTTAGGATGTTGGAGTAGTCTGGTACAGATATCAAGCGAAATGGTTTTTTCCCCGAAGTCCATTTGGCCGTGATACAATTTTCAAGTCTGCTGAAGTTACGGTTATGAGACTAATGCAAAGTTACAATGTCGTTAGAACGTACGTCCCAGAGCAGTTGGCCCTGAGCGCTTGTTCACCAATCAGAGAAATGGAAGAGCGTGCGACTGGAACGAATGGTTTATGGTATACGATACTGTGAGAAATTGTTGAAAGCAAATAAGTCTACAGATCCTGATGGAATGTGATTCAGGTTTTACGTACAGCGTTACGCGGCATTTTGGCCCCATGCTTAGTTTGTATTAATCATGAATCTTTCGCTAAGCACAAAGTCTCGATCGACTGGAATTATACGCATATTTGTTCTGAATGTAATACAGGTAGAAAAGAAAAACGACGTTCTTGGCAGGCTAAAGTGTAATACGCATATAGTTGGTTTGCTATAGCATTCTTGAGCACTAAGCTTGAAAAATCGTTTTCAGCACTTCCTAACTCCATTTGTGTTTTATCACAAAGATAAGAAATCTCTTTCTATGCAAATGAAATTCAGTTGTAAAAGAGGGAATTTTTTTATCTTTGTGATAAACCATAATTGCTTTGCCCTGGACGGCGAATGTTCGCAACAGACAAGGTTATCGTCCAGAGTGCTTTGAGGACGGTGTGATAGCTCTCCTTCTCTGTATACCGGTCTGATGACCTTGGCGTCCAGTCCTTTAACCACCTAACTAATCAACGAAGCACCCGTCTACAGCTACGTGAACAATGTGACACGTGAGGAGCTTTCAGAAACAGTTTCCTGTCCACGCTGTAGTATGCGGGGAACACTGTAATTGCGTGACTAGGGAATACACCGCGACTGGACAATATTTGTTTTTGTGAAGATTGGTAGCTCACTGTGAGTGCAGACTAATGTAAGTAGATGCAGACAAATAGGAAAGAACCTCTAATACTCGATTATCGTGTTAGCAGTGTGTTGCTTGACACAGTCCACCAAAGTGTAACGTTGCAGTGAAATGAAACCGGCAGGTAAGGAAGGAAAGGCGAATAAACTTTGGTTTAATTGAAAGAGGTTTAAGGATACTGTGGCTTATCTAGAACACTTGTGTGGATATTCTCCAGTACTCCTCGAGTTGATTTTCTTTATTTACGTTACTGATCACAACATTTCGTCAGTAGACTACCGGCCATCAACAGATGTTATTTTTCATTACCTGTCCTAATACACTACTGGACATTAAAATTGCTACACCAAGAAGAAATGCAGATGATAAACGGGTATTCATTGGACAAATTTACGAGAATTTACATGTGATTACATTTTCACGCAATTTACGTGCATAGATCCTGAGAAATCAGTAGCCAGAACAACCGCCTTTGGCCGTCATAACGTCCTTGATGCGCCTGGGCATTGAGTCAAACAGTGCTTGAATGACGTGTACAGGTACAGATGCCCATGCAACCTAAGTAAAATTAAAAAAAAAAAAAAAAAAAAAAAAAAAAAAAAAAAAAAAAAAAAAAAAAAAACGAATGAACCTAGAAATAACTGAAAAGACTATGGGACAGTAAACATAATTTCAGGACAAAAATAAACCATCCCACTGATGATAGCACAAAATGTGCTGAAACATGTTTTGGGAACAATTAAAAAATCAGGTGTCTTGCATACGGCGGAAAATCCAAACCATTTATGAATATCTATGGCTGGCACGCTAAGACAGCTGAGGTTCAACATCCAGATACTATAAAGATCAATGGTTTTAGTCAAATGTTCAAATGTTAGTATAGTCTATGGGACTTAACTACAGGGTCATCAGTCCCTAAACATACAAACTACTTATGAACTACTTACGAAATAGGACGGCACAAATATCCATGCCCGAGGGGGGATTCGAACCCCCGACCGTAGTGGCCGTGCAGGCCGTGACTGGAGCGCCTTAGTCTCCTCGGCCACCGCGGCCGGCTGGTTTTAGTCGTTGCCTTACCATTGATTACTACAAACTGTGTCCTCTCTCACAGGAAATCCCCTATCCAGTCACAAAGCTGTGAAGTGTGCCGCTCTTCTTTGGAACTCGTATCAGTCTATCAGGTACGGATCCTCACAGTGCCGAGCTAGTGGCAAGCATCCCGGCCAGAAGTCCGGCGTGTTTCCGCCGTTTCCTGGCGCGAGTAACCGGTCGGGGAAGCGTAGCGTGTACCCGGCAGGGTAATGTAGACGCCTCGCCTCGTTGTGAGGCCGCGCCGGTGGTTTTGTTGCGGTCGCGGTCCGCGTCAGGCGGAGCTCGTAAATTATCGCGTGATGGATTCTCCGCGTGTGTCCGCGCCGCGGCCTGTAATTAACGCGAGTGCCGCTGTCCGAGCACGCGTCCGCGGCCCCGGCTTATTTTGTTTTTGCCCTCCAAAATCCGAGATTAATTACGTATAAGGAGTGAAAGTGGCGCGACGCGTCCTCGGGCCGGCGCACAATCGGGCACGCAGCGCCCGCGGGCAGAGACGCGGTTATTGAAATCCCAGATGCCGGCAGCCGATAGGCGCGGCCCGGCCGAGGACGTCTGCCGGACCGGAGAAACTGGCCACGTGCGCCGGCCAACAGGTGTGCGTCGTCCCCACCGCGGGGCGTTACTCACCACGCAGGGAAATGGGGCTGCACTGCGCTACCGGTCAACACCATACGTCGCCGTCCAGAACTCTGTCGTGCTTCAGTACACGTTCTCACGGCGAGGCCGAAGTAATTACAATGTTCTTGTCCGGGGAAGTGTGAAAGCTCGGTGATTAGCAGCTAACGAACTTACCAGCCACCTCCTCCCCCCCCCCCCCTCTCTCTCTCTCTCTCTCTCTCTCTCTCTCTCTCTCTCTCTCTCTCTCTCTCTCTCTCTCTCTCTGAGATTCCCTGCCGGCCGCGGTGGCCGAGGGGACTAAGGCGTTCCAGTCACGGTCTGCACGGTCACCACGGTCGGGGGTTCGAATCCCCTCCCCCCCTCGGGCATGGATATTTGTGCCGTCCTAGTTCGTAAGTAGTTCATAAGTAGTTTGTAAGTTTAGGGACTGATGACCCTGTAGTTAAGTCCCATAGCCTATTGTGGGTCCCTGGCCACTCGAGGATCAGTGGCAACGAACATGCCGAAATGGGGGACATAGCAATAGGTATTTTCGGTGTAGAGAAGCAGCTGAGAGAGCTAAATACGAAAAAGTCTGCTGGTCCGGATGGAATACCAGTTCGGTTTTACAAAGACTATTCTGCGGCGTTGGCCCTCTACTTAGCTTGCATTTATAGCGAATCTTTAATTCAGCGCAAAGTTCCTAGTGATTGGAAAAAAGCGCAGGTGACTCCCGTATATAAGAAAGGAAAGAGAACTGACCCATACAATTACAGGCCAATATCGTTGACATCAGTTTCATCTAGAATTTTGGAGCATATTCTCAGTTCGAATATAGTAAATTTCCTTGAAACGGAAAAGCTTCTTTCCATGAATCAGCACGGGTTTAGGAAACATCGTTCATGTGAAACTCAGCTTGCCCTTTTCTCACATGACATCTTGCGAGCCATGGGTGAAGGGCAACAGGCGGATTGTGTTTTTCTCGACTTCAAAAAGGCGTTCGACGCGGTGTCACACTGCAGACTGCTAACGAAGATACGAGCTTATGGAATAGGTTCACAGATTTGCGACTGGCTGGAAGACTTCCTAAGTAATAGAACGCAGTACGTTGTTCTCGACGGCGAGAGTTCATCAGAGACGAGTGTATCGTCAGGCGTGCCCCAGGGGAGTGTGATAGGACCGCTATTATTTTCTATCTATATAAATGATCTGATGGACAGAGTAATTTGTGGCTGTTTACTGATGATGCTGTGGTGTATGGGAGAGTGTCGTCTGTAACTGACTGTAATAGCATACAGGATGACTTAGAAAGAATTTCTAGTTGGTGCGAAGAATGGCAGCTAACTGTCAATGTAGAAAAATGTAACGTGATGTGCATGAGTAGAAAAAGCAATCCCATAATGTTCGAATACAGCATTAGTAGTGATCTTCTTGATGCCGTCACGTCGCTTAAATATCTAGGCGTAACATTGCAGAGCGATATGAAATGGAACGAGCATGTAAGGACAGTTGTGAGTAAGGCAGACAGCCGACTTCGGTTTATTGGGAGAATTTTGGGAAGATGTACTTCATCTGTAAAGGAGACCGCGTATAAAACGCTTGTACGACCACGTCTTGAGTATTGCTCAAGTGTTTGGGACCCGCAGCAGATCAGTTCAAACGAAGACATAGAGGCGGTTCAGAGGCGAGCAGCTAGATTTGTTAGCGGTAGGTTCGACCAATGCGCGAGTGTCACGGAAATGCTCCGGCAACTCAATTGGGGATCGCAGGAAGAAAGACGACGTTCTTTTCGTGAATTTCTGTTAAGCAAATTTAGAGGGCCGGAATTTGAAGCTGAGTGTAGTACGATCTTGCTGCCGCCTACTTACTTTTCGCGTAAAGATCAAAAAGACAAGATAAGAGAAATTAGGGCTCGTACAGAGGCATATAGGCATTCTTTTTTTCCTCGTTCAATTTGGGAGTGGAATAGGAAAGGAAATGCTTAGTAGTGGTACAGTGTACCCTCCGCCACGCACCTTACGGTGAATTGCGGAGTATGTATGTAGATGTACACGAAAGGTTGTTGTTGTTTTTATTTTTATTTTATTTTTTTTTATTTTTTAATAGTAAAATAAGGGACTTAACTACGGGGTCATCAGTCCCTAAACTTACAAACTACTTATGAAGTAGCTACAACTAAGGACGACACAAATATCCATGCCCGAGGGGGGATTCGAACCCCCGACCGTAGCGGCCGTGCAGACCGTGACTGAAGCGCCTCAGTCTCCTCGGCCACCGCGGCCGGCTACACGTAAGTCACTACATTTACATGTAACACATCTTCCGGAAGACGAAAACCGATTTTCGTAAACCGTTTTTCGCTGTCGTGTTTACATGGTACAGCCTGAATCGGATTTCCTAGCCCACTTAATATGGCGGCTGAAAAACAACTGTTTTAGTTCCTGAATTAGTCAGCACAGTCGCTATTTTTCCTTTATTTAAATACACAGATTCATGCTCACTCTAATATTTATACTTTTAATTCACATTAGAAAATATCACTCTGTCGATATGTGCTGGCCGCGGTGGAGTAGCCGAGCGGTCGAAAGCGTCTCGCTGCGGAGCGCCGGGTGCTCGCCGTGGAGGTTCGAGTCCTCCCTGGGGCATGGGTGTGTGTGTTGTCCTTAGGTTAGTTTACTTAGGTTTAAATAGTTTGTAAGCTAAGGACTGATGGCCACGCAGTTTGGTCCGATAGATTTACAAACATTGGAACATTTTTTGGATATGTGCCGAAAATTCTTCACATCAAAACACAATCTGACAAGCCAAGAATGCTCTTCAGAGTAGGTAGTTATGCTTTTATCTTTGACCATCGACTATCGAAAGTTATGTTTTATCTTTGACAGGGTTTATCTCTGCTGCGCATGTGAATACTTGACCACGCCCCCTTTTAGACAGTATTTAAACCGCTCTCCGACTCGTCAGTCGGCAAGACTCATCGCTACCAGTAGCACCTCTGAAAATGTCCAGCGGAGCTCTGGACGAATCGTCAGGAACAAATATGTTTCTTCGACCACGACCATATAACCTGGAAGATTCAACAACAATTATTTCTCAAACTGTGCTCCGCGGAGCACTTGGTGCTTCACGAAAGAACTCTAGGTGCTCCGCGAGAAGGTAAGGATATTTACACTTTTTGTTGTTGTAATAAATAAATGGGACAATGATTTAGATCTAGCGATTTTTTGCGCCCTTGAGCGGCTTTAAAGAAGTATCAAGTAAAGTAGATACTAACATTTGGCACATTTACGCGATATTTTTACGAAACGTAACGATTTATGTTGATATTCATCTCGGGTTTCCAGCCGGATCGTAGAGTCATCTTGACACAACATTTTTGCGGACCACCTAGCCGCCATTTTCAGGTGATACGAATGCTGCTGAATCCATATTTTGTATCAAATAGCCAGCCTCTTTGACGTTTCTGATATCGTGTTTACGTAAAATCCTTCCTATCTGATCCGTAACTGTTTTAATGAAGGGGAGAGAAACGGTGTTCTTCCATCGTTGTATTTTGTTGCTGTCTTCTTGTTTACCGTTCCTTGGTCTCAGAATCCTATTTACTTCTTTTCCGTGTGTATCCGTTTTTCTCAAAAGCCTGCATCAGATGCTGTAACTTGGCATCTAGGTGTTCTGGCGTACAAATTCGTTTAGCTCTGTGGCTCTTCAGAGTAGCCGCGGTGGAGTAGTCGAGGGGTCTAAAGCCTCTCGCTGCGGAGCGCGCGGTTGCTCGCCGTGGAGGTTCGAGTCCTCCTGGGGAATGTGTGTGTGTGTGTGTGTGTTGTCCTTAGGTTAGTTTACCTAGGTTTAAGTAGTTTGTAAGCTACGGACTGATGACCATGACCACACAGTTTGGTCCGATAGATTTACAAACACTTGAACATTTTCTTCAGAGTAGGTAGTTACGCTTTTATCTTTGACCATCGACTATCGAAAGTTATGTTTTATCTTTGACAAGGTTTATCTCTGCTGCGCACGTGAACACTTGATCACGCCCCCTTTTAGACAGTATTTATACCGCTCTCCGACGCCCGACTCGTCAGTCGGCAAGACTCACCGCTACCAGCAGCACCTCTGAAGATGTCCAGCGCAGCTGTGGACGAAACGTTAGGAGCAGATATGTTCCTTCGACCACGACCATATAACCCGGAAGATTCAACAGCAATTATTTCAGCCGGTCGTGAAAGCCTTCACTGCATCACAGTTTGAGAAATTCTGCTCTAGACCTATTCTCTACTGTTCAAGCTTGTCTTGAAGTGCCTTCTGGGGGGGGGGGGGGTCACAGCATCAGGTACAACAGACATTTCGTAATAGTCGAGAGACTATAAACCGAGGTAGGTGTGTTACAAGCATCCTAGGGTTTTATTTGCGGACGGAGAAGTTATTACTGCTTCCTCCCACAAGTCCCCTAAAACCTCCACATCCTTGCGGATGCTGTTGCGTAGCAGTGTGCTTTTGTACCGCCCTACAGTACGCACGAGGTGCCGTAGTTGCTGTCCAAGTCTTTATGGAAAGCATAGAGTTCTGACTAACCTGTTGTCTTCTATAGTTGTGTCCCCAGCGCAGGAGACAGCACACATGTCGTTGGTTCTTCTACAGCATACAAGTGAGGCTAAAATAAGTTATGTATGATGGAAGCATAATAAGCGACTCGCTAGATTTTTTAATTGTAGGGATGCCGTTTATTAAATAAATAAGAAAATATGAACAACTATTGTTAATACGGTACGGCCTATGCTTCCCGTAGTTCATGTTGAGACCTCACTGTTATCACTATTACACAAATCTTTACGCATGACCGGCGCGGCCCGGCGCTTATAGTGGTCAGCTCGAGACTGAAACTGCGGCGCGTTGCGAGACTAGAGGACACCTGACGCTCTATTTCGCGCCAAAACAGGGCCGTCGCGCGCCTTCTGCAAAATCGCTCTTCTCTCGTTAGAATAAGAGAAGGCACCTTAAACTTTTTAAACTGTCAAAATCTAGCCTGTCCTTGAGAGATATTTATCACAAATTCTCAGCTCTGAATAATTAATATTTAGTATGTAATAAACAAAACTAATTTCAGAAGAAATCACGTGACGTGAAATGCAGCAGCCAATGCGAGGACAGTACCAGTAACATATGCGGGCTTTCCCACGAGAACCAGCACCTACTGTGCCATATGCTACTGCTCCCCATCCCACATTTCAACATATGCTGCACTTCTGTCTTCCTTCCGCGTTTAAGACACGTACGATGCTAGCAAAGAAACGGCCAGCGGTCAGAAATATGAAGTGGCCATAGGCTAGGAATATCACAGTATGTGTGTGTGTGTGTGTGTGTGTGTGTGTGTGTGTGTGTGTGTGTGTGTGTGACAGAGAGAGAGAGAGAGAGAGAGAGAGAGAGAGAGAGAGAGTGTTTGTGTGTTTGAAGACACACGTATCACTGGGCGTCCTCTCCATCACATGGGCTCTGTAGGAGTGGCCGCTGGCCTGTTGGAAAGACTGGGAGTGACGTAACGCGAGCAGTACACCACGGCGGCACACCTGCCAATCCTTGGCCGCTGCCTGCTAATGTATGCGGTCGCTGTTTACACGCGTGTGCGTACGACGCCGCCACGCCCGCCTCCTAATCTCCACGACACTCGTACGTGTCCGCGCGCGGCCGCGCCTAGCCCGTTCCTCCATCTCTCACACGCGGTAATAACGCCGCCGCGCCGCATCTGGAACCAATTTCTCGTATTTATTTACCCGCCGCGGAGAGCGCGCCGGCGAACGGCTGCGGGCCACAGTGGCGAGGGAAGGAAATATTGTTAGGCGGAGCAGCCTACAAAGGGCCGAGGAGCAACTGCTACCTGCTGGATCCAGGGGCGTTAACTGCGCCCGCCTTTTGTACGGCCAGCTCTGAATATCAACGTGACAGGACGATTAAATCCGGAGCGCCCGTGGCTGTTAATTCACTGTAGCCAGAGCAGGGAAATGGGTTCCTCCCACACTGGAGGCATAAATCAGGCGGTAGGTGTCTGCCGTCCGCAGCTCGCAGTATTGTTCCTCGCAACGTAAACCACTGCCGCGGATATTTTCCTATTACTGCAGCTCCACTTCTCTTGAGTCGTATTCACCGAACTTCTCACGGCTTGAAGACTGGCAGGACGAGTGGGATGCGAAACGAGAGGCTAAGAGGTGAACCATTTGCGTCTAACGCCCCTCCGACGCGAAGGTCACCAGAGCGAAAGTCGGAAAAAAATTCAGCCCTTCTATGGAAGTTTTTTCTTTGTCGTAAAATCCTCTCAAGATATGCGGCCGCTCTAAAGTGCCTTGCTGCGGAAAGCGCTGCAACTCTCCGTCAGAGGATCGAGTCCTCCCTCGGGCGTGTGTGTGTGTGTGTGTGTGTGTGTGTGTGTTAGTCCTAATCGTAAGTTTAAGTAGTTTAATAACATTCATCTTTAACCATATCAAATATTCAAATGTTTGTCAATCTATCGGACTAAACTGCGTGGTCATCACTCCGTAGCTTGCAAACTACTTAAGCCTAGGTAAACTAACCTAAGGACAAACACACACACACACCCATGACCCAGGGAGGACTCGAACCTCCACGGCGAGCAACCGCGCGCTCCGCAGCGAGACGCTCTAGACCGCTGGGCTACTCCACCGTGGCCATCTTTAACCATCAGCTGTTCTATTAACTCCTTAAAATCGACTAGTTTCGGTCCAGGACTATCGTCATAGATTAAAAGGTGTTAAAACAGGTTACTCAACAGCATTAAGTAAAATAGGTCTGGCTGAAAACAGCAGGAGACACTTTCAATAACATTACAAATGCCATACGAGATTATCATAGTCAAAACAAACATAAAATGCGAGAATGGATTGTGAATTTTAACATTTTCTATTTGTTTTCACTATGATAATCTAGTATGACATTTATAGTTTTAGTGAAAGTGATTCCTGCTATTAAAGCCAGACCTATTTTATTGAATACTGTTGACTAACCTGTTTTAACACCTTTTTATGATGATGGTCGTGGACCGAAACTAGTCTACTTTAAGGAGTTAATAAAACAGCTAATGGTTAAATATTCATTATATTGAATACATGACGGATGTTAGTACTCACCAAGACTTTAAGTAGTTTGGAAGTCTAAGAACTGATGACAAAAGTAGTTAATTCCCTTAGATTTAGAAACATTCGAAAATAAGTTTTTTTAAAATAACAGGTTTTTGGCTTTTTATTGCTATTATTTCCAGTAATAAACGTATAAATCAAAAGTTGAAAAATTTTACGGATTCTTCAGACTTTTGCATTATACTTTTCTTCTTAAGACGGACAGCCGACTTCTGTTTATTGGGAGAATTTTGGGAGGATGTGTTTCAACTGTAAAAGAGATGGCGTATAAAACGCTTGTACGACCGCGTCTTGAGTATTGCTTAAGTGTTTGGGACCCGCAGCAGATCAGTTTAATGGAAGACATAGAAGCAGTTCCGAGGCGAGCAGCTAGATTCGTTACTGGTAGGTTCGACCAATGCGCGAGTGTCATGGAAATGCTCCGGGGCGTTCTTTTCGAGGAATTCTGTTGAGGAAAGTAGAGGGCCGGAATTTGAAGCTGAGTGTAGTACGATCTTCCTGCCACCTACTTACATAAAGGATCTCATCACTATTTGAGCACTGCGAACAGTCAAAACTTTCAGACCTTGAAGCCTGTGAAATAGTAAACTTTGAAAAAGCGATAAAATTAAAAAGGAAATGCACAAATTTTGGCGAAGCTGGCTCAATTCAACCAGTGATTAGGTGGTAAGGGCACAACAAAACTCGCGACATATATAATCCACAGAGGCTAAAATAGTGGGCGAAACGGAATATTGCAGCAATTAAATGTCTTTTTTGTTCCATAAACAAATATTAGTTGCTGCACAATAGAGCGACACAAACAAACTTTTTACTTTGAGTTATCTGAAGTAGTTTGTAAGTCCAGGGACCGGTGACAGCAGTTTGGTCCATTACGGGGAATAAAAATTCTTATGTCTTAAGTAATAAGGAGAAAGAACTCTGAAACTTACTTGCAGATTAGACACTTTTGAGTTGCTTTGCCTTACCAGGGTAGTTCAGTCGACAGATCGCACACTAAAAATATCATTCTAAAAAATCTCTACTTACCTTGCATGTTAAGGTCAAAATAGATATTTTTTAGACTTACCAGGGTGCTTCAGGAGAAGTCGAGCTGTCTTACTTCATAGAAGTATTGACAAATTTTACTTTTACACTTTACACTAGCATACAATATATGCGTATAATTCAAAGTAGCCGTATGTTTCATTTCAGTTTATGGTTTGAGGTTATATGAATCTAATATTACATGTTTGTATTTAGGTAATTTTAGGTCTTTGAAGTTTGCAATCTGCTGCTCCATGAATTTTAAATACGGGCAGAACTTTCGTATTTATTTATTTCAGGAATTTATTGTAATTTTAGTGTCGAGTTGAGTTTGCTCCAAAGCGTATTTGAAATTTTATTGTGGTCGATCATCAGCTATTCTTTTATTCGATCAGAACTACCGGTTTCCATCATTTCCAAGTCACCGAAGAGCGAGAGCAACTTCTCATAAACACATTTGAAATGAAAACTTCGCAGCACTAAACGGCTTACTTTTACTAACTAGGCCTGTAGTTTCCCACTCAACTGCCTTGCGACGGAACAGATTTTATGTTCTGCCTAGTGCACTTCGCACGCACTGCCCGTTTGTGTAGAGCGTGTGGGAAGGAATTCTATTAGCAGCCGGTGTATTTGCCAGCATGTTCGAGCGGCGAGTCGTTAAAGCCAACTAGCCGCAGTCCTTTGCGAGTATCCTCGCATCCATTGCTTTGTACGGGCCGAGTACTTACGGCGTGTTCGTGATGTTCAGAGCGCATGCGTGAGTACACGAGTGCGCTGGGGTAATTACTATGTACGTCTTTGTGAAACAAAAAACTCCGGAGCTAAGAAAACAGCAATAGAGCTTTAAGTAGGCACAAGTATGAAGTTGAAAGGCATTAAAAGAAGGTCTCCAAGGCTTCTTGGTATGTGTAGGGAAAGAGGGGGGGGGGGGGGGGAGCGCACGAAGAAGTCTTAGTGAAACCCACCCACAATACTCTTCTGCCAAAGACTTCACCGGGTGCGGTATGGCGTGGAAAGCTTCCAACCTGGCAGACTATGCTCTTGTTGTTGTTCCCCTAATACGGAAACAAGCCAAGAGGGAATTCGTGGCCAATTGATATATAACTAGCGCCAAACTTTGGCTTCAGCAAGAGCAACAATATTCTGAGAACGTACGTTACGAATCGTATACTGTGGATGAAATCAGAAAAACATTGGCTTCAGCAAGAGCAACAATATTCTGAGAACGTACGTTATGAATCGTATACTGTGGATGAAATCAGAAAAAGAATAAACGATGCATTTGAGATGTTGTGCTATAGTAGGAAGTTGAAAATAATGTGAAGTTGTAAAATAAGGTGGAGGTCCTTCGCAGATTATTTCGGCGAAAACAAACTACATCCTCCTCACTTGTTCCTTGTATGTAGTGTCTTCCACAGTTTCACTCTGTACAACTCCCGCTAGTATCACAGACGATATTCCCTGATGTCCTACAGTCTCATCCTAATCGCCGATTCTGCGAACAACCTTCTCAATTCTAATTTTACTACGTCACTTAATATTAATATCTTGTTTTATTCAAAGTGGTTCGCAAACCAGATGGATAACTGATACGAAAAGATTATGCAGATCATCTTGACCGAATTCATAGGCAACGGTTCTGAAAATATCGAAAATGTAAGTATCGATACTGCGATATCAGCATTCCGACAACAGTGTGTAAAAATTTTACTGAAGTAGGTAGTAATGTTAATATTTGTATCGTATCTCCAAATCAATGTACAATATCTAAATATCCGATTTCTGCTCCTTTTTGCACGGGTAATTTGAAAAGTAGTATGTAAATAAACACGAGTTTTTGGTCATTAATCTGAAGAAGAAAAAATGCTTTATTGTTGAAATATTGCCGCGGTTGCTCGCCGTGGAGGCTCGAGTCCTCCCTGGGGCATGGGTGTGTGTGTTGTCCTTAGGTTAGTTCATATAGGTTTAAGTAGTTTGTAAGCTACGGACTGATGATCACGCAGTTTGGTCCGATAGATTTACAGACATTTGAACATTTTTGTTGAAACATTTTCCTTACTTATATGATAATTGGGTTGATGGCAGTTTAAATTATGCAAAAGAAATAATCGAATAAGAAAGGACACATTTCCAACATACACACACACACACACAAAGGTACGGCCAAACTTTCAGGAAACATAGCTCACACACAAAGAAAGAAAATATGTTATGTGGACATTTGTCCGGAAACACTTAATGTCCAAGTTAGATCTCATTTTAGTATTTCTCTTTAAATGTAAATTGAAATAATTCGTGTAGACAGTTGTCAAAATAGCCAATTGTTTCGTTAGTATGTACTGTACTTCCTAGATTCACCGCATTTGTAAACATTGCAATGACTGCAAAACCACGTTCGTGATGAACACTAATCAGTTGATGCTATGTACTGATGTGCTTGATGCTAGTACTGTAGGACAATGAGTCGCATCACAACACAAGCACTGAAGTCAACATTACCTTCCTTCAATTGGGCCAACTGGCGGTGAATCGGGGAAGTACAGTACATACTAACGAAACAATTGGGTATTTTGACAATTGTCTGCACGAATTATTTCAATTTACATTTAAAGAGAAATACTAAAATGAGCTCTAAGTTGGAAATTAAGCGTTTTCCATATAACATATTTTTTTCTTTGTGTGTGAGGAATGTTTCCTGAAAATTTGACCGCACCTTTTTGTAACACCCTGCATATATATATATAATATATATATAGCGGCCTAAGAGAATTATACATTAAAAGCTCTTGATTCTGCAGGCCCTACCTTCTGGTGATCATCAGAAGGCAGGGCCTGCAGGATCAAGAGCTTTTAATGTATAATTCTCTTAGGCCGCTCCCTGTTTTCGTCCATTGTTATACCTGTCTTCGAAAACAGATTGAACGAACTGGTAAATATTTGAGTGCTTCATTTGGATTTGTGGATTCTCTTAGGTCGCTCCCTGTTTTCGTCCATTGTTATACCTGTTTTCGAAAACAGATTGAACGAACTGGTAAATATTTGAGTGCTTCATTTGGATTTGTAGATTCTCTTAGGCCGCTCCCTGTTTTCGTCCATTGTTATACCCGTCTTCGAAAACAGATTGAACGAACTGGGAAATATTTGAGTGCTTCATTTGGATTTGTAGATTCTCTTAGGCCGCTCCCTGTTTTCGTCCATTGTTATACCTGTCTTCGAAAACAGATTGAACGAACTGGTAAATATTTGAGTGCTTCATTTGGATTTGTGTGGGAATTTGCTTCACTGGCCCTTTTTGAACTAAGTGTTCATGAATAAACCAAATATCATCCGAATCTGCTTCAAGTTTTGAGAACAGTATCTCTTTACCTATCCGAAGAATTTATCTTGATAATGCAGGTTTAAAAAAGATCGATCTGCATAACAATCGGCAGTGCCGGGATCGATTCACAGTCGCGGTTAATCGGAGTCCGAGAGATACATTCACCAAAGATCGATCCAAGATCATCCATCCCTATAGTCGGACCGAAACACGATGATACCTGGCCCCGCCTACTGGGCTGGGAGACCGCCCCGGCAGGCGGAAACTGAATGCAACCATGTTACCAAGTAGTTAGTTCCTGCCTGACAGTACGGCTTAACGGTCGATGCAGTCTGACAGAACTGGCAGAAGTGCACAGCGCAGCCGGAGACGCGCATGCGCAGAGCAACTTCCGCGTTTGACCTACTGCAATGGTCTGCTGCCGCAGCCGGCGCTCTAAGCTGATTGGCGCAAGCACCAGGGAGCATCGTATTTCGGCTCGACTATAGTTCGTAAGGTTCCAGGTCCTACTGCTAATCCGTGCAGGCTAGACTTACCATTACCATCCTGTGGTATTTATCTCCTCGTTTGTCTGAGCTCGCGCTCTTGGTCCGTAGAGTTAAACTTTGAAGGAAGTAGCATCGTATTTCGGCTCGACTATAGTTCGTAAGGTTCTAGGTCCTACTGCTGATCCGTGAAGGTTAGACTTCCCATTACCATCCTCTGGTATTTATCTCCTCGTTTGTCTGAGCTCGCGCTCTTGGTCCGTAGAGTTAAACTTTGAAGGAAGTAGCATCGTATTTCGGCTCGACTATAGTTCGTAAGGTTCTAGGTCCTACTGCTGATCCGTGCAGGTTAGACTTCCCATTACCATCCTCTGGTATTTATCTCCCCGTTTGTCTGAACTCGCGCTCTTGGTCCGTAGAGTTAAACTTTGAAGGAAGCAGAGTTTTGACGTTGACGTCAGTGGGACTAATTCAGACCTCCTGGCGGGCGGGCGGTGATTGCTCGCTTTACGCCCCCCCCCCAGGGGACTAATTGGTGCGTTCGTTAGCGCTCGCCTGACAGCGGCTGACGGCCGACCCTCTGCGACACTGGCGCGTAAGTCATGTCGAGGCGGGGCGACCCGAGTTATTAGCCTAGGCCGTGGCTGCTGTTTCTCCAGCTAACGAGAAAACTGTTGGGCCCCCTCACGATCTCTTTTTACGGTAATTTACGATCGCTACAAACGCGGGGTTAATAGTGTGCCGACTGCACCCCTGGTAGCACGCGGCGTTCCGAGCTATTCACCATTAATTTCTGCTTTACGCCACTCGGTGATCGGTGTATTAGGTCTAGTAACCATCTGGTTCAGTATAATGCCAAGAGATTTCACCCCACACCAGGAGTGGGCATGTGATCTGCCCGCGGACTTTGACGAGAAAACAGGGTCAGGCTCTCCACACAATGGAGATGAAAATGCTGCGATCGTCCCTTGGATTGTCTCGCTATGACCATGCAACAAATAGCCGTGTCCGCCAAAGGCTTAGTGTAGTCTCAATCATAGAGAAGGCAAGAAAGACTCGTCTTCGGTGGTACGACCGCGTCATGAGGAGAGTGGGATTCAAAATGTTGAAATGTTTGTAGAACTTACGGGACTTAACTACGGGGTCATCAGTCCCTAAGCTTACAAACTACTTATGAACTAGCTAACACTAAGGACGGCACAAATATCCATGCCCGAGGGGGGATTCGAACCCCCGACCGTAGTGGCCGTGCAGACCGTGACTGGAGCGCCTCAGTCCCCTCGGCCACCGCGGCCGGCAGGCTGGGATTCTGTGGCTAAAACAGCACTCCAATTCGATCCAGGATGACGCCGACCCCTGTGAAAGACCGCTCTAGAGGTGGATTGGCAACATCTAGGAGGACATGTGTGATGCGGATCTCAGCCCTGAAGACGTCCACAACAGAGGTCTGTGGAGGAGACGTAGCAGAAGAGCAGTGATGGGAAAAAATGCCTTCGTTTGAGATGCGGCGCCGTGTCAAACCAACACCTCCTACAAGACACGGCCTCACAACAGGCCGTGTCGACGTCATACCGTGAGGCCGGGAGAGCCAGATAACTGGCTGGCCGCTGGGGCACGCCCATCGCCTCGTAGCGGTCGGCCAGTCAGCTCGCGTTCGCGGCCTCTTGGTGTGACGTCGACACGACCTGTTGTGAGGTCTTGTCTTCTAGAAGGTGTTGGTCAAACGCCTTTCGTAAATAGAGATATATGCAGCCTGCCTGTTGCCCTCGATTCATGTCAAGCAAGATGTCATGAGAGAAAAGGGCGAGCCGAGTTTCGCACGATGGGTGCTTCCGAAAGTCATAGTGATGCCTGTAACACGTTGAGGACATTGCCACCCTTGTGTTGGAAAATGTTATGTTCATTTCCCGTTGTGTTTCCAAATTTTTGTCCAACTACTGTAATTTACAACTTGTACAAAAACCAGACAGCGGTTGTCAGAGTTGAATGGCATGAAAGGGATGCAGTGGTTGTGAAGGGAGTAAGACAGGGTTGTAGCCTTTCTCCAATGTTATTCAATTTGTACATTGAGCAAGCTATAAAGGAAAGCAAGGAGAAATTTGGAGAAGGAATTAAAGTTCAGGGTGAAGAATTAAAAACTTTGCGTTTTGCCGACGACATAGTAATTCTGTCAGAGACAGCAAAGGACCTGGAAGAGCAGTTAAAAGGAATGGACAGGTGCATATAAGATGAAGATTAACAAGAACAAAACTAGGGAAATGGAGTGCAGTGTAAGAAAATCCGGTGATGCTGAAGGAATTAGATTGGGAAACGAAGCAATAAAGGAGGTAGATGAGTTTTGTTACTTGGGCAGTAAAATAACAAATGATGGTCGCAGTACAGAGGATATAAAATGCAGAATGGCAATGGGAAGAAAAGCGTTCTTGAAAAAGAGAAATTTGTTAACATCGAATATTGATTTGAGCCTAAGGAAGTCCTTTCTGAAGGCATTTGTATGGAGTGTTGCCTTGTACGGGAGTGAAACATGGATGATAAACAGTGCGGACAGGAAGAGGATTGAGGCTTTTGAAGTATGGTGCTACAGAAGAATGCTGAAGATCAGGTGGGTGGATCGCGTAACTAATGAGGAGGTACTGAACAGAATTGGGGAGAAAAGAAATTTCTGGCATACCTTGACTAAAAGAAGGGATCGATTGGTAGGACACATTCTTAGACATCAAGGAATTGTGAATTTAGCGTTGGAGGGAAGTGTGTGGGGTAAAAACCGCAGAGGAAGACCAAGAGATGGATACAGTAAGCAGATTCAGACAGATGTAGGTTGCCGTTCTTATGTGGAGATGAAGAGGCTTGCTCAGGATAGGGTATTGTGGAGAGCTGCATCAAACCAGTCTCCAGACTGAAGACCACAACAACAACAACTGTAATTTCTCAACCCTCGGTTTGGGGGATGTTATATTTGCTGGTCAGCACAATTGCTCGGCAGGCGTTATCAGGGCATCTTCTCACGTCGTAAATTTATCACTCGTCCGCCGCACGCCGCGCACGTTCCACCCTTGAAGGATTGAGCCACTCCCCAGTAAGATACGAGCGAGCGCTCGCATTGGTCATTGTTTGTCTCGTCCGCCGCCGCCTTCCCATAAAAGATAGCAGGGGGCCCGGCGCCTACGTGTGTGGGAGAGGGAATTGGGCCACGTACCTGTGGCGCCCGCCTCTGGTTTTCGGGGCACGTCCGATGCTGTCCTTGGTGGGCCGGCGCAGGCGCGATGCGATCTATTTATAGGCGTCGCTCGCCTCGCCTGGAGCCATGCCCATCTCGCCGGCTCCAGCTCCAGCTACAGCCTCCAGCGGCATTCCTGCGGGCACACGCTCGCAGCACGCACGTGTGACGGCCGCACGCTGCGGTCGCGACGACCAGGCCCTGTCTGGTCCAGCCTGCGTGGACGCGGGGTTCCTGTCTAGAAGAACGTGTTATTGCTGGTGGTAGCGATACAACTATGAAACCTTAAAGGATTTCAATAAGACTTCCGATGAATTAGGAAGGAAGGAAGGAAGCTTTGAGTTTAACGTCCCATCGACAGCGTGGTCATTAGAGACGGAGCTTACGCTCGGAAAGTTTGGTGAGGATGTGGAAGGAAATCGGCCGTGCCCTTTCGAAGGAACCATCCCGGCATTTACCTGGGATGATTTAGGGAAATCACGGAAAACCTAAATCTGGATGGCCGGAGGTGGATTTGAACCACCATCCTGCCGAATGCGAGTCCAGTGTGTTACCACTGCGCCACCTCGCTCGGTGAGGAATTAGGAATGTGAATTAATAATAAAAAGACAAAACGAAGGTTGTAAGTGCAATAAAAGTCGGGAAATAATCAAGCAAGTTAGCCCTTCCAAATAACTGGGAAGAATGGTTACGGAAGATACCAGATGCCACAAGGAAGTGAAATCGCGCATAGCAATTACCAAGGAGCCAAGGGAATTTAATTTGAAAGAAAACAACCTGAAGTCAGCAAGCAGCACTAAATGTAAACCACCATCCACCAAATATCGTAAGTAATAACAGCCAAGATAATGTACCAGAACGTTTATAACCTAAAATACTAAAACAGGTAGAAAACAAAATATTGTAAAACGTATCATGTATATAGAATGAAACTTTCACTCTGCAGCGGAGTGTGCGCTGATATGAAACTTCCTGGCAGATTAAAATTGTGTGCCGGAACCGGGACTCGAACCTGGGACCTTTGCCTTTCGCGGACAAGCGCTCTACCGACAGAGCTATCCCGACACGACTCACGATGCCGCCTCACAACTTTACTATATATTACAGGTCACTGATCATGCCTTTCAAATAAAGGCGAAACCTTCATAATTCAGTTGCATAGACAATCTACATAAATATCCAATTGATAATCTAAAAAGCAACTGCGGAAATACAGGTCATAAAAAGAACTAACAATGTTACAAAGGAGGCATTCAATAAGAAGCTTCTATGTGGGTGTATGGACAGGAACCTGAACAAGACAATCTAAAATTGCTTTATATGGAGTGTGCCACTATATGGCACTGAGACTTGAACACTGAGAAAAAGAGGACGGAAGAAGATTATAGGTATTTATGATGTGGTCTTGGTAGAAGTATGGAAGGGATAAATTGGGTAGAAGAAGTGAGAAATCAGGAGGTGCTGAGAAGAGTGGCTGAAGGGAGAGCAATATTAAAGGTAATCAGAAAGACGGAACGTAACTGGTTGGGCATTTGATGAGATTGTCTGTTGATGGATACTGTGGAGGGAACAGTGAAAGGAAGAAGAAGAAGAAGAAGAAGAAGAAGGTTGACAGTGTACGGATAGGAAACAGGAGAAAACAAAGAGGGCAAGAAATGACAGGTTGCATGTAGATCTGCGTGTGAAGACCCGCCTTAGGGCAGAACACTGCTGCTGATGTATTGTTGCTTGTATTGATAGGAACAATGATGTTAGTGATCTGTTGTTACAGTTTTAACAAAGTATCGTAATGGAAGACATCAATTTACACGTTGTTCAGTGTAAAAAATGAGACGCTCTCAAAGCAGACTGAGCTAAGAACGTAAGAGATACTACAAACAAATGCTTGAAAGAGTGAGCACTGATGCTGAATTAAATTCAGCATCCGGAAAATCACAACTGGGAGCCCACGTTCTGTGCAAGCCCTGCTAAGAGTAGATGAAGGGTGAAGTTGAAAATGAAGAAGGTGAGGAAGAAAGAAAGAAACAGGAAGAAAAGAAATAGTAGCTGTGGAAAAACAAGAAAAATAATAATAGTAGTTGCAGGAGAATAGGAATAGTAGGTCTACAAGAAAAGAAGTAGTAAAATAAAGGCGAAAAACGTGAAAAAGTATATGAGAGAAGCATGAAATAGGTAAGGGGGAAAATGAGTATTACGTGAAGAAAAAAAAGGAAGAATTGGAGGGAGAGGGAGGAAAGGAAGCAAAATAAAGCAGGAAAAGGAGGACGATGGTGTAATTTATAAGGCTCATGGGATAGTGCATCCCCTTATTATTAGATGAATTTGCAGTCCGCGTGTTTTCTATGGACAATAAATTTAGTGTTGCCGGCTTTTTTGAATGACTTACGACAGTCGTTCCGTGTTTTCTGATGTTGCTGCTACTGATATAATAAATGTTTGCGACTCTAGCTACGTTATTTTACTAGATACTGTACATACTGGAAGTTAAAAATTAAAATTTCAACAAAATGATTATTGGTGGCGCAGGAGCTGATGGTGTTGGTAGCGACAGAAGAGGAAATAACTGTGGTGAGCATTTTTTCCTTCCGGATTCTGGCTGGCTGCTGGAGACTGGTGGGAAACTTCGTAGACACGTGTTGCTGCTCTCTTGAAGAAGTACAGTGTGTTTGTTGTACCAGTCGCAAAGCAATATGATTACAAGATACTTACGGCGGTAGAAGAGCATTAGAGACGGAAGAATTTAAATGTAGATTTATCTCACTCAGTTGTTTAAAGCAAGTGAAATTGTAACTAGTTTGAATGTTTGTTAAAAGTTGGTACTGATGTTGCTTTATGGGTATGAACTGAAACTTCCTGGCAGATTAAAATTGTGTTCCGGAACCGGGACTCGAACCTGGGACCTTGGCCTTTCGCGGGCAAGCGCTCTACCGACTGAGCTATCCCATCACGACCCACGATGCCGACTCACAACTTTACTTCTTCCAGTATCTCGCCTCCTACTTTCCAAACTTCACAGAAGCTCTCCAGCGAACCATGCAAGACTAGCAAATGTTCGTAAAGCTATCGGACCAAACTGTGTGGTCATCAGTCCGTAACTTACAAACTACTTAAACCTACGGAAACTAACCTAAGAACAAACACACACACCCATGCCCCAGGGAGGACTCGAACCTCCACGGCGAGCAACCGCGCGCTCCGCAGCGAGACGCTTTAGACCGCTCGGCTACTCCACCGCGGCCAAGACTAGCACTCCTGGAAGAAAGGATATGGTGGAGACATGGCTTAGCCACAGCCTAAGGGTCGTTTCCGCTGCAGAGTGAAAGTTTCATTGTGGATATGAACTGTTTTGTCGGGCGTATCTTTTACGATTAAGGAAATCTTTTACTTTCATATCAAATGCAAGATAGATAAATGTACAATGTTGTCCGACTTTTGAGATCAGAAAGAAATGTAGCTGTTCGAGCAGAATGGTAAAAGCGAGTTATCAATTTTTATTACAGATTTCTGTACTGCACATACGTGCTGGAAACATAGGTAGCGGTGCTTAAAAAACTTATTTCAGACAGCGTATCGTGCTATAATTTGTAATATCGTTAGATACATTCGGTTATCACTTGTGGCTGACGGCAAGTTGTGCTATCGGAATATCAGGTTTCTCAAATTAGTGCACCCGGGAGCAATATAAACATCTGTCTAATATTTCTCGTCGTCTGTCGTAATAGAAGAAGAAAAAAAATCTGGCAGAAGACGGATACCACTAATGTCAAATTCCACAGTACCTTTTATTCCATGCTGAAAATTTATCTCCATAAAAGAAACTGCGATGGGAGCGATGCTGCAGAGATTGGGCGAATTGGAATGATGTAAATCCTCGACCATGTATGGTAAACACCTGAGGCTACAGTTTTCGTCCTTTTTCGTTCCGACCGGCGTATACTTTTCATTAGGACAGCCGTAATTGGTGTCATTCGTCGGGCGCTGGCGTTCTGCGGGTGGAATTCGACAGCGGCGGCCCGTAATGACGGCAGAGGAATTGTGAGGAATGGCGGAGGTGCGGTCGAGTCATACGTGGCGCAGCGTAGCGTCCATGCCGCTAACCGCCCTGCTGTAATTACGCGGCCAGGCCGCTACTTAGCGACACGACACATTACGTCCGCAACCGGCCATCAGAAGCAAAAAATAAAAATACAAGAAAACTCTTCTCAACTTTGTCCTTAACGGCCGGCACGACTCAACACACTCCTGCCGACTTGGAAACAAGATGAACTGCCTGATCAGAAATGTTCAGCCACTTATTAAGGATATTAATGTGTGGCGTGTTCACTCTTAACTTTTATAACAGCTTCAGTCCTACTGGGGACAACAGAATGAGGTGTCTGAATCAATGGCAATCTATTCTTCATTAGTCGAAACAGAGTTCCATCCGGTTACTTGGTCGCGACCCTGGGGCAGACCTGTGGCTTTCAGGTGCTGCTTAAGCACGTGGAGGAGGAAGTGGTGACGGCACAGCGTGGAATAACACGTCCCACTACCTTGCGAAAAGTGGAATGAAGGATCTAGCATGTTAGATTTTTTTGCTTCGTGGAGTGAAACGTGGCCAATGAGACGCGATCTGGTTTTCACCTGACAAACAGAACTTTTGAGCCGTCATATTGCAAACGGTGTATGGATATAATCTTGTTTAAAGCGTCAGAGTATTGAAGAACTTTTGAAAACGCGTCATTTTAGATATGATTTGTTACAATAAATTACCGGAAACAACATTTTCATAGCTTTAAAGGTTCTCGATTTTAACGTGTGTAAGTGTTAAAAAGGTAAAGCAGTCAACAATCCGAAGATTGGTTTGAACACCACAGTGCTTTACTAGGCATGGTCCTCTTTTGAGGTGATATGCCGTTGCCTTCCTCCGATCGTCGAACTGACTTACCCAGCCAGTTATAGGCGGACCTACAGTTTAACGTGGGTTCCGAACCACGGTGCTACTCGGTATTTTTCACATCAGCAATACTACCAGAAGTGAAAGAAGTGGAAAGTGACAGATAATTTATAATTTGTAGAATGTGAAAGAATATAATTCCTTTGTTCGGTATAACGCATTCTATTAAAGAAGCGTCTTTGTGATGCTATATCATACATAAATAACATATTACAACATGGTTTAGAAGCGAAGTATACCTAAAAACAGTATCACCTGCTCAAGTGCAGGACTAGCGTAGTTTGTAGTGTCGCAGGCTGTGGGGTAGAGATTGCAAGCGGAACAGGTTCGCGTCTGTACACTTCCGAAATATTTTTTCCTTTTTTGTTTCCTTAATGTTCCTGGTTCTTACTTGCTAATTTAAGTATAATATCCGATACTCAGTGCTCCTCGGTTGCACAGTGGTAGAGCGCCAGACTACAAATCCATAGGTCGCGGGTTCGATCCCCGCGATTTTTACCTGTCACTTTCCACTTCTTTCACCTCTGGCAGTATTGCTCATGTGAAAAATACCGAGTAGCACCTTGGTTCGGAACCCACGTTAAACTGTAGGTCTCCCTATAACTGGCTGGGTAAGTCAGTTCGAAGGTCGGAGGAAGGCAACGGCATACCACCTCCAAACATGACCATGCCTAGTAAAGCACTATGGTGTTCAAAACAATCTCCGGATTGTTGACTGCTTTACCTTCATCCGATATTCATTGTTATTCCTTTTTAAGACGACGTATTAGCTTGGTGGTTAGCGTCACGAGATATGGAGGAAAAGAGATGTAAATAACAGGTTTGCATATACACTCTTTCACATATTTTAACAGCAAGTCTGGTCTGCGCCACGTTGGGATATGTCCCGTATGAGGACGGCTTTAGGGTGCATCGTTTGGCTGAAACGATTTTTCATCCACGTTTTAAAGTACAAAAAAAATGTAAAATGAATGTATTTCCTACATAAAGTGGCGTTTTTTTTTTTTTTTTTTTTTTTTTTTTTTAGCGCTATAAGGGGATCACTCCTCCTCCATTAGCACAATTCATTGTCGCCACTACACCGCTTCCCACCCTGCCCAAACTCTCAAATTGTCGCAGTGCCCCTGTCATTCCACCTGCCTGCAGCTTAACCTGATCGGATTGGATTCTCCTTCCGCACTGTCATTTTCCTGCTTGAGGCACACACAAAATTTTATGGCTGTTCTTTGAGATGTCTTCAAAACGACAGAAACCTTATCTATGATTGCATGTATGCCCCAAACAGACAAATTACAGTTTCAGTGGTCGAGCGGTCTACGGCGCGCCAGTCACAGTCTGCACGGCCGAATCCGCCCTTGGGCATGGTTATTTGTGTCGTCTTTAGTATAAGGTAGTTCATAAGCAGTTTGTAAGATTAGGGACTGATGACCCCGTAGTTAAGTCCATAAGCTATACAAACATTTGAACATTTGAACATCTTACTTACAGGGAAGCGTTATTGGTCCCCTACTCTTCCTCGTGTTTATAAACGATTTAGGAGATAATCTGAATAGCTCCCTTAGACTGTTCGCGGATGATGCTGTCGTTTATCGGTTAGTGAAGTCAACAGAGGATCAAAAGCAACTGCAAAGCGATTTAGACAAAATTTCTACTTGGTGCGAAAATTGGCAATTGACACTAAATAAAGAAAAGTGTGAAGTAATACACATGACCACTAAAAGAAATCCGCTGAACTTCAATTACGCGATAAATCAGTCAAACCTTAAGGTCGTAAATTCTACCAAATACCTAGGAGTTACAATTACGAACAACTTTGACTGGAGAGAACACATAGAAAATATTGTGGGGAAGGCGAACCAAAGGTTACGTTTCATTGGCAGAACGCTTAGACGACGCACCAAAGAGACTGCCTACATCACACTTGTGCGTCCTCTCTTGGAGTACTGTTGCCCCTTGTGGGACCCTCACCAGGTGGGACTGACGGAAGATATTGAGAAGGTTCAGAGAAGGGCAGCTCGTTTTGTTTTATCACGTTACGGGGGGGAAAGCGTCACGGAAATGTTGCACGAATTGGGGTGGAAATCGTTAAAAGAAAGACGTTATTCATTGCGGCGTGATCTGTCTGCGAAGTTTCAATCACCGACTTTTAGTTCTGAATGTGAAAATATTTTGCTAGCACCCACCTACTTAGGGAGACATGACCATCCCAATAAAATAAGAGAAATCAGATCGAAAACGGAACGATTTAGGTGTTCTTTCTTCCCGCGCGCTATTAGAGAATGGAACGGTAGAGAAAAGTTATGAAGGTGGTTAATGAACCCTCTGCCAGGCACTTAAATGTGATTTGCAGAGTATCGATGTAGATGTAGATGTACTGAAATACAGGGGGGAGGGGGCACTATTGGAGTATTGTGCTATAAGTTGAGAATTTTGGCAGGACTGGAAACGGAATAGCGTAATGGTTAAGGCTACCAAAGTGCGGAAATCTGGGTACCAGTCCTGGGCCGGCCGCGGTGGCCGAGGGGACTGAGGCGCTCCAGTCGCGGTCTTCACGGCCACTACGGTCGGGGTTTCGAATCCCCCTGGATATTTGTGCCGTCCTTAGTCTTAGCTAGTTCATAAGTAGTTTGTAATTTTAGGGACTGATGACCCCGTAGTTAAGTCCCATAATTTCTACAAACATTTGAACCAGTCCTGGTAGAGAAAGGTTACGAAAGTGGTTAAGGAACCCTCGGCCAGAGACCTAAATGTGATTAGCAGAGTATCCACGTAGATGTAAAGACGGCCCTGCTCTGTATCATAACCCCCTGTGATACAGAGGCTCGGGATCATAACCGTCTCTGGGTTGGCCGCCACTGGGTTCGTTCAAAGAGCTGGAGGGCTGCTACCGCGCATGTTCAGTACGGAAATCCGTGTTCAAACAGCAATCCTGCAGCATGCTGCAGCCGGAAGGCTGTTCAAGGAAGCTCCAGACTGCAGCTTCCGGGCTGCATGAGCTCCAGGGAACATTTCCCCCTACAGCCTGATGACGTCATCGGTACCGCGCATGCGCGGTAGTGCTTGCTTTGCTGCTGCAGCCCTGCAGCTCTTTGAACGAACCCACTGTCTCGTTCGCTATGCACACGGCATGAAATGCGCTCGCTATCGCTGCCAACCTTGGGGTTCTAAATTTAAAACGCGCAGTGGTGCCGGCGCCAGCTCATGCAGTGGCTGGCACGGCAGGCGGTGACTCCTGCCGCGGTGCCAACATGGAGCGGTGCCACGCGGTGCCCGCTGTGCGCTTCCCGCTGCCCTTTTGGCCGGCGGACCGCGCGGCAGAAGCGCCTCTGCCTCTGCGGCAAATGCCAGTGACCGCCACCGCCTCGCCTTTCTCCGCGCCGCGGACTTTCTCCGGGCCGGCCGCCTCTGCCGGCAGGTGGGACGCCGCGCCAGGTTCGCGGCGCTCCCGCAGCGGCGCCACCGTCGGCGGCAGGCGCGGCGCATGGCGCGCGGGTGACAGTTGCGCGCGCGCAGGTGCACGGGCTGGCCGCGCTGGCTGAGGTGCGCGCGTGTCTTGTCTTGTGTCTGGGCGGTCCCACTGTGCGTCACCGGTGCTCGCCGTTTGTGCTCGTGTGACGTCGACGGCCCTACCCGCCGAACGCCATGACGCCACGATTTGCTGGTGAGTGCGAACCAGTGGCCTCCCAGTGTAAACAAGTGTATGTTCTGTTGTATACATTCTATTCTTAAGCCAAGATTTCAATTTATTTATCCAAATAACCTTTTTTCAACAATATAAATCGTATTTTTCCTACCATCATCTGAAGATGGCGATTTATATATTCCAAAAAGGTTATTTCAACGAATAATATAATTGCGATCTTGGCTTCAAAATCTTAAAACGAGGTGTATACAATAAAGAAAACTAAAAGATCGCACTTCAGCAGGCAAAACATGCCGGGTAATTACGCTTCCCTGACAGTATGAGGACGAAGAGAGAGCTGAATTATTCGGGAATAAAATAAAGATGAAATATCGTCTATAAGTGGAAGTATCGTTTCAGATAGTTTGATCGACGCTATCAGCTTCCTATTGTCAACTCATAAGCTGTCAAATATTCATACTGCCAGACTTTGGTAAATGCCTCTATAATTCACGAACTAAGACGTGGGTAAAATTTTACGACGCTTCTCGCCGGGCTCCAGCGCTTATTTTGATGAACAATGAAGTGTAGAATTGCGTTAATATTTTTCACGAGCTACAGACTAAATGTTATTGCTGCTCGTTTCGCTCGCAGCAAATTTAATGCTGTACCTACTATATGGTCGACAGGTTCTTGTATGTACCCTTGTCCTTAAAAAAAATTCGTTTTAATTGCAGTTGTCACGAAAAAACATGTATTGGTCATCTGAGTGGCCATCATTACCATGGGTGCCAACATAACCACTGCAGCCCGGCGAGAAGCGTCGTATAATTTAACCAAGATGTGGGCAGCATATTGTGCTAATATTTCTAACAAAATGTTCACTTTACGAGGATATTTACTGACCGAACAAGAGTACACAAACACCTTGTCAACAGCATTATTTTTTTTCAAGAGTCAACAGGACATTATACTCACGTGACTGAAATTTCAAATACCTTTCAAAGGCCTTTCCCAATATTATAACACTACACCATCGACGTTGTCATATAAAGTTTACCAAAATGGGGCGAACTGTACCATACACTATATCATTTAAAAAATTAGACTCGCATTTGACTGCCACAGTGTAAACAACAGCGTATATACGGGGTATTTATTTAGAGCATAAGGCGGCTGTGGAGGCCTAGCGTGATATTGGCACTCAAGCGACGTTGGTTTCTACCAAGAGAGTGACAATTCAAATGTTTTGCCATGAAATCTTTGTTTTACGAGGGCAATTACTTATCGGAGAAAGGTACATGCAGCAGCCCGTCAACCACAGAGTAGGAACAGCATTCATTTACCTCGTGATGTGTATGAAACAGTCATTCTAAGAATATTAACATGTTTGCAAAGATTTTCTATCGCATTGTTGATGTTGCCAAAATAATCACGCGAGGCCGCTAGGATATTAGGTAATATTTTAGCGGGAAGTGGGTACACACAATATTTTAATAACAAAACACTGTTTGGAAATGTCGTCCAGTGACGCTAACCCTTCTTAATCCTTTGACACCGTGAAACAACTCTCTTCTGGTGCAAGCTCTTTGATTTCCATATTTTGGGAGGAGGTAGTGTAGACAAAATAAATAAATAAAAGTCCAGTAAACATCGACTAATATTATACGCTGAGAGAGTCGACAGAAACACGAGATACCAACCGTCGGCTTTGACTGCTGTCGTCGGCGTGCTGTATGACTCAAAATATTATTTGCAGTTTCAAATACAAACTGATAAATTTACGTTCAGCTCCCCGCCTACTGACCACCAAGGGGGGGGGGGAGGGGGAACAGTAATCACTTGTAACTTCGATCGATCGTAATGGCAACTGCTTGGCAGAGCACTGTGGCGAAGTGTATATATATATATATATATATATATATATATATATATATGGACACTTTTGAGTTTTGTGTTTATTATGTCAGCGACCATGACGTGATGGATCAAAACATACCGGTGGTATCGGGACCTTTGGTATTGTCAGTTACGAGCTGTGACCAGTGGAAGAAACGTTAACAGTACCGAAGGTGAAGACGTGCTCATAAATCTTACGTTATGAATGTTAGAGGCCATGTTCATCAGACTTTGATGTTGATTTGGTCATTACTACATACTTCCCCATAGCAATCAGAGCTTGCGGCACATTTGCTACCCTCTAAGATAAAGAAATACTCGCGGCGTCACCGGATATTATTTATTATGTATTCACGCCCAACTACCAAGCCTCTCATTTTGTATATTTCTCTTAGGGGCATTCTCTGTACGTTTTGACAACGCAACGATTGCCTGGTGTCTCTTGAATTACGTCCAATGAAATGAATGGATTCGTGGGATATGATACCCTAACAATGACACCTGATGTTTATGTAGCTCAAATGAGAAGAATTTTGCCCAAACGGAAAATCGAGCCGGGATATCCTTGTGAAAAGTTAAAAAATAAATCCAATACTAATGGTCAGTGATTACTATCTTTTATTTAGTACTAATGTTTTTATGAGATATGTAGTAAGTTATTTGCTACCTTGCGTACCTGTCGTTTGTTGACATAAATAAATACGGCCCTCATGCCAACAGTGGATTAGTATTTCGAAAGACCACGTTGCATACTCAACTTCAGCCATTCCAAAGTGAAAATATCCTTTATTATTCCAGCGTCGCCAGTGCTGCGACCATCTACTCATGGCAAGGTTTTGCCTGCCCTCCGCCACAGTACGTTTTGTATGTGACGATCGCAGCAGCGTTCACCAAATTAATAATTTCAGCCTGAACGAAAACGTTTCCTAGCAGCATTCAGTATTTTAATCAACTGACATAAACAGACTGGGGAACGGTTAAAAGACAGATATGATTCTTTAAGAGTTTCATAAGCACCTGAAGATGACTCTGCAGTACATAAAACCTATAGTCCTTTTTTTTTATTAAGTTTATTGCTATGAGAGCGAACTTGTTTTTCACAGTGACAAAATTTTGCTGCGGATTCCCGCATTTCAAGATAGCATCCTTTATAAAATTCGGTCGGTTGTAAAGTGTAACGTCAATAACATTTATTTAATCAGAATTTTATCCGTTTTTCGTCATTCAATAGTTGCTTAGAAATATAGTTGAACTGCATTTCGCCTTTGCAACTAAATAAAAAGCATTTTTTATTTTTTTTAATCACAAGGTTTTTGTTTGGGAAGCATCACCAATGGCCTGTAATTCCTTCCATTGTATAACAGTTGCAAATATTTTACTATCTTACAGTTTTAGTTTGGCCTTCTAAGAAAAAATAAATTAGGATTTTCTGGTGTTGTACATCCATAAGTTCTCCCTTTAAGTAGTGCGATTCGCTAAGTTTGACCGTACTTCATTTCCAGACACAAGCCCGATGTCAAACATTTGTAGTGTGGTTGTAAAAAACTTTCAGGCCACACTCACGTGAAACCCGCCGTCATATTGCAAACTACCCAAGGATTCAGTCCATGTAAGAAGCGTTGCAGGAACACGCATCAACATTTTGGCAACTGCACTGTGTGATGTGATTGCTGGGTAGGGGCCGCTTACTATTCCACTTGGCTCGAATACCTTTACTAACAGTTGAACATTTGATTGCTGGGCTATGTACGTGTGCCATAGATATTCTTGTGGGAGAGGGATCGGATCAAGCAGTTCAGTTCAAAATACCTGCAGCTGAACTGACAAGCAGTTTCAACGATTTTGAAAATGACTTACGCTCTAAATTAATTACCGCCCGATTTAAATAAAGAACTTTCAGGTTACAGCCGACAATTGACAAGGTTTATTTTCTAATGTACTTACTCTCTGAAGACCAGGTGTTTTCCAGGTATTTATTTATTTATTCCATACTTTGGTTAGCCCATCTTCTCTCCGTTCTCTTTATATTCCGCTGTTTTTTTTGTTTTTGTTTTTTTTTCCAAGATCGGATGAAAAAAAAAACATACACTGATTTAACTCTGTACGTTAACTGCCGTCCGTCATCACCATACTAAATTTTATGTAGACAGTGAACCTGGTCTTGTTTTCAAGATGCAGTGTGAACAATTTCATCAAAACGGTAATGACTGTAGTCTTTGTTGAAGTCCGTAAAGTAAGTAAAGCACAGACGACCGTACACTATATGAAAATTTAGGTAAACCTTTTGTTTTGAAAGTCAAATGTCCAAAGTTTCGTCAAGATTGGAAGAAGACTGTATATTTGTAGACAATACAAACACAAAACACTATATATATAGTAAATTTTTTTGGAAAATATGTAGCCTCTGTGTGTTTGAATTTTTATTTCAGTCTCATGTAAAATGTGCAGTAAATCGGTCTAGAACTATCGGCGATGCTTCAGATAAACGGTTACCTTCAGCACCCCGGTTTATCACTCATTTCATTGTTTATAACAACTCCTGAACTGTGTTCAAATCAAATGTTTGTAAAACTATAGGCCTTAACTTATTTGGTTTTTAGAACCATATGCTTACGAACTACTTAAACTAACCTAAGGAGACAAAAGAAAACTTACAATGCCCGAGGGAGGACTCGAACCTCCGACAGCGAGCAACCGCGCGCTCCGCTGCAAGGCGCCTTAGACCGCTCGGCACTCCACCGCGATTCCTAAGCTGTGTGTCATAGGTGTTCCTTACTCCTACAGCAATTGATACCTCAGGAATAAGTGCACAAAATTTGGTTGAATTTAGACTACTGGTTAGCGAGGAGATGTGTAACATCATCGCGTGATGCAGCAGTGGTCCCCCAACATTATGGGAATGATGTTCACACGCGTGTTGCAGGATTTGCGTCCCTTTCCTGCTGTGATGTTACCTGAAGGACAGGGTTCATCCTCACCTCGCGCCTAGGATGTTAAGGTATACTGGCAACAACCGCCCCGCCTGAGGTGTGTCGGGCAGCATAGAACAATGTCTGGCGCGGTTCCAGACTGCCGTGGATATAGCTTGTTTTTACACTGAGCAACGTAGGTAAGCTCCAACGTAAACATGGTAAGCGTTCAGCAGATGCAACCCTTTCTCGTGGAAATCGTCATGTTTCGTTCCGTGGTTTATTCTTCATCTCCTAAACATATGTTAATATAAAATTTTAATGTCATAACGGCGCTCGTTTTCCTCGTTGTATATAAAACGTAAATATCTTGATGTTCACCATTCAGAAATCGTCATCCTTTCTTCTTCTTATTGTCGATGATAGGTCGCTCATGTCGAACTCAAATGGGAAATTCAGGTAACTTTAAGACACACCGTAATGTATCATCATGTACACTGCATTGTATTGCATAATCTGATCCTGTGGTGTGCGTGTGTGCGTGCTTGTTGCCCTTAGGTTGGTTTAAGTTAAATTAGTTTGTAAGCGTAAGGACTGATGACCTCAGTAGTTAAGTCCCATATATTTACAAACGTTCTTTGAGATTGTGAGTCTTCTTGGAATATATATATATATATATATATATATATATATATATATATATATATATATATATATGAATGGGGGATCAATTCTATATTTCAGTTATTTTCCTAATTGACACAAAGGGGACTTAATTCGAGGCAGTTACTTTGCTTTAGGTCTTGAGGTAGGAAAAGTAGAGTTGTGGCAATTTCCATCTCGTCGGCATTAAGTTAATCAAGGTGTGTGAGCGCCAGTATGGGTCGGAAACAAATGAATACTTTTATATATTCACAACCATTTTAGTCTTTTTTCTCCCTAACGTATTATTTCTAATGCCATCGGTTGCTTAAAGTAAGGACGAAAACAAACACACACAAAGGGGGCTCGCGCGCGCCTCAGAGTGAGGATTCGAATCTCTGGCGGGAGTGGCTGAGTAATCCGTGACCTCGCAGCGACATATTTATTCCGATTAACAAATGTCAAATGTGATAATGGTGACTAGATTGGTTTATTTATCGTTTCCAAGACATCACTTATCTAGAATAGTACATTAAAATAATTATCTTATAATAGAAGGTTGTAAACCAGTTATAATACATAGTAACAGGGAAGTGAAAATTAAATGCAATAAAATCGAAAATATGAGAGAAAATACAAAATTCAAGAAAGTAATTAAAAGAGCTAATGTAATTCCACATGAATCACAATACGTTGCAATATGAATGGCTTTATTATATGCTGCTGGTTGAATAGTAAGGACCACAAATCAAAAGGTCGCGGGTTCCTTCCCTCGTCAATCGATTTTTATCGATACTTACCACTTCTTTCTCATCTGGCACTTTCGCTGTTGAGAAAAAAAAGTTGAGTTACGCTTCGCAACTGGACAGTATGTAGTAAATTATGAGCGATATGATGTGTTAGCATGTCTGCCGGCCAATGTTTTCAATTCTATGTGACTTTAAGGTAAAACACAGTTGCGGGGTTGACTTTCCATGGCCTTCGTTTGCGAACAGCTACAAAAACTACTAGAGATTGAGCCCTACTCTAATGCACGCCGTGCACGCGACGCCTCGGTGATGGTCGCAACACCGCTGGCAAACTGTGGACTGTGCCAGAGACTGCCATCAGCCTTCATCCATTTCAGCAGTTGTTTCGTAAACAACAGATCTCAGGTGTCCCCTAGGAGAGAACTTTAAGTACGCTAAGGGATGAGTACAGGACTTTTTAGCCGACAATTGTGAAAATTATGGAACTGTCAGTTTAATACGAGGTCGTAGTTGCAAAATATTAATGCAAAATATATACTGACGAATGGAAAAACTGGTAGAATTCGACATCGGGGAAGTTGTGTGGATTTAGGAAAAATGTCCATGAAGCAATTAATTACAACTTATCTTAAAAGATAGGTTAAGGCAATTCAATCCAATGTTCATAGCTTTTTAGGTTTGGGGAAGGTTTTTTAACAGTGTCGATCAGGAGACAATTTTAAAAATTCGGTATGTAGCACTGGTAAAATAGAGGGAACGAAAAGTTGTATACAACTTGTACAAAAACCGCACAGCAGTCGAAGGGCGTGAAACGGACGCAGTTGTTAAGAAGGGAATACGGGTTGTAGCCTTTCTCCATGTTTTTTCAAACTGTTGATTGAGTAAGCTGTGTATGAAAATAAGGAGAAATCTGGAAAAGAAAAAAAAACTTTGGGGTTTGCTGATGACATTGTCTTTGTCAGAGACAACAAAGGACTTGTAAGAACAGTTCAACGGAATGGACGGCGTTTTGAAAGGAGGGTTTAACATGGACATTGGCAAGAGCCAAACAAGAATAATGAAATTTAGTCTAACTAATCAGGCGATTTTGAAGGAATTAGGTAATGAGACAATAAAGGTGGTAGAAGACTTCTGTTATTTGCGTACAACAGAACTTCCGATGGCCGGAAGTAAGGAAGGTATAAAATACAGAATGGCAATGACAAGAAACGTATTTCTGAAAAAGAGAAATTTGTTGACATCGAATGTTAATTTAAATTTTAGGAAGTCCTTTCTTAAGGCAATTGTCAGCAGTTTAGCCTCGTAACGTGGACTATATCTCACGAAGCGACCACGAGGATAAGATCAGAGATTAGGCCCCACGCGGAGGGATACAGAGAATAATTTTTCCCCGAGAAGCGTGCGCAACTGGAATATGACGACCCGACAGAGATCAGCATACTACCCTCCGCCACACACTGAGGTGGCTTGCAGTGTTTTGATGTAGTTGTACATATTAAGTTGAGGCAAAAAGATGAGTTTTTTATAATATTTTCGATCCAATGGGCCCGCAGCATAGAAAATTTCTCTTAGAAACGTTTAATTAATATCAATGTGCTGCTATTTTTTTGCACTTTTTTATTGTAATGGATCCATTTTAGCTAAAGTGCCATTTTCAGACAATCTGCGAAACATACATAAACATTTTTTTACATGGCATTGTTTTTAAACTGATGGAGACACTGAATTAAAATTTGTGCCATGGACGGTATTGGAACCCGAGACCTCCTGCTTACTAGGCGGTCTCTATAACCACTGATCCATGACGACTTAATGGATAGGGTGACTGCACGTCTCCCTCCATAACACAAAATACAATTCTGCCTCATGTTCCCCTATGTAAATACGTATCAATGTTACACGTATTAAATAAAGGTTTCTTATTTTATTGTGATGGGTCCATTTCAGCTATAGTGCGCCGGCCGCGGTGGCCGAGGTGACTGAGGCGCTCCAGTCACGGTCAGCACGGCCACTACGGTCGGGGGCTCGAATCCCCCCTCGGGCATGGATATTTGTGCCGTCCTAGTTCGTAAGTAGTTCATAAGTAGTTTGTAAGTTTAGGGACTGATGACCCCGTAGTTAAGTCCCATAAGCTTAACAAACATTTTTTTTCAGCTATAGTGCCATCTTCAGGCAATATGTGAAATATACATAAACTGTTTTATATAACATTTATTTTGTTTTTATGTAGAGACTTTGTGATAGGCCTGTTTATCGATGCGGAAATGTTATTGATTTCCTGACCAAAGATAACGGATAAATACACACACACACACACACACACACACACACACACACACACACACACACACACACCGACCACATAGATCTTTGAAATATTTATAAATAGCACTGAAACACGTCATAACAACTAAAACCGTATAGCATCTTGGGCCAAATGTTTGTTAAATCCGTTACGAAAGATAACTGTGAAACCAAAGCCCACCTTAGTTATGACAGCGGTCATATAAGTAAGTTCCATTGTCAGAATTTTGTAATGGTTTTCGTGTGATAGTCTTCTTTTAATTTCCGGCAGCAACACGCACTCTTATTGTCTTCTGGAACGCCACTCCTGATTAGTTACGATAAGATGTCGCTGTCCAAAGCCGATGGGTGGTATCCTCATCTACACCTACATACATACATACATACATACTCCGCAATCCACCGTAAGGTGCCTGGCGGAGGGTACACTGTACCACTATTAGGCATTTCCTTTCCTTATTCCACTCCCAGATAGAACGAGGAAAAAAAGAATGCCTATATGTCTCCGTACGAGCCCTAATTCTCTTGTCTTTGTGATCACTACGTGAAATGTAAGTAGGCGCCAGGAAGATCGTACTACACTCAGCTTCAAATTCCGCCCCTCTAAATTCCCTCAACAGAAATTCACGAAAAGAACGTCGTCTTTCCTCCAGCGATCACCAAATGAGTTTCCGGAGCATTTCCGTCACACTAGCGCATTGGTCGAACCTACCGGTAACAAACCTAGCTGCTCCCCTCTGAACAGCTTCTATGTCTTCCTTTAAACTGATCTGCTGCGGGTCCCAAACACTTGAGCAATACTCAAGACGTGGTCGTACAAGCGTTTTATACGCGGTCTCCTTTACAGATGAAGTACATCTTCCCGAAATTCTCCCAATAAACCGAAGTCGGCTGACCGCCTTACTCACAACTGTCCTTACAGGCTCCTTCCATTTCATATCGCTCTGCAATGTTATGCCTAGGTATTTGAACGACGCGACAGCATCAAGAAGCTCACTACTAATGCTGTATTCAAACATTATGGGATTGCTTTTTCTACTCGTGCGCATCACCTTACATTTTTCTACATTGAGAGCTAGCTGCCATTCTTCGCACCAACTAGAAATTTTGTCTGTCATCCTGTATGCTATTACATTCAGTTAAAGACGATACCCTCCCATACACCACAGCATCATCAGCAAACAGCCGCAAATTACAAGTTACTCTGTCCATCAGATCATTTATATAGATAGAAAGTAATAGCGGTCCTAACACACTCCCCTGGTGCACGCCTGACGATATACTCGTCTCTGATGAACACTTGCCGTCGAGAACAACGTACTGCGTTCTGTTGCTTAGAACCCTTGAATACAATAAAAATGAGTTTCAAATTTGTAAATTATAGGTATATTTTGTTAGTGTATTCACATGCCTAAATCTTTTTCTTGATTTTCTAAAAATGTTCATTTGACTCATGTGGAATGAGCAGAGTACCGCTAAAATGTTTTTTTCCGCTGAGCAGACTAACGCCTAATTCTCCCCCCCCCCCCCAACTCCAACTAAAGCGCTGGGTATGAGGGGGGGGGGGGGAATGCAGAGCACCCAAATAAGAAGAGCTGTTGGGATGTGTTGCGACGATATGGAGCATTGCGTGGGCAGGTGGGTAACAAAGGAGTGTAGCCCCTCCACGCTCGCACTAGCGATGTGACTAACTCGATAGTTCTACTGACACCTCTGCATGTGTTAGTATTTCTAATGTAGGAGTCACAGGAGCAGAAACTGTGACGTGTGCCGTACGTGTGGGTAGGATTACCCATTAATACGATTCATCAGGATGATAAAAGTGGTCGAAAGTTTTTGAAACGAGCGGTTTTAAGGGCAGAGGGGAAAAATGCCAAGGCAAGTGCCAAGGGAAAAAAAAAAATCTGCTACAGTCAGGAGCGAGTAGTAAGATCAGTAGTGGATCATGCAAGGGTTTGGTTATGTTCGTTACTGGGTATCGTGCAAGCTTGGTACCATTTTCATTGCGTGTTTGTCATAAGTTTGTCAATGTGGTTTGATGAGTCACCCCTCCGCAGCTGGCACTGGGGGTGTCTCCTGGTCCATCATCAGCGGCGGCTGGCTGCAACAATCAAGATTGACAGCCAAGTGGTCGATTTTAAGATGGGCCTCTAAGTGTGTGGGTTAGTGTGGGATTTGTGTTTGGTACATGTTCATGTTCCCTGCGATTGCCGGTTTGTCGGCGGTGATAGCTCATCTGGCGGTGCCAGTCAGTTGTGCTGGGCAGGTGGATTGTGTCGGGCACGTAGTGTGTTCGGCTCGGCGGTCCTGGGCAGATGTGGCAGGCGGCAGGCTGCGCCCCTTTTCCCCGGCAGGAAAGTAGTCTCCGCCGCCGGCCGACTGGTTACATCAACCTTTCACTCCGGTCCGGCCATCCTTCACACCAGAGAAAGTGTCATCCAGGCCACAGTCGCACCGCCTGCCACTGTTTGTTCTCGCCGCGGGATTGTTACAAATTAATAGAAACAGAAGAATGTGGAGGAGAAAACACACACACACACACACACACACACACACACACACACACACACACACACTCACGCGCGCGCGAAAACAAAACTATTCTAAAACCGACTACGAGGGATTTCAAACAGAGAAAAAGTTGTCTCACAAGAATTTACTCAGTGAATTAGAATTTCACCCAAAACACTGGCACAATTACACGTACACGTAGCCCCCCCTCCACCCAGGTACCTCCCAAAGGTTATTTTTTTTTTCAATAATAAATATGTAATAAATCACAACCTAACTGTAATTTGCCAAGCACAAGTGAACGTGACAATGGGTTGCCAACGTGATGCCGCTACTGAGAACGTGTGCTGCTGTTAGAGCTGTTTTAACGCTGCCGCGACCAGCTTTGACGCTGCCGCTATTTGTAACTGATGTGCTGAAGTTACGAGCGGATTTTTCCATATGCGGCGACCCGCTGCTTAGCAGGTCAGCGGCGCCACCGACTGGAATCTTATGAACAACAATAGTGTTCTTTTAGTTCAATTTTACCCAGTCTCCTTGGCTAGTAATATAGAAGTTGCTTAGTTATTTTACGAGCTGATTATACAGGGTGAATCTAAATTCGCGCACTCGGGCTTCGTAGCGCGATTCTTCACATGCTAGAAATAATAAAAAAAAAGTCTCACAAAATTTCGTCCTGCGTTTATTTCCGGCAGGAAATGGACGTCGAAGATTGAGACGGGTGTGTATCCCATACGTCACTGTGTTTCAGAATCACACTATTACACCAAGAAACGTCTAGGGGATGTGTGAGGTGTCTTGAGGAACGAAGTTTACGTAGAAATCCATGCCCGGAAACGTCATCCAATGACGCTGCAGAACGTAATTGCTGGAGGGGATGTCTAGCGGCAGGAGATGGTGCCGGTAACTTGGAGTGGCGTTTCCGGGCATGGGTTTCCATGCTCATATTCTTCCTCAAGACGCCTAATACATGCCTTATAAATTTATTGGTGTAATTATGAAACACACTTTCGTGTGGAACACACAGCCATCTGTCTTTGACGTCCATATACTGGCGGAAATATGCGCAGGACGAAATTTTGTGGGAGACATTTTTCATTGTTGGCAGGTGAGGAATCGCACTGCGAAGCCCGAGTGCGCGAATTTAGATTCACCCTGTACACACTCCATTTCAACCACTTTGCTCCTCTTCCTCTTTAAAATTTAATGTGAGCCTACTCATTTTATTTCTTGTATAATTGTTTTCGTAGCATAATTGGTTAAATTATAAAAAGTGTAAAAATAAGTCAGAGATTAATAAATTCAATAGGCTTTATTTTTGAAAAAATAAACGCCTCCCCCTGTGGTGTCGCACAAGTCAAAAGTGCGCGCCACCTACTTACGCCGCGCGCCGCCATGCACGCACGGCGCGGCGTTCTTACGACGACAGCCACGAGCGCCCTCTGCGGCAACTCCGCTCGTGGCCACCAGTGAACGACATCGTTCACTTGGGACTGAGTTAGGAACCAGTAAAGACTTCGGAATCCGATAGGCACCAGTGAAGACTTGGCTATCAGTTAGGCACTAGGCAGGACTCTAGCTCAACTATGTATCAACATTCTGCAGTACTATGTAAAAGTTAAGTATTGTATAAATTCTGTGCAATATATATCTCATTCTAATTTACTCTAATGTTTCTAGTTCTGGCTGCTCCCCTCCGTACCTGCACCAGCGTGCTATCTTTATTTCTGTGTCGGTCTCATTCCACTCGGCCACCGACACCTACAACGGAACGAGACACAAAAGCGGCGACGAGGCTGGGACACAAAACCCCCCACCCCCAGATCCAAATCCTGGCTGCGCCACTGCATTAGGGTAACGTTTAATTCGGCCACTGCCTATGAGTCCGGAAATTTTAAATGAAGTTAATGCCGGCCGTGAGAGTTTGCATTGTATGAATATAACCCGTCCCATTAAGTACAATACTGAATAAGTTATATTTCAAAAAGTACAGTATTATTATACGATGGCTCTGCATTGTGGTTAACAAAAAAATACAATTTTTACGCACACTGAATCCATCCCGAATGTTTACCCATGAAAGCTAGTTTCGTCCAAGCCGAAGAATCTGGTGATTTCTGTCCGAAACGTAAACTACGGCGGAAGCCATTATTTCGGCCGAAACCGGGTATTCGGTTGGTCGTTAGTCGAAAGTAATTATTTTGCGTGTAAGCTAGCGACCGATCTGGGCAAATAAAATTCTCCAAATAGAGGCGCGGTGACAAGTTCTCAGCGGAGCAAGTGGGTAACAAAATAAAACAGCACACCCACGGCTAATAAGAAAAACCTTCCGCAGCCATATTGTGACACATCGGTGTTAAGCGACCAGGTAGCCGTGTCTAGTTCTGAAGCAAGCAGGAGTAAAATATAGGGAGCGTAAGGTTATTCACAACTTGTACAAAAACCAGACAGCGGTTGTCAGAGTTGAAGGGCACAAAAGGGATGCAATGGTTGGGAAGGGAGTAAGGGTTGTAGCCTTTCTCCAATGTTAGTCAAGATGTACAGTGAGCAAGCTATAAAGGAAAGCAAGAAGAAATTTGGAGGAGGAATTAAAAGTTCAGGGTGAGGAAATAAAAACATTGCGTTTTGCCGACGACATAGTAATTTTGTCAGAGACAGCAAAGGACCTGGAAGAGCAGCAGGATGGAATGAGATTAGGTGGGTGGATCGCGTAACTAATGAAGAGGCACTGAACAGAATTGGGGATAAAAGAAATTTCTGGTATACCTTGACTAAAAGAAGGGATTGATTGGTAGGACACATTCTTAGACATCAAGGAGTTGTGAATTTAGTGATGGAGGGAAGTGTGTGGGGTAAAAACAGCAGAGGAGATGGATACAGCAAGCGGATTCAGACAGATGTAGGCTGCCGTTCTTATGTGGAGTTGAAGAGGCTTGCTCAGGATA
The DNA here is from genome assembly GCA_026315105.1 of Locusta migratoria. Classification (NCBI taxonomy): domain Eukaryota; kingdom Metazoa; phylum Arthropoda; class Insecta; order Orthoptera; family Acrididae; genus Locusta; species Locusta migratoria. Next base: position 812,674,680 of record CM048745.1, read on the forward strand.
GGGTATTGTGGAGAGCTGTATCAAACCAGTCTCCGGACTGAAGACAACAACAACAACAACAACAGAACAGCCGTATCGCTTGCATCAGCATGATATTTCCGAGCGATCGGCGACCTGGGGCTGCAATTTGACGACACGCGTACGATCTGCGAAGCCGTCGCTCGCCGGTTCGCTTGTAGGACCCTCGGAGAGAGAAACCACTGCCGAAGCTGTCGGAGTGCCTGCTGCGCTGATGCGTATTCACAGGCGGTGACCGAACGGCGGGGGAGCGCTCGTAATCCATGGCGGCAGCGCGGGTCCACGCTGAAGCGAAGCCGGAGAAGTACGGACTAATCCCTGCCCCCTCCAGCCGCGCACGATACGCCTCTTGTGGGACCCCACGCACAACAGCGACCGATAGCGGCCACGCTTCGCACGAGCGACCTATAGTTAGAGGGCTGCGCGGATGCAGATGTGCGCAGTATTTCTTACTTTGGCGGATAAAATTGTGAGCGACGCGGATATCCGCGTGTTATATGCGGATTTATTTATTCGTGTCAGAAGCATCTTGTACAAACATAACATGAAACAAAAAAAAAAATGAAGATCAATGAATATAAATACAAATTAGCCATTAATAGTACACATATTTACAAGTAACAGTGATAACAGTTCAAAAGGTCTTTTCCCCAGGATTAAACATTAAACTATGCTAGCCCAAAATCTGGCTACATCACATGCATCACGGGTAGCAGTAGTCAGGTCCTGCATGGTACAGCAGGCTGGACAAAGCTCACACTGTAGCAGATGCTCCGTGGTTTGTTCTTTTCCACACTCACACATGTCAGATGCATCACAGAGGCCTCACCTTCTCATGTTGATTTTAGATCTTGTTACGTTGGTCCGCAGTCTGTTGAGGGATTTCCACGTCATCCAGTCCTCCTCGTAGCCAGGTGGGAGTGCTTCCTGTGGGGTCATCCAGCCACCAAGGTCCCCGATCTTTGCTCTCCATATCTCCAGCCTGGTCAGTTGTGGTGATTTGTCAAGCTCCTTTGTTGCATGCGGATATATGCGGATAAATAGCCAGGTATTTGCCCAGTACGTCTGTCGAAATGTTAGATGAAAACTTCCAGCCTGTGGACATTTTTGGAATCTATACAGGGCACAGATAGAGCGGAAGTCTGTTGTCCTCATCCCCTGACCACATCTACAGACAAAAATATTACTCTGTGCCACAGCGGACGTAGCTGTACCGGAGGGACCTGCGCCTAATGCAATTACGCGACCGTGACTTAGTTGCCACTGCCCACAAAAGGTGCCATGGCAAATTTCCGCTGCCTTCATTTAGCACTTTGTAGTGACGGAGTGACAACGTCTATCGTAGTGAATACAGTGACAGATCTTTCTTGAAATGAACACATCAATGGATGCTATATCGTGTAAAGTGTAAAGAGATGATTTGACACTAGTGAAGGAAAACAAATTGAAATCGTCAATTAAAAAAAAATGGATACGTATTTGATAGAAAGGAAAAGATATAGTGGCGTGTTTCCCATGTAAAAAAAAAAAAAAAATGTATATACCGCACATAAAATACGAACAAACATACAGACATTCATGTTTGTGTTAGATAAATGGCGACGGAAGTAATAAAGATTGACAATAGCATTTTATAGCAACTTTCGTAATCAGATACGATGTGCAGTGAAAGTAACGTATTTAGGAAGGCTTGCCGTAGCTGCAGCCGACGTTCTCTATTTTTACTGACATTACCGATTAGTAGTAGACGGCACTTTTTAACACTTAAAATGACATGCTTTGCTTTGTGCCACTTAAAATGACATGCTTTGCTTTGTGCCACTTAACCTCTCGTGCGTTAATATGGGGAAAAGAAAGTGTCCCTTTTGTAAAACTCCGAAAGAACCGTTTTTTTCTTTTTTTAAATGTAAACACAGTAAAATCTATGCCAATCCAGTTTTAACCACCGAAGTTTAAGGAGATGCCTGTATTAAACAGCTGACGTAGTGCTCCGACCACACGGGCTTTGAAATGTTACCGTGTGTGTCCGGAGCGCCAATGTTTTCCTGTTTGGAATAACCTGTTTTGGAGTAGGTATAGAACAGGTACCGTGGTAGGAGAAGTCTTTATATACTATGAGTATCTATTGCTATCACCCGTTCAAAACTTTAATATCTGCGGATAACGAACTTGCGGATAAAGTGCCGCGGATGCGGTTGCGGATATGGGCCTTGCGGATGTCGTGCGGATGCGGATAGCACTTTTCTTATCCGCGCAGACTTCTACCTAATGCCTACGGTCGACTGACGTCCCGAATATTACGAGACAACAATAACTTATTAAGCTTATGGTTTTCTATTTTTCAATCCTGTCAACGCCTACATTCTTTGCAATGGGGATTATTAGATTTTTCTTAAAGTATGAGGGTATTTCGTCTGTCTCATTCGCACAGTTTTGTCATGGCTGGCTCTCTCAGAGACTTCAGTTGCTCTGACGGAACGTCGTATATTCCAGTAGCAGTATTTCGATTTGGATCTTTCAGTGCTCCGTAAAATTCTTTCAGTATAATATCTCATGTGAAACTTAAAGCATTCCCGGCGTACTGATTGCTCTATTACATTACGGGAATACTGCCGGATGGCCGTATCTTGCTGGTACAATACTTCGGCGCAGTCTTCCGGCCATCTTCAGATGGTGACTGATGAGAGAAGCCCTGAGGTCCCTTTTTAAGACACCACGCATGTGCCGATGGGGTCTTAAATAGGTGAGTGCAGGGCTTCTCTCATCAGTCATTACCTGAAGATGGCCGGAAGACTCTGAGCCGAAATACTGTATCAGCAAGCTACGGACATACGGCAGTATTCCCGTAATTTAATAGAGCAATAGCATCTCCTGTTTCATCATAATCTACTTCTTTCGCCCTTTGTACAGTTTTAAGCAGATAACAATCTTCGTAATTTAAACTTGCAATTTTTCTGAGAGTTATTCGACAGTCACAGTGTGACAAGTACAACCTAGCGTTCAGGGTCAGCCCTCGCCTTAGATTTCGATCCTTTCCTCTCCCTCTCCCCCGCCCTCAATAGAGAAGGCAGTTTGGAGCTCGGAGAGAATTGTCAAGGTCTATGAGAGACCATCTCTCGGCTGGCGGGCGGGAGACTGCTTCATTAGCATAAGCGCTATCGTAATAACTGCGTTTTGTAGTGGAATGGACGACGCGTGCCTCTAGAGAGAGAGAGAGAGAGAGAGAGAGAGAGAGAGAGAGAGAGAGAGAGAGAGAGAGAGAGGTGGCGCTGGCCAGCTACTGGCGTTGAAGGCCGGCGGGCGCATTGTTACACGGGGCAGGCGCAGGTGGCGGCCACCAAGGACGCGCATTGTTCCAGCGCCAGCACTGCACATGTCGCGGTCTCACATCCACCGGCACTCGCCTTCACGTTTTTACCTTGCTGGATGGCTCTCATCGTTCATCCTGTCATCTTCTTAGTTACCTTCCTTCCTCCTCTCTTCCTCTTATTCTTCATCACCTCTGCCAGATTTTCTTCTTCACCACCTCTGCCAGTTATTCTTCTTCACCATCAATAAAATGTTCAAATGTTTGTATAGTCTACGGGGTCATCAGTCCCTAAACTTACAAACTACTTATGAACTAACTAAGACTAAGGACGGCACAAATATCCATGCCTGAGGGGGGGGGGGGGATTCGAACCCCCGACCGTAGTGGCCGTGCAGACCGTGACTGGAGCGCCTCAGTCTCCTCGGCCACCGCGGCCGGCTCTTCACCAACCACCCTTCCTTTTCCTTCCTCATCTTCGCCATTCTTTTCCATTTCCTTCCTCATCTTCGCCATTCTTTTCCATTTCCTTCCTCATCTTCGCCATTCTTTTCCATTTCCTTCCTCATCTTCGCCATTCTTTTCCATTTCCTTCCTCATCTTCGCCATTCTTTTCCTTTTCCTTCCTCATCTTCGCCATTCTTTTCCTTTTCCTTCCTCATCTTCGCCATTCTTTTCCATTTCCTTCCTCATCTTCGCCATTCTTTTCCTTTTCCTTCCTCATCGTCGCCATTCTTTTCCTTTTCCTTCCTCATTTTGGCATTCCTTTCTCATCTTTGGCATTCCTTTCTTTTCTCCTTTCTCATCTTTGGCGTTCCTTTCTTTTCTCCTTTCTCATCTTTGGCGTTCCTTTCTTTTCTCCTTTCTCATCTTTGGCGTTCCTTTCTTTTCTCCTTTCTCATCTTTGGCGTTCCTTTCTTTTCTCCTTTCTCATCTTTGGCGTTCCTTTCTTTTCTCCTTTCTCATCTTTGGCGTTCCTTTCTTTTCTCCTTTCTCATCTTTGGCGTTCCTTTCTTTTCTCCTTTCTCATCTTTGGCGTTCCTTTCTTTTCTCCTTTCTCATCTTTGCCATTCCTTTCTTTTCTCCTTTCTCATTTTGGCATTTCTTTCTTTTCTCCTTTCTCTTTCCTCTTTCAAAGTCCAGAAGAATGCCACATTTTCTACGTTTTACAGTTAACTAGCCACGACGAATGGTCGCGTGATGCGACGGACTGGGCGGCCGTTCCCACCAGAGGTTAGAGCTCTCCTTGTTGTCACTAGCACATATTAAACTATTTTGTAAGTCTATTGCCTGATGTCCATAGCAGTTTGAACTAATGTGTTTAAACATTTACGGTCAAGCACCCGTGAAGAAAAAAATCTACATTGCTTTGGACCCATATAATCTGGCAAGTGACATAAACTGTGCTAACGTACATCATTCACTGCTTCAGAAGATACTGTTTGCTTAGACTGGCTGTCCGTTCCATAGTGATCTACCGGACCTTCACTTGTAATAAACATCAGTCCGTTTGCTTGTCTAAAAATTCGCGATCACTCTTGCATAATTAAATCATCTTCCGCGCTTCCCCTTTCCCTTCGTAATCAGTTTTCCAGTTACCAGAAGAAAATGTCACAAAATCCAAGCAAACTAGAACGCTTGTAGTGACTGCTTAACATTAAGAGTATTGCGAAACTTTTACCAAACGACAACGAAACAGCTGTATTTGGGAGCTATAAATGTGGGTTTCAAACACCACTGCCCGTCCAAGGACGAAATTGGAAGCATGTTGCGGAAAACCACGAGCAATTTTTATGTCGTTCGAGAGCAACGTTGCCGAATGGCGAGAAAGCCGTGAACACCTGCTCCTGCAGAAGCCTCCACGCGTGTTCTCCCGGCGTGACACTGCAGAGTGCAGAGTTTGGCCTGGTGGGCTGCCCGGCGGCCACCGAGGCTCAGCAAGAAGCTGGCTGGATCAGCAGCCGCTTGCGGTTCGCACCGCCTCCCCTCAAGAAAAGAAAGAAAAGACAATCGCCGAGGGTCGGCGCTTTGTGGCCAGCGCACACAACGCGCTGCCCACCAGACTATTTTCCTCGGAAGCCGCGGTGGCCATGTGCCATTAGTGACTACGTTTCCTCTTTTTTCCACCGGGAGCAGCTCCGTCTAATGGTCTCATTATTTCGTTCCCATCAACGGGGCTATCTCTTCACGTGTCAGATGTTAACAGTTACATCCGTGACTCACTGGGCGTAACAAGAACCTGACGTCGAGGCGCTCTCTGGATGAATGCGGTAGTTGATTATGCTACTTAAGTTCAGCTAATTGCCCCGAGGCAAACCGTATTGCACTGTAGTATTTTTACAAACGCGAAATGAACCGCGGATCGCTATTTAGATCGTACCCTCCGCTCACTCGGCCGGTGTACGCCGCGGTGGAGTCTGCTGCCTCTCTTCCACGATTCTATCGTGGCCCATTACTTGCGGGCAGATAAACGTGGCATTAAATTACAACTCGTCGCGTTATAATCTCTGTACGGCTGATCAACAAATAAGGCAGCACATAGCTCCCCATTTGCTGCTGAGATAAAGAAACTAGTGTCGGCATTCTCTTTGAAGTGGGTAGGGAGTGGATGGGAGAATGTTTTACATCATTGTAGTTTGCTTGCAAGTAAGCGGGAGAATCGCCTCTGCACTGACAATCATCAGATAAGCTGCGATTAAAATCTTCTCGATAATAGGAGCGCGTCGATTTGGATGGAAACCAAAATCGCAAAAGATCAGGTGCAAACAGAAGGAAGAAGTGTGAGAACTTGGCGAGAAGGCACATTTCGAATGAATTTTGACGCGCTTGATTGGGTTAAGATAATTTCATATTACATTCAAATTGCGTGGTTATGGTATATCGCCCCAAATTTGGGACTGGATAGGGGATTTCCTGTCAGAGGGGACACAGTTCGTAGTTATCGATGGTAAGGCTTCGACTAAAACAGATGTGATATCGGTCGTTATTGGTCCTCTGCTGTTCCTTATTTACATAAACGATTTAGGGGAAAATCTAAGTAGCTCTTTTAGGTTGTTTGCAGATGACGCCGTTATTTACCGTCTAGTAAAACCATCTGAAGATCAAAACCAACTGCAGAACGATTTGAATAAGATATACGTATGGTGTAAGAATTGGCAGTTGACTCTAAATAATGAGAAGTGTGAAATCGTCCACATGAGTACGAAAATAAATCCGTTAAACTTTGTTTACAAGATAAATCAACCAAATGTGACGACCGTAAACTCCACAAAATACCTAGGAATTACTATTACTTCAGACTCAAACTGAAAAGAACACGTAGAAAATATCGTGGGAAAGACGAACCAGAGACGGCGTTTTATTGGCAGAACGCTTAAAAGATGCAACAGAAGTACTACAGAAACTGCATACACTACGCTTGTCCGTCCTTTTTTGGAGTATTTCTGCCGAGTGTGGGATCCTTATCAGGTGGGTTTGGCGGAGGACATCGAAAAAGTCCAAAGAAGGGCAGCTCGTTTCGTATTGTCACGATACAGGGGAGACAGCGTTACGGAAATGATACAGGATGTGGGACGGGAATCATTACAACGGCGATTATCGCTGCGCCGTGACGATACTCCAATCGCCAACATTCTCCTCCGCATGCGAATACATATTGTTGACTGCGACTTACATAGGTAGAAATGATCATCAGAATAAAATACGAGAAATCAGAGCTCGATTCAGGTGTTCTTTCTTCAATTTTGTTGAAAGCTAAATTTATCATTTATGACTCCATTATTTCCCCTTTTTTTCACTTAAACGTAAGTGTTTGTCGCTTATAAACTGTTTAATTTTTAGTAAATATACTTTCATATTGTTTTTCTCTGTAATTTGAATGATGCTAATATCTGTTATTCTTTTTTGCAGGTAAGTCGCCAGAGACTCTACTTCCGACGTACGCTACAACCGTAAGTACGTTAACTGCGAAACGTAACTAACGAAACAAAAGTGGAACTTGTCAGATATCAATTCCTGGCTTTCTTATAGTGAAAACGAAAGTATTTCTCATGTTGGTCCTCTAAATTGAGAGAATGGGGTTTTGAAAACATTCAACGATCTGTTGCATGATGCTCAGTTGCGCTTTAGGAAATACGTGAACACAGCAGTTTTTCATTTCTGGCTTAGCTTAGTTGCACCTAGTAGACATAAAGAGGTCATTTGACAGCGGCAAATTTGACACAGATGCAGTATGCATCTTCTGCTGCGTCCGCCACTGGAGATTCCTCATCATCTCAGTGTGCTATCACGGATATTAGTCACGAATCCTGCTGTTCTCCTTTGAATCTTCTCTATTTACGTTATCAACCTCGTGTGGCACGGATTCCATACTGAAAAGTATTAAAGTATTGGTGGAACGATTGTTTTGTAACCTATTTATTTTGTTGGACTGCACTGTCCGAAGATTCTTCAAATAAATTCAGTGTGGCATCTGCGTTAACGAAGATTAATTTCACATAGTCGTTCCATTTAAAAATCACTCATTATGTCTACTCCCAGATACTTCATGAAAGTAACTGCTTCCAGTGTTTATCCGGAGTAAATATCAAATGTTTGTTTAGCTTATGGGTCGTAACTGCGGGGTCCTCAGTCCCTAAACTTACAAACTACTTGTGAACTACCCTATACTAAATACAGCAAAAACATCCATGCCCGAGGGAGGATTCGAACCCACGACGGGGAATGGCCTTGCGCATCGGAGCATAGCAGCTCAATGCGCTCGGCCACTCTGCCGCGGCGAGTAAATATCTTTCTTTCTATGTAAATGCAGAACATTACACTTCTATATGTCGTGGTTCAATTGCAGTTCCCTGCACCATACGCTGCGGAGCATCCTTCTTTTAACCACCCTTTCCAGTGTTGCGTCGTCTCGATAAACTACAGCATCATTCCCAAAAAGCATCATTGAACTTCCCGATATCATATACGAGGTCGTTGATATATATTGTGAAAAAACAATGGCTCTGTAACCCCTGGGGCACGCCTGAAATCACTTTATGATAACTTTTCTCCGTTGAGAATGACATACTGAGTTCTCTCAGCTAGAAATGCCCCAGTTAATCACGCAGCCGATATGATATTCCATGGAATCGCACTTTGTTCATATAACGCCTTGCGGAAGTCATGAAACATGACATGTCCTTGGGGTCCTATATGTGCTTCCGCCTGGATCTCGTGGATGAATAGCGGGAATTGTATTTCACATGCTTACGGAAGGCATGTTGATTCCTAGAAATGAGATTTCAGGACTGCAAAATTTACAAAATACTGTAACATGAAATGTGTTCCAAATTTCTGCAAATGACGCATGTCACAAATATAGTTTTGTGCACCTGATCGACGATCCTTGCAGACGGTAATTACTTGAGATTTTGTTTATTTTTATTTTTTCCCCAATCCTTGGAACATTTCGCTCCTCTAGAATTCTTCGGTACACTGCTAATAGGAAGGCGGCGGGGGGCAGGTTTCAAGTTCCTTCACATACTCAGAGTAAAGTCGAATTGGGATCTCAACAATTCACACCTATAATATTTTCTTACGACAATGAATTTTGGACGCGCGGGAGTAGCCGACAGGTCTGTAGCGCCACGTTGGGAATCGCGTGGCCTCCCTCGTCGGAGGTTCGAATACTCCCTCGGGCATGAATGTGTCTGTTGTCCTTAGTTTAACTAGTTTGTAAGACTAGGAACTGATGAGCAACGTAGTTTTGTCCCATAGGATTACAAACATTTGAACATTTATTTGAATGAATTTTGTCTTTGTGGTTTTAATTCACTGCCCATACTGACTTCTGAGTCAGTTCTATCCGTTAATAACCTTAGTGCTTGAATAGTGTCACAAAATACAATCGTATCGTCAGGATATGGGATGTTATTTAATCTTACTCGATTTACCAAAATACTTTGGGTGACAGGATAAGAGGTGCTGCAAAAGATTGTTGTGGATCAATAGACAGATGAGATTACTAATGAGTACAGTCACCAAGACCACCACTAAATGTGTTCCATTTAGTATCAAAGTCAGTCTTGAGCGCTTATAATAGGGGAATGTGCTCTGTATAAGACGTAAAGTTTGTCTCTGTCGAAGGAACCAGATAACGAAAATTGCACGTAATGTAACACTTAAAAATCAATCATGGAGAGACCAAATTTAATGCATCACTTCAAATATACGAAAAAAGCAGAGAACTGGCGCCACGCACTGTGCTAGCTTCCGCTTGTGTTTGTTTTCTGACGGCGCGTGCAACAATCAACGTTGCCAGCACAGTAACGTGCTTGCCGGGACCCAGACGAGACGTTGCAACACTGTGCAAATCATGTTTTACAAATATGTTACAGCATTCCATTGTCCTGGAGAGATGAGAGCACGAAAACAAATTTTTCTTTTCTTTTTGAGCAAAACCTAGTGACGTCCGTAGAGGGCGGGTATGTGGGGCCTGCTTAGCCGAGTACCCCTGCGGCCGCCTTACGAAACTGTACACAATTCAAACGCGCTCGCGAAGCAACTCGCTTAAAACAGCGCTGCAAAAGAGCATAACAGGCTTACGCCGCTGAAGGCCGAAGCGCACGAGAGACACGTGCGTGCAGCGAAACATTCTGCAATTGCACTCACTCCTCGATGTAGACTGGAATCGTGGATACGTAAGAGCTTGGATTACAGTGCGCAACGCACGAGAAAGCTCATTACGGGCGTTTGACATTTTGGTTGACATTTTAGTGTTCTGAATACTAGCAGACAAGTACAAAATCTCTGAAAGGGAAAGAGAAAATAAGAAACAGAAACAGTGTGAAAATCTGTGGGTCAGATCGAGAGATGAGTAATAATAATAATAATAATAATAATAATAATAATAATAATAATAATAATAATAATAATAGGAAACCCGGCTACGCAAGGGTATTTATCTATTCCAGTTTATTCTCTCTCTCCTTCCATTTTGTCTCCTTCCGTCTTCTCTTTTTCTCTCTCAATCTCAGCTTCCTTGTCCAACCCGTATCTGCACATATCTACCTTCCCCTTTCTATCTCAATCACCACCTTATCTCTTTGGAATTCCACCTCGTCAGACCATTGCCTCCTCCGTCTGTGAAAAATTATAGGTCTCTTGTTTTTTCATAGTGATCAGTGAAGCGGTGCCTAAGTTTATTGCAAGGCACGGTTCGCCACGCACCGTAGGAAAAGTTACATAGACGATTATGTTCCTCTCGTATTGAAAATAATGTGTATATTACATAATAATACCGTAACAATAATGGTAGTTGTGTATGGCAAAGATATGGACTCTCCCCATTGTTATTTAAACAACTTCCTACAATAAGTAGATCCATTGAGAAATCCGGCTAAGAATAAGAAAATAAAGTTATCGAAGGTAAATGTGTAGCGTTTGTAATGATACGACTCAACTGGCCGAGACCTGGAAGAGAGCAAAGAAAAGAGCCTTAATCTAGAAGAAGAAGAAGAAGAAGAAGAAACATGGCTAAAACAGGTATCACAATCCACTTCGAAAATATCAAAATAATAAACATAAAATACCACCAAAACGAAACATGCAAAAAATAGATTTTTCGTAGTCCGATATATTGAAGAACTGATTAGTTGTAGTGCCCTCGCGAAAATGGCAAGAGAAGTTGAACCGGCATCCAACTTCGGACAACCCCCCACCCCCACCAGTGTAAGATGAAACATTTTAACAGTTAATTGCAGCTGCTGATTTGAATGAACACGTTGTACATGAACAGAAACAAATTCACTTCCCCCCCCCCCCTCCAGAATAAATTACACACGCCACCAGGATTGGTTAAGCCGGTCCAGAGTCAGAAGAATACCACTCTCTCTCCTACACAAAAATATATCACGCATAACTATCAAAACAATGTACGGGGACAAGTTCATTTTATATATAATATATATTTGCCTTTAGAAAACTTGAATGATAGCTTGTTTTTCATTTATCTGTCAGCAGTGCTCATAAAATTGTACGAAAAAAGTGGTAAGCAGAAGTATCAAACTCAGAGTTAACAATCACAAAAAAAAGTTTTATTTGCTGACTGATGCATGAATTGGTGAGCAATAATCCAACAATAATGACATTTCAACACTGCAGTCAACCTGTAAACAACCGATACAAATAAGACAATCTTTGTATTGTGCCTAACAGTAAAATAATATGTGAGAAGCAGTAGATGTTCGGTTTTTATGAAACTCGTTTTCTCGAGAAATCGAGTTTAGAAAAATTTCACAATTTTGTGTTAGAGATTACACAAGCGAGTAGTAATTTTCGATAAATTCCGTGTCTGCAATGGAATTTAGAAGTACACGAATATGCATGGTTCGAAAATCACCCGGTTTATCTGGGTTACACCCGGTTTTTAATGCTTTATTTCAATTCCCGGTTGCAAAATCATAAAGCAGAAGAAAGCCCCAAATTTTGAATTTTCAAGTCAAGTTGTAAAGGTGAAAAAAAAAATACTGTATTGGAAGTAAGGTTGTCCTGTGTGTCCAGTATGCAACATATGGCTAGAAGTAATTTCGTTACCCTAAACTTAAAACGCTTTATCTCTTAATGTGATAATGACCAACATGTTATTGTGTTCACAATATATATATGTGTGTGTGTGTGTGTGTGTGTGTGTGTGTGTGTGTGTGTGTGTGTGTTTGTTTATTTTTATTCTGATTCTAACAATTACTTTAGCAAATGGACGAGACAGGAGGGAGATTAGGATATAAGGTCCCTTAGACTTCGTTAATATTAGAGACGATTTTTTTTTCTTTTGTCAGTGATGAGAAAGGAAACAGTGTTCGATTTGAAAGGAACCATCCCGACATTTGTCTGGAGTGATTCAGGGAAATTACATTGATGAAGCAGTAGGACGAATTAACTTATTTCTAGGGTGAACTCTAACAAACTACTTGATGGGGGTAGTGGGAAAAAATTGCAACCCATTTGAAAAATAGAAATATTCTTGTAGAGTTTTTTGGTTTGAAAGCAACTCATGTCGGAAAACGCATCTACATTTTTCTCTAAAACTGTACTGGTAGACGGTGTGAGTTCATGAAAATCGTTCTGGAGATTAATGTTCATAGCTTTGAGAATTGAATGGTTGAGCTGATAACGGTACACATTCCACAAATTTCACAAATTCAACTGAGATAGCCATTTTATTCTTTGGACGTATCTACATCCACTGAGCATCTTCCTCTACTTCGAATGTGTTTGCCAACAATAGTTAGATATGAGCTAGTTGAAAAAGGTACATATTCCTGAACATATTTACGCCGTTACAAGGTATATAACAAATATCTACACACAGGTACCATGTGCATTGTGTTTGTTACACTTAAATGTACACATTCACAATAGTAAATTTTTCTGTATAACAAGAAGTTTTGTGACAAAAGTTTTTTTTTTCTTTGCCGAAAGTTTTTTTTTGAAATGTGTACTTTTTTCAACTCATCCATTCAATTGTGCACTTTTTTTTTTTTTTTTTTTTTTTTTTTTTTTGCAATTCCTATCCACAGTGCAGCTGAGGAAGGGGATTTTTTCTAGTGAAGTTCACAATGGACTTAGGAAAGAAGTAGACTTACTGTACAGTGTGTAAAGAATTATTTTGATTGTCATTTATTGCTATTAACATCACATTGGTACCCAAAAATATATCAGATTCAAGAATGGGTTAAGAAGGTTAAAGGAAGCGACAAATAACCTTTTGTGAAAAAGTAAGCCTTTTTATTTCACATAAATATTGTTTGTAATACCCCCGGTTTTTTTTCATTTGGATGTATAGTAATCGTACGCATGTTGTTGTTATGGTCTTCAGTCCGGAGACTGGTTTGATGCAGCTCTCCAGCCTACTCTATCCTGAGCAAGCCTTTTCATCTCCTCATAAGAGCGGCAACCCATATCCACTTGAATCTGTTTACTATACGCGTCTCTTGGTCTCCCTCTGCGATTTTTACCCCACACACTTCCCTCCAATGCTAAATTTACGATTCCTCGATGTCGAAGAATGTGTCCTACCAAGCGATCCCTTCTTTTAGTCAGGGTATGCCAAAAATTCTTTTTCTCCCCAATTCTGTTCAGTACCTCTTCATTAGTTATGCGATCTACCCACCTAATCTTCAGCATTCTTCTGTAGCACCACATTTCAAAAGCCTCTATTCTCTTCCTGTCCGCACTGCTTATCGTCCATGTTTCACTCCCGTACGAGGCAACACTCCATACAAATGCCTTCAGAAAAGACTTCCTTACACTTAAATTAATATTTGATGTTAGCAAATTTCTCTTTTTCAAAAATGCTTTTCTTCCCATTGCCATTCTGCATTTTATATCCTCTGTACTGCGACCATCGCATGTGATTTTACTACCCAAGTAACAAAACTCATCTACCACCTTCATTGTTTCATTACCTAATCGAATTCCTTCAGCATCGCCTGATTTTCTAAGACCGCATTCCATTATTTTTGTTTTGCTCTTGTTAATGTTCATTTTATACGCTATGTCATTATTGCAAATTTAGTAGATGTTGACTTTATGAAAACCCTCCTCAATTAGAGATGTCCTTGGCAGCCCAGCCTGCAGGAAATGCGGCGCGCAGTAGGGGATGCCCGGCGACAGGTCCACCGTTTGGCGCCACGGCGGCGTGCCATTAGCGGAGTGGCGCCAGCGCGGTGGCTGGCGCGCCAGCGGCGTTGCGTGACGCAGCCGCGCCAGGAATGTGTGCCGGCCGCAGCCCCAGCACCAGTCCGTTATGCAGCCGCCGGTCGCTGCCTCAGAGACCGACGCCGACCCGGCCGCCGCGCGAGCCCAAACTGCAGGGTAGCCCAGTACTGCACTCCAACTGCCGGGGCGGTAGAAAGTGGCGCACTGCGCTGAACCGTGGGTACAAGCCAGTCCGTAGCGCTGAACAACTGTGTAGGAACACGTGTGCAGTACTGACAGCAGGGCTAGAAATTGCTGTGGAGCACTCACATTCTTACAAACTACTGTGCAGAACATACTCAGACCGTGTTAAGGTTATCTTCCGACCACCAGTGAAGATTGCAGCCTTACTCGGGTCAGTGAAGGATGATTTGTTGCTTCGCAAGTCAGGCGTGTACCAGATCCCTTGCGGAAATTGTGATAATTCATATATGGGCCAGACAATACGCACTGTCAACGAGAGATGCGTTGAACACAGAAGATATACTCGCCTATTGCAGCCAGACAAGTCAGCTGTGGCTGAACATTGCATAGAAACTGGTCATTCAATGAACTATAGCGATGTGAAGATTTTGACACCCATATCTTCGTTTTGGGATGCTATATTTAAGGAAGCTGTTGAAATTAGACTGGCCAACAACTTATTAAACAGAGATAAAGGTTTTAATTTAGACAAAGCTTGGAACCCTGCACTTGGAGTATTGAAATCACAGAGAAGACGTGAAGGTGTTACCGCCGCCGAGCATATATCGATAAGTGAACACCGGAGCGCTTCCGCCACGCGTGTGAGTACTTCGATATGCAGTAAACCAGCATCTGTGACGCGAACGCGCATTGCCACCGCGATCAGGCTTATAAGGCCGCGCCCGGCACCTCGTCGACAGTCTTCGACTCACTCTGAAGATGGCCGGAAGGTACGCGGCCGAAATATCAGCAGAAGAAGTGAATTTTACGCGGCTGCATTCCCGAAATCTATTGGACTGTACATTACGCCGTTAAAAGTTGAAAATGCATACTCAGAGAAATTTGTGTGCAGCATTTAAATCGTGATAGGAAGTACTGGAAAGCACTGAAATTGTTAGTTTTAAGCATGGTTTTACTGGAGGAAGCAACTCTTAATTCTTATTTCTTTAAACGAGCCATCTCGGAAACGACGCTAACGATTTCGATGAAATTTTGTATTTACACTGGTTTTTTTCTTTTGAAGCTCACCTACATAGTTATATTTTTCGTAAAAACGCGATTTCCAAAATTACACACACACACACACACACACACACACACACACACACACACACACACACACACACACACACACACGGTAAAGGTAAAGCAGTCAACAATCCGAAGATTGAACACCACAGTGTTTTACTAGGCATGGTCCTGTTTGGAGGTGGTATGCCGTTGCCTCCCTCCGACCTTCGAACTGACTTACCCAGCCAGTTATAGGGGGACCTACAGTTTAACGGTGGGTTCCGAACCACGGTGCTACTCGGTATTTTTCGCATCGGCAATACTGCCAGAGGTGAAATATGTGGAAAGTGACAGATAAAAATCCTAGGACCTGGCGGGGATCGAACCCGCGACCTTTTGCTTTCGTTTTAGAATGTTTACAAATATGTACATTCATGGGCCCCAGCCGTACATTGCCTTAAGGAAAATGTACGCAAAATAAGAATTTCGGAAGGCAACTAGCAATTGTCTATTGGAAAATGTTTCATAATTGACCATCCAACATTAATTTTACGTGACATGAGCCAATTACGTGTCATGTACCAATATGAGATATAACTGGGTCATGTCACGTAACAATAATAGCAGATGGTCAATTATGAAACATTTTCTACTTCACAATTGCTAGTTGGCTTACGTAATTCTTAACACAACTATGGGAAGTCGCTAAGGGCTGCTAAAAGCGGATGAAGTTGGTAGTGGCGTTAAACATGCCAATTTCTACCTAACTTGTGCGTGTTAAATTTTACAGCATTAAAAAACTAAAATTGTTAGCAGAATCTAGTATGCAGCACTGAAACTGCAGATATAATAAAAGTGCTTTGCAGAAATGAAAAACAAAGTAAAATGGGTGTGCATCAATCACTGAAACTCAGGGTAGGAAGTAGTTGTCAGTATTGAAACTTGTAGCAAATAGTAGGAATTGATGTACAACACATTGCAGCCAGAAAAGATGCTTAGCACTCAAACTGACTCTAAATAATGAGAAGTGTGAAGTCGTCCACATGAGTACGAAAAGAAATCCGTTAAACTTTGCTTACAAGATAAATCAATCAAAAGTGAAGGCCGTAAACTCCACAAAATACTTAGGAATTACAATTACTTCAGAGTTAAATTGGAAAGAAAACGTAGATAATGTCGTGGTAAAGGCGAACCAGAGACTGCGTTTTATTGGCAGAACGCTTAAAAGATGCAACAGAACTGCTAAAGAAACTGCATACACTACGCTTGTCCGTCCATTTTTGGAGAACTGCTGCGCAGTTTGGGATCCTTATGAGGTGGGTTTGACGGAGGACATCAAAAGAGTCCAAAGAAGGGCAGCTCGTTTTGTATTGCAACGATACAGGGGAGTCAGCGTTACGGAAATGATACAGGATCTGGGATGGGAATCATTACAACAACGACGCTTATCGCTGCGACGTGGGCTACTTACGAAACTCCAATCGCCAACATTCTGCTCCGCATGCGAAAATATATTATTGACTCCCACTTACATAGGTAGAAATGATCATCAGAATAAAATACGAGAAATCAGAGCTCTAACGGAGAGATTCAGGTGTTTTTTCTTTCCGCGCGCTATTCGAGAATGGAATGGGAGATCTAAATCTACATATATACTCCGCAATTCACCGTAAGGTGCGTGCGGAGGGTACACTGTACCACTACTAGGCATTTCCTTTCGTATCAATGGTATAATGGTGGTCCCATGAACCCTTTGACAGGCACTTAAATGTGATTTGCAGAGTAGATGTATCTTTGTCTCTCTAGATTAAACTCCCCCTACCCGCACTAAATTAGAGGTCATTTGATGAAAATGTGTCCTCGTAGCTGATTCTGGTGGATAGGTGTGTGGGGAAGACAGAGGCGAAGTGAGGAGCTGGTTGTGCAACCGCACGGAATGACTGGAACGAGCAGTTAGTTTATTGGCGGTGAGGTTGACACGACTGTGCTGTCAGGAGAGCGAGACTTGTGGTGTTGGGGGAGCGGCTGGTCGGAGATTCCTGCGGGCTGAGAAATGTTAAGTGCGTGTAACGGTGCTATCTGGCGTGGCCGATAGGCGCACAATGGGCAGTCGCGGGGTCGCTGCTCGCGCCGTGCCGTGCTGTACCCACGACGGCCGGCGCAGCCAACGCGGCCGCATCACTTGCCGATTTCCATTCGCAGTCTTCGGCCGTCTACGAAAAAATCGCACTGACTTGTTTTACGGCCCACTTTAGACTTGTAGTTTTATACGTTTTTGCAACTTTTTGGACCAAAATAATAAAAAAAAGTGTCTGAAACCATTATAGGAACATTTTGTTTTTAGGTTAGTGGCGGGTTTCGAACCAGTGACCTTCAGCCTTACAGTGTGATAGGATCGCTATTATTTTCTATCTATATAAATGATCTGATGGACAGAGTAAGTTGTAATTTGCGGCTGTTTGCTGATGCTGTGGTGTACGGGAGGATGTCGTCTGTAACTGACTGTAATAGCATACAGGTTGACTTAGACAAAATTTCTAGTTGGTGCGAAGAATGGCAGCTAGCTCTCAATGTAGAAAAATGTAAGGTGATGCGCATGAGTAGAAAAAACAATCCTATAATGTTAGAATACAGCATTAGTAGTGAGCTTCTTGATGCTGTCGCGTCGTTCAAATATCTAGGCGTAACATTGCAGAGCGATATGAAATGGAAGGAGCCTGTAAGGACAGTTGTGAGTAAGGCGGACAGCCGACTTCGGTTTATTGGGAGAATTTTGGGAAGATGTACTTCACCTGTAAAGGAGACCGTGTATAAAACGCTTGTACGACCACGTCTTGAGTATTGCTCAAGTATTTGGGACCCGCAGCAGATCGGTTTGAAGGAAGACATAGAGGCGGTTCAGAGGCGAGCAGCTAGATTTGTTACCGGTAGGTTCGACCAATGCGCGAGTGTCACGGAAATGCTCCGGGAACTCGATTGGGGAACGCTGGAAGAAAGACGACGTTCTTTTCGTGAATTTCTGTTAAGTAAATTTAGAGGGCCGGAATTTGAAGCTGAATGTAGTACGATCTTGCTGCCGCCTACATACATTTCGCGTAAAGATCACAAAGACAAGATAAGAGAAATTAGGGCTCGTACGGAGGCATATAGGCATTCTTTCTTTCCTCGTTCAATTCGGGAGTGGAATAGGAAAGGAAATGCCTAGTAGTGGTACAGTGTACCCTCCGCCACGCACCTTACGGTGAATTGCGGAGTATGTATGTAGATGTAGATGTACAGTACGATGCACTGCGAACTACGCTGCAGCTAACAATTAGGATTTGCGTTCTTCTATCTCTTACTATTGATGGCCGTTGTTAACTGATGATAATATGGCATTTGTAGACACTAGATTATCATTTATCCTTCGAAGAACGACGTGTTTTTTACTGCTTAGCAGTAGAATTTTTTATGTACTACTTTATGTGCAGCTTTATGTGCTTTCTGTTCTGGGACGCAGATATACTATGGTAGTCTGTCCAACTGCATTAACCACTCTGCCAGGATGGGTCAGTGGTTAAAGCAACTACGTAGTGATAAAGGGATCTGAGCTCGAATCCGGGCCTCTGCATAAGTTTCGAATCAATACTTAGCCATAAACTCACACTAGTAAATAATTTGACTTCAGAGTTTTTTAGTTTAATGCATAACATACATTTCTTATCGGTTAAACTGGTTTCGACAGCTACGAAATCTTCGATAGCCCGTGATACTTCATAGACGATAGTTGCGTCAGGAAATTAAAACTCTGTACCATAGACCTCGAAACGTCGATCGGGTACTGCCAGAAGGCATCATCGGATGCAGTATAGAAGGGGGACGTGGTCAGCGATCCCACTCCAGGCCGTTGCCTCGGTTTTTGTGATCCAGAGCCGCTACTCTTCAATCATGTGGTTCCTCAATGTGGTTGAGTGAACTGCAGTTGCCAAGAGCGCTCTGTAGATCCAGATTGTTACTCATCCAAGTAATAGCCAAGTCCAACATTGCTTAACTTCGGCGATATAAAGGGGACCGTTGTGTTCCCTGTGCAGGGCCGTTGGCCCAGTTGCGTTATTGCTTAATAGAAAGGTAAAGGTGTGATGTGAATAATGTTCAAACACAACTACTCAGATTTATTCACGCTTGTATGCGCGCCTGGAACATTGTAGGCTACGACGAAATGTAAAGACGAACTTGAATTGCACCACCTTGTACATCTGTAAATAAACCGAACGAGGTGGCGCAGTGGTAACACTGCATTCGCATTCGGGGGAACTTCAGTTCAAACCAGACTCATGCCAACCGGATTTAGGTTTCCCGTGATTTCGCTAAATCACTCCAGGCAAATTCCCGAACTGTTCGTTTCAAATAACAAGACCGTTTTCCCCTCCCCCGTCTTCAGCAAAAATCAGTCGGAGTGTGTATTCCGTCTCTAATGACCATGATGTCGACGGGAAATAAAACTAAGCTTGCTGCCTTCCTTCCCTGTGAATGGGCAGAACTCCACTGCAAATGTAAAGACAGCAGAGGGCGGGCAGTGACTCGTGGAACAGCACCCAGGTGGTCGCGAGGGGAGGCGCCGTTGCTGTGCGCATGCGCGTGACGAGCCTGCCACCTGCTTACGTAACGGCTCAAACAGGTGGCGGGTCCCTCCCAAGGTTACAAACTACTACAGCTTTGTAATCTCAACACGTGAACGTGACTTTCAGCTCCCGCCACAAAAACGAGAATCGAGGTATACAAACAAGAAGTGATGCGTGCTATAGACGACGGATCCCAAATACATTCCATATTTCTAGATTTCCTGAAGGCTTTTTAGACTGTACCTCACAAGCGTCTTCTAATCAAATTGCGTGCTTATTGAGTATTGCCAAAGTTGTGCGATTGGATTTGCGATTTCCCGTCAGAAAGGACGCAGTACGTAGTAATTAGGAGAAAGTCATCGAGTAAAACCTAAGTGATAT
Organism: Locusta migratoria; assembly: GCA_026315105.1. Classification (NCBI taxonomy): domain Eukaryota; kingdom Metazoa; phylum Arthropoda; class Insecta; order Orthoptera; family Acrididae; genus Locusta; species Locusta migratoria. The sequence goes on from CM048745.1 coordinate 812,694,918, forward strand.
CTGGCGTTTCCCATGGTTGTTACAGGGACCCTACTGTTCCTTATTTTTGAAAACGATTTTGGAGACAATCTAAGTAGGTCTCTTAGGCTGTTCGCCGATGATGCTGTCGTTTATCGGCTAGTAAAATCACCGGAAGATCAAAAGCACCTGCAAAACGATTTACATAAGATACCAGTATGGTACGATAAAATTCATTTACAAGGTAACTCAGTGGCATATGTATGACCCGTAAATTCAACCAAATACCTAGGAATTAAAAATTACCAACAACTTTAATTGGAGAGAACGCTTAGGAAATATCGTGGGAAAGGCAAACCAAATGTTACGTTTCATTGTCAGAACACTTAGACGATGCAACAGTTCTACTAAAGAAACTCCGTCCTATTTTGCAATGTTGTTGCGAATTATAGTATCCTCGCCAGGTTGGGATAACGGAGGGCAGAGAGAAGGTTCAAAGAAGAGCAGCTCGTTTAGTATTATCGCGTCGCAGGGGGAATGATGCAATTTGAAATGATTAAAAGAAAGGCGTTCGTTATTCGTTGCGCTGACTTCTGTTTGCGAAATTTGTTTCACCTTCTCCTCCAAATGCCAACTTTTTTTTGTGTGTGCCACGTATATGGGAAGGTATGGTTATCAAAAGAGAAATCAAATTTAAAAGTTAAGATTTAGCTGTTGCTTTTTCCCGCGAGGTATTAGACAATAGATCGGTATAATATGAATGCGGTTCGATAAAGCCTTTTCCAGGCTAATGTGATTTGCACGGTATTGATTGTTAACATCCATTAATTATTCGAGCCTGATACAGGTTTAGTCTCTTAGATAATTAATCTATTGTTTTTCAGAACTGCATCGTCTTATTTTCCGATTTCAATAGTGTGCGTGATTCCCTGTAATGAAATATTGTGCTCCGAACATACATTCTCAAATGTTTCCCTCAGATTACGTACAGTGCTTAATACTGGCAGAGTAACTCGGTGAAGAATCCCATCTTGCTTCTTCCAGTATGCTTATGTCTTCCTTGCTTCACCTCTTACGAATTTTTGTTTGTAAGGTAGCAGAACCTCGTATACTTCGCGGCAGTCAGTATTTCGTTAACTTTATTATCGGTGCAAATTCTGCTATTCCTCATTAGTCTTCCTTCAGCTTGCTATCAATAACTATAATTCAGAAAATTCTGTTGTATACGTAGGTACAAAAATAGGACAATTTTCTTTTTAAAAGAGATCCAAAACAACGGTTATTACAGTTATCTGCTACACAAACATTAAGTGTAAATAACGAGATATTTCGTTACGCTACATTCATGTTCGATATTAATATTATTGTCCGTGGTTCACTGACTTCGAAGTCTGTAAGAAAGTGACCATAGAACAGTAGCTGTACACGGTACATGATTCTAAGGGGAAAACGACATAGCCAGGGATATGGTCGACAGGACGTTAAGCTGGTGCCGTACCAGTTGAAACGTTGTGCGGGGTTGCATACCTTCCAGGCGACCTGTCAGAAGCGTTCATCTGCAGATCGTCACGCTTTCGTTGGGTTTCCTTTCACACGTCTGAACGCGTTTATACATCGTTGACTACCTGTTTGTGTGCAGCACTTTCATTTGCATTTTAAATAGTGTTTCGTGGTTCATTGTATATATTAGCCGACTTCATACGAGACAAAAGGTAACTTCCTCACTCTACGTATTTCACATTTCACAAACCATTATACCGTTTCAAAGTTTCTACTGTTCTGACTGGTAGTATCAGAAATTGACAATTACGCTATTTAAAAAAATATTTCCACCTCTGCATCTACAAAAACTGCTGTTGGCCGAAGCTGTTTCGTAGCATTATTATCGATTCTATTCGCGTGATGAAAGATTGGTCGTGCCATGGCATGCAGAATCACGTATTGCTGTACCGTCATAGCGTGTGTACGCACTGACAGACTTTTATTAATGACCGCACACTGTCAATAACTCGTAGTTGTGTTAGTAGACAGTCGTTCTTATGCTGTCAGTGAGGGAGTCTATCGCGGTACTTGTAAGGGTGAGTTTCGCGAGCAGAAATCCGCGAAATAATAAATACACTTAGGAAAAGCTATATACTCTGTGACATACGAATTTAATCGTGCATGTGATAATGCGTGTAGTGGTTGATTCGTCCTGTACGATACGATGCTCGCGCGGTTACGTCATTCTATCTTTAATAAAGACTTGTAATATTAAATAGGTGAGTTTTAAATCTCTCAGCCAGTTTTCGTCAATTGCACTTTAGAGATGATCACCACAGACACAGAAAAGAATCCAGATACACTCAAAGATAAAAATACTTATCTGTATCTTGTTATATTTGAAAATAAGTAATTGATACAAATCTACACATTTATTCCAATGTTCATTAAATTTGTGTACTTCACCTTCAAACCAAGAAGACGACGACTGTCCCCGTATAATTTCGTACGGTGCATGACAGAGGGTATCTTACAACATATTTCGACACCGTTTGAGCGATTAAGTAGAAGAGAAATGTATTTTTTTCATTTACTGGAGGAATAGAGAGAAAAGATGTCAGTGGAGGAGGGGTGTCGGAGTAAGAGATCAGGAAGAGATGAGGAGGGAAGAGCAGGTAGATCAACATAAAAGTAGAATAAATATCTAGCAACGCCGCGTAGTAATGCTTCTCCTTATATAGTATAAAATGGCGAAGTTTGTGTACATGTGTATTATGGGTGAAAGGGTTTGGTTAAAATTGGGAATAGAGATCGTAGACTACCTTTACTAGTCATCGTACAGTGGAGGGTCTCAGAAATGATTTGACTGTAACAGTTGGCACTTGCGTGTTTTCAGTAAGTAGGTTTTCACAAGCCACCGTACGTTGCATGGTGAATACCAGGCAATAAACAAGCAGTATCTGGATATATAAATAACCCATAAGGGATATAAAAAGGCATTTCGTTAACTGTAAAACATAGTTGCCATGTCAATAATAGAGAATAATTGAAGCATTGAATAATAAAAAACTAATTGTCTAAGAAATACCTGCCATCTATTGGCAATTGACATTAATAACATTCAAATCGAAGACAGAGTGTAAGTCAAAGAAGCCGATGGTTCCCGTGGATAGGTGCCAGTGGTGAAACAGACGACTTGCCACTGGCACGCTCGTGGCCTGGACATCAACAGCGTGGTATACTGTTTTACGTGATTTTCTAGTCCTGTTTGTAAATTTATCGTAGCTATTTATGGTGTACCTGTTTCCCTCTGTAGCATACTGTTTTGTTTAATTTTATAGACGACTAGGTCTGAGAATGATCTCATCACAGATCTAAACTGGTCACTTTATCTAATAAATTGTTAAATTTCGCAAAATTGACTGTTATTTTCATTTTTATATCATAGAAATCCTTTGAAATGTTCAAATGTTTGTTAAGCTTAAGGGACTTACAAAATACTTATGAACTAGCTTTTACTAAAGACGACAGAAACATCCATGCCCGAGGGGGGATTCTAACCCCCTACAGGGAACTGAGTCGCGCATCGGAGCATAGCGCCTCAATGCGCTTGGCCGTTCCGCCGCGGTAGAATTTCTTTCCCTTTGAGCTTAGTGCGAGAGCATCCATCCCCATATAGAAAACTGTGGGCTCATGGTGAAATTGGTTCATTCACTTTGACGCTAAAGGCTAGTCTACACGACGACACCAGGTTGCGACGCATTGCGTGAAATGAATTGCACGCAATTGGTTTCGTGTATGTCTGTAGACACGTCACCGAAACTGTACCCTTCAGTTTCGTTGTTTTGGAGTGCCGCAGTCGTCGTAAAATGAAAGTTTTGGCAGCTGTAAGAGTTTCAGCGGAGCTATTACTGCTCTGTGTGAAGTCACTTCATAAACATAAGAAGAAAAAAAAAACATATTTCGGTTGTTAAATGGAAGACGTCAGTTCGGTTGATCTCCGGCCTTGCTGAAAGAGATTGTGGTTGAAGACCCTACAAATTATTTTAATTATCTTAAAATGTCACCAGAGCATTTTACGTTTTCTTCAAATATAGTAATGCAATAAGGAAACAAGATACTTTTATGCGTATAGCATTGTCACCAGAACTGAAATTACAAATTACATTACGTTTCTCGTCAAGTGGGGATTCATATTCGTCTCTACAGACCCTGCGTCGTGTTCCGAAATCCACAATTGCTTAACCAGGAAAAAGTGAACAATATGTTTAAAAGTACTTACATAAAAAAGGTGAATGTAAAACCCTGTCACGTTTTAAATAAATATTTACAAAGAATTGTAAATGTAAAAGATATCACGTTTTAAACAAATAATTTTAAATAAAAGAATTCAACTTAACAGATTTGTGAAGCCTTTTCTTCTGTGTACAATTTTCCTTTAAAAAAAAATCTGCAAGTTCAAACCACGTGATCTTGGTCTTGTTATCTTGCGCTGATCAACATCGAGATGATTTACTAGACTGCATTTTGCACAGTTCGTTTGTACAGATATTGTGAATTGAATGTATTTTAGCCCGCCAATTAGCTACCGTTCACCCATCAATATTTGACGAATGATTGCTTCAAGAGCACCAACATGCCGCTACTTATTCCAGAAAGCTTTTAAAAGCTCATGAACACCTATGCATCACATATATGTCCAAATACCGAACAATTTCTTCCGTCTCCCATTTCATTTTGTGATTTGGTTATCACCTAACCTAAAAACTCGCGCAGTCAGTTTCGCCACAGTTGGGAGGAGCCGAAACTGTTTTAGTTTCGCCAACGAGTTGCGCGTACGCTTACCGCGCATGCGCACTGGCCAGAAGTGCAGTTTCATGAAACGCAGTGTCGTGTAAACTAGCCTTAAGAACCACGTCGCCGGTGCGAGCAGGGTTGGCGGAGACAGCTATGGCAGCAGCGAGCGACGCGACCGCCCACCGCCGGCACCACGCCGGGGCCACGCCGAATAACGAATCGCGCAATGGGGGGCGGCTGCTTTATGGAGCCACTAAATCCCCATTACGGCGCGGCCTGCCCGATACCATCTGCGATCAGCGCCGCGGACCTGGCTGCAGAGCGGCCAGCACTAACGCCACCCCGCCCGTGCCGCTAGCAGGCTAATTCCGCCTACCACTGCCGTAATTCGCTTTCGCCAAATTGTTTCCCGGTGTCTGCAGTGGACGTCCGTTACACAGACACCTGGCGCTCCATTCCGGTTCCGTGACGCGGCGCTTGCAGTCGTACAACGCTACTGGGCCGTATTACGGAGTCGATCTCGTAATAACTTCGACGACCTTCCCGTTAATGTCTCCGTTACTTCATTCAGGACTTTTTATTACGCGCACGCTAACAACGCAAAAACGACTAATTTTTTCTGTTGAGATTCGACCTACATCCACATAAATACTCTGAAACTCACATTGAAGTGCGTGGCAGAGGATTCATCGAACCGCTTTTATGATATTTCTCTGCCCTTCCATACTCTAACAGCGCGCGGGAAAAGGCACAGGAAAGACACCGAGCAAGCAAGCACACAGCGCCGACACGACCAAATATATGTAGACGACACGTTTGTTGTTTGGCCTCATGGTAGTGAAAACTTGAATCATTTTTTGGAACATTTAAATTCAATCCACCAAAACATCCATTTTACAATGGAAGTGGAAAAGAATGGTTGCCTTCCCTTTCTTGATGTGTTGGTCAGGAGAAAGGCAGATGCTACGTTGGAACATTGTTTATATAGGACATCAACGTATACTGATTTGTATTTGCAATCTGATAGTTCTCACCACCCAGCTCAACATGAAGGAATTCTTCGAACATTAGTGCATAGGACTCACGTCATTTCTGACCCAGAAAGTTTGTCCGCTGAGCTGTCTCATCTGGAGGTAACTTTTCGACATAATGGCTATGGTGAAGGGCAGGTTAAAAGACCGTTGCGCTATCGCCCACATGTGCAACGGGCTAGTGATGATAACACTGAGTCGGCACCCACGTCAGTGGCCTTTCTGCCATACGTTGGCAGCACTTCCAATAAGATTGGTCGCATTTTGCGTAAAAATAATGTAAAATGTGTGTTTCGTCCACCTTCAAAAATTAATGCACTGTTGGGATCCGTTAAGGATGATCTCGGTTTACGTAAGGCGGGTGTCTACCGTATCCCATGCAGCTATGGCAAATCATATGTTGGTCAAACTATTAGTACTGTTGAGGACCGCCGGCCGCAGTGGCCGAGGGGACTGAGGCGCTCCAGTCACAGTCTGCACGGCCACTACGGTCGGGGGTTCGAATCCCCCATCGGGTATGGATATTTGTGCCGTCCTTAGTATTAGCTAGTTCGTAAGTAGTTTGTTAGTTTAGGGACTGATAACCCCGTAGTTAAGTCCCATAGACTATACAAACATTTGAACATTTTTGAGAACTAGGTGACAACAATATGAATAGGGATGGAGGCTTCTGCTTAAATTCCGCTTGGAACCCTGCTCTCTCACTTGTCAAAAAACAAAGGCAGAAAACTAATCCGACCTCATTTGTCGAGAACTGATGTTTATTATCGATATTCTGACCGGTTTCATCTTTGGTCGTGTCGGCGCTGTGTGCTTGCTTGCTCGGTGTGTGTGTGTGTGTGTGTGTGTGTGTGTGTGTGTGTGTGTGTGTGTGTGTTGTCTTTCCTGTTTAATCATTGAAAACCAAGGTTTTAAAGATCGGTGCACATTGCTTTCTTACTGCAGTTTCGCCTTGAAAATGTCAGGGTGGTCTCCTGCCGAAATATCGGCCGTCGTCGATTTTGGTACTTGGCAGCATACCCGTTTTCGAAGCTTCTGTGAAGTTTGGAAGGTAGAAAGCAAGTTACTGGCGGAATTAAAGCTGCGAGGACGGCCGTCAGGCGTGCCAGGGTAGCTCTCTAGAGCGCTTTTCCGCGAGAGGCAAGGATCCCAGATTCGAATATCGGTTCCGGCACACCGTTTAATCTTCCAGGAAGTTTGGTCTCGCGTGCTACTCGCCGCCTGGCTTTCGAGCCGCCGAAGTGCAGCTCACGTGGAAGTACTGTACGCTGCGCCGAGATAAGTGATACGCGCTTAATGCGGAGCAACGTAAACACGATAGCAGCGCGGAGGAGAGTGCGGCTAACGGCTCGGCCTGCCTGCTTTTACGCGCCTCGGCGCAACTCGGCCGGCGGGCGGCGGTCGGCCGCTGCTGGCTGCGCGAGGAATGCGGAAACACCAGCCGCCAGCCACCAGCCACCACCTGTCGCGCCGCTGCAGACACACTGCGCCGGACTCTCAGATCGCAAAGCAGGCTCTACGTGTCCTCCATTTGCACCCTTCCTCCTACTCCTTCTTCTTCTTCTTCTTCCTCCTCGCTGCGGTATCGGAAGCCCCCGACCACGCCCACTTCAAATAAAGCGCCGCTGCCAGCCGCTCTGGATGACCCAACCAGTCTCCTATTCGAATGCAAAGTAGCGCCTCTCTCTCTCTCTCTTAGGTGCAAAAAAGTGTATCTACGGAACTACGTGGCGATGAGTCATCGAAAGTAAACAGTGTATCACTGTATCAAATATACAAATGCTATAAACGTTGGCGTGTCTTTCCTTGTAAGATAAGTCGTGACCTCATTCTACAGCATGATAATGTACCACAATCCCCATTCCATCTGCTAGTCTTTTCCTATTCTGTAACACCAGAAGCCCCCCCCCCCCGTCTCTCTCTCTATCTCTCTCTCTCTCTCTCTCTCTCTCTCTCTCTCTCTCTCTCTCTCTCTCTCCAATTGCCGGCCGCGGTGGCCGAGGGAACTGAGGCGGTTCAGTCACGGTCTGCACGGCCACTACGGTCGGTGGTTCTAATCCCACCTCGGGCATGGATATTTGTGCCGTCCTTAGGATTAGCTAGTTCACAAGTAGTTTCTAAGTTTAGGGAATGATGACCCTGTAGTTATATCCCATAAGCTATACAAACATTTGAACATTTTGATCTCTCCAGTCCTTCCTCTGGCCATTTCTTCATACCCCTCTATCACCGGTTGTGCAGGACAACCTGTATGCCAGGGGCTGGAAAACGCGTTTTTGCTAGTATCTCTGCTTTTTATGAGAGCTAGAAGGTTATAAACTTCTTGTTGCTGATTTTCATGTTGCAAGTAATACGTGTACCAAATTTGGTTAAAATCTATCCAGTTGTTTAAGGGAAGATAAAGAACATAAATACACATATACAGCGTGTTTTCTCATGCAGATTCGTGTTTCATGTATGTTGTAAAACAGTCTAGATCGCAAAAGGTTATTTTATTCGACCGGTTTCGACCATATCTTAAGTCATCTTCAGGATCGTACAAGTAGCCCATGTGGCACGTGCTGATTTTTTTCAGGGCCGCAGTGGCTGCACTCTGTGGCTACACGTGGTAACTGCTCAGAACGTAATTACCTTCCTTTGACAATGCGGTCCAAATTAACAGTACATTTATTCCCTCCTCTCCAGCTACCTCGTGCGTAACCTTGCAGTGACATCGGGAATCAGGAAAACAACGCCTTCCCTGTTAAGTTCCTCAACAGGAAAGGTCGCATTGGACAACTCTACTTAGAAGGAAAATACGATGGGGGAACACATATGTGTCTCAAACTAATCGCCTAAATATTATGATAGACACACATTTGAAACCGTCTGCTTAAGCCCATCGTGTTACCTTTATACAAAAACTGGGTATTGTCAGAACGTGCAGAATATTTGTGCGTCGCAGCGGCGATCTGGTGCGGACGCACCTGCGGCGCCTGCGTTCGCTGAGACGCAGCGGCGGCCGCGGCGGTGAGGTAAGCGGTTGCGCAGTGACGACCGCTCCTTTCCAATGCGCGGCAGGACACGGCCAGCACGCGGGCCGCGTGCTCGCTAAGGACACTCGCCGCCGTCCCCTCCGCGCCTCAAGGACGCCGCCAGTCGAGCGTTTACGAAACGCCGGATTCCTGCGCGCCCTCCGGCCTCACACGCAGCCGCCGCGCATGTCTGGCGCTGCCAGACAACCAGCTGCTCCTGTCACTCGCCTTCCATCTGCTTCCGTCGGCCACACCACAACTTTCGCCAACTTCATACACGATCACCGAGCTAGTTGACGTAGAGATTAGCATTCGGGAGGACTGTGGTTTAAATCCACCTCCGACCATCAAAATTTCCCAAATCACTCCAGGGAAATGCCGGTATGGTTTCTTTCATACCGCACGGCTGATTTCCTTTCCTATCCTTAAGGGGAGACGGAAGGCAATTTTTATCCCTATTCTGCCAGTGCTATTTTACCCTTTGAATCGGTACACTTTTCAGAGGAACTATAAGTGATAAAACAACGAAATTGTTACTGCATATACAGGGTGTCCCAGCTATCTTGTCTACCCAAGATATCTCTGGAACAATTAGTGGTTATTCAATTTTCGTGTCAGATGACCGGTTCGTTTGGCATTACAATTATATTACAAACGGCTTTTTTTCGTATTACTACCGTATTTTTTGTCGAAAAAATTTGAAAAAGGGAGGTTCTGGACTCTGTCGGCCTACAGTTATGTCTGTAAAATTTGGTATTGATCGGTTGAACGGTTCGTCTTAAAAACGGGGAACACGTTACGGACAGACACACACATCCCAAAATCGCCGTTATTTTTGCAAATATCTCTGAAACGATACGAGATATGAAAAAAACATGATAGAGCAAAGTTGTAAAAAATTTTCTCCTCTACAAATTCGGGTATTCAATTTTCGTGTCAGGTGAATGGTTAAGCCGTTATTTTTATTTAAATTTCGAGCTATCAAAAGACGATCGCAAAGGCCCACTTTTAGTGTTACTACCGTAACCTAAAGTGGGCCAAAATAGACACCATTTTTCATACTACTTTACGCTCAGAAAGTTAGCTCTCAAATGTGTACACTGATATGTGGAAAGATGACTTGGAGGGTGGTGGTGACACCAGTTAAACTACCCCGTCCCCCATCTGCTTGGCATCCCCAGATAGCGAATGGCGCGTGGCGTGCCGTGTAGGCCGGAGTAGGAAGCTGCGTGTCTGGGTGAGTGAACCCGCGGCTGGCTGGCTGGCTGGTTGACCTGGAATGTGTCCTCTCGCTGCCGGGGCGTGGGCCGCTGTCGCAACCTCTGCTGACACTCCGTCCAGCCGCCTGTTACGTCTGACACGTCACTGCCGCTGTGCCTAGCAGGAACCTCCGTCTTATGAATGAATCCTCCGACCTTGCTTGAAGGCCCAGCTTCATTTGCTGCTAGCGAACCCTACAGTGCTACGGAGTTTCAGGTTGTCACAGAATGAATAGTAAATATTTTAGGAGATGGAAGTACACACGATTTGCAATAAAATGCTATGTAACATGTGTTCAATTTGTGAAGGCAAATGAGGAAAGACGATATTAAAAAATTTCGCTAGTGTACATTTGATTTCTCTCAGTAACAGCATGAGTAGTTCTTCCGTGGTTGTCTTTGCGTTCTATTATCAACATCTGTCAACAGCCAAGAAAAGAAAAAAAGAAAAAAGTCTTAGGTTCTTGTTGACCAAGAAACGTGCCTATATGTAGCGATGCATCTTCCGGGAACTATTAGGTTCAGTTGATGTCACCTAACGACTAGAATCTGTAGGAGCTTCATCATGATCGAAGAAGATGGGAATCCTTGTAGCCAAAGGAATGCCTTCTGATATTTCTGGAAGCTCATCCTCAAGGAAGTGTGGATAACAGGTTCCTGCAAGACGATGCAGTAACACAACCACAGCACACATTTACAGAGAAAAAAATGTCTGCCCACAATGGCATGTGGGTTTTCTTCGGACCTGTGATGTGAAGTAGGAATGCTATTGATGGCGTCACGAGTGAAAGTGGCTTCATCAGTGAAGAGTAAAAGTGGTATTACCTGTCGATGTTAGGTTGTTGTTGTGGTCTTCAGCCCGGAGACTGGTTTGATGCAGCTCTCCACAATACCCTATCTTGAGCAAGCCTCTTCAACTCCACATAAGTACGGCAACCTACATCTGTCTGAATCCGCTTACTGTATCCATCTCTTGGTTTTCTGCGATTTTTACACCACACACTTCCCTCCAACGCTAAATTCACAATTACTTGATGTCTAAGAATGTGTCCTACCAATCGATCCCTTCTTTTGGTCAAGGTGTGCCAGAAATTCCTTTTCTCCCAAATTCTGTTCAGTACCACCTCATTATTTACGCGATCCACCCACCTAATCTTCAGCATTCTTCTGTAGCATCACATTTCAAAAGCCTCAATCCTCTTCCTGTCCGCACTGTTTATCGTCCATGCTTCACTCCCATACAAGGCAAATTCCACACACATGCCTTCAGAAAAGACTTCCTTAGGCTTACAAGGAAAGTACATGGGCTCGAACAAACATATCTGTATGAACGTTTGGTTACAGGATCTCTACGTACACCTCAATGTGCTGGTGGGTGTCGTTTTTATGCAAAACTCTGCAACCATGCTCCACATAGCGCTGTTGATGTAATTGTAGACGCCATACGTAATGCAGATATTTGAACTATAACTTACGTAATAATCGCCGTACATGTTCTCTAGCGTATTGTCATCAAAAGCCGTGATGATAGTTGCAACTTTAACCTCCTTCTCGGAAGACTGTTGGTATTCAGTGCCATTGCTTCCATAGCCTCTTCCCGCACTTACCGTAGCACTACCGCTTGCAATGAGTTGTACGTCGTTATCCCTGTTATCATTATGTATTAGTGTTACAACAGTATTCAACTTACGCTCATATTTCTGTACCATAACAGGTACGAGAAAGCATGCGAATGATTCATCTTCTACACTAATACCATCTTCACGAATAAGGGTTCTTCGTAACTTCATCTCAATTAATCGCAATACATTAGCAGGATTGATTACCAATCGCCACCCCAACTGACGCTTCACCACGCAAGTAACGTCACAAAAGGCAACTTCGGAGGCACACTGCACCGTTCGTACTGGCGAACCGACAGGTCAAAGTGCAATGTGGCATGGCACACGGAGAGGCCTCTAACGGACGATTGCAGAGTTTTGCAGATGAGGGAGTGTCACTAGAGCAATAAGGGACCTTTACATTATCTCTCATACGAATTTGGTGTATGTTTTTGTTCGAGCCCAAGTACTTGTCAGTGAAAATTGGGCACATGTTGCATTTGTTTACATTTCGTCTATACAATATTTTTATTCCTCACGAAACGCCTATGTTGTTAGTGGATGTGGGAAGCGTGCTGTGATGAAGAGGCGCGAGATGACGTGGAAGGATGCGCTACTGGCTGCGGGCGCCTCACGTGCCGCAGCTGGCGGCGTCATCCGAGCTGGCGCGGTGTCGCCGCGGTCTGCGGAACCCGAGCCGCCGCAGCCACTATACTAGCAGACAGCCAGTACAGTAGCTGCCGGCCTCTGCAGCACGAGCGCCAGGGGCACCGCGCTACCTGCTGCCCAGAAAAAGCTACAGTCCGTGTGCACTGCGGCTGACGGGAACTAACAGCCGGATAAATCTACACATCTTATAAGACAGGCTCCATGTCTGTATGTATGTTCACATCTCCTAAGTTTCTGGACCGATTTTAACCAAACTTGATACACATGTACCTTACTATCAGTCAACTATCACTGTCGGGGTAAGAACCACCCACGACTCATACGTAATGAGATATTGTAAGCCGGCCGCGGTGGCCGAGGGGACTGAGGCGCTCCAGCCACGGTCTGCACGGCCACTACGGTCGGGGGTTCGAATCCCCCCTCGGGCATGGATATTTGTGCCGTCCTTAGTCTTAGCGAGTTCATAAGTAGTTTGTAAGCTTAGGGACTGATGACCCTGTAGTTAAGTCACATAAGCGAAACAAACATTTTAGATATTGTAAATGGTGAAGTTTTTCGAAAGAATAGCATTGCGCTATCAGCCTTCTGTGCAACGGGTGAGTGACGATAGTAATGAAGTGGCACCTAAATCTATGGCCTTTTTGCCTTACGCAGGAAGTATTTCCAACAAGATTGGTCGTATTTTGCGGAAATATGATTTGAAATGTGTCTTTCGACCACATTCTAAGATAAAGGCCCTGTTGGGGTCGGTAAAGGATGATCATGGTTTGCGTAAGGCAGGTGTATATCGTATTCCTTGCAGTCGTGGCATGTCATATATTGGTCAGACAATCAGGACTGTGGAAGACCGGTGTATTGAACATAAACGTTACACGCGCTTACAACAGCCAAACAAACCCGCTTGACACCGGTCATTCTATGGAATACAACAACACGGAGATCCTGGCATGCACCTCCACCTATTGTGATAGTGTTATCAAGGAAGCTGTTGAAATTAAACTAGCAAGCGATCTTATAAACAGAGATGGTGGTTTTTGTTTAAATTCTGCTTGGAATCCGGCACTGTGATTCACTATCGATATTTTTGACGTTTGGTCATCTTTGGTTGTGTTGACTCTGCTGTGACTTGTACTGTGTGTGTTATCTTCCTTATTTACCCTTTGAAAACAGAGGTATTAAATACGCTTGCACATTGCTTCCTTAAGTGCAGTTGTGCCTTCAGAATGGCAGGGTGTCCTCCTGCCGAAATATCGGCGGTTGTCGACGACGTCACCCGGCAGCATACCCGTAAGTTGTTTGAATATTCGAAAGAAGATTAAGCAAGAAGGGGTTGCTGCCTATAGCCTTTCCTCTCAAGACAGGAAGTTACACTCACGTGCTGATCTGCTGTCCTTGGACCGTAAAGGCGTCGGACATCTTCTCTTGGCAGGTGTTTCGTCGCCTTATTGAAGATTCATTAATTGTAAAGAGTACAGTGGGAAAGTTACAGAACAAATAGGCAGAATTGTGTTGAAATCTGTGTTCATAAATATATGACGAATTCGAGGTAGCCCTGTTGCATGTTTAATATTATTTCACTAATAAGACTATTTTGCCACGAAACCACCTTACTGTAGGTCAAGGAATTACTAACAACAGTCAACAAATGGCCTGCTGATCATCGATGCTGTCGATGGTCCCCTGCATGGCTGTTTGCAGCTCAGTAATAGTTTTGGTGCGTATTGTTGTACATCTTCTCTTTAATAAAGGTAAAGCAGTCAACAATCCGAAGATTGAACACCACAGTACTTTACTAGGCATGGTCCTGTTTGGATGTGGTATGCCGTTGCCTTCCTCCGACCTTCGAACTGACTTACCCAGCCAGTTATGAGGGGACCTACAGTTTAACGTGGGTTCCGAACCACGGTGCTACTCGGTATTTTTCACATGAGCCAGAGGTGAAAGAAGTGGAAAGTGACAGATAAAAATCCCAGGATCTGGCGGGGATAAAAAAGGGTCGCACGAATTCAGATCCGGAGAAAATTGCGGCCAGGCGAGGCCTATGCCAGTGATCTGTGAACACCCCAGAGCCAGAAGGCGTTCCCATCCTGCACACAGACACAACTGTGTATCCATAAAATGAACCCATTTTCTTCAATTGATTTTAATTAGTGTTCAGTCAGCACCACACTTGCACTTTTTTTAAACGCCATGCGACCCCCAACAACGTATCTCTCAATTCGTTCCGTGTCTCTTGTTTTGTGTGCCTAGTAAGGACCCGAAACGCCGGTTGTAAAAATAACAATTGGCCACTGTAGTGTCTTCTTTTAAATTTTGTTTACAGATGTTGTGCACTTAACCAGAAACCTTCCAGTAAGTGTGTGTTTTCTTTTGCCTGTAAGAAAGAACATAGTACACAGTAACTGTCAGAAAGTCATCGAGTAAAATAGCAGTCTTATCTGGCGTTCCTCAACAAAGTGTTACAGGGACGCAACTGTTACATGTCTTTATAAACCATTTAGGGGACAATCGTGAGTAGCTCTCCCAGACTGTTCATGATACTGTAATTAGTCAAAAAAAGATCAAAAGCTACTGTAAAACGATTTAGATAATATAGCTGTATGGTGTTAAAATAGGCAATTGACAATTGACCCTAAATAATGAAACTTGTGAAGTCATCCACATGAGCACCGAAAGAAATCCGTTAAACTTCATTTACACGATAAATCACTCAAAGCTACAGGCCGTAAATTCAACTAAATACTTTCGAATAACAATTATGAATTGGCGAGAACACACAGAAGGAATCGAGCGCAAGGCGAACCAAAGGGTACGTTTCACTGGCAGAATGCTAGAAAAATGCAACAGTTCTGTTAAAGATAATGCCTATTTTGTGTCAGACCTATTTTGTATTATTCTTGCGCATTGTGGGATTCCTAACAAATGAGACTGGCGAAGGATGTAGAGAAAGTACACAGAAGGACAGTTCGTTTTGTATTATTGCGATAGGGGGGGAAGAAGGTTATCATATAACTCGAACACAACTTGGGATCATTAAAAGAAGGTGTTATTCATTGCGACGACATCTGTTCGCAAAATTTCTCCCACCAAACTTGTTTCTCAGAATGAGAACATAGTCCGTAAGCACACAAGTACGTACGGAGACATTATCGTAATACAATAAGTCAGATCTAAAACGGAAAGACTTACGTGTTCCTTATTCGCGCGCGCCATTACAGAATAGAATGGTAGAGAAATATTATGCAAGTGGTTCGAGGAACTATCTACCACGCACTTCAATGTGATTTTTGCGGAGTAAACATGTGGATCAAGAGGTATTCTTCCTTACTACTTACGTCTCTCTCTCTCTCTCTCTCTCTCTCTCTCTCTCTCTCTCTCTCTCTCTCTCTCTCTCTCACACAGAGAGAGAGAGAGAGAGAGAGAGAGAGAGAGAGAGAGAGAGAGAGAGAGAGAGAGAGAGAATTGTAAAAACTGCTGGCTCCTGTTGTTTTTCACAGACATTATAGACTCACCCTTGTGATAAAACCACCCTGCATACAATGGCGTGGATAAAATAATACAGTTACATTGTTTGGGTAGCAGCACAGTCCACGTTATAAAAACCGTCCACCACAGCCTCCTTTACATTTCCTAACGAAATGGACGCCCCGAAAGATGATCTGCCGTCACACACCCCTCCCTACCCTGTCCAATCTCGCCTCCCGCACCACACAGGCACATCGTCTCCGCTGATGGGCCTATTGTGACCGCACATATCGACGTCGGGGATCGCGTTTCCGTCGTGAGGTTTTGAGTGTCACCCTACACGAGAGCCAGGTGCCACAGTGTGGCTGGCCGGCCAGAACTGCTTTGCTGTGAATTTGTTCAGCTGCTGACGCTTATACACCACCAACCTCGTCTTTCCAGCTGAGCCGTGCCAGGTTTTCTCCTAGCACACAGTCCGGTCGAGACAAGCTTCCTCCACACTACCGATCGATTACGTATTAATCATTCCAAACAATTTGTAAGTTGTAAAAGTACTTATCGAACCGACAATTGAGTGCTGAAAAATTCTACAAGGATTTCGTAAACGAGACCGTGCCTCACAAACGACTTTTAATAAAATGCGTGGTTATGGTATATCGCCCCAAATTTGCTATCGGATAGGGGATTTCCTGTCAGAGAGGACACAGTTCGTAGTAATCGATTATAAGGCATCGACTGAAACAGAAGTCATATCGGTCGTTCCACAGGGTAGTGTTCTTGGTCCTCTGCTGTTCTTTATTTACATAAACGATTTAGGGGGAAATCTAAGAAGCCCTCTCAGGTTGTTTGCAGATGAAAAAATGTTCAAATGTTAATCTATCGGACCAAACTGCGTCGTCATCAGTCCGTAGCTTACAAACTACTTAAACCTAGGTAAACTAACCTAAGGACAACACACACCCATACCTCAGGGAGGACTCGAACCACCACGGCGAGCAACCGCGCGCTCCGCAGCGGGACGCTTTAGACCGCTCGGCTACTCCACCGACGCTGTTTGCAGATGCCGCCGTCATTTACCGACTAGTAAAATCATCTGAAGATCAAAACCAATCGCAGAACGATCTGAATAGGATATCAGTATGGTGTACAAATTGACAATTGAAGTGTGAAGTCGTCCACATGAGTAAGAAAAGAAATCCGTTAAACTTAGTTTACAAGATAAATAAATCACACGTGAAGGCGGTAAATTCCACAAAATACGAAGGTATTTCAGACTTAGGCGGAAAGAACACGTAGATAGTGTCGTGGGAAAGGCGAACCGGAGACTGCAGACCCTTAAAAGATGCAACAGAGATACAAAAGAAACTGCATACACTACGCTTGTCCGTTCATTTTTGGAGTATTGCTGCCCAGTTGGGATCCTTATCAGGTGGGTTTAACAGATATGACAGCGAAAGACTCCAGAGAAGGGCAGCTCGTTTTGTATTGTCACGATACAGGGGAGACAGCGTCATGGAAATGATACAGGATCTGGGATGGGAATCATTACAACAACGGCGCTTATCGCTTCGGCGTGGACTACTTACGAAATTCCAATCGCCAACATTCTCCTCCGAATGCGAAAATATATTGTTGACTCCCACTTACATAGGTAGAAATGATCATCAGAATAACATACGAGAAATCAGAGCTCGAACGGAGAGGTTCAGGTGTTCTTTCTTCCCGCGCGCTATTCGAGACTGGAATGGGGGATAAATAGTATAATGGTGGTTCGATGAACCCTCTGCCAGACACTTAAATGTGATTTGCAAAGAATCCCATGTAGATGTAAATGTCCCTTGGTAGTTTTTATCAGATCTTTCAGTTCGTTCTTCTAATCAGCTTTTGTCTCAATGTGCAGGTCATTATCGATCTATTTTTTTTTTAAATTACCTATTTAAAAAATAGATCAATAATGACGTGCACTGTGAGACAAAACCTGATACATCCAAAACTGGTAGACTTTTGGAAACCACATAAATGAAAATTCTGCGGAGGATGCAAGGAACACAGAGATAAGAAAGGTAGTAAAAGAAATATAGGCGGTCGAAGGAAAATATGAAGAGACAACCTCAGGATTGACTAAGGCGTACTGGATTAAATAGGAGGAAGAGGAGAAAACGCGATACTGTTGGTCCTGTGGTGTATACACATTTTTACTGAGTTTATGAAATTATTTCGAATATACCGTGCATAGTAATGTGTTGTGACATTTGCCGTCGATATTAGTCACACTGGATATATCGTGTCAGCAGCACGTTGACCCTCTGAGTGAGTGATCTGCTGAACAAGTACTGAACAGCCACTTGCAAAGTGTTTCTGCTGCATAGTCACCGCATTCCACACACTGGCTGTGATTCGTTTGCAACACGGAGCGCACATCACCATCACGAGTTTGAATTTAAAAAAATATTGTACCAGTGCGATAACTGAAAAAAAAAATTCTAAATCCAATTCCTTTTTAGAAAGGTGCCTAGGGCTATTCGGTTAGTTCTTCTTTTATCACATCACATTGCAGTTGTGTAATGTAGTTAACGCAATAGAAGTTAGAATGTCAGAAAGCACATTAGAAGTTTGCATTGTTGTTTATTTCTGTTGCCCAAAGGGTGTATTTAGCTAGGTATATTGGCCAACTGGTGTCTCCTTTCTCGTCACAGATGAGCTCCTTATCTGATGGGAGGCTTCTGGCGAACGGGCGACCGACGTGAAGAAGAAAAGCGCAGGGCGGCTAATGTCACCGTCACGGAGGATGCGATCGCGATGAAAAACGTAATGTCGCAGGAAATGACGCAGTGTCCTTGGCTGTTGCGAGACTGGCATTACACCACGCCAGGCACACCTGCTGGGGCCGACCGGGAGCGACAGCGTCACTATTCTTCCTTCACTAGTAGTCTCCATCCGGGGGAGGGGTTACCAACAGTGATAACTTCATCGGTCAAATCATCAGAAGAAACGCACACTTGGAAACTAAGATCGCTATGTTGGTTATTTATTCAGGATAACCGGTTTCGACGAGCAAAGTTTCCGTAATCTTCATCCCATCTTTTCACATTTAAGAAAAACATACGATGGCCTGCTAAGTATACCTCTACAAAAAGGTGAGCCTGGTCATTCTCTGTCTCAATAAAATAGCGATAAAATACCTTAAAATCATTAATAGAATCACTGATAATCATTCTCCGTGATTTTATTAGTCTTTTAATCACTGGGTCGGTAGCACAGTGTTAGAGTTATATACTACAAAGATCACGGTTTCGATCCCCACTTAGGCATAGCGTTTTTAGCTCTCACTTTTCACTTTTTTCACATATTGCTGCTGTGTAACATGTCGATTAGCACCGTGACACGGAATCAACGTTACCTTTTATGAAGTATGATTGAGTAGATGGTCTGTAGCATGGAAACCGTGCATTTCCGGACATTTCTTCATCACACCTTTTTTGTTCCGTATCCACTCCTCGATCGATCCCTATAGTTCATACACGGTGGAAAAATCATACTGTGTGTCTAATACCACAATAATATGAACAACATATCTGTCAAACTGCATATCTACGATCTTTTGAAACATTTTTCGAATAATGATTTTGCTGCCAAGATCGCATTTTTCATTTTTTGTGTTACCGGTTACGGCGTGCTCGACGCCATCTTCAGACCTGCCGTAATTTACATAACTTCAACATTTTTTATATACTAAAAGAGTACATCCAGGTTGAGGCGTCACCTGGATGTACTCTTTTAGTATATAAAAAAATGTTGAAGTTATGTAAATTACGGCAGGTCTGAAGATAGCGTCGAGCACGCGGAAACCGGTAACATAATAAATGAAAAATGCTATCTTGGCTGCAAAATCATTATTAAACAATTATAGATCGTCCCACCGAACAATGAGTTCCTTATAAAACATTTTTCTATCATCAATGTTCTGTTGTTATAGATATTAATGAGATTTGGCTTATACTATCTTAAAGTAGTGGTGTAATTTGATAGAAGCGCTTAATTTTATTTTATAGTTACATAATAAGTTAATTTAGCATCATCTAACTGTTGTCTTCTCTTTTACAGGTAAGTCGTCAGAGATGCTGGCGTCGTTGCAAGATGCGTCTTCTGTGAGTATGTAGTGTACACGTCAATGCAAGGGTGTTTATTTCGAAATACAAGTTTCTACTGTTTTACTCAGTTATTCATATACCGATACTATTCGTTGACATTAAAGACGAGTTTTGAAATACAACATACGTAGCCAAGGCGAACAAAAAGCTGCCTTCTCTTGTGCGACCTTTGACTCCTCTCACGAATTTAATTTCTTGCGCCTGAATGCGGCTTTCTTGCTTCTTGGTAATTACCCAAGACACATTTCCATAGAGCAATCTGGGAACAGCGACAGTTTTGTAGAATTTAACTGAAGGTATTTTCTGGTTTTGTTTCTTAGGTTTCTGTTAACTGTTCCACACATACGACTGAATTTACTGACCTTAATTTCAGTATCTTTGCTGTAGGCGTATGTCATCTCACATCCGAGGTAACTTAATTGGTTTACTTGCTCTAAGTCTTCTGTTCATTGAACATTTAATTTGATATCAAAGAGTTTTTGTTTTGTACCCTATCCTCGACCAATGACTAGCGTTTGTACTCTTCATCGGCGTGTAGATGTGAAGAAGTGAGTGCTATCGACAAGGGTTCTAAAATTGATTCCGTTTTTCTAGATATCCAGAAGGTTTTTGACACCGTACCTCACAAAAGGCTTTTAATAAAATTGCGTGGTTAGGGAATATCGCCCCAGATTTGTGACTGGAAAGGGTATTTCCTGACAGAGAGGACACAGTTCGCAGCAATCGAGGGTAAGGCATCGACTAAAAACGTGATGTCGGGCGTTCCACAAGGTAGTGTTATTGGTCCTCTGCTGTTCCTTATCCACATAAACGATTTGGGAGAGAATCTAAGCAGCTCTTAGGTTGTTTGCAGATGACGCCGTCATTTATCGTCGAGTAAAGTCATCTGAAGATCAAAACTGCAGAAAGATTTAAATAAGATATCAGTATGGTGTAAAAATTGGCATTTGCCTCTAAATAATAAGTGTGAAGTCGTCCATATGGGCACGTAAAGAAATCCGTTAAACTTTGTTTACAAGATAAATCAATCGAATGTGAAGGCCGTAAACTCCACAAAATGCTTAGGAATTACTATTACATCAAACTTAAACTGGAAATACCACGTAGATAATGTCGTGGGAAAGGCGAACCAAACACTGCGTTTTATTGGCAGAACCCTTGAAAGATGCAACAGTACTACTACAGAAACTGCATACACTACGCTTGTCCGTCCATTTTTGGAGTATTGCTGCCCAACGTGGGATCCTTATCAGGTGGCTTTGACGGAGGACATCCAAAGAGTCAAAAGAAGGGCAGCTCGTTTTGTATTGTTACGATACAGGGGAGACAGCGTCACAAAATTATACAGGAACTGGGATAGGAATCATTACAACGACGAGGTTTATCGCTGCGGCGTGGTCTACTTACGAAATTCCAATCGCCAACATTCTCCTTCGAATGCGAAGATATATTGTTGACTCCCACCTACATAGGTAAAAATGATCATTAGAATAAAATAGATTCAGGTGTTCTTCCTTCCCGCGCGCTATTCGAGAATGGAATGGGAGATAAATAATATAACGGTTGTTCGATGAACCGCCAAGCACTTAAATGTGCCAGAATGAAACTTTCACTCTGCAGCGGAGTGTGCGCTGATATGAAACTTCCTTGCATGCCGGGATCGGGACGCGAACCTGGGACTTTTGCCTTACGCGGGCAAGCGCACTACCGACTAAGCTATCCCGACACAACTCACGATGCCGCCTCACAACTTTATTTCCGCCAGGCAAAGGTCCCAGGTTCGAGTCCCGGTTCCGGCACGCAATTTTAATCTGCCAGGAAGTTTCACTTAAATGCGATTTGCAGAGTATCCCATGTAGATGTAGATACGATGTTTCCTTAGGAGTAGTGGTGACTCACGCGGGTGTTCACGTTGGTCGCCTGGCCCCTCTCCTCGTGGGGTAAACAGCGGCTGGTGCGATCCAGACACCTGTGGCTGTCGGTCTGTCCGCCACCAGACGGCCGGTCAGGTGTCGCAAGCGGCGCTCAGTGCCTCGGAGTGTCGCAAGGCGGCGTCTGCCGCGGTCGCAGCCGTGGAGCCCGGCATTCCTGCACACGACCCACTGCCGGTCACTCCGCCACGTGTCGCCGCCGGGGAACTCGGGCACTGCCGGTCCTGTCCGCCGGATGAGACTCGAGGCGGCGATGCGTCGGCCGCCGCGACACTCTAGAGCACGTCTGGTTCCAGGGGAGGCCTTCGCTCGTGTCGGAGGAACACCAGTGTCTTGCAGTCTGCTGGACCTGATGGGACACCAGTTCTATTTTACAAGGAGTATGCGAAGGATCTTGCGCCCCCCCCCCCCCCCTCTTTTTCTAGCAGTAGTGTACCGAAGGGCTCTAGAGAAGCGAAGCGTTCCTGCAGGATTGGAAAAAAATTGCAGATCATTCCCGTTTACGAGAATGGTCGTCGATCAGATGCGCTTCTTGATGAAACCGAGCGAGGTTTTCCGTGATTTACCTAAATCACTCCAGGCAAATTCCGGGGTGGTTCCTTTGAAAGGGCACGGCCCATTACTTTCCACATCGGAGCTTAAGCTCCGTCTCTAATGACCACGCTGTGGACGGTACGTTAAACTCAAAGCTTCCTTCCTTCCTTCTTCTTCTTGATGAACAAATGTTCAAATGTTTGTATAGCTTATGGGACTCAACTACGGGGTCATCAGTCCCTAAACTTACAAACTACTTATCAACTAGCTTATCCTAAGGACGGCACAAATATCCATGCCCGAGGGGGGATTCGAACCCCCGACCGTAGTTGCCGTGCAGACCGTGACTGAAGCGCCTCAGTCCCCTCGGCCTCCGCGGCCGGCTCTTGATGAACATTTGATGCCATTAATGAACTTAAAAAATCCAAAAGTCAACACAATTTCAGCCGACCAGTTGCATAAAAATGGTTTACATGCATAAATATATACCTAGGTTTCGGCAAAGGTAATTTTGCCTTCTTCAAAAGTATTACATAAGTCTCACATTAAAATAGTTGTTAAATAAAATGTGGCTGACTCCATATCAAGTGAGCACACTTACTTGACCTGTGTGTGGACTTGCTCCACAATTTTACGCTGTAGACATTGTTTTAAATTTTATTTTTTATTCAATTGACAATGTAAACCATTTTTATGCAACTGGTCGGCTGAAACTGTGTTGACTTTTGGATCGTATTCCACTGTTGCTGAACTGCAGCAATGTTTAAAATTTTGAACTTACAAAATCGTCTTTTGGGAGGTTTTTTTTATGACAGTGCTTATGTCAACGGGTCACTGTTGTACTCGTTTGGTGTGAACAACTGTATACACAAAGGTGATCTTAGACTGTTCTATTAATTTTTTTCACATAAGCGATTTCGATATGCCTAGCGTATCATCAGATGGTAAGACAAATTTTACATTACACCAGGAGTACAGTGGGATTGACATTTCTGTGACAGTTTGACAGCAAAAAAAAAAAACTTTGTGGCGAGAATTAATGAGAATAAATATCACACCACAATATATTTAATGATGATACCAACTGTAAGTAGCGACTCTGTCTATATTATTAATTCTTGCTACATAGTTAACTTATTTTGCGTTCCTCTCACAAGGGAACCTCCCCATTGCACCCCCCTCAGATTTAGTTAAAAGATCGCGCAGTGGATAGGCCGTGAAAATCAGATCAGACAGATCAGTCGAGAAAACTGGAAGTAGTTGTGTGGAACTTCGAAAAAATAAGCAAAATATAACTGAGTAGCCCATGAGAAAGATAGGCAACGTAGAGTAGATAGCGCGGGAGCGCCATACTTCCTACGTACTTGTGTGTCTGTTGACATTACGTACATTGTGATTGTAATTTTTAATGGTGAACAATATAGTACTTTAAACGGTTTTTTTAAATGCTCCTGTGGCTAGCGTAAGAAACTGCAGAGTAAAAGGTTCTTGGTTCGAACCCTTCACAGGCGAATTAAGTGACACACTTACGTTTTCATCACTTTTTTGGGAGTGATTATCATATCCACAAGAAAACCTAAATCGGGTAAGGTAGAATCTCTTTACCTATTCACCAAGTGTACAAGTTAGGTGGGTCGACAAGAGATTCCTGCCGTATGAAGCACATACCGCCACCAGTCTCGTATAGAATACATCAGACGTGTTTTCCTGTGGAGGAATGGGTTAAACTATCACCTTGCGATGAAATGTTTTAGGTTCCCATTGGATAGGCTCTTCCTTTCGTCTGCTAATCGCACGGTTTTGCGGTGCGGTCGCAAAACACAGACACTAAACTGATTACAGCGAAGAGAGTCGTTAGTGAACGGACTCAGATTGTGCTCAACGTTGCTTATCTTTCGCATGGACCGTTCAGTGTTTTTTTTTTATTATTATTATTATTTTGCTTATTTTTTCATAGTTCCACACAATTTCCTCCTGTTTTCTCGACTGATCTGTGTTCAGTTTTTTACGGCCTATCCACTGTGTCAACTTATAACTAAATCTGAGGGGGGAGGGAGGGGTAATGGGGAGGTTCTCTTGTCAGTCACTAATCTGTCAATCGTACCGTACACCAAATATGTTCAAATGTTTGTAGAACTTATGGGACTTAACTACGGGGCCATCAGCCCCTAAGCTTACAAACTACTTATGAACTAGCTAAGACTAAGGACGGCACAAATATCCATGCCCAAGGGGGGATTCGAACCCCCGACCGTAGTAGCCGTGCAGACCGTGACTGGAGCGCCTCAGTCTCCTCGGCCACCGCGGCCGGCCTACACCAAATATAAAATGTATCATCTGATGATGATACGGAAGGCATATAGAAACAGATTATGGGAAAATCATTCCACATAAAAGACGATTGGTTGCTGTTTTCCAGGATACCTTTATTCACCACAGTCGCAGCCTTCCTCATCCATAATATATATAAGCTTTACATTGTGTACAATGTCAATGAGTGATTTTGTCACTATCGGACAAGAGTCCCATCACTATGGGATTGAGAGGTCAATTGATGCCCAAAGTCCTGCGCTTGCAACACGTTTGCAATGACGGGTGGCTGTACAGGCAGTATGGAATAATACTCCTGCAGGGACTTCTAAGGACTTGTTGCGTCCTAGTCACGTCGAGGTTCTGCAATTGCCGGCCGCGGTGGCCGAGGTGACTGAGGCGCTTCAGTCACGGTCAGCACGGCCACTACGGTCGGGGGTTCGAATCCCTCCTCGGGCTTGGATATTTGTGCCGTCCTAGTTCGTAAGTAGTTCATAAGTAGTTTGTAAGTTTAGGGACTGATGACCCCGTAGCTAAGTGCCATAAGCTTAACAAACATTTGAACATTTTTTGTTCTGCAATTAGCGGGAAAAATGAAGAGTCTCCCACGACTTTCGGTACGTCAGTGTATTATGACACAGAGGTAATCGCATAAACTCCCTGGCCATCACAGCTTTACGTCCGCACGTACTTTTCTCCCACATCCCTGGTATCAGAGTTCGCCTTTATACGTTGCGGGACGAGCGCTTCTGGAAGGAAGGCTGTGTTTAAGCCATTTCCCCGCTACACCTCTTCGTGCAGAAGTGCTAGTCCCGCAAGGTATGTTGGAGAGATGAGAAGGCTGGAATGTAGCAGAAAGGTGTTGACGAACGTAAGGCTTTGAGGCGGAGGCATGTCGTATGCTGTGCCTCAGTTGGTAAGGGCAATGCCCGAGAAAGCCGAGGGCCCCGTTCGAACCCAGGTCGAGCATACAGCTCTAATATCATGAAGTTATCGCACACTAGCTAGCCGTCGCCTTAATCATTCTGCTACCCGTGCACGCCTTCCGCTGCGGCTCAATTTCCACATGCCACATAGTCTACTTTTGTACTTTAATGCGAGACGTTTATTTACCGTCGATGGCCTTTATGCTTCGCATTGAAATACATTATATAGAATCCGTATTAACGATTGAATAATGCAGTTTCTCAATAACTCCCAGTTGCGAATAGATTTAAGCTTCGAGCTACACCTGGCTTGGTGCAATGCAGTTTGTGCCAAGTAATTTTCAGTCGAAGGGAGGTCTCTAGCTTTCCATTTCTGTCCTTCATCAAATATTTTTGTGTTTGATTTTTAGCAGATATCGGATGAAGCATAAATTCTGAAACGCGTCCTACGAACAACAAAGTAATTATGTTCATTGTTTGTGGGAAGGGGGTAACTTGAAAATTTGCATCTGGTGGAAGGCCTGCTACGGTAGTCCGTGAACATTTGGTAACCACACTGTCCGAGAAATAAAAACTTTGCGTCTTATTGATGACACTGTAATTCTTTCAGAGACAGCAAAAGACCTGGAAGAGCAGTTAAAAGGTGTGGACAGCGTCTTGAAAGGAGCGTACAAGAAAAAACATCAACAAGAGCAACACAATAATGGTATGTAGTGTAAGATAAAGGCGATGGTGAACGATTTAGATTAGGCGGTGTAATACAGGAGGTAGTAAAATAACATACGATGGTCGCAGTACACTGGATATAACATGCAGAATGGCAATACGAAGAAAAGCGTTTCGGGAAAAGAGAAATTTGTTAACATCGAATATCAATTTAAATGTTAGAAAATCAATTGTGAAAGCATTTGTGTGGCATGTTCCTTTGTACGGTAGTGAAATTTTAACGATAAAAAGTTCGCCGGCCACGGTGGCCGAGGGGACTGAGGCGCTCCAGTCACGTTCTGCACGGCCACTACGATCGGGGGTTCGAATCCCCTCTCGGGCATGGATATTTGTGCCGTCCTTAGTCTTAGTTAGTTCATAACTACGGGGTCATCAGTCCCTAAACTTACAAACTACTTAAGTCCCATAAGCTATACAAACATTTGAAAAATTTTTTGTAGCAGGTGGTATCTTGGACTGTGACTACCCAAAGTACACATTGATCGGTAGTGTCGAGCGAGTTGGCGCAGTGGTAACACACAGGACTCGCTTTAGGAAGGACAGTGGTTCAGATCCACCTCCGGTGACAGATTTAGGTTTTCCATGATTTTCCTAAATCATTTAAGGCAAATGCCGAAATTGTTCCTTTAGAAGGGCATACCCGAGACCTTTCCCAATCCTTGCCCAAAAATCCGAGTGTGAGCTACGCCTCGACGGCCGCGGGGACCGAGGGGGCGCGCCAGTCACCGTCTGCACGGCCACTACAGTCGGGGGTTCGAATCCTCCCCCACCTCCCCTCGGACATGGATATTTGTGCCGTCCTTAGTATTAGCTAGTTCATAAGTTTTTGTAAGTTTTGGGACTGATGACCCCGTAGTTAAGTCCCATAAGCTCTACAAACATTTGAACATTTTGAGCTCCGTCTCTAATGACCCTAGTCTCCCTGACTTTCTTCGTTTGGTAGTGATAAAGTGATTTCGCTTCGTGCTGACATTGTTTTACATATCGTCCTCCATCGACAACAGCACTACACGGTACGCTGAAACATGCTCACTCCTGACTAATCTACAGTATTTATTTTCAAACAGAAGATAGAACACAAACCTCTGCTAAAGAAAGATGTAAATGTGGGCGAATAAAGAAAAACATTTTCTAATTAGGCGGCCGAACGTGACCCACCCAACAACAGCGGGATATACGACACGGCCTCTCATTCAAAAGCCCGCGTAAACATGTTCCGGCGCTGCGGTTTTTTGTTGATGGGATTATTTCTCACCGCGGATTGTTTGCGCGGATTGCTAGTTAGTCTGAAACCGCCGTGAAGGCGGAGACGCGTGTTTGTCTGGGCGTTAATGCTTCCCCTCGCAATTTGCATTCAAGAATGTATCTTGCTCGTTTGGCCGCTGCGTGTACTGTCTCGGCACCGCATTTGTCAAAGCCGAACGCATCCGCCGTCGACGTTAATTCCCCCAGACTATTTTCGGCTTACCAGATTTTTTGGTGAGGGAATGTTTTGGTATGTTAATCTGCAGCAGAAATGCGCAGTTAAGCGGCGCGGTTTTATGAGCGCAGTTCGTCAGCGGCCAGCAGGTTCGCCTGCCTACACGCATCGCATACATCTGCACGCACGTCCGCACGCGTTTGCCGCTGCGACGCATTGCGTCTGCCACTTTATGCCACATTCCGCATAAACAGTGCCGCTTGATTCACGGCGCAGGTGATGTTTCCATGTGCGTGCGTGCTTGTGTTACTCAGTTTGCGCGGAAAATCTACGCACCATTCAAATGTCCTCTTTTTTTTCCCCCCGAGCTTTCGGAGAAATGTCCGCGATAAACAATAAGCTTTCGCAACTTTCCACTAAGTTACCACATACTTGAAAGTCTTCCTTCGTTTCTTTCTACCTGTTTGTGAAAAGTGCTCTCAGGAAATAATGTGGAGATTATAATAAGATTTTCAATGTTAGGTAGAATAATTCACGAGGAAGGTTTGTGAATACACGTAGCACATCCCGAAAGTACGATTCACTATTGTTTCTAAACAACGATGATCTATTTGTAATCTTCTCGGGTTTGCAGCCGGATACTAAATTCAACTTGACACAATATTTCAGCGGCGCAACTGCCCGCCATCCTAAGGTGAGCTTGCTGTTAACCACTCTCGCCGGAGAGATTGTCTACAAGCAAGCTTACCTGAGGATGGCGGGCAGTTGCGCCGCTGAAATATTGTGTCAAGTTGACTTTAGTATCCTGCTGCAAACCCGAGAAGATTACAAACAGTTATTACGCCGGGAAAATCTTTGTGGTCACAAAGATTATATATGAGTTGCTGTTCGTTAGTCTCGCTAAAACTCGAGAACGACTGAACCTATTTGGCTCATTTTAGTCTTCAAATATTCGTGTAAGTTCAGGGAAGGTTTAAACGGTCATAAAATATGGAAAAGTTGTCCAGAAAAAGAGGAAAAATCGGGAAAAACTGAAACAGCTTTTTCCAGTGAGCTACCAATACAGTTCGCCCAATTACAATGTTGTACATTTCATGTTGAAAGCAAGAAGAAGGTTCGTAGCAAATAAAAATTTGGAAAAGTCGCCCGGAAAGTAGTATATATAGGGACACTTACAAAGGAAAGTCGAAAAATTCGAACAAAGTTCCTCTTCTAAACGTAGTCAACAGTATAAGTTGAGAACCGTTCATCCGATTGCGATAAAATTTTGATTATTTGACGCTCAACATTCTTGTGAACTAAAAATTTGGGAAAGTTTCCTGGAAAATTTGAAAATTCGCGAAAAACGGAGGGTTTTTTTCAGTGGCATATCAATATCTTTCGTCTGATTGCGATAAAGTTTTCATATTTGACGTTCAAAGCAAGAGTAAAGTTCTTAGGAAATAAAAATTTCGAAAAGTATCCCCAAAATTGGAACATTCAGAAAAAATATTTTTGTATAAAATATCAGTACCATTCATGCGACTACGATAGTTTTTCCACATTTTATCACCGTTTAAACCTTCCCTGAACTTGCACGAATGAGATACGAACATTATCCTGACATTTGTGTGCGCGATTTGCCGATTCTTTCCGCCCCCTACCGAGCCAATTCTTTGACTTCCTGATGATACCTTTATAAAGCTACTGGATTTAAATTAATATGGTTTATTTTAAGAGGTAAGTGATACGAAGTGCACCGGGTCATCTAGTGCATTCATAAAATCTTCTTCTCAAAGATAATGCAGTTACATGAAAAACTTTATTGACCACAGGTACAGCAATAAACTGGAAACTCGCCTTCCACAGACGATAGCACAGTAAGTGCCGAAACTTGTTTGGGTGACAAAAATAAACAAGGTGTTTCGCAAAAGGCGGAATTCCAGTTTATTATAGCAAGCACGGAAGAAACAAAATTTGCAACATTTCAAGATTATCAGGTAATTTTTCGACATAGCCACCAAAAGAATTAATATAGTTTTTATATCCTATTCCTGTGACCTAGTCAGTGACGTTTGCAGTGAAAGTGAAGCAGGAGAAAGGTTTGTGGAACAAAATATTTGTCACCGTAACAGCCCGGCAAGCAACAGGAAGGCGATGATGATGATGATGATGATGATGATGATGATGATGACTTGTAAGGACGGATGCCCCTGAAAGTAGTCCGTAGTTATTACCTGCAGGAATTCCGATTCACGCTAGCAAGAAATCATTGAGTGTCGCATTACGCAGCAGAACATACCGAGAGGTATCA
The DNA here is from genome assembly GCA_026315105.1 of Locusta migratoria. Classification (NCBI taxonomy): domain Eukaryota; kingdom Metazoa; phylum Arthropoda; class Insecta; order Orthoptera; family Acrididae; genus Locusta; species Locusta migratoria. Next base: position 812,724,985 of record CM048745.1, read on the forward strand.
AACTCAAAGGCTTTCCAGAACAGCCCTTGGAACTCTTTACGCTTATTCGTGTAGGCACTGACAAGTGTTTTGCGGCAGAGTTTACTATCGCAGCACACGTAACAATGCAGGAAATGCGCATTAGTAGCGACCATCAGGCAGTTGTGTGATCCGAATGCATGACAGTAGGAGGGGAATTATTGCGATAAATTGCTGGTTCAATTACATGATCGAATGTAAGGAAACTTAATATTTATCATTCAGGAAATTAAAAATTTGAACTTTATGTATATAGCTGATTTTTAAGAGAATTTAGTTTGTTTGAAGATAACAAATTTGTTAATATGCAAATGTTATGGAACTGAAGGTCTTTGATTACAATACGAAGTATGAATAGAACAGTGTAGGTCTTAAAAAAAGTATTGTTTATAACGTATCAACTTCTGCCATCATCAGATCTGTAATTCATATGAAAAGAATATACAATTGTTTGTTTTACAATATCGAGTTCTAAACAAAGTTTTAAAATACTTTTGACACCTTCACGCTTGATAAGTCTACAAACGACAATTGTATATGGCCTTCACGTTAATTACAGATCATATGACGGCGGATGCCGAAACGATGTTATAAATAGATACGTTTTTGGAGATCTAGACGATTTTTATCGTATTGACAAAAACTGAAGATCGCCGACTCCTATATGAAATTTGTTTCCTTTATAAAAATAAATAAATAAATAGCTGAAAACCCTGCGTTGCCCGGGTATTTATTTAGTCCTGCCTTGAGTTAGTACTTTTATCCCTTCTCTCTCTGTCCATCTCCTTTTTTTTTTCCACAAACGTGTTATATTTATTGGAGAATATATGAGAAATAAGGCTGCCAGCCATAATGTACAAAATTGTACGTGCAGTATCCAAACAAAGAAATATAGCAATCAAAATACAAATGGCTTATTGAGTTATGTTGTACAATTCTATAATTGTTCAGTTATATATTCATTTGTATAAGTGTTGTATGTCTGTAAAATCTGTTTCGAATACAATTAGTAGTAAAGGAGTAATTGATAGGGCGGTTTTCCATGGACGTTACTGTTTATGTGATCATAAACGTGTCGTACTCCACGACATTCTGCCTCATGTTCCCTGTGAAATGCGTATCAAATTGCCAGGGCTCTCCTACATTGGAATAGCACTCCAGCAAAGAACGCGAAAGGAACTATCCCGCCTTGTTCCTCAGGCCGAGGTGATATAAATATCAACAAATAATACAAATCCTTGAGACAACATTGTCTCATTATACCAAATGTATTAAAAATAAGGAGAGGCATTGAATTAAAAATTTTGCGGTGGCCGGGGTTGGAACCCGGGACCTCCTACTTACTAGATAGAATTAAAGTATATGGTGTGGAGGGAGACATGCTTTGACAGTCCGTGTAGTTGCTTTGGCTACAACATGCTGTTAGCTGAGTGGTCTACAGCACGTACCTTGTAAGGAGGAGGTCCCGGGTTCGAATCCCGACCACCGCATAAATTTTAATTCAATGCCTCTCCTTATGTTTAATACCTTTGGTATAATGAGACAATGTTGTCTCAAGGATTGTATTATTTGTTGTAATAAAATCGTTGTATTTGTATATAATTTGTTTTTATATGTTGTTCCTTGGCACAGTATTGACATTGTTCGTTAAGAACGCTACAAATGTGGGCAGAGGTTGCGGACTTGGTAAGTTTAGATTTGTAAGCATTTTGAGAGATTGAGCAGTTGGTCTGCCAGGAGCAGGTAAAAGTCGCCCAGTTAGTGCGTGCCACTGAGGGGGCACTTTGGGGACAGTTGCTCAGTTCAAGTCTTCCGTTTATCACCGACAGGTAGAAGTTGCCCAGTTCGGACGAGCCCCATTATTAGCGTTGCCGGTAGTTCAGGTGTTTCGGTGTTTCTGCTCTTTACGGTGACTTCACCGAGTCGTTGGAACTCCGTCGGCGGTAGGGTCTGACCTGGCTTCGAAGCCGGGCCCCTCGGTAACGGGACAGTGCGGGGCAGGAGACACGCATGCATATGCAAATCCCGGACTCCGAATGAGCAGCATCGCCTGCTAGGTGGGACCGCCGCCCGCGTTCCGTGCCTCACACATGCATATTGCATACCGCCCGCCCCAGCTTCTGCTAGCCAGAATTGGTGCTTTCAGACGAAGGCGGTCTTCTACGTAAATTGGACGGCCACTTGTATGGCCAGCGATGTAATCGTGGCACCCAGTGACGCTCATACTTTCCTCTCCTTGCCAGTAATTTTGTGGCTATTGTTTCCCACAAGTGCAATGACGTGTGTTTACAGTCTGCAAATCGGTGTGAAAGCAAGTGTGGCCAAAGACTGTAAACTGTGCGAATTATTTGGCAAAATACATTATGGAAACGGTTATGTGATGTGCAAAAATTCGCCTGTATACCATACGGGGACGGGTTTCACGTGGTTAGCAAGTCAAATGAATGGAAAAAAATCTTTCGTTTCATTACCGTTTACTAAATCCCGTCATTTTCGCCAGAACCACGACCAATGCTTCCAACTACATTTTGATATAGATGCAATGTTCTAAGAACGATCCTAACCGAAGCTGATACCGCAGTGGGTTCAGAAATTATTGGAAAATACAAAAGACCCAAAAAAGCAACTGGCTGGATATTTATGTAAAAATAAACAGCCGGTCCTTTTTCTCTTCCCAAACTCTCTTCATTCTTTGACTGCATTCCCGTTCCCTTTTTTCACTTCTAATTTTATGGACATCATTTTCCTTTTTTTCCTTTGTTTCCCTATTGTGTTCTGCTTTTTTGGAGCCAACTGGTGTTTCTTGGTTGAGCCGTTTTCTACATCTAAATCCTTCTCCTGAGATTGCTGTCGTTGGAATGCTACTCTGCGTCTTAAGTTCGTGGTTGTGTGTCTGCCTTTTCTGCTCGTTGCCGCACGGCATTGGCCGTGCAGTGTAAGGCGCCTTGCTCCGGAGTGCGCGGCCGCTCCCGTGGAACACACACACACACACACACACACACACACACACACACACACACACACACACTGAATCACCTAACACTTGCACCGCAAATATTGTGGAAATGGAAAGTGCGATTGATGTGCGGTTTTCACAGAACGGATTGGTAGTCGAGAACTCGTATTCTTAGCCAATATGCAGATTGTAAAAGTACCTAGAAAGTGTATTTTTTATGCAAACATACAATTTTTCAAATGGAACAATGGTTGTTTCTATCATGGACTGCAATTTTTGACGCCAGCTGTGTACAAAGAATTTTGAATGACATTTTTATCACGTTTTATCAAGTTTTGGGGGCGGAGGCTGCCTCAGCGTAGCTGACTTGCTGGTGGTCATGTGACAGTGGTCCGTGCCCCAGGGGCTAGCCACTCGGCCAGTCAGCTACATTACCGCAGCCTACGCCCCCGAAACTTTGATCGGTTGTAGCTGCCAAACTAAACGTGATAAAAATGTTATTCAAAATTCTTTGTACACAGCTGGTGTAAAATTCCAGTGCATGATAGAAACAATCATTGTTCCAATTAAAAAACTGGATGATTGCATAAAAATACGCTTTCTAAGTAATATTACAATCTGTCTGTTGGCTAAAAATGCGAGCCCCTGACTACCAATCAATTCTGTGAAAACCGCACATCAATCGCACTTTCGGTTTCCGCAATTCATCCTGTATACTAAATGTTCAATTGTTCGTATTGCTTATGGGACTTAACTACGGGGTCATCAGTCCCTAAACTTACAAACTACTTATGAACTAGCTAACAATAAGGAAGGCAAAAATACATGCCCGAGGGGGGATTCGAACCCCCGACCGTAGTGACCGTGCAGACCGCGCCTGTGTACTCCAGAGAAGTTAGCTGAGCATGGGATCTTTGTATGTCCCTCAATTTATGAGTAATTACGTGGCTATCTAGACTTTCCCGGCTTATTAAATCATCAAATTCTTCACGGGTTTCCAGACGGATCATGCTGTCATCTGAACACAATATTTCTGCGGTGCAACTGGCCGCCATCATCAGGTGAGAAAGCTAAGTTGCTCTCGCCGGCGAGAGCGGCTTAGCTTCCTCACCTGATGATGGCGGCCAGTTGGACCGCAGAAATATTGTGTTCAGATGACAGCATGATCCGGCTGGAAACCCGTGAAGAATTTGAGTAATTACGTTAATTTTCCATTGGTATAGACTGGTTCAGTGGAGGTTTACGGCTAACTGTTGTATTACAGTGTCGACGAACCTTCTTACGTCAGTGGAGTCTAGTAGAAGCTGGAAATTTTGTTTTCGAGAGTCAGTGTTGCTAGAGTTGCTTACGTGATTGATAACCCGTCTTGTGTTGGCTCTCGCTTCAGGGGACGCAGAGTAGAATTTCAGCAGGAAATTGGACTGTTAATTGCTTTACCGCCAGAAACGTCAAAACATGTAGCAGACTCGGTTTCGTCCTGACGAGACAGCTTCCAAAACGCGAAGTTACTCCGGTGGGTGGGAAGCCGGGTAATTTGGCTGGTCCGTGTGACGACCAGGGCGTGGCGGGGGAGCTCTTTAATCATTCCGCGGCCAGGGAGCGCCTGAGTCATCGCCGCCCATACGCAAGGTCAGCCGGCCGCCGCGTTCCAGCACGCAGGGTGCTGACCTCACTGTCCGCCCTCGGCATAACGTCTCAGCCGGCGATGGCGTGAGGTGCCTGCACAGTAGGATTAGTCAACGCGAGCAATTAACACAGACCGGAAGTGCAGGACTCGATTTGAGAGTCGTAGGCCGCGCGTGAATCACTGTCACAGACTACTCCTCCAGGGTGGTTGGGCAAAGTTCGCCCATAGTGGAGTGTCATTATATACATGTGGCGTCTGTTCCGAAAGAGGAGACGTCACTTTTGATCCTGCAGCTGTTATTATTTAACATTCATAGAATATATGACATCAACTGCGATTGGGCAAAGCTGATAATGTGTACCCAGCCGGGATTCGAACCCGGGTCTCCTGCTTTCTAGGCAGTTGCGCTGACCCCTACACCACTGGGGACACAGTGATCACCGCACCTGCAAGGACTACCCATGCACGCCTCCCGTCAGATACAAATTCCCAGCTTCGCCCTGCCAATAGTACTCAAACTCGTAGTTTAACTAATTCCGCAGTTGATGTCATATATTCTATGAATGTTAAATAATAACAGCTGCAGGATCAAAAGTGACGTCTGCTCTTTCGGAACAGACGCCACATCTATATATATATAATATGCCGGTGACGGGCAATGATCCTATCGTTAGTGGGGAGGGGTGGGCAAGTTCGAAGCCCTTACTCTTACGGGAATTAGTTAAACTACGAGTTTGAGTACTATTGGCAGGGCGAAGCTGGGAATTTGTATCTGACGGGAGGCGTGCATGGGTAGTCCTTGCAGGTGCGGTGATCACTGTGTCCCCAGTGGTGTAGGGGTCAGCGCAACTGCCTAGAAAGCAGGAGACCCGGGTTCGAATCCCGGCTGGGTACACATTTTCAGCTTTGCCCAATCGCAGTTGATATCATATATTCTATGAATGGAGTGTCATTAGTTGCTTAACTCGAGCAATTAACACAGAGCGGAAGTGCAGGACTCGATTTGAGAGTCGTAAGTCGCGCATGATTCACTCTCGCAAATTGCTGTGTCAGATACTGGTCCTCCAGGGTGGTTGGGCAAAGTTCGCCCATAGTGGAGTGTCATTAGTTGCCGAGTATCGGGGAGATGCGGTGCTATGAGTAGTCGAGAGAAGACATCGACTCTACTCGCACAGTTCGCCAGGGTTCGTACGTTTGTTAAAAGTGCTTACGACATTTTGTAAAGGTGAGCTAATGCACGCCGGCCGCGGTAGCCGAGGGGACTGAGGCGCTCCAGTCACGGTCTGCACGGCCACTACGGTGGGGGTTCGAATCCCCCCTCGGGCATGGATATTTGTGCCGTCCTTAGGATTAGCTAGTTCATAAGTAGTTTGTAAGTTTAAAGACTGATGACCCTGTAGATAAGTCCCATAAGCTATACAAACGTTTGAAACTTTGCAGCTAATTCACGGCTACTTTTTTCTTTTCTAAGATAGTGGTTCTAGCTCTGATAACCTTCGCGCTGGTGTCTCCTAACGTATTATCTCCCGTTCGTTTTTACATTGGTCTTCCCTGTCAGGGAACAAATTGCGAGCCATTAAACCTGTGCCTGATCTCTGGTCAACGTCATCTCGACCCTCTCGCCGAGAGGAGATAGTTCTGGCCCGGCTTCGTATTGGCCACTGCCGTCATAGTCACCAGTATTTACTTCGTGGTGATCCTGCTCCCTTATGTGAGCACTGTGATGAACCTTTTATTGTGTACCATCTTTTTTAGTGCAATGTCAGTTTTTTAATCGTCTCCGTCATGATCTATGTTTACCATTTGAAATGTCTGATATTTTATCTGATGATCCGCATTCTGCTAACAGAGTTTTAATTTTTTATATATCGTGCAAATATGGCGAAATCTATTTAAGTTCGATTTGGGCAGTGTTGGGTGCTAATGACAGCAGTTGTGCGTCCTAAAACAAAAAACAAAAATGTAGCGGTCGACAGTTTTACTGTCACCTCATCACTTCCATAGTTAGTGAGGCCACCGAAACAGAGAATCACACCAAATTAACCAGCAGGACAGTCTTTTTTTTTTTTTTTTTTTTTTTTTTGTGTTGATGCTCTGATTCGGCTTTAGCTTACCTCGTAAGCCAAGGAAGAACTATGACGGTAAAACTATCGCCCTTAGGACAGAACTGGAGAAGGTAGCAGAGCCTTAGCACAATTGATACTAAACTGTATTGAATTTCCGACTTTTGCATGTGATTGATGATTTTTATCTTTTTGTCCTTTGACTTCACATAATTACCTTAGACGCACTTTAATTTTATTCTTTTTAATTGTGGTACTTATTGTTTGTCTTATTTGTTATATTCAGGCAATATCAATTAATTTGACGAATGTAAATAAATGAAATGCAGCAACCAGTTGCTGGTTGCTGCATTTCATTTATTTATAATCTTGACAGTTGCTATAATGGATAAAACTCTTTAATCTGACGAAGTTAAAAAGGTGAACAAAAGAGTGCTTGCGTAGGGGGGGGGGCCTTCACTACAAATCTCTCTACTTGTCTCTATTCTTTACTATATAAACATATATATATATGGTAAATCACCTAAGACTTGCACCGCAAATAATGCGGAAACGGAAACTGCGATTGATGTGCGGTTTTCACAGAATGGGTTGGTAGTGAAGGACTCGTATTGTTAGCCAATAAACATATTGTAAAAATACCCAGAAAGTGCATTTTTTATGCAAACATACCCCGTGGTTTAGGAAGAGATGTGGAACGAACACACAAACATTCGTGATGAATGCATGAATTATTCTTAATAGTGAGGCGTAGTTCAGTTTTCCATGGCGTTTGAAGTCCCTCCTCACCGTCATCTTATGATGGTTTTTGTTCCGATTTTAGTACCAACATGTATGGCAACCCTGATACTCAATGTGAAACTAAAATTTAATGGGTGCTACATCGCGCAAGTATCACCGATTCGTCGCGGGGTACATACATTGGGTTTATTTACGCCTCATTCTAAGGTTCTCGCCCTCACCTGACTGCTTTGCACGGAGGCGTTGTCCTCTACCTCTGTGACACAGTGTTATTAGTAATGAACACTTGTTCTCGGGACACTCCGGTAAGTCGTTTCGCTATGCTTGTCTTGCCTGCGCCGTTGTCGCCTAGGCCGCTGCGGCCACTGGCGTCGTATTGTTTGTGGAGTCATTTGTCAGCTGTCGTCGTTGCCACCTGTAGATTCGTTGCATCAGTTTCTGTCCGTCCATACTTGCAGATAGTCTGGTTGCAGTGCAGCCGAGTAATGACGCATCCTGTCGTGTCAGAGTGCGGGATCAGAATTGTGTGTTCTGGGTACTCCTCTCTCCACAGACGCAATCAGTCTCGTTAGCGAGGTATACAAGGAGGAAACACATGGGAGATTGCCCATTTGTCGGTTTATAAATGAACTATACTGGGATTTATATCAACCAGTTATAGCAGCAGTCCGGAATTGTCTTTGGTACCATAAACTACAGGTGTTTGTGTATCAGTACTCCTCACGATCTGGTATGTCATATATTTCCAATACCTTCTTACGAAATATTGTTAATAAATTTTCCGGCTAGGGACGCCTGATTTTAATAACTCAACTAACAGGTCGTGTGTCTTTCCGAACATTATTTCTTCATTTATTGTTTTTCGGTTTGTGGCTCACAGTACCTGACTTTGGATATGTCAGAATGATTAGCGAACATTCGCATTCTTTTAAAATTGTCTCTTTCTGTGTGATCATCTAGCATATTTTGCCACATGGAGAGCGATCATACAATTTTAATATATAAACCTCATGTAAACGATAGTTACGCCTTGATCACAAGCAATTATTTATTTTATATTCCGCTTCCACGATATAAATCATCTTTAGAAAACTACTACTTAGGTAGAGGGCACACGTGTTGTTACGTACACCGTGTTCTGAATGATTTTTATATGTATACCGAATTGTTACAAGATGATCGTTTCTAAATCGGTAGTTAAATAACAACTTGTGATCAAGGCGTAACAGTACGTAAGGTTTAGGCATTAAAAATACTATGATCGCTCTCCATGTTAAAAAATGTGCCAGACAATAAAACAGGAAAAATGTAAAAAGAATGTGAATGTTAGCTAATCATTTTGAAAGCTACACTTGCGAGTAGTTCAGTTGCTATGAACAACAGTCCAAATAAATTAGAACGACATACGCCTTATTAGCTCACACAGTGAAATCTATCACATAAGGTTTTATGCATTAAAAGCTTTGTTCTTCAGACGGTCATGGTCTGCCTCTATCGCAGTTAATGAGTGTCACAAAACTACCTGGAGGACTGTACTTACGCTTGGAAGAACTTAAGATATTCACATAACCCATAGGTTTTCTGCCTTTCCCTATTTTGATGTCCAGTCACTGAGCGCGGAAAGGAATTTGAGAAAGGGCCTTCCTACCCTCAAGAAGGAAGAACGAACAGAATTCAACATCCCGCCTACATCGTGGTCATCAGAGACTGAGCACAAGATAGGACTTTTGGGTGAGGATAGGAAATGAAATCGGCCGAACCCGATTTAAAATAAATAAATAAATAAATAAAAACAGAATTTGCCTAGAGTGATTTCCCTAAATCACGGGAAATCTAAATCCGGATGGCTGGAGGTGGATTTGAAACACCGTGTTCCCGAATGCGAGTCCACTACTTCACCGCTATAAGTTCATCTCACCTGGTCCCTAACCTTAGGGACGGCTGATGAAATTACCTGTCGAACGGGGCCATCGTGATGTCCAGCCTAAGGGTCAGTATGTCATTATGTTTTATTATAATGACATAGTGTACCTATGCACTGTAAATTATGTTATGTAGCAACTGATTGACATTACAAGATTATGGCCTTGTAAAATGATTTTATTGGACCGGGTGATGCTGACATACTTCAGCGAAACCTGTCGTCTTAAATAGAAATTGATCAGCAATCTTGGCTTTTTTATATCTTTCTACAACATTTTTAATTTTTTTTCTTTGAGTGTGCTTGACATCTCGTTCTGCTGGGACCTCCAAATCTCGGAAGCTATTGGCCCACTTTAGGTTACGGTAGTAACACTAAAAGTGGGCCTTTGCGATCGTCTTATGACAACTCGAAATTTAAATGAAAATAACGGCTTAACTATTCATCTGACTTGAAAATTGAATAACCTAATTTGTAGAGGAGAAAATTTTCTACAACTTAGCTCCCTTATGTTTTTTTTTTTTTTTTTTTTTTTTTTTTTTTCATATCTCGTATCGTTTGAGACATATTTGCAAAAATAACGGATATTTAATACCCTCCATTGAATTAACGAAAACCAGCCGTTCGGAAATGTCACGTGACATTCCTCGCGTATTTGATGATTTTCTTATTGTAACTTATACGTTGTCATTTCAAAGCAACGGCACACTGCGGAGTTAACAAAAACACATCGTTCTTCGTACTATAAATGATAATCTAATGTCTACAAATGCCATATTAACATCAGTTAACAACGGCTATCAATAGTATGAGATTAAAGACCTCCTGTGTAGATTTATAGTCGTAGCGTAGTGGGCAAGGTGCTGGATTGTGACGTGAAAGGTCGGCGGTTGGAAATCCTCCAGTACTTAATTTTTTTCCCCTAAAAGGGTTTCAGACCCTCTTATTAATTAATTAGATTATTATTTTGGTCCAAATTGTTTGCAAAAACTTTTAAAACTACAAATAAAAAGTGGGCTGAAAAACGTTAGAGCGATTTTTTTTCAGCATGTCCCGTGCCTCTCATCCTGGAAGGTACATCCAATTCTTTTTTATAGTAATACGTGTATTTCCAAGTGAACGGAGGGGGGGGACTCCTTTCGTTTCGCCGACGCCCCGGGCCTCCTCCAGCCTTAGTCCACCACTGTGTGTACTAATTTGCGGTGCGGACGTGTTTAAAGAAATAAAATATGAAATAATAAGAAATAATAAAATTAAACCATCTTTGGGAGGTGCTGGGGCAGGGGCAGGGGTAGGGGGTGGGGGGTTAAAGCCCCATTACCCTCTCCCCCCCCCCCCCAAGGCTGCGCCACTGACAGGAGAATAAAGCGTCTTCCAAAGATTGTACAACAGACGGACGTCAGAGATACTCGCCGCGAGTGTGGGAGACGCCCACCGGCAGAGATTCGCGGAAGCCGCGAGTTGCAGACGCAGATCGCGGGGGCGGCCAGGTGGCGCAAGCGTCTGGGGAGTGGGAGGCGCCTCGCCGCCGGTTTCGCCGGAAAAGTCGTGAGTAAGGCTGACGTCACGACGTCGCTGGCATTGTGCCTCCGCTGCCGCGCTTGGCTGTCCGGTCACACGCGGCCCATCGGCATGCTGGCCTCGTGCCTTCGTCGACGCCGCCTGTGGGAGGGGCCCGACCGCCGCAGTGCGCCGCCAGACGCCCCGACCGACGCACGCCGCGAGCGCAGCCCGCCGCCGCCGCCGCCGCTGTCGAGAAAGTGAAGTGACCGAACGTCCGCGGTATCGCCGCCGCTCCCAGCCGCCGGCTATCGGGCGCCAGCGAGAGGGAGAAAGCTGTTTAGCGAGTGCCGGCAAACATTTTCTCTGCGCCGCTCCCGAACGCATGCACAGTGCGGCCGGCAGAGTCCGCCGTGGCGCAAGCGCGTCTGCGTTACCTCAGCGTTTTAGCGGACAGTGTCGTTGCGTGTGCGTGTACCTGTGTCAACTGAGGCGCGGCTCGTCTTGAGTGACGTCCCCACGTGCGATGTTGTCGGCCGCGAGCCGGTGCTGAGGTAAAGTGTTAAGACAGCCGCCGCCGCCGCCGCCGCGATGCCGGTGGTGTGGGTGTACATGGACGGCCACCTGACGGCCAGGGTGGACGCAGAGTGCGGCGACGCGGAGCAGCAGCGCCCCCTGCACGGAGACCCGGCGCGCTACCTGCAGCCGCTGCCCAAGAAGCCGCTGGCCAGGGCGCGCGGACACGCCCACCCCAAGGTGAGACCTCCGACGAACCTCTCTTGCTGTAGCCAACGGACGGCTTTCTTCGTCTGCAGTGGCAACGTTTTTCAAATTAATTTGGTAAATGTCTCGATCAGCGGCATGGCCTATTGTATTTACGTGACGTGAAGCGGCAGTGTTGGCAACAGTCACTGTGAATGCTGGGATGAATGGCGACACATATTTAAAAGATGTCAAAATGAATGTGTTAATATCACGTTTCAATGATTTTATTTTCGAAATGAATCACAACGTTCGAATGTAGAAGATCGCACACCACAAAACTATGTTTCTCCATATGCACTGTCTTTCTTTTTTCATGTTTGTTAAGCTTAAGGGACCTAACTACGGGGTCATCACTCCCTACACTTAGAAACTACTTATAAACTAGCTACAACTAAGGACGGCACAAATATCCATGCCCGAGGGGGGATTCGAACCCCCGACCGTAGTGGCCGTGCAGACCGTGACTGAAGCGCCTCAGTCCCCTCGGCCACCGTGGCCGGCCACTGTCTTTCTGTTCACATGTAACACTTTGTTGTTACGTAAATCGAAATACGTGTGTGTGTGTGTGTGTGTGTGTGTGTGTGTGTGTGTGTGTGTGTGTTAAATGATACGAATAACAATAATTTTATCGATGTTCATAATTTCGTAAAACGCTTGCAACAATTTAATCTGTAAATTCAAATGTTTGTAGCGCTTATGGGACTTAACTACGGGGTCATCAGTCCCTAAACTTACAAACTACTTATGAACTAGGTAATACTAAGGGCGGCACAAATATCCATGCCCGAGGGGGGATTCGAACCCCCGACCGTAGTGGCCGTGCAGACTATGACTGGCGCGCCGCAGACGGCTCGGCCACCGCGGTCGGCATTTAATCTCTACTCTTCGGTTCCTGCGTAACCACAACCCTTAAAATCATGACATATTTGTAAAAATAATATTCGTCGATGTACCCTTGTCCAATCAGTAATTGAATTATCGAACACGCCATCGACTACTCGAAATGTACTACGTTGCCAACATAACACTGCTACAAGCGCACAGCGACGCTATCCATGCCGCTGATCGAGACATTAGCCATTAATTTGACATCCACGTCATGACTTGCTAATCATATTAATTTACTCTAAATCTGCACACATACTCCGGCACTCCACTCAGAGGTGCGTGGCGGAGGGTACCTACTACCACTATTAGTTACTTATTAAATGTGACGACTTCAATAACAAGACAAAGCCAAGCTCGCACGTATAAAATTTCTCATTTACTGTATGTCATTGCTAGTTTCGGCGAGCTACTTGCCATTATCATTAACCATAAGGAGATAGAGGAATGGGAGTTAAAAGGTACCGAATTATATAAAATTCTACGTGTGGGTCTCAATATTTTGCTCTTCAGCAAAAACTACACAATGAGCGAACGATGTCTCTGTCTTGCTGTACTATAAAGTCTTCCGCTGTACACCTTAGCAGTTACGTGTCGATAGCTAGGAGAGGATGGAAGATATAGTGATTAAAAGTCGTCAGGTTATACAAAACTGACTGAATACCAGCGACAACTTTTGACACTGTAATAGCAAAAATGTTATATAGAGCGAAACGTCATAAACAAATTTCGCGTTCTCGACAAAACTGCGCTGGAAAGTGAAGCTACAGACAATAGAAACTTGAAAATTGTAGACGTTGTTTATCTTACACTGTAGGCATCAGCGATTTTTCGATAGTCCCATCCCTAAGGGGGTGAAATAGGGGATGAGTGGTTTTTTGAAAATACTCTGTTATTAAGACAATTTGGAAGCAAGAAATACAAAACTTCGGATTTAGATTTTTTATTAAAATTTTATAAACACTTGTTTCGATATTTTTGGAAATTCGACTATTAAGCGGATGAAATAATGGAAAATCTTTTAAGGGTGCTACTAAGACTATATTGATCCTGAAATGCGAAAATTTGGATTTGTAACCATGGTTAGAATTTAAAAAAAAGTTTCGGTATGTTTTCAATTCTGCCATGAATGGTGCAATAGGGGGTGGCAAGTTGTATCAAAATACTAGATTAGGAAAGCGTTTTTAAAGCTAGAGCTATGAAAATTTATATTTAGAAGTAGAAATAACCAATGCAGACCATCCATTCGGTCTACGCGTCGCAGCAGCGAGAATTAACCTAGTATGGATTTAAAAACTGATACGGCACTGTACATATCACATGTTTGGTAACAATGGATTTAATATCTTTGTATCTGATGCTTGCACATTTAAAGTTAGAATTGACATATCACTGTACATATCGCACCTTGTTTGGTACAACATTGTCATAATGCCTTGTTCATCTGATGCTTGCATATTTGAAGTTAAAATTAGACAAGTTCTTGTGTCAGTGATGAAGCATTTCTACTCCTGAATTCGTCGTCTCGTTCCACACCAATTCACTATTACAAACATTACTAACTGATCGACATTTGTAGCTACTAAGCTTCGTTAGCAATGGAAATAACATCAATCTAAAATTATGTACCACTGACATATTTCGTGGCAACTTCAGTTAATGTGTCAAATGTCAGTGGGACATAATTCCAGATATAAAGGTGATGTTTCCATTGCAGACGAGCTTAGTAGCTACAAATTTCGATCAGTTCATAATGCTTGTAATAGTCAATTGGTATGAACCAAGTCGCCAAATTCAGGAGTAGGCCTACAAATGCTGCATCATGGACGCAAGAACTTGTCTAACTTGAATTATGCAAGCATCATATGACCAGGGTATTAAGACAATGAATTACCAAACAACATAAGTACAGTGCTATATCAATTCTAACTTTAAATGTGCAAGAATGAGATATCAAAGATATGTCCATTGTGTACCGAACATGTGATATGTACAATGCTGTATCAGTTTTTAATTCATATGTCTTGCATCTTGTAATACGTGTTTTATTAGTTTGATGACGTAACGTATGGTCATTTGATAATGGCGATATAGCTTGCCGAAAGTAGTAAGGACATACAGTAAATGAGTAATTTATATATACGATCTTGGCTTTGTCTTCTTATAAAAGTCAACATATTTAAAAAAATATTTTGTATCGATCTCTATACCGACAATGTCGGCTAATAATATTTGTTACTTGCTTTCCTCTTCCACTCCCACCTAGAACAAGGGGAAAACAAATGCTTCTATGTATCTGTAAGAGTCCTCATCTTTTGAGTTCTTTACGCGAAAGCCGCGGTGGAATGGCTGAGAGTTGTAAGGCGCTTTGCTGCGGAGGGCCGGGTGCTAGCCGTCGGAGAATCGACTCCTCCCTCGTGCGTGGGCGTGTATACATGTGGGAGTTTTGCATTCCCGGCCCTCTAAATTTCTTCAACAATATTTCTCGAAGCATTTCAGTAACAATCGCACCACTAACAAACCTAGCCGCCCGCCTCTAAATTGCCTTTGTCTTTCTTTAAACCGATATAGCGGGGATGCCAAACATTTGTGCAGTACTCAAGACGCGGTCGCACAAGCGTTTTATATGCAGTCGAATAAAGGGATGCCACCTATACCTGCAACGTATAGGATCTAAATGTCAGTCACGTTTGGATATATTACGGAGACACACACACACACACACACACACACACACACACACACACACACCGCAATCAAACATCAATATCACTATTTCTTCCCAGCTCACCGTGGCGAGTTGAACATGAAGCTATATGCATATTACGTATCTGCCAACGTTTAAGGATTACTAGTAAATTTAAGTTTTTACGTTTGGATAGTGTTATTTTACGATTTCGTTGACAAAAATTTGTGTCGCACGGAATTGCCGCATGGTCTAACGCTTCATGCTAGGGACAGGGAGGCCGTTCTCTGTAGGTTCGAGTCCCTCGGCCATTTTGTGTGTGTGTGTGTGTGTGTGTGTGTGTGTGTGTGTGTGTGTGTGTGTGTGTGTGTGTGTGTTAGGGAAGCAACGAAACAGAAAAAAGTAGAATTCCACATTCGTTATTCAGACAATGAAAAAGTTGGTTGTAAAGTAATTGCCTTCAATAATGGCTGAAGAAAAAAATGTAAAAAATGGCCTCGAAATGTCAGAATGTTCACAATAGGGAAAGAAACAGAGGATTACCAGGAAAATACATTTCAAAAGAGAGCTATCAAGCTCATAAATCGTTTCAAAACTGGTTACAAATCATGTAAATTAGTTCCTTGAATGATTAATTCGTTTGCATACGCTTTACCGAAGGCATTTCGAAGTTTCATAAATCATCATCTGGTACGTGTGTTTATCACAGGGTTTTTTTTTCTTCGTATTCACTTTTATTACTGGTAGAAACACAACTTGTCGGCACTATGAAGTAAAATACGGCGTGCATCAAACTCGTGGACAAATGCTGAATCGAGGTTTATACTAAAACTCGTGGTAGAGAGCGTAATCAATTGTGATTGTTGCTAGAATTAATAATCAGTCCTACGGACCTATTTGCAGGCTTGGAAATAATTACGTTCAATAATTATTAGTTGCTGCCAAGTAAGTTTATAAACGGCTTACCATTGAGAAGTTTTATAAACGATACAGTCATTCATACTAGAAGAGCCTTTCCCCTGGAGAACGTAGTCCGCAGTGTATTCACGAGTGCCACGGGCAGTGCGAAGTGACTAATGATCTGTCAATATAGTTGGTGTCCACAGCCTTCTCTTCCGGATGCCACAATATCATATAGCAGTGGTTTAAGGTTCTGGCGTCTTTCACACAGTCATTCTCTTTAATATGTTGGCATTTCATTAAGTAATAGCTTAAGCTATTTTCGTCAATTTGCCTGTATTTGCGAGTATTCGATAATATGTTATGGCCCTCTATTTTCATTCATAACAAACTATGCTGACATTGCCAACCAAACGAAACACAAAAGAGGTCAACAATTTATGTGGGGCCCGCAGTGTTAAAAATGTCTTTTAATGACACATTAAAGTTTTAATCCAAGACATTGCTATTAAGTATTGATAGTTTTTATTGGCACAATAATAATGTGCCAATAAAAGCTATCAATACTTAATAGTAGTGTCTTTGATTAAAACTTTAATATGTCATTAAAAAGAGGTCGGCGGAAGGCAGTAGCTGACAGTATTCCCAATACGCAAAGGCTGAGTTCAAGCATCTTCTTTCAATGATATTTCTATAATACTTTACTAATGTGGCAACATTTACTTATTACGGAAGAGGCAACTTATTTTTCTTTCGCTTTATTTGCGATCTGGTCTTCCGTATTCTATAGGCTACTGTAGTAATATGTGACGTAGATGTTTTATTCTGAGTTGGAAGGCGCTCGGTTCTCTTAAAGACGTTCATTCAGATCAGCATCCCAAGATACCGGTAGCTGAGCTAAACTGTTTACACGTTTCCATTTGGAACACAGAGTTTACCATTGCAATACAGGTTCTGCAGTAATCGCGAAATAAACCACTCTATTGATATAGTTAACTACGCCCGTGCTTGGTAGTGTGCTAAACAGTTGATCGAAACACTGGCCCTTCTATATAACAGATTCGCTGTTGCTCTTATTGTGATATTACTCCCTGAAGTTACAGAAAAAGGCAGCGGGAGTAGTCACAGGGTCATATGACTCGTTCAAGAGCGTTAAGGAAATGTGGAAAAACCTGACGCTGAATCATGGGCGAGTAAAAAAGAAGGAACTGTGTGTGTTGTGGAAATTCCCAGTTTCATTTGCAACCATGGAAATTAAGACGACCTGCCATTCTCTAAAGATGATTGACTGGGAGTAATATTCTTGTTATTTCTACGTCTCAAATTCTGATGACACGCCACGTCAAAGAGTCGTGCAGTAATATGAAGTCTCTTCTCCCTTTGTTGTATGCACTGTTAATTGTTCTTCAATTAACGATATAAAGAGACTCAAATGTCGCCAGGTGGTGTGATGAGTACAATGGCGGTCAGGAGGTGTGTGGATCACCAGTTCGATTCCCGCCATGTGCAATCATCTTTCGTCTAAAACGTGTAATTACCGGAACGTTCCGGATGTAATTTATGCAATACTTAAATTTGCTGGAGCAATCCAGCGCTCGTTTTTGAGTCTAGTGGTTCAGTTGCGTATCTAAGTTTGCGTGTTATCGATGAACTTGGTTTCAATTTAGTGGATTTATTAACGCCTCAGCTATCGCAGCTGCTGCTCAATTCCCTATTAGATGTGATTTTCAGAGCAGGGGAATAACACAGGTTGTAAATTTGGTTTTTGGAAGCAGTCCCGTACATCAAGACCGACATATGAGATCAGTAAAAAACATTTTCTCGAGGAACCAGAATAGATTCCCGTCAAAAGTCTGATTACCTTACGAGTGAGCTGTGTTAAATATTTGCCTTTCACTAAGCCATCTAGTACCGGTATAAGTTTAATATTCTGCTGTAATTGTGTGTAAAGCGTTTTGGAAATCAACAGTACGTTGTCTCAAACACTCAACGTCTGTAAAGTAATTGACACTCCATTTTAGGCAAAAGCCTTTATTTCACGCATCTGAGCTGTATATTGCTGAAGCCATATCACCTGAACTGTAATAAAATTATAGAATTTTGTAGCTACTTTCAGTGGTATGTGTAGAAGCTGTCTAGAGAATGTGTTGCGAATAAAGTTGGTATTAAGTAATAAGTGAAAACGTCATTGCACATGGTGAAGTTTGACCGCATGGACAGCAAAAATGAGTGTCAGCTTGTAGCAGTTTCGTAAAGCTTTGAAATTGTATGTCAATTTTGTCGGAAGTAGCTAATAGGTGTTATCGAGAAACGGATTAACAAAGTTGGCATATTTGAGCGCCGTCAGCTTTAGGACTCATACACGTCGTTTCTAATTTTTTTACATGCCGGCTGCAGTGGCCTAGCCATCTGCGGCGCGCCAGTCACAGTCTGCACGGCCGCTACGGTCGGGGGTTCGAATCCCCCCTCGGGCATAGATGTTTGTGTCGTCTTTAGTATAAGGTAGTTTAGTTTGTAAGTTTAGGGACTGATGACACCAACATTTGAACATTTACACGTGTTTTATAGTATGAAACCGTACATGACATTATACTTGTTAATGAGTAGAATCTAACATATTAAATTTTTATATCTGTGAATAATTAAGCGAATGATTGAAAATCAAATTTTTCTTCGCCCTGAAATTGGTTAGATGGGTGGCGAGCATGAAGAGGAGACCATGTCCCACCAATAGTATTTTGGTAATATGGATGTCGCCTTCATTTAACGCATATTTATTTACTCTGCTGGTATTACTCCTGTCTGAAGATGGTCAATTTTGGCTGTCCGTGGTCCTTTTCTGGCTTTGTTCGCGGGTGTTTTAAGTGGAGGATCTTACAAAGCTCTTTCTAGATATAAACCTAGAGCTTGGAGGGTATGTACGTGTAGTGCATATAGATCATATTCTTCCACTTTCTTTCTTACAGCATTAGCGCCGCGGTGGAGTAGCCGAGCGGTCTAAAGCGTCTCGCTGCGGAGCGCGCGGTTGCTCGAAGTGGAGGTTCGAGTCCTCCCTGGGGCATGGGTGTGTGTGTTGTCCTTAGGTTAGTTTACCTAGGTGTAAGTAGTTTGTAAGCTACGGACTGATGACCACGCAGTTTGGTGCGATAGATTTACAAACATTTTTGTACAACAGCATTAGCGGCTACTTCCCGGCGTATTTCAGGGGGAGCAATGCTTGCTCTTTCTTTTGTCAGTGGGAGTTAGACATTTTTCAGTTAACCTTGCAGTTTCATTAAGAGCCATGTCAGGTTGTTTTGCATGGGTAGATTTCTGCCAGACAGTGCAAGATTATTCACCAGCTGAGAAAGTGTCATTGCAGATGTGCGGACTGGGTGAGGTTGGGCACCCCCAGTAATTACCAAGGAGTTCCGGATTGAGTTGTTCCGGGCTGCCACCTTGTGTCGCAATACCATTCGCACGAAGACGAGAGAGACGTTTAGGTCGTGTTGTGCCGCCATATATTTTTTGCTAACTTTCGAACGCTTCGACGCCGGGCGATCGTAAAATTTCTCCAGGAGCGTTGGCGGCCCGCCCTGTCTCAGCTTTCTCCGGCTGCTCGCCTGCCAAACGGCCGTCTCGACCCGCCACAGTTCTGCAGCTCACGTGAGGGCAGTACATTTCCGCCGGTGGGCTTTGCCCTACCCGTATCTTCTGGAGACTAAAGCTCTGTATAAGGAAACTATGGCCGTCCTTTTCCGCACCGCTTGCCGCCGTCTGCAGCTCGTGATTGGTTGAAATAGTCACGTGTTTTTTCTTTTCGCCATCTTGGGCCTATACGTTGCTTAGCTGCCATGAGAAGCCTTGTGAATATTCGTATGTTTGGGTTTGAATAATGCCACAGAGCTGTACTTTCGGGTGTTTTAAAGAAGCGAAGAAGGGAGGTAAACCTTATAGTACTTCCATTAGGTATCAGAAATGCAGGAAGATGAACAGTCTGAGTGATGAAAGTCGCCAGAGAAAACTAGGAGCCCTGAAGCGACCTTCGGTTCTACTACTAATTCATAATATAAATTAATAGATTAAAGATTCACTGAAGATCACGCAGCAATTTTAACTTGAATAAATGTGAAGAAAATTCGTGCGTAATGTCTCGAAGTTAAATTATTCACGCGTTGTTGGTTTTATCTGCAGGTAGTTGCCGAAAACGTACAAATTTTAAACATTTTAGTGAGTTTAGATATGAAATTAATATACAGTTCCTGAAGCAAGCTTTTCCCATTCTTTTTCATGTGTTAAGTGTATCTTTATAGGAAACAAAGAATTGAAACAAAACAAATATTAGACATTCAAATGTAATTGGCTTTGTAAAGGCACCTTTAATTTCTCTTTTCGATAAAAGTCATATAGTGGGTATCCCCTTGTATTTTTCATAGTTCTTGTAAGATATAAGTACATAATACGCAAGAAAATACTCGTCAAAGACTTATCCACAATCTAAATGGTTTTCTTCATTTATGCTATGCTCCGTTGACATGTTCGTGGTCTATTCGAATAGTTGGCTACGATACAGGTCAGTCTGAATATATAGGTGAACTCTTTAGATCTGGAGCCACAAACCAAACAGTTTTCTTAAAATCGGACGATAAGTATTTCGTAGAGCCACCAGGCCCGCATGGACGCGAAGTTCCCGCATCTGTCCGTCAGATATAATACCCTGTTTCTCGAGAATGAAAAAATTTATCGTTCTGCTCTCAATCTTAAATAAAATTTCGATATCTTACCTACATTTCGTCCGCAGCATTGTATGTGTTAAAATCAACCATACGCAAAGTCTACGTAATGCGATTTTTCCTCTGCAAACTCTTCAAAATTTTGCGCAGTAGTTTACTTAATTTGATGTAGCACGGAAACTATACGCAATAATGAATAGAAAATCAGATCATTATCGAGCTAATATATCGCACTATAACACGTGAAAAAAATTAAATTTTTTCATTGAATAGTTTTCTCAAAATCGGTTGATAAGTATTGTTAAGCGCTGGGAACGTTGTGGCAGTCGGTGTGTAAGCAGCAGCGGAATAGGCCCAGCACGGCTGCCGCTGGCAGGCTGGACATACTTTCCCTATATAGAGCTTTACTGTAGACGCCTTAGTGAACTCGATGTAATGGCCGTCAACTGTCATAGGGTAACGGCACATCGAAGAGTCAGCACTTAACTTCGATACGTTAAATATCAATTAACAAAACGGTGTCACTCAGTGACGCAGTGGCGACGAAAGCGCTAAGGAGACATGCCAACGGTAACAACCGCGTGGCATAAGCAACTCAACAACTCATCGTGGCCTTGTGATTAGATTTTTTATGTTTCATTTTATATAAAAAGTCCGCTTCGGCTGCAATTAACTTTTATTTAAAAAGCACTACCGGTTTCGCGCATTCACGTGAATGCAACATCTATTTTAACCTATTTTAAATTTCAATGTAATCATGTTTTAATAGTGGACAACATATAGATTTTATTAGACATTTGCTTCATGCAGTGTATTGTTACGGTTGAATAAGGCATATGGTTTGAAAATGGACGAACAAGTCCGAAACTAGTTGTTGTTGTTGTTGTTGTGGTCTTCAGTCCGGAGACTGGTTTGATGTAGCTCTCCACAATACCCTATCCTGAGCAAGCCTCTTCATCTCCACATAAGAACGACAACCTACATCTGTCTGAATCTACTTACTGTTACCAACTAGTTACCAACTTATAAATAGGGCAACTGTGACGAAAAAAGAAAAAGAAATGGTTTTCATTAGTAGTAAACAGTTTGAAAAAGATGTCAAATACGATAAACGAAACATATCCTGCCCAATGATGCCATCTAAAGTCATCGCAATTTTCCGTCAAAACGTAAAAAATCCTAAAAATAAAATACATTATTGTAATCATTACGAATAGATATATGTACAGAAATACTTTTGTTCACAAATTAATGAAATTTGGTCTGGAAAGAGTTCAACTAACTTAACGGTAAAACACACACACACACACACACACACACACACACACACACACACACACACACACGAAGACTCGAACTCCGACGGGAAGCAGTCGCACACCCCGCAGCAAGGCGCCTTAGAGCGTACGGCGATAAATATTTACATTTATTTCTACTTTACGTCACTGAATACCATCGGGATCGAAGTATTCGCACGTGTCATCTACTTGTTATTAATATTGTGCAATGTGTTCTGCAGTATTCGGCAGTTTTTTTTTCTTTCGATGGTGTCGCAATTTCCTAAGAAGTGGTAACTGAGAAGGACAGCTGAAAGAAGTACCAGTGTATTCTCCCTACTCTATATATACATGCGTACTACCTAACACGTCATACGGTGCGTGGCGGAGGGTAGCTAGTACCACTACATTTTCTTTGCCATATCACCCGAAAATGAAGCGCGCTCCTTGGGAGTCCTAATGTCTCTTCGTAGGCCTTAAACGAAACGTAAGTTGGCAACAACAGAATCGTTCTGCAGTCAGCGACGAATGCCGTCGCTCTAATGAATTCCGGAACCATCTCCGCAGGACTCGGCGGCCCGTTAGGAGCTGGCCTTCGCTTCGGACACTTAAGGTCCCCAGCTCCCGTGACGTGTCCGCTGCCACCTGTGACGCCCTCGCCCTCGGCCGCTATCTATAATGACAATCCGGCGAGCGCAGCCCTACGTGACGTAGCGCGCCCGCAGTTTCTCTGGTCGGACCGCTAGTGGCGACCTTACGGTTCCAGTGGCGGTATTTGCGGAGTTCCGCCAGTTCGGACACTTTCTAACGCGACGAATAGCACGTCTACACCGTATCGCCAAACAATGCACACCCTACATCACAGGAATACATCAACTAGACTCGCAACACGCGTGCCATTGAAGCGAACATTTGCACTCGCTGCCTTATTTCTACTCTAAAGCCCGGTTTACACGATGATCGCGCTAGTAATGAACAGATCACGTTGCGCGCCATCTAGCGACGTAAGCGCGGAACTACTAGCATTTCGTGAGCGCAAACGGCGTTCCCTACTAGCTAGTACGCTTTAGGACACGTTCTAAATTTGCTAGCAGCAAAGTGGCTGCGCATGAGCAGAAGCTGCAGGCGAGTCTTCAGGGTAGTATGAAGAGAAGGGTATTTTGTGTTATTTTATGACAAGTTATTTGGTTTAGAGTCTAAATTTGTTAGTTTCGCGACACCCTTAATACTACTACGCGACACCCCAGTGTGTCGCGACACCCAGTTTGGAAAGCTCTGGTCTAGGGACTGATGACCACAGTAGTTTGGTCCCATAGATATACAAACGTTTGAATATTCGCTTTTCAGGACAAGCGGAAGACCTCCAGGCTCGGAGTTTAGAGCGCGCACGCGCTTCCTCTCTGCAGGAGCACAACTCATATAAATAACTGTGATACACGTGGTCACTGCAGCTGACGTGTTGCACTGGCCTACGCCCAACCCACTGGTAGCGCTGGGTGATTCACATCGCTCGAGTGCGCCAGACAAGAATTTTGGTCCTATTAGTAAGTGCAGTTGACGTGGCCTGTTACATTGATGTCTCATTAGAACCAAGACTAATGAATACAGCCACCTTCCACGTGTGACGTTCGACGTCACCGCTGCTAAATTCTGATAATTTGAATCAGCCCCGAAAATTACTGCAGGGTGCGCTTTTATTTACTTTGCAGAGTATTTTTACTCCCCTCTGGTCTTCTGTACCCTTAACAGTTGGATATATCGCCGACTTTTTTGTTTTTTCTTTCGGTATGATTTACCCAACCCGTTAGTAAACGATTTAAAATACCTCTAGAAATTTAGGTACAAAGCTGCACCAACAAGCTATTGAGCAGGACTTTATAAAGTCTTAGTTAATATACAGGAAGCTGCGGTAGTAACTCCTATGCCTGCTAGAGTGAATTAAAATATTAGAAACGATGCGTTTGATCGATGCCCGCTCCAAGACAAAAATGCACATATTGTGCATCCACAACTCGAAATTATACACACTTCGCTATTTGAAACTTCACAAATAATTCCAAACTCTGTCGGGTTTGGCTGCAACTTGGATGGGTCACCGTCCGGGTATGAAAAACCGACACAATGGCGGAGGATGACATGGCACCCGGTCTGTACCCGATGGACCTTTCGAAGCCTGTAGGACGTAAACTATTCAACGCGCTTTTCAGACAGAATCTACATGAATCACTGTATGCTCCTGGAAAATTATTCCACTGTTCATCACGCGACAGGACATAATCAACACTTAACAATACACGCGTGAAAAACTACCTCGTCCGTAAATTTGCACGCATTGAAACGTCGGCATCAGGATTGAGTTTTATTACTTTATCTTTTCGAGATATTATCCACATGAATGCCTGAATCTACCTGAAAATTATGTCGGCGTCTGACGTCATAAAAATTGATATGTTTGAAAAATCTAGCTTTGTGGCAACATGAAGCGAAATTTACACTTCGTTCATCAAGTGTTATGTAGTGAGAACAGCAAGTTACTTCTAACAAGATTTAAACACAATATCAAAGTATCACTGAACTTCTTCTCGATTTCATACTTAAAGTCAACTATTTAGAACATTGCTTATGCACATTACCCTAACAGAGGAGCCAAGATAGCTCGTTTAAAAATCCCTTATTGAGACCAAAAATCAAATTTTTGTAAAACTTATGGGACTTAACTGTGGGTTCATCAGTCCCTAAGCTTACAAACTACTTATGAACTACCGTATAGTAAAGACGGCACAAACATCCATGCCCGAGGACGGGATTCGAACCACCGACGGGGAACGGCGTCGCGCATCGCAACATAGCGCCTCAATGCGCTCGGCCGCTCCGCCGCGGCTTATTGAGACCGGTTTCGGCAAATCTGTGTTGCCATTTCAGGCCTATTAATATTTAAATATTAATAGACCTGAATATGGCAACATATATTTACCGCAACCAGTCTTAATAAGGGACTTTCAAACGAGCAATCTTGGCTCCTCTGCTTATGCAGATTACTACAAAGACTGGAAAGTTGCCCAGATCACTCTAATATTCAAGAAAGGAAATAGGAGTGATCCGCAAAGTTACAGGCCCATCTCATTGAGACGTAAATTTGCAGTAGGATTTTTGGAAAATATACCTTGTTGAAACATCATGAACTACCTCGAAGAGAACGACCTATGAACCAATAGCCAAGACGGATTCGGAAAGTATCGTTCTTGCGAAACACAGCTTGCCCTTTATTCACGTTAAGTGATAAATACTATCGACATGGGATCTCAAATCGATTCCATATTTATGGATTTCCGCAAGGCTTTTGACACAAGCGGCTTGTAATGAAATTGCGTGGTTGTGGAATATCACTCCAATTGTGCGACTGGATTCGTGATTTCCTATCAGAAAGGTCACAGTTCGTAGTAATTGACAGTAAGTCATCGAGTAAAAGAGAAATGGCATCTACACACAAGTGGCGTCTATTATGAAAGAACAGACGTCACTACTGATCCTGCAGTTATTTTTTCATGTTCACAGAATATATGACATCAACTGCTCATGGGCAAAGATGAACAAGTGTACCCAGACGGGATTCGAACCCGGGTCTCCCGCTTTCTAGGCAGTTGTCCTGGCCCCTACACCACTGGGGACACAGTGGTCACCGCACCTGCAAGGACTACCTAAGCACGCTTCCCGTCAGATAAAAATTTCCAGCTTTACCCTGCCCACAGTACTCAAACTCGTAGTCACTATGTACTAATTCCCGTAAGAGTAAGCCGCGGTGGAGTAGCCGAACGGTCTAAAGCGTCTAGCTGCGGAGCGCGCGGTTGCTAGCCGTGGAGGTTAGAGTCCTCCCTGGGGTGTGTGTGTGTGTGTGTGTGTGTGTGTGTGTGTGTGTGTGTGTGTGTGTGTGTGTGTTTTGTCCTTAGGTTAGTTTACCTAGGTTTAAGTAGTTAAGCTACGGACTGATGACCACGCAGTTTGATCCGATAGATTTAGAAACAATAAAAAAGCGTAAGAGTAAGGGCTCCAAATTTGGGCACCCCTTGGAGCCCTTACTCTATATAGTCACACCACCTTGGTCTGAAAGGTATAGGGTAGCGTGGAAAGCTGCATCTATCCATAGCAACATTAAAGACCAGGCGTTAGAATCAGTGCGTCTCTTCAGTAAATTGACGGAAGAAAGAAAACACACTGACTCATTCAAAATAAAAACGTACCTGGCGATAAAAGAAAGCTGAAAAGAGTTCACTGTGGTCCTTCTGTGACCAGAACGAACCCAAGAGAATTAAAAAAAAGATAACAAAAAAATCAGGTAATTCTATACGTGGGAATTCGATTCTGTATGGATTAGTGGTAGTAATCCTGCGTCGACTAGAACCGGGCAGGCAACAAACACAGAACTTGTTGGAGGAGGGCGAGGTGTAGTGTTTATATCTGGAAGGGGCGGTGGGCGGAGAGCACGGGACTTAGCATACAGTGAGCGAGGCGGGCGTGGAATGCCGCCCGGCGACCAACAATGCGGCAGCGACCCAGGCTCGACCCGAGACGTCGGCGTCGGGCATTACCCGGCCACTTGTTTATTGTGCCCGCGCCCATTGTGATAGGCGCCGCGCTGGGTGCGCGCCTCACCAGGGAACACGGTGCGCTGTCGGGCCGGCCGGCGTAATGTAACGTAACGTAACGGCCCTCCGGAGTCACCGTGACGCGGCCCGCTGTCTGGGAAAAAAGGCGCCCTGTTTACATCATTTCGCTGGCGCCGAGAGCCACGGCTCGTGCCGATTACTGGGCGCTAGCGGGCGCCTGAGAAACGGCGGGTTTGTGCCCGGCTCCTCGTCCCGTGGAGTTGGCGATATGTTGCTTCGTGCTGTAACAGTCCACGGCTGCCGACGGACTCTGTGGGCCGACAGTACACGCATGGACTGTTCGAGCAACAAATACGCTAGGAGAAACTGAAGAATCACATTTTGCGTGATGCTTCGTGCTCTTCCATCAAACACTCCGAGCAAGGTGCAGATTTAGCTATTCGGCCGTTTCTCTAAGGCGCGCTGGTTGTTCTGGAAATTACTCGTGCTTCTTTGCCCTCGCCCATTTAAATCTTCGTCATGTTTACCATGATACGTCCGTTCTTGGATCTGACATTGCTGATGGTCTGCAGCTATGAATGTGTATTTAACATTCATAGCTGCGGACCATCAGCAACGTCAGTTCCAAGAACAGACGTATCATGGTAAATATGACAGGTAAGACAGGCTAAAGATGGTGTATGTCTCTCCCCGTCGTTGGAATCACTGCTAAATGCGAGCGAGCACTAAGGGGAGTAAACAAATGTAACATGGATGTTTGGCCGGGAAGCGTGTCCGGGTGGCCGAGTGGTTAACGCGACCTCTCGCGAAAAGCGGGAGACCCGCGTTAGTGTCCCGGTGCGGCATAAATTTTCATATGTTACAAAATGATAGACCATCAGAAGAAGAGCAGCTAAAGTCGGAAATTATCGCAAACTGCGAAGTAATGAATGTGTAAATCTTCGTCTCCGACCGCAACGGCCACATCGTATGCGGGACAAAGAACAGTGTTTCCCAACCTTTTTTGAATACCGACTCCCTTCCAGGTAAATTATTTTGGCGATCCCCCTCCTCTCCGAACCATAACACGACTGTGTGCATCTTGTCGAAGGCATTGTGTTTTTCCCCTTTTAGTACAATCTTCTATTAAAAAATAAAACGTATATAGTATACCAGTGGTTTCCAAACTGTCTTTGGATCTACATCTACATGGGATACTCTGCAAATCACATTTAAGTGCCTGGCAGAGGTTTCGTCGAAACACCTTTATACTATTTATCTCCCACGTCCATTCTCGAATACCGCGCGGGAAAAAAGAACACCTTAATCTCTCTCCGTTCGAGCTCTGATTTCTCGTATTTTATTCTGATCATCATTCCTACCTATGTAAGTGAAAGTCAACAATATATTTTCGCATTCGGAGGAGAATGTTGGTGATTGGAGTTTCGTAAGTAGCCCACGCCGCGCCGCAGCGATAAGCGCTGTTGTTGTAATGATTCCCATCCCAGATCCTATATCATTTCTGTAACGCTGAGGGCTCGAAACTGCACTGATGATGATCAGTTATTGAATGAAATCGAAACGCGATATATTAGAATCAATATTCCATCCCTTACCACCAAGATGAAAATTTGTTTTACGTTTTTCGTAATGTGAAACGTGAGATAGACTCCGGTGTGTAGTATCGTAATCCCTCACTATTCATTTGTGAGAGAATGGTTTGTTAGACATTCAAATGTGAACTATACGAGTATTGGACGTTTGTAGTAGTAGGGTCTCCAACGATACACCTAGTATGTACCGTCAATTATTTCATATAACCACACAGATGAAGAAATTTTCTTTTATTCTTTTATTCTGTTGTATGAGAGCTTTTAAAATTTTTGAGACGTAGTTGGACTCGAATGAGCTTCTGTCGAGGAAGAAGAAACACTACTAACGTTGGAAAGCATTTCCAGTGCGCCCACGACTTGAATTGCCTGAATTGATAAGCATTGCATTGTGTGCGCGTCATGGTGATTGTATCGACATCGACGTATTGAGCGATGGCCGCTCCCCGTGACTTGGGCACGGAGTTGTGGCGATGACGTACCACCTGCCTGGCCTTGGAGACGTCGGCAGGCGACGCCCGCGAATACCTCGGCAGGGTGCGTCCTCTGCAAGTGGCTGCGGCAGCCATTCTAACAGGTAGCAGGTACATCACGCGTACTGTCGTACTAGCTGCAATTTCTCAACACACCTCATCAATTCTTAGTCGTGATTGCCTACTTACACGCCGATCAGCAGCAGTACTGATCGCAAGTTTCATAGAATCATTATGCAAGGTAGTCGTTAACGACCACCACTGGAGAATACGGGCTGATTCAAGTAACGTATTCCTATATTTCAAAGTCGAATTACCGGAGTTAGCATGCCTCCATCTTTTTCGATAAGATTAAACTTCGAACTTACTTCTTACTTTTGGTCCACTTTAGGTTACGATAGTAACACTAAAAGTGGTCCTTTGCGATCGTCTTTTTACAGCTCGAAATTTATCATCTGCACGGGAACTGAACGCATGAATCTGTAGATGAGAAATTCCTCTACAACTTTGCTGCATTATGTTTTTTTCCATACCTCGAATCGTTTGAGAGATATTTCCAAAAATAATGGTGATTTGACACCGTCCATTGATTATACGAAAACCAGCCGTTTGCAGATACCACGTGACATTCCACGCCCAGAACTGTGTCTGGCAAACGCCATCTTACGTTGCATATTTATGATTTTCTTATTATAACTTACGCGTTGTCGTTTCAAAGCAGCGGAACTGTCCACTGTAGTGTAGCGGGCAACGCGTTGGATAGTAAAGCGCACGTTGAGTGGTTAGGAACCCGCCACTACCAAAATTTGTTCT
This sequence comes from Locusta migratoria, assembly GCA_026315105.1. Classification (NCBI taxonomy): domain Eukaryota; kingdom Metazoa; phylum Arthropoda; class Insecta; order Orthoptera; family Acrididae; genus Locusta; species Locusta migratoria. The sequence goes on from CM048745.1 coordinate 812,754,515, forward strand.
CCTTTTTTCGTAAAAGGGTTACGTGTTGGGTGCATAGATATATCGTAATCATATCACTATAATTTTTTATTATTTACATTATTATTGTTGCCCGAAATGTTTGCACAAAATTATAAAACTACAAATCTAAACTGGGTCGAAAAGCACGTCAGTCGGATTTTTTTTTCCGGAGACAGCGGAGGGGAGGAGAGAGAATTAATTTTGTGCTAAATTCTTGCTGTAATGAATGTTACTTTTTTCAGAGACAGACAAAAAGACGGTAATAATCCAAATACCATACGATCGAACACTGACAGCTGAGCCGATCTGTATCCAAGTAATACGTTTAAATGTAGAAATCTCTCGATATTTGGTATCGCTAATCGTAATCAGTACTTTTACGCGACGCCCTGTATGGAGTTTAGCCGTGGAAGTAAATACTGTAAGTATAATTTTCAGTCGCTAGGTAGGTTTTTCTTCACTAACTGAAACTTTTCGATATTGTTCCGCACTGTTGCCAAATGAACAAAACACGAGCGTACGTAATTTCAGAGCAAATGTGTGAATAGAATGAAGATTTTCTAGCGGACAAGACGCAACTGAAGACTTTCTCGACGAATAAAAGATTTCCGACTTGAATGTAATTTTCTGGCATCCCTAAAGAACTGTTACTTTTCAAAATATATACACTACTGGCCATTATAATTTCTATACCAAGAAGAAATGCAGATAATAAATGAGTGGGTATTCATTGGACAAATATACTAGAACTGACATATGATTACATTTTCACACAATTCGGGTGCATAGATCCTGAGAAATCAGTAACGGCCTTGATACGCATGGGCATTGAGTCAAACAGAGTTTGGATGGCGTGTACAGGTACAGATAGCACAGTTCATCAAGAGTAGTGACTGGCGTATTGTGACGACCCAGTTGCTTGGCCACCATTGACCAGACGTTTTCAGTTGGTGAGAGATCTGGAGAAAGTGCTGACCAGGGCAGTAGTCGAACATTTTTCGTATCCAGAAAGGCCGGTACAGGACCTGCAATATGCGGCCGTGCATTATCTTGCTGAAATTTGGGGTTTCGCAGGGATCGAATGAAGGGTAGATCCACGGTCGTAACACATCTGAAATGTAGCGGCCACTGTTCGAAGTGCCGTCGATGCGAACAAGAGGTGATCGAGACGTGTAACCAATGGCACCCCATACCATCACGCCGGGTGATACGCCAGTATGGCCATGACGAATACACGCTTTCAATGTGCGTTCACCGCGATGTCGCCAAACACATATACGACCATTATGATATTGTAAACAGAACCTGGATTCTTCCGAAAAAATGACGTTTCGCTGTTCGTGCATCCAGGTTCGTCGTTGCGTACACCATCACAGGCGCTCCTGTCTGTGATGCAGCGTCAAGGGTAACCGCAGCCATGGTCTCAGAGCTGATAGTCCCTGCTGCTGCAAACGTCTTGGAACTGTTCGTGCAGATAGTTGTTGTCTTGCAAACGTCCCCATCTGTTGACTCAGAGTTCGAAACGTGGCTGCACGATTCGCTACAGCCCTGCGGATAAGACGCTTGTCATCTCGACTGCTAGTGATACGAGGCCGTTGGGATCCAGCACGGCGTTCCGTATTGCCCTTCTGAACCCACTGATTCCATATTCTGCTAACAGTCATTGGATCGCAACCAATGTGACCAGGAATGTCGCGATACGATAAACCGCAATCGTGATCCGACCTTTATCAAAGTCGCAAACGTGATCGTACACATTTCTCATCCTTACACGAGGCATCACAACAATGTTTCACCAGGCAACGCTGCTCTTTGTGTTTGAGAAATCGGTTGGAATCTTTCCTCCTGTCAGAACGATGTAGGTGTGCATGCTCTGAAAAGCTAATCATTTGCATATCACAGCATCTTCTTCCTGTCGGTTAAATTTCGCGTCTGTAGCACGACATCTTCTTGGTGTAGCAATTTTAATGGCCAGGAGTGTATAAATGACTTATTATATAAGAATGTTGTTTAGTGTAACTGTTCGCGGATGATGTTGTTCAGACGCAGATTCTGTGATTGCAGCGGAAGATGGGATGGACGGTTGAGGTCGCCAAAGTATTCACCGCCTCAAGAGGTTCGCCTTTACCGGAAACGAACGAGGCTGAGAGTCACGCGGAAGACGTAATGGAAAATGAGTCACTTGAGCAAAGAGAGCTTGGACGGCAGGTCGTCAGCTCAGCGGTGGGTCACCTCGGCTCTTTACGACTCAGAGGCCAGCAGAGTAGAGTAGAGTGGAGAGAGGCGGATGTGAGTCAGTGCGTGCCTTGGCAGGCCCCCGCCGCCCTGCGCCGCGGCTAGCGGTGGCCAGCAGCTACCATCGGTCAGCCGCTAGCAGCTAGCAGCCAGCGCGCTTTCACGCACGACCGCCGGCAGATATGCAGCGGCGGCGCCCAGAAAAAGCCGCCGCTTCTCGGAAGCTGCCAGCCTGCGCGGGCCATCTCTATTCAGCCGTTTTAAAATGACACCCGCCAGACCTACCGGGGATTTCCTGTCACGGTCGCCACTTTCGGCGCGGCCGGCAAGAAGTGCAGAGCGCCGTGGCGAAAGCGTGTACCGTGCCGCTGTTACACTACCGGAGCGTTTGTTTTCCGGACAAAACATCGTCCCGGTCGTTTGCAAACACACCGACTATGCTGAATTCCTTCTAAGGAGAAAAGGTATAGGAAAATGAGGGCTACATGAATATCTCGGGCTTTATAGCTGAAAACCTGGCGTTACCCGGGTATTTATTTATTTACTTATTTATTCGGACCTTGAGTTAGTACTTTTCCTATCCACTCTCTCTCTCTCTCTCTCTCTCTCTCTCTCTCTCTCTCTCTCTCTCTCTGTCCATCATTTTTCTAAAAACATATTACATTTATCGGAGAATCACATGCACTCGTTTCGCCGGCCGCGGTGGCCGAGGAGACTGAGGCGCTTCAGTCATGTTCTACACGGCCACTACGGTCGGGGGGTCGAATCCCCCCTCGGGCATGGATATTTGTGCCGTCCTAGTTCGTAAGTAGTTCATAACTAGTTTGTAAGTTTAGGGACTGATGACCCCGTAGTTAAGTCCCATAAGCTTTACAAACATTTTAACTTTTTTTTTTTTTGAGCACTCATTTCGAAGAATTCAATCACGAAATTCAACAATAATGATTGTAATAATATCACAGATAGATCACTTGATCTAATGCGTGAAACTACAAATCGATTTTTTTTAAAATATGTATTAAAAGAAATTTCTTTTTTACTGCTTTATTTATTCTTATATTTCCTTAATCGTATGCTTATCCTTACAGAGAAAGAGCTGAAGACATTGTAGTACGCGTAGACCAAAGACATGGTCTGTGGCATCACGTTTCGCTGTACGTAACCTCCTTGTAATAGAGTCGCAAATTTCATCGCTGGCCTTCAGTCCGATTTTTTTGTAATTTGGCGATTTTCAGCCACCATATCATTTCACCCCCTTATAGCTGTCGGCATGGAACTGCTATGGTGTACAACGGGAGACTTCGGACAACAATTACACACACCATTCGTTTGCGTTCTGTAGTTTTCGCTGCAGAGCGAAATATTAACACACACACACACACACACACACACACACACACACACACACACACACACACGTAGAATTTTATATACACCGATAACTTTCCATCCCAATATATTCCACCCTTTGATCATTATCAACCCTCAAGCAACAATGCAACCAATAAAACCATTTTCAAAGAGTAAATATAATTTCAAAGAGTAATTATTGTTCCGCATTTCGCGTTATATTCTTCAAATTATTAAATATCTATAAGATCGCTATAAAACCGTGCCTAAAACCTTCCTCAGGTACAAATATTTAAGTCTCTGCGTCTTGTCGTTTGGACGTGGTAAGCGTACACCGAACAGACATTCACATTTATATATATAGATGTGATAATTCATTGGCGTCGAGTGAAAATTTGTGACGTACCGGGATTCGAACCCTTCATTCCCAATTTAGGCCAACTGAACACACTTCCCTTCCGCCCGAAATTCTCGCAAGTCGCACGCCAGAGATCGAATGTCCCTATCGTCCATATTCCTCTATGCAACATCCGAATTCACTGGTGTTGTCTGTTCTTTCCCACATGTGTATGTACTTTATTACGTACCATGTGAAGGGCAGGCTGTGTTTAGAACGACACTATGAATTAACAGGTGATAATCAATATATAATCAGTTTTTAAATGAACATGCAGATAAGTAAATCTGTTTTCACTACCAAGTAAATAAAATTATTACGGTGCACATTAAATGTAATGATAAAATTTTGTATCTAAATAATACAGGTAGATTTAGTCGCGATATTTTTGTCTCAGCTGCTGCCAGGTGTTGTAATCAAACAACGACACCTGAAAATTTGTACCGCGACCGGGACTCCAGCCCGCATCTCCTACTTACTAGGCAGTTCCTATAACAGACACCACCAAAGCACACGAGCTTCTCACCTGCACGGACTACTCAAGCCCCGTCCGATCGAAATTCCCACATCTCGTCCTATGACCATTGAACTCCATGGCTCGAAACTAAGCTTGTACTTCCGCCAGGAGTTCGGGCCTAGTGTACACTCGCACTGAAGTAAAGATCAAACCATCGCAGCAATTCTTAATGCAAGTGACATCTTTTGCAAGTTGCGACATTTGTCACCCGGAGAAGTCCTAACAAGCCGAAAACCGGTTTCTAACCATATAAATAAATATAATTTGCAGAAAATGTGTGTTCCTTTCTTAAAATCAAATCAAATGTTCAAATGTTTGTAGATCTAAGAGATCAAACTACTCTGCTCGTCTGTCCCTGTACTTATAAACTACTTTCAATTAATACAAGGACCCCCCCCCCCACACACACACACACACACACACACACACAAAGGACGACTCGAACCTCCGACGGGGAGCAATCGCGCGTTTCGCAGATAGGCGCTCGGCCTTCCACCACGGCACCAACTTTCTCCTCCGAATGTGAACATCTTTTTTTCCAGCACCCACTGACGAATGCAAACGTGAACATAACAAAATAAATAAGATCGGAAAAGGACATATTTAGGTATTCCATTTTTCTGCGAACTTTTAGAGAATGGAGCGCAAGAGAAGTATTATAAATGTCATTCGATGAAGTCTCTGCCAGACAAATGTGACTTTCAGATTAAATGTGTAGATGTAGATCAATGAGACTGTTCAGTCGCCACTTACGACAGACAGGTAAAAACTGTCGATCAGTTCTAGTCCCCGAACCAGAAGTGGCTAAGGAGGTACGACGAGATACAGGAAAGGTGATGCACTCCGGGAGAGAAGAAACACTGCAATAACTCGGTAACCCCTACGGGTCAAACACACCCACAAAAGAGCTGCGGATTCCAAGGATGTCGTGACAGACGTTTGGGGACTAGAAGCGACTGCTGACTCGGCAGAATTGGAGCTAGTGCCGGACTGCTTATCGATGGCAGATAAGGCAGGCATTAATTACTCGACGTTGGCAGCCCCTGGTCCGTGCAGGGCCTCCCGCGGCGCCGCCGACGTCGGCAGACGGGTCGGCGGTGAATGCCGCGGGCTTCCCAGAAGGGTTTGCTGTCACGCCCGCCGCGGCGAATCGGCCGGAACCGCGTGCGAGCTGGGCGTCAGTTTCTTTTGATGGCCTAAGTGGTCCACACGGAGGAATCCGGCGCCGCTTAAGAAGACGTCAGCAGGGCATTATCCCCCGGCCGCTGCTGCAGCGGCGGCGGCTCGCGGCAGACCGCGGCCGCACCGCGCTGCTAAAAACGCGGCGGCTGATGACAGCGCCGGGCCGGCGTTCCCCGTGCGGCCGCAAAAAACACTAACGAGGCCCGCGGCAACAAAGGCGCGCGTCTCTGCCGTGTGCTACCTCCAAACACTGCGCACAAAGACCGCTCTCCGCTCAATGCAAACACGTCCACAGCTACAGTCTGATCGGGAACTACCGTTACAAGTCAGCAACACTTGAGAATGAGATATTTTTATAATGAACCCGTGTCCGGAAACGGAGTCTCACTTCTGTCTTTTAACACTGTCAAACAAATCTTTTCTATTACAAACTCTCTGCTTTCCATATTTTGGGAGCAGCTAGCACGGACCAAAACAACTGTATCGCACAGACTCTTTGAGGGCACACAATACACGGCCGCAATGGCTGTGCCATAAGAAAGAAATCAGAGCAAAACAAAATTAATTATGAAACTTCCTGCAGATTAAAATTGCGTGCCGGAACTCCGCCACTGAGGACTCAGTGACCAGCCCGACTGCAGAGGACTCTTCCCTGCACGTCTCCTGCCACACACAAATCTCCATTCGCCACACTGTCTTTTCTATACCTCAATGTCTGTTATCTCTGATGCGGGAATACAGTATTGTGGCTGCGAGCATTAGAGAACAAATAGGCTCTGGTATAGGAAAGACACAGTGTGGCGAATGGAGATTTGGGTGTGGCGGGAGACGTGCAGGGAAGAGTCCTCTGCAGCGGGGCTGGTCACTGTGTCCTCGGTGGCGGAGTGCTTAACACGTCTGCCTAGTAAGCAGGAGATCCCGGGTTCGAATCCCGGCCGGACAAAAATTTTCATTCGCCGCAGCTTGGTATTCCGTCTAAACCTAGTACAGTGAAGCGATAACTGATCGCAAATTGCGATTTATTTCATTCATTGAACACTGTAAATCATCAAAAAATATACAGTTTTGATATGCCTGAAGATGATATCAAAATCAGCGGCCCTTGCTCACCTTTTCTTTCCTTTTTCTTTTTTTCTTTCCTTTTTCTTCTTTTCTTTCCTTATTCTTTTTTTCTTCTTTCCTTTTTCTTTTTTCTTTTTTTTCTTCTTTCCTTTTTCTTTTTTCTTTTTTTTCTTCTTTCCTTTTTTTTTCTTTTTTTTTTCTTCTTTCCTTTTTCCTTTTTTTTCTTTCTTTTTTTCTTTCCTTTCTTCCTTTCTTTCCTTTCTTACTTTCTTACTTTCTTTCCTTTCTTACTTCGGTTTTCTTTAATTTTTCTTTTCCAAGTGATACTTGAGCTGTTGGAGGTTAGAGTGCACAGTAAGTCGCGACTGTGAGGCGTGGTATGTGGCGAGGCGCGGCCGTGTCCAGGCAGGCGGCATGAGTCACGTTGGCCAGGCCCAGGGCCATGCCCGCTGCCCACGGAGGGCCCACACCAGACGACCGCTCACCCAGCCGCTCATCCTGCCTCCTACTGGCCGATCAGAAATGTCTGTGTGCCTCTTTGCCAACCCTGGTCTCTGTCACCACAGCCTGACGTCGAATGACGCTCCTAGGACATAAGCAGTGACCAGACTCATTACCCACTGTGATGAGAACCCTTGCCGGCCCAGAACGCGAGACGCGGAAGCCGTGGTGGTCTGGCAGGTACAGCTTCAGACTTCGACCCCGGAGGTCAGTCTCGGATAGGGCAGAATGTCTCATTTGATAAAGGTTTGCGCGCGACACACACACACACACACACACACACACACACACACACACACATACACACGCACACGCACAACCCCCATGCCCATATATATATCTGCCAGTGTTGCATTTCACCGTAAGGGGTACCCGCACATAAAATATCCAAGTGGGAAAATGACCCTTCACAAAACTCGTGAAAAACACTGCGCGATTTCCTCCTTATGCCGTGCGACTTCGTCCAGTACAAATCAAACGGGAGTAGGTCCACAGTGAAGCTTTGCATTACGAACATCCTTTAGTTTTCTCTAACGGTTGCACACATCGCTATCTAATCTCTCTCTCTCTCTCTCTCTCTCTCTCTCTCTCTCTCTCTCTCTCTCTCTCTCTCTCTCTGAAACAGTTCACTTAAGATCGCTTCAAAGGGATCTTTATTAGTGGTTTCGGCAGTTCTTGCATATTATTGACAGCTTTTGGCTCAGATAACTATTGGTCTTGAGTTTTAATAGCAGAATGCCTTGAACATCGCCGTGTTTAAAGTATAAATAACACGAACATAAAATGACACATTTTTGCTGATGTTCCCACAGACTATGACTCAGTAGTTGACACGCTGTTCCTGCTATTATGACACAAGACCTATGGTTGACGTGTACGCCTGTGCCGTAAGTGGACAGTATGGGTGTTGTGTCGTCCTCATCACCATCGACACGTAAGTCGCCGAAGTGGCATCAGCTAAAGTCTTGCACCAGGCAGAGCGACATCCCATTTGGGGTCTAACGGTCATAAATGCCACACGGCTATCAATGTTAAGCATGCGAATCGTGAGACGTTAATGGTACGGAGGTTCTGATGATTAGATCTAAAGAAACATGTTTTGAAGCGGTCTTAGGAAACGTGTGCTTTCTTTTGGGGGGGGGGGGGGGGCGCAATTGGACATTTGCCTGCTGGATTATTTTGGGTGCGGTATCCCACGTTCGCATAGCCCCATGTATCGGTCAATCCGAATATGCTTAAATAAAGGTGATTCCCCTCATTTGGAACTAAAAATATTTGCCATCAAGGACGCCTATTCCTTAGTAATTCATAGTCATTTGAGGCCCTCCAAGACGCTCCCAGGCCTCTCAGGGGGTTCACGGTTCTTCTGTGAGTACTTGCGTGGCGATCATGAGACTCCAGGTTAATGCAATATTTTTATGCTTCTTTTCTCGCCTGACTGCATTTCCTTTCCCCTCCCCTCCTTTCCTATCCTCACTCCTCCCCCTCTCCACCGGTTGACTGATGGGCTTAGTAGTCCCCCAGTCCGAAACCAAACCAAACGCTCCCAGGTCCAGTCAGCCTGATTTAAAATTATCGAGGTTGTTTCCTTGAATAAAAGGGGACCGCGGTGGCAGGCTCGCCACCAAGTATGGTGCTCTTAAAAGCGTTTTTCCGTCCCCTGCCTTCCACATTTAAACTAAGGTAGGAATCCAGTTATCTTGGATTTTTTAACCCGACTACTACTTAGTATTTTTGGCGTTAACTACTTGAGCTGAAAGCAGGCCTTGTTGGTAGAGAGCGGCCACGAGCGTGTCGCACCTGTTGTGCGGTAGAGACGTCAGCACTAGGAGGGGGAATGTGAGTCGCGGCCGGGACAAGTGCAGACGCGGCCGCCGCCCGCCCACGCAGGCAGCAGACAGCAGGGCGTGGGCGGCGTCGCCCACCTGCGGCCGCAGGGGCCTCCCGGGCGTCCGCGTCAGCCGCTGGCGAAATCCGGGCCGCGCACTCACTGCAGAACCTACCTGAGCGGCCACCTACTGCTCAACCTTCTCCTGTGTTGCGATACGTAAGACATATGACACAGAAGAGACAAATAGGTCCACGTCATAGGGACGTGTCATCACGTTTTAACCAAACCGTAGTGTAGGAATGTCAGACTTCTTTCCAAACGCTCTGTGTCGTCTTACGAGATCAGAAGCAGCTTCTGTACAGCTACATAGGTACTCTGCAAGATACACTGAAGTGCGTGGCGGAGGATTCATCGAACCACTTTATAGTACTTCTCCGTAGTTCCATTCTCTAATAGCTCGCGAGAAAAAGGAACACGTAAATCTTTGTTTCTCTTATGATGACCATGTCGGATATTTAGGTGAGTGCTAACAATACAGAAGAGAAAGTTGGTCAAATAAATTTGGTAAATAGATCTCGCGGCAACAAATAACGCCTTTCTTGTAATGATTTCCACCGCAACTCGTTCAAAGTTTTGTGACACTATCTCCACTATATCGCGATAATACAAAACGAGCTGCCCTTCCATGAATTTTTCTATATCGTCCGTCAGTACCACCTAGTGTGATCCCCACAGTGCGGAGCAATACTGCAGAACAGGACTCAAGTGTAGTGAAGGCAGTTTCTTTAGTAGAACTGTTGCATCTTCTAAGCGTTCTGCCAATGAAACGTAGTCTTTGGTTCGTCTTCCCTGCAATATTTTCTTTGTTTTCTATCCAATTCTTATCTTGAAAGATCTGTATTACGATACAACTACTGTGACAAGGATTGGTTATGGTTTCCCATAACAATCCTTGTTGTCACACTTGTTGCTGTTGGTTCTTACTGAGAGCTAGAAAACCACGCAACCAGTTTCGATCCCTATTTAATGGGCAAAGTTCTCCGATGTAGGGACCTGAAGATGGCATAATGGAATGTGGAAACTGGTAATGAAAGAATGTTTCTGTTTAACATGCAGCTGTTGGTATCCTACTTCCTACGTAGTCTGTGAAATTTCGTCGTGCCGGCCGCGGTGGCCGAGGGGACTGACGCGCTCCAAAAAAATGTTCAAATGTTTGTTAAGCTTATGGGACTTAACTACGGGGTCATCAGTCCCTAAACTAACAAACTACTTATGAACTACTTACGAACTAGGACGGCACAAATATCCATGCCCGAGGGGGGGATTCGAACCCCCGACCGTAGTGGCCGTGCAGACTGTGACTGGGGCGCCTCAGTCCCCTCGGCCACCGCGGCCGGCTGAGGCGCTCCAGTCACGGTCTGCACGGCCACTACGGGTGGGGGGTTCGAATCCCCCCTCCAGCATGGATATTTGTGCCGTCCTTAGTCTTAGCTATTCATAAGTAGTTTGTAAGTTTAGGGACTGATGACCCCTTAGTTAAGTCCCATAAGCTATACAAACATTTGAACATTTGAAATTTCGTCGTGCTGTTCGTGACAAACATCACAACCTTCATGCTGACAGTGTCACACTTAAGGGCAATGTTCACCTCCCTCCTCCCCCCCCCCCCCCCAACTTCCCCATGTTGCTGCTCCTGTTCTTGAGAAAATAGGCACTTTATGGTAGGAAGTACTGTATCATTTACCGTTCAGTCCAGACCATCTCATCTTGTTGGAGTCGTGACTAAATTCCTGGCCAGGAAAGAATTTGGTACACATTTGTAAATGAAGAAAAATAAACGCTCTGCAAATGGATGTACTGCAGTCAAACCAACTTCTACGAACAGGTCATATTGAAACTGGTACCACGAACGTAGAAATGTGTTGCAGACCTTGGTGACTGTGAGTTGTGTGTGTTTTGCTAGCTGTCCTGCCTACCCCTCTGGCCGCCGGCTTGTGCTCGTCTGCCGGTGTCGACCACCTGGGCCTCTTGGCCGGCGGAATGCGCGGCTGCTCACCTTGGGCGCGCCATTAGCATGGGCCCTGCCGGGACACGCTTCTGCGCACATCCCGCCCGCCGCCATCTTGGCGCGACCACACCCACGCTTGTAAACAACACTGAGGAGGCAACTCAGCTTGCTACTCAGCTTGTCCTTTACTCACATGAAGTGTTAAGTGCCATCGACAAGGGATCTCAAATCGATTTCATATTTCTGGATTTCCGGAAGGTTTTTGATACTGTACCCCACAAGCGGCTTCTAATGAAATTGCGTGCTTATGGAATATCTTCCCAACTGTGCGATTGGATTCAAGATTTCCTATCAGAAAGGACACAGTTCGTTTTAATTAACGGTAAGTCATCGAGTAAAACAGAAGTGATATCTGGCGTTCCACAGGGAAGCGTCATAGGTCCCCTACTCTTCCTCGTGTTTATAAACGATTTAGAAGACAATCTGAATAGCTCCCTTAGACTGTTCGCGGATGATGCTGTCGTTTATCGGTTAGTGAAGTCAACAGAGGATCAAAAGCAACTGCAAAGCGATTTAGACAAAATTTCTACTTGGTGCGAAAATTGACAATTGACACTAAATAGAGAAAAGTGTGAAGTAATACACATGACCACTAAAAGAAATCCGTTGAGCTTCAATTACGCGATAAATCAGTCAAATCTTAAGGTCGTAGATTCTACCAAATACCTAGGAGTTACAATTACGAACAACTTTGACTCGAGAGAACACACAGAAAATATTGTGGGGAAGGCTATTCAAAGGTTACGTTTCATTGGCAGAACGCTTTGAAGATGCACCAGCTACACCAAAGAGACTGCCTACATCTCACTTGTGCGTCCTCTCCTGAAGTACTGTTGCCCCTTGTGGGACCCTCACCAGGTGGGACTGACGGAAGATATTGAGAAGGTTCAGAGAAGGGCAGCTCGTTTTGTTTTATCACGTTACGGGGGGGGGGGGGGGAGCGTCACGGAAATGTTGCACGAATTGGGGTGGAAATCATTAAAAGAAAGACGTTATTCATTGCGGCGTGATCTGTTTGCGAAGTTTCAATCACCGACTTTTACTGATGAATGTGAAAATATTTTGCTAGCACCCACCTACTTAGGGAGACATGACCATCCCAATAAAATAAGAGAAATCAGATCGAAAACGGAACGATTTAGGTGTTCTTTCTTCCCGCGCGCTATTAGAGAATGGAATGGTTGAGAAAAGTTATGAAAGTGGTTAATGAACCCTCTGCCAGGCACTTAAATGTGATTTGCAGAGTATCTATGTAGATGTAGATACTGATACTGCATTCCGAACTGTGGTGTTTTGGCCCTCTTTAGGTTACGGTACTAACACTAAAAGTGGGCCTTTGCGATCGTCTTTTGACAGCTCGAAATTTAAATGAAAATAACGGCTTAACCGTTCATCTGCAACTAAAATAGAATAACCTAATTTGTAGAGGGAAAAATTCTCGACAACTTCCCTCTTATGTTTTTTTCATATCTTGCAACATTGCAGAGATATTTGTAAAAATAGCGGCGATTTGACGATGTCCGTCTCTCTGTAACGTGTTCCTGCTTTTCAGGTCGAACCGTTCAACCGATCGACACCAAATTTTGCAGACATCATTGTTGGTCATCACAAACAAGAACCTCGCTTTTTCAAATATTTCGGACAAAAAATACGTTAATAACACCAAAAAAGTCGTTTCTGATGTAATTTTAATTGCAAATAAACCGTTCATCTAACTCGAATATTGAATAATCAAATTTGTAGAGGAGAAAATTCTCCAGTTTCCATCATCGATTTTCTTCACGAAAGGAAACAAATTATTTTGTTTCTAAATGCTAGCGATCCGTCTAGTAGCAGCACGTATGAACAAGAATGTTCCACTCAATTTCATATGTTCGTAACTGCGGGGTCATCAGTCCATAAACTTACAAACTACTAGGACAGTTGTTGATAAAACGTCTGGGTATTGGACCGCATCGTCAGTATATCAAATATTTCGCCGACGTTTCGGCCACTATTGCAAGCGGCCATCTTCTGGGTGTTACGTTTACTGGGCAGTTGTTGCTTCCTACTGAGAAATAGCAATCCACGAAACCAGTTTCGATATCCCTACTTAATGGATATTATACTCTGTTGTACGGACCTGAAGATGGCATAATGAAATGCCGAAACTGGTGGTGAAAGAATAAATGTTTCTATTAAACTTACAGCTGTTGGTACCTCACTTCCTACATACGTATAAACTAGGTTATAGTAAAGACAACATCCATGCCCGAGACCAGATTCTAATCTCCGACGGGGTACGGCCTTGCGCATCGTAGCATAGCGCCTCAATATGCTCGGCCTCTCCGCCGCGGCTCCACCAAAATCAAATGTTCAAATGTTTGTAGAACTTATGGGACTTAACTACGGGGTCATCAGTCCCTAAGCTTACAAACTACTTATGAACTAGCTAAGACTAAGGACGGCACAAATATCCATGCCCGAGGAGGGATTCGAACCCCCGACCGTAGTGGCCGTGCAGACCGTGACTGAAGCGCCTCAGTCTCCTCGGCCACCGCGGCTCCACCAGAAGGTGTAAATAATGTGTAATGGATAGAAGAAACTAGATGATATTGCATAAAAAAGACCTCGTGTCTCTCCAAGTTATTACATTCCGCATTAAAAGTTCCGCAATTTTTTTATATTTAATCGAGTCACCTCTGTCCAAGACAAATACGACTTGTGTAGCTGTTAGATTTCGAGTTCTCTTTTGAACCTCAATTTACTTGCCAATTACGCTAAATACCGTCTTCCACAGTTCGTCCTACCTGGCAGATTGGATGAAATGTGAATAGCGGCTCTGCTCTCGCAGATGCTAACTCGACGGCGATCCTTTGATACAACTGCTTTCTGCGGGTTACTGTAATAGCTCAGCCGTATGGTTATGCGGAGCGGAAGCTAATCTGTGTTCCAGCACCGACATTACAGCCCCTTGCCGAAGCCGTATTTGCCGTGGCAGACTCCATCAAGTTATCCGCTGATTATCGCCGGGCAATGTGATTGCCGCCGCGGATGATGACTGTGGCAGCCAGCGCTAAATGATGCAATCGCCCGGCCGGGTAATCACAGCTCGTGTCCTGGCCGTGAATTGAAGTCTCCGCGATGAATGGCACTCCGCGCCCAATTCGCTCTCACGTTTTCGATCCTGTAAGTAGCTGGCGAGTGCTCAACAAGCCAGCCGGCACGCCTCGTCACTCGCGGAGCGGATCGGCGATTTTTAAATGACTACACCTGTCATAAAGCGATATTTCTAAGTCAGCAGTAAATACCACGATTTGTTCTGTAATTACGCAATTCGCAACGTTTTATACTGCTGTATGCTTCAGGCTGCAATGAATATTGCGATTTATTGTGTACTAGCAGAAAACCCGGCGTTGTCTGGGTGTTTATTTAGTTATTCCTGCCATTTTTCAGGTATATGTTAATTTGTATAAGGGCTGTTTGTCTGTAAAATATCTTAGGAATACAATTAGTAGTAAATAAGTAATAGATTAAAACTTGGTGCCTGATAAAGCAATTTTCCATGAACGTTACTGTTTACATGCTCATATCTCATGAACTACGTGTCGCACTGTGATACAATTTGGAAGCTACATTCAACTATATATGTGTTTACTGTCTGAAAATTTCCTGTCGCTACAATTTGTAGTGTTCGAATTATAAATTTTAACGTCGTACCGAGAGCCGTAGTTTTACTCCATAAACAGCGGAAAAGTAGTAAGCGAAAAACTTTTTTCCTTTCATCATTTTAATATGCTTGCCAGCGAGAAAAAGTCTAATAAAGGTTTGAAATTATGTTTAAAGTTTGTTGCAAGTCGCTAAGTACTGTCATTCTCATATAGTGTATTTCGAAAGTCTCGCCGCATTATATGGCATTTTTTGCTATTTCTATTGGTTATGACGTAATATCTTTTGAATCATATGCCGTATGTGATTCTTAACCATGCAGCAATTGTTACCTCACGGTAAGGAATGTGTGTACCAAATTTGGTTGAAATTGGTCCAATCGTTTAGGAGAATATGAACAGCATTGTCGCAAAATGCAGCAGTAAACGTGCATCTCATTGTTTATGACGTCATATCTCATGAACTATATATCGTATGTGATTCTTACACTTACGGTGACCTACTTCATGGATTGAAGCTTACGTGTACAAAATTTCATACAGATTGGAACAAAACTGTAGATTTGCATGCAACACGTACAAACATACAGACACTCTGCTTTATATACTAGATTTACGCACAGAGCTGACTTGGAGGTCTTCCGTTGGTGCAGTTGCTGAAAGCAAAATACATTGCCTGTCAGGAAGGGCAGAAACACCTAACCAGAATAATGGGTACCTGTTCCCATTAGATATTTCAAGACGTATTCCGTATGTGTGCGCCGTTTACCTCAATATCTAACTTTTATAAAAGCACGTCCCCTTAGCCCTAGGACCCTGTTTGGCTCTGAAAACTCTGAAGTCATGTTTCCGCTTCCTCCGATGAGTAGGCAGACATGCCGCGTATTACTATTTGTTCGTAATTATCGCGATTTCTAGGTAAAAATTACGGTGTTACGGAAGCCTGTGCTTAAATTAAGGAATTCGCTATCTATTTTAGTTTGGCAACACTGTTTTTCGTTGGGTCATTTTATAAATCAGTATATTTTTTGAAATAACGCATTACCGTACTATTTTACAATCAGTTTGGCACAGACAATATAATATACATAAACACTGAAGTAGAGCCTCGATAACTTCGCTATTGCGGGTGCGTAAACTTATAGGTGTACTAAGATTTTGCGTACTAATGTCCAGGGTGTTGTCATTAGCTAGGATTATTAAGTTGCATGTAAATTAACTCTTGCACTTTTTTAATCTGAGAGATGTACAAGCAAAAGCAAAGTTCAATGTAATTGTTTCTTCTAAAGTCACGTATACTGTGCCAGAAGTATACACCTATTTTTAGTAGGCGTCTTCTCTTGCCTTAACAATTATTTTTTACTGTCAGTTTTTGGAATAAATGCGGCGTACGGCAATGGGAAAGCCCCACCCCTCCTCCCCAATTCCTGCCTATTACGGATAGCGTCTTTCCAAACTTGGTATCTCTGGGTAGGTATACCCATTGTGATCAAAGACCAACCTCGGTTGTGAAAACAATGCGACGCGATCATCAACTATGTGGTGTCTTTGTAAATTTCTGTATTCCTTGTTCTTGGTGTTTGATGCCTCTTCAATGCTTGTATTTATTGTACGCCATCATCTATCTTATGTCATAGATGACCTTCAATAGTGCGTGTGTACTGTGCGCAGTGTAATACTGTGTGTTGGGGCCCCGATGAACATGGTGTCAGCAATTTACGAGTCGCACCACCCCGTCTACCTAGCTTAAGTCATAGATGACCTTCAATAGTGCGTGTGTACTGTGCGCAGTGTAATACTGTGTGTTGGGGGAAACTCGATGAACATGGTGTCAGCAATTTACGAGTCGCGCCACCCCGTCTACCTAGCTGGACGTTCAGGCGCAGCAGGCAGCCGCGCTGCGACTGAGCGCCGGCCGGCAATTATGACGTCGTGTGTCACGGTCCAGCGGCCCTTTATTGACCTGTTGCAGAGGATGTCGAGAATGTGGCGATCAAAAAATGACACACGTACTCGGCGGCGGCGCCGACTGCGTTCTAGTGCCTGCCGGCGCGCCGACAAAAAACGGTTGCACGCTCCGGCGCGTATGACCCGCCGGTGGCGAAAGAAACGGCGCCAATAAGACGAGCGACGCTCCAATAACACGGCCCCGTGCCGGCAAAAAGCAGAGATAGCGAGGGCTTAACTGTTCCCGGCCACATTACACTACACGCCGCCGACCGCAGGGGCCGGGACGCGGCCACCAGACGCTCCGCAGACCGCGGAAGGTGCGGGCCACCTCCCAAAACCAAAGCCAGTGACGACGCCAGCAAGTGCACAACGTGCTTACATTTATTTCTCCGTGACTGGAACCGTAATACCGGGTGATCAAAAACTCAGTATAACTTGGAAAACTTAATCACAGAATTATGTAGTTAGAGGGGTAAAAATTGAAATGCTTGGAATGACATGGGGTTTTATTAGAACAAAAAAAAATGTCCGACAGATGGCGCTTCATCTGATCAGAAAAGAAATAAATATCATAACAAATTAAGAGAAAGCAAAGATGATGATCCTTACCGGAAATGCTCAATATGTTCACCATCATTCCTCAACAATACCTGTAGTCGAGGAATAATGTTGTTGCAGGTTGAGAACGATTGAGAATGAACATTTACGCCACCTACTGACGGTTTTGTAACTTGTGTTGACAGTGCTGCCAACTGTGTAACTTGTGTTGACAGCAGATATGGCGTTGACACCAGCTCACTTCCTAAATGTGACAAACTAGTCACTATTCCATATGGGCCAGAACCAGCAGTTAGCAAAAATCTGGCCAAGGAGTTGCGATGCAGACAGATTTTATGAAGACCTTTGGCGAAGATGGAAAAATGAATACCTGTTGCTACTAAGAAACTACCATGAAGTGAAAGGCTACCCATCAAGAAGAGAACCCAGAATAGGAGAGGTTGTTCTTCAGGAGGATATGAAACCCCAACATGTGTGGAAGAGAGCAGTGGTGGAAGAAGTGCGGCCTGGCAGAGACGACAAGATCAGGTGCATTATTCTCCGGCAGCCCGATGGAACGAAGATCTGTCGACCGGTTCAGCTGGTCATTCCCCTGGAGATAGACCAGGGTGGGGAGGATGTTGCAGGTTGAGAACGATTGAGAATGAACATTTACGCCATCTACTGACGGATTTGTAACTTGTGTTGACAGTGCTGCCCTCAGCAGGAAGTGTTGTGATTTACTTCAGACTGTTTTCACTACTGTAAGATGGAGGTATCGAAATAAAGCTGTTTGTGTGAAGTCCACTGTGTTCAATTCTCTTAATACTAGCGTGTAGCAACAGTTGTGAACAGCACTGTAAAGCATGTCCTGAATTATGGTGAGGCATTGGCGTCGGATGTCGTCTTTCAGCATCCCTAGAGATGTCGGTCGATCACGATACACTTGCGACTTCAGGTAACCCCAAAGCCAGTAATCGCGCGGACTGAGGTCTGGGGTCCTGGGAGGCCAAGCATGACGAAAGTGGCGGCTGAGCACACGATCACCACCAATCGACGCGCGCAAGAGATCTTTCACGCGTCTAGCAATATGGGGTGGAGCGCCATCCTGCATAAAAATCGTACGTTCCAGCAGGTGTTTGTCAGCCAGGCTGGGGATGATGCGATTCTGTAACATATCGGCGTACTTCTCACCCGTCACGGTAGCAGTTACAAAACCAGAATCACGCAGTTTCTCGAAGAAAAAAAGTCCCGATAACGGTAGATGTGGTAAATCCAACACATACCGTGCAATGGATGTCTACGACTGTTCTAGGATTTTCGGTAGCCCAAAGTCCGCATTTGTGGGCGTGAAATGAGCTTCGTCGGTCTACAATACGTTACTCAACCAATCGTCATCTTCCGCCACAACGCAAACATGCTGCGACTGCTGGCGCATCTGATTCTCTCTCTCATTACATCTCCTTTTATACATAATTTTCATGCGCAGTTACTAACGTTTTGTTGTCCAGCGCCGTATGTCGAACATTTTTTAACCTTTTTTTCTAATAAAACCCCATGTCGTTTGAAGCATGTAATTTTTTTACCCCTCTATCTACATTATTCCGTTGTTAAGTTTTCAAATTTATACTGACTTTTTGATCACCCGGTATTAACAAGCAAACACGAATTTTAAATATAGTAGGAGGGCAAAAAGTTTAGATATGCACAAAGTAACAATTATTTGTGTACGTAGCCCTTAAAGATGCTAAGAGACAGTAGATACTTCCATATCTAGTCTACAGCACAAGCTAAAATCGCATTTACTCCAATGTTGAGAGATCTCTCCTTCTCGTCCCGTCCTCCTGCTCCTTTCCTATCCATTACTCATCATCTCCTGATCCCCTTCCGCTCCCCTCCTCCTTCATCTTCTCCTACATTCTCTGCCAATCGCTTCCTCCGCCATTCTGTGAAAAATTACCTACATTTCCCAATTTGAATAGTCACGGCGAGGTAACCCCTACCATGTATCATACTCCAGCTAATGTATACCGTCACTTTATGATCTGTGAAAACGTACCATAAATTGAGAACAACACACCCACTTGTGAAAGTGTACCTTCACTGTCACGGGCCATTGGACGTCTACAGTAGCAGACTATTTACGACGCGACTTCAAATCTTTGGCGGTGGACAGTGGTACCAGGCATCAGGAGGAATCTGTCGTCGTTATTGTGCGAGGGCGAGTAGGAATGTTGTACGTTTTTGATGACTTTTTCTATTATTTGAGTCATGACGACATGCAATATCTAGGCATAACGCTCACACCGATATATGGAACGAGCATATAAGGACAGTCCTGGGGCAGGCGAATGGTCGACTTCGGTACTGAAGGTAAACAGGTCTAATCTTAATATTCTGAAATGAGGGTGGAATTGAAAGAAATCAGTATTTGAATAAAGGAAGAAAGAAATGTCGATTAGGGTTTAGTGTCCCGTTTAGTTTTAGAGGCGGAACGTGAGGTACGTGTGTGTAAATTGTCACTTATGTTGTTTAGTGTACATACTTAGACTTTCCTCATCTGTATGCTTGATGGTAATGTCTATTTTTCTTCTTTACAGGTAAGTCGTCAGTGTGTGGGCTTCAACCAGTTGCAGGTTTCCGTAAGTGAGTTGTGATATACAGCACGTAGACTTGACTGGGGGTTAATTCATTGTTTCAAACAGGAATGTTTAAGTCAAGATAATTTGTACATTTTGGACATGTAAATTGTACAATACGGCTTTGTTGCATTTGTGGCGTACTTCATACTTCTTGTATTGGTTTCATAGTGAGTCACTCAGATCTTAAGTCATAAACGAGGCATTCTTGTCGCAGAGTATACAGATCATCAGAAGGGATACAAGTTTTATCAAAATAACAGCTTGATAACCCAGATAGAGGAATTAGATTAGGTAACGAAGCAATAAAGGAGGTAGATGAGTTTTGTTACTTGGGCAGTAAAATAACAAATGATGGGCGCAAGTACAGAGGATATAAAATGCAGAATGGCAATGGGTAGAAAAGCGTTCTTGAAAAAGAGAGATTTGTTAATATCGAATATTGATTTAAGCCTAAGGAAGTCCTTTCTGAAGGCATTTGTATGGAGTGTTGCCTTGTACGGGAGTGAGACATGGACGACAAACAGTGCGGACAGGAAGAGGATTGAGGCTTTTGAAATTTGGTGCTACAGACGAATGCTGAAGATTAGGTGGATGGATCGCGTAACTAATGAGGTACTGAACAGAATTGGATAGAAAGGGAATTTTTGGCGTACTTGACTAAAAGAAGGGTCGATTGGTAGGACACATTCTTAGACATCAAGCAATTGTGAATTTAGCGTTGGAGAGAAGTGTGTGGGGTAAAAACCGCAGAGGAAGACCGAGAGATGGATACGGTAAGCAGATTCAGACAGATGTAGGTTGCCGTTCTTATGTGGAGATGAAGGGGCCTGCTCAGGATAGGGTATTGTGGATGGCTGCATCAAACCAGTCTCCGGACTGAAGACCACAACAACAACCCAGATTGAAATTTTAAATGTACTACGGATTGTGCGCTAACTTTCTGGCAGATTAAAACTGTGACCCAAACCGGGATTCGAACCCAGGGCCTTCGACATTCGTGGACAAGTACTTCGCTGACTGAGCTACCTGTGCACGCCTCACAGCCCATCCCCTCAGCTTTACTCCCGCCAGATTAATAATATCCGAAACGGCAGCAATCAAAACGGGGTCGCTAAGACCAAGTTGTATTGTTCGTGTCCTGAAATGGTGCATACAAAAGTATCATTATCTAAAGCTGTCACAGCTCCTAACATGTCGACGTCATTACGCCACAAAGTGTTAGAGTGTTCGTAGAATCAGGACTCCCAACGCCACACAACAGGTTTGTTACTCCCATCGCCTATGCTCTCGGCTCGTCAGTGGAACAATAGCTAATCAAGCTCGATTGTCGGCTTTGAATAGCGTTCTAATGTGCGGGGAGTGGTCAATGGATCTGATTCTACATCTGTACCGTGCAAATTGCTGTAAAATACTGTGGGGAGAAAATTACTTAAGACTCTGAGAGCTCTGTACATAGTAGGGTGGTGCGTAGAAAGTTATAGTGTTTCCTCAAAGCTGGTCGCTTAATACGGTATCTCGGTCTGCATGTAGACTTCCACTTCATGGATACTTCCATGACGCTATGCCGTGGGTTAAACAAACCTTTCCCGTTCCTTTTTACTGCCTTATTTGTGTGCGTTCAGTGTTCCCTGTTTGGTACTAGTATTATAGAGGGGGCCCTATTAGTATGCAGCATCCTATCAATGAAGAGTATTTCATCTCGCAATGTAATCATTCCACTTCATATTCAAAGTTTTATACCCAAGCATTCGTATGTGGTATGACTTTGCGATGATATGTTCGTAGGATATTATGCTTCGTATTTGTTCATTTTTTGAAGTGCACATTTTTAAGTTTCTGAACATTTAAATCAAACTACAATTCTGCATGAATTTTAGAACTGATGAGGACTCCGCGATTTCTTAGGGCGGTAGACCATAATGAGAACTGCATTATCCGCATACCGCTGAGGTTACTAATAAATACTGCCTACCAGATCATACAACACGGAATTCAAGGATCCCATCACTTTTTCCAGGAAAACGCCTGATGTTAGTTTATCTGTTGACAACTCGCTGCATCTTCACTAACAACCAATTCGCAAAGTTATCACAAATTTCTTTTTGGCACTCCAATATTAACAAACGTTGGCGTGGTAATGAGTCAAATTCTACCCGGAAGTCGTGATATACATCAAACTTCATGCGTTTATCCATAGATTTGGTGTTAATGAGTAAAGATTTAGTTGGATGCACGAGTATTCTATCGGACATGTCCGAAAGAACAGTACAGCTTTTGATCCTACAGCAGTTGAAAATCAATACAAAGAGGAATTTAAATTAGTTAGTAGAGGAATTTAAATTAGTTAATTTAAATTAGTAGATAGTGTCCATCTGTAGTGAAGGGATGATTAGACGTCTTAGGCTTAATTACGAAGTAGAAGTAACAGCCAACCAGTTGCAAATTAAAGTTTAATAAACTTTACCGCGGTTTCGATTAATATAAATCAATCTTCTTCAGAAGATACATGGACATTACATTGTTACTGTAGAAAATTTACACGCGTCAATCTGTGTACACATAATGTAGCCCTTTAATCAAAGGCACGTCAAACATATAAAATGAGTTGTGTAACATTGCAGATTGCGCTGCGTGCTAACTGCCGACTGACAGTCACAAGTTTATTAAACTTTAATTTGCGACTGTTTGGCTGTTACTTCTACTACTGTGAATTACCGTTGCTGTGTGCAGCCACGTTTAAGATTTGGCTTAATTACGTGTATAATGTCGTGTCTGTTCTTTCAGATATCTCCGAAAGCACAAATACCGTTTCGATCCCGCAACCGTCATGAATGAGTATATAAAACAATTATTTTTCCGAAATATTATACACACAGGAACTGTTCGAGGTGGTGTAGTCAACTTCTTCACTATGCATTTCAGTGCCCATCAACAGTTAATATCTTTAATTGCTTCGTGTTGGGTTGGTTAGAAATCTTATGTCCGATGTTTCAGGAATGCAAGCTACTTGTATGGAGGGGAGATGGTGAAAGCCAGAGATTTATAGACGTTAATAGATTCTCAAGAACGTAGGGCTGCCGGCCTGCCGTGGCCGAGGGGTCTGAGGCGCTCCAGTCACGGTCTGCACGGCCACTACGGTCGGGGGTTCGAATCCCCCCTCGGGCATGGATATTTGTGCCGTCCTTAGTTAGTTCATAAGTAGTTTGTATGTTTAGGGACTGATGACCCCATAGTTAAGTCCCATAAGGTATACAAACATTTGAACTTCGGGCTGCTTGCTTATCACTTTGGCTACTGGACCGGAATCACCTAATTTTACTGGAGCCACCAATAATGTGGGGCGTGTACTGTGATTGGTCAAGACACGTTGAATTAAATGGAACCAACAGCCGATTTTTTTAAATAAGTTATTTGTTTTACAAACTGTTTCGGCCTCACACTGGAGCCATCTTCAGGCTCCTAAACCAAATGGAGTTTCATAGTCTCAAGTATAAGGAGTCTATTCAACTGCTTCCGTGGGTTCCTTCTTACACCATCCCTCCACCTGTCAGCAACGACGAGCCATGGTTATATGATAGGCAGAGGCGTTTTTCAGGTGTGTATAATAGATAAGACACATGGGACTGTTAATTTCTTCAGTATCAAACCTTATATGCCACGTGTACGGGAATTACGCACAACCTTAAATGGCAAATCAAGGCTCCTTACACATCTCGGACAAATGGCGTGTATTTTTTGAAAGGCTGTTTAAATGTGATGCACTGCCAAGGGAGTGAGCCTGTGTATCAATTGAATTCAGCCAAAGCCTCGAGATGAGGGATCTGACAGCAGGCTTGCGATGCAGCGAGGCGCCTGCTTAAAGTTGGCCACGCCTGTACGTCACTCCAGTCGACGCGAATACCGTTACAGCGACGCCCCAGCCCAGCTATGCAACTGTTCTGCCAGCCGTCTTCTCTCTCTCTGCACAGTGTAGATTAAAGTAATGTTCCCTTTCTATTAAGACCCTCATCTGACATAGCTACAATTAACATTCATCCGATCGTGCTATTTTGCACGCTATATTATTCTTTTTTTTTTTTAATTTAGATCCTTCAGTTTCTCCTAATTCAGAATGTACGAAACAAAGATATAATGGAAGCGTCGATGTGTCTTCCTATAATAAATGAGTAGTCAATTAGGTAGCGAAAATGTAGACGTTCTAAATTTTCTGTTTAGTATTACCACAAAAATAAGAAAAAATTGTAATGGTAATGGCAATAATGTCCACCAAAATCTCGCTTAAACAGTGATGTGGTTCGCTTAATTAATTGACGTTTCTTCAAAGAGAAAATAGTACATCACTCTGAGAGTCTTTGGAACAGAATGGCTTGTGGTACGGCATTTCCTGTTTTGAGTAATAAATCCACGATCGTCTCGCAGGTATTCACATTTTAGTAAACTTCTCAAAATAATTACTGACAGTGTATACTGAATTGAACAAAGGCTTAGCCTGGCCGCATGGTCTAAGGCGTCATGCTAGGGACTGAGCGGCTGTTTCCGCCGGAGGGTCAAGTCCTCCTTCGGGCTCATACTGCACAGAGCACATCCGCGAGCAAAGATGAAGCTACATAAAGATATAACGTAATATTAACCTGATTTCTCACAGATAAACATTCATAAGTAAATTACGGTTTCATTTTTTAAACTTACATAGGTATGACTGAAAATAAAAAGTAATATCACTTGTTTTCAAACCTAACAAAGGATGCTGAACGACGAGGTACTTAACAGAATCGAGCAGAAAAGTAATTTCTGGCATTCTTTGACTAAAAGAAGGGATCGATTGGTAGGACACATTCTTAGGCATAGAGGAACCGTAAATTTAGCATTGGATGGCAGAGAGAGATAGATGAATACAGTAAGCAGATTCAAATTGATGTGGGTTGCCGTTCTTATGAGTATATCAAGAGGCTTGCTATGGATAGAGTAGGGTGCAGAGCTACAACAAACCAGTCTCCGGACAGAAGACCGTAACAACCAAGAATGTTTGTTAACTGTGGAAACAATGTGTAAGTGGAAATAAGTTTCACTTTATTATCCAAACAAACAATACGCCAGAATTCATAGGAATACCAATAAAAATAAATGCTTGTATTGTACAAAATTTTATACCGAATTTTAAAGTGCGTGATGGTCTTAACAAAATACGAAAGCCGTGTTTTGTAATGAATATTGCTAATGAAATGAAAATTATAACTTTTCCATATTAGAATATCTGTTCATTTGAGTAAGTTTGTGATTCAGCGCACGCTTCTTTGCAACCGTAGGGGTTTGGTATCTATACAAAACGATACTTATACTGTTACATCATCACTGGTGAGTTGAGGTACTGCGAAAAGTCGTGAGATCCTCTCCAAATCATTGTACTAATTATGTCTCATCTGACCCGAAACAGGACAGTTTATTAAGTGAAATGAGGAATCTCGTTACGGAATAGGAGACTGAATGAAGGTGAAAACTACGGGAGGAAAATAATAATAATAATAAATAATTTCAAATTCTCCATACAGATGATGTGCCCGACCAAAGCTGCTTGGAGCTCAGACAACTGAACGTCGTGGTCAGTAACTGAAACGGCCACTTAGGCTTCCGGGTGTAGGTTCACCGGCGCCATAGTACCCTACTTCCAAAGCGACACGTAACATGTTAACATAATTGGTGGGATGTTGGACACTGCATATATTCTAGATTTATTACTTAGCAGTCTTACAAAGATAGGCTTTCAAAGAAAATCACCAAAAATTCGAACGAAAATGTTCAAATGTTCAAATGTTTGTTAAGCTTAAGGGACTTAACTGCGGGGTCATCAGTCCCTAAACTTACAAACTACTTATGAACTACTTACGAACTAGGACGGCACAAATATCCATGCCCGAGGGGGGATTCGAACCCCCGACCGTAGTGGCCGTGCAGACCGTGACTGGAGCGCCTTAGTCTCCTCGGCCACCGCGGCCGGCTCGAACGAAAATTTAGACTTGAGTAAACTACATAGATACTCTGCAAATCACATTTAAGTGCCTGGCAGAGGGTTCATTAACCACTTTCATAACCTTTCTCTATCGTTCCATTCTCTAATTGCGCGCGGGAAGTAAAAGACCTAAATCGTTCCATTTTCGATCTGATTTCTCTTATTTTATTGGGATGGTCAGGTCTCCCTATGTAGGTGGATGCTAGCAAAATATTTTCACATTCAGAATAAAAGTCGGTAATTGAAATTTCGCAAATAGAACTCGCTGCAATGAATAACTTCGTTCTGTTAATGATTTCCACCGGAAATCGTGCTACATTTCCGTGACGGTTTCCTCCCTGCAATGTGATAAAACAAAACGAGCTGCCTTTCTCTGAACCTTCTCAATGTCTTCCGTCAGTCCCACCTGGTGAGGGTCCCACACTGGGCAACAGTGTTCCAGTAATAAAGTGTGTCACGCCGCACTCATCCAGACCGTCTCATTAAGCAACTGTTACGTGACTCGCCAGGAAGTTTTATGGCTTTCCGAGACAACAGCGGAACGGAGGTCAAACGGCCGCACACGGCGGTGAAGGCGGGAGTAACTGACAGCTCTTGAAGTGTGAGGTCGTTGCGTGGCGAGCGCTGGAGCTGGAATTTAGCGACTTCCTGCAAGCGGACCTGAGGGACACTTTCGACCGACTGTGGGCGCAAAACCGTACGGTAAACGTCGGCTTCCAGGAAACACTGGCTTTCCAAAGTGTTGCGTTTCCGCGCCATTCCAGTAACGACTTTGCTACAGTTCTGCGAAGCGACGCCGCAAGGCTTAGGTATTTCATCGGCTAGCCTTGAAGTGCCGCGAGTTTCTCTTATAGTGGTAGTGTCGTAAGCAAGTATTTTCCCACCATAACAGCCAGAAAAGGGGAAAAACTAGGTGCTGAGTCAGTTGTCTAGTTCCCACAGCACTGTTTGTTGGCAATATTGATGCCTTATCGGTGCCGTCAGAGAAATAAATTCATGGCCTGCGGAAAATAAATTGATGCTAAATCACAGCAAGACTCAGTTTTTACAGTCTTCAACAAACAATTCAACAAAAGCTGACCTTTCAGTTACACAAAATGGGCACATAAGTGAGACTGAACTGTTCAAATTTCTCAGCGTGCCATCTTTCGTGGAAATGCCATGTTCAGGATCTTGTACAAAAACTAAATGCTCCGATGTTCGAAATTTTTCTGGAATAAATGATAGTTAAAAACGAAAAGTAGTCTACTTCGGTAATTACCAGTCGCTTATGGCGCATGATGCTGTGTTTTGGAGTAACGCTTCTGATTGCACAGAAACGGGCGGTTCGAGCAGTATGTAAGCTCGGGTACCTTTTCTCCACTCCTGTTTAGTAGCCTGATCTGCTGAATCGATTGAAATCAGCTACTTATGCTATATGGTCATTGCAAAATTCGGTGATATACGTCTCAGTAAATTAGCTTACTGTGCCTATTTTCATTCACTGCTTTCATATGGGATTATATTCTGGGGTAACTCAACATTGAGTAAAAACGTTTTCATTGCACAAAAGCGTGTACTCGGAATTATTGCTGGAGCCCACCCAAGATCGTCATGCAGACATTTATTAGGGATCTAGGGGTCTTCACTGTAGCTTCACAATCTATATATTTTCTCGTGAAATTTGTTATTAACAACCCGAACCAATTCAAAACTAATTTCAGTGTATAATCACAACACTAGGAGAAAGGGTGATATTCGCTATTCAAGGTTAAATCTAACTTTGCCACAGAAAGGGGTGAATTATGCTACCACAAAAGTCTTCGTTCACTTACAAGTAGCATCAAAAGTCTGACAGATAGCCAACTGGTATTTAAAAAGAAATTAAAGTATTTTCTGAATGGTAACGCCTCCTAAACGTTAGACGAATTTTTAGATAAATTAGGAATTTTGGTAAAGAAATAAAAAATCCTTAAAATATTGTCATGTGTATAAACCATTTATTAAACAGACACGTTCCACATCATTACTAAATGTCATATATATGATCTATGGCACAAGTATTAATCTAATCTAACATGGGAATTCTGACATCCGCCTCTCAGTACCTATTATCCTTAATGTGGTTTGTTGCCAATAATGTTTCGCTATTCCCAAGAGTTAGCAGCTTTAGCTCAGTTAATGCTAGACAGAAATCCAATCTGCATTTGGATCACACCTCCTTGACCCTTGAGCAGAAACGCTTGCATTAGGCCCATTCTGCAGCATCCATTTTTAATAACATGTGAATTCTACATGCATAGTAGTAATCCTCGGATTTTCAAGGATAAATTGAAGAGATTCTCATGGGTCACACTTTCCATTCTGACGATAAACTTCTGAAACAATTAAACAAAAATTAAGCTTCTTTTTTGTTACATTGGAGATTCTCTTTACTTACGCTTATGCTTGTCGTGTGCATTGTATTGCTACACGTTTCATTACAATTACTACCCTTTTGTTACAATTTCATATTCTGACTTGTTCCTAGACCATGATGACTTGCTCCTCAATTTGGTCCTGCAAAATAAATAATTTAACGACACAGTATAACCATCGACTATATTTATTTATTGCACTTTCGGCTTTAATCTTATATCCAGTAGTTTAAAAGTTAAAGCTTAGCATGTGTGTTGTGTTTCAGCATCTAAATCACTTGATAATTCCTCAAAGCCGATTTAGAAATTTCGGATTTACAATAAATACAGTGTGTTTCATCATTTATAGGCAAAAACGAAAGGGAACAAATATGACTGTAAACACGTGAATAATCGTCATAAACATAAGTCAGTTGACAGATGAATTTCTGACAATTGCTGGAGGGTGTTCAGATAACATTAAATGTGACAGGTGAAAATATGTGCCGGATCGGGACTCGAACCCACAATTCTCGCTTAACTGGAACGCCCTTAGTGTTCCCCGTGCCCGTGAGCGCTCTCTCTCTCTCTCTCTCTCTCTCTCTCTCTCTCTCTCTCTCTCTCTCTCTCTCTCTCTCTCACTCTCTCTCTGGTCATTATACCTTACTCGTGTGAGAGAACCAGACTTTATACTTGTTTGCGCGGCGTTTTCAAAGTAAACAGGTTGAGCTGATCCAGAGCTATTCCAAGGACAAAGGAAACTACGCAGCTACGTTGCTGGAGCTGTATAAACATGGAATGTTGCCGTGGTTGGTTCTGCCTGTGTGTGTGTGTGTGTGTGTGTGTGTGTGTGTGTGTGTGTGTACACGCGCGCGCACTCAACGTTTTTAAGGAATACGAACTATCAACTATAGCTGAGGTTTTATGTAGCTCTAATTCTTTTGAAACCAGCTGTTCTTGCCGTACTGGATTTGGGCTGAGTAGTTCAAACGTTAATCAGGCTATATGATCAAATTTGACTGCGACCGTGTTAAGTTTGTAATGTCAGCCGTACGTTCAAACGTAGCTTTGCCTCCTCCTCCTCATCATCATCATCATCATCATCATCATCATCCCCCCTCTAAATAATCTTTTTTTTTATTTTCTCGATAATTGAATGTGTCGCATTAATCCTTAGCAAATTCACTTTTTACGGAACTGAACTGCACCTCATCACTTTTACTTCATGATCTATACATACTGCGATCGACTACGATGACGGACAGTTTTTCAGACAGTTATCTTTATCGACACGTAGCGTGTTAGGTACTGTGATGAGGATTTTCTTCAAATTATGTGATAGTCCTCTGTTTTACAAATTTTGGACACTACCTTTTCTTATTTAGTACCCTGAAATGCCCCTCACATAGTCCTGCTTAGTGCTATAACAAAAACTGACCACTTTGTGTTTTCAGGTTAATCTCTTCGTATGAATATGACAATTGCTTTCTCTAAGGGAGACCAGTTACAGAGAAACCAAGGAGCTTTTGTACATGTATTAATGATGAAACCCCTACTAGGTATACTGTAAGATAAATACTGTAACATTGACATACGTTTCTTTTGGATCTGAAGGTGGCAGTTGACATTGCCAGAACTAGTAGACCTCTAATGTATGCGAAGCTGGCAAACAAATAAAAATGTTATCATAATTCAGTCATCACCATCAGATTGGCGATTGAAGACACTGTGTAGGTCTTGCGCTGACCTAATTGATAGCGTCGGCGACCTCACGTTGCCCCTACACAATGGCGGCCTTGTGCACTTTCTATACAGTTGCCATGAAATAGCTCCATAGCTCACCCTCCCATCGCTTTCTTGGTCTTCTAGTTGGACGGCTACCGATGGCTTTCGTCGGAGAGGTTTTGCCCTGCCAGACTTCGTGCCTTTAGTTTGTGCACAACGTTAGGTTACCTGTCATACAGTTCTTGTTTTTTTCCTTCATGAGTTCTCTCTAGAGAGAGAGAGAGAGAGAGAGAGAGAGAGAGAGAGAGAGAGAGAGAGAGAGAGAGAGAGACCAATTGACCCATAGTCAACAATGATTCAGAAAGTATCGTTCTTGCGAAGCACAATTAGCTCTTTACTCACATGAACTGATTAGTGCTATCGACAAGAGCTCTCAAATCGATTCCATATTTCTAGGTTTCTGGAAGGCTTTTAACACGGTACCTCACCACCGTCTTCTAATCAAATTGCGAGCTTATGTAATATAGCCACAGTTGTGTGATTTGATTCGCAATTTCCAGTGAGAAAGGACTCAATACGTAGTAATTGACGGAAAGTCATCGCGTAAAACAGAAGCAGTATCTGGCGTTGCCTAGGAAAGTGTCATAGGGCCCCTACTGTTCCTTAGTTTAAAAATAATTTTGGAGATAATGTGACCAGCACTCTTAGGCTGTTCGTGGATGATGCTGTCATTTACCGGTAAGTATAGTTACCCGAAGATCAGAAGCAACTGCAAAATGATTTAGTTATCTGCATGGTGCAAAAATAATGAACAACGAAATCTGTGAACTCATCGATATGAGAACTAAAAGAAATCCACTGAACTTAATCAGTCAAATCTTCAGACCGCAAATTGAAGTAAATACCTAGGAATAAAAATTACAAACACCTTAAATTGTAAAGAACACACACAAAATATTGTTGGGAATTACTACTTTGAACATGGCTGATCAACAGCAACCGTAATCCAATGTTTTTAACAATTTTTTTTATATTAGCCAACCGGTTGCGTAATTTTTAGGTTTTCTAGGTTGACCTAGATTTCGTTGCCACTAGGGACAACTTCATCAAAAGAATAAAAACAGTTACATGAAACATATGACGTCAAAAATATTACGAGCAGAATTGCTCAAGCCGATTACAATAAAAATAGGCATTTTTCCATATAAATAAAACCAGTATGGTGTGAAGGGCATGCCTAGTTGTCCTAGTGGCAACGAAACCTTGGTCAAGTACCTAAAAATTACGCAACCGGTTGGCTGATATAAGAAATTGTTGGGAAGGCTAACCAAGGGTTACATTTCAGTAGTGTGTCCAATTTTGGAGTATTGGTGGCCATTGTGGGATCCCCACCCAGTCGGGCTGACGGACGATTTAGAGAAAGTTCAGAAAAGGACGGCTCGTTTTATATTTTCGAGATATAGGGGTGAGAGCGTCACGGAAATAATCCACGAGTCAGGGTGGAAATAATTTTAAAAATTCGTTATTCGTTGCAGCGAGGTTTATTTGAGAAATTTTTCACCCACTTTCTCTTCCGAATGCCAACATGTTTTGTTAGCACCCACATAGGGAGACGTGATCTTCGCAATAAAAGAAATCATGTCGGAAATGGAAAAAATTAGGTGTTTCTTTTACCCGAGTGCTATTAGAGAATGAAACGGAAGAGAAATATCACAAAAGCGGTTGGATGATACCTCTGCCACACACTTCAGTGTGATTTACAGATTATTTATGTAGATGAACGTTATAGACTTGCGTATAATAGTTCGCGATCGGAAACGGCTCTGCCGCGAACTAGTTCGTTCGCTCCCAGTGACGGCTGAGCGGCGTGGGCTGCACATGCAGGTGGAGGGAGAAGTTCCCCCACCTAGATGCTTCATGCGCTTGCTGCTTGAGCCGCTAACGATATCACGCAAACCAAAAGAAACAGTTTGTGGATAATTTCTCTCGTCTGAGTTTAGATTTATCTCTATATCTTGGCATTATGGAATTTATTAGTCAGATATTGCAGAGTGCAGAATACATCAAAATAGAAATTTTGTAGCACTGAACTATGTAATCTAGCAGGCAGACGCTCACCTCGAAATGGCTCTAATCAGCAGAATACAAACACGTGATTTTTAATTCTGCTGCGCGCCCTCTTGCTATTGCCCGTCGGCCTTCGGAAAAGAATCCAACGAACTAAGAAGCGAGATACGTTTGGCATAATAGTTCGCGACCGGTGACGCATGTTGTAGTTCGCGACCGATTTCACATATTTTAGTTCAAAATGTTTCAAATGTTTGTAGAGTCTATGAGACTTAAATACGGGGTCATCAGTCCCTAAACTTACAAACTACTTATGAACTACTTACAACTAAGGACGGCACAAATATCCATGCCCGAGGGGGGATTCGAACCCCCGACCGTAGTGGCCGTGAAGACCGCGCCTCAATCCCCTCGGCCACCGCGGCCGGCTATTTTAGTTCGCGACCGATTTCGCACATTTTAGTTCGCGACCGATTTCGCACATTTTAGTTCGCGACCGATTTCGCACATTTTAGTTCGCGACCGATTTCGCACATTTTAGTTCGCGACCGATTTCGCACATTTTAGTTCGCGACCGATTTCGCACATTTTAGTTCGCGACCGATTTCGCACATTTTAGTTCGCGACCGATTTCGCACATTTTAGTTCGCGACCGATTTCGCACATTTTAGTTCGCGACCGATTTCGCACATTTTAGTTCGCGACCGATTTCGCACATTTTAGTTCGCGACCGATTTCGCATGTTTTAGTTCGCGACCGATTTCGCATGTTTTAGTTCGCGACCGATTTCGCATATTTTAGTTCGCGACCGATTTCGCATATTTTAGTTCGCGACCGATTTCGCATATTTTAGTTCATAGCTCGGCCGCGAAGTAGGTCGCTCTTTTTAGATCGTCCGCTCTTTTTGGCTTTTGCTACCGCTACCGCTACTAAAAGAGCTCTTTCTTTTGTTATGATAGCTTTTTTATATAATGATCAGTGTTGCCCAAGCGTGTGCTATTGCCCGTATTTTTGGGCAGTAAGACATCGAATACTTAAATAAACCAGTTATTTAGGCACTGCTGAATACCTTAGAAAAGAAAATTCGTGGCAGTGAACTGTGAAAGTACAGCTGAGCTGCTTCTTAGCTCGAAATGATGGTAACTGGCCGAAAGGAATCACGCGATTCTGCGTGCTCTCGCGTCCTCTCGCTGTTACCCGTCAGTCTTCGGAAAAGGAGCGGAGGAACTAAGAAGCAAGGGACCTGCTAACTATTTCGCGTACATATTTCTTCGGTTTTCTTGGCCTTGTCTTCCGCAGTTGCAGTTATACAATTTTGTATAGGATGTGGGTCCGTCTTTTGCAACTGTAAATTATTCTACTTTAGACCAGGCGCGTTTTGCTTTATTTTAAAGCATCTTCAGTGGTCAGGAATTTAAAAAAAAAAAAAAAATTCCTGACCACTGAAGATGCTTTAAAATAAAGCGAAACGCGTCTGGTCTAAAGTAGACTAATTTACAGTTGCAAAAGACGGACCCACATCCTATACAAAATTGCATTTCGCGTAGTTCGCCTGTGGGAGCGCTCTTCCGAACTAGTTCGTTCGCGAACTACACAAGACTAGCATTTTAAATTTTCCATATCTCTATCTGTAATGGGAATGTACCAGGATATTTTCATCATCATAAACAGACATAGAGAAAGGTTAATTGTTCGCCTCCTGCACCGACTACTGAGCCAGGTAAGCATAATGTTTTGATTTTCTAACGGAACAAATGCAGTAGGGTAAGCTGTGGGAGGGAGCGGTGAGGGCCAAAACAAGGTGTGAGGTGAGTGTCGCGCGCTAGCCTTGAACTCAGCGTGTCCGCGGAATGGATCGGTTCGGCCGCCGCCGGGAACTGGTTGCGGCCGGGAGCTAGCTGAGCCGGCGCCGTAAACACGCTGCAGCCGCCGCACCTGTGGTAACAGCTCCTAGCCTAGCGTGAATCACCGCCGGCAGGTAGCTCCGCGCCGCTGCAATAGCTATTCATAGCCGCCGTGACGTGACGTGGCGTCACGCCGCGCGCTGTGTCATTCCCGTTACTTCCGACCGGGGAACACTCGCGACGACACCAACTGAAATTCCAGAGCTCGCGAAACGGCGTTCATTCAAATATGCGTTAAGCATCAGCCGTCGATTTGACTTTGTGTTCAGCGTCTGTTTCTTCATTCCTTACATGGTCTGTACTTTCATATCCTATGGGTTCCAACCATTATGCTATTCTGCTCTCTTCACCAACCTCGTCACCGAACACGGTCTGTCGGCCGTCTCGCAAATGGAATGTCAGGAGGGCAGATTGGTCTCGGTATAGTGCCATCATGGATACACAACTTTCGTCGTTTCCCACCAAGTTGTCACCGCAAACAAGGTACGCTCATTATAGGAATTGCATCAACCTAGCAGCATCGCAGTCAATCCCACAGACGAGGTTGGTAACTGGCAGTAGACGTCTGCCGGTTGCCTGGTGGAACCAAGAGTGCTCGCGTCGAGTGGCGCAAAGGAGACTGGCATGTAGCCGTTTTAAACGGGAAACCACATGGGAAAACTACCTCGCCTACAAACGTATAGATGCGACTACCAAACGCTTTCTCAAGACTTGTAAAAAAGAACATTGGAAGAAATTTTGTGAACAGTTATCCCTGCATACTCCTGTCGGAAGGATTTGGTCGAAAGTTAACTCACTCAAACGAAAACCAATGCCTCCCAAGCGGTTACAGACCTGGATAGACGAGTTTGCCAACATTGTAGCACCTCTTACGGCCATGCCAGAACCCATTGATCCCACCACAAATATCGCCGTTGAAGATCTTCAAGATGATCTCACCTCACCGTTCTCCCTCGCTGAACTCAACAGTGCGCTGCCGCCCTCGACCGATACGTCGCCCGGGCATGACCAGATACATTACTCCATGATACGCAATTTGTCTGATGATGCAAAACTTATTCTTTTGAATATCTTTAATGACATCTTGAGAGAGGGGTCTGTTCCAACCGACTGGACCACTCAGGTATTGGTTCCTATATTGAAACCTGGAAAAGACCCTGGTCAGGCAACGTCGTATCGCCCCATTGCATTGTCGTCATGTGTGTGCAAGACCTTTGAACGTCTCCTCAAGGTCCGGTTAGAATGGTGGTTAGAGCATCACGATCTGTTCCCACGGACACAATACGGTTTTCGCAAGGGGAAGAGCACTTACGATAATATAACATCTCTTGCTATGGGCATCGAAAAAACATTCCTGACAAATGGGTATTTGACGGCTCTTTTTCTTGATTTTTCGAGGGCTTATGGCAATGTTTTGATACATAAACTTATAAATAAATTACGACTTTTGCATCTCCCGCTAAAGGTGTTAAGAATTATATACAGATTACTTTGTTGCCGCACTGTTTATATCCGTGACCAGGACAATGTGTTACATGGCCCACGAATCGTTTCCCGTGGCCTCCCGCAAGGTGCGATATTAAGCCCCTTGCTATACGCCTTGTATGTTGCCGACTTAGACTCTATCTTTCATCCTACTGTCAAAGTTCTACAGTACGCGGACGACGTTTGTATATACGCCCACTCGTCGTGCTTTTGGGTGACTAACATATGGCTTACTACTGCATGTGAAAAACTGGCTGAATGGGAGTTAGAACACGGACTCACGCTATCGCCTGAAAAATCTACTGTGGTGATATTCACGAGGAAACGACAGAATTATTTCTCTCCAGACCTTCAGCTCGGTCCATACAAACTGCCTGTTCGGTCATATGCTAAGTTCCTTGGTGTTTACTTCGACAGCAAACTGACGTGGACGCGCCATGTTGAATATCTCTTGGACAAAGTGGACACTACTGCAAATATCCTGCGTATGCTTGCCAGAGTTTGGTGGGGAGCCGATCCGATGGTACTCCTTACTCTTTATAAGGTCTTGATCCGCTCCGTTTTGGATTATGGCAGTATCGTCTACGCTACTGCAGCGCAATCGACCCTGCGCAAACTTGATGTCCTCCAGTACAGAATGCTTCGTCTTGTTCTCGGAGCTATGAAGTCAACACCCACCAACGCCTTGCTCGTGGAAGCGTCTGAAATGCCGTTAACTATACGTCGACAGATGCTGTCCGATATTTTCCTCCTCAGCCGAGCGTCAATATGTGATAGTGCCTCTCTCAAAACGGTACACCAATTTTGGAACATAACAGAAATGCATCACAGAAGAGGCATGACCCGAGTTCCTTTACTGGTTCGCAGCTACGAGAAATGGAGACATCTCTTCCCACTCATCATACAGGACACCAAACTTCCTTGTTTCCGTTATTCTTATCATCTGTTTTTCAACCCAGTCCCGGTGACACATTTGCCATCAGACTACACAACGGGGACCAACATCACTCTCGACGTGGAACAGTTTCTTCTCCGCAACTGGCCACAGCATGCTCACATCTATACTGACGGCTCTAAAACTGAAGCAGGGGTGGGATACGCCTTCTTCTGCCCCTCTAACGGCACCTACCAAATGTTTGCGCTTCCGCCTGCGTCATCTATTTACACGGCAGAGTTACTAGCCATCAGGGAGGCCATTTATTACGGCACACGAACATTTAACTCTATATTGATCCTCACGGACTCTCAAAGCGTGCTGAAAAAATTACAACATCCGACGTTTGACAAACGAACGAATAGATATATATTGGACGTCTTGGAGGCCATAACAAATGCACAGACAGTGGGCATAGACATCCACTTACTTTGGATTAAAGGACATCGAGGTATACCCCATAACGAAACAGTAGACCGCCTTGCCAAGAGAAGTATTACGGAAGGACAACAACGCCCCACGCCGATTCCATATACAGACTTACGAACGACGATTCGGAAAGCTGCCTATCGCACTTGGGACCACGAATGGCGCCTCTCTCATGTGTTTAAGGGAGGACACCTGGGAGCTATACAACCAAATGTCTCCTCACGACCGTGGTTTTCATCGATGACGCTTAGTAGACGTCATGCAACGTCTATCATTCGGATGAGACTGGGGCATGGATGTTACCCTGCCCACCTACACCGTTTGAAAATCATCGCTTCTCGGCATTGCGACAACGATGTAACGGCAGTGGCGGATCTCAACCACATCATACTGGCATGCACCAAGTACACGGCCGCACAAAGTGTATTCTACCGAACGCTGGTCGCGAGGGGTTACCCCCTCCCCACAAGTGTCACTGTCCTCCTTCATGGATTCGACAAGCTTAAGTACACTTTACTGAAGGACTACCTCAAAGTCACTGGCATACAGCTCTAATTTTAGAGCTAGTGTGTTTACCTTGAACATGCACAGCGGGAAACTGCATAAGTGATTTTATATTATATTTTGACTTTTATTTGTCTTTGCACCTCTCATTTGGTCCTATGCTTTCTGCACTTTTATTGTATTACAAATATCTGTCGTACTGTTAAATATGTATTGTTTAATGTCTTTACATGTTATTTTTCTACTTTTATTCTAAGGCTATATGATGTAACATACTTATTAATATTGTGCTGTACATTGTAAGAATTTCAATTCTATTGTAATGTTGTCAATGTAATAACCGCTGGCTGTATGGTCACTGTCACCAAAAGCCATAATAAAGAATTATAAAAAAAAAAAAAAAAAAAAAAAAAAAAAAAAAAAATATGCGTTAAGTTGCAGGACAAGTGCTTTCAGAAGGCAAATACACTGAAGAGGCGAAGAAATTGGTATACCAGCATAATATCGCATAGGCTCCGCGCGAGCACGCAGAAGTGCAGTAGCAACTCAACGTGGCATGGACTCGACGACTAATATCTCAAGTAGTGCTGGAGGGAACCGAGACCTTCTATAAGGCCGGCCGCGGTGGCCGAGGGGACTGAGGCGCTCCAGTCACGGTCTGCACGGCTACTACGGTCGGGGGTTCGAATCCCCCCTCAGGCATGGATATTTGTGCCGTCCTTGGTTGTAGCTAGTTCATAAGTAGTTTGTATGTTTAGAGACTGATGACCCCATAGTTAAGTCCCATAAACTATACAATCATTTGAACAACATTCTATAAGCCCATAACAGCACGAAGAGAGTGGAGTTCCGTTCTCAATACGTTACAAGGCATCCAAGATATTCTGAATATAAGGGACACATTGTTGGGGCGATCTAAAATTGTTTAGTAAGAGGTTTTAAGCCAAGATCGCTTTCTTCTTTTAATTATATGACCGGTTTCGGCGTGCTAGACGCCATCTTCAGACCTGTCGTAATTTTTTAAATCACTGCCATAACAACAACTTCTAATACAGTACATTGGTATACATCCATATTGATGTGTCACGCAAATAAAATTTACATGTCAATAATAAAATTACAGATTCTATCATTTTATTAACATGTAAATTTTATATGGAAATTAAGGAAATATGTCTGTCATAAGCAGTGAGAGTCACAAAAAAAAAAAAACTGCACCATCATGCGACAGCCGTAACTCTATCATCCACTACTTGACAATGAGAGCACTTAGCAGCGACTTTATTCTATACGTCACGAGACATTATACACATATTATACTCTCATTCCTATGAATGTATGTTCGAAATGATATAATACGAAACACAGTTCATGAGATATGATGTCATAAACATATTCACGAAAATCCATCACATCACGAATGAACCTGTAATTTATTATGTCTCAACTACGAACGCCATTTACAACACATGTCGTTGACAGTTGCCTAGTATTACATTCTACGACCTTGGAAAATTATTTTATTGTCCGAGATACAGTTCAGGACATGACGTCATACCGATTGAGGTGCATGAAAAGGAAATTGCAATGTATGTAGAGTAGGATATATGGAGATAGACGGGGATGAATGGGGATGGAGTAACAAAGGAAGCAGTACTCAACCGCTCAACGCAGGGAACTAACAACAATTTGATACGTGTTTACTTCCCGACCGGTAAATATGTTCAAATGTTTAAGCTTATCGGACTTAAATGCAGGATCTTACAAACTACTTATGAACTTCTAGTAAAGAAGGCGATGCGGAGCGGCCGAGCGCATCGAGGCGCTATGCTGTGATGCGCGAGGTCGTTTCCCGTCTGGGGCTCGAATCCCCCCTCGGGCATGGATGTTTGTGCTGTCTTTAGTATAAGGTAGTTCATAAGTAGTTTGTAAGTTTAGGGACTGATGACCCCGCAGTTAAGTCCCATAAAGCTTATACTAAAGACAGCACATACATCCCTGCCCGAGGGAGGATTCGAACCCCCGATGGGGAACGGCCCCGACCAGTATCTCATTAATTGCCGTTATTATAATTAACAGCTTATTTTTTCGTGATATTGATATGAAAACAGTTATTGCTAAGTAACCTGTTTGCTCCATCATCAGCATCATTATCATTATTATTATTAATATTAATAATATTTATTATAATCATACGAAACTCATTTACTTTCTACTCCGAATTATAATTGCGGTCTAGAACAGAAAGCTAGTTTGCTTCACTAACAAGAGAGTGAGCCACGTATAGATGTTGAGAAACTCACTGATGGCTTGGTAGAAATGAGTACATTTCTTCACAACCCAGGTTTCCAGAACTTGCCCTTTCACTTTTTTTGTCTGTGAGAGTGAATGAAAGACGAAGTAAATAAATAAAAAGAGTGCAAACTGTCGTTGGACGTCAGACAACGTGGAATCACTTGTTTGAGGCACGTAAGGAAGAGGATGATTGACCCAAGAAAGACTGTATGAAAATATAAAAAGCCAGCTCTCAAACAAAGAGGTAATTGTACGGAAACCCTGTCCCGACCCGACTGTACTCGTAAGTGCCTCTGCGCGTGTTTCGAAAGAAGAAAAGGAGGGTATAGAGAGGAATATTGCTCTCTGTTCAGTTGACACTTACGCGTCACAGGAGAAACGAAGTGAAAGAAACCAGACAAAGAAAAAGGGCTAAGACATAGGTGACTAAGAGTGTCATAAACACGTCTGTAATCGAAACAAGCCGGAATGGCTGGGCTGAAACTGCAAAGCTCTGGAAATAAATTGCATTGGTTACGGCTGTCTTATGTTCCTTCGACCGACAAAATGAGTGGCAGACTCAAATGAAACGAAAATCGTTAGCTGATATAAGAGCTGCGAATGGTTTCGAAAGAGCTTCGCGCAGACGTACAAAGAAGGCGATAAAAACTTGAAGAGCACTCGGAGTAATTCGCGTTCGTGCGATACAGTGGCGTGGCAGCGGAACAAAAGCAGCCAGTTAAAACCCACACGAGTTGACGTCTTCGAAATATTAGAAAACAGCGCTCAGCTCGCGTTAGCGCAGTAAACGCGTTCTGAAACGACTTGCCAGAATGCTTGCACTACTGTGGCGAGGCGCGCGGCAGTAATGTAATGCGATTTTGCGCGACGATGTTTGCGCAAACTGGAGGGGGGAGACAGAGCGAGACGAATGCCGCCTGCACACGAACCGTGCGTTACAGCGTCCACGTTGATCGTGCCGCGCAAGTAAATGCTCGGGAACTGCACGCTTTTTGCATATCGTACGTGCGCCTCGACGTGATACACGCGATCACAGCGCGCTCCATCGGCGGTTGGCGCTTGCATCTGGCTCGCAAATGCAAAAAAGTACACACACTTAACATTCCTTTGTTAGCTGTAAAAATAAAAAAATTCAAAAAGTAAAACACTTTCCTCTCCTCCTGCATATGCTACTGGTGTTCCGTCTCCAATACACACAAATGATATCTTGAATTTTTTTAAACATCTTTAAGGCAAAAGCGAAATGTTCATATCCAGTCAATAGACATTGCCTTATGAGGCATTTCAAATAATGCGATACAAATTTACAGCAATCTTATACATAAAATAACAATTTCATCATTTTTCCCTCTTTAGTGGAACCTACAACACTATCTCTTCATTATTCCTGACCAGCAACAGAAGGCTTATGAAACATGAAATAAAATATTGGAAAAAAGTGTACAATGCATTCCTGTAACTGGTCCTAGCTGTGTTCTAACAAAGTCAAACGCAAAGAAAAAGTTATGAAAAGAAAGAAATAGGACCAAACTACGTTGGTCATCAGTTCCTAGACTTACAAACTATTTAAACTAAGTTAAACTAACCTAAGGATAATACACACATCTACGCCCGAGGGAGGATTCGACCTTCCGACGTGGAAGGCCGCACGATCCATAACGTGGCGCTCCAGACCACTCGGCTACTCCCGCGCGGCTGTCAGCAATCCCCTGACTTACTGTTGCTCATTAGTAATATGGGGAAAACGAGGGGAGAGGAGGATAGGAGTGACTGGCTGCATAAGCACATTGAAACAATACGGTGGCGACAAGAGAAAATTTGTTCCTCACCGAGATTCAAACCCGAATCTTCAGCTTGGGGCCTGCGGTCGCTAACCATTTGGCTACTCACACTCGCCTCCCGTCCATTTCAAATTACCAGAAGTGGCAAAGTAAAGCGATCTGCGATCCCTCATGTCCTCTTATTCTCGGCATTCAGGATTCCCGCACGGGGTGCAAAACTTTATACCACGTACGTGGTGAAGGCATAGGTAGACATTGCGCGGAAGTGTGTGTGTGTGTGTGTGTGTGTGTGTGTGTGTGTGTGTGTGCGTGCGTGCGCGCAGAGTGAGTCATAAATGAGGAAAAATATTTCGTGCAAATTGTACCATACTGAGCTACAAACACAAATTCGTTTTCCGCATGTTGTTTTGTCAATAAATGACAATGCAATTGAATGGTAAAATATTGGTAAAATGAAGTGGGCTTTTTTGGGTGGTTTTGTGCACCGACATTGGCCAAGGGGACTGATAGGCAACAGGGCTCAACATACAAGTGTTGCAGGTAGTCTAGCCGATCACGAGAAGGCGAGGCATGCGGCATGAAGCGACGGTCTCTGTGACACTGCGAGCAATGACAGCGCTCACATCTGTCTCGTACCGTTTTCGCTGGACGATATTATGTATCATAGCTAGTTGGCATAGAGAAAGGTACTTGTGCACTGTTGCCCTGTTACCGATGTGTCCTCTTGGCCAATGGCAGCGCACCGTAACACCCAAAAATCCACATATTTCAAGATTTTTACCATTCAATTGCATTGTCTTTTATTGACATAGGAAAACGCACGGGACTTCCACGAAGTAAGTTCCGTTTCTGTTTCTATCCGCGGCAGCGTTACGATCGCAGTTCGGAGCATGCGCGACAGTTACTCTGAATCAAGGAGATAACATGTACACCATTTTCACATCGCTGCGGCCGAAGTGTGCTTTGTAGTGCTTCTTTGTCGTGTCAGCCGTAATTGAAATTGCCGCCTCGCATAAAATAAGATCTGTGATCAGTTTTCTGAATGGAAAGAAAGTTAAACCAAAGGAAATTCATCGGCAAATCTGCGAGGTTTACGGACAAAATGCTATGAGTGATTTAATGTTCAGAAGATGGATCAAGTGCACCATAAAGAACAAACTGAACACCCGACTGAGGTTACTGATGAACTGGTTCACACAATTGAAGATTAAGCATAACCGTAAATTCACACTTAGTGCCCATGGTATGGAAGTTTCGCAAATCTGACGATCACTACTTCATAAAATTGTTACTGAAAATCTGAAATTTCGAAAATTTCGCTCACATTGGGTACCCAAAATTCTTACTGAACAACACTAACAACGATGGGCAGTGTACTTCAGTTTTTGGCACGCTACAGATAGTTTTCTCTCTCGGATAGTGACAGGGGATGAAACTTGGGTATCGTACGACATCCCTGAAACAAAACGGCGATCATCCCCGACGAATGTTAAGCCTAAGCAAATCTTGACACCTCGAAAAGTCACGTGCACCGATTTTTTATGACAGAGAAGGCTTTTTTGCGGTTTGATTTCTTATCACCAGGCCAAACAATTCTCGTGGTTACTGCGAGACCATTAAGAAATTGCGCCGCAAAATACAGAACAAGCGCCGAGGGTTACTGTCGTAAGGTGGTTTCTTTTTTTATTTATTTATTTTTCTCACTATAATTGTAAGAACCGACTTCACACGACGTATGTGACCAAAGAACTTCTACGGAAATTTCACTAGGACCTGTTTGATCATCCTCCGTACAGCCCGGACCTCGCTGCTAGCGACTTTCATTCCTTCATACACCTAAAATCTGTCCTTGGTGCCGTGGTGGAGTAGCCGAGCGGTCTAAAGCGTCTCGCTGCGGAGCGCGCGGTTGCTCGCCGTGGAGGTTCGAGTCCTCCCTGGGGCATGGGTGTGTGTGTTTG
The DNA here is from genome assembly GCA_026315105.1 of Locusta migratoria. Lineage (NCBI taxonomy): Eukaryota > Metazoa > Arthropoda > Insecta > Orthoptera > Acrididae > Locusta > Locusta migratoria. The sequence continues at coordinate 812,797,898 of CM048745.1, forward strand.
TCCTTAGGTTAGTTTACCTAGGTTTAAGTAGTTTGTATGTTACGGACTGATGACCACGCAGTTTGTTCCGATAGAGTTACAAACATTTGAATATTTTTTTCTGCCCTTGGTAGTCAACACTTCAATGCTGATGACGAGCTGAAAGAACATGTTACCTCCTGGTTGAATATACAGGCAGCAACCCACTTTTTCCCTTGTCGCCATTGAGTAATTTCAATGCCCTAGTGCATCTAAAGTAATTCCACTCCTATATCTTCCTCGTCCTTTTTCATTCTCATCAAATGTGTGAACACTACGTGTTCAGAGATTGCCGACCGCACTTTTCGACGCACTGCTGTCAGGGACTCGGTACGGTGTCAACGTTCGGAGTCCTCGGTCGGTGTGCAGTGGGACGCCACGGGCACTTAAGGCCAGGGTGGGAGGATCGGTGAGGCGGTCTGCAGGACAGGCTTTTTACGAGCCTTGATTTAGGGGCGGCCGCGGAAGAACCCGGCCACGGCACCGCTGTAAACAGCCGCCACTCGTCTGCTGGGGACAGACATTGGCCTTCAGCGCGCTTTTATTTCGCTTTGCCAGTTATTGCCTGCTGGTTCCGCCCGGCCACTCGGGTTGCAGCCAATTAAACACCGCGCGCGACTCACTGCCTAATTGGACAAGTGTCAGGCCGTGGATCCGAGCGTCCAGAGTTCAGTACGCAGTCACTCGTACGGTTTTGTATTTCTGCCACGACTCCTGTTGGGCGCTGGTGCTGATTTTTCTATGTGAATAGTCATACAAAGGTAAGAGTCACAAATAGCTTCGGAAGAACGAAGTAGTACATTTCATTGCAGGTGGCAGTAACCAAACGACGATTATTAAAGTTATGTAGTATCATCCCCATAATCACTGTGCCCATAATGAAATAAATACAAAATCAAACACAAAATAAGACAAAAATCTACCACTATAAACACGGATACAAAAACTAAACATTATCCAAATTAAAAACGATCTTTATTTAAAACTACCTGAACCCCCGCTGCTTCGCATGCGTAGGCTGGTTGGTCTCCACCAGTTGTTTCTTTTTATTCCTGATGAAGAATCCATATTTTAAGTATCGTAGTTATAGCTTCAAATTTGAGTTAACAGCACCATATTTTTGAAAATCAATTTTTGCATCTCGTATTTAACTCCCTTATTGGTTGAATTTCCAAAAATACCGAAACACGTGTCTTGTAAATTCTAACCAACTATACAAATATCAATTTTTTTGCAGCTCTAGCTTCAAAATTGTATCAATAGCAACGTGTTTTCAAAAAGAATTTTTTATCCTCTATTTAACCCTCTTACTTGCTGAATTTCCAAATATACTAAAATTCATGGATTTTTAATCCTGACCAAGATTCCATATCCGAAGTTTCGTAGTTTTAGCTTGAAATTTGAGTTAACAGCAACATATTTTTGAAAATCAATTTTTTGCGTCACCTATTTTACCCCTTTATTTGTCGAATTTCAAAAAATGCCGAAACACGTGTCTTTTAAATTCGAACCCTAAATTAAAATCCGAAATTTTGTAGTTCTAGCTTCAAAATTGCCTAAATAGCTACGTATTTTCAAAAAACGTTTCATTCTCTATTCACCCCCATACGGATGGAATATCGAAAAATCGCTTCTTAAATGACGCCTACAGAGTAAGATCAACACCCTACTCAAATTTCTGTCTTCAGTAGTTTGGGCTGGGCGATGATGAGTGAGTCAGTCAGTCAGTCAGTCAATCGGGACACTTCCTTTTATATATAGAGATAATACACACACTTGGCAAGTATAAAAAAATATGCCTAAAACTAACAATTTTAAATCTAGAAACAGAAACTATCATTAATACCAAGAACGAACATTACCACAAATGTCAGAATGTACCATTTAAACTGGATCGCAAAAAGTTTCTGGAAAGATTGTGGGTGACACTGCAAAAAAAAAAAAAAAAAAAAAAAAAAAAAAAAAAAAAAAAAAAAATGGGAATCACTTTTAGTGGTTTACTCCTGCTGCCTTTCTTAAATATTGGTGTGACCAGTGCACCTGATGTTGGTTCTCAAATGTTCAAATGTTTGTAGAGCTTATGGGACTTAACTACGGGATCATCAGTCCCTAAACTTACAAACTACTTATCAACTAGCTAACACTAAGGACGGCACAAATATCCATGCCCGAGGGGGGATTCGAACCCCCGACCGTAGTGGCCGTGCAGACCGTGGCTGACGCGTCGCAGTCCCCTCGGCCACCGTGGCCGGCATGTTGGTTCGTACTACTGTGTTGATACTAAGTACTGTATATTAAATCTCGTACATGATCGCTGTGTTGATGCCAGTCCACCCTGTGTGTCAGTGCGGCAGACGGCGCTCTCAGGCTGCTGGGCCACGCCCACTGCGCCTGCAGCCGCAGACGCCTCGCGCCACGGGCAGTAGTCTACCTGCCGGCCCCGGCGCCTTTGTGCGCCACCGGCGGCGTTCGCAAAACAAAAGCTTGCGGCGCGAGGTCCCGGCGGCCACGCGGCGTGACTGCGCGTAATTACCAGTGTTACGCGCCGGCCTTGGAGTGCCGTTATGTCACGCCGGTCAGCGTAACGAGCGCGCCCGACGCCATTCCCAGAACCGCCCAAAGCCACAGAGCACCGCCACACGCCGCACCGTGCCAATCAGCCCGGTTCGGCCCTTGTTGGAATACCTGCAAGATCCGTCATTACCTTCACCATTTAGTACTTCGTCCATAAAAGCAGCTGTTACATAACTGTAAATAGTCGCGATAGAGGCAGGCGACCATACGTCATTGGTAGTTCTGCGGATATACTGAATTGGTCGCAAAACATTTTCAGTAGAAATTATTCTATAATGACGCGTCTCGGAGATTCCATCATCAGATTTGTATCCACAAAAAGAGAGCATTTGATAAATATAAATATACCAAGAGATTAACTAAAATTGTATTATGTCTTCGCGGGTAATCAGCCGAGTTGCTTCGTCGTCGTCTTGTAGCAACGTTTCGATGGAATGCGTCTCCATCTTCAGGCCAAGTCGGGTGCGCGCTTATATCTCTGCTGGCGGCGACAAGCAGGGAATGGTCCAGTAGAAATATAAGCGCGCATCCGACGATACCCCCACACTTCGCCTGAAGATGGAGACGCATTCCATCGAAACGTTGCTACGAGACGACGACGAAGCAACTCGGCTGATAACCCGCGAAGACTTCATACATGAAATCCGCCAAGAAAGCCTACACTCATATATTAACTAATATTGCTTTTCATTTCTTTTCTTTCTTTCTTTCTTTTTTATTGTATGTTGTACCTGTTGGTGACTTCAGCCCCCATCACACAAGATACCTTCCTGGCTGGCTCCAATAGTTCACACACTTGTAGTCTGCTCATGTCCATGTCTCAGCTTATAACATCCATGTAAACGTATCTGAAGTTACCATCAGGTACAACATACAGTAAAAAAATTTCCTATGTTTGTTAATCTCTTGCTATATATAACAGCTATTACATTGTAATGTTCATAAAATGTTCTCTTTTTGTAGATACAAATATGATGATGGAATCTCCGATACACCTCATTAAACAATTTATATTGAAAATGTTTTGCGACCTAATCAGCATACCCGCAGCACTACCAATTATGTTACAAAATTGATTCCCCTCAGGGCGCTCACGGTTCTTTCGTGAGTACGTGCGTGGCGAGCACGGGGCCCCGAGCTAATGCAGTCTTCCTTCCTTCTTTCCTTCTTGGACTGCGTTTCCTTTCCCCCTCCCCTCCTTTCCTGTCCTCACTCCTTCCCTTCCCCACCGGGGGACTTACAACCTTAGCAGTTTAGTCCCCCTATCCCAAACACCCCAACCCCATAACAGGTTCTTAAAGTAGCTTAACCAGTCCCAGTTCATTGGTTTATTACAACCATTGCCCTTCTTCAGCTATATATTGACAGCACTAAATGTGCTGCGGGAAATCTGAGTTTGATTCGGGTCCAGCACAACTTTTCAACTTTGCCGTTGGATTTATTTCAATGCCCTGAAACGGTCGAAATGTTTAAATATTTCGAATTCGGGATAGTAAGAAGTCTGGACGATTGAGAACCGGCGAGTGTGATGGATGTTGGAGTTGTACCACCCCCACCCCCCACCCCCCAGTTTTTTTTTACAAATTGCGTGTGGTCGAGGGAAGAGATGTGTTTATATTCCTGACATCCAAAGAAAAGTGACTACGCATTTCAATACCGTCCCAAAGGAAGACTACCAACAATGTTTCCAGGACATGCATCGCAGATCTCAACGGTGCATAGTTACGGGAGGTGACCATTTCGTAGAACAGGAATATAACTATAGTTCATAGTTCATCTACGTTAATGTTAGAGGGAGGGCTATTCGCCGAACTTTATCGGAAGTTGTATGTTAACAGCCCATGAACACAACATGGAAGGTCAAATTCTGCCTCTTTTTCAGAATTTGGCAATTACAGACCGACTTAAAACGAGTTTTCCTTGACCACTTACAATGAAACACTATGTTAGCGGTGTGCCACTTTATTGGAAGTCATTGAAACTCATTTCAGAATTAACTGGACTGTCGTCTTTCCAGGCAGTTTACACAAATATAAGATCGTTTTATTCTTTTTGGGTCTATTGTCGCGAATAGAAGAGCTAAAAAATGGAACTTCTCAGTGAGGTTACTTCAGGCAATTCAAAAATACGTACGAATATCATGGGGATCTGAGATTTGACACCTGTCTTCCGAGTACATGTAAGGCACTGATCACACAAAACTGATCTAATAGACCTGAATCAGCTGCATTAAACAATTGCATTGTTACGAAGTGTTTTGTTTTTGCAATAAGTGCTTTTCAAATACAGCAACACTCTCCTATAATTGCTCTTGCCGCTTCTATTCACCGTAAAACTTGTCTTTTTTTCGTTCCTGACGCTGTGATGCGTATTTCATTGGCGACACAGTTTTGTTACGGCGACTCGGTCAGCTGTTGTGACAGCGCTTAATTAGGATACACCTACAGAGCAGAAATCGTTTTTCTGCTGTCAGCTGGGGTGGCGCGAATACTGCGTCAACTGTCCGTGTTGTGTTGTTCTGCGATTAATACATCAGGGCGCTTTTTCTGGCGTCGCTATCGTGTGCTGTTCACCTGGCTGTCGGCCTGCAAACCAGTCCCCAGTCGATTAATCATAACCTCAGGTACCCCCGCCCAGGTTCTCGTGGAAGGCAGTCGGGTGCTGGATGACAATTGTGGGATTTTTTTTTTCTTTACTGTGGTCCCTTAAGAGGTATAAACGGTTCATAAATGTTTGTCAACTTCCCAAACTTCCGCAAATATCAGAGGACTAGTTGACCCGTGCGAGTAATTCGCACTCCATCCTGGTCAAAGACAGGTAAGATAGTAATGGAGAGAAGACATATCTATAAAAGACAAACTTTGAATATTAGTAACAAATATTAGTCTTATTGTAAGAAAATTTATATAATTAAAAACAGTATGATTAATTGTGAAACATAAAAAAAATCTGATATGGATTTTTAATTTTTTTAGTTTTCTGAAAATTTATTTTACAAAAATTCTTAGAAAACCATGTTAGTTGTTATATCGTGATCATCGTTTCCTTTTTGGCTGTATGTGTCTTAAGCACAAACATAAAAATCACTGAATGAGCGAACTCGTGAAGAAGCCACTTATAACTGCCCATGCAAATAAACAGGTTCTGTTAAATATAATCCTGCCCTTTGAAGATCTGACCCTGTGCTTTATTTATGGTCATAGGGATGGCTACTTTTATTGGGAATTGTCTTGTTGTTTGTTGTTGTGGTCTTCAGTCCGGAGACTGGTTTGATGCAGCTCTCCACCCTACTCTATCCTGAGCAAGCCTTTTCATCTCCTCATAAGAACGGGAACCCACATCCGTTTGAATCTGCTTACTATACGCGTCTCTTGGTCTTCCTCTGCGATTTGTGCCCCACACACTTCCATCCAATGCTAAATTTACGATTCCTCGATGTCTAAGAATGTGTCCTACCAATCTATCCCTTCTTTTAGTCAAGGTACGCCAGAAATTCCTTTTCTCCCCAATTCTGTTCAGTACCTCCTCATTAGTTACGCGATCCACCCACCTAATCTTCAGCATTCTTCTGTAGCACCATATTTCAAAAGCCTCAATCCTCTTCCTGTCCGCACTGTTTATCGTCCATGTCTCACTTCCATACAAGGCAACACTCCATACAAATGCCTTCAGAAAGGACTTCCTTAGGTTTAAATCAATATTCGATGTTAACAAATTTCTCTTTTTCAAGAACGCTTTTCTACCCATTGCCATTCTGCCTTTTATATCCTCTGTACTGCGACCATCATTTGTTATTTTACTGCCCAAGTAACAAAACTCATCTACCTCCTTTATTGCTTCGTTTCCCAATCTAATTCCTTCAGCATCACCTGATTTTCTAAGACCGCATTCCATTACCCTAGTTTTGTTCTTGTTAATTTTCATCTTATATGCACCTTTCAGCACACTGTCCATTCCGTTCAATTGCTCTTCCAGGTCCTGTGCTGTCTCTGACAGAATTACTGTGTCATCGGCAAAACGCAATGTTTTTAATTCTTCCCCCTGAACTTTAATTCCTTCACCAATTGTCTTATTATATGAAAAGGCATGGTTGGATCAGGAGGTGTGAGGTTAAGACGGGGTATTTGCACGGTTTTATCAGAGTCATTGAATTTATCAGTGGTGATGTACTCACCTAAATGAGTCACCACTAATCTTGCACCAATAATTAATCCCTTATTTCTAATTAACATAATATAGAATTTTTCTTTAAAAACAACTATGCTTGCGTAATGAATCTAGATAACTGAAAGAGCTGTCGTGTCGGTTAATATAACTGTGTATTTTTCGACGTTACGTCGACGCGTGTAACCGAAATTGTGTGATAAACTATGCTTTAACATCGACGTGTAGAAACGAAATCGTGCTTGCATCAAAGGTCTTTGGCCTGCATAAAGAATCTAAACAAATGGAAGAGCTGTATTTCATGTTAAACATTGTCAATAGATGGCACCTTTTACAGAACTTTTATATCGGCCGCGCAAACTAAGTGGATACTTGGCGCGTGGCTGATGGGAACAATCGTAAATACATGTCCCGTTTACGAGCGTTCGGTGGGTATCAACTTAGATTGTACGATCAGTACAGTTTTTTACAAAATAAAGTTTTTGTTTGTGAAAACAATTTTACACCATCTGTGTTTTTCGTCAATAGTGGAGAACGAAACCTTGAAAATGATACCTCAATCATTAATTTTGTATAAGTAGTGTGGGATATATGGCGTACCCACAAAAAACACCGATTTAAAATAATATATGTGATGACAGAGGATTGTAAATAGGTTACTTCCGCAAATAACAGAGGATTGTCAATACGTTACATGGAATAGTCGCCGAGACCAATTTGTCAGTGAAATGCAGATAAACAGAATAAAATTTTATTTTAGAGCAAACGGAATCCTTTGGGGAGACATCGCAGTTATATTTTATTACTATTTTTTTCAATTATTAATTTATTATGGTATTATCACTTCCACCTTTCTTCAGCCCAGTGTAGTGAATATAAGTTGAACAGTAAATAAATTGAGTCTACACGTCTGGAAGATAGGCACCACCACGACTCTATATATTGCATACGTTGCCGTATTTCTGGTTGCTTATTGTCCTTTAAGTTGGGGATCATAAAGGAAATACCATGTTTAGCTTCCAGTTGTTATCCGGTTGGGAAACGTCGGATCAACTGATGTCACCACAAATCTTCAAGCGATCATCACGTTGGTCTTGCGACGAGATTCGTGGCACACAGATCAGGGTTACACAAAAGGCCATACGTCAGAATTTTGTGGCAAGCACCACGGCTGACCCCCTACTGCCGCTGCTGCGAGAGACCGAGCGAGGTGGCGCAGTGGTAACGCACTGGACTCGCATTCGGAAGGACGGTGGTTCAAATCCACCTCCGGCAATCCAGAGTTAGGTTTCCCTGAATCACTCCATGCAAATTCCCGATGGTTCTTCCTTCCCCATTCTTACTCTTGAGCGCTAGCTCCGTCTCTAATGGCCTTCCTGCTGCGAGAGCGTCTACCGATTGGAAGCGATTAGCAGCACACCAGCGCTGCAACTGCCTGGCTCTTGCAATCGTTCTAACAGTCCGTGGCCGGCCATATGCACATCATCTTTCAAACTTTCCCATCCTTGCACAAAACGTCGGTGGCACAGAACCCTACGCGCTGCAACTCAAGAAGGAAGTACACAAATTGTAGCGAAGCTGTGTGAACTCAACCAGTGGCGCGGAAGTGTAAAACGTGAGTGAACTGTTTATAAACTGTTGAAGCTACCAGCAATAATGTAATTTCTAGATATAGACTGTACTGATGATGCCCTAAAATAGTGGACGAAACATGTATGGAGGAAAAGAAAGGTCTGCAGCAAGAAAACGGTAGTTCCATTTCCAAAAACAAATTATTTCATAAATTTGTGTGGCTGGTGGCACCAGACGAAAGAATTCCGTTAGTGTTGCCTAACGCAATTAAGTGCACGATTGGGCCGGCCGCCGTGGCCGTGGGGACAGTCCTAGTTCGTAAGTAGTTCATAAGTATATATACATGTGACGTCTGTTCCGAGAGAACAGACGTCACTTCTGATCCTGCAGTTGTTATTATTCAACATTCATAGAATATATGACATCAACTGCGATTGGGCAAAGCTGAAAATGTGTACCTAGCCGGGATTCGAACCCGGGTCTCCTGCTTTCTAGGCAGTTGCGCTGACCCCTACACCACTGGGGACACAGTGATCACCGCACCTGCAAGGACTACCAAAGCACGCCTCCCGTCAGATACAAATACCCAGCTTCGCCCTGCCCACAGTACTTAGTTCATAACTACGAGTTTGAGTACTGTGGGCAGGGCGAAGCTGGGAATTTGTATCTGACGGGAGGCGTGCTTTGGTAGTCCTTGTAGGTGCGGTGATCACTGTGTCCCCAGTGGTGTAGGGGTCAGCGCAACTGCCTAGAAAGCAGGAGACCCGGGTTCGAATCCCGGCTGGGTACACATTTTCAGCTTTGCCCAATCGCAGATGTCATATATTCTATGATTGTAGTTCATAAGTAGTTTGTAAGTTTAGGGACTGATGACCCCGTAGTTAAGTCCCATAGACTATACAAACATTTGAACATTTGCACGATTGGTAATAAAATTTAACTGTTGCTCATACGAATTGTGGAGAAGGTTAAGGACGAGGACAGAGAGCGAGTTTGTTGCCAGAGACTCGGCTGGCAGTTTCTGTGGGAACCCCTCCACCCCCCCCCCTCTTCCGCCATTGTGGGAGTGGTCCAGGAGCGGCCGTAAGTCACCTCCGACAGCCCATCAGCCGTAATGGCGGCTGCTGCTTTCGCCGCTCTCGCTGATCCGGCGCGTTTCACTTTCATTGACGGCCCCCGTTGGCGCCAATCCGCCTTCCGCCCACGTGACGCCAGCACCAAGTCACTGCGCGCTCGCGCCTCCAGGCCGGAAGGGTGTCGGCCCAGCATTCGCATCTGGCGACCGCGCCAGGATCCAACTCCAGAGACCAAAACGTAAAAAGTGAAGAGCTAGGCATATCTGCTAGTTGAAAAATGTTCAACATTCAGTATATGAAGCAAGTCTTCATGAAGTTTAATTTGCTCATATTGGGGAGCGAGCGTATTACAGTAATAGGTAATTTCCAAGAATGCTTGCAATCGAAGTATCTCAGCCTGAAACGATATATATAAAACGTGCAAGTCTAAATCGATTACACGGGAATTGACGCGCGACATGACAAAATATGAATGTTGAAATACCAATTATTTTGACTTGAATATTTTGACAGCAGAATCGTGACACATTCATGGGAATTTTTCGTAAAAAGTTGTTGAATATCTGTTAATATACGTTTATTGTAATATGGCATATGCGTAAGGTAACCATACAGAGTATATTTCTAAGATGAGAGAGGACAAAAGATAAATTTTATTTGTATAAATAAGATGACACCCTCGAGTTTTGAAATCGGTCGTCTTGCATAAAAAATACAAACAAAATATGGCGATCTTCGCATTTTCTCATTAGATTACTCCGTAGAGTGCCTATTCAGCACCTCTATGAAATCTGTTTTACGAGGCACATTCAGAAAGTAAGTTTGCCATTTTCTTTTAAAACAAAGACAACATATGATATAAAGGCTGTTCCACTCAACTCTTTCACTCCAGATATCTCTGAAACTACAAGAGGTATTGAAAAACCAATTTCAAGGTCATGAACGTACGGCAGGTGTGTATGAAAGTAGATATGAGACACTCTAAAACGTGAAGAAATCTTATTTACAACACAAACTTATGTTGTTGCTTTTCTTTAATAGATACCCCATATTATTTCTTAAGCAATTGACAGGATGAAGAATCATAAAAAGAGTGGCGTTGGTTGCATCGCGATGCGTCAGTTACATCCGGAGAAACTGCGAAGCGAAGTTGACGTTTGAAATACATGAGGCGCGCTGCTAGTGCATGCGCCGCGGTGGAGAAGCCGAGCGGTCATAAGGCGCCTCGCTGCGGAGCGCGAGGTTGCTCGCCGTCGGAGGTTCGAGTCCTCCCTGGGACGTGTGTGTGTGTGTGTGTGTGTGTGTGTGTGTGTGTGTGTGTGTTGTCCTTAGTTTAGTTAGCCTTAGTTTAAGTAGTTTGTAAGCTACGGACTGATGACCACGCAGTTTAGTCCGATTTACAAACATTTGCTAGCGCGTGTCCGAGGCTCAAGCGAGACTCACGCTTGAGCCTTGGACACGCGCTAGCAGCGCGCATAATCTATTTCGAACGTCAACTTCGCTTCGCAGTTTCTCCGGATGTAATTGACGTATCGCGATGCAACCAACGCCACTCTTTTTGTGGTTTTTCATTCTATTGATTGCTTAAGAAGTAATATGGGGTACCCAATTTAAAAAACCATAAGTTTGTGTTGAAAATAATATTTATTCATGTTTTAGTGTCAGAGTACCTACTTTCATAAGCCCCTGTACTGTACTGTAAAAGTCGTTTTTCAATATCTCTTGTAGTTTCAGATATATCTGGGGTGAAACAGTTGAGTGGGACACCCTGTATTAATATTAAAGAAAAAAAAATTATGAATACTAAACTCATCATTTGATTCAAAAGAAAGTTATGAGTGGATTCGAACTTTTTTTTTCTCATTTCAGCAACCATACTACGGTTTTAGTTAACGTACACAGTTTGTTTTGGTCTAAGAACTTTCAGAGGATCAAGATATTTCATTTCAGTTTTTTAACGCTCAAACTGGTTGATTCTTAAGAAATTTTTGAGTGCACATTGACTTGATTTCAATTTTTCAACGTTTTTCTACACTACGAAGTTACAATCAGAGTTGCTTGCATAAATTTTGAGCTACAAACTGAAGCTAAAACTCAATGCAGAGGAAATATTCTTGTGAAGGATCTACATTATAAAGTAACACCAACTCTCATCATATTATAAACATGCAACGACGAGGAGCACTGGTGAACTGTTAATTGTAAATAAATTTTATCAAATTAATTTAAAAAACACGCGCGAATATAATATTGTATATACTTTTAATATCTATACTGAAATATTTTAAATTTATAACTATTTATATTCACTTATTTCCGCCTTTCTCTACTGACCACGGGATCTATTTTACTTTCACTCTGTTGGCTTCAAGGCGAATGTACACTGTCAATCACCGTACCAGCGCGTCACGTTTCCAGGGAAGAGAGATTTCTCTTCACAGGGGGGGGGGGGGGGAGAAATGTATGGTGGAAAATGTAATTGGCGCAAGCAGCAGGAACTGCTAGGTCACTGGCGTCAGCAGCATTGAAGGAAAAAGAAAACCAACAGGACAGTTAAGTGTTCCGGACAAAATCCGATATGCGACAAAAGTGATCGACATAGGCCATCTTTATTTTACAGTTGTTACCAAACTGGTAATCGTGTCGTCTTCCAGGCCATTTCAACAGCTTTAATAGGCACGTCTTAAATTACATTATTAAGAACACATTGTTCAGGATACGTTACTTTATAAGGAATGACTTGGGTGACGGCGAAACTAAATGATGAAATTAGCAACGGCTACAGGTGAGATCGACATAGAGAGGGATAGAGGGAAATGGACAAACGGAAGAACAGAATGAATACGTGCCCGGTGTGGCGCTTTTTTACTGGACATACATTCAAGACACATTTTTAATACATCACCTGTTGTAAATGTTCAGTGGTCTCGAAGATCTCGTAGCTCGCCTGCCGATAACATATTGCAAGATTATATTAGGACGTCGGATTCTTGGGTGTTCAGGAAACTACATATGTGACACTTTCATTTTTAACGTATATTTATTTACCCATTCTTGATGAAACACAAAAGTAATGCAAAAGTAAGACTGGTTCACAAGACACTTCCATACTAACAAAGATGTTACTCCTCTAAGACTGACTTTAGACTCACTTTGTTCGCGCCAATTCGCGCTTATTAATAAATAATAGTATTTCTAGAACCTTCTAGAACACGGAAGTACAATATTTAAAAATAAAACAATTTGCTCATGAAACATAAATCAATCCTGCCTCACGCAAAGACGCACAAAATTACGACAAATGCAATAAAAATATTTCCACATCAAAACAAAACAACACAAAAGATCGCCAGTAAACAACAACCAGCGCAGTACCAATATATGTTTACATTACTTAAAATTGTCAAATCAAAGCAACTAATCAGTCCTACAATCAACAACATATAACATTACGTTCAATACATTATAGAAGACATTAGGTAATGTTAGTTATTGGTTTCATGAACAAACACATTATTGTCTAACGTTTAGTTTCCGACTTTCAATAATTAATTTATTTATTTCGTAAAAGACCCAAATAATGAAAGTGAGTAAAGCAATATGACTTGTCATAAGTGCAATAAAATACTTATATAATACAAACACTGAATATTAGGGCACATACTACGATCAAAAATGGTATCGTATGCTGCAGTATTACAAACAAACGGGATCCTCCTTGCTAAATACATTACACCGGGTAAGAGCGGGAACTAAAGCTACTTTGTATATTAAAAAATCATTGACTTTCATCTCTTCTGTAAGTTGTGGATGGAACACTTAGCATTACGTCAGATGACTTGTTGTGTTGTTGTTATGGTGTCCGGAGACTGGTTTGATGCAGCTCTCCACTCTACTCTATCCTGAGCAAGCCTTTTCATCTCCACATAAGGACGGCAACCCACATCGACTTGAATCTGCTTACTATACGCGTCTCTTGGTCTCCCTCTGCGATTTTTACCACACACACTTCCCTCCAATACTAAATTTACGATTCCCCGATGTCTAAGAATGTGTCCTACCAAGCGATCCCTTCTTTTAGTCAAGGTATGCCAAAAATCCCTTTTCTTACCAATTCTGTTCAGTACCTCTTCATTAGTTACGTGATCTAGCCACCTAATCTCCAGAATTCTTCTGTAGCACCACATTTCAAAAGCCTCTATTCTCTTCCTGTCCGCACTGCTTATCGTCCATGTTTCACTCCCGTACAAGGCAACACTCCACACACTCCACTTCAGAAAGGACTTCCTTATCCTTAAATTAATATTTGATGTTAGCAAATTTCTCTTTTTCAAAAATGCTTTTCTTCCCATTGCCATTCTGCATTTTATATCCTCTGTACTGCGACCATCGCATGTTATTTTACTACCCAAGTAACAAAACTCATCTACCACCTTCATTGTTTCGTTACCTAATCTAATTCCTTCAGCATCGCCCGATTTTCTAAGACTGCATTCCATTATTTTTGTTTTGCTCTTGTTAATGTTCATTTTATACGCTCTCTTCAACACACTGTCCATTCCATTCAACTGCTCTTCCAGGTCCTTTGCTGTCTCTGACATGATTACAATGTCATCAGCAAATCGCAAAGTTTTTATTTCTTCCCCTTGAGCTTTAATCCCTATTCCAAATTTTTCCTTGCTTTCCCTCACCGCCTGCTCGATGTACAAATTGAATAACATCGGAGAAAGGCTACAACCCTGTCTTACTCCCTTCAAAACTGATGCTTCCCTTTCATGCCCTTCGAGTCTAATAACCGCGGTCTGGCTTTTGTACAAGTTGTAAATAACTCTCCTTTCTCTGTATTTTACCCCTGCTGACTTCAGAATTTGAAAGAGTGTATTCCAGTCAACATTGTCAAATGCTTTCTCCAAATCCACAAAAGCTAAAAATGTAGTTTTGCCTTTCCTTAATCTATCTTCTAAGATAAAACGTAAAGTGAATATTGCCTCCCGGGTTCCTATGTTCCTCCTGAATCCAAACTGGTCTTCCCCGAGGTCAGCTTCTACCAGGTTTTCCATTCTCCTATAGATAATTCGTGTTATAATTTTGCAACCATGACTTATCAAATGACTTAACTGACTGATGTTCGTGAACGATAAGCGGTAGTAAAGAGCGGATTTTTTTGGGAGTCTGCGCAGCGAGGTAAAGTGCGCTTGCCGAGTGGAGCAGTGAACCCGATCGCGATCGCGACTGCGGCGCCGGAAGCGGCAGAGGCCGGCGGAAGCGAGCGCGGAAATCCGGAAGGACGTCTGTCGGAAGCGCCCGCCTCACTCCCACACCTGCCGCCGCGGCGCGCGCAGGTACAGCCAAAGTTTGATGCGTGCCTCTCCAAACATCATTACTACAACCGAATAAAGCCCCGTACCGCAGCATCTTCCTTATATAAAGCACCGACCGAATCTGGCAAGAGTGGGTAATTTGCGCGTCACATTGAGCAAAAGCACATCTTTGAAGGTTCTCATTATTTAAAGCGTCATAGCTTTTCATCTTTTTGCTGTACACTGAAGTTACTAGAAATAAAGACGAATGGAAAAACTAGTGGATTCCGATCTCGGGGAGGATCAGTTTGGATTTAGGAGAAATGTAGGAACACGGGAGGCAATACTCACATTACGACTTATCTTAGAAGGGAAACCTAATTTTTTAGCAGTTGTCGATTTGAAGAAAGCTTTAGACAATGTCGACTGGAATACACTCTTCCAAATTCTGAAGGTAGCAGGGGTAAAATATAGGGAGCGAAGAGTTATATTCAACCTATACAAAAACCAGACAGCGGTTATTAGAGTCAAAGGGCAAGAAAGGGACGCTGCGGTTGGGAAGGGAATAAGACAGGGTTGTGGCCTTTCCCCATTGTCGTTCAATCTGTACATTGAGCATGCAGTGAAGCAATTCAAGGAGAAATATGGAGAGGGCATTAAAGTGCAGGGAGAAGAAATAAAAACATTGCGTTTTGCCGACGACATAGTTATTCTGTCAGAGACAGCAGAGACATCAGTTGAACGGAATGGACAGTGACTTGAAAGGAAGATATAAGATGAAAATTAACAAGAGTAAGACGAAGGTAATGGAATGCAATGTCGGAAAATCAGGCGATGCTCAAGGAATTAAATGGGCAATGAGATAATACAAGTAGTAGATGAATTTTGTTATTTGGGTAGCAAGGTAACTTCTGATGGCCGAAGTAAAGAAGATATAAAATGCAGAATGGCTATGGGAAGAAAAGCGTTTCTAAAGAAGCGAAATTTGTTAACATCCAATATTAATTTAAATGTTAGGAAGTCCTTTCTGAAAGCATTTGTCTGGAGTGTAGTATTGTATGGGACTCAAACCTGGACAATAAGAAGTTCAGATAAAAAGATGATAGAAGCTTTTGAAATGTGGTGCTACAGACGAATGATGAAAATTAGATGGGTAGATCACGTAACTAATGAGGAGGTGCTTAACCGCAGGGGGAAGAAAATGAGTTCCTGGCATATCCTGACTAAGAGAAGGGATAGATTGGTAGGACACATTCTGAGACATCAAGGAATTGTCAATTTAGCATTAGAAGGAAGTATGTGGGGTAAAAATCGTAGAGGGAGACCGAGGGACGAATATAGTAAGCAGATTCAAAATGATGTAGGTTGCCGAAAGTATTCTCAAATGAAGAGACTTGCACAGGACAGGGTAGCGTGGAGAGCTGCATCAAACCAGTCTATGGACTGAAGACCACAACAACAACAAGCCATATCGAAATTAATGTTTGTGCAGTAACAATTAATGGAAACACGTTTATGTTTCTACGAGAAAATGTTTCCTTTCGTTCTTTCCTTTAATGTACGTATATTTAGCCGGAAAGATTGCGCATGCGTAACAGATTTACGTCGTGACCATGAAATTCAGATCACGCAGGAACTATCCGTTTTCCACCGCTTGCGAGGTTCGTTCAGCGGTAAGGTTTGTTAATTCCAAAAACATAGCACCCATCTGTATTCATTGTCAGCTCTGTCAGTTCTACGTGAAGAACATCATGAGCAAACAGATGTGTGACTCCGGTGTTCATTATTTTTCTTTTCCGAAAGTCGTCAGACATGGAACAAGACCGCCGTCACCAATGATCCTTTTTCAAACTGAAAACAATAAAAAACAATTTACGATCAACCAAGACGCAAGATAGACTGCCAATTTGACCATTATAAGAATAGGATCAAAAGAATATTTCCAAACACATATAATTTAAAAAAAAGGTTGGCTATTTTAAATCCAGAATAATTGAATGGAGTGTCTGAAAATGTTTCTGTATTTTTATGTAAGTACTAAATAAAAGAAATGCAACATAAAAATTCTGTGTTTCCTTTTCCTTTTGATAGCAAAATGGGGGGGGGGGGGGGGCGCTATCTGATATTTTTCGCATCCCAGCGCCCAATATCATTAAGACTGCCCTGGTGGTAATATAACTAGTAGTAAGGATTTTATAAACCGATTCTAAAAATTTTAATACTATTGTATTCTACCCGCTCGGTTAGCCGTGTAGTCAGACGCACCGCTTTCCGAGACGGGGAGGCGTACCTGCTCCGGTTCGAATCCGCCCGGCGGATTACCTAAAGGGCTTGATTCCATGGTGGAATTTGTGCTCCACGACTGTATTCGACTTGTGGAAATTTTTTCAGCAATCAGTCGTAAAAATAGATTTATTCGCAGATCTAGATTTCGACCACTGTGGTCATTAGCAATGCTAAAATAAATACAAAAGAACCAGTTAGAAAACATACATGTCACGTTATAGCCAATTGTACAAGTTTCAGTTAAAGTGAATGATAAAAAACATACCGGAGTGCCGGCCAGCTTGTATATGGTTTTTAGGCAGTTTTCCACATCCCCTAGGTGAATACCGGGCTGGTCCTCAAGTCCCGCCTCAGTTACACGGTTCGCAAACATTTCCTAACACTTCACACTTTCGCACACTCACAACACTATACGCAGACATTTGAGGTACATATTTCCCTCTGGGGGGCAGGGGGTGGCGCCAGAAAGGGCATCCGGCCATCTTGAAAATATTAACCCATACCAACTCCGCGTTTAACACAGTGCCGGCCAAAGAGATAGGTAGTATTCTTCAGGACTTTTTCTCTGTCGTGTGAAAGCGTTGAGGAATTACAGGATATACAGGGTGTTACAAAAAGGTACGGCCAAACTATCAGGAAACATTCCTCACACACAAAGAAAGAAAATATGTTATGTGGACATGTGTCCGGAAACGCTTAATTTCCATGTTAGAGCTCATTTTAGTATTTCTTTTTTAAATGTAAATTGAAATAATTCGTGCAGACAATTGTCAAAATACCCAATTGTTTCGTTAGTATGTACTGTACTTCCTCGATTCGATAATGTTGACTTCAGTGCTTGTGTTGACATGTGACTCATTGCTCTACAGTATTAGCATCAAGCACATCAGCCGGTTAGTGTTCATCACGAACGTGGTTTTGCAGTCAGTGCAATGTTTACAAATGCGGAGTTGGCAGATGCCTATTTGATGTATGAATTAACACGGGGCAATAGACGTGGCGCGATACGTTTGTATCGAGACAGATTTCCAGAACGAAGGTGTCCCGACAGGAAGACGTTTATGGGGGCATTTGAAAGCTCTTGTCTACGCAACCCCGGTACCAAATGTAGAGACTCTTAGTGCTCGTATTGTGGACGGTTGTGATACAATACGCCATTCTCCAGGGTTGCATCAGCGCATCAGGGATTCCATGCGACGGAGGGTGGTTGCATGTATCCATTTTGAACATTTCCTGTAACAAAGTGTTTTAAGTCACGCTGTTACGTTCTGTTGCTGTGTGTTTCCATTCCATGATTAATGTGATTTGCAGAGAAGTAATAAAATGAGCTCTAACTTGGAAATTAAGCGTTTCTGGACACATGTCCACATAACATTTTTTTCTTTGTGTGTGAGGAATGTTTCCTGAAAGTTTAGTCGTACCTGTTTGTAACACCCTGTAGAAGTCATATTGAGAGAACGTCTTTGAATTTCAACGTACGTCAACCTTACAACACCTATTCGAGTGAGTTTGTGCTCAGTGGAAGCAGTGGACACTGGTGTTTAGGTCCGGAGAGGAAACGGCGTTGCGGCTTTCCCCCCGACTCGCAACCGGGAACGAGTTGTGCTGACCACTGTCGGCTGTGACAAGTTGAAATACGGCCGGCAATCGGAACGGTATCTAACGTCTTTCTGGCGGGGCGCGCGCAGTGGAGCGTTTCTGCGCCGATAAATATGGCCGGCAAGAAAGCGGAACGGGCCTCGCGCCCCGGACAACACTTGTCTGCCGACACCTGCACAGCACAGGCCGGGCGTGACGCCTCCAGCGAGGCGCCTCTGGGCCGGCGACCTCAGCACTCCAGCTAATTAATTGTGCTGCCCTCTCAACGCTGTCCCGTTCCTGCATCTGCGGTTCTAGCAGTGGTCGCGCGTCCTAGCTGAAACTACATCCTACACGTACCGACCGGCCGCCGTGTCATCCTGCCCCAAGGCATCAACAAATGATGCGGTATGGTGAGGTTCGCGGTTAACGCCCCCGCACTGCCGGCCGTTGTGTTGGTTTTCATGACCGGGGCCACTACTTCTCAATCGAGTAGTGTGTCAGTTGGCCCCACAAGGGCCGAGTAACCCCTCTTGTCAACAGCGCTCGGTAGATCCCGACGGCGACCGATCCAATGGCTAAATAAGCCAGACAACGCTTAACGTAGGTAATCTAGCAGGAACTGGTGTATCCACTACTACACGCTTATACAGGGTGAATCGCCTAACACTTGCCCCGCAAATATTACGGAAACGGAAAGTGCGGTTGATGTACGGTTTTCACAGAATGGATTGGTAGTCAGGGACTCGTATTGTTAGCCAATAGCCGGCCGCAGCGACAGAGTGGTCTACGGCGCGCCAGTCGCAGTCGGCACGACAGCTACGGTCGGGGTTCGAATCCCTCCTCGGGCATGGATGTTTGTGTCGTCTTTAGTTATAAGGTAGTTCATAAGTTTATGGTCTGATGATCCCGCAGTTAAGTCCCTTAAACTTAACAAACATTTGAACATTTGTTAGCCAATAAACAGATCGTAAAAATACCTACAAAGTATATTTTTATACAAACATACAACTTTTCAAACGGATCAGTGATTGTTCCTATCACGGACTGGAATTTTCGACACCAGCTGTGTACAAAGAATTTTGAATGACATTTTTATCACTTTTAGTTTGGCAGCTACAACCGTTCAAAGCTTTGGCGGCGGAGGCTACGACAGCGTAGCTGACTGGCTGGTGGTCATGAGACAGTGGGCCGTGCCCCAGTGGATAGCCACTCGGCCAGTCAGCTACGCTATCGCAGCCTCCGCCCCCAAAACTTAATGGTTGTAGCTGCCAAACTAAGCGTGATAAAAATGTCATTTCAAATTCTTTGTACACAGCTGGTATCAAAAATTCCAGTGCATTATACAAACAACCATTGTTCCATTTGAAAAATTGTATGTTTGCATAAAAAATACACTTTCTAGATATTTTGTAAAATATGTTTATTGGCTAACAATACGAGTCCATCACTAGCAATCCATTCTGTGAAAACCGCACACAAATCGCACTTTCCGTTTCCGCAATATTTGCGGTGCAAGTGTTATTTATTTTATTTATTTATTTATTTATTTATTTATTTATTCTGTTCCATAGGACCCACTTCAGGAGTAAGACTCCATGGTCATGGAACAAGTCAATACATTAATTGTTACACAATAATGGTAATAGAAAAAGTGAAAAGAATCAATAAAGAAAAAATAAATTAGCTTAATTGTTTAACTTTTCTAGGAGTTCCTCGACAGAATAAAAGGAGTGAGCCACGAGGTAACTCTTCAATTTAGATTTGAAAGCATGTGGATTAGTGCTAAGATTCTTAAGTTCTTGTGGCAGCTTATTGAAAATGGATGCCGCAGAATACTGCACCCCTTTCTGCACAAGTGTTAAAGTGGTGCGGTGCAAATGTAGATTAGACATCTGTCTAGTATTCACCGAGTGAAAGCTACTAACTCGTGGGAATAAGCTGATATTATTAACAACAAACGACATTAAAGAAAAAACGTATTGTGACGCCAGAGTCAAAATTCCCAGACTACTGAAAAGGGGTCGACATGACGTTCGCGAACTTACACCAGATATTGCTCGAACCGCCCGTTTTTGAGCCAGAAATATCCTTTTTGCATCAGGCGAGTTACCCCAAAAAACAATGCCGTACGTCATAAGTGAGTGAAAGTAAGCGAAATAGACTACTTTTCGTGTTGAAAAATCACTTATCTCAGATATTGTTCTAATGGTAAATATAGCAGAATTTAGTTTTGGAACAAGATCCTGAACATGGGCTTTCCATGACAGCTTACTGTCTATATGAACACCTAGAAATTTGAACTGTTCAGTCTCACTTATCACATGCCCATTATGTGTAATCATAATGTCAGATTTCGTCAAATTATGTGTTAGAAATTGTAATAACTGAGTTTTACTGTGATTTAACATCAACTTGTTTTCTATTAGCCATGAACTTATCTCTTGAACTGCATTATTTGATACTGTGTCAATATTACGAGCAACATCCTTCACTACCAAGCTGGTATCATCAGCAAACAAAAATATTTTACAATCACCTGTTATACTCGAAGGCATATCATTTATATAAATAAGAAACAGCAATGGTCCCAAAACAGACCCCTGGGGCACCCCATACTTAATTGTGCCCCATTGGGATTGCACGTCATAGCCATTTTCTACACTGCGGAGAATTACCTTCTGTTGTCTATTATTAAAGTAAGAGGTGAACCAGTTGTGGGCTACTCCCCGTATTCCATAATGTTCCAACTTCTGCAACAATATTTTGTGATCAACACAATCAAACGCTTTTGTTAAATCAAAGAAGACGCCTAATGTCCGTAGCCTCTTATTTAACCCATCAAGTGCCTCACAGAGAAACGAAAATATAGCGTTTTCGGTCGTTAAACCACTTCTAAAACCAAACTGTACGTTTGACAGGAAATTATGTGAACTGAAATGATCAATTAATCTTGAATATACAGCCTTTTCAATAACTTTGGAAAAAACCGATGGCATAGAAATAGGTCTATAGTTGTCTACATTATCCCTTTCACCTTTTTTATAAAGCGGTTTCACTACTGAGTACTTTAATCTGTTAGGAAACTGACCATTCCGAAAGGAAAAATTACAAATATGGCTTAGTACTGGGCTAACATATGGAGAACAGTACTTTAGAATTCTGCTAGATACCCCATCATATCCACAAGAGTCCTTAGTCTTTAGTGATTTAATTATTGACTCAATCTCACCTATGGAAGTATCATGAAGGATCATTTCAGGCAACAGCCTCGGAAACGCATTTTCTAAAAACGTTATATGATTACCTGTAGAAACTAGAGTTTTGTTTAGTTCCTCTACTATATTCAGAAAGTGATTATTGAATATTGCACATATATCTAACTTGTCAGTAACAGAAACATTCCTACTACGCACTGACGTTATATCTTCTACCTGCTGCTCCTGACCAGACACTTCCTTCACGACTGACCAGATAGTTTTAATTTTATCCCGAGAGTTTGCTATTCTTTTTGCGTACCACATACTTTTTGCATTCTTAATGACGTTTTTCAGAACCTTACAGTACTGTTTGTAATGAGCTACTGCATCTTCATTCTGACTGCTTCTAACATTTTGATACAACTCCCGCTTAGTTCTACATGATACTCTTATCCCCTTTGTCATCCACCCTGGCTGTCTGTTACTGAAAGTACCCTGTTTTGAGCGTTCTAGTGGAAAGCAACTTTCAAATAGCATAATAAATGTGTTCAGAAAAGCATTATATTTATCATCTGCATTATCAGCATTATTATGTTAGGTGATTCAACATGTATGTACGCCTATATACACAACCTCCTACAATAAAGTTCGACGAATGAAGTCCCAACGGATTCCAGAAAGTACTCCAGAAAAAGCTGCTGCCAGAATGCTTCATTTATAAGAGTTATCCCTGTGGTATGGTAGTACCTTAAAGCATTTAATGAAAACAATTCTTCCGGTCCAATTTGTATACCAATTAGGGTTCTTTCATAGTAAGGTGATGCAATAGCTCAATACCAAGCTATTATGCGCAACCACCGCTCCCTCATCGAAAGATACGTACACAAAGACTGGAAAGTTGAACACGTCAATCCGATATTCCTCACGAATATAACATGATGCGTGAGAGAGAGAGAGAGAGAGAGAGAGAGAGAGAGAGAGAGAGAGAGAGACATCATTTGGTTGTTACGGTCCCAGGAATGATCCCTGAGGGACACGCGACTTAATGTTAGTTTCTGGCGCCAGAAGCGGTAATGCAGCGGAGGTAAACAGTAGCAGGCGGGGCGGGTTCTCGGCGCTCCGTGTGAGCGACCGGTGGGTGGCCTGGCCGCGTGAAACCGAGCCTCGGGGGCCGCCACCGACGCCGTGGGAACACCACCAGTCGATGACCCGCCGCTGCCCGACACAGATTGGTTTACCGCCCACGCCGCGGGGTGCCTCTCACCAAATCATTTGCCACCTGCACCTGTGCCCGTCTGCACTGCCTTACCAGAGGGGTGAAGCATCCGGTAAACATTGTAATATTGCGCTTTCTTTCTTTCTTCCGATCAGGTGTCGGAGTAGTAGTTACTGTTCGTAGCCTCTATTAAAGTTCACTAACGGTACAATATTACAGGAAAATAATTTGGTGGATCTGACACATTTAGGTAACTTTATAATTAGAAGACTCAAAAAAAAGGAAGCGGAACCTGACTTTAAAATTTAGCGACAGTAGTAATTTGGAATGAAAGCAACACCTGAGCACAATATTACACAAATATACTAGGAGATTCCGCTGTGACCTTTCCTACCATGATGATTATGTTGACTGGATGTTGCAGATGAAGCTGTAAAAACTCTTGCTGCATTGTGTAAAATGATGCTTGGTTGGCTTGGAGCAAATTGTACTAACTCAATGACCGTAAAGAAAAATATTAAATTGTCTTTTGTGCCGAAAGAATGTTTAGATCTATCGGTTTTCGATTAATTCCGAAGATTTCCTTGCAGGAATTACTATCAAGTCGCGTTCATAAAAGTTAGATAGAATGGCATCTAGAAGTTTCTACTAAATTATAGATAAAAGTTCAAAAATGGCTCCAAGCATCATATTACATAATTAAGATTACTGCTGGAAAAACAGAATCACTTCATGAATTATTAAAGGTGGGTCATTTGAAATAATTAAAAAATTTATTCGTAACTAAGTATATTTTCAACATACTTCATAAGAAAAACATTAATAGTGAAGTCCCTGACGTGCGACTGTTCTCCATGAAGTAGGAAACATAAGACGAAGTTCACAACCGCGTTCTGGGTAGCTCGTAAAAAATAAACATCAAAAATAAATGAAGAGCGTAATTAGTTGCCAGAGTAAGCTGTGGTCAGCAGTAAGCATCGTAAATAAATTATTTATCGAATGAAAATTTTAATGTAATACTACAAAATTGCCGAGTGTCGATGTAATTCCTGTACGTACCACACTTGACATGTGCTAGGAGTTTTCAAATGAAAAGGTACGAAGCGACACTGTGAGTGTAATTTAAGTCTTTACCCAAAAGTAATCATCAAAGGCCTGAGTGCAACTATGCCACTATTAAACGATCCGAAAGATTTTCAGATCGCAGAATTCCTGTGGCTGTAACAAGAGCCACTCCTCTACTGTGTTTTCCAGTTCGTCGTCCACATTGAAGCGCCTCCCTTTGAGATTTGGCGACATGTCCGGGCTATAGGGCAGATGATCAAGGTGCTTCCACTTAAACGTGGCCAGTTCACTATGTGACGGGTGGAGGCGCGTTACCGTGGAGCAGAATCACGCCTTCCGTGAGCAGCCTAGGCCGTTTGCTCTTGATGTACTTGCGCAGACTACGGAGGGTTTCACAGTACACGTCATTGTTAATGATTTTTTCGTGCTCGAGGAATTCGATGAGTATCGAACTTCAGATGTCGAAAAAGACGGTGAACAAGTTAGCACTGAATAGGGGATCGAAGAGTTGTTTTATAGGGGGGGGGGGGGCGGGCTATGCTTCATACTGAAAGGCAGTCACTCTTAAATGGTGGTGGTGGTGGTGGTGGTGGTGGTGAATGTCCACAGCCTCTCCACAGATACCCCTCCGTTCTGCTTGTACCTACGGTACGGCTATTTGTATCGTTGAGGCACGCAAGCTATCCTACCTCGGCAATGTCTGTGGTTCATGGGGGTAGATGCAATGGTTACGGTTTTTAAATGTGCCTAGATCAAATGTATTCAGTTCTTTTTATAAGCAACTGAACTGCAGTTCTTAAGCGAATGACCGTTTTATGTGGTGCCGTAGTAATATTGATTCAGTTTGTACCATACACCGGAAACGAAATATCAGTTTGACAAGTAGCATCATACAGTTCGGCAACAATACATGTAAAATGGTTTGTCATGCTTTTATAGAGACCTGAAATCGGCTTTACTCGACAATGTACAATGTAAGCGTTTATATTTTATGACTTTTACGACATAGAGTGAAGCCAAAACGTAAAACAAGAAGAATATTTGCCCTTTACATTAAATAATGATGAGGTACAAAACATTATTGATGCAAGCGACAATAACTGGTTTTATCGGGATAATGAAGTCTGTATTCATCTTCCGCATTGTCTAACGGTATTAAAGGCAGATCCGCTCCAGAAATTACATATAAACTCAGTCAAGCCTGGCTGAAATAATCTTCCCATCGAATAAAAGTAAAAAATTCATAGTGCAACACAAACAATAAGGATCTATAACTCTGTTGCTTGTACAAACAACTGACAATACTTTTCACCTGGCACACGTAAAAACGATAACCACCGCTTTAATGTCAGAAATATGGAGAAATTACTTTACCTTTACTACTACGTGTGTAATAGTAATACAAGAAGTAAATGTAGTATTAAAATCAACGCTTGATTTCACCTGTAAATGAGAAACAGTAATGCACGTATTGATGAAGCCTCAGTCACGTTACTCTGAGCAGTAGCAGATGTTGGTTTCAAACAGTGATCTCGATACAAACTGGACGTGTAAGTCTGGTGTCTAAGCAGATGTTTTGCACACGATTTTCCATCAGTAATTACGTCAGAAATAACTGCTTGCTTACCTCTTGATTTGAAATTCATATCAATATGTGGTTAATAGGCTAATATGGGAGCGGAATTGAAACTATTTTTGTTTTCGTTTTCTTGTAATACTTCATAGAGGCCATATTTAAATTTGGCAAGAAACTAAATATGAACGTCTATGGCTGGCACACTCAGACAGCTTGAAGTTCAACATCCAGGTAGCATAGAAATCAGTGGTTTCAAACCACAGCAGGGATAGAAATATGCACAGCCTGTGTTATCTTTGGTCTATGGCACTATATTCTTAAAATCAATAAATGTCTTGATCCGAACTTCGATGGGCTAATCTGATGATTTGATCAAAATTACTCCAGTCGTCTTGATATCTATGGGGAACATACATAAATTCATACATTTTTAGGCCGATAGATATAAATGTACGTGATACTACCGCCATCTGTATCTATGTATACCTCTACCCAATGACTAATGTCATCACAGTGAATGACGCCCTCACATACCGTCATTTGAGGGATGTGATACCTTACGGTAAGTGGATAGGCTACAAGCATTTTCAGATCTTACACACGTCTCTGTTATGTAACTGGTGCAAGAAACAGGACCCTACAGATCGCAGACTGAAGAGTAAGACCTAAAGAAAGATTGAGTCTTGGTGCATAGTCTTATTCGACCGTTTACGGTGTACTTGGACACGAGATTGTGAACAGATTCAGTAACAGAATTTCACTTTATGTGCGCTTTCCTGGGCGCCAACTGGTAATTAGTTAAAAGGTTAATTTTTATTCGGTACGTGAAAACACTACCCCTTGACTGTATTCTATCGAATATAGGCGTCACGTTGATACATCGTTCGTAAAGGTTCCTTAATTTCCGCCAGTTGTCACAATAATTGGCTGGTCTTAAACGACCTGGAAAGCAGAAGCGGTAAAGGCAATAAATTTCTCATCAACTCGCTTGTTACAGAGGTATTTAACTTAAACGTAAGTTCCCTAAAAGGAAGCTTGACATATTCAACTGCGTTCCTGGAAACTCGATTCTGTAATCGTCTAATACTGGAACAACTTATTCTCCATCCAACCTGTAATATTGTCGGCGCTGCGAAGAAGACAGCGGGAGAAGTACGCCATAAAAGATAAATGTCTGGGCGTATATGCTCGTTTTGTATTGCTTTAATCGCTCTCTCACTCCCGTAAATGAAGCTGCCAAAACATAAAAGTGCTACGCTACGCAGTTCAAGCGGACGTGACCAAAAATAAATAAACAGAAGTCTTATTCCGAGTCTTGTCTTTCTTTTATGAAATGTGCGATCATCATATGGCCTCTGCGCATTATTAATCACAAGAAACTAAACCTAGTGAAGACGTCAGCATCAAAAAAAAAAAAAAAATACACGGAGAGTGTGGGATGTACCGCGGCGTTCGGTATTTGGTAGCGGCTAACTGTACATCTGCAGACGACGTCTTGATGTAATGCGCCTGTTGCTGAAAAGCATTACGTACTTTCGGCCGTGCCATTAATTTCTACCGATCTCGAAGCTCGTTGTAATAGACGGACGCCCGATCGGGATACCTCTCGGGGGAGCGTATTAAATAACATTAAAAACGGTCCGCGATTATCTGCCATCGCGGTGCGCCTCCACGGCTTGGCAGGTAGCCAGGGCGAGTTGCGCGCGCATCTCGCATGCGTCCATGTTCGGAGGTCAGCAGGCGATCTGAGCCGTGGGCACCCTCCATTACTTACCGTCGCAGCAATACTCTTTTCATCTCGGCCATAATGCCGTACTTTATATCTCGGTATCTTACGCTGATCTCCGCGTCTGTTCGCCATTCTCCGTAATCCGTATTTTGTGTTCGAAGTTTCCACTTCTCGACTACATTTTCTGCGACCCCACCTCTCGCCTTCCAAATTAACAACTGTTCCGAGACAGGTCCCTTTAATAACTGCTTCCAACATTCCAGTCGTCGTCTGTCACTTAACACTCGTTTTTATTGCTTACCCATTCTGCAAGTGGTCAACCAAACTATCAGACTCTTACTCTTTCAAGTCAAATAATTTACGACCCAACCAAATTCTCCAGTCCGTCGCCAAATACTTCCCACGATTCAGAGTCTAACTCCATTCCTCCTTAATTGTGCAGAATTTAAATGTGGCTAAAAAAAAACGTCGAGGTGTCTCCGAAGCCTATTTAAGCACGACTACAAATTGCTATGAACGCCCATTACAAAGGAAATAATCCTTCATAAATTTCTTGTCAGTTCTTTCTTTCTTTCTTTCTTTCTTTCTTTCAATTAATCAGGGTATACTATAAAACGATATATTCAAAAATTGATTTATTCTTTCCTCCTCGTATTTTTGTGGAGGCCGAGTTCATATAAGGCCCGCAATGATTCTGGTTTCTAATACACCTCACTGTCTGTGAAACACTAAGTTGTCCTTTTGTAAATTAAAAAAGAACGTAAAGCAGTCAACAATACGAAGATTGGTTTGATCACCACAGTGCTTACTAGGCATGGTCCTGTTTGGAAGTGGTATGCCGTTGCATTCCTCCGACCTTCGAACTGACTCACCCAGCCAGTTATAGGGGGACTTAAAGTTTAACGTGGGTTCCGAATCACGGTGCTACTCGGTATTTTTTATATGAGCAATACTGCCAGAGGTGAAAGAAGTGGAAAGTGACAGATAAAAATCCTAGGACCTGGCGGGGATCGAACCCGCGACATTTGTATTTGTAGTGTGGCACTCTACCACTGTGCAACGGAGGCGCACTTTGTAAATTATAATCGGGAAAATCAGTAGAGCTATTTTTTTCCGAGCGGTAAGTATTGTACTTATTTCCTTTTGGTGTTAGATCCTGACTTCATAAGATAAATTTCGTGTCTTAGAAGTAAGAAATATCGCGAAACACCGTCGAAAATAAATAAATAAAAATCATTCTGCCGAATTCCCGAGATAAGTACACCATATTTTCTGTTGCTGACGCGCGCGTGTTTTGTCGTCTGTAAAACTCCGTCCGTGATTCTCGCTTTTATTTATTTAAAATTATCTTTGTAATGTTGGAACCAACAGTCGTCATTCGTCCTTGCTTATCGACAGGGCGTAATTTTAAAGCACTATTTTCTTTATGGCAGGTCAATGCAGGTTTCTCTAAAAGATGTACCCCTAAGTGGTGTCTGTCAGCCTTTATTTTTGCAGACAGAATTTGATGATTCTCTCGCATAAATTTGCGACCTCTCAGTATTATTGTCAGCTTACCTCGTCTCTTCTCCTTTTATTTGATTTTAGTAACCATTTATCCTTGTCAACAGCCTATCTGCGTTCTTGCAACATTCCTATCGCAATTTCAAAATCATAATGAAATGTTAACGTAATTTTCTTCTGGTTTTCTCGAACAAACATGTGTATGAACGTTTGGTTACAGTATCTCTACGTACACCTCAATGTGGTGGTGGGTGTCGTTTTTATGGAAAACTTTGCAATCATGCTCTAGATAGCACTGTAGATGTAATTGTAGATGCCATACGTAATGCAGATATCTTAACTATAACTTACGTAATAATCGTCGTACATGTTCTCTAGCGTATTGTCATCAAAAGCCGTGATGATAGTTGCAACTTTAACCTTCTTCTCGGAAGACTGTTGATATTCACTGCCACTGCTTCCATCGCCTCTTCCCGCACTTACCGTAATACTACCACTAGCAATGATGTCTTCGTCATTATCATCCCTATTATCATAATTATGTGTTAGTGTTACAACAGTATCTAACTTATGCTCGTATTTCTGTACCATAACAGATACGAGAAATCATGCGAATTATTCATCTTCTACACTAATACCATCTTCACGAAGAATGGTTCTTCGTAACTTCATCTCAACCAATCGCAGGATTGATTAGCAATCGCCACCCCATCTGACGCTTCACCACACTGTCACAAAACGCAACTTCGGAGGCACACTACACCGTCCCTACTGGCGAACCGACAGGTCAAAGTGCAATGTGGCAAGGCACACGCAGAGGCCTCTAACGGACGACTGCAGAGTTTTGCAGATGCAGGAGTGTCACTAGTGCAATAAGGGATCTTTACATTATATCTCGTACGATTTTGATGTATATGTGTTTGTTCGAGCCCAAGTACTTTCCTTGTTAGTGGTTTTACTAGGTCACTAGTGCACAAGTTTGTTCCGACTGGTTGGAAACTGTTAATGATGTTGTGTCGGCGTACACTTTGTAGATATAAAATTGATAAGATGTGCTGTAAATACATATCCCGTCACACTAGATACTGTAATCTGTCGAGTATTTGATCAGCCACGCAGTGGGTGTTGTCAAAAGGAACACTTGGAGTAATCAGGTTACCAGACTGCGGGATCCATTGTTTCGAAATGTTTTTGAAAAGAACAAAAGGAAAATTTCGTCCTGCCGAGCACCGGCTGGTTCACATTCACAGAATTACATGTAATATTACCGCCGTACAGTACGGATATTTTCTTTATGTTGCAACACTAGTGATATGAAAAAGATATGAGGCTATGTGCAGTTACGTCGAAAGATCGTTGCTAGCAAGAGAGAGAGAGAGAGAGAGAGAGAGAGAGAGAGAGAGGGGGGGGGGTGGAATCGATAATTCTTTTTTCACCCAGTGGCAATTATGGAACTGTAATCTTTAATATAATCGTAAAATAGGATACTCCGTTAGCTTATCTTTACTACTACATGCTGCTTAGTATGTCGTACCTGTCCTTAGGTCTTCTGTATACTCATCATCCAGAATAGCTAGTACGTCCAGCTTTGCACCAACTTCCACATAACAAACAATGGCAATCGTTCGCTCCGGGAGACGTGAGCGGATAACGTAATGGTTGGCGCGACCGCTCGCGAAGTCTGAAATTCTGCATCGAGTCCCATTGCGATACAAATTGTCAAATGTTCAAATGTTCGTAATATTATGGGACCAAACTATTTTGGTCATCAGTCCCTAGTCATACGAACTACATAAACTAAGTTAAACTAACCTAAGGACAACATACACATCCATGTACCGAGGAAGGATTCGAACCTCCGACGCGGAAGACCGCGCGATCTATAACGTGGCGCTCCAGACCACTCAGCTACTCTCGCGCCGCCACAAATTGCCATACGTCTCCATTAAATTATACAGCGGATGATGATGATGATTCATGATCGCTATTGCGAATACATTTCTTGCAGTCGCTGCACTGTCGGTTCCTTCAGACGTCTATGCATGTTTGAAGGACGTTTCTACATCTACATCCATCCTTTGCAAGCCACCTGAAGGTGTGTGGCAGATTTCGCGAGTTGTACGTAGGAAGAAGCAATATATTGGATGACTCTTAGAGGAACAGATGACCCTTCAGAACTTGAACAGAAGGCCGTCCCTCGATACAGACCGTGTCTCTTTTAGCGTCTGCCATTGGAGCTTCCCCATCATCTCTGTAGCGCTTTCGCGTTAACTAATTCAAACTGCAACGAAGTGTGCTGCTCTCCTGCTGCGGAGACTCCACACTTATGAACAAAAGTCAACCGAGCAAGAGTTTTGTAACCTACCACCTTCGTTGGTGGACTACACATCCTGAGGAATCTTCCAATGAATCTCAGGGAGTGCCACGAAACAATTTGGCGAAAGCTGAAATTATCATTTCAAACAACAGTATTTGTATTTTCTCAGTTAAACACGTCTTGCTGCTTACGAAATGTCTATCTTTTAGTAAACCAACTGTTACATTTTCTCTGTTATTTGCACGATGCTAATATGTGTTCTTCTTCTTTGCAGGTAAGTTGCCAGAGACATGACATCCGACACTGACTGCAGCCGGTTTCCGTAAGTAAAATACGAAACCTAACTAACGAAGCAAAAGATGAACTTGTCATATGAGATGATGTTGTTGTGGTCTTTAGTCCGGAGACTGGTTTGATGCAGCTCTCCACACTACTCTCCGCCTCATCTCCTCATAAGAACAGCAATCCACATCCGTCCGAATCTGGTTACTATATCCGTCTCTTGATCTACCTCTGCGATTTTCCCCCCACATACTTCCTTTCAATGCTAAATTCACGATTCCTTGACGTCTGTGTCCTACCAATAAATCCCTTCTTTTAGTCGAGGTATGCCAAAAATGCCTTTTCTCTCCTCAATTCTGTTCAGTACCTCCTCAGTAGTTACACAGTCTACTTTCCTAATTTTCAACATTCTTCTGTAGCACCACATTTCAAAAGCGTCTATCCTCTTCTTGTCTGAACTATTTACTGTCCATCTTTCACTCCCGTTCAAGGCAATACGCCAGACAAATGCTTAAAAGAAAACCTTACACTTTAACTAGTATCCATGTTGGCAAATTTCTCTCTTTAAGAAATATTTTGTTCCCATTGCCATTCTGCATTTTAATTATCTGTACTGCGACCGTTATGTTATTTTACTGCCCAAGTAACAAAACTCATATACCACCTTTATTGTTCCATACCTAATCTAATTCTTTCAGCATCGCCTGATTTCACATACCATTTCAATACCTGGCTGTCTTCTGCTGATTATGAAATTGTTTCGCACCTACTTACGTTGACCCTCTAAATTACGAGAAACATTGCAACGATCTGTTGCATGATGCTCAGTTGGGCTTTACGAAATAAGTGAACAGAGCAGATTTTCATTTCTGGCTTGGTTAATAGTTGCTCCTCGTAGACAAAATCGGGTAATTTGACAGCACCCCTTACCGTGATGCAGAAAGCCTCTTCCGTTGCGTCTGCCATTGGAATTTCTTAATCATGTCTGCACGCTTTCGCGTTTAGTGAATAAACTTCTAACGAATCGTGATGCTCTCCATCGAATCTTCTCCATTTTCTTTGTCAACTATATCCGATACCGATTCCACACTAAAGAGCAGTTTTTAAGTATTGGTAGAACGATTGTTTTGTAACCTACTTATTTTCGTTATGGTTTACACTGCCTGAAGATTCTTCAAACGAATCTGTCTAGCATCTTGTCTTCCATTTCCAGTCGCTTATGTCTATTACCAGATATTGCGTGGAAGTAATTGCTTCCAGTTGTTTGTCCTGAGTAAATATGTAATAAAGGATCTTACTTTCTATGTAAACGCAGCACTTTACATTTGTTTACGTAGAGTGTCAATTGTCATTTTCTGCGCCATGTGTCAAATCACTGCACATCCTCCTGCGTATTGCCATATTTTTCCAGTGTTGAGACTTCTCGATAAACTACAGCATCACCTGATTGATTTCATCGATAAACACGGAAACAGAACATCCAATAAAAGTATAGGTGTCCGGTGTTTTGCTCTAGAACATATTCAAAGCCGACCAAAACAACTGCATGTCGTATACACGTGTCTCTTATTTTACTCTACACTACAAATATTCCAAGCCGGCCAAAATATGTTGCCCCTGGTACACGGTGTCCAGAAAAGGACTCGCTGATTTCAAAATTAAATATCTCGAAAACAAAGATCGACAGAGGAATGCAGTAAACGGTATGTTTATTGTGAAAGCTGTAAGAAGTTTATACAGCAGTTTGAAATAATAGTTACAAAAGCTGCTAACAGATGGCTCTGTAATCGCCATACGTAATGCTAGTATAAATAGAGATCCGAAGCCCAGAGCGATCAGTTCCACTATTGAAACGTGAAAGGAGGTTAGCGTACCGAAGGAAGACATTAAAACCACGTACTCCATTGAACAACGCGTTTTTTCTGGCGCTAGAGTGCCACAGGTTAGAAGACAGTCCTACGGCAACAAGGCGAAGTTTTCAAGCACGATTTAATGTTCCAAATGGACCCGATGCGAATAACATTCGTATGCTCTTCGCAAAATTTCAACGAAAAGGCAGCGTAACTGATGATCTACTTACATTTCGCGTAAAGATCACAAATACAAGATAAGAGAAATTAGGGCTCGTACGGAGGCATATAGGCATTCTTTTTTTCCTCGTTCAATTTGGGAGTGGAATAGGAAAGGAAATGCCTAGTAGTGGTACAGTGTACCCTCCGCCACGCACCTTACGGTGAATTGCGGAGTATGTATGTAGATGTAGATGTAGATCTAGTGGGGCATGTTGGTCGCAAGCAAACCGCAGTTACGCCTGAAAATATCGCCAGTTTCTGGAATTATTCAGCGAAATCCAATGTCATCCGTCCGTAGAATTGCATCTAAGACTGGTTTGAAGCATTCCAGCACGCAGAAAATACTGAGAAAGAGCCTATACATGTTTCCATTCAAAATTCTACGCACCAGGCCATACCCGTACGAGCTGTGCAATAAAGGGTTCCCTTTGCTAATGAGATGCTCACAATGATTGATAGTGAAGGATTTGATGTTGGCTGCATCTGGTTTACAGATGAAGCACACTTCCGCCTGAATGGATACGTGAATAAGCAGAACTGGCGATTTTGGGATTTCGAAAAGCCATATTGGTGTGAAGCGAAACCCCTGTATTCTTCTAAAGTTACTGTGTGGGCTGCAGATGCATTATTGGCCCTTTTTTTATTCGAGAAACTGTCACTGGTGCGCGTTACGTTGCAATTTTGGAACAATTTGTCGCCACACAGCAAGCGTTAGAGGATCGACCAGATACTGAATGGTTTATGCAAGATGGAGCCCGACCACATCGGAACGAACATGTGTTTCGCTTTCTTGAGGAATACTTCGGGAATCGAGTCATTGCTTTGTAATATCCCAAATTTACTGGTGCAGGCATGGATTGACCTCCATATTCGCCGGATTTGACTCCCTGTGACTTTTTTTTTCTTGGGCACAGTGGAAGACATGGTCTACTCGAAGCATCCCGCCACGCTGGACGAGCTTGAGTCGGCGATCTCTGTGGCATGTGAATCCATTTCGGTTGAGACACTACGAAATGTGAGGGCGAATTTCATTCTTCGTTTGCGCCACCTCTTTAGTGCCAATGTGAACATTTTGAAAACTTTGTGATGTGAATGTTTGCAAAGTGTGTTTTCATACGATTATTTCAGTTATGTATGCTGATATGAGCTGTACAGCGCCATCTGTTAGCAGCTTTTATAACTATTATTTCAAACTGCTGTAGAAACTTCTTACAGCTTTTACAATAAACATACCGTTTACTGCATTCCTCTACATCTTCATAGATACTCTGCAAATCACATTTAAGTGCCTGGAAGAGGGTTCATTAAGCACTTTCATAACTTTTCTCTGTTGTTCCATTCTCTAATAGCGCGCGGGAAAAAATAACACCTAAATCGTTCCGTTTTCGATCTGATTTCTCTTATTTTATTGGGATGGTCATGTCTCCCTAAGTAGGTGGGTGCTAGCAAAATATTTGCACATTCAAAGCTAAAAGTCGGTGATTGAAACTTCGCAAACAGATCACGCCGCAATGAATAACGTCTTTCTTTTAATGATTTCCACCCCAATTCGTGCAACATTTCCGTGACGCTTTCCCCCCGTAACGTGATAAAAAAAACGAGCTGCCCTTCTGTGACCCTTCTCAATATCTTCCGTCAGTCCCACCTGGTGAGGGTCCCACAAGGGGCAACAGTACTCCAGGAGAGGACGCACAAGTGTGATGTAGCCAGTCTCTTTGGGGGAGCTGGTGCATCTTCGAAGCGTTCTGCCAATGAAACGTAACCTTTGGTTCGCCTTCCCCCACAATATTTTCTGTGTGTTCTCTCCAGTCCTCTATCGATCCTTGTTTTCGCGATATTTAATTTTGAAATCAGGGAGTCCTTTATCTGGAGACCCTGTATATGTTTTCTTGTCCGTGGCCCTGACGCCAGCGAGCACGTAGACGGCAGACGGCGGAGAGCAGCGTCGTGTCCCACTTGTAGCGCTGTATGTAGCGGGCCACGCGGCGGTTTCCGTTACCGCCGCCTCCGCCTATTGTTAGCGATTTCGCAGCCGGTCGCTTATTAACCCGCGCGACCGCCCGGAAACCCGATGCCGATCGCTGTCCACGTCCAATCGCGCGCCTCTCGATGCGGGGGCAGCGTTTGACGCTCGCTCGTTGCTCAACCCGCCGCCTCTGGACTCCGCTTTCCCTCTGCGGGCGTGGCTCTGATTATAGGGGTGCCCGCCACTGATTGGGGGGAATTGTCTCCGACGAAAAGCTTTGTTTGTCTGCGTCTCGGAGGCTTAATTATGTGTGCATGAATTCTCAAAAGTTTAAGCCATGACCAGAAGATATTGTAGGAGAGTACGAGGCAGTTTTCCGTGTAGGAATATCGACCGTTACTCAAATTTTCCACGAGGTAAATGTGGGAAAAGTGCTGGGAATTCAACATCGGTTTCTGGCGATACTTGTGGATTTCACAAAGGCGCATGACAGTATCCACAGATTAAGTATATTCTACATCCTGGGAGGGCTTGGTGTACCAATTAATTTAATAAATACGGTGCACACCAGAGGTAGGCGTTTGAAACGTTGCAGAAGTTGAAAACTTAAGTACTGGGTACAGAAAATTACCCAGTGCATTGTGAATAGGTCTTAAACTTACATCAGCACGAGGCAGATAATATTATCAAAGAATATTATCAGGCTTGATTCCACGGTGGTACTTGTGCTCGACGACTGTTTGAGTTGTAGAGAACTTTTCAGCGAGCAGTAGTAAATATTGCCGCGAGAGACCACGAACACCGACTGCCGGCGTGGCGCAGGGGATAGCGTTACGGAATGCGATGCTGAAGGTCACCTGTTCAATCCCTCCCCCCTGCAAAAATTTATTTCTTTGTAATTAACAATTCCAGAATGTTCTACATGTTTCTTATGTTCACTTGTAAATTCTACTTGTTTCTTATGTTACCTGTTCTTCTAATTTCTGGTAAATTCTATCTGTGTATAAATAGCAGAGCACTCTGCCTTTGAGGCAGTCAGTGCTGCGTGTATGTTAAGTTCGTAATAAACGTGCTTTCAGTATAAGTGCTGTGTTTAGTTGCCTTCGAAGTCAAGCCTGCTTCCATTTCAAAGCGACAATATTAATTTATTCACAGATCTAGATTTCGACCACTGTGCGGTCGAATTCTATATCTGTGAATAAATTAATATTTACTACTGCTTGCCAGAAAATTATCTAAAAATTGAAGAATATGTTGATACGGACTATTTTTTAGTCAATGTTTACTAAGAAACCGTCGTCATATTATAGATTTTTTACCCATTATAACAATCTTCACATCAGGTATTGGCATATAAAAACTGATTAACACAATGTGACATCACCATGAAATATAAGCTTGCCACCGTCAAACATGTATTAATACGACTTACAATTAGAGTTTTGCTGTTAAAAGCAGGTATGCGTTCGTATGTATTGCCTTTTGTCGTATGGTACAGCTAGAAAATCGGTACAGTAACTAGTATCATTATGTAACATAATTACACAAAAATTGTGTCAATAAAGTAAATAACTATTACAAGCCAGTGAAGATGCTTCATAAATAGATAAGCAGCAAACTCGCATAGCACAAACCAAACAATTGGTCAAGAACCGTCAACCTTCTGAGCTGAGAGTATTTAATCTTGAACCTTCGGTTTCGACATTTTGACATATGTCTGGTCTTCCAACTGCACTGCTGTTCATTTAGAAATGAAAGTTTAGATTTATAATGACTTCCCACGAGCGGAAACAGCTCAGTTCAAGGCACATACCGTTATCGATAGTGAGAGAAAGGCCACGTTCCTGAAGTGCTCAGTGTTCGCATTAACGGAGCGTGATGATGTCGTGACTACTGGGAGTTATATTCGCGTTAATTACTTTCTGCGCCTATAAGGAGAGGGCCATAAAAGCCATCCATTCTTATTGCGGCTAAGAGGTGCGACCACCTCGTTGGCTCCTTTTGTTTCTCTTCGTCGTGGCGAGCAAAACCTGGGAAAGAGAGGGGCGATCGTAATCGGCGCAGAGCGCTGTTAACTACTTTGTGCCGTTCGCGCTGGCGGGGTGCCGTGGGAGTCGCACCGAGGTGGATCCAGAAATGTCTCCGGATGTGGAACCTGGAAAGTGGGGCCCCTACATTTCTACAACTATCTAGCCGAGCTCCTGCCATCGGGCGAGCGATGGTTAATTAGTAGCAATCGCTGGTAGAAATCGGTTGTCATATATTGACAGAGGTGTCATTGAAATGAAACGTCATCACTAACAAGGGGAATCATGTACCATGTTAGGTTATGGTAAAAAGGGGGACTAAATCTCGCGGAGATTTTGCGTAGAAACTGTTAATGACCTTGTCGGGCCCTGGAGCGTCATTGTGCTTTAAAGATCTGAGCTGTTTTCCAACATCATTATAAGTAATTACAGTGACAGTCATCAATATTTCTTTATGTTATACTATGTAAACGAATAATTAACATACAAAACTACAGTTCATCATTTCAACAAGAATAAAAACCGTATAGGTCGCTAAAATTATATTGATTATGATGTTTCGGCATCGCCAGATCAGCAAGATGAAAGTGTTCGTTGTACAGAACGTTTTAGATACAGAAGTTTTTACGTGACTATACAATTGTATCCTTGTAAAAACGTTTTATATATTTATGCATCTAAAACGTGCTGTGTACAGCGAACATTTGTCCCTTCATCTTGCAGATCTAACGATGGCAGATGCCGAAACGTCATAATCAATAAATATAATTTTAGGGATCTAGACGGTATATATTCTTGTTGAAAAAATATCGGCGGGCTCTATCCTGATACAAAACGACGTAATTTTTGTTAGCTTTGTTAATATTTCTGGAGCAGTTTGAACCCCAGGAACGCCCATGGAAGAGATGGATAGAGAGTGGGATAAGATATATAGCGTGAGTGGTGTAGGAAGTTACGGACAAAGGGAAGGGGAGGAATTCCCATGCATATTAGCTACTAGCTGAAAACGCGGCATTGCTCGGGTGTTTATTTATTTATTTATTTATTCGAACCTTGAGTCAGTACTTTTCCTATCCACTCTGTCCATCTCCTTTTTTTCTAAAAACATGTTACATTCATCAGAGAATATATAAGAAATCACAGGTAAAAATGCACTCGTTTCGAAAAATCCAATCACGAAATTCAACAATAATGATTATAATAATATCATAGATGGATCACTTGATGTAATGCGCGAAACGTCAAATCGATTTTTTTATAGATTTATTAAAAGAAATTTCTTTTTTACTGCTTTATTTATTGATTCTTATTTCCTTATTGGTATGCTTATCTTACAGAGAAAGAGCTGAAGACATTTTAACATGCACAGACCAAAGATATGGTCTGTGGCATCACGTTTCGCTGTGCGTAACCTTCTTGCTATAGAGTCGCAAACGTCATCGCTGGCCTTCAGTCTGAATTTTTTTCTAATTTTACGACTTTCAACTACCATATCTTCCACCCCGTTATAGCTGTCGGCATGGCACTGCTATGGTGTACAACGGGAGACTTCAGACAACAATTACACATACACCATTCGTTTGCTTTCTGTAGTTTTCGTTGCAGAGCGAAATATTCACACACACACACACACACACATAAGCGCGCGCGCGCGGAATTTTAGACCCACCGATAACTTTCCATCCCAATATACTCCACCCTTTTATCATTATCAACCCTCAAGCAACAATGCAAACAATAAACCATTTTCAAAGAGTAAATATAATGTTCAAAGAATCATTATTGTTCCGCATTTCGCGTTATATTCTTCAAATTACTAAATATCTATCAGATCGCTATAAAACCGTACCTAAAACCTTCCTCAGGTATAAATTAGTAACTGTACAAATATTTAAGTCTCTGCGGCTTGTCATTCGGACGTGACGAGCGTACACGAACAGACATTCACATTTATAGATATAGACTGTGAAGAATTGCCAGGTTCACTAGTAATTAATAACAGCATAACCACGACTGTTTTCAATCAAAATTGTTCAAACTTCTTCTCCTGGATGTTTCCATTGTCATTGAATCACTGATTGACACTTCAAAGAGAAGTGCATTAAATCTTCAATACGTCGCTGTTTTGAAACAGCATACTGCCAGTAACGCGCAAGTCAGGCTCACGACTCCAAAGTTGTGCTCTTTGCTGCAGTCGTATCTTCGACGAGCGGCAATATTGTCGTTTTTGCGAGAGGAACGCAGCGTGAGTGGCAGGCGACACCTTGCGACGCCTCGCCGGCTGCCACTGGCAGCGGGCTGTGTTTTTGCTGACGGCCGGGAGAGAGCAACGGCCGCAATTAGCCGACTAGGACCGGGGGGGGGGGGGGGGGGGGGAAGGGGGAGAGAGGCGGAGACTTCCGCGGCGCGGCGCCCACGGCTGTCCCTGCTGCTGCCGTTGCAATTAGCCGCTGATAGCTTAATCTGCACTCTCTCCAGCCACGGGAGAGCGCTTGACTCGACCACTCCCTGGTCGCGCCTTCTGACCCCACTCGGCGTTGCTAGAGCCGCGCCGTGTGCCGGCACGCTTAGCTTTTTTGCTACCAGAAGTTGTCAAGCTTGCAGAGGGGACAATAGGCGATGTGTAACATGCTAGAAGTCCTGTATCGCTGACGTCGATTCTATTTTGCAACTTGTTCCAGTATCAAGACATTTCTGGAGGTAGGAAATCTCTATGTGCAACCAAGGTCAAGTGGGGCTGTAGTTACAGGCTCTCAGGAAGATACGTGGTGCGTTGCCACGCAGGGGGCCACGGTCGATTCCCGGGCCGCGGTGGAGTGGTCGGGCGTTCTAAGGCGCCTTGCTCAACACCACCTATAAGATAAGGCTTCACAGCTGGCTGTGCCTACGTCACTCGTAAAGGCCCCGGCCGCCTGTTCACTGTCTGTTCGCTGGGCCACGCTCACCGTCTCGTAGCTGCGGGTCAGTGAGCTGGCGGCCGGTGCCTTCACGAGGCATACGAGAAAGACAGGCCCCAGCGGAGACGTTATGCCACGTAAGCAAGATAGTTCCGAGCCGGAGCAACACCACCTAGAGACAAGGCCTTACAACAGGCCGTACCAACATCACCCTTAGAAGCCGTGGACGCCACCTCACTGGCTGTTGGCTGGGGCACGCCCACCGCCGAACAGCGGCCGGCCTGTCAGATGGCGGCCGCGCCCTCTTAAATGTGACTTAGGTACGGCTATTGTAAGGCCTTGTCTTCTAGGTGGTGTTGGCTGGAGCGATCGCTAGTTCAGTGACTGCCCGCTATGAGGCAGTGGGGTGTGCTCCAGCGGCCGGCCAATTGGCTAGCGATCGTGCCGGATCGGAACTACTTTGCTTACGTGGCATGATGTGTGCGCTGGGGCCTGTCTTTCTCGCTGGCCACGTTGCCAGGTGTTACCTTGCTGCGGAACGCGCGGTTGCTCGCCGTTGGAGGTCAGAGTCATCCCTCGGGCATTCTTGTTTGTTGCCTTTAGTAACTTTAAATAGTTTGTAAGCCTAGGGACTGATGACCAAAGTACTTACGTCCTATGTATTCTCAAACATTTAAACATCTGATTTCCATTTCCGGTCGGGTCGGAGATTTTCTCCGCACCGGGACTGGGTGTTGTCCTCATCAATTTATCATCATTTACATGCAAGTGGACGAAGTGGCGTCAGTTAAACTTGAACCAGGCAGGCTGAACACGAGCCAGTTGGAATCGAACTGACATAAATGCCACACAATGATCATCATGTAGATGCCATATTTGCGCACCGTCGCCTGATAAACAACGTGCGAGTGTATGAAATATCAGACCAGCTGTGTGACTGGATTGATGAGCTAACAGAATACACCGTGTTATTTTTAACGGAGAGAACATAGGTGAAAGTGATATTTGGTGCCCCCTGAGGAGTGTCATAGGACAGCTGCTGTTTTAAAAATACACATAAATGACCTGCATATATATCCACTCCCAAACGAGAAGGGGAAAAAAGAACGTCTGTATGCCGCTGTACGAGCCCCAAGTTCTCTTGTCTTTGTGATCTTCACGCGAATTGTAAGTAGGCGTCATCAAGATCGCTCTACAGTCAGCTTCAAATTCCGACCCTCTAAATTTCTTAAACAGCATTTTTCGAAAAGAAAGTCGTCTTTCCTCCAGCGAGTTGAGTTCTCGGAGCATTTTCGTGCAACTCGCGCATTGGTCGAACTTACCAGTAACGAACCTAGCTGCTTGCCTATGAACTGCCTCCATGTCTTCCTTTAAACTGATCTGCTGCTGCTCCCAAACAATTGAGCAATGCTCGAGACGTGGTCGTACAAGCGTTTTATACGCGGTCTCTTTTACACATGAAGTAGATCTACCTCGCAGACAACATCGGAAGTTCAGTGAGACTTTTCGCGGATGGTGCTGTAGTATATCAAGATTTCGCAACACTGGAGATGGTTATTGAAATGCAGGAAGATCTTCATCGCATCGACGAATGGTGCAAGGAATGTAAATTGTCAACACAAAATTTCCGCGAATAAATAGAAAGATATGTTATAATTACGTAGTAGTGGAACAATGAACTCCATAAAATATCTGTGAGCAGACATTAGGATCGAAATGACATGGAACGACGACATAATATGAATCGTGCCTAAGGCAGGCCCCAGACACAGATTCACTGACAGAATCCTCTGAATGTGTAGGAAATCAACAAAACAGGTTACGAAACACCCTTTTGACCGATGGTAAAGCATTGATCGTCAGTGTGTGAACCGAACCACATACAGTTGATAGAAACAGGTGGTAGATAAGAGAATGCAGATCGAACAGATCTTTTTGTAAGCCAGAAAGCAAGACGGAGATGAATGGCAGACAACATTGACATACGCTGCAAGAGAGAGAACAGCCTTCTGTCAAAGTACAGGGAACCCAGGTCCGCAGTCACAATTTTGTTTTGGAGTGGAGAGGGGGTCAGACACTAAAATAAAAATGAAGTATGGCACATAGTCTAACTTGTAAAACTTTACAACGTAATTTCGGGGAGGGAGGGGGGGATTGGTTAAAATCAGAGATATTAGAGCCCCCCACGAAGGCATAACGGCAATCGTTTTTTCCGCGAGCCAAGTTTTTATTTACTTAATTTTTTTATTAATGTTCAACTTAGGCTAATACCGCGGACACATAAGGACCTTCGCAAGTACAGCGGCTCCCCACTAGAAACATAGGTAGCTTTTAACTTCACAGACTGCAGGCAACGTCTGGATTTTACGACAGCGTGTCCGCAACACTGCACGTTCAGTTATGTTCCAAGTGCGAGGCCATCTTTCTCTTTGGCTCTGTGGTGGCGGAGGCGAGAATTTCGCTTATGGAGGAGTTTGAGGTGCTATATCTTCAGGAATGTTACGCCTCCCGGACTCTCTGCTCCGGACACCGCTATAGAGACGTTCTGTTGCCGGTTTAGCGAGGTTAGCGTAGGTCGTTAGCTGCTGCCAGCTCGCTTATAGCAGAAGAGTTTCTCAGCATCCGGTACTTACAGCTCTAGACCTCGAGAAAACCTCGGCGTTGCCTTCCTGTCCCGGCAGGCGGTGTTTCATCGTATGCAAACTATTTCCGTAGCTCACATAGCAACCGGAGAGCGATGTAAACTGAAACTGGTTAACGTTTCAAACAACATTTTGTCAAAAATGACAGCCCTTCTCCAGTGCAATCCATCACATTCGTACACACTATTAATTCTGAATAAAACAATTCTGGGTCTTAGGCCGTGTTATTTTTTTTAACACTTAGCAAATTAGTTGCCGACGTTTCGGCCACTGTGCGGTGGTTATCTTCAGGGCTGTTAACAGTGGTCGAATCTGTTAAAAAATGACGCGGCCTAATATGAAGAACTGTTTTATTCAAAATGACACCGGCCGTGGAAGCCTACAAACTT
Source organism: Locusta migratoria (assembly GCA_026315105.1). NCBI lineage: Eukaryota > Metazoa > Arthropoda > Insecta > Orthoptera > Acrididae > Locusta > Locusta migratoria. Next base: position 812,841,347 of record CM048745.1, read on the forward strand.
ATGAATTAGAAGTGAAATTCTAAAGAGCAGTGCATAACTTAATAAAGGTAAAGCTGTCACAATCCAAAGATTGGTTTGAACACAACAGTGCTTTACTAGACATGGTCCTGTTTGGAGGTGGTATGCCGTTGCCTTCCTCCGACCTTCGAACTGACCTACAGTTTAACGTGGGTTCCGAACCACGGTGCTACTTGGTATTTTTCACATGAGCAATACTGCCAGAGGTGAAAGAAGTGGAAAGTGACAGATAAAAATCCTGGGATCTGGTGGGGATCGAACCCGCGACCTTTGGATTTGTAGTCTGGCACTCTACCAGTGTGCAACCGAGGCGCAGAACTTGTTAATATAATAAACATACCTTATTCTCGTCTTGTTGATATTCATCCTTTACGGCCTCTATAAACCACTGATAGCTTCTTCATGGAGTGCGTTTTCTTTTCTTCCTCCTCTTCCATCTTCCTTCTCTGATATCTGGTATTTTAGCCGGTCTCTAATAGCTTTCCCAACGTTCCTTCCCTCTCACTTCTATCCCAAATTCTTAACATCAGATTTCTCCTTTCTACTGTCGTCATACTCTGGTACACGTCTTCACGTCTTCGCACCGATCGTAATACACCACCCGCCGCCACACTAGATCAGCTCTGGAGCGAGCTATACCCCGTCAACACATCCAGTGCCTACGCGTGTAGCAGTGGTTATAGCCAAGAATGTCAGCAACTCTCAGTACTGATTTCTTCATCTTCCTCACTTCAAGTACTGCTATATTTTCAGTAGTCCGATTTTGTACAACTCGCTATCCCCTAAATAAATTTGGTGGTGATATCTCCGGTTTTTTTTGGTATTCCGTTTTTCATGGCCAGCAGTGTAGATTCAGAGGGCCGCGTTTTGACATCCGTTCGGTTTGTGCACCCACCAACAGTAACCTCGATGTTGATGTCAGGGTGCGCCACGGACGTCGACTTGTTGGATGCGAAAGTCTGGGAAACGTTGGCTCAACACTGTAGTGTCTGCCGACGTTTCCGAGCAGCTGGGCTCTGCGAGGGACCGCGATACATCGCTCGGCACTCCGACACCTCGCGCGCTCTGTGTTTTTTTTGTTTTCTGTTTTCTTCCGCCCTGCCACATCTGCGAGGGCCTCCCCTCCATCTTCATCGCGCTACTTGACCCTGATTCAGAGACGGCTGGCCTCCACATCAGAGCCTGCCGAACAACACTGCGGGCGGGAGATCCGGCAGAACGGACAGTCTGATCCGGTAAAAGCGGCCCGAAATAACACCAGGCGTTCAGCAGTTTTCTTGTGGAAAAAGACGTCAGTTGAGACCACATTTACTCCTTACTGCAGTGTCTTCGCATTATTCGTCAGTCAAACGTCACAGGTGTACAGACGGATATCGGTTTTAGACGAGCACAGTATTTCGACGACCTTCCTGTCATCCAATACATTTGTCGCTATAGGTAGCTTATAAACGGATTATACTGATTTTACAATCGGAGGACTGCAACTGCAAATTTAGTATGATTGATTTATTAGAAAAAAAATTTAGTTGATGGACAGGTACTTGAGAATGGTGAGAGTGTTTCGCCCAAACTAGTTGTACATAATGAAGGCAACCATAAAAGTAAATAAGCAACCGTGGCCTGTGAGTACATTACTTAAATGTCGCTACCACAAAGGATTATACTGACTAGTGAGAAAAGAGAAAAAAAATAAAGAAGGTACAAAAATTTTCGAATGAAAGGCAAACGTCTCTGGTTCGAATCCCGGTCCAACACACGGTTTTAATCTACCAGGAAGTTTCTTACAGCCACATTAGATATTTATTGGTAAAAAGCGATGTCGTTCCAATTGCGATTCTGCTCCCACCACCTCGATGGTCGGTTTAGAGTGTAGAAGCACCGTTTGTGAGCGACTAAACTTACAGGCGACAGATTATTATGCAGGAAAGTTTTCGTAGCTTATAAAGCCGAATGACATATATTGGAATGGTGTGAAAATTAAGCTATTTTTAAACTGCATCTCTCTGATGTGTAGCAAAAGTCGCGTGGATAAAGTGTTTCCCCTTACAAACAGTATCGGAACTCGTAGTAACTGCAATCAACGACATATCGAGTGCTTCAGATGCAGCCGATGTTAAGAGACGCTTGGAGCAGTTAGTACAGCAAATGTACAACGTGGGAATAGAGAATACTAATGTAATGTGTCCTGCACCTCGTAATCAGAGTGTTGAAGTGAGTAGTGAAAGTGTTCCTCGAATTAGTTCGTTCTTCATTTTGTGTTTACAGAGGAGGAAGGTGTAACTACCACTTATTTTAAAAAGGAGATACTTCAAAATTGACAGCTTACGTGACATGTCGACAAGTTTTCTAGAGATGCAAAGAAGCGTCGTTCGATATGATCGATTATACAAAACAAACGCCGGCGCATGCCTCGAGTGGATAGAAGTGAGATAGGCATTTTAAGATACACTTCCAGATAACCACAGTGATGACCTGTACGGGAACAAGAATTCCTTATGAAAGACTCTGTCAACGTGTTGTAGCCAGTTTGTGGCTTCGTAAAGAGGCCGTTAACCTGAAGGCTGCTTTGAAATCCACAGTGCCTTAGTAGGCACGGTCTAGTAATTGGTGGCATGTCAGTACCTTTCTTCGATCATTGAACTCATTCTGCAAGTTGTAGGGTGAATCTGCAATTGACTTCGAACTACAACATAGTTTGGCATCTTTAACTTGTACATCTCATTGTCACGTGTGAAATGTACGGAAAAAATCCTATTGGCTTGTGCACGACCCACTTAAGGTTTTCCTGTATTTTATGATTTTTTGTTAACATTTCGGACGAAAACTATAAATAATAATAATAATTATTATTATTATTATTATTATTATTATTATTATTATGAACGACATGATTAAAACTCTACTATTGTAATAATATATATGCACTCAACACGCGATATTGTCTCTGACCGTATTTTAACAAACAGCCAACATTATTTGATACTTGTATTTAGCATCGACAACATAATTACACTTTTTGAACTTTTACTTGTTTAAACAATTATATTAATACCTCTCACATATTTTCATTATTTTTTTCTGTTAAAATATCACCTGTCTTGCTTGGTAGTTTGTCCTTTTTCAAGTTTCTTCTTTTTTTACCTGTGTCAAATCGCCGTTATTTTAGCAAATATTGATAAATATGAAATTTGTGGTGCGGCCAGGAATCGAACCCGGACCTCCATGCTTACTAGGCAGACGTCTTAACCGTTAGACTACCACACCACTAACGATCAAGGCGCCTTGGAATAATGTACGATTTCCCTCCACATCACAAACTTTAATTCATCTTCTGTGTTCCAAAGATAATTGCCACAACTGCCAAGGCTCTCCATGCCGCCGAACAGCACTTCGGCAATGGACATAATGGAACAATCCTGTTTAGGTGATATTTATATCAATTTACTACAAACAAACAATCCCTGAGACGGATTTTCGTCTCAATTATGGGGGAGGGGGGATTACGCCAGGAAATATCTCTGTAACGATTCGAGACACAAAAAGAATTGAAAACCAAAGGTAATGGAATGTAGTCGAGTTAAATAAGCGACTTAGATTAGGAAACAAAACAGTAAACAAGTAGTACACGAGTGTTTCTATTTGGGCAGCAAGACTTCCGATGACCGAAGTAGAGGGGATAAACATTTCTTCGCCGCGGCGGAACAGTCGTGCGGACTGATTTCGAGTCCCCGCTCGGGTGTGTGTGTGTGTGTGTGTGTGTGTGTGTGTGTGTGTGTGTGTGTGTTTTGACCTTAGGTTAGTTTAACTTTAAGTAGTTTGTAAGCTAGGGACTAATAACCAAGCAGTTAAGTCCCATAGATTTACAAACATTTGAACATTTTTTTAAACTTTTCTTCCGGGGATTGTGAGCTGTTCCTGCCCCAGTTTGAATGCGCCTGGTGGCTTATCGACGGGTTCCGTGTGCCGGGCTGCCTGGATGTCGTTTTCCACATCTCAGTAGGTACCCAAGTACCGTCTCAGAAGATTTGCAAAAAAAAAAAAAAAAAAAAAAAAAAAAAAAATTATACGCAGACACTTGGATCGTTATCTTTCCTCCCTTGGGGGAGGGGGGGGTTGCGACAGGAAAGGTATCTGGCTATCTGTTATATTAACGTGCCAGATGTAAAAGTACCCACGCCGAGAAAGCGCACGTGGGATGTAGGCGGGAGAATAACATCAAACATTCAAGTGGTCGGAAGTCTGTCCTGAAATTAGGAATGCAGCGTCGTTTGGAAGAAAACTGAAAGTTTTGAAATATGGTACTATAATGACATTATGGATGGAATTGGTATAAACATTTGTGATATAACTAAAATAAGGGATCGGTTGATAGAAAACATTCTGAGAAAACAAAAGGTTGGCAACTTAGTACTGAAGTCTGAGAGGTAATTACTGTAGAGAGAGAGAGAGAGAGAGAGAGAGAGAGAGAGAGAGAGAGAGAGAGAGAGAGAGAGAGAGAGAGAGAGAGAGAGAGAGACCAACGTTTTATGGTATATTGGAATGTGCTTCCGTTTCAATCTATGCTATCCATCACATGATCCAGATCTGAAATCTCTTCCCCATCTTTTCTTCCACATAGGCCTCCAACACTGTTTACGCAAGCCCCTCCTTCTTTATTAATATATACCCAATCCATTGCTACTTTTTTACATCCAATAACTGGCTCTGACCTCTAACTCCTCTCAGTATCTCATTTTCACTCTTTCCATCCTGCTAATTCTTTCCATCCTCCGCCATGTCCACGTCTCAAAAGCCTCCCGCCTTGCAAGTTTCAACATCATACGAAACATTTTACTAATATTTTCCTTAGATCGTTGTCCATATTTATGCAGAAAATTCTTCTTGTAGTTAGGAAGTGGACAGTGTAGTGCAGAGAGCTGCATCAAACCCGTCTTCGGACCGAAGACCCCCACCAGCACAACAAAAGTTGGTTGCAGCTGCGTGGACCATAAATACCGCGTCTCTGACTTTCAGCTGGTACTGTCTGCGGGAAGACGCTCTCGGCTGTGGAGAAAGTGTTGTGCAAAAGGCCGGCCAGCGCTCTCCGCTCGGTCGCTTCCTGCTCGGTGGCATTACTCGCGACACTAGAGTCCGCGCACCGCAGAAACCAGCCCGTGACGAAACACTTCTGCCGCGCGCTGGCCACAGGCAGTTTCACAGTAGACTCGCACAGCAGTTTTGCATCCCAAACAGCGGGTAGTCCCAAGTTTCATGACCGAGCGAGGTGGCGCAGTGGTAAGACACTGGACTCGCATTCGGGAGGATGGTGGTTCAAATCCACCTCCGGCCATCCAGATTTAGGTTTTCCGTGATTTTCCTGAATCCCTCCAGGCAAATTCCGGGATGGTTCCTTTCAGAGGGAACGGCCGAGTTCCTACCCCATCCTTCCCCGAAAATCTGAGCGTAAGCTCCGGCTCTAACGACCACGCTGTCGACGGGACGTTAAACCCTAAGCTTCCTTCCTTCCTTCCTCCAAGTCTTATGGGCTGGTCGTAGTGAAAGATTGCTGCCTACTAAAACGTTCGGTAACATCTCTCGGAATCCGGTTGTTGGTGTTCCAAATGCTGTTCAGACATGCTGCCTCTCTCGTACGTCAGTGCCCCGCGGAAAGACTGTAGATACGAGTACAGGCAGCGAAACCGCCAGAGGTGCACAGACTGTGCTGTCATTTTCGCATCCAGTCATATAAGATGCCCCAAAAAATCAAACGTAAAACTTTGAGTAAGGGTTGGCTAGAAGACCTATTAGTAGTTCAACTCTGTGAAACATATGTTCTACTGTAAGTTTTTTTTTTTTTTTTTTTTTTTTTGCTATCAGTGATTATATATATATATATATATATATATATATATATATATATATATATATATATATATATATGGGTGTCCCACTCAACTGTTTCACCCCAGATATCACTCAAACTACAAGAGATGTTGAAAAACGATTTTTACGGTCATGAAAGTACGGCAGGGGCTTATGAAAGTAGGTACTATGAGACAGTTTAAAACGCGAAGAAATATTTTCAACACAAACTTTTTTAATGGATACCCCACATTATTTCTTCAGCAATCTATAAAATGAAAAATCACAAAAGGAATGGCGTTGGTTGCATCGCGATGCGTCAATTATACCCGGAGAAACTGAGAAGCGAAGTTGACGTTTCAAACACATGAGGTGCGATGCTAGCGCATGTCCGAGGCTCAAGGGAGACTCACCGTTGAGCCCAAGACACGCGCTAGCAGCGCGCATCATGCATTTCAAACATCAACTTCGCTTCTCAGTTTCCCCGGATGTAACTGACACATCGCGATGCAACCAATGCATCCTATCGATTGCGTAAGAAATAATGTGGAATCCATTAAAAAAAATAAGTTTGTATTGAAAATATTTCTTCACGTTTTAGAGTGTATCATAGTACCTACTTTCATAAGCCCCTGCCGTACGTTCATGGCCCTGAAAGTGGTTTTTCAATACCTCTTGTAGTTTCACATATATCTGGGGTGAAACACTTGAGTGGGACTCCCTGTATAGAGTTGCTACTGAGCAAAACAAGAAAAAAAAACTCTAGTAATATACGTTAAGTGCTATGACCACTTGACAGCTAAGAAAGACGTGTTCACAATATCGAAGATGATATTTAAAGTAATTTACGCTAAGAACAAAACATAGCCGCGGGGCAGTGGTCGAGCGCTTTAAAGTGCCTTCCTCCGAAGTGCGCGTTTGCTCGCCGTCGGAGGTTCGAGTCCTCCCTTGGCCATACGTGAGTGTCTTGCTCTTTGCATAAGTTAAAGTAGCGTGTAAGCATAGGGACTGGCAACCGAAGCATCTAAGACGCTTAGATTTGACAACATTTGAATATTTTGAGATTTGGAAGAAGATCGGCAATTGTCGCTTGAAGACGAACCAGCACCAGGGTGTGACGAAAACTGGGAAACCTGGAAGGCATTCTGCAGGCTACCAACGGGTACTGCAAGATCAGAAGACACTCTTAATGTCAATACCCTGTAGTGTCTGGTGTTACGGTCTTCAGCTCGCAAACTGGTTTGATGCAGCTCTCCACGCTACTCTGATTTGTGCAAGCCTCTCCATCTCTGAGTAGGAACGGCAACCTACATCCTTTTGACTCTGCGTACTGATTCGTCCACCGGTCTCCCTCTACGATTTTTAACCCACACACTTCTTTCTAATACTAAATTGACGATAGACCGATGTCTCAGAATGTTTCCCGTCAACCTATCCCTTCTCTTAGTCAGGATATGCCAGAAACTTGTTTTTTCCCCCAATTTTGTTGAGCACTTCATTAGTAACGTGATCTACACATCTAATATTTTTGTCTGAACTCCTTATCGTCCACTTTCACTCCCATACATTGCCACACTACAGACAAATGCTTTCAGAAAGGATTTCTTAACATTTAATCTAATATCGGATGTCAACAAATTTCGCTTCTTCGGAAACACTCTTCTTCCCATAGCCATTCTGCATTTTATATCTTCTTTTACGTCCTCTATCAGTATTTGGCTACCAAAATAACAAAATACTACTAGAGTATATCCTCTGTGAATACAGAGTACCACGAACAACTGTATCCATGTTCTGCTGCCCACTGTGTCTCGTCAAATGTACTGCAGAGGACCTTATGGCAGCAAGGCCAGATATGTTTACCCGTAATTCATAGTTTCATATTTGTGTGATGTGTACGTAGTTTACATTAAAAATTGTTTTAAACAATAATATAGCACTGCTACCCGTTTTTTTTTCTTTTACTTGTTTTGTCATCCTTGTTGTTGTGGTCTTCAGTCCGGAGACTGATCTGATGCGGCTCTCCACAATACCCTATCCTGAGCAAGTCTCTTCAATTCCACATAAGAACGGCAACCTACATCTGTTTGAATCTGTTTACTGTATCCATCTCTTGGTCTTCCTCTGCGGTTTTTACCCCCCACACTTCCCTCCAACGCCTAAATTCACAATTCCTTGATGTCTAAGAATGTGTCCTACCAATCGATCCCTTCTTTTAGTCAAGGTATGCCAAAAATTCCTTTTCTCTCCAATTCTGTTCAGTACCTCATTAGTTACGCAATCCACCCATCTAATCTTTAGCATTCTTCTGTAGCACCACATTTCAAAAGCCTCTATCCTCTTCCTGTCCGCACTGTTTATCGTCCATGTTTCACTCCCATACAAGGCAACACTCCACACAAATGCCTTTAGAACGGACTTCCTTAGGCTTAAATCAATAATCGATTATAACAAATTTCTCATTTCCTTGAACGCTTTTCTACCCATTGCCATTCTGCATTTAATAGCCTCTGTACTGCGACCATCATTTGTTGTTTTACTACCGAAGAAACAAAACTCATCTACCTCCTTTATTGTTTCGTTACCTAATCTATTTCCTCCAGCATCACCTGATTTTCTTAGACTGCACTCCATTACCCTAGTTTTGCTCTTGTTAATGTTCACCTTATATGCACCTTTCAGCACAGAATCCTTACTCAGTTTTATAACGAAAATTTTATGCTGTTATTTTTTGTAAATATCGTATGTATCACATAGTGATAATGTGAATTTATAAATTGCCGATGCTTCTGCCACGAATAAATAAAAATAAAACTTGGAGTATGCGTGTTAGCGGTGCAGGAAGGCAGCGCCTAACGGAGTTAGCCTGAGTGTGTCCGCGCCGAGTGATTGAGTCGCCGGGAGTCGAAGGCGGGACCGCGGGCTGCGCGTCTGCCGGTGACAGCGCGACACGGCTTTCGCTGTCTCTGAAATCCGGTTTAGCTGCGCGCCGCGCTGTGCACTGCGTTTCCTTTTACGAACCGGTAGGCGGCCGGCCGGACGCGTGGACATCTGTCTCCCGGCGGCCTACCGACGCAAGGACGGCCGCGCGTACACACCGCACCTTTCTCCTCCCTCTCTCCCAGACCAGTTTCTGGAGACCTGGAGAGCGTGCGGCGGGCCAGCGACAGGGGGCCGACTGCTGCTTGTTTTGCTACCGCCGTGCCCACGACTTGGCGGCAGTCACACATACGGAAAAACATATATCTTCCACTTTCTGCCTTAATTTGAATGATGACCCACTATCCTATTGTCTACTACGGTAAAGGACGGGGTTCCCTCCACGCCCACACCAATAGATCACGGGATGTGGGACCCGCGGTGTTATCCGTACGTGTGGGCACGATCACCTATTAATACGGTGCATTTGGAGATAGAATTGGTCGAAATGTATACGAAGGGTAAAGCTATGTAAGGGCAGAGGAAAACAAAGTGCCAAAGCAAGAGCCAAGGGAAAAAAACCTCTGCGACAGTGGGGTAGGTTGCAAGGGCAGTAGCGGTATGCTATCTGCGACAGATCATGCAAGGTTTGGTAATGTTTGTAAAGGGTATATCTCAGTACCGTTAACTTTGCTAGGATCGTCATAAAGAATCAGTCCGTTTGATGCGAGGTTCTGCTGCAGCTGAGCTCCTGTGAAGTCTCCTGGGTCGCCTGCGGCAGAATACCCGTGAACATCGGGTGGGGAAGGGGGACAATAAATACTCATTTATGTAGGGAGAGCAGTTTGAAAATATCTCCCCTTGCTTTTATTCTTTCCTTTACCTTCTCCATTTTGTCTTGGTTTACGAGTAACTGAATTCGGTTGTAACGAAAGCGCAATACTCACGAGATGCCTAGTTGTTTTCGCCGCCCCGAGTGAAATACCTAGTCTCTAAATCTTCATCAACCTGTTTTATTCATAAGTTGTCCCTCCAGTACAGAAGTTAGCACGCAGATTCTTGATCTTAAAGCCGTTAGATTAATTAGTGCAGAACTAGTCTGGTAAAACTATGTAGAGCCGGCCGCGGTGGCCGAGGGGACTGAGGCGCTCCAGTCACGGTCTGCACGGCAACTACGGTCGGGGGTTCGAATCCCCCCTAGGGCATGGGTATTTGTGCCGTCCTTAGTATTAGCTAGTTCGTAAGTAGTTTGTACGTTTAGGAACAGATGACCTCGTAGTTAAGTCCCATAAGCTCCACAAACATTAAAAAAATTATTAAATTAATTGTACTACCACAATATTGCCGAAGATGAAATTTCCTATGCTGTAAACGAGTAACATATCTTCCAACTCTGTATGTAAATATTGTAGCTTCTTTGATAAAACTGTAACGTCTGAAGATGATCTTGTGAGCCGAAAACCGGTTATAAATTAAAAGAAACTTGTGGAGCATACATTAATTTACGCTTTTTAATTCAGTATGCTGATGATCAACCAAGAACCGACGGAAGAATCAGTCATAATGAAAATTTGTAAGTTAATAATAGGACTTTTTCAGATAAAAAGTGTGTATAGTAGTATTTTTGGTCTAATGTAATGTTGTCAATTAACAACTGCGTACATGGCTCATTGTCATAAACTATTTCATTCCAGTGACCGTTTCACGCTGATGTAGCCAAATTTTACACAGTCCAGTGCTTGAAACAAACTTTCGAGTGCTCTAACGAATTTCCTCATGTTTGGAATGTAGCAGGTCATAGGGTACCGAGTTTCAAAAACACATTTGTCGTTAAGTAACTATCATTTTCAGCAACTGTTTTTGAAGAATGACGATCTGAAAAATAGCACACTACCAGTGTAATTTTATTTATTTTTCTTCTTCTTCTTCTTCTTCTTCTTATTATTATTATTATTATTATCATCTCGCATTCTACGCATCGGAGCGTGCAATATTAGGTGCTGAAGGTGGTAGATGAGTTACGTTACTTGGGTAGTAAAATAACATGCGATGGTCGCAGTACAGAGGATATAAAATGCAGAATGGCAATGGGAAGAAACAGTTTTGAAAAAGAGAAATTTGCTAACATCGAATATTACTTTAGGTGTAAGGAAATCTTTCCTGGAGGCATTTGTGTGGAATGTTGCCTTGTACGGGAGTGAAACAGGGACGATAAACAGTGCGGATAGTGCTTTTGAAATGTGGTGCTACAGAAGAATGCTGAAGATTAGGTGGGTAGATCGCATAACTAATGAAGAGGTACTGAATTGGTGAGAAAAGGAAGTTTTGGCATTCCTTGACTAAAAGAAAAGGGATCGTTTGGTAGGACACATTGTTAGACATCGAGAAATCGTAAATTTAGCGTTGGAGGGACGTGTGTGTGTGAGTGGGGGGGGGGGGGGGAGGAGGAGGAGGAGGAGGAGGAGGAGGAGGAGGAGGAAAGTCGCAGGGCGAGACCAAGAGACGCATATAGTAAGCAGATTGCCGTTCGTATGAGGAGATGATGAGGCTTGCTCAAGATAGAGTAGGGTGGTGAGCTCATCAAACCAGTCTCCGGACTGAAGGCCATAACCACAACAATACTATTATTATTATTATTATTATTATTATTATTATTATTTACGGAACTGATGTGCTGCCAAGACTATATCACGTAGTGAACTTAAAACTGCATTCTACTACGAGTTTTAAAAGAACAATTTTAATTCGCGTAAAATTGTGAAAAACAAAAAATATTCGCGCTGGATATTGGAATTTGAATATAGATAAATCGATGTATCGTTAAAACTGTATCGCCAAAATATATCGCCATTTTTCGACAAAAGTAGCGACATTTGTATCCCCAGCCCTAATTCCCACGGCGGACAGCACGATATAAAGGCAGCCTCGCAGCAGGTTGCAGTCCAGGAAGCCAGCAGCGGACGCGCGGAAGCTTCCAGTGCACAGCACGGCTACTCGCGGCACATCACAGGTTGCGCAAGCGCGCTTCCCACTGCGCTGCCACCTGTTCTGCGCATGCGCGGAGCGGGCGGCAGAAAACCGGCGCCTGCGCAGAAGCAGTAGCAGACGCGGCCGACGCACGTGGGCTGTGGAGGCTCGCCAGCAGTGTTTTCGTGGAAGGCGCGGCGCGGCAGCTTCAGTCTGAGGTCGCGCCGCGGTTCGGTGGCGTTCCTCCGCTCCCGGATGTGGAGCGGACGGCGCCTCGCAGACTCCCCTCCTCTTTGTGCCAGCGCTTGCCGGATGTCAGTTAGCGGCACATTTGACTTGCAACGCAGTCTCGTAACGGCCAACAGCCCGCGAAAGCTAATAGTTAAAGTTGTTCCCAACTAAAGACGCGTACATATGCATGCGCCACGAGGCGGGAAGGCCGTGGGAGGGGTAGCGAAACAACGCCTCAGGCGGCGTAAATCGCCTTTAGTGTTCCTTCTTTTTTCGCAGTGTAATCTCTCTCTCTCTCTCTCTCTCTCTCTCTCTCTCTCTCTCTCTCTCTCTCTCTCTCTCTGGTGTTTGGATCTACGTCTACATCTACATACATACTCATACTCCGCAATCCACCGTAAGGTGCGTAGTGGAGGATACCACTACTAGGCATTTCCTTTCCTATTCCACTCCCAATTAGAACAAGGAAAAAAAAGAATGCCCATATGCCTCCGTACGAGCCCTAATTTCTCTTATCTTGTCTTTGTGATCACGCGAAATGTAAGGAGGAGGCAGCAAGATCGTACTACACTCAGCTTCAAATTCCGGCCCTCTAAATTTCCTCAACAGAAATTCTCGAAAAGAACGTCGTCTTTACTCCAGCGATCCCCAATTGAGTTGCCGGAGCATTTCCGTGACACTCGCGCACTGGTGTCGAACCTACCAGTACCAAACCTAGCTGCTTGCCTCTGAACTGCTTCTATGTCTTCCTTTAAACTGATCCGCTGCGGGTCCCAAACACTTGAGCAATACTCAAGACGTGGTCGTACAAGCGACTTATAAGCGGTCTCCTTTACAGGTGAAGTACATCTTCCCAAAATTCTCCCAATAAACCGAAGTCGGTTGTCCGCCTAATTCACGACTGTCCGTACATGTTCGTTCCATTTCATATCGCTCTGCGATGTTACGCCTAGATATTTGAACGACGCGACAGCATCAAGAAGCTCACTACTAATGCTGTATTCGAACATTACGGGATTGTTTTTCCTACTGATGCGCATCACCTTGAATTTTTCTACATTTAGAGCTAGCTGCCATTCTTCGCACCGACTAGAAATTTTGTCGACGTCATCCTGTATGCTATTACAGTCAAAGACGACACCCTCCCGTACACCACAGCATCATCAGCAAACAGCCGCAAATTACAAGTTACTCTGTCCATCAGATCATTTATATAGATAGAAAATAATAGCGGTCCTATCACACTCCCCTGGGGCACGCCTGACGATACACTCGTCTCTGATGAACAATCGTAATGTTAACAGCCATGTAACGCTGATGGTAGCAGCATCATACTGTCTTATACATGGATTGAAATTAATCAGCCAAACCAGATTGTTTGGTGCACTAGACTTCGGATCGAGAGAAATTAGTGCTGTCTTCTTAAGAACCTGCTAATTTCAGATATTGGTCAAGATTGGATTAATGTAGCCCAGCTGATCTTGTCAGAAAACAAACACTTTAGGCAGCTATATAAGGCTGTTGTCACAAATACCTCTTTTCAGTAACTTTCACAGACGTATGTTTAAAATTGTTGCTGAAGGGCACACAGCGTAAACATAAATTGTCAGTAAACGTTACCTACTCCAGCCAAGCGTTGATCGAAACGGTTAACCGTACATAAATGTGTATGCGGTGGCCCCCTCTCCCCTGTAGTGCAAAATGAACCGCCCTTTGTTACTTTCCTATGATGTCTTACGTTAGTAAGTATCTGGGTTATCGTTTGTATGTCTACTCTACAGTCACATGATTGGTCGTCTGCCTGTCCCCATTCGAATTTCCAATAGTTACAGCGACCAACACCAGTTCGGAAGCGGTTGGTCAAAGACCATTCTCTCCTGGGAAGGTCCATTCCTTGGAGCTCCTTCGAGGGATCGTCTATCCAGATGCTGTTTTGTCCATTAAACGAATCCCAAGTTCTTGCCCAGTTCGATTTAGGCGAGAAGCTACTGTCATATAGTTGCACAGCTTTTTTAAGAGGTGGTTTACGTGATTTCAACCGGTTTACCTGAGGTGCGTGCTATCCGCTCCCGATTGGTAGACGCTCTCGCAGCAGATATAGGGGCCAAAAATTTCTGACTGACAACACATTTCGTGTTACCCAGCTTAGTGTGCCACGAATCCTGCTGGAAGACCAACTTGATGATCGCATGACGATTTGTGGTGACTTCACCAGTTGTGCGATGATCTGAAGTTTTCCAACCAGATAATAACAGGAGAAGAAATGTGGCTTGTCCTTCACTTTACGCAACTAAAACGACAGTCAGCCACCTGGAATGCGGCAGCATGTGCAACATACGTGGTCGTGTGAGTGCCTATCCTCCACGTGTCAAGCCTGACAACCTATTGACTGTACCAAGTAAAAAGTCTGCAGCAAAATGAAAATAAGTCTTATTGAATCCATCATTACTGGTGCAACCGAGACTGTGCTGGTCAGGAGTATGTAGGAAGTGGGATACCAACAGTTGTTGTTGTTTCCTACTGAGAGATAGAAATCCACAAAACCAGTTTCGATATCCCTACTTAATGGATTTATACTCCGATGTAGGGACTTGAAGATGGCATAATGGAATGCCGAAACTAGTAGTGAAAGAATATATGTTTGTATTAGACATACAACCGTTGGTATCCCACTTCCTACATAAGTGAAAAGTATACAGGGTGTTACAAAAACACACTTTTAGGAAACATTCCTCACTCACAAAGAAAGAAAATATGTTATGTGGAGATGTGTCCAGAGACGCTTAATTTCCATGTTACAACTCATTTTATTGCTTCTCTTCAAATCACATTAATCACGGAATGGAAACACAGCAACAGAACGTACCAGCGTGACTTCAAACACTTTGTTACAGGAAATGTTCAAAATGTCCTCCGTTAGCGAGGATACATGCATCCACCCTCCGTCGCATGGAATTCCTGATGCGCTGATGCAGCCCTGGAGAATGGCGTATTGTATCACAGCCGTCCACAGTACGAGCACGAAGAGTCTCTACATTTGGTACCGGGGTTGCGTAGACAAGAGCTTTCAAATGCCCCCATAAATGAAAGTCAAGAGGGTTGAGGTCAGGAGAGCGTGGAGGCCATGGAATAGGTCCGCCTCTACCAATCCATCGGTCACCGAATCTGTTGTTGAGAAGCGTACGAAGATGTCGACTGAAATGTGCAAGAGCTCCATCGTGCATGAACCACATGTTGTGTCGTACTTGTAAAGGCACATGTTCCAGCAGGACAGGTAGAGTATCCCGTATGAAATCATAACCTGCTCCAGTGAGCGTAGGTGGAAGAACGTGAGGCCCAATCAAGAAATCACCAACAATTCCTGCCCAAACGTTCACAGAAAATGTGTGTTGTTGGCGTGACTGTACAACTGCGCGCAGATTCTCGTCAGCCCACACATGTTGATTGTGAAAATTTACAATTTTATTTCAATTTACATTTAAAGAGAGATACTAAAATGAGCTCTAACATGGAAATTAAGCATTTCCGGACACATGTCCACATAACATATTTTCTTTCTTTGTGTGTGAGGAATGTTTCCTGAAAGTTTGGCCGTACCTTTTTGTAACACCCTGTATATAGAGTAGGGAGAACACACTGGTACTCGTTTCAGACGCACCTCTTCAAGCTGTCCTTTATCGTTACAACTCCTTCGGAAATTGCGACGCCATCGAAAGGGGGGAAAAATACTGCAGAACACATTGGATAATATTAATAACAACTAGATGACATGTGCGAATACTTCGACCCCGACGGTACTCACTGACGTAATGTAGAAATAAGTAAATGTAATTATTTATCGCCGTGCGGTCTAAGGCGCCTCGCTGCGGGGTGTGCGGCTGGTTCCCGTCGGAGTTCGAGTCTTCCCGTGTGTGTGTGTGTGTGTGTGTGTGTGTGTGTGTGTGTGTGTGTGTCTGCCTTACCATTAAGATGTATATTCTTGAATCTGTTATACTCGTGGACAGGGAATGCTTGATATGGCTGTAATAACATTTTTAGTTCCTTTTTGTCCAGTTTCTTCCCATAGTTGCTATATTATATGATAGTGGAGATATTTAGGTTCTCTGTCTATGCCGAAATGCATAAAAAGGTAAAGCAGTCAACAATCCGAAGATTGGTTTGAACACCACAGTGCTTTACTAGGCATGGTCTTGTTTGGAGGTGGTATGCCGTTGCCTTCCTCCGATCTTCGAACTGACTTACCCGGCCAGTTATAGGGGGACCTACAGTTTAACGTGGGTTCCAAACCACGGTGCTACTCGGTATTTTCACATAAGCATTACTGCCAGAGGTGAAAGAAGTGGAACGTGACAGGTAAAAATCCTAGGACCTGGCGGGGATCGAACCCGTGACCTTTGGATTTGTAGTCTGGCACTCTACCACTGTGCAACCGAAGCGTATGGCAATGAAATCTATTAAAAAGCTGTTGCACTGACTGATAACCTAAACATTTCCACTATCATATAGTTACGTACGGAGTTTTTTTCATTCCGGTTGAGTGTAGTCATATGGCATTTTCGTCGCGTCACAGTGATCACGTGATTGCACAATTGCGTGCGGATTCTCGTCATCCCACACATGTTGATTGTGAAAATTTACAATTTACATTTAAAGAAAAATACTAAAATGAGCTTTAACATGGAAATTAAGCGTTTCCCGACACACGTCCACATGTGTGTGAGGAGTGTTTCCTGAAAGTTTGGCCGTACCCTCTTGTAACACCCTGTATATTGTACATGCTGTGGTAGTTCCAGAGTTGAGTCGCTGGTTGTACGGAGAGTGATCGGTGCGTGTCGGGGCGCACGGGCCGCGGCAGCACCGCCTTTGTAGTGTAGTGTGTAAACAGAGGCAGGGGCAAAAAGAAGGCGGGCGGGAATAAGTAATGAGTGCGGGAGACGATCTGTCTGTCGGCGCGGCAGGTGTGTCGGGAGAAAGTGTTAGCGGCCGGTGCTGGATTTGGGTGAGGCGGTAACCCTAGAGCACGGCGGGGTCACGTTTCCACAAGGCCAAGGCCGCCGTCTGACCGCAGGCGCGACAGACACTCTACTCTCTCCACCTGTCCCACGCAGCTGAGGGAGGCAGTGGCCAGAAATAAGCCGCACAGCGGCACTGAATTGAATCCGTGCCGACAGCTGAATAGTTGTACCGGGCCGGGATCAGAACCCGGGTCGGCAGTACCCTCAATCACTTTGCTACCCGAGTATGCCTATTCTTCAAGTCCCCACACTCGGACTCCCATTAGATATCAATGGATGTTTACCACGTTCCTGTGAAATAATGCATCAAATTCCGGTTAGTAGTAGAAATACGTATGTAGATGCTGTGGTATCCTTTCAGACATGACCGTTACAGTTTCTCTGTGTCGGTCATCCATGAAGAGTTACAGCACTTTAGTGTCGTTGCTGCCTACTCCTGAGCATGTTCGTAAGGCACTGTGGTTGACCAATCTACATCTACATGGCATACTCTGCAAATCACATTTAATTGCCTGGCAGAGGGTTCATCAAACCACCGTTATACTATTTATCTCCCATTCCATACTCGAATAGCGCGCGGGAAGAAAGAACACCTGAATCTTTTCGTTCAAGCTCTGATTTCTCGTATTTTATTCTTATGATCATTTGTACCTATGTAAGTGGGAGTCAACAATATATTTTCGCATTCGGAGGAGAGTGTTGTCGATTGGAGTTTCGTAAGTAGCCCACGTCGCAGCGATAAGCGCCGTTGTTGTAACGATTTCCATCCCAGATCATGAAATATGTCCGTAACGCTGTCTCCCCTGTATCGTGACAGTACGAAACGAGCTGCCCTTCTTTGGACTCTTTCGATGTCCTCCGTCAAACCCAACTGATAAGGATCCCACACTGGGCAGCAATATTCCAAAAATAGACGGATAAGTGTAGTGTATGCAGTTTCTTTTGTAGTTGTGTTGCATCTTTTAAGGCTTCTGCCAATAAAACACAGTCTTTGGTTCGCCTTTCCCGCGACATTATCTACGTTTTCTTTCCAGTTTAATTGTGAAGTAATAGCAATTCCCTGGCATTTTGTGGAGTTTACCGCCTTCACTTTTGATTGATTTATCTTGTAAAGAAAGTTTAACAGATTTCTTTTCGTACTCATGTGGACGACTTCACACTTCTCGTTATTTAGAAAGGATAGGATGTTTTGGGCGCACAACAGCAAGGTTTTTAGCGCCTCATTAGTTAGAGTCAATTGCCAATTTTTACACCATAGTGATATCTTATTCAGATCGTTCTGCAATTGCTTTTGGTCTTCAGATCTTCAGATGTATCTGAAGGTGTAGTTCTCTCAACATACGGATGGTGGAATTAAGTCACTGCCAACTATAATTATATGAGTAGCGTACCTATTTGTAATGAGACTCAAGTTTTCTATGAACTGTTCGGCGGCTGTATCTTGAGAGTGCGAGGGTCGGTGAACGGAGTCAGTTATTAATTTATTCCGGTTGTCGAGTACAACATCTGCGCATAATAATTCACAGCAACTATCGACTTCAGTTTCGCTTGTGAGCTAGTACACAAATTACATTACGAATTCCTTTTGTGCTTTCTGTTTCTTTTATAGTGCATATCATAGGAATTGTGGCTTTTCCCTTAAACTAGGGTGTTTCCTCTGTGACTCAGTAGATAGCAAAGCTAAACAATGTAGAACAAGAGTCTACCTTACAAGCATAACATTCTATATTCCATCGTTCCCTTATTTCAAATATTTTAAAATTCTATGTCGGCATACATATTTTCTGTCATTGTTTTAAACATTGTCCCAATACACTTTACTCTCTTGTGGTGAAACATTAGTTAATAAAGTTTTGAAGTGTATCGTTCTTCTTGCTTCTCTATTTTTAATACAGTTGTAGCTATTAATAAATGTACAAATACAGTGATCAACTTGAATGACCAGCGAACATTCGAATTATCTGCATGTCGTTCCTTCCGTCTTTCATAGCGATGGAATGTTTCTATCGCAATCAGTAAGTGTGCAAGAAAGCTACCGTACAGACGGAGGGAGAATGGATCCATATTTGTGGTTGGAAGAAGTAATTATACATTGAAATATACGATGGTATTGCTTTAGTTTCCCAATAGTTGTAAATATTTAGATTTCGGGATATTAGAAAGAAGTTGTATATTTCGGCGAGGTGTCGAAGAAAAAGATCTCTTTCGTGAGGACTATATCAAGGAAGATCGGAGTCGGAGGTTTGGAAGCAAACAGAAGGAATACGGGAAAGGGCGTCCCTTACCTTAGGGGCCGCTAATCCGACTACCTGGCGAAGGGTCAGGTGTGGCAAATGTCCGGCATGGCAAAAGTCCGCCGTGGCAAGTATCCGGCATCCCCTGTGGCGGTGTCTGGCGCTGTCTGGAGGAGGCGCCAGGCTGCGAGCTGTGAGCTGGCAGGTAGCAGGTAGCGACCGCGGTCGCCGCCCTCGTAGCCGCAGCACCGCCAGACGCAACACGTGGCAAGCGCTCGGCCTACACGCCGCGCCGGCCCGCTCCTTCCAAAACACACTGCTCTGTTTCTCAAAATAAACAACATACTTCCATTGTGTATTAGCTGCACACTCTGCAATGCCACGATATCTATTCATTTGAATCGTTACTCCAGCTGTACTCTGCCGGATGCTCTACTTCTCTTTCTGTGATCATCCGGCAACGACACTCTGGTATCCTCTTACAGCCTTTATCTTCTTTCATGCCTTTTTAAAATTCTTGACCTGTTACATCCTTTGCTTGATGAATTTTAGCACATTGCTTTTATATAATGTTGTAGCGGTTTTCATTTTATTCTCTACGAGTGGAACAAGGGTAGTAGTTTAGTCCCTTTCAAAATCAAACCATCCATCCATCAGTTTTGTAGGAAACTACAAAGACAGTTCAGTAATCTATTATTCGAAGACTTGCAGCTTTTATCAATGGTGGGCAACTAATTATCTATACCTATAAATGTGAATGTCTGTTCAATGTACGTTTATCACGTCTGAACCACAAGTCATAAAGAGCTAAAATTTGTACAGTTACTAATGTGTACCCGGGGAAGGCTTTAGGCACGGTTTTATGGCGATCGAATAGCTATTTATCTACATACATTAATGTGAATTTGTGTTCGGTGTACGCTTATCACGTCCGTACGACAAGACGCAGAGACTTAAATATTTGTACATGAGGAATGTTTTAGCCACGGTTTTATAGCGATCTTATAGATATTTAGTAATTTGAAGAATATAACGCGAAATGCGGAACAGTAATTACTCTTTGAAAATGGTTTTACTGGTTGCATTGTTGCTCGAGGGTTGATAATGATAAAAGGGTGGAGTATATTCGGATGGAAAGTTATCGGTGTATATAAAATTCTGCGCGCGCACGCGCGCGCGCGTGTGTGTGTGTGGGGGGGGGGGGGGGGTGTTCGCTCTGTAGCGAAAACTACAAAATGCAAATGAATGGTCTGTGTATAATTGTTGTCCGAAGTCTCCCGTTGTACACGATAGCAGTTCCATGCCGATAGCTATAAGGGGGTGGAAGATATGGTGGTTAAAAGTCGTCAAATTATTAAAAATTTCGGACTGAAGGCCAGCGATGACGTTTGCGACTCTATAGCAAGGAGGTTGCATGACAGCGAAACGTGATGACACAGACAACATCTTTGGCCTATGCGTGCTACAATGTCTTCAGCTATTTCTCTGTAAGGATAACCATACGAATAAGGAAATAAAAGAATAAATAAATAAATAAAGCAGTAAAAAAGAAATTTCTTTTAATACATCTCTTTAAAAAATCATTAAGCACTTACATAATTTCATTTTTTTTTTAATGTTGATTAAAAATGTTTGTTTCTAAAGAAGGTATTGTATTTCATTTCATCCTTCTCACAACAGACTATTGAAAGACTGCTTATCTATCATAATCAACCAACACGCGAGCGGAGCCGCGGGTTTAAGCTAGTTAACAGATAAATATTGTGTCTGCGTTAGGTGTTCGTATTATTTTGTTCACCCCCAGTAAATCGTCCAGAACTGTTAACATTTCCGTTGCAATACCAGGGGAGGAAAAAAATGGTGTGCGTTATTTTTCGATCCTCCTTCGTATATAGACTAATTTTCAAACGCCGTTTCTTATTTTCTAATAATTCGTGCATCACAGGCGCGAACCTCATCCGTCCTTACTGCGCAAACAAATGCTGAAGCTGTTCGAACGCAGTGTTCCCGTGCGTAATTGAAATAGTCTCTCCCCGGAGGCGAGTACTCGCACGTCGGCTAGAGAAATACAGACGTCGGCTTCAGCCTGGGAGGTGACGAATGAGGCAGCTAATGAAGCAAGGAGACGTGCAGCTCGCAACGGGAGCTCGAGATGAAAGGCCCCTGCTAGCGGAGACAAACGGACGCTTGTCCGAAGTAAATGGGGCGCATTCCGCGAGCGGATAGCCTGCCGAAAGCGGCGACTCGTGTGGTCTGCCGCGCTGAGCGACGCGGGAGCCGGAAGAAGGCGGGCTCTGTACCACTGGGGAGAGGGTGGGGGGCCGACACTGCCACACAGCGCGAGCGCCTCTCTACTGACCGAAGGTAACGATACAAACACCTTGTAAAAATAACTAGACTCCCTAAACGCGCTGCTGTAGCGGGATAATTTGAACATTCGCCCGACCGCCATGGTAGTGCGAAGTAGGTTCACAGATTTGTGACTGGCTGGAAGACTTCCTAAGTAATAGAACGCAGTATGTTGTTCTCGACGGCGAGTGTTCATCAGAGACGAGTGTATCGTCAGGCGTGCTCCAGGGGAGTGTGATAGGACCGCTATTATTTTCTATCTATATAAATGATCTGATGGACAGAGTAAGTTGTAATTTGCGGATGTTTGCTGATGATGCTGTGGTGTATGGGAGGGTGTCGTCTGTAACTGACTGTAATAGCATACAGGATGACTTAGACAAAATTTCTAGTTGGTGCCAAGAATGACAGCTAGCTCTCAATATAGAAAAATGCAAGGTTATGCGCATGAGTAGAAAAAAGAATCCTATAATGTTCGAATACAGCATTAGTAGTGAGCTTCTTGATGCTGTGACGTAGTTCAAATATCTAGGCGTAACATTGCAGAGCGATATAAAATGTAAAGACAGTTGTGAGTAAGGCGGACAGCCGACTTCGGTTTATTGGGAGAATTTTGGGAAGATGTACTTCACCTGTAAAGGAGACCGCGTATAAAACGCTTGTACGACCACGTCTTGAGTATTGCTCAAGTGTTTGGGACCCGCAGCAGATCAGTTTAAAGGAAGACATAGAGGCGGTTCAGAGACGAGCAGCTAGATTTGTTACCGGTAGGTTCGACCAATGCGCGAGTGTCACGGAAATGCTCCGGCAACTCAATTGGGGATCGCTGGAAGAAAGACGACGTTCTTTTCGTGAATTTCTGTTAAGTAAATTTAGAGGGCCGGAATTTTAAGCTGAGTGTAGTACGATCTTGCTGCCGCCTACTTACATTTCGCGTAAAGATCACAAAGACAAGATAAGAGAAATTAGGGCTCGTACTGAGGCATATAGGCATTCTTTTTTTCCTCGTTCAATTTGGGAGTGGAATAGGAAAGGAAATGCCTAGTAGTGGTAAAGTGTACCCTCCGCCACGCACCTTACGGTGAATTGCGGAGTATGTATGTTGATGTTGATGTAGTGGCAAGCGTCAGATAAATACCAGTGTTAAACTTGTATCCATTCTGGAAGTGTGGAACCTGCGACTGTGTTGATTAAACAAATCAGAAAATAACAGCAACCAGTCACCTTTTTTTTACGTATTTTTTACCACAACCGGTTTCGATCTGCCTGGCAGTTTATCATCAGGCGGTATACATGTATTATATGTTGTTTACAACATTGTGGAACTCGTTTGGCTGTGGCGAGATAGAAAAAATTGTGTGTGAGCTTTGTCTTTGGCATTAAATTTCACTATTTACAAGTTTAAATTGTATTCCAAACAGCTACTTACAGTTGGTTCACATTGCTGTTTGATGGTAGGTGGATCTTCAAGTATTTTGTGCTCAAAAGCTGCCCACATAACACAGCATTCGCTTTCCACATGTTTGACAAACATAAACAATACAGAGATATGTACAGCTGATTGTCAGAGATCACAGTTGATGCATAGATATTATTTTATACTTATAAACTAGTTAAAGTTTAGATACTTAAAGTGTGTATACATTTCTATTTACAATATTCTCTTACAGTGCTGGCTTCTTTATTTCTTATTACTGTAATGTAACTAGTATATATGTTTAGAATAATATTTATACATCAACTGTGATCTTGCATGTGCAGTAACTGCAATGGCCAGACGTTTTGAAGAATGTCAACATTGGTGACACTTGCATCTGCAGTGGTACTCCGGTCTAAAAATTTCAAGTGGTAGAACACCAGTACACGAGCCTGTGCACTGTTTTTACTTTTGCCAGTACTCTGCATCTGCATTAAACAAAAAGATTCAAAAATTTGTATTGTGTATCACTGTACGTAAATATATTTCGTGTAAATATTATTTGTCTGAATAGATACACGTAGTGAATTAAAGACAGTGTCGTTATTTACTTTCGCCTTCGCTGCAGAACTGGTGCGGAGGCCATCAATTGTGTTTTTCACGTCGTCTGCCGTGCAACCAGTCCTCACTTGATCGCTAATGACCTCAGCAGTTGTCTCATAGCTCTCGGCTCGATGCAGTCGGTTTTTATAATCATCCTCTTATAACAGTATTTTGTTGTTGCTCCGACACACCATACGAATTTCGCTGCTTCCGCGATGCTAGCGCTTCTAGTGACGACATTTCTCAGTTTCCTTGATCAAACCTAAGGTGAGCTGCTAGACTTGATCAGATTTGACAAAACCCAACTTTGATACAAGTTCCATTTTCATCTACATCCGTACTCCACAAGCCATTTCACGGTGTGTGGTGGAGGGTACTTTGCGTACCTTTATCACTTCTCCTATTCCAGTCGCGAACGGCTCGCTGAAAATGACTGCTTGTATGTCTCTGTGGGCCCTAATATCTCTGTTCTTACCATTGTGGTCGGTTCGCGAAATATACATAGGAGGAAGCAATAATGGTTGACTCTTCGTGAAACGTTTGGTCTTGAATCTTAGACAAAAGCACGTACCACGATTACTTATTACAATTTTCTTCGACAAAGATGTGTCGTCAAAGAAAATTTGATAGTCTAATATCGGCCTTAATAAACCTCCTCTCGTATTGTCTTTCCCGTGATGCTAATAACTTTTCTTCTTTTTTTGCAGGTAAGTTGCCAGAGATCCGACATCCGATACTAATTGCAGCCGGTTTCCGTAAGTAAACTGCAAAACGTAAGAAACGAAGCAAAAGACGAAGTCGTCAAATATCAATACCTGAACATGAAAGTATTTCAGATTTACGCTTGTTGGCACTCAGTCTCAGGTCCATAGACTTACTAACTAAATAAACGAACTGAAACTTACCCTAAGGATATCACACAGACCCATGCCGGATGGAGGACTCGAACCTCCGGCGGGAGCGGCGCTTAGAAGCGCAGTATCATCTTCAGAATTTTTTTTAGAATGTTCTCCTATTTTCTCAACAACAAGTTACAAAGATTGTTAAAATCTGTAAAGTCCTTGTTTGTATACAAATAAAAGTTAACAAAACACGTACAAAACATTGGGCACTCGCATAAAATAGTTATTTGTGAAAATGTAATATAAGAAAAAGAACATTGTCAAACGATTAAAATTTATTATTGATAGATCTAAAGCATTGAATTAAAATTTGTGGTGCGGCCGGGAATCGAACCCGGACCTCCATGCTTACTAGGCAGACGTCTTAACCGTTAGACTACCACACCACTAACGATTCAATGCTTCAGATCTATCAATAATGTCTTTGACATATTTGAGACGTAAAAATCCGTCTCTGGGATTATTTATTTGTATTGATAAAAATTTACATCACCAAAATGGATCGTCATCTGCAATGCACATTTAAAAATTGTGTGTGTTCTTGCCACAAGTAACAAGGAGACTCCTTGATGTGAGTCCCTAAGGTTTTGTACGTGTTTTATTAACTTTAATCTTATTTGTATACAAACTAGGACTTCACAGATTTTAACAATGTTTGTAACTTGTTGCAGTGAGAATAGGAGAACATAGTAAAAAAAATCTGAAGATGATAGTTCTTCGAAACCGGTAAAAAAATAGAGCAAATACTCTAGCGATCTTGGCTGAAGTAAGTGTGTGTTATAGAAATTTTCGCTTGCTCTCCATAGGCATAATATGCCACTTACTTATTTGTAACAAAGAAGTAAATAAGATGCAGTAAAGCACCCACAAGTTGATGATGGCGTTATGCGGAAACAGGCACGGTAGTTGTACAATAATTCGATAAAAACCAGCGGTTATAGAGTGTTGGTAGCAAGTGGAAGTGACTCGTCATAAAAAGGTCGTATTTGGACTTAATTCACGCTGCAGGCTGTTCAGGCGGGCTTGACCTGCGCTTTTTTATGACACCAGTCCGCCCCCAACCCCTTCCGCAGTTCGGCAGCGTCGATGACTATCACGGAGGAGGCCCGAGTTGGATTCTCGTTAGGGAACTGGGTGTTATCAGTTTGATCATCATCGACGTGCAAGACGCCTGACGCCAAGTAAGAGGCACTAGGTGGCCGAACAATCCCATGCGGGCTCTCCTGACCACAAATGCTATACTATCATTTCATTTCGAGACACCAGTATAGGTAGAGGTCTGCGCGTATATATGCCTATCCGGGTTTTATGTGCGGATAAGGAGCGAGGTATCTGACCAGTACGTACGTCGAAATGTTAGCTGAAAACTTGAAGCCTGTGGATATTCTTGGAATCCTTGTAGGTCACAGGCAGAGCGGAAGTCAGTTGTCCTCAACTCCTGGCCACAGCGGACGTAGCTGTACCTGAGTATAGTTACTCTGTGACCCGAGGGACCTGCGCCTAATCCGTTTACGTGACTGTCTGTCAAGTGCTTTTTGGGTGAATAAAGTGTCCTTATGTACGTGTCGCATTATGCCACAGGTTTTTAACGATATAATTGTGTATGACATATCTCCAAAACTACGTGCCGCGGTTGTTACCACTATATCGATTGTTACGTGCACCAAATTTGGTTAACATCAGTCCAGTGGTTTGGGAGATGTGCAACATCGTCGCACGATGCAGAAATTTACCGCGCATTTCACTGTTTATTATCTCATATCTCCTGAACTGTGTGTCTTACAGTAATTTAATTAAGTCAGTAACCGTCGTGAAAGTGCAAGAAATATGTTGGCAAAGTTTTATCGCAACGGTACAGCCGCACTTAAAATACGAACAGACATCCAGACAAACCTTCATGTTTATTAGATAAATTGGGACGTAAATAATAAAGATTGACAATAGCATTTTATAGCAACTTTCATAATCAGATACGGTGTACAGTGGAAGTAACCTGTTTAGGAAGGTACACTGTGTACCGTTTTGTAAAACACCGAAAGAAGTGTTTATTTATTTTTCTTCAATGTAAACGCAGTAAACTGCCGATCAGTTTTATCCACTGAAATTTAAGAAGATTCCTATATTAAACAGCTGACGTAGTGCTCCAACCGCACGGGCTCCGAAGAGCTACTGTGTGTGTGTGTGTGTGTGTGTGTGTGTGTGTGTGTGTGTGTGTCCGGAGCGCCAATTTTCTTTTTTTTTTTTCAATTTTTTGTTTTTTGAGAATGAACCTTTTACTCTGCAGCGGAGTGTGCGCTGATATGAAACTTCCTGGCAGATTAAAATTGTGTGCCGTAACCGGGACTCGAACCTGCCAGGAAGTATTAAAACCAGCGCACACTCCGCTGCAGAGTGAAAGTTTCATTCTGGAAACATCCCTTAGGTTGTGGCTAAGCGATGTCTCCACCATATCCTTTCTTCCAGGAGTGCTAGTCTTGCATGGTTCGCAGGAGAGCTTCTGTGAAGTTTGGAAAGTAGGAGGCGAGGTACTGGCGGATGTAAAGTTGTGAGACGGCATCGTGAGTCGTGTCGGGATAGCACAGTCGGTAGTGTATTTTTTTTTTTTTTTTTTTTTCCTGTTTGTAATAGCCTGTTTTGGACTAGGTGTATAACAGTTACTGTGATTCGAGGAGTGGAAAGTATTTAAGTTGACGCAGAAATGACACTCTAACAATAATTGTATCATTACATATGATGGTTTTAAATATTGCTCTCTATTACTATCGCCCATGCAAAACTTTAATATCTGCGAATGGGGATAACGAACTTGCGGATGCGAATAAACTGCCGCGGATGCGGACATGGGCCTTGCGGAAGTGGTGCGGATGCGGATAACACTCTTCTTATCCGCGCAGAGCTCTACCAGTGGGCACCTGCCCTGGCAGAGGCAAAGCTGGCGGCTGCGGTGAATGGAGCGCGGTGCTGGTCTCGGACCACTTTCCTCGGCTTTCTCCGCAGGTGGCGACCTTCAGCCTCTGTCCAGCGCCGCCGCCGCCGCTGCCCACCCAGCGCGCCATATTATTCCATGCCGTTCCCTTCCCTCGCCTATCTGCCCCACTCGCGGCCGCGCCCCCACTTCTTTCTTTTTTTAACCTCCTTTTTTCAGCCGACCACACCGCGCTCCATTTGTATTCTCCTCACGTTTCGCACCGAGCGCGGAAACTGGACTGAGCGGCGGGCAGAGGATCGGAAAGTGAGAGCAGGGCCCTGGAGAAACCCGCCTCCAGCCACAGCCTGGAGGCGCGGCGTGACTGGGCGCTTCGTCATTGAGGCCGCGGCCATTGTCGGCCTCGGTCGGCTGTTGTTCTGCGCCACGCTGTCTGCCGCCAGTAATAGCCGACCAGGCTGTCGTATCACTTCCGTAACCCAGTGCCTGCTGTTTCAAGAGACGCCGTACCCAAGATGCCACGGAAGGTTAAGGCCGAGCATCCAGCTGAAGCTATAGGACCTTACGCGACCTTTCACACCTGAGACTCAAAGCTTCGACTTAAATTATGTCCAAGCTCTGCAATCCTGGGTCTGAACAGGAGAGAAATTAGACTCATGGTTGGACTGCTGACAGGCCATGGGAATTTCAAAAATCACCTACGTACAATGGGAATAACAGAAGAGGACCCTAAATGTAGGATCTGTGATGACGGTGATGAAACTGCATCACATCTAATCTTCGAATGCATTGCATTGGAGAATAAAAGGCACAGAACATTTGGGACAACCAGACCCGAAGAAATTGTCTAATAAAGAACTGGTAAAGGGACTCCTTGCACTGTTCAAGGGCATTGATTGGCTTTACTAGATATACAGTGAGCGATACCGCACAATAAACTTAGTTTCGGTGCGGGCAATGGCGGGTTGTACCAGGAAAAATCAAATCAATGTCCATAATGGATGTGAGGTCGCGGTTGTATACTTATTTTCTGAAGTAGGCTCAACCACAGAGATCGTGTAAAATACACTAAACTATGACGTGTTTCAAGGGTCAAGCCCTCATCATCAGATAAACTATACAAGAATCTTAAAACCTGAGAAAATAAAAATCTAAAACGTAATAAAAGAAAACGTGGTTACTTCCCTTGTAACCAAGTTTTCTTTTATTACGTGGTGTTTTGAATATTGACGAAGCACAGTATGCTGAGCTGCTTTCTGTGGAGACACGGTTACAAGGGAAGTAACGTTTATTACGTTTTAGATTTTTATTTTCTCGGGTTTTAAGATTCTTGTATAGTTTATCTGATGATGAGGGCTTGACCCTTGAAACTCCTCATACTTTAGTGTTTTTTTACACGACCTCTGTGGTTGAGCATACTTGACAAAATAATCAAAGCTTCGACTTTGCATCTCTGAACCGCAGGTAGCTTGTTAACGTTTTAATTCCCAGTGTTCCTGAACAACATCCTAGTAAAGGCTGATTTATATCGTATTTTTTGTATCAGTCTTTAAAGTCGCACGGTTGTTGATAAACAACATGCTTCTAGTACATTTTGTCGCTTGGAACGTCTTATAGCCAGTTCAGGTGCATTAATTTATCCGTCTTGGAGGTCGTGTTACGTTGCCGTCTGTATATGTCGGTGAGTGTGGTTCATGTTGTTTTATTTCGGCAGTGAATTGTCTTGTCGTTGGTGTTGTGGCGAAGATTATGCTAACATTATTAATCTGGCAGTATTATCAACAAAATAACGTCCCAAATAATGAAATACCTCGATACAAACGTCTGTTTTGTGCATGAAATACATAAAAATGCATGAAATACATGAAAAATAGTTCGATAAAAAATTTTAAAACACATATTTTGATGTTAAGTGCACTGCATTTTAATTTTTCCAAAGCTGAATTCATAATGAGGGACTGTAAGGGTTAAATGAATTTCGTGCTGCTCGCTTCACACGGAGCCATTTATGGGACCTTCCCTCGGGATACAGTCACTCGTTTGTCGCAGTTACGATACACATTGTTCGTTCAGCAAACGTATGTTTCTTCTATGGAGAAATCTTGTTTTGTAAAAAAATTCAAAGACGTTATTGTGCGATACTTTCCGATCAAGGCTATTTACAGCTTGTACATAAACTGAACAGCAATTATTAAAGTCGGAGGACACGAAAGGGATGCAGTTATTGGGAAGGAAGCAAAACTGGATTGTCCCTTCTTCAGTGTTATTCGATTTTATATTCTTCAAAATGAAATGCCAAGATCGCCAATTAATAATTTATTTAATGAAAGCCGGTTTCGGTGAACTGTCACCATCATCTGGTCAGATCCAAACAACCAAGTAATGTGAAATTTGGTACATCTACACAAAATTACATGGGGAAGGTTCTTAAACAGCTTTCGTTCCATTTTTTTTTTTTTTTTTTTTTTCTGGAAACCAACCAGAAAATTTGAGAAAGTGAAAGTGCGTTTTCAATGTGTCCGTGTAAATCTATATATTCGCACTGATCTTATGAAATTTTGCACAATTGATCTTCAAAACAAGAGGAAGGGCACTGTCTACATAAAATTTCGTTCGGTACATGGTGGAAGGTACTTACGGATTTCTCCAAAATCCACAGTTTTGCTCCGATCTTGATGAAATTTTGTACTCTTGACCTTGAAAACAAGACGGAGGTTACTGTCTACATAAAATTTCGTTCGGTGTATGGGGGAGAGTACTTTATTAGACTTCGATTGCAATCACAACCAAATAACGTGAAATTTGGTAGACGTACACAAAATTACATGGGGAAGGTTCTTAAATAGGTTTATGTTAAACCCGGGCAAAGCCAGGTACTTGCAGCTAGTATTTTATAAGCTGGTCATATTAAGGTAAAGCAGTCAACAATCCGAAGATTGAACACCACAGTGCCTTACTATTCATGGTCCTGTTTGGAGGTGGTATGCCGTTGCCTTCCTCCGACCTTCGAACTGACTTACCCAGTCAGTTATGGGGGGACCAACAGTTTAACGTGGGTTCCGAACCACGGTGCTGCTCGGTATTTTTCACATGAGCCAGAGGTGAAAGAAGTGGAAAGTGACAGATAAAAATCGTAGGACCTGACGTGGATTGAACCCATAACCTTTTGATTTGTAATCTGGCACTCTACCACTGTGCTACGGAGCCGCACACGCCTGGCATCTTAATCTTAAAAAATGGATATAAAATAATAAGTACTATGTTTTTTCCGCGAACAATACGTGACAGGGAGGAGGGAATGATCAATGGTACACAAATTACCCACCACCACGCACCGTGGCTTGCAGAGTATGGAAGTAGATGTAGATGGTAAACTCCTGCATTGCAGTCGGTTAGCAGTGTCGCCAGCGGCGATGCGAAGCGGAGGTGTGCTGCCGATGTTGTAGAAGCGCAGTCGGCGTGCACAGACAAACGGCCCTTGTGTTGAGACGCGGGATGCTCAATCAGTGGCTGCCCTTGGTAGGGGTTAAGTGGCGCGTGCAGCCCAGCCAGCCGTCACCGGCCACGCGGAACCGAGCGGGCCGGCCTGGCCATTACGGCCCGGGCTGCTGCCACGGTCCGCGGAGCAGCCCGCCGATTCGCGGGGGAATTCAGCAGCAGCAGCACGCAAATTACAGGCTACCTTTCCCAGAGCCAGGCACGTCAATGCAACCAGAAGCGCCGGCCGTCACTTCTTAACTACCGCCGCGCTAGTTGCCTGCCTCCGGAAAAATCAGTGTTTATCAGAACCACTCGCTGCAATTTTCTTTTTTATTTTCCTAAGAAAAAAAAATGCAGTCTTGTTTGCACAAAAGCGATGTTTCATTTATTTATGCATGACGCGTTTCGCCTCTTCTGGGCATCATCAGACGTTGAAATGGGGGAAAATTTATTAACTTGTTTAAATAACTGGAGTTAACTAAAAATATATTTTCATAAAATCTCGGGCGAACTGCCGGATGTCTGTAACTTCTTGCCACGATATTTCGGCGCAGAGTCTTCTGGCCATCGTCAGGTGAGAACCGCCGAAGTACTGGCGAAGACGCACTGAGCTGTGCTATTTATGACCAATTCAGCCGACATTGCGCATGCGCGTGCTTAGAGTGCGCGTTCACTACAACTACGTAACGCTGCTCCGAGCGCGGAGGCTTGCACACAATGGGCAACAGTACTCCAGGAGAGGACGCACAAGTGTGGTGTAGGCAGTCTCTTTGGTGGAGCTGGTGCATCTTCGAAGCGTTCTACCAATGAAACGTAATCTTTGGTTCGCAAATGTCAAATGTTTGTTAAGCTTATGGGACTTAACTACGGGGTCATCAGTCCATAAACTTACAAACTACTTATCTACTACCTTATACTAAGGACGGCACAAATATCCATACCCGAGGGGGGATTCGAACCCCCGACCGTAGTGACCGTGACTGGAGCGCCTCAGTAACCTCGGCCACCGCGGCCGGCATTTGGTTCGCCTTCCCCACAATATTTTCTGTGTGTTCTCTCCAGTCAAAGTCGTTCGTAATTGTAACTCCTAGGTATATGGTAGAATTTACGAACTTAAGGTTTGACTGATTTATCGCGTAATTAAAGTTCAGCGTATTTCTTTTCGTGGTCATGTGTGTTACTTCACACTTTTCTTTATTTAGTGTCAATTGCCAACTTTCAATGTAGAAATTTTGTCTAAATCGCTTTCCAGTTGCTTTTGAGCCTCTGTTGACTTCACTAACCGACAAACGACAGCATCATCCGCGAACAGTCTAAGGGAGCTATTCAGATTGTCTTCTAAATCGTTAATAAACACGAGGAAGAGTAGGGGACCTATAACGCTTCCCTGGGGAACGCCAGATATCACTTTTGCTTTACTCGATGACTTATCGGGTTGCCGGCCGCGGTGGCCGAGGTGACTGAGGCGCTCCAGTCACGGTCAGCACGGCCACTACGGTCGGGAGTTCGAATCCCCCCCCCCTTGGGCATGGATGTTTGTGCCGTCGTAGTTCGTAAGTAGTTCATAAGTAGTTTGTAAGTTTAGGGACTGATGACCCCGTAGTTAAGTCCCATAAGCTTTACAAACATTTGAACTTACCGGGTTGTTATAATTGATAAAATAATAAACATATATTTTTTTAAATTGTCGTTCCATGTTTTAGTATGATTTTGAGATTTTTTAACATTTGTTACATCTCTCTTGCGGTAAGTCATTTACAATGTACAAGACTGTGGTATCGCGACATACACATTTTATTGTATAAATTGTGTTGCGTTACGTTTTTTTCCAAACGAGATAACGCCTGCTGTTGGACTACAACTGCCACGAAAAGTAACATGTGTACAGGGCGGTCCGTCAGCGCGACGATCCACTTCGCTGACAGAGCCAGGTGTCCCTTTCGACTGTAAACATTACAAGCAGGAAAAAATGGTAGCGTAGTAGTGTGTTTCTGAACGGCTGGTGTATTGACAGTCCCTATTCCCGTCAGTGGGCCACACCACTGTTGACTCTTCCGGATTCTCGGTCTGCACGATAACACAGAGGCGCGCGCTATCACCAGACGTACACACGGCGCATGTGTGTCAGAAGGGGCGTATTTTGTCCCGAGGGCAGCGTTGTCAGATAAGGGCCTGATCCCACGCTGGCCGGACAGTGGGGTGCCGGTTACACGGCCGCTCCAGGTGCGGCCCCAGATAAGGCGGTTTGCGTTACCGACCGCTGCTGCCTGCGTGGATGCTTGCGCCGACCACGACGCTAGCCCCTTACCCAAGTGTTACTGCGGCAGGTGCGGGACCGCCGAGTCTCTGCTGACGTGTTTGGAGAGTGGCGCGAGGCAGTCAAAAGGCGGCGCCACTGGCAGACACGGGATACTCGACTACACGTTGCTCGCCCGTAACTTGCTGTCAAGGTATTTCGGTGCAGAGTCTTCTGACCATCTGTAGGTTCCATCTGACGAGAAACTTTTTCTCAAACTACCTCGAAGAAGGAAGGAAGAAGGAAGGAGGAAGGAAGGAAGCTTAGTGTTTGACGTCCCGTCGACAGCGTGGTCATTAGAGACAGAGCATACGCTTGGATTTTTGGGGAAGGATTAGGAGAGGAAATTCGGCCGTGCTCTTTGAAAGGAACCATCCCGGCATTTGCCTAGAGTGATTTAGGGAAATCACGGAAAACCTAAATCTGGATGGCCGGAGGTGTATTTGAACCACCGTCCTCTCGTATGCGAGTCCAGTGCGCCACCGCCCTCGGTCTACCTCGAAGACCCATACTCAACACTGTGGCGCGTTGCTTAACAAGCACCTTTAACAATACAATTTTGAGGGTACGAGGAAGCACTGGGCATCAGTAAGTATGGACTTACTTTTAACAAATTTTATTGAAGGAGCAAAACCTTATATAACTATCTTTATATAACAACAGTTCATTAGACCAAGTATCACATGAGTACACCCGTTAGATACAACTATATATAGGGTGTCCCAGTTTTCACCCCAGATATCTCTGAAACTACAAGAGATATTGGAAAACGACTTTCACGGTCATGAACGTACGTCAGGGGCTTACGAAAGTAGGTACTATGAGACAGTTTAAAACGCGAAGCCGGCCGCGGTGGCCGAGGGGACTGAGGCGCTCCAGTCCCGATCTGCACGGCCACTACGGTCGGGGGTTCGAATCCCCCCTCGGGCATGGATATTTGTGCTGTCCTTAGTTGTAAGTAGTTCATAAGTAGTTTGTAAGTTTAGGGACTGATGACCCCGTAGTTAAGTCCCATAGACTCTACAAACATTTGAACTTTTTTTTTTTTTTTTTTTTTTTTTTAACGTGAAGAAATATTTTCAACACAAACTTATGTTTTTTTAATGGATACCCCATATTATTTCTTAAGGAATCGATAGGATGAAAAAATCACAAAAAGAAAGGCGTCGGTTGCATCGCGATGCGTTAATTACATCCTGAGAAACTGCGTTGCGAAGTTGACATTTGAAATACATGATGCGCGGTGCAGCTTGATGTACGCCTTCGCTTTAGGCTGCCCGGAACACTTACCGGAGAAGTGGTTTGCCGGCTCACAGGAGCTATCCTGGAACCTGTACAGCTACCTCCAATCATAACATGATGGGCTGTCCAGTATTTACGGCGTGAAAGCGCAACAAACAACCACGCAACCGCATTTAGGATCTTAGACCCGAGAGTGCGTTGAGCCTAGGTGCGGTGCGGCGCGGTTGCTGGACCAGACGGCGTCAGGTAGGGTGAGGGACGTTTCCAGGCCAGTGGGCGCCGCGCGTCGCATACCGCGGCTGTGATGGATGGGCGGCCAGCCGGCGTCTCCGGAGGCGGCGAGCACGGTCGAGCGCCCTGGGCCGCCGGTGTCTGGTTTCCGTCGGCGCGGCGTCTTCACGCCGCGCGGCCAACCTGCCGGCCCGTGCCTGTGGTCGAGGCCCGCGCCTCTAGGGTTACGGCATTCCGGCCGCCGCGTCATCCATCACGTTAGCGCCCGCTCATCGGCGCCGGTCCTGGGACACTTCCGCACCAACTGCTGCATCGGCCGGCGACGGAGGACCGGCCGACAAACTGGCGCCGGCCGAGCTTCCCAAACACTGGTCACCCTACAGGCTGGAGGAATGGTCAAATTTGATCTACAGATAAACTCGTCTGCATGTTATCAATGTTAATTATCATAGGCGTTCGAATCTACATCTACATCTACATGGGATACTCTGCAAATCACATTAATGATAAAGGCGAAGCAATGAATTACAATTTGTGATGCGAACAGAAATCGAACCCGGACCGCCATGCTTACTAGGCAGACGTCTTACATCTACATACATACTCCGCAATTCACCGTAAGGTGCGTGGCGGAGGGTACACTGTACCACTACTAGGCATTTCCTTTCCTATTCCACTCCCAAATTGAACGAGGAAAAAAAGAATGCCTATATGCCTCCGTACGAGCCCTAATTTCTCTTGTCTTTGTGATCTTCACGCGAAATGTAAGTAGGCGGCAGCAAGATCGTACTACTCAGCTTCAAATTCCGGCCCTCCAAATTTACTTAACAGAAATTCACGAAAAGAACGTCGTCTTTCTTCCAGCGATCCCCAATTGAGTTGCCGGAGCATTTCCGTGACACTCGCGCATTGGTCGAAGCTACCGGTAACAAATCTAGCTGCTCGTCTCTGAACCGCGTCTATGTCCTTCTTTAAACTCATCTGCTGCGGGTCCCAAACACTTCAGCAATACTCAAGACGTGGTCGTACAAGCGTTTTATACGCGGTCTCCTTTACAGGTGAAGTACATCTTCCCAAAATTCTCCCAATAAATCGAAGTCGGCTGTCCGCCTTACTCACAACTGTCCTTACATGCTCGCTCCATTTCATATCGTTCGACAGTGTTACGCCTAGATATTTGAACGACGCGACAGCATCAAGAAGTTCACTACTAATGCTGTATTCGAACATTATGGGATTGTTTTTTCTACTCTTGCGCATCACCTTACATTTTTCTACATTGAGAGCTAGCTGCCAATCTTCGCATCAACTACAAATTTTTTCTAAGTCACCCTGTATGCTACTACAGGCAGTTAAAGACGACACCCTCCCATACAACACAGCATCATCAGCAAACAGCCGCAAATTAAAAGTTACTCTGTCCATCAGATCATTTATAT
The DNA here is from genome assembly GCA_026315105.1 of Locusta migratoria. Taxonomy (NCBI): domain Eukaryota; kingdom Metazoa; phylum Arthropoda; class Insecta; order Orthoptera; family Acrididae; genus Locusta; species Locusta migratoria. The sequence goes on from CM048745.1 coordinate 812,877,457, forward strand.
AGATAGAAAATAATAGCGGTCCTATCACACTACCCTGGGGCACGCCTGACGATACACTCGTCTCTAATGAACACTCGCCGTCAAGAACAACGTACTGCGTTCTATTACTTAGGAAGTCTTCAAGTCAGTCACAAATCTGTGAACTTATTCAATAAGCTCGTATCTTCGTTAGCAGTCTGCAGTGAGGCACTGCGTCGAACGCCTTTTTGAAGTCGAGAAAAAGACAATCCGCCTGTTGCCCTTCGTCCATGGCTCGCAAGATGTCCTGTGAGAAAAGGGCAAGCTGAGTTTCACATGAACGATGTTTCCTAAACCCGTGCTGATTCATGGAAAGAAGCTTTTCCGTTTCAAGGAAATTTACTATATTCGAACTGAGAAAATGCTCCAAAATTCTACATGAAACTGATGTCAACGATATTGGCCTGTAATTGTATGGATCAGTTCTTTCCTTTCTTATACACGGGATTCACCTGCGCTTTTTCCAATCACTAGGAACTTTGCGCTGAATTAAAGATTAGCTATAAATGCAAGCTAAGTAGGGGGCCAAGGCCGCAGAATAGTCTTTGTAAAACCGAACTGGTATTCCATCCGGACGAGTAGACTTTTTCGTATTTAGCTCTCTCAGCTGCTTCTCTACACCGGAAATACCTATTGCTATGTCCCCCATTTCGGAATTAGTACGTTGATCAAATGATGGTACATTTGTGCGGTCCTCTTGCGTGAAAGGAGGTCTTACCGTTAGACCACCGCACCACTAACGATTAAGGCGCCATGGAATAGTCTAAGTACGACTTTCCTCCACGTCACAAACTTCAATTCAGCTTCTGTGTTCCAAAGATAAATGCCACTACTGCCAGGGCTCTCCATGCAGCGGAATAGCACCTCGGCAATTATATATGGAACGCAGAAGCTGAATTAAAGTTTGTGACGTGGAGGGAAGTCGTACTTAGACTATTCTGAGACGCCTTAATCGTTAGTGGTGCGGTGGTCTAACGGTAAGACGTCTGTCTAGTAAGCATGGAGGTCCGGGTTCGATTCCCGGCCACGTCACAACTTTAATTCATTGCTTCAGCTTTATCATTGATGTTATTATTGTCATATTTAAACCATAGGTGTAGGCTGTGATGACACTGGCAGTTGCTGTTACCTCCCCCCCCCTTTTTTTTCACGTCTTTGCGCTATACGCATGTCTTTCATTAAGAATAATTTGTTTGTTCTGTCACGGTCGCCATATGCGAAGAAAACTGTTATAAGGACTCTACTCTGTGTGATATTACACAGGTTCGTTTCATTTTTCGATATGATGAATGAACAAAACTGCAATATGTTTTCTTGTTCAACGTATTAATTATGAAATTTACCTGTTTAGACTGCGGATTCATTACACAAATTTAATGGTTGTCTCCCATTCTTCGTATGTAAAACAGGTCCTTTGGGTGTAAACAATCAAAATGTGAGCTAATCATATTTTTCTAATCAAATTATGGGTAAAATCACAGTTAGTACCACTCAGAGTAGGTTCCCTAGAACCATTTTCTCCACAATACCTCTGTTAACGGCAGAACTGGTGGCCTAATTGCTGTGGCTCTCATCCGACACGCTGAAGATATTATCTCGGCAGTCGGTTTAGATGTGCACTAATTACTGTGCCATTCCATTTCATGACTTGACTCTTCACCTGGTAAAATACATCTCTTACAGAAATTGGTATCATTCGGGACGGGAAAATAACTATACCTTCCTGAATCTTAAACGTGGCATCCTTTCAGCAACTGTGTTTAACAGTCTGTCAGCGAAATAACGGCCAACCACTTGTGGCAAACATGTTTCTCTTAAGTGTAATAAACCTACTTTCCACAACTGTTCAGCTGTTATTTCACGGGATAATAAACCTATTTTCTGCGACCGATCGGCTGTTATTCCACCTACAGTGTTGACCAGTATCGTTTGCAAATATTCATTTAGTCGGTAAAAATTTTGAAACGAGTAATCCTGATGTTTCAGACTATGAGCATAAATAACAAGTGAGATAAGGAACCCGTGGCTCTCGGCAGCTTCATTACGCCGTCTCTAGTGCGCCGCCGACTGCGCATGCGCGTGGGCATGCAGGCACAGCGCTGAGATAGGCGGTCCTTATCGCAAGCGGCGATGCAGCGTGGCTTGCTCGTGCTGTCTGCTGCCTGCTTCATTCCTGACAATAACGTGCCTGAAATCTCGCTAGAAGTACCTGTCGCGTTTCTTAAACACTAGCAAACGCCGCTATGCTCCACAGTTGTAAAAAAGTATCCAAGATGGATATCTATACGAATAAGGTCGTACGTAATCGGAGTTGTCTTTCGGCTTACCCTCTGAGCATTATGCATGTCACGAAGACAAAAGGACATCACGTTGCACAGACGACTGATGGTTATTGAAGAATAACGAAACCGCGCAAGCGTCGTATTAAGAACAATAAACGCCTTTTCACATGTCCGATAAAGTTCGTAAGTCAATAATATAGAGATAGACATGTGGTGTCTGTTCCGAATGAATAGACGTCACTTCTGATCCTGCAGTTGTTACTGTTTCATGTTTCCAGAATATATGACGTCAACTGCGAATGGGCAAAGCTGAAAATGTGTACCCATCCGGGATTCGAACCCGGGTCTCCTGCTTTCTAGGCAGTTGCGCTGACCACTACACCACTGGGGACACAGTGATCACCGCACCTGCAAGGACTACCTAAGCACGCCTCCCGTCAGACACAAATTTACAGCTTCACCCTGCGCACAGTACCCAAACTGGTAGTTTTGAAACTAATTCCCGTAAGAGTAAGGGTGACAAACGGTTCGAATCCCGGCTGAGTACACATTTTCAGCTTTGCCCATTCGCAGTTGTCATATATTCTGTGAATATGAAACTGCAGGATCAGAAGTGACGTCTGTTCTTTCGAAACACACACACACACACACACACACACACACACACACACACACACACACACACGCACGCGCGCGCGCGCGCGCGCGCGCGCGCCGTCGGTGAACCAAACCTTTCATCAAAATTTTGAAACAGTTGGGCTGAACAGTTCCTCGTGATCATCTGCCAGGGAATCACGTTATAATGTAGCTGCCAAGTGTAAACAGAAGACCCTCTAGCATGAAAATCACGCTTTCTCATATGTTCATTACACCGTAGTTGCTCCTTAGACGGTTAGATGTGCTCTCCATTAGTTTGTTTTCGAAGTTCAGTCTCTCTCTCTCTCTAATGGAATGTACTTCCAGCTCTAGAAACTACAAAGTCATGGCAACGTTCTCATCGTGCACACAAAGTGTGAAGTGTCAACAATATACTTGATTTGTCTCCTAAAGTCCGTAGTGACGTCCTCAGCCCATTGAAGCTTCACACTGATATTAGTGGATTCTCAGATATTTGATTTTGAAGAGCATGAAGAATGTATGGCCAACCACAATGAATTGATATAATTACGCCAGAGTCAGATGACATAAAAGTTTTCTGAGTATGGTACCGCGTCATGATGTAAGGCTATTACTTAAATAACCAACGTTTCGGCCAACGTTACAGTGGCCTTACCCAGATGAAGGCCATTGTGACGTTGGCCGAAACGTTGGTTATTTAAGTAATAGCCTTACATCATGACGCGGTACCATACCCAGAAAACTTTTATGTCATAATGAATTGGTTGGAAACTGAGGACCAACGCCACAATACATTTTGCAAATACAGCTGCCTTATTTTAAATATGAGATTCAGAACGTCTCTTAGCACTATTCTTGAACCAAACCGTACATTAGACGCTAGTTTTCAGTGGAACTGGTCGTATTGATAACCTCTAATTAACCCACTGCACTAAGTGAGACAACAAGTGAGAAGTATGCTGAAAGAACTTCAAATTCCTTCGTCCCTCTGATTTACATTTTTCGTAGTTCCCCCAAAACACTTCTGGCGAACTCCCGGATAGTCCCTTCAGTAAGGTAGAGACGAATCGTTTCCCCATATTTGCGTGGTCCAGTTAAATTTTATCTTTTATCTCTCCACTCAATTACCTCGTTTTCAACAGGACATTGAAGTCGGACCTTTTAAATCGAGTGAGCCGAATGTCGAGACAGCTCTTTGAGGATTGGCTGCAGTCTTTTTTTCTTCGTAATGGTTGGGATATATACGAAGACAACCATTGTCCTGGGAGAGTTCGCACAGCCCATTAAGGTTAGCTAATTGAATCGAGACAGTATGACATTTTCTCGGCGGGAGACTTGAAAGGGAAAGGTCAGACGCCACGCGAGAAGGACGTTTTAATTAATGCGTGTCTGGCGTCTTCGAGAGCAGCTAGCGCAAACCGGACATACAGGTTATACTAGAAGTTGTATCACTGGCGCATCTGAAGGGCACTGATAAATTTTATGGGGAAGCAGACTCGAGATGGTGGTGCGAGCTTCCACATTTAAGGCTTCCCCTCGTTTCGAAATGCTCCCTCAAACAAATGCTGTAGTCTCTTCCTTCTTGCAGTCCGTATTCAATATTTGTATGTCTGATTACTTAATCGTTGCTTTCCCGATGCCCAATAGATCTAGGAAACAGATGTAGGGAAAACCGCTGAAAAATTGACAGGCCCAAACGATTTGAATGTAAGTTCCCATGTCAGTGCGGGAAATCGTATATTGGACAGACATGTCGTACTGTGCAAGAATGTTGTGTTGAACACCAGCGTCATACACACCTGGAGCAATCTAAAAAGTCGGCAGTAGCGGAGCATTGTTTAGGCACAGGGCATCGCAGGATTTACGAGAAAACTGAAGTTCTGTCCTTGTTATTGTTTTGTGACAGTGTGTTTTTTTTTTTTTTTAAGGTCGACGATCTTATTAACACGGACGCAGGCTTTCAACTAAGCACTGCCTGGAATTCTGTACTGACTGCCATCAGAAAAAAAAAAAAAAAAAAAATCGTATCATGACGGGGCGCGGCATGTTGTGGATATTTAATTCAAACTTCAGCCACAGGAGCGTCCGGCAGCACAGTCACTGCTGAAGACTTCTCCTCGGCTTCCAGCAGGGGGCACGAGTAACGGCGCTGTTATCCAACTCAAAACGGACACAACATGCATCTTTCCTTCGTTCTTCCATATAAATTCGGACGCCGCTGCACAATTGCCGTCAGTCGCTCTTTGCCTAAGTGACCAGCAGGAATTGTCAACACCTGAAGATGTTGAACTGTTGTTTCTACGAAATATTGTGGGATACGCACAGGGAAGAGTATCTGCGTCGCGGTGGATTAGCCGTGCACACTAGGGCGCCGTGCTGCTGTGCGCGCCGCCGTTCGCCGTCGGGGTTTCAAGTCTACCCCCCCCCTCCTTGGGTATGGATCTTTGTATTGTCCTTAGGTTAGTTTATTTAGATTAAATAATTGGTAAGCTACGGACTTATGACCACGTAGTTGAGTTCGATAGATTTATAAACATTTGAACTTTTTTTGAGAATATCTGCGATTAGAATTCACCTTATGAATTACAATAAACAATTCCAAAAGAGGTTGTACTCTAGAAACGGATATCTTGCCCATAACAATTCATTGCCGATTCTTGGCAATCATATATCAAAATAAGAACCAACATTAAACATTACTCCTAGGAAAAACAATGACTTTCCGCTTAGAGAAATGTGAAATTATTAATTCGCAGAAACTTTAAACTTAAAACTTTCGTCCATAACCATATCATTTGAAATAAGTAAACAGTAAAGCTTAATTGTTATTTTTTCTCTAAGGGAGGGAAAATATCATGAAAATACGTTCTTACAAGACACATTTTCACATTCCGTAAGGTATGTTGAGCTCGTCTGGTGACCCAACTGAACAGATAATACGACCCACTAGTGGGTCCAGATCCATAGATTGGGAACCACTGCTATAAAGCGTTAATCAGAGGGTTTTTAGCATTGTTGGTTGAAAATGTGACACGTCTACGATACTAATTTGCTTATAATTTCCCTCCCATAGTATTGTTTCTTAACCCTGTGGCGCATAGCGTCCACTGTAATGGACGTCTGTTATTGCGATCCTTTTAGAACTCATAATGCATCGAGTCCACTCTAATGGACCCTTACTCTGTGTGCTGCATTGTAGGTGTCGCCAGATAAACTGACAAGCGCCAGTTTTTCACTCAAAGGCAGTACGTGTCAAGATGGAGAGCGTGAGTGGCAGCGAGCGGTTTTGATATGCATTTCACCAGTTGTACAAAGAAGAGTCACAGGAAATTTGCTCTAAATGCAAGGATTCTTTACGTCTAAATTTCTTCGGAAGTTGCCATAGGAAAAGGAAAAAACTCACAGAAAGAACTGTTAAGGTTTCAAGTGAGCAGTGTCCACTTCAGTGGACATAACTGAATTTTTCCTTGTAGATGGTAATTTGCTACAAAATTTTATATTTTGTGATAATAGACATTGTTCTTTACTGTATAAACACCATTTCAAAATTTTCTCCTCTTTTGTTGGTAATTCATGCATCACAGGGTTAAATGTGACTTGTACTAGAAGGCAACGTTTTGCACTGCCTTAGAGCAGACCACTGTTGTTTCTATGTGGTGTAATTCTAAGCACGGTTTCGAGCGTTTCTGGGCGTTCGAGGTCAAAGTGATCGCTATCACCGTTGCTGAAGTAACCAACGCCTGGTACATACCGATGAACGAAGCAGATATCTTGGGGGGGTCTCCAGTTACGCGCCTAGTTGGAGGTGATAAATTACCGGGCGTTTGCTTCCCGGTGTGCCGGACGTGTAAAAGCGCCGAATAAGTAGGCAGCGACGGTGTCGGCAGCCGGGTCACGGCGTTCGGCAAGTGTCTTGCGCTGGCTCGTGTCGTGTAGTGGGCGGACGCAGGACGCGTGTCGCGTGCGGACGAGGCCGCGCCGTGTCCCACCTGCTGCGTGGGCGGCGGACAAAAGGTAGCGGCACAGACAAATATGTTACTCTGTGGTAGCGGCCGCACGCTGACCCGCGTGCCCCACTTGTCGCCGCGTTCCTGGCGCTCAGCCTGCGCGCCGAGCCACTGTGCGGCATACAGAGACAGCATATCACCAGCTGATCACGTGCTAGAAAGTCGCTTGTGACGCGACGAAAATGCCAGATGACTACACTCAACCGGAATGAAAGAAACTCCGTACATAACTGTCTGATAGTGGAGATATTTAGGTTATCCGTCTGTGCAACTGCTTTTATAATAGACCAGCTGTAAACCCGGCGTTGCCCGGGTGTTTATTTATCCTACACTCTCGTAGTCCACATCCCCTTCCGCCCTCTCTCGGTATCCACCTCTTTCTCTCCCATCTCTGTTCGTTTCCACCTTTCCCTCTCTCTCTAAGTTTTCTGCGAGGTACCCTCTGTCATGAACCATACAAACATTTATGTATCCAGTAATCTTCCTCTTGGTTAAAAGCTCATGTGCGCAAAAATTCATAAAGATTGGAGCAAAACTATGTCATTTTGTAAAATTACGTTCGTTAAGTACCCCCACAATGTATCGAACGAAATTTCATAGACAGTGACATTCGTCTTGTTTTTGAGGTAGAGTGTGCAAAATTTCATCAAGATCGGAACAAAACTATAGATTTGTGCAGAACCCGTTGAAGCGATGTGGAAGGCGTAGTATACCGTTCTCATAGCCTGTTCTCTTGATGGTTTTTACTGCTTTATTTATTTATTTTTATTTTTCCTTATTCGTGTGATTATCCTCACAGAGAAAGAGCTGAAGACATTGCAGGACGCATAGACCAAAATATGATCTGTGGCATCACATTTCGCTGTATGTAACCTCCTTGCTATAGAGTCGTCATTGCTGGCATTCAGCCCGAATTTTTTTATAATTTGACGACTTTCAACCACCATATCTTCCACCCCATTATATCTATCGGCATGGAACTGCTATGGTGTAGAACGGGAGACTTCAGACCACAATGACACACAGACCATTCGTTTGCGTTCTGTAGTTTTCGCTGCAGAGCGAAATATTAACACACACTCACACACATAGAATTTTATATACACCGATAACTTTGCACAGTTGCTGTATTATATGATAGTTGAGTTATTTAGGTTATCCGTCTATGCATCTTCGAAACCATTAAAATATTGTGTGTGTTATCGTTATTCCCAGTAGGGCAGTAAACTGTTTAATTTTTCCGTTTTATGTAATATGATGCAAAAGTACCTTAACCGATGCGCCCCCCCCCCCCCCCCCCCCAAATTCCGACTTGTTGCTTCGAGCAAACCGCAATGTACTATACACAGCGCTGAGCCACTCCACTCCGGCTAAGGCGCCTTGCTGCGGAGCGCATGGTTGCTCGTCGTCGAAGGTTAGAGTCCTCTCTCAGGCATAGCTGTGTGTGTTGTCTTCAGCATAGGTTAGTTTGTTTATAAGCCTAGGGTCCGATAACCGCAGCAGTTAAGTCCATTAGATTTACAAACGCGACACAACAGTCTGTATACCAGAGGCAGTGGAACCTTGAAAGCTACGCTACTGCATTGTACTTGATTAAGGCGTCTTCTTAGCGAGAGGGAATCATTTGGAAAGCGAAAGACGGCTACGGTGGAGCGATGCTTCAGTGGGTTGGCGCCGACGTCGGCATCGCGGTGGCGCGTGGCGCAGGAAACGGTGAGCGGTGGGACACGGGAGCGCAGGAAGCGCAGCGCGCATGCGCCGTGGCGCCCGGCTAGTCTACTGTGTCTGTCTGGCCGGCGGAGGTCGGGTTTCTCGTGCGCCAGCACATTACACGCGGCAGCCGACTAGCAGACCGACGACAGCGCATGCGCACTCCGTACAACACGTGTAGCGCTGAATGTACTCTCTACTTGTTTCGCTGGGGAAAGGGGAGGAAGGAAAAGATACTACACTGTGGCCCTTCCAATAATACACCCGACTTGAACGAAGCTGTAAGAAGACGACTTAAGACGTCACAAGTGTTTTGAGGCATGATGACTGGCAGGCGGCCCAAAAATGACCGGTAGAAAAGTGTGGTAATGTGTTGACAGCTGAAAATCCGGGTATTTATTTATCCCATTCTTTCGTAGTCCATTTCCCCTCCCTTCATCAAATGTTCCAATATTTGTAGAGCTTACGGGACTTAACTATTGGGTCATCAGTCCCTAAACGTACAAACTACTTATGAACTAGCTTATACTAAAGACGAAACAAACATTCATGCCCGAGGGGTCTTCGAACCCCCGACCGCAGTGGCCGTGCAGGCCTTCATCTCTCTCCATTCAGCTTTACAATCTCTTTGTTCATATCTACGATATCTCTCGGCCCATTTAATCCACTCGGTTCACCTCGCCCATACTCCTTCCCCAATCTAGAAAAACTCACGTGTGTCACCTGTCATGGCGAACAGTGAAACACGGTACCCTTTGCCATGCACTGTTCAATGGCCTCCCGATTACAAAAACAGCGTTCCAATTAATGAAATAAATCGCAATTTGCGATCAGTTATGGCTTCACTGTACTAGGTTTTAGATGAAATACCAATGTGCGGCGAATGAAAGTTTGTGCTCAACCGGGATTCGTACCCGGGATCTCCTGCATACTAGGCAGACGAGTTGACCACCGAGGACACAGTGACCAACGCGACTGCAGAGGACTCTTCCCTGCACGTCTCCCGCCACACCCAAATCTCCATTCGCCACGCTGTCTCTTTCCTATAACCACTAGGCTGTGATTATAGGAGACAGCGTGGCGAATGGAGATTTGGGTGTAGCGGGAGACGTGCAGGGAAGAGTCCTCTGCAGTCGGGTTGGTCACTGTGTCCTCGGTGGCGGAGTGGTCAACGCGTCTGCCTAGTAAGCAGGCGATCACGGGTTCGAATCCCGGCTGGGCACAAATTTTCATTCGCCGCACATTGGTATTTCATGACATTAAAGTTTTCTTTAAAGTCTTCCAACTTTGAAAGAGACGCCCCCAGCATAGGGAATAAACGCCACCGCTTTATATTCCCCTTCGTGAACCTCTGGTGATGGTCAAACGCCATGGCCCGCTGAATTTGATTGTTGGAATAACCATTTTCTTTAAAGACGGTCTTCAGATGTTAAAGTTCAATGTTTTTGTTTTTGTTTGAAAGGGTGTCGCATATTGGAAAAGGTTTAAAAGCACTGTTAGGCTTGGCTACAGTGTTCTAGGTCACGAGTACGGCTCTGAAAGACGTGGAATTCTGTGGGAAATTCTTCTGTGACACGGGCCGAGCCGAAAGGAAACGGAGAATGTGAACAGCGTGACGCGACGACGGCGAGCAGCGTTCTAGCGCGCTGTGTCGGGACCTTTGTGCCGCGGCAGACGGCGAAACAGACGCGCAAGCATCGGCACGCGGGAACGCACTGGCATTCCGCGAAGAGCCGGCGACTGTGGGTCCAGTCGGTGAGCTACCGACAACGGCAGCGGCTGGTAGGCGGAAGGCCGTCTGCTGCAGCGGCGGTGCCGGCAGGAAGTCCTAAATCACGCCAGGATTAGCTTCCTGGAGCAGCCGCGCTGTCTGTGGGAAACCGCCGCGGCCCCGTAACATAACAACACTGCCACAACCGAGGCTACACTGCCAGCGTTGGGCACCACCGCCACGTCACTGTACGTGGGAACGCAAGAAACTTCAGCTGGAGTCGCAATTCTTGCAGTTTATTTATAGTTGCAAATCTATTTCGACCACATTAGTAGCCATCTTTAGCTCATGTACATGACAGAAGGGTCGACTTAATCAGAGGCACAAATAGAAACCAAGTCTGCACAACTCGTATGAAAACGTTCTTGCATCAGTAACAATGTTTGTTTGTAAATCTATCGGACCAAACTGCGTGGTCATCAGTCCGTAGCTTACAAACTACTTAAACTAAGGTAAACTAACCTAAGGACAAAAACAAACACACACACACACACACACACACACACACACACACACACACACACACGCACGCGCGCCCGAGGGAGGAGTCGACCCTCCACGGTGAGCAACCGCGCGATCCGCAGCGAGGCGCCTTTGACCGCTCGGCTACTCCACCGCGGCCATTAGTAACAGAAGTATTTCTGATGGTGAGACAACAGAGTAATTATATTTAATGGTCAGGATGTGCCAAATGTAAAAATTAGCGTAATATACATCGTTAACCCTTTGTCACACAAATATCTATGAATATGATACACATTGAAACTTGGTTTCATCCTTAGTGCAGGACATTGAAAAAAAATTTTAATTTTTTTTTTAATTTTTTTAATGTCTTTCATAGAGTCCACTAACTTTGAATTTTTAACATTTATTATCACACCAATATTACATTGTCTTTCGTTATTTTTTTTTTGTTTTTTTTTTCAAATTAATGACTCTTTCGTTTCATGCAAAATTTATAAGTACAACAGCAAACCCGGCAACGCTTTGCAGTAACCACGGTGGAGTGGCCGAGCGTCCCAAAGCGCGTGGTCGCGGAGCGCGCCGCTGCTCGCCGTCCGAGGTTCGAGTCCTCCCTCAGGCATAGCTGTATTTGTTGTCCTTGTCATAAATTGGTTTAAGTAGTTTGTGAACCTAGGGACTGATAACCAGAGTAGTTAAGTCCCATACATTTACAAACATTTGAACTTTTTTCCTTCGCAGTAGCAAATGTTTATGGGCTACACGAGTATACCCTAATCTCCTCTCTTCTACATAAGTCTATTCTTTGCTACCTCCTCTATTTCCCCATAGCCTCCTCTCCTTCCTTTTTCCATCTCCCTCCCCCACACCCCCGGCGAACGGCCGCGTGCACCGCAGCTGTTCGCTTTAGTGCGCGCGGCTATTCTGCCGAGGCCGTCCTACGTTCCGTTGCCGTTGTTTTCCTGTTGTCCACCTTATACTTGGACCTTCGACCATAGATACTGGTAGACTGGGTACGGCGTCTCTGCAGCTAAACCATTATTTTGCCAACAGTCACGTGGAAATGTGAAGGCAAGTAACATTAAATTCCAAGTGAAAGTATTATTAGTTTAAAATAATGACATTTCTTGAAAAGTAGTCCAATAGATTTCGGGAATGCAGCCGCGTAAAATTCACTTATTCTGCTGATATTTCGGCCGCGTACCTTCCGGCCATCTTCAGAGTGAGCCGAAGACTGTCGACGAGGTGCCGGGCGCGGCCTTATAAGCCTGATCGCGGTGGCAATGCGCGTGCGCGTCACAGATGCTGGTTTACTGCATATCGAAGTACTCACACGCGAGCGCCCCCCGTGGCGGGAGCGCTCCGGTGTGCACTTATCGATATATGCTCGGCGGCGGTAACACCTTCACGTCTTCTCTGTGATTTCAATACTCCAAGTGCAGGGTTCCTAGCTTTGTCTAAATTAAAACCTTTATCTCTGTTTAATAAGTTGTTGGCCAGTCTAATTTCAACAGCTTCCTTAAATATAGCATCCCAAAACGAAGATATGGGTGTCAAAATCTTCACATCGCTATAGTTCATTGAATGACCAGTTTCTATGCAATGTTCAGCCACAGCTGACTTGTCTGGCTGTAATAGGCGAGTATATCTTCTGTGTTCAACGCATCTCTCGCGGACAGTGCGTATTGTCTGGCCTATATATGAATTATCACAATTTCCGCAAGGGATCTGGTACACACCTGACTTGCGAAGCAACAAATCATCCTTCACTGACCCGAGTAAGGCTGCAATCTTCACTGGTGTCCGGAAGATAACCTTAACACGATGTTTGTCGAGAATGCGGCTTATCTTTGACGAAAGAGCGCTCACGTAAGGTAAGAAGGCTCTTGATCTATAACTATTATTTTCGTCTTCTTCTTCCACGTCTCGTGCTTGCATTCTTGGACTCACATCGAATGCTCTGCGAATCTGTTGCTGCGAATATCCATTTGCTTTGAAAATGCTCTTCAGGTGTGTGAGCTCTTCCTGCAAGTTGTCGTCATCTGATATACAATGTGCTCTGTGCACCAATCTCTTGAAAACTGTCCGTTGTTTATTATATCCGGCTAATGTTTGCCAACAGTCACGTGGTCATATGTTTGAACCACGCCCTTTGTGTAGCCGCTCTGGTGTTTGGACGGTCTGTTAGTATCTATGGTCGAAGACGTGTACGCTGCTCCCCTAGCGTTGGAAGCCGCATTGGCCCGCTCGGCCGCCGTCGCCGCCTGCCGCGGACACTTGCTGTGGGCGCGCTGAGCCGCGAGATGCGGCGCGGCAGCTAGCGGTGGCGGCGGCGGCGTGGTCCGCGCGGCTGCTCCCGCTCGTCAGGAATCCTGTTTTTGCTGCCCGACTTAGCGGCGGGAACGGGTCTGCCGAGGGGCCCCGCCGGGGAATGCGTGGGCCGCGCTCGCCCCGTGTCAAGTGCGCACTCGCCGTCTAAGGAGGCGGCTGTACCAACGCCACCTAGAGAGAAGGCCGCGGAGCTCTCGTCTGACGTCAGGCAGAGTAGGTTGCGCGCGCATAGCTGACTGGGTCGCCGCTGGGGCACGGCCGACTATGCCGAAGCAGCGAGCCACTCAGCTATGCGCGCGAAACCTACTCTGCCTGACGTCAGACGAGAGCGCCGTGGCCTTCTCTCTAGGTCTTATTGAATCCATCATTGGTGGTAGAAACGGGACAGCGGCTGGTCAAGAGTCTGAAGGAACTAAAATACAGCCGTATGTATAATAAAATATTTATTGTATCACAACCAGTTTCGGCATTCTACTATGCCATCTTCAGGTCCCTACATCGGAGCACAATTTCCAAAAGTAGGGATAATAAAACTGGATTCGTGTGGGAAACAACAACAACAACAAGTCACTGTCTCTTGTTTCCCACTAAGAGGCAGAGGTACACGAATCCAGTTTTAGTATCCCTACTTTTGGATATTGTGCTCCGATGTAGGGAACTGAAGATGCATAGTGGAATGCCGAAACAGGTTGTGATACAATAAATATTTTATTATACACACTGCTGTTGGTATCTCAGTTCCTTCAGGTTCTCTCTAGGTGGTGGTGGTGGTGGTGGTGGTGGTGTACCTCCTCTGGCACAAACGCCAGATTCGCCGATCTGCTGTAGTACTTAGGTTCGTTCGAGCAGCTCCCATCGGGCTCGCGCGCATGCGCCGAACGGAAACAGCGTTTCAGCAGCGCCTTCTTCTACTTCTGACTGCTTGGAGTTTTAGGTGTTGCAGCAGTGAGAGCGGCCCGCAAAGGGTATAATCCGGCGCGCGTTTGAAGTTACGTGCCCGGTTTCACCAAAATTCGCCTAAATATGTTAGACAAACGTCAAATTCAACGCCTCGTTTATTTTTGACGTACCATTAAAAGCTGCAGCGTTTCAACGTCGCCAGTCTCAGAGAAATGACGAGGCGTTTATTTTGAGACAGCGTCTAGTATCGTTTATTAAATCGAGACTATAGAGTTTGATCGTTTCCTTTCATTGTTGTTCTCTCGTTTTCGATTGAACAAATGAATATCGCTACGTGAATAGCGGGTTTTTCAATACAGCCAAAGTTATTGTGATTCATAAGTTTGGTGAAATGAGCAATAATAACGCTAAGAGAATGGAACGTGCCGATGAAATAGAGGTTCTCAATTTTCTGATGATGAAAATGTTTGTTTGTGGGCCTTATTTTGAAAATGAAAGACGTAATTCCTTGCGGGAAATTCACATACAGATGCCACAGCGATGCAATTGCTTCTGAAACCTTCTTGACATATCGGCAGATGGTTGATCTCGAACCCCATTTATATTGGGGTTAATGGTCTGTTTCTCTTAGTTCGTAGTTTCTGTGTGTCTGCTGCCGGATCTTGAAATCAAGGTGACTCAATGTTTCGGCAATCCAATTGATGGCCATCTTCAGGAGAAATTGCTGATGTTGGATTCTGCATCTGCAGTTTCTGCTGAAGATGGCAAACAGATGGATCGCCGGCTGCGGTGGCCGAGGGGACTGAGGCGCTTCAGTCACGGTCTGCACGGCCACTACGGTCGGGGGTTCGAATCCCCCCTCGGGCATGGATATTTTGCCGTCCTTAGTCTTAGTTAGTTCATAAGTAGTTTGCAAGTTTAGGGACTGATGACCCCGTAGTTAAGTCCCACAGACTATACAAACATTTACAAACAGATGGATCGTCGAAAAATTGAATCAGATAGCTTTCAAGATCCGGGAGCAGATCCAAAGAATCTACGTGGAATTATTACGCCGGAAAGCCTGTGCAACTGTTATCTGAAGTTTCTCGGATCTTGTGCTGCTACCACCTCACCATCACAAGCTACTGACCCGCAGCAGCCGCGCCCCCAGACGGCCACAACAACCGCGCGTTATGTGCGCGGCTGTTGGTCACGCTCCCGTTCCAGTTCGGCGTCTGCATTCTCGAGTCGCGCGCTCCATAATTCATGGCCCCTGGCCGCGACCAACAAATTCTGCGGTCACTGGCCCGGTACCGGCCCCCAAGGACTCCCCCGCACGACGCGCCGCGCCAGCGTTGGCTACTGGCGCCAGCGCCACCGCCTGGTTCACCAACCGCGCACACCTCGCCGTCCACTGGCGCCCATCGGAGGTCAGGGGGCTGTCAACCTCGCCACTGGCCACCTGTTCGAGATGTCACTCTCAAACGAACAAGTGATCGTCGGTTATTGCGATGTCACCTTTGATGAATTGTTCACTCCCAGTTGCCATCCAGTTCGATTAGTACCCATCTTTGTCGATCTCAGACGTAACGTCTGGTTCGGACCACCTTCCAGTCACAATCTGGTGACACAATCCACTCGCATCCGAGTTGCTGGCGGTTCAAACCTGCTTCCGGCCACCCTGATTTAGGTTTTCGTCCTCAGTGACTACAGGCAAGTTCCGGGATGGTTCCTTTCAAAAGTCACTATAATTTTCTTCCCCATCCCAATGACCGAGATGTCGACGAGACGTTAGACCGTTCGTTCGTTCTTCCGCCTAAGCACAGGCGACTGAAAAAGCTCAGGTGACTCCCGTTTACATAAAAAAAAAAGTAAGAGAAAGGAT
This sequence comes from Locusta migratoria, assembly GCA_026315105.1. Lineage (NCBI taxonomy): Eukaryota > Metazoa > Arthropoda > Insecta > Orthoptera > Acrididae > Locusta > Locusta migratoria. Next base: position 812,893,423 of record CM048745.1, read on the forward strand.
CCGCTTAGTTACAGAAAAATTTCATTAACATTACATTGCTGTAGATTCCTTCAATGTATTTTCGGAATATAGTTAATTTTCTTAACAAAGTTTCTGTTCATGCATCTGCTTCGTGTGAAACTCCGCTTCCCTTTTCTCACATACTGCGAGCCTAGATGAAAGGCTAGGACAATTGGTTTCATTAACTTCCGAAAGGCGTTTGAGTCGGTGCATTGCAAATTGAACACACCAGATGTAATGAGCAGCATTGGCCGTTAATGTTATTTATAAATAAAACATTAACGGCCAATGCTGCTCATTACATCTGGTGTTTTCATAATTGTCGTTGAGCACCATCCTGAAAAACGCAATCAAATCTCGTTGCAAATTGCACATGAAGTAAGTTCCGATATGTGAGAGTGGCTATAAGCCTTCTTAGGTATACATACTACGTTGTGCTCGACGGCGTATTAACCATTCCTTGTCACGATGTTTGCTCGCGATGAACTCCGAAACTACTCATCTGATCTTAATGAAACTTTGCACAGCGTATGTGCTATTGTCCAAAAGATAGTCTGGCTTTTATTTCAGTTAATAACCTCAACATTATTTGTATTACAATTTCTTTTTATCTTGGTAGGGTAGGTACCCAATAACTGGGCTAGTGGCACAGTGATCTGTTGGAGAGCAAAAGGTCACGGGTGTGAAACTCTAAGGGGTTACGCATTTTTTTCACTTAGACTCTTAACCTAACTCTCACACCTCAACGATGTGAGGAGTCGCCAGAAAGGATACGTGGTTCGGATTACACGGTAAACTGTACGTCCCTCTTTTTCCCGGTTGGATAACTGGGGTAGACTAGGGACAATTTAGGCACCAAAGTGGCGCCCAATTGATGAAATCGGTCACTGAACCACACGAAATTATTATATTCGATTTAAAACGTTTCCTTGATGTAAAATTTATTTCAGATTACACGTTCCCCCCCCCCCCCCCCCCCAAGGCATAACCATTTACATAATTTTGTTCTAATTTTGGTGTGTATTATCTGTAATATACGAAAACTAAAGAAAGGATTTCAACCAAAATTAGTAGACACATCCCTTACGTCAGATAACACTCACTTTGCAGTAGCGCCAGCTTACTTAATAATCTGGGAATAGGTCTTAAATAAGTAGATGCGGATAGTGGTTCGCTTTTGCACGATATTTTGTTTGAAAGCAGGTTAGCCACTGTTTTACTATAGAAGCTTCATGATGGTATAATTAACTGTTGAAACAGGTTACTTCTGGAATAATTTTTTTTAATGAAAAACAACAGTATTGTTGGTTAGTGGCATTTTTATGCTTTTATTCGTGACGGTACCAGAATTATTGAGACTAATAAAGAACTGCCCACTACTACGTACTTGGTAATGACACGTTTATTGGCGTTCACTGATCCAGACGCACGTCATTCTCTAGTAGCCACTATTAATTTGAATGTGGGCAGGCGTGAACAGGGAGTTATCGAGCGCTGAGCAAGGTCGGTCGGTGGTTCAGTGTTCAACTTCCAGACTACAATTTCCCGCTCATCCTACGATTTTCATCTGCCACTTATCACTTCTTCTTTCACCTCTGTGAATGTGGTGTTCAAATAGCCGAGTTGCACTATGGTTGAGAGTCCAGGTTAAACTTTAGGTCCCCATATAATTGGCTGGGTGAAGTCAGTATCAAGGTTGGAGAAAGGCAGTAGCGTACCACCGTGTCTAGTAAAGCATAGTCATGTTGGGTTTGACGACTTCATATTCTATCACAGTAGTGGTGACTGTCTTGAGAGACAGTCGAGCAGTCCCGGAGTGGCGTTGTTTTGGACCGCGCTGCGCGCTGGCGGGTCGCTTTCCTTGAACCCAGTCAACGGCCCAGTGCCAGCGCCGCCGCCACCATCAGCTCACCACTGCAGCTGTGCCTGCTGGCGTTTCTGACGCTCAGGCATACGGCACTGCCGTCAACAACTGCACTCTCGGAAAAAAGACTGAGGTACGCGCGGCCAGCTTTACGGTTTCGAGACTCGTGGACACCAGCTGCATGCAGGCAATGACCCGGGCCACGCGCCACGTGCGCCTTCATTTATCAGTGATTTCATTGAGACGCAGGCCATGCGCCCCTTACAAATACCGGCAATCGTAATAAATGACAGGTGCAGTGGCCTGTTTCCCTGTAACGTCACGGGAAACATTTTTACATGACCGAGTAGCGAATTCCAAAATCTTCGAGAAATGGTAGTAAGCCGCGCGGAGGTAGCCGAGCGGTCTGAAGCACCACGTTACGGATCGCGCGAACTCGCGTTTCGGTGGTTCGAATCTCCCCCCCCCCCCCCCCCCCCATCGGGAATGGATGTGAGTGCAGGTAGATCTATCTTTTGCGTTTGTCGGTTTAGTTCGTTCTTCTTCGTTCTTTGATCATTTGGCTCAGCTTTTTCATTGCAGAGGGCGTTGAGCCCCCGGATTTTCGTCTAGAAAATGTCAAAGACAATTTTAATTCAATGCTTCAGATTTATCAATAATGTCTTTGACATACTCGAGACGAAAATCCGTCTCAGGGATTGTTTATTTGTATTAAAACGCTTCATATTGCTGTTCAGGAATATGCATCGAAATACATTGGATCATCATTCTACAACAGAATGGTGGAATTGGTGCTGTAATAAGCCTGTTCGTGATCTCCTGCAGCAGTGCTTGGGGCTTGCCGCGCACTGGGAGCAGGCCCCGCGTGTAGTGGCTATGCGTCGGCGCCACGCCTGGTCAGCGTGCTCTCATTAGCGGGCTCGGCAATTAGCCGCGCGGCTCGTGTGTGGCTAATGAGCCAGCCGGCCCAGCCCGTCCTGTCCCCCCCCCCCCCCTCCTCTAGCCACTGCTCCGACAGGTTGCTGGACTCCCGCGCTGGACACCGCGACGTCGGCCACAGATGTGGTCCAGCTCCTTTGGACAACCTCCTGCAGCCCGAGGAACAGTGGTCTGCATCCGCCTACCGAGTCGCAGTCACGATCCTGGGCGACCAGTTTCCACAACGAGCCGAAGTCGATGTCTTCTGTGGAGTTATGTTCTCCGCCTGGCGGCACAAGCGTTGCAAGCGAAATTGAGGTTTAGGTGGTTAGAGCGATGATGCGGTTAGTACGTTGCGCTGTACCTATGACGTCTTGGGCCCAAGTTGTCAATGAATCACTGAGCAAGCTGCTGGTGTTCCATAATGGAGTGGGCACTTTTTGTAATTTCTCCTGTCATCATTCCCCCGACTAAGGATTTTTAATCATTTCATTCCCAACCTCGAGGGGGATGGGCGGGCGTCTTGCATGCTCGATTCAGCTACAGTGGGTTTGTTATTCTATTTTGGTGCTCTTTATGTATTTGGCAATGCGGCATATTATTGGATATTATTTGGGAGGGGGGATAAAGTTTGTCGCAATTGGGAATATTCCGTGGGCATGGGGACAGCTCTGGTGTTCACCTTAGCCGGCCGCGGTGGCCACGGGGACTGAGGCGCTCCAGTCATAGTCTGCACGGCCACTACGGTCGGGTGTTCGAATCCCCCCTCGGGCACGGATATTTGTGCCATCCTTAGTATAAGGTAGTTGATAAGTAGTTTGTAATTTTAGGGACTGATGACCCCGTAGTTAAGTCCCATAAGCTTAACAAACATTTGAACATTTGTTTACCTTACAGCCAACAGGAAACCACAGAAACCTGGGCCAGAGCTGCTGATGGTTAACCACCTTGTGTGTTGTCTTCTCCCGGCCTTCCTCAGCTGTTCGACCGTGGCTGCCGTCTTCCTGTCTTCTCGCTCATTTCTTCTCGAGATGGGTCTTCATATTAGGTGATATGGTGCCCTCATCTTCCAATATGACTTCAGAGACACGTTCCGTTGTTGCCATTTTCCCTCTGCCTTTTCCTTGTAGAACGTCTTCTTTTGGTGATTGTGTGCATAAGCGTAGACCCGGTGTTAACACATCTTCTGTCATCACAGTTTGCTGTCTTGTTGTCTTTGTGACGGAGCGCGATGTCTTCCAACTGTGTTTCCTTCTCTTCTCGTTGTGCTGGTGGTACACCTCCCTTAGAATGAGACATGCTGCTTCCAACAGTGCTGGGACCACCTCCCTAAAGCGGCTCTCAGCTTCTGTCAGAGTGGCAAGTGACTCGTCGATCTTGGGAGGAAGTAAGACATCCTTAGCCTTTCCTCTACAAGTGACGAGTTCTCCTTCGTGTTTCTTCTGAGTCCCACGATTGTTGGCTAAGTTCCCTGTCGAGTCGCTGGCACCAGAGCGCCTTCAACTTCTTCTGTGTTGGCTTACTTCGCAGCGCAGCCCTCGTCGTCCGCTAGCCAGTGGCGCCTGCCGACAACAGGTTGTGGGCTGGGCCGCTGCGGATGCCGGCGCCGCCCACAGACAGCGCGCCACTAAGCCATCGCGCATGCTAACTGCGCGCATCTGCATACCGCGGCACGCACCTCGCTGCCAGGCCCTCTGCCCAGCTATCGTCGACGATGAAGCCTCGTCACACCGAGCGTGAATCAACGTGGCTAGCCGAAGTCCGTGCCTCGTCGTCTTGCGACACTTCAGCGGTCTCGCGGGGGTGCCCCACACTATATCACGCTGGCGTATCGATTTCTTTCGCTCTTCTCTCTACACAGTCCGCCAGAAAAATATCTACTCTCTTTGTCAGGTTCTTTTGAGATACGCATATTGTCGTGCGATTTGAGTTACGTGTTTGTTGTTGCATGGGCTTTGGCGCAACAGGTCACCGGCATTGGAGGTCAACCATTGATTTCTATACTACCTGGATGTTCAACTACGGCTTTATGAGCGTGCCAGCCAAAGATGTTCATATTCTGTTTATTGACTAATTACAACATGGTTGCTACGAAGTATTACAAGAAAACGGGAAGGAATTATGTTTCGATTACTTACTCATGCAAGTAAGTAACTTCCCATATGACATAAATTTCAAATCCAGAGGTAATCTACCAATTACTTGTCACGTATTAACTGATGGAAACTCGTTTGACTAATTACAACATGGCGGGCAATGAAACTTCGTGTGCAAAAAATATGAAAGTGCAGGCACGCTACAGTTCTATCCTCTGACACCAGAGTTATACATCCATGTTATATAGAGATCACTGAGGTAGACACATCACCATATACATAAAGCAGTGTCCGTATGTTTGTGTGTATGTATTGCATACAAATGTTCAGTTTTCTTCCAATCTTTATAAAATTTTGTACACGAAAGCTTCAATCCATGAGGGCGGTCGCCGTAAGTGTAAGGATCGCTTACAACACACAGGTCAGAGAGAGATATGACGTCATAAACAACGAGATGCGAGAAAGCCTGCTGCAGTACGCGACAACGCTGCACATTTCCTCCTAAACCACTGGACCGATTTCAACCAAATTCCTTCCCGGGAGGTACCAATTCTGTATTGCTAAGAACCACGTACGACATATGGTTCAGAAGAGATAACGTCATAAACAATAGAAGCTGCAAGAAACTGCCACATAATGCGACGAGTGTTTATTCATACAGTATACAAGAACTAGGTTACGTAGCGACTTCCAACAAACTTTAAACATAATTTCAATCCTTTATTGAATTTTTTTCACGCTGACGAACGTAGCGAAATTATGAAAGGAAAAAAAGTTTCTCGCTTACTACTTTACCACTGTCCTTGGACTAAAACTACGGCATACGGCATTCGGTATGACGTTAAAGTTTATGTCTACACTACAAATTCTAGCCGCGGGAAATTTTACAGACAGTACACCCACATATTGCTGAATGTACCTGGGAAATTGCATAACAGTACGACACGTAGTCTGTGAGATATGACCACATGAACAGTAATGTTCATACAAAACCGCCCCATCACGCAACGAAGTTTTAACCTATTATTTCTTTGCTACTAATTTTATTCGTAAACAGATTTTACAGTCAAACAGCACTTATGCAAATGAATATATATCTGAAAAATTATACAATTGTACAACATGTAACTCAATAAATATGACATCGCAAGAATTATATATATCATTTGTATTTTGGTTATTATCTTTCTTTGTTTAGATACTGCATTTATAATTTTGTACATTATTCAAGACACCTTTTTTTTTTGCTATAAATATGACATGTTTTTAGAAAAAAAGAGATGGTCAGAGAGAGAATAGGAGAAGTACTAACTCAAGACAGGAATGAATAAATAAATAAATAAATACCCTGGTTTTCAGTTAGTCTTCATATTGGAAAAATGAATAGTTTTGCGTTAGTTTCGGTAAAGCTCAGTAATGGCTTCGATGAGTTCACTGGCTTTGTTTTGTTCGCTTTAAAAGAGGTTGTTAATGTACTTGGCGCGCGCGGGGGGGGGGGGGGGAGGAAGAATACACAACCCAAAGGAATGGCTAAGAAATCGAACATCATCTAAAGTCCAACGCCTATTACCCCCTCGAAAGACAACCCGTCACACACAAATGTTTGCGAGTTGTAGTCATTAGGAAGAAAATGCATCTTTAATAAGTGAACAAGAAAATTGCAGTATCGATTTTCCTTCTATGTGTTTATTTTCAATTCATATAAATCTGCAGCTTTATCTTGTTGAAATATTGCCCATTTAATAATTTTGCACCATGAATGCAAGACGGTACCAGTTACTAGAAAGTTCTCTCCTGTATGTTTTCGTGAAGGTTTGTTTATTGGGGCATGGCGAAGGTATCTTCCAATAAATTTTTGACAGTGTTTCACTGATTACCACGAAAGTTGACACAGATACTGCGAGTTTTTGTAGATAGGGGAGGAGGAGATGAAGAGGCAGAATGAACTGAGAGAGAGAGATAGAGAGACAGAGGGAGGGGATTGGAGGGGAGGAGGGATAGCGAGCTTATGAAATATATAAATATCCAGGCCACGTTGGGCTTTCAGCTAGTACTTAATAATAATAATAATAATAATAATGAAAATATGTCCGCTCGTGGTAATGCCTATTATCCGCAATCATCACAGTTATTTAATGCTGCAGACTGATATAAGAACTTAAATGATGTTGGGGTAGAGTAGAAGCTGTAGGACTGATCTGCTCTACAGATACCATCAACTGGTCCGAGCTTTTTTGTCGAGCAGCTGTCAAACTGCTCTTGACCACAAGACTGTCGCACGAACGTGCCCAAACAACAAGGGCGGAAATCCGCAGTCTGGAAAATCCCGTCGCCTCAGAACCCTACAGGAAGCCTCCGGGAATGGCCTGAAGAGTGGCGAACCTCAGGCTGCCAACATCGCACTTCTGAAAAGAAAAGGCAGTGAGGAGGCTCATCTTGTGTATATTGTTCCTCTTCTTCTTTCCGTAGTTGTGCAAAACAGTTGGTATTATTCTTCCCAGTCATGTTCCAGCACTTTTGTGCTATTATCAGTGGGACATTTTTTTTCATTCTGCAGATTATTGTAAATACTGTACACTGTTATTTGTAATTCATCTAAAATTTAAATCTAGTACGTAGAGAATTGATGGATGTTACGCTACTCTTTAGTTTAGTTAATGTACATAGTACTAGACACACGATTTGTGTGTGTGTGTGTGTGTGTGTGTGTGTGTGTGTGTGTGTGTGTGTGTGTGTGTGAGGAGGGGAGGCGGTGGCGAGGAGGGGGTCGAAGACAACATCCTCCACATTTGGTGGATGTATCTCGTATACCGTCTACGTTTTGTTCTTCATAATTGCAGAACAAATCATGCCATTCTCAGCAGAGTTATTGTGCGTTATAGGACCAGTACTTCACACAATATATATAAATGACCACCCCCTTTTTTTTGTCAGGAACTGTTGGACTATAATGCCTGTGTGTGGGTGAGTGTTGTCGTGTGACTGTAACATCCACTATGTTGTTGTTGTGGTCTTCAGTCCGGAGACTGGTTTGATGTAGCTCTCCACAATACCCTATCCTGAGCAAGCCTCTTCATCTCCACATAAGAACGGCAACCTACATCTGTCTGAATCTGCTTACTGTATCCATCTCTTGGTCTTCCTCTGCGGTTTTTACCCCACACACTTCCCTCCAATGCTAAATTCACGATTCCTTGATGTCTAAGAATGTGTCCTAACAATCTATCCCTTCTTTTAGACAAGGTATGCCAGAAATTTCTTTTCTCCCCAATTCTGTTCAGTACCACCTCATTAGTTACGCGATCTTCAGCATTCTTCTGTAGCACCATATTTCAAAAGCCTCTATCCTCTTCCTGTCCGCATCCACTATACTCGCCAGAAATTCCCTCGATTCTAACTCACTTTTGAGAGGTAAGAGATTTGACGATATTCCTGACATTCAAGTAAACGTGACGTTGAACGTCATCCCAAAGGAAGACTTCGTGCGAGGTTTACAGGACATGTTCCGCAGCGGTGCACAGTTATGTTAGGTGAGGTAACTGTTGTTCACTGTAGTTCACAGTTCATCTACGTCAATGTTACAGGACTATTCACCGAACTTTGTCTAACGTTGTATCTCCTGAAATACTGGATATCCCCCCCCCCCCACACACACACACATAAAAAATTTAGTCTGTTAGTAAGCAGTATATGTGCCAAGTTACTGTTATTTGTAATTCATCTAAAAATTAAATCTAGATGGATGTTACGTTACTCATTAGTTTAGTTAATGTACATAGTACTAGACACACGATTTGTGTGTGTGTGTGTGTGTGTGTGTGTGTGTGTGTGTGTGTGTGTGTGTGGCGAGAAAGAAAGCTATAATAGAAGTGTGGAAACGATAGTAATTTTCGCACCTATGTACGTACCTTACACGATATTAAATGGACTGTGTGTTGTCCCCACCAGAAGGTAGTTAAAGTAGTTTGTAAGCCTAGGGGCCGGCCGCGGTGGCCGAGGGGACTGAGGCGCTTCAGTCACGGTCTGCACGGCCACTACGGTCGGGGGTTCGAATCCCCCCTCGGGCATGGATATTTGTGCCGTCCTAGTTCGTAAGTAGTTCATAAGTAGTTTGCAAGCTTAGGGACTGATGACCCCGTAGTTAAGTCCCATAAGCTTTACAAACATTTGAACATTTATTTTAATCCTAGGGACTGATAACCTCACAAGTCCCTTAGACTTACAAACATTTTAACGTTAAGTGGACTGTGTGTTCCCTTATTTTCGATTAGTCTTCTATTTTAATACGGCTAGCCATCTAAAAGTCCGAATAAACCATATTCTTTGTTTTTCTGTATTCTGCCAAAATAAAAAAAACACGCTATAATTTCTTTTAGCGCTTTGCTTGAGGCGTTGGTTTACTTTGATGCGTGATTATTCCAGTTTCTCACGTATTTTCTTTCCCTTGTAATAACACATAAAGCTACTGTTACCACAGGACACTTTTGGTATTAAAATAATATTCAAAATGGAATAAAATTATCCCGCTGATGATAGCACAAAAGTGCTGAAAGACATATGGGAAGATTAATACAAGTTGATTGCTTAAGGCGGAATTCCCTCACCATTTGTTAGAAAGTGAGGACCTCGCAACATAGGTCTTTATTTCCAGAATCAGCTACGTGGCAGACTAATAAGAACAATAAAGGTTCGACTCTTCAGAAATAACTTTTATGCCTTCTCACCTTTTTATGTTTATAAGGGAAAGCGATGCAAAAAAAGTTTCCTGGAAGTTGATTTGTGAAGTAAATCGTGCATGTTCATTATTGCAAGCCTTTTTTCGAAGTAAATATCGATACCTGTACCGTCGAGTTTTAATTCACGGACGAGGTGTACGTGTATCTTCTCACAAGCCGTGCTGGGGAGTAGAAAGAGGACAGCTGCGCATTTCGCACTACAGACCATAAAAAAGAACGGCGGCCAGATATGAGCGACCCCGTCGTCATGAACTTTGCGTTTACCGTCGAACAGCGTACATGACCGCTGTCTTGTTAATATCTGACTACATTCCGCACTCTGCCGCTCCCGTTTGGCGACATTTGAATATCAAAAGTGCGCTGTTTTAATTTTTTTTTTTTACCTCTCTGCCTGGCTGCCGCCTCAGTAATATTTTGGTTTTTATAAAAGTAAACGGAGACACACAATAAAGAACCGACTGAACAAGGCAGTTGCGCAGTGCGGATGCAAATTGCGGCTAATTTAAGTTGCGGTGTTAGGCACTCGGACACGGTGACTTATCTCGCTCCCGGACGGGAATTTTAGTGACACGCTTCTGCTTCCCCTTTTATATTACTTGTACAGTTGCAGAGGAGAGTTGCGAAATACGGTGTCCTCTTACTGCGCGCGCGTAACACAATTCACAACGAGCGGGCGATGATTTGTGGCGAGTTTCGTCGCTGGAACAGGAAGGAAAAGTTTGATAAACGACTGTCGCTCAATTATGCTAATGAGAGATTGTAGGAGAATATATTTAGCTGTAGTATGGACTCGTAAATGGGGAGGAAAGTAATAACGCGGCATACGGAGAATGTTGAAATTAAATTATGCAAACGAGACACCATCTCTCCTGTCTTATTTTCTCACGTATTTCTTTGTCTTGTTAGACCTCTGCACTCACTAATTTAAAGATACTATCATACGAAAATCCCGTATAGTTTTCGATAATATCTCTCTCTCATAGAAGCACATCATGGTAATCTAAACAAAACACATTCTAAAATTCACGTTTACTTGCTTCAAGTGAGCTCCTTTTGTCTTTCAGGCCGTCGTTAATGTTGCAGCAATGACAATGTACGCAGCACACACTCTGAAATTGTTCTGAGTGAAAACAGATAAGAGAGATGACGAGCCATGCTGAACAGTCGTTCTAACGTACTCTACTCCTACTGATCTCTAATATTGTTAATTTTTCCCTCCTATAACCTGCTAATTTAACGATTTTGCCTCTCTCTCTCTCTCTCTCTCTCTCTCTCTCTCTCTCTCTCGATGGCACTCACCGATATCACGCCTTAAATTTAAGTACTTCCTTTTTACCCACAAAAGCACTTAAGTACAATATTCACAATCATTTATTGAACATCTCCCAGTTTATCTAAACTTTTTTCCGCGCTACTACTCTCTAGAATTTATATTACACAAAACAACAGGCAATATCGTTAATTCTTCTTCTTATTATTATTATTTTTATTATTATTTACATTACCGGGTTTTATTAAGTTTATCGATTTCGACAGATTATACTACCGTCATGGGAGCTGTCATCAACATACAATTCTCATCTTAAACCATCTGTGATGACCACGATGTCAACGGCATGTTAAAACCTAATCTACTTTCCTTCATGTTAAAGAGAGATTCGATGAAGGCAGTACAGACTCTAAAAATCGATCACGTATAATTTTTAGGAAAAAATGCGATCGCGGCTGTTGTTTTTATGTAATAATTCTATAGATCAGATCACCATTAATTCAAAAAGACAAACGTCACTGGGAGCTGTTCCTTGATGTCATGTTTTTTCTTCTATTTCGTGTTTCCCCGTATTCATTCCACAGCCGATTGTAGAGATAACCTCCTTTTTTTTTATCTTATCGGTCTTTCTGTAACTCTTCAGCTCAAACGTTTCGGTTCCTTTAACAGATTAGGTTGCAGATCAGTGAAATATCGTTTGGCACGAAGAAATATTGAATTAATACATGCAATGGAGTGTGCGCTGTTATGGAACTTCCTGACAGATTAAAAATTGTGTGCCGAAACCGGGACTCGAAACTGGGACCTTTGCCTTTCGCGGGCAAGCGCTCTATCGACACGACCCAAGATGCCGTCTCACACTCCCGCCCGTACCTCGCCTCCTAAGTAAGTCTGTCGGTACTCTGAATATCCAAATTAATTTCCACATATTATCATCTAATTTATGTCCAAATAATATTCTTAAGAAGAACAGCATTTTGTCCCCCGTCAACTTAACCCGACAGGGAACCAAGCAAGGACGGAACATTACTGCGGTGAGTGAGAAGTCAGCAACCCGTTTGGCCACCTGTCTGACCATCTCATATAGACCCAGGTTCTGCCGTACAACAAGACCTTTTCAGTCTTGTGGTGTCCAGGTGTTACAGTACTAGTTTATACCTCTTGGCAACATCATTTGGGTTTGCATTGGGACACACAGCAAAGGGATACTGGAGGCGGTTATTAGCTGCGGAAGGCCAGGTTCAAATATCCGTGAGACACCCTCATTTACTTTCGGATTCTTTTCTTTGGCGAAGGCAGGATTTCTTTCCAGTCGCAGAACAAGGGCTGAATTTTGGAACGTGACTCACGACTGAATACTCCTAGCCGAACTTCTGCCACAACCAATCATTCCATAACTTTCTTTTATTTGCTTTTTAAATAAGTGCATGTAGCATCAGCATTAGGGTACCTGTTAAGGGCATGTTTGAGACCAAAAACCGTCTTAGGGTATTTGAATTTATATTTAATTTGATATTTATATCACATTAACAGGAATGTTCCAATATGTCCATTGCCGAGGTGCTATTCCGCTGCATGGAGAGCTTTGGCAGTAGTGGCAATTATCTATGGAACACAGAAGCTGAATTAAAGTTTATGACGTGGAGGAAGTCGTACTTAGACTATTCTAAGGCGCCTTAACTGTTAGTGGTGCGGTGGTCTAACGGTAAGACGTCTGCCTAGCAAACATGAGGGTCCGGGTTCGATTCCCGGCCGCATCACAAATTTTAATTCATTTCTTCTTATTTATCGTTAAAGTTAAAAAAATTTACAAGAAGAATATAAATTTCATATACCCTCAAAATTTCGTCACATTTGGTAAAACATCCGAAGATATATGGCAAGTAACAGTACAAACGTCATTGTTGTTCCCGTATCTATTAGAAGATTGAGTTTAAGAAAAAATTACTTACAGTCGGTTTCGAACCCACTGCCTTCGACACTGCAGCATGATGCCGCTAACCACACGGCTATTCTTGCTGGGTTCTTCTGAAGGTTCTTATAGTTGATGCGTCTATAATTTATAGTTATAAGATATTTTACCAAATATGTTTTTAATGAATCTTCATTGTGCCAAAAGCAAATATGAAAGGCGGATGTTGTCTTCACGGAGGAATTGCGCATGCGCAAGGCGAGGTGTGCAGTAGCTTCATTGCCTTTGCTTCGGGATCATTCGTGCGTAACCGCCACAGCTCGAATAGCCAGGAGCTGGTGTCTCTATCAGCTCCAGCTCCAACGCCAATGTTAAAAGCATAGTTTCCCTCGCCCCTCCCTGCCGCGCGAGCACTCATATGCTGCCTGCAAGGGGTTCAGAAGAGAATTTGAACCTCAACTGCTCATCGTATAGTCTCCGCTACGTAAAACGTTTCTCAGACGATAAAAATACTTGGAATGTGCATGTAAAATGATTTGGTATAAGAACGAAACGAAGAATGATAGTTTCAAAACACTTTTTATTTATTTACTTTTTTCACGTCGAGCTTTATTCCGGGGGTTACTGAACAACTGAACACACAGGACGCGCCGGCACCGATAAGTTAGAATTTTTTACTTCTAATGAAAGCTTCCATAATCGAAGCCGAAGCCATGATTAAGTAATCAACCTGTAGCTTTGCAACCGATGAACTGTACTATTGAATGTTAATCTTTCACGAACATCTACATCTACATCTGATACTCTGCAAAACACATTAAAGTGCCTGGCAGAGGGTTCATCGAACTACCATTATACTATTTATCTCCCTTTCCATTCTCGAATAGCGCACGGGAAGAAAGAATACCTGAATCTCTCCGTTCGAGCTCTGATTTCCCGTATTTTAATACTAATGGTGATTTCTACCTATTAAGTGCGAGTCAACAATACATTTTCGCATTCGGAGGAGAATGTTGGCGATTGGAGTTTCGTAAGTAGCCCACTGCGCAGCGATAAGCGCCGTTGTAATGATTCCCATTCCTGATCCTGTCTCATTTCCGTAAGGCTGTCTCCCCTGTATCGTGACAATACGAAACTAGCTGCCCTTCTTTGGACTTTTTCGATGTCCTCAGTGAAACCCACCTGATAAGGATCCCACACTGAGCAGCAATACTCCAAAAATGGACGGACAAGCGTAGTATATGCAGTTTCTTTTGTAGTTCTGTTGCATCTTTTAAGGGTTCTGCCAATAAAACGCAGTCTCTTGTTCGCCTTTCCCGCGACATTATCTACATGTTCTTTCCAGTTTAACTCTGAAATAATTGTAATTCCTACGTATTTTGTGGAGTTTACCGCGTTCACGTGTGATTGATTTATCTTGTAAACAAAGTTTAAAGGATTTCGTTTCTTACTCATGTGGACGACTTCACTCTTCTCATTATTTAGACTCAATTGCCAATTTTTTTCACCATAGTGATATTCACATCATTCTGCAATTGGTTTTGATCTTCAGATGATTTTACTAGACGGTAAATGACGGCGTCATCTGCAAACAACCTAAGAGAGCTACTTAGATTTTCCCCTAAATCGTTTATGTATATAAGGAACAGCAGAGGACCAATAACACTACCCTGTGGAACACCCGATATCACATCTGTTCTAGTCGATGTCTTACCATCGATTACTACGAACTTCGTCCTCTCTGACAAGAAATCCCCTATCCAATAGCAAATTTAGGGCGATATACCATAACCACGCAATTTGATTAAAAGCCGTTTGTGAGGTACGGTGTCAAAAGCTCCCTGGAAATCAAGAAATACAGAATCGATTTGCGAACCCTTGTCGATAGCATCTATCTCTTCGTGTGAATAAAGAGCTAGTTGTGTTTCGCATGAACGATATTTTCTAAATCCGTGTTGATCTTGGGTCAATAGATCATTCTGTTCGACATCATTCTGTTCGACATCATTCTGTTCGACATCATTCTGTTCGACATCATTCTGTTCGACATCATTCTGTTCGACATCATTCTGTTCGACATCATTCTGTTCGACATCATTCTGTTCGACATCATTCTGTTCGACATCATTCTGTTCGACATCATTCTGTTCGACATCATTCATAATATTGCTGTTTCGACAGCCGTGTTTAAAACTGATAGATCAACGTACTTTCGGGATGCGCCTCGTACGCTTGAGAGCGGCGTGGTTGTTGTGGTGCACTTGCAGGCGGCGTCCGCATCCGGCAGGTAGGAGGCGCGGCCGCCGTCCGTGATGTGCGTACACCGCGCGGTGAAAGGCGCGCCGGCAATCTCCGATGGCCTCGCCGATGATGGCAGATAAATCCTCACACACGCCGCCGCCGCTTTCGTTAACGATTCGTGTGGAATCTAATAGCTCACAGCCGGATGCCGGCGTCAAAGAAAAATGTTTCGCAACCCAGCGTGAGTCCTACGTTTTGACAGTATTCTGCGACTTCCACCGGGTTCACACGACACCGTCACACGTAACTATTTTCTTGCACGAAATTGTAAGATTGACTACACGGTAGGAAATTGGAATATCTGCTTTATCTCACATTAATCTCGAGCTGCGGTGTGGCCGAGCGGTCTAAGGCGCCTCGCTGCGGAGCGCGCGGGTGCTCGCCGTCAGAGGTTAGAGTCCTCCCTGGGCATGTGTGTGTGTGTGTGTGTGTGTGTGTGTGTGTGTGTGTGTGTGTGTGTGTGTGTGTGTGTGTTGTCCTTAGGTTAGTTTGCCTAGGTTTAAGTAGTTTGTAAGCTACGGACTGATGACCACGTAGTTTGGTCCGATAGATTTACAGACATTTGAACATTTGATTAATGTCGCTGATAGACGAGGGCTATTTTCTTGGTGTAGTGCTTCTGTTTCGTCTTCGTATGCAGAAACTTTCGTAAATCTATTGGACCAAACTGCTGTGGTAATCAGTCCCTAGGCTTAAAAACGACTTAAACTTCCGGCGGGAACGGCAGCCCAGTCTGTAGCATGACGCCTTAAACCACACTGCCGTTTCGCACGGCTCCCCGTATTCATTGCAGTATTGTCGGTATTTCATGTTGCATGCGGAGTGGCTACACAGTAAATTTGTACTTGAAATTGAATAAGACAATTTTTTGACCTCCTGACAACTTCGGTGGTTGTGGTTGTTGTTGTTGTGGTGGTGGTGGTAGTGGTGGCCGAAGTAGATGACATCGGTACGATATGAAGAAATTCAATCCGAGCTCCAACCTCAGAGTCCAAACGACCGCGCGTATTGAGGCGCTATGCTCCGATGAGTGCAGCCGTTCCCCGTCGGAGGTTCGAATCCTCCCTCGGGCATGGCTATTTGTGATGTCTTTAGTGTAACTTTATTCATAAGTAGTTTGTTTGATGACTCCGCAGTTAAATCCCATAAGCTTAACAAACATTTGAAAATTTTTTTTGATTTGAAGCATGTCCTGCTTTAAAAACAAATCCAGGAATCGATTAATTGATTACACGGTTGCTAAAAGCTACAGACTATTATCCCTGGGATTACCGAATTGGAAATAAAAGGTGAAAGGTCTACATTCACATTGCCGAAAACAAATTTTTTATTTTTCATCTACGTATATATGAATACTCTGCAAGTCACATTGAAGTGCATGGAAGTGGGTTCATCGAACCGCTTTTGCCGCTGTGGAGTAGCCGAGCGGTCTAAGGCGCCTCGCTGCGGAGCGTGCGGTTGTGCTCCCCGTCGGAGGTTCAAGTCCTCCCTAGGGCAAGGGGGGGGGGGGAGAGAGAGAGAGAGAGAGAGAGAGAGAGAGAGAGAGAGAGTGTGTGTGTGTGTGTGTGTGTGTGTGTGTGTGTTTTGTCCTTAGGTTAGTTTACCTTAGTTCAAGTAGTTCGTAGGCTACGGACTGATTACCACGCAGTTTGGTCCGATAGATTTACAAACATTTGAACCGCTTTTATGATATTTCCCTACATTTTCATTCTCTAATAGCCCGCGGGGAACAGGAACACCTCTTTCCGTTTTCGATCTGATTTCTATTTTATTTTGATGATCATGTATTCCTATGTAGGTGGGTACTAAATAAATATGTTCGCATTCGGAAGAGGAAGTTTCTGTTGTAACAGTACTGTTAATACAATATGACTCCTGAGTTAAAAATTGTGATCAAAGTTCATTTTGTGATTGAAGTTTTTTCTTTGAACCTTGAACAACAACAAATGGTCTCTGGTCCACAAAAAGTTGGAAGCCACTGTTTTAGAGCGCAATTGACAATGAAGCCTACAGTAAGACAGGAGACAGCCGCAGTGAGAAGAAAACGGTTTGACAGCACAGGTATGGTGGTCCGCTTTTTGTGGTGGCAACAAGTGACGGGCGCGGTGTAAGAGCTGGTCGGCACGTCGTAGCCGCAGCGGCCGCTACTTTTCCGCGGACGCCGCGATATCAAAGCGACGCGCGCGCCGCCCTGTCAGTTTTCCGGCCAGTGGTTAATATGCGCTCTCCGTCTGCAGTCAGCCGCAACCGGCCAATTAGAGCGGCGTGTCGCTGTCACTCACACCCGCGACGCGTGCTGCGGTCCGACGCGCCAGGCACTTCGCGCAGCGCGCCCGTCTCCTCCACCTACCGAGACAGCCACTAGTCTGCCGCCGCCCGCCATGTTTTTACCAGATAGCAGAGGTGCGGCCACTTTACGATTATAATCGGGCAGCAGTTGGAAGTACGAGGCCAAAGCAGGTCTTATAGCCCAATAATCAATACATGCTTAATACAGATGCCATTCGTCTATGTTCGTATTGACCTAAACGAATTACTGAGCAAATGAAAATCTCGCGAAGAACTATGTCTGCCGAATGTTAATAGAGTATTGTAAGATGTTCTGGTGACATCGACAATTGGCAGTTGATGAATCAGAAATATCTCACTGGCGTCTTTTATGGCCTAGTTCGGTTTTCCTGTAGTTTTATGGTTTCCTTGCAAACATTTCGGACAAAAATAATATGAATATAAAGAATAAAAAGTTACGGGCCATACAATTACGACTTTACTGTTGTGATGATATCTATGCACTCAAAAGTAATATTCTATCTTATAGTATTTTAACAAACCGCCAAAATTATTTCATATTTGAATTTATCTATGACAACATACATTTTTTGGGCTTTTACCCCCTTTGGACTATAACCCCCTTTGGACTATTATTTTTGTAAGTCTTTCTACTAGCTTTTTCCGTTAAAACATTATCGCCGGTCTTTCCATGGTAGTTTGTCCTCTATTTTGAGTTTATTTTCTTTGCTTGTACTGGTTTACTTAAAATCTAGTGACAGTGTCGAATCACCATTATTTTTGTAAATATCTCTAAAACGATGCGACGTGTAAAATGGACTGTTAAGCCGTTATTTTCATGTAAGTTTCGAGCTGACAAAAGGCGATCGCAAAGGTCCTTTTTTTAGCGTTACTACCGTAACCTAACGTGGACAAACTGAAAGATGTTTCATGTCACGTATCTCAAAGAAAATTATGCTATTTCAGATTTTTCTGGCTGGATATCCATCGGTGCAGTTGATAAACCCATCCGTTTCCGCTCCCGTATAACGCATGTAAGTGCGTCCCTGTCGAGAACATCGGCGCTTCAGTGGAGTCAGTACTAACAAACAAGCAACGCTGCGTGATAGAACGGCAGAAATCAATGTGGGACATAGCGACGGATGTACCAGGGCAGTGGACGATGGGAGCAGTCCATCGACCAGAGTCCCCCTGCCAACTGCACGACATCGCATGTATAGCGTCTCTACTGCACTGGAAAACTCTCAACTGAATCAACATAGGGACTTGGTGTGGTAGTTGTGGTACCGGTTCCGGGAAGGGAGAGGGGAGGGAGGTTCAAATTCTCGACCACTCGTGCATGCAATGTCGCAATAGTTCCTTTGAGACGAACCGGTCCAATGCATTTCCCGCAGCGAGTGTGTGCTTCGCCTAAGAGACGCTCAACACTAGTCTCGCCTCTGGTGGACGCGGTGACAGACGCCATCGCGGTGTCGCTGGGCGCCGTATTATACATGTACGGCGGAGCCCCGCGTCGTGGCTGGGGGACAAAGCGAGCCGAACGGCCGCCCCCTGGTACGGGGGCGTGCCCCGGGTACCGAGCGGCGACGCGCGGCGCGGGACGTGCCGTGACGCACGGCCAGCCGCTCATTGTTCTCGGCAAAGGCGACACTCCCTCTCGCCTCGCCACAAAATATTTCATCTTGCCCTCGGCTGCCGGCGGCTGCGTGACCTTCCGCCCTCCGTCCTCCGTGCCTCGGTCATTCCTCTTTTACTGCGTTCACTTGCTTTCAGGTGCGTACAGCTCCTGCCTCACGATGTTTTTATGGCATAGGATTCCGATTTTTATTTAGCGTATGGCTTACAGAATTATATATCATAGCTGCCAACTATTACGGATTGTCCGTAATTGTTACGGATTTATCGTCATATTTACGGAGTTACGGGAAGTTCGTGAAAAATTACGGAAACTAGACATTGTACGATCTGATGTGTTTTAAGAAAATCGGAGTAGTTACTATCTACATTTTGGTAATAGCCGATAAAAGTTTTATATAAATAATTTATTTCATTCCTGAGTATGTAGCAAAGCTGTAGGAAATGTTAAAGATAGCATTTCCGTTGGAACAAATGTGGATCAAATCCCGCCTATAATCACTTACACATGTACCAAATGCACGCTCACACACCCAAGATCTATGTAAATTCTATGGTCTATAATGAGTATAATGTCTTTGGTTCAAGCTTAACAGCCCACGTGTTTTACCGGGTGGCGGAAGTTAGCCAGTTCGTTTCCGAAGAGAAAAGCTTTTACTGGCTTTTCTCGCGGGTATATGATTTCATAGCAGTCTTGTGCAGCTAGAATGAAATATGAGCGATGATCCATTTGTGACACCTCTGTTCAGTGGTTTCATTCGTCGTTTAAAATCCAAAACCATTTTGAGTATCCTTAGCTCCTAAGGATTTTATATTTTAAAAATTCAAGGAATTTCACCCTTTTCTGTTCCTTCGGCAACTATTAACTTTCCGTAAAGACAGTTAATTGAAACTTACAGGAATATTTCTCAGCCACTCACGGTATGTGTTAGGTTCTTCCACCTAACCTCAGTCTTTTGAAACAGAATAGTTTTTACACGGTTCGTGGCAGATATTTGTGAATACAGTGTCAGGCTTAAATTTTTAAAATATTCTTGGGACTCGGCCGTAGTCCCACGTCCTCTTTGGTCTTGCGCATCATTACGGACAGCCAATTGTAAAGGTTGGCAGTTATGATATATTGAGTAGATACAATAACTGATATAAAAATATCATTACAAGGAGGTACATGTATACATCATCGACTGATTATGCCTTTCAGCGTTGAGTCTGGAGCATAGTACCCCTAATAAAATTCCTCCACGATCCCCTATTCAATGCCTCGTCTGATGTTATGCATTTTACTTCAAAATCATTTTGCGCCGAATCTAACAAGTAAAGTACTTGGGCTCGAACAAACACATATGCCGGCCGCGGTGGCCGAGGGGACTGAGGCGCTCCAGTCACGGTCAGCACGGCCACTACGGTCGGGGCTTCGAATCCCCCCTCGGGCATGGATATTTGTGCCGTCCTAGTTCATAAGTAGTTCATAAGTTTAGGGACTGATGACCCCGTAGTTAAGTCCCATAAGCTGTACAAACATTTGAACATTTTGCGTACAGCTCCTGTTCTTCTGCCTCGCGCTGTTTTTATGGCATAGGACTCCGATTTTTATTTAGGATATGGCTTACAGAATTATATATTGACTACATACAATAACTGATATAAAAATGTGTCATTACAAGGAGGTACATGTATACATCATCATCATTAGAGACTGATTACGCCTTTCAGCGTTCAGTCAGGAGCATAGTGCCTCTAATAAAATTCCTCCATGATCCCCTATTCAACGCTAACATTGATGCCTCGTCTGGTGTTATGCCTTTTACTTCTGCACAGAATCTAAGTACTTTCTTCTTGGTCTACCTCGACTCCTCTTACCCTCCGCTGCCGAGCTCATTAGTCTCTTAGGTAACCTTGCTTCTCCCATGCGTGTAACATGACCCCACCATCTCTGTCTGTTCGCTCTAACTGCTTCATCTATTGTGTTCATTTCCAGCTTTTCTTTGATTTCCTCATTACGGACACCCTCCTGCCATTGTTCCCATCTATTGGTACCTGCAATCATTCTTGCCACTTACTGTAACCTGTACCTTATGAATACGGTAACCTGCATCCACCCAACTTTCACTCCCATACAACAAAGTTGGTCGAAACATAGAGCGGTGCACTGCTAACTTAGTCTTCGTACTTACTTACTTCTTGTAGAAGAGAGTAGATCTTAGCTGAGCACTCACTACATTAGCTTTGCTGCACCTCGATTCCAGTTCTTTCACTATGTTGCCATCCCGTGAGAAAATACGTCCGTGTTCTTTGTTCCACCTATTTGGCACCCAATCTGTTTAAATCGCTTTCCCACAGACATTACTTTCTTTTTGGAGATGGAGAGCGACAGTGTATGAAGTTTGGGGATCCATTTCCCATTTTAGTTGGATATCGAGAGATTCCAACCATTTCATCGCTGCAGGTTTTACGCCTACAAAGTCTTCCCAGTTACCCAACAATTATCTTTTTGGAAATGTTCAAATGTTCGTAAATCTATCGGACCAAACTGCGTGGTCATCAGTCCGTAGCTTTACAAACTACTTAAAGCAAGGTAAAATAACCTAAGGACAACACACACACACACACACACACACACACACACACACACACACACACACACACCAAAGCCCGAGGAAGGACTCGAACCTTCGACGGCGAGCAATCGCGCGCTCCGCAGCGAAGCGCCTTAGACCGCTCGGTTACTCCACCGCGGCTTTCTTTTTGGGAAGTCGTGTCGAAGTTTTTATGCTAAGTGCTAAAACTAAAAAGCCAATGGAATGAAAGACGGGAATAGAACAACCTAAAGTCACTAAACAGCACCAGTTGTAGACCAGCTTCCACTAAAATATTGTAAGTAATAACGACATAAGCTATAATTGGATTACGCGCCAGAACTAACCTAAGATACCAAAAACGAAATATTGTGAAACATAATTGTCTATATATTACACGCCACTGAAGCTGCCTCACAAATTAATGCGAATACATATGGCGCAATAAAACTTTTATTGTTTTATTCGCCATTGTTGTCTACGAGTGTGACAAATTGATATTATATACCACATATATAGTAGTTAAGCTATAGACACAAGACGTAGAAACCCTTATATTCAAATAATGTAACTAGTTTCGATGATCTTTGTCATCATCAT
Organism: Locusta migratoria; assembly: GCA_026315105.1. Classification (NCBI taxonomy): domain Eukaryota; kingdom Metazoa; phylum Arthropoda; class Insecta; order Orthoptera; family Acrididae; genus Locusta; species Locusta migratoria. The sequence goes on from CM048745.1 coordinate 812,915,620, forward strand.
CAAACGTAAGAATATCACAAACTGCAAGAAATTAAGCATAAACTGAGAATATCATGTGAATAAGTAGTTTTTCGAGAAACTGGAGCCAGGCCATCTAGAGGAGTGAAAGTGGCCCCCAACTGTCTGCTATATTCGCTGCATATGGTACCAGACATATTCACTGACTGTTCCGTCGGTTCTTGACAGAATATTTGATGCATTATGAATGAAATACACAAGATAATTGTGAGATATTCTGCAAATTTAATTTAACCAGTTAAACTTTTAACGTATATTCACAGCGCTTCCATGTTTCTAGACATATCTTTTTAAGATAGATAGGTGTTGATCACTATTTTTCAGCCAATTTCTATTGTTTCACTTTATATTTCTTAGGATAACGTCATAATCTATTATATTGTCTCGTATTTTATCAATGTCAGGAATTTACACCACAACTTGAATTGTAATATTTCCCGCATGTTAGTTATAAACCAAAACACTAGTCTTCTTTGAAAGTTATAGATCTAGCAAGTTAAAATCTTCGTAACTTACATTAGTAATGTTGACCTGATGATGCCGTAACAGCCGAAAACCGGTTCGTAAACCAATAAATTTGCAGAATATCTCACAGTTATCTTGAGTATTTCATTCGTAATGGTAGCAGATGCAGCAGCAGAGCAAGCTGGTTGGTGAAATAGATGGTCATAAATTTCTGTGCTGCCTTAAACATATAATATAGCATGCACAGACAAGGCTTTGGGAAACCTGAAATATACAGGATCAATCCAAATGAATCTAGAACACAGTACGAGTATGTCTTTTCTCCATTACTATCTGGCCGGCCTAATGGCCGAGCGGTCTGCGGCGCGTTTGTCACGTTCTGCATGGCCACTACGGTCGGGGGTTCGGATCCCCCCTCGGGCATGGATATTTGTGCCGTCCTTAGTATTAGCTAGTTCATAACTAGTTTGTAAGTTTAGGGATTGATGACCCCGTAGTTCTATAAGCTCTACAAACATTTGAACGTCTACATTACTATCTCACCTATCTGTGACTGATCAGGATAGAGTGCTAATCATTCGGCCGGGTCAACCCACCTACGTAGGGAGACATGATCACCATAATAAAATCAGACAAGTCAGATAGAAAACGGAAAGATTTAGGTGTCACTTTTTCTTGCACGCCATTAGAGAATTGAACTGTAGAGAAATATCATACAAGCGGTTCGATGACCCTCTGCCATACTGTTAAATGTGATAAGGGTAAAGCAGTCAACAATCCGATTGGTTTGAACACCACAGTGCTTTACTAGGCATGGTCCTGTTTGGAGGTGGTATGCCGTTGCCTTCCTCCGACCTTCGAACTGACTTACCCATCCAGTTATAGGGAGACCTACAGTTTAACGTGGGTTCCGAACCACGGTGCAACTCGGTATTTTTCACATGAGCAATACTGCCAGAGGTGGCACCTGGCGGGGATCGAACCCGCGACCTTTGGATTTGTAGTCTGACACTCTACCACTGTGCAACCGAGGCGCACAATGTGATAGGGGAGTATTAATGCAGATGGCTAGCGCCTTACTACCAGTACTACACAGTTCACCCTTACAATGGTCCTGGGAGCCGGCCGCGGTGGCCGAGGGGACTGAGGCGCTTCAGTCACGGTCTGCACGGCCACTACGGTCGGGGGTTCGAATCCCCCTCGGGCATGGATATTTGTGCCGTCCTTAGGATAAGCTAGTTGATAAGTAGTTTGTAAGTTTAGGGACTGATAACCCCGTAGTTAAGTCCCATAAGCTTAACAAACATTTGAACATTTGAATGGTCCTGGTAGCGGAGCAGAGTCCTGTCGGATGTAATGATGTCAGAGTGCGCCATTCAGCGTGGTCAGCATGCGACAGAGTGGCTGGCTCGCGTGTGCTATTGTGTCCACCGCGGCGCGCTGTTCCGTTCTGCTTCACGGAGGATTTCCAGCTTCCTGCTGTAACACTGGCATCATTCTGGCCGCGCTCCACTTCCCCTCTCCAGGAGTGGGCGGCACAAAAAAGGTTCTGCACCCGTTGTTACTTCCCTGACACTTTTTCTCAGCCTACATTTATATCTCAACCTACGAAGTTATTACATTGCTTATCTTCATTTTAATGTGCTCCATTTATTTTTTTCTTTTTCTGGAAACTGCAGGAGATAAATTTAAAGTAATAGCTTATAAACATTTAGCTTCTCGCTTCTATCTATCGAATTAGTTCATCTCTGGTTCCAGAGACACGGATTGCTCCTTTACCACTCTATAAACTGTACCATTAATTGTTTATTCGTGTCTCATGTCCAATGCAATTCAAAGTTTTTCGAGATAGGAAAACGTGTTCTACGATAGACGCTAGAGTAAAGGCGTCCAACTTTTTCCTAACTGCAGTGCAGGACAGTTAGAGGATGTGAAGTAGGACTAAGAGCCCGTGACTCAACTCATTTAAATAAAATGTTTGTTACGCTTATAGGAGTTAACTGCGGGGTCATCAGTCCCTAAACTTACAAACTACTCATGAACTACCTTATACTAAAGACGGCACATCCATGCCCGAGGGAGGATTCGAACCTGCAACGCGGGAGGCCGTGCGATCCGTAACGTGGCGCTCCAGACCGCTCGGCTACTCCCGCGCGGCCAACTCATTTACTTTTAAAGTAACATGTCTAACATGAGTGACATTTTATTCTTAATTTTAAATCTTTATTTACAGTTTATAAATGTTTGTCACGCTCCTATTTTTCAATTTTAGGGTGTCACGATGTTTACATATTCTTTCTCCGTTACATTTTTCCGATCACCTTCGTTGTCTGATTATTGTCTTTTGTTGCAGTTCTTAAGAGAATAGTTCTACACACATTTTGTAAGTAGCCTACTCCGCTCAAAGAATTACGTTTTGCAATAACCTGGAATTAAATTTGACGGCAACTACTTTTTAAAAACCATTTGAACTACTCTGTCATAGTTCTTTCGATGAACTGCGGAGTTTAATTATGCCTTACTACATACAATAATCACTCTCTTTAGTTGTTGCATTTACAGATTTTCACCACATTTTTATTACTCAAGGAAGTAAGATGAATGCTGATGTTGTATGTGCATGCCAGATTTTAAATACGTTTATTCACACCGTGATAACACTACATCAAGTTTGCCACCTTGGGCGCCGAAAAATATTCCTTTTCGTACTAAGACGGCAGTGAAATATGCCAAAAACAGAATTTTTTAATAAGTCAGTCTATCATCATGTGAAGTACAAGCTTAAAACAAAAACAACTTTTACTGCTAGCGAATTTGTCATTTTGAAACATTCAAATGATGTTTTTTTCTTTTGTATTTACTGTAGGAATACTGTCATTTATTCCTAGATGATACATTGTGAAGTTGAGTTGTAATCAGTATGACATAGCGTGCAGTACACAAATAGTATAGGCTTATGTTCTTAGACAAACAATTTTAAAATTACTGGGTTACGGGAATGCGGGACGCTTTTGCCATTTTGTGGGACATGATCAGTAACTATCCCAATGCGGTACTGTCCCACAGAATACGGGGTGGTTGGCCGCCTTATGCTAGAGCCTTGTGGCTATTTCGCGAAACACTGTAAACACCTGGATAACGAATAATGCCAAACTGGAGAATATTTTTAGCTGAACAATACTGCTCTGTCTATATTTACGGAACTTACAGTACATCAGTAGCAACTCCCAGACTGTTAGTGTATTGTCGGATTGTCAGTAAATTAACAACAGTATTGAACGCGTGAGATTAGATCATAAGTACTTTTCGTTCCAGTAGATTCAAATTGAGATCCTCTTGAATGTAGAACATACCGGAATAAAATAAACAATAAATAGTTACTTACAAAATGGGAGCATACTTAGCTTCCACAGATCCTAAATGTAGTTATTTTGCTACCTAAATAACAAAACTCATCTACTACTTTTATGGTCTCATTACCTAATCTAATTCCTACATCATCTCCTGATTTTCTGTCACTACATTCCATTACCCTCGTTTCGTTAATGTTCATATTACACCTTCCTTTCAAGACACTAGCAATTCCGTTTAATTGCTCTTCCAGGTCCTTTGCTGTCTCTGACAGAATTACGATGTCGTCACCCAACTCTATTAAAAAGTGATAGCAACGTGCATATACAAACTAGGAGAGTATGATGCACACTATGCACGCAGAAGGGGGTTAATTGTACTGCCACAAAAACGTTTGGTCACTTATCAAATAATAACAAGTGTGTGACGGATAGCGACCCAGCAATTAAAAAATTTCTTAATGACAAGTACTCGGTAGATGAATTTTTGCGCAGAAATTAGATTTTACAACAACAAAAAAGTATGCAATGTTATCTTTTACTGAATTGACACCTTCCAATCATTATAAAATATCGTATTCATGATCTATGGAGCAAGTGTTAATCTAATCTAATGACACACTCCAGTGTGACATAACGTTCGTTCGAGTGGCGCTCCAAACGATCAGAAACAGTTTCAGGCGTTCGAGTGGCTCTTCTGACTGAGCAATGAGGTGTTAGAATGGCGGAGTTGATAGTTTGAAATCGTTTATTTAAGTAAGCTGATTTTCGTCAAACCGTTCTGACCTTGCTCCAAAAGACAAACCTGCACATTTGCGAAGAGTTTATAGTTTTTTTTTTTTTTTTTTTTTTTTTTTTTGTTTGCACGGTGTAAAATACCTGTAATAAACAGTGTTTTGTATATTAGACAGGCATTCTTTCAACTTATGTGGCCTTCTAATACAGTACATCCCCTTTTTATTACATCCATACATATTATAAATGAAAGGTGTGGAAATTTTCATAACATACGAATTTAAAGATGAATGCACGTGGTTTTTACAGTTTGGATTGTGATATATTCGCCTGAAAATAAGTCAAAATAGTCTACTGAGATTTTCTGTGCTATCTGTAAATGAACTGATTGACACATGAAGATAATGTGTTGGGCACTATTTCCTTCAGAACAGGTATTGGCACTGATAGATTTTTATAACCGACTTGTAGCTTTATATGTGGCACAATAGCGTCTCACAATTACCTCTTCCGTCTGTTCCTCCTTGTGGTTATTTATTATAGAAAACTATAGTGCCAATGTGGGCGTTCCTACATTAAATGTGTAACTTCAGGGAAAATCATGTACGATGATAATTCTTGCACAACACCTGAAAATTTTTTGTATTATTTGTTTATTAATTTGTTTCAGTTTTAAAATGTTATTGTAACTCATAATAATGTGACAAAATCCATACCGAAAATTCACACACACCACTATCCTACTTTACCTCATTTTTGTGTCTGGTTTTGGCAGATTGAATTTGTTACATTATTTATAAATGGTGGAAATAATAGTGAGACATACTGTGGTTTACTGTTTCACATTCAAATGATATATAATGTAAGGTGCAGAATAAATAATTTAACAAATTATCAGCATGGTTTAAAGTTGAGTACGGTGAGTAAGACAAACACGTTGGGCGAATGCCGAAGAGAGCAAAGATGTCAACTAGCGCTATGTGTGGCCAAACTGCGAAACAAGTGAAATAAGCGCTCGAGTTGACTCCGGAGTTGCAAACTGTCAAAAAGCGCGCATGCGCATTGGAGGCCTTCAAATCGTCAGTAACTATCAGAAACTATCAGCGTCTGGGCCACTCGAACGAACCTATAGTACTAACCACGTATGCACCAAATTTCCACCTGTCAGATGTGTATCTACAGGGTGTTTCACTAAGTGTGTTTGCCTCTGTAACTTAAAAAATAATAGGTGACGGGAAATTTTAATGCGGTAGGTCAACACAAGAAATTACACTTTCTGCGGAGCTATGGCCATAGTTTATTGTATCATTTTCCAAAGAGTTACACCACAAAGATATACTTTTTTTAATGGAACAATAGTTTTTTCTATCGTGCATTGGATTAGTTGAAACCAGCTGCGTCCAAAACAATTTAAACTACATTCCTATCACTGTTAGTTTGGGAGCTACAACCCTTCAAAGTTTCAGAGGCAGATACCACAAACGCTGGCATAATGCTTTGCGCCTTCTAAATGTGCGGCCGAGTTGTAACGTCGCCGGTGTCACGGAGCGAGAAGCTTCAGTGGCATCGTGTCGGCACTCGCCGAGCATCAGCAACATGTCAACGTTCTCGTTGTTCGTGTATGCCATCGTCACCCGATGTCAGTAACTGTGGTATATTGAGCCCCGGTTGTTTGTGTGGCTCCAATTGTCGGGTATACGGCCGTGTGCGGCGACAGTCGGCAGTCTTAACAGCGCATCGAGGAAGCTTCTCGCTCCGTGACACAGGCGACGTTACAACTCGGCCGCACCACATTTAGAAGGCGCATTGCTTTATGCGCAGCGTTTGTGGTACCTGCCCCTGAAACTTTGAAGGGTTGTAGCTCCCAAACTAACAGTGATAGGAATGTCGTTTAAATTGTTTTGGACGCAGATGGTTTCAACGAATCCAATACACGATAGAAAAAACTATTGCTCCATTAAAAAAAATTATAGCCGGTCGCGGTGGCCGAGGGGACTAAGGCGCTCCAGTTACGGTCTTCACGGCAACTACGGTCGGGGGTTCGAATCCCCCCTCGGGCATGGATATTTGTGCCGTCCTAGTTCGTAAGTAGTTCATAAAAGTTTGTAAGTTTAGGGACTGATGATTCCGTAGTTAAGTCCCATAGACTATACAAACATTTGAACATTTGAATTTGATAAAAATTATATCTTTGTGCTGTAACTCTTTGGAAAATGATACAATAAACTACGTTCATAGCTCCGCAGAAAGTGTAACATTTCTTGTATTGACCTACCGTCACCTATTATTTTATAAGTTACAGAGGCAACCTCCTTTATAAGGCTGCCTGGTGGACTGTTTTAGCGCCCGTTGCACGCTTTGGGGTGACGCTTGGATTTCCCTGGAGCTGTCAGCGAGAGACGCGGACGCTGGTGACACGCGCCTTCCGCCCCTCCCATTTGCCGGCTGGGGTTTCCCGGTGGCTCGCGATGCCACGTGCGAGCACCTTGCGTGGATTCCCACCACCACTCTCCTACCCCTTCCTGTCCACCCTTCGCGCGACACGCCCGGGTTTCTGACAAAGAAGAGCTGCGCGAAAACACAGCTTTGCGTAGTTTCCCCGGACCTACTGTCCGTCCGTCAAGAGACCTTGTGTGTCCCCAGACGATTCGAGGCATTTACGGTCGAGCTTTTCTGTAATGTGACAGTCAGCCAACCAGTCAGGCAGGTTTTTTCTCAGCTTAAGATAGTGGGTAATTTAAGAACACGTATCTTCGCCGTGCGCCCGTCTGCTCTGCTATCACCGGGAGTACACTTGCGTTCGTTACTTGGCCAGCTCGGCGTTTCAATGCTTGCTGCTTTCTCGACTGGAGAGAGCACCTCTCCACCGTGGCTAAGCCCCGAAATCCGTATTAATTTGGACCTTCATTCTCTTCCCAAGGACTCCACACCTAGTTTCGTTTACCGTTGTTACGAACAACAAGTTTTCATTTATGGTGGTTAGTTGTATTTTAAGCACGGATGAAAATCTTTAACTTCGAAATTTCGGCTAGTATGAGACTCGCAAGAGCTTCATAATATTACTGCTGTATAGAGCTAATGTCTGAAATTATACTATTGCGGTTAGTGAATTCAATAAAACCTGTTCATTTTCGTACTACATTTCACGAAAATTATTGGCCCAAATAGCGGCATTCTTTGACTGCTACCTAATTATTTGAATAAGTGTACGCGTAGCTACAAATAAACAATATGTCCATGTATAAATTGTTAATGTTAGCAGCACGTCGTATTCTTGAAGGTATGTAGTTTGATTTAGCATTGGAGGGAAGTGTGTGGGGTAAAAACCGCAGAGGGAGACCAAGAGACGCGTATCGTAAGAAGATTCAAGTGGATGTGGGTTGTCGTTCTTATGAGGAGATGAAAAGGCTTGCTGAGGATAGGGTGGAGAGCTGCATCAAACCAGTCTCCGGACTGAAGACCATAACAACACCACTTACAGAATAGATTAAAAAAATGGTAGATACTCGCAAGGCATAGAAGCAAGGACAAGGCGAAAAGGGCGTTGAGATGTAGCACCTAGTCTCCATTATTGTAACAATCGTGTCTAGTTTGTATCAAAATGTGAGAGATCCACTAAAAAGAACTCGGGCAACGGGAAATTACGCACCAAAAAGTGTATATAATCATCCTTTTGCACTTGAGCTTACATGGTTGCAATTCATTTCTGGTCTTCAAACGGTTTTGGACGATACGGTTACGCCTCTGCTATTGTCATCCGTACGTATTATAGTGTAATGACGATTCGTTATCAAACAGAAGTGATACTATTTTAATAAAAACCCACACCCATGTTTAGCAAATAAGGAAATAACAGCATAAAAAATAGTAAGTTCCCCGTTTGTATCATGTGAGTCGTTTGTTACTACGTAATGGCCAGTTAGAGCGCTAGGATCGCTTCAGCTACAGTTTCTTCTTAGAGTTTCGTGACTGCTTGTTTTAGACTCCGGAAACACTAAGGCCCGTTTTACACGAGCGATATTCTGCTGAAAATCGACTTATCTGTGTGTGCCTGCATGTAAATCAGCTCCTAACCACATCGGAAGTGCGTCTGTGATCAATATATTGTGCCGTGTTTGAAATTTCAGAGTATGCTGTAGTATGCGCATGCGCAGAAGCGACGAACTGTAGTGGTGTCTGCTAACGTCAAAAGTTAACCTATTCTGGCCGTGTTCATTCATACCATAGAAATGCTTTCGCGTCTTCTCCCACTTTATTCTGTTGCTTGCTTTGTGTTCTCATAACATCGAAAAGTTTTCACCAGTGCATAATATTCTTGTCTTCTACTAGCATTCTCCTACAAAAAAGACGAAATATCTACAAACAGAAATATATGGACAGATACAAATTTAAACATATAAACGTCTTTTTGTGAAATTTATTTCAACAGTGAAAGAGTCAACATTATTAAAGGACAATGATTTTCGACATTACTTGACTGTTAGAAAAAAAAAGACGTGAAAACTAAACAGTCGGTTTTTAACGCATTTTCAATATTGTTTGATGTGTTTGCAGCCTTCTTCACCCAATAAATCTACAAATTTTTAAATGATTGGACAACACTTTTATTTATTTATTAGCTCGCGTGTTGGTTGATTATGTTAGATAAGCTTTCTTCAGTACTGAGCTATGAGATCAAATCACACGTAAAAGCCGGCCGCGGTGGGCGAGGGGACTGAGGCGCTACAGTCACGGTCTGCACGGCCACTACGGTCGGGGGTGCGAATCCCTCCCCTCGGGCATGGATGTTTGTGCCGTCCTTAGTCTTAGTTCATAAGTAGTTTGTAAGTTTAAGGACTGATGACCCCGTAGTTAAGTCCCATAAGCTATACAAACATCTGAACACACGTAAAAATGCACTCGTTTCGAAGAATCCAATCACAATATTCAACAATAATGATTGTAATAATATCACAGATCGATCACTTTATGTAATCCGCGAAACATCAAATTGATTATTTTTAAAGAGATGTATTAAAAGAAATTTCTTTTTGCTGCTTTATTTATTCTTATATTTCCTTATTCGTATGCTTATCCTTACAGAGGAAGAGCTGAAGACATTGTAGCACGCATAGACCAAAGATATGGTCTGTGGCATCACGTTTCGCTGTATGTAGCCTCCTTGCTATAGAGACGCAAACGTCATCGCTGGCATTCTGTCCGAATTTTTTTATAATTTTTACGACTTTGAACCACCATATCTTCCACCCCCTTACAGCTATCGGCATGGAACTGCTATGGTGTACAACGGGAGACTTCGGACAACAATTACACACAGACCATTCGTTTGCGTTCTGTAGTTTTTGCTGCAGAGCGAAATACACACACACACACACACACACACACACACACACACACACACACGGTTGATAATGATAAAAGGTGGAGTATATTGGGATGGAAAGTTATCGGTTTATATAAAATTCTATCATTATCAACCCTCAAGCAACAATGCAACCAATAAAACCATTTGCAAAGAGTGAATATAATTTTCGAAGAGTAATTATTGTTCCGCATTTCCTGTTATATTCTTCAAATTACTAAATATCTAATCTATCAGATCGCTATAAAACCTTGCCTAAAACCTTCCTCAGGTATAAATTAGTAACTGTACAAATATTTCAGTCTGTTCGTCTTATCGCTCGGACGTGATAAGCGTACACCGAAGAGACATTCACATTTATAGATATAGATTGATATCAATAGTGTAAAGAATTGACCCCATAGCACCTACATAGAAAGTACCTACTTAACCTGACTTTTTCATTCAGATGCGAAACTACACTGCCGACAGCTGAACAATTTTTGGTGATATCGACTAAACGAAAAGGACCACTCTATACAAGCTAAAGCCAGTACGGGATAACACGTCTGGGGCGCTGCAGTGGAGTAACTCGTCGCGAGTAGTCAACTGAGGCAAGAAAATCGATCGTGTAAAAGAGGCTTAAGAGTGTCGTTTGCGATGGCCTACTGACAGTTCGAAATTTAATTCCAAATAGGCTTCAGCGTTTACCTGAGAGGAAAATGTACTAGGTAGTTATTATTCCCTGATCTATTAACACATGCCGTGTGCTTGGTTTTGTCAGAGTTCAGTTATTTATTTTTTGGACCTTAGTTTGTGTGTTTCTCTAGATGTGCTGCTGCTGAGTTGTTGTCGTTGTTGCTGTTGCAGGTGCAGAGGCTGGCGCAGTATGAGCAGTACCTGGCCGACTACTTGGCGGAGACGCGCGCAGACCACGCCGACCATGAGCAGCTCCTCAGGGCCTCCGCCAAGGCCAAGCAGGTCTGTCCAGCTACTGTGTGCCGCACCTGTTGTCCACATGTCATCTCCTCTCCCTCATAAAGGCTCATTTTCCATAGGGCGCCAACTACAACCGACCCTGATGTAAATACCAGCGCATCCGATCGAATTATTACACACATCACTGAAGAGAGATCAATGCGATGCATTCTGTCTGTCTGTCTGTCTGTCTCTCTCTCTCTCTCTCTCTCTCTCTCTCTCTCTCTCTCTCTCTCTCTCTCTCTCTCTCTCTCACTCACACACACACACACACACACACACACACACACACACACACACACACACACATGCCCCAGGGAGGACTCGGAACCTCCACGGCGATCAACTGCGTGCTCCGCAGCGAGACACTTTAGACCGCTCGGCTACTCAACCGCGGCATTCATTCAAAAATGTTCAAATGTTTGTATAGTCTATGGGACTTAACTACGGGGTCATCAGTCCCTAAACTTACAAACTACTTACGAACTAAGACGGCACAAATATCCATGCCCGAGGGGGGATTCGAACCCCCGACCGTAGTGGCCGTGCAGACCGTGACTGGAGCGCCTCAGTCTCCTCGGCCACCGCGGCCGGCGCGGCATTCATTGATGTCTTCGAATTACTCCGAACAATAGAACTCTTTTTTATCATCATCATTATTATTATTATTATTATTATTATTATTATTATTATTATTATTCAAAACATGCCGCCGGCCGCGGTGGCCGAGGGGACTGAGGCGCTCCAGTCACGATCAGCACGGCCACTACGGTCGGGGGTTCGAATCCTCCCTCGGGCACTGATATTTGTGCCGCCCTTAGTGTTAGGTAGTTAGTAAGTTTAGGGACTGGTGACCCCGTAGTTAAGTGCCATAACCTATACAAACATTAAAAACAAAACATGCCAGATATTGGTTTTCTCTCCATTTGCGTTCCGTACCTCTTCATTAGTTACGCGATCTACCCATATAATTTTCAGTATTCTTCTACAATACCAGATTTCAAAAGTCGCTTTCCCCTTCTTCTCCAAACTGTTTAGTGCCTAAGTTTCCCTCCAGCTCAAGGCTACACTCTGCACAAATGCCTTCATATTAATATTTGATTTGTTAGTAAATTCCTCTTTTTCAAAAACGCTTTTCTTCTCCTCGCCATTCTTCATTTTTGCACTGCGATCGTCAAATGTCACTTTACTACCCAAGTAACAAAACTAATCAACCATTTTTATTGTCTCGTTACCTAATCTAATTACTTCAGCATCGCTTTATTTTCTTAGATATCATTCCATTACCCTTGTTTTACTCTTGTTAATATTCATCATATACGCTCCTGTCAACAGACTGTCAAATCAAATTGAAATGTTTGTATAGTCTATGGGACTCAACTACGTGGTCATCAGTCCCTAAACTTACAAACTACTTATGAACTAACTAACACTAAGGACGGCACAAATATCCATGCCGCAGGGGGGATTCGAACCCCCGACCGTAGTGGCCGTGCAGACCGTGACTTTAGCGCCTCAGTCCCCTCGGCCACCGCGGCCGGAATTACAACATCGTCAGCATACCGTAAAATTATTTCTTCTTACTGAAATTTAATTCCTTCTCCAAATCTCTCCTCGTTTCTAACTGATTGAGAACATTACAGAAGCGCGTTCGTGGTTAGATACAACACTGCCTCCTACAGGATTCACTCGCATCTGCATTTATTTATAAAGTGTTCATTTTTCGCTGTATTTCTATACACTTCTCCACTTGTAGATCTCATATCTGAACAAGGAGACGGGAATTGTGCATTGAAAAATAAATCATGGTCGGCAACATGGATATGATAAAACTGTCATTATTATTCTACGAAGGGTGCATTTTATATTGTTGATACGCGTTCATTCTTAAGCCAGCTTATTGAAGCTGCACTGTCACCAGAGAAGCAGTAGTGCTGTAGTTTCAATATTTTAGGTTGCTTCGTGAATTCGAGAATGAACTTCATAGCTAGGAATCAGTCCCCACCCTTTGACACGATTATAATGGAAAATTGTAAACTTCTTTTAACAGGAGCTAACGTTTCACATTGCATTGGCGAAATAGGGTAAATTATTTGTGCAGCAGTGTGCAAAACAATGTTAAGTGAACGAGAAAACCTGTGGGAAAGACTATTTTTCGTCTGTTAAGTGACCACGACTACAGAGTAACTCATAACTGTGGCAGCACAGGGGGTCGGCAGAGTTGGGGGAAGAATGCAAACAACGCACCTTCAGGCTTTGTCAAAGCTTCCGGCAGCGAAACAAGAGCTACCTGTTCTTTCCATTTGCACTCTACAGCGGGACCAGGGCCAGCCAGCTACCTGCTTAAGACACCCTAATCGCTGTGACAGGCCCACAGTTGCCAATGGCAAGGGAAGGGACAGTGGTTACACCGCTACGGAGGTGTTGCCAACTCACTCACTGATAGCAGGTGCACTGCGTGGCACCTGTCACTAGATAAGCGCAGACAGAATGGAGCCAGTGTGAGAGCTCTTAGTTTTTTAGGTAATTACTTGCACTAATTCGGTATCCTTCCCAGTATGCAGGTTTAAAAAGGCAGCGATATTATATTATTTAGGGGAGAATGAATAAGCATAGAAGTAATAATCCTTGAAGATCAGTTTCTAAGATGTGCCTGTACACGACCAGGAAGATAGGTTGAAGAATCACAAATCTACGTTTACAGCATTTGCCGATATACTGAAAGTGTTTCAGCTTCTTTGAAATAAGTGTTTTTAAGCTATGGGATCAAACTGCAGTGAACAGCAGTCTCTATACTAACAAACTACTTAAACTAACTTATAGTAAGGACAAGCCGCGGCGGAGTGGCCAAGCGCATTGAGGCGCTATGTTACAATGTGCAAGTCGTCGGCCGTTCGAATCCCCCCTCGGGCATGGACCTTTGTGCCGTCTTTATTATAAGGTAGTTCATAAGTAGTTTATAAGTTTAGGGACTGATGACCCAGTAGTTAAGTCCCTTAAAAAAACACAACGCACATACGCCATACGATGGACTCGAACCTCCTCCGGAAATCAAGGGACCAATCGCGCACTCTGCAACAGGGCGCCTCAGAGCGCTCGGCCACTCCCTCGCGGCAGTGGAAGGCTATCTATCGATTGCAGAGAAATGGCATTTTAGAGTCGTCGTCGTTTTCATGTTACTTTATTCTCCGAAGCTAGCTAAAAAAATGTGGCAACTGATACGTGTAAACATTGTTTCGTTGTTGTAATCGAAGTGGTATCCCGTCTCCCCCCCCCCCTCCCGCTACGCAACCGCTCTGGTACGTGCGTGATAGTGATAAGATTGTGCGACCATTATGCATTATGCTGCGCGTATCGTACATCTCGCTTAGGGAGTGTGAGGATAAGATGAAGGGCAATTATAATCATTTTTCTCTCGTTCATTACATGAAAGCAATAGGAGACAAAATTCCCTGTATTGGTACAGAGTATACAGATAAGATGTCGATGATTTCATGAGTTGCCGTCCGTACTGATTCATTCGGACAGGAATCTTATGACTTCTTTCCTGCCCGTGTCTACGAACTTGATCTAGCAGACAGATTACAAATTTCGTCGTGCTGACTGGTTGTGTTTGTATCGTTGACGCAATATTATTTCTTTAAAAAAAATTAAAAATTTAAAAAAATCTAAGGTGACTAATAGATATGAAATCAACAGCTTTTAATACATAAAATTCTCAGCTCGTGTCACGACGTACATCTGTCACTACTACGCTTTTAGCGCTAGGGTCGTTTCATCCGCCCTTTCCCCACCTATAGTGTTTCGCGAATGTCTGCGTTAGACTGTGTCGCGCCTATTTCGAATTAACCCTGAACCGTTGCTACAGGATGGCAGTTAGGAGACCGTCTTTTGTCGCTTCGGATTTCGCACAGCCCGCATGCGGCGTCTTCGCCGAGAATACGCCCGCACACGACAGCGATCGAGTGGCTTCTCCGGACAAACGCCCAGTGTTAGACGAGGCGTCTCGGGAACGTCGCCTATCCTTCAGAAAACCCCATGGTTCTTCGCGATATTCCTTGCACGTATTCGCATTGATCTCTATACTACAGATTTCTGAGCATGACAGCCAAAGATGTTCATATTCTGTTTCTTGACTAATTACAACATGGCTGCTATGAAGTATTAGAAGAAAAAGAAAAGGAAATATGTTTCGATTCCCTACTCATACGAGGATATAAAATGCAGAATGGCAATGGGTAGAAAAGCGTTCTTGAAAAAGAGAAATTTAACATCGAATATTGATTTAAGCCTAAGGAAGTCCTTTCTGAAGGCATTTGTATGGACTGTTGCGTTGTATGGGAGTGATACATGGACGATAAACAGTGCGGACAGGAAGAGGATTGAGGCTTTTGAAATATGGTGCTATAGAAGAATGCTGAAGATTAGGTGGGTGGATCGCGTAACTAATGAGGAGGTACTGAACAGAATTGGGGAGAAAAGAAATTTCTGGCATACCTTGACTAAAAGAAGGGATAGATTGGTAGGACACATTCTTAGACATCAAGGAATGGTGAATTTAGCGTTGGAGGGAAGTGTGTGGGGTAAAAATCGCAGAGGAAGTCCAAGAGATGGATACAGTAAGTAGATTCAGACAGATGTAGGTTGCCGTTCTTATGTGGAGATGAAGAGGCTTGCTCAGAATAGGGTATTGTGGAGAGCTGCATCAAACCAGTCTCCAGACTGAAGACAACAACAACAACAACAACAACAACAACAACGAGTCTATTAGTTCACATATTGCCAAAAATTTAAAATCCAGAGGTAATCAAGCAATTATTTTTCACGTACTGACAAATTCCTGTCACTAATTACAACATGATGGACAATGCAAAGTTGTGTGCAAAACATATGAATGTGAAGACACGCTACAGTTCTGTGCCCAGACACCAGAGTTATGCATCCAGCTTATATAGAGATCACTGCGTATACACTGTGTTTTGCCAGATATATTATAGTTTCGTGGCTGACTGTTCTGTTTAAAGGAGGCATTTCTAGATACACGAAAATAAGTTACAAAATAGTTATGATTCCAATTTGAAATGATTGAAACTGAGGTATATTGCTCACGCATATGCCTTCTTGCCGCAATGGTACTCAGACCCAGATCTAGATCTAAGAGGGGGTGGGGGCACAAAGTTCGTGCCCCGGTTGAAAAGTATAGTAGACAAGTTATTTTGTTTGTTCGGAAACTGTAACGTAATCTCGACTCGGCGACGACATAGAACCACGAAACGTCTGAAAAAATAGCACACTGTTGGAAGAAAGGTTCAATTATTTAGAGTTCGTGATGCCGCACTTTCATAGTAAGTCAGTTGTATAACAAAAATAGGATGTTTCCACATTCCGCCTGGACCATTTTTCGGGTGGAGGAAAAAAAAAAAAAAAAACAGAATATTTTCGGGTAAAACAAGACATCTGGTAACCTTACAACTACTATGAAACATCTGTTCGGACATGTTCAAAAAAACAGACACCACACCAATATAACAAGAAAGAACTTGAGCACTAGCTTAATAAAATGTGTAAGGAAACAGGCATTATGCGAGAACAATGCTGTACATTCTTGAACGTTAGAAGCATGGCTCCATCTCGGTTATTACTTCTTTATTTGCAAGTGTTTTTGTTTTCTGCGTATTGCATCATTGCCCTTACAAGTCATTCTCGAGTTCTACAGATATCACAACACTGCCAGCATACATGCATGCTCATACTCCTAGGCGAATCTAGTATTCTGGTTGAGGCACTGAGCTCATATAGAATTGTTTTGTCAGCATATTAAGAGTGTCATTTTTCTTTCTTTTTGTACTATGTACGACTCTAAGTAACAGACATCCTTTCCGACGCGAGGGCGTACTCGTGTACATTGGAAAACTTCCTGCCAGGTTAAAATTCTATGAAAACAATTCGTCTGCCAGGAAGTTTCATATCAGCGCACACTCCACTGCAGAATGGAAATTCTGAAACATCCGTTAGATTATGACCTGGCCATGTCTCCACAATACCCATTCTTCTAGGGGTGCTATTAGTGCGAGGTATACAGGAGAACATCTGTGAAGTTTCGAAGAGCCGAGTCACTGGTGGAAGCAAAGCAAAGAGACGAGTCGTGAGTCGTGCTCGGATAGCTCAGTCGGTTGGGCGCCAGCTATCGAAAAAGTACAGGTCCTGGGGGTTCGAGTCCCGGTCCGGAAACATTGTTAATCTATAAGAAAGTTTCATATAGCGCATACTCCGCCGCAAAGAAATTTTTTTATGGAAACAATATTTCTAAATGTGTCGCTTGTATGAGTGTGCTGTAATGGGTCTGTTTCCACCTGCGGCCGTAAGATGTAGAAAAATGATAAAGTAGTTAATTGTGTCCTAACCATTAGATTTGTACAGGCCTTATTGTCGAAACCTGGAATTGCGCCAACGTTTTATGACCGAAGAAAAAGTCACTGGTTTTTCATGCGATATTGCTAACCAAGGCTATATACAGCACTTCACCTCGCACGTAATCATTCTTATCGACGGCTGTCAAACATGTTTGCAGCGTCGATTCAGTACGTTTACAAGGCTGGGATCTCTTTGACTTGTGAGGTTTCTGAACAGTCGGTAAAGAATTATTGTTCTGTGGCAGTAAAGCTCGCTTCTTAACGTCGTAAACAGCTTCAAGGATGGGAATAACTCGCTCGGAGTACTGCGTTTCGTATTTCACCTACTCGTATCTACAAGTCTTGAAGGCTACGGAGCGAGACTTTATTGACAAATACACACACACACACACACACAGAGAGAGAGAGAGAGAGAGAGAGAGAGAGAGAGAGAGAGAGAGAGAGAGAGAGAGAGAGAGAGAGAGAGAGAGATCAGTGCTCTGAAGAACCGGTTTAACTTCTACTTAATTCCAGCACCTTTAAACTTTAATTTGCGCATAAGCTGTTGCCAGTGTTTATTGGTTATTGAAGAGAAAATAAGACACATTTACGTAATTTTTCGTTCACATCTACGGAAAACATTTTCAGAGACTTTGTAACTATCTGCCAGTTCAGATCTCTGACACTATTTTCAATCCTACGTAGGAGGAGCCGCAAGAACATTTAAATGGAGACTGGTTGGTGGTTAAAGATAAAATCAGTCAGCACACATTTTACTTTAACGTTATGCTCTTAGTCGTATTAATAATTTCGTATGAATCGGTGTTGCAGTAGTCACAGATTGCCTCCGCATGTACTTTAAGCGTTGCTGTTGATTACGTGAAAGTATTAACGAGTTTAATAAACAAATATGAATAGTTGACTGTATAGTTTCTAGGATCAAGTACCCACCTGAAAAAAAAATCTCCGACCAACCAAATTGTGTAGGATATTTGACAAAAGTGTAATGGCAAGCATTTTCTTGCCGTTGCCGTCTTCTCATTGTCCACCTAATTGCCGTTGTAGATCAATGACTTCCCTCTTGTCGGTATCCAGGGTGAGACAATAAACGCCGATAAATACTGGGCATAGTTTTCTCACACAAAAGATTCAACAATGCTAAGATTACATATATGTGGCGTACAGACGCCACATATATATGATATAAATGCGGAGCCACTCCAAGGTCCATACTCTTACGGGAAATTAGTTTACAATAACTACGAGTTTCAGTTCTAGTGGGCAGGGTAAAGTTGAGAAATTGTATCTGGCAAGAGGCGTACTTGAGAAATTCCGTGCAGGTGTGGTGATCGCTATATCCCCAGTGGTGTAGGGCTCAGCGCAATTGCCGAGAAAACAGGAGACCCGGATTCGAATCCCGGCTGGGTACATAATTTCAACTTAACCCATTCTCAGTTAATATGAATGTTAAGATTGGTTTGAACACCAGTCCTTTAGTAGGCATGGTCCTGTTTGAGAGTGCCGTTGTCTTCCTCCGACCTTCAAACTGACTTACCAGTCAGTTATAGGGCGACCTACATTTTAACGTGGACTCCGAATCCCGGTGCTACTCTATATTTTTACATTAGCATCATTGCCAGAGGTGACAGAAGTGGAAAGTGACAAAAATCCTAGGACTTGGAGGGGATCGAACCCACGAACTTTGCATTCATAGTGTGCCACTCTACCACACACCAAAACAAGAAAAAATGTTGAGTAACTATGGGCTGTATTGTTGCTCCTTACTATTTCCTCCCAAATTATGGAAATGGCAATGAGCTTGTTGTAGAAAATGTTTCCTACTATCTACGACTACCAAGTGCTCATAGAGGTTAAGATATGTATTGAAGAGACCATAAAATGGTAGGTTTATTATTATTATTATTATTATTATCATCTTGTTTGGAGTAAGGTACTTGTCCGCAAAGGTTTCGATATTTTTTTGTAACACCCTTTATAAACTAGGTGT
Source organism: Locusta migratoria (assembly GCA_026315105.1). Taxonomy (NCBI): domain Eukaryota; kingdom Metazoa; phylum Arthropoda; class Insecta; order Orthoptera; family Acrididae; genus Locusta; species Locusta migratoria. The sequence goes on from CM048745.1 coordinate 812,934,907, forward strand.
TTTAACATCGTGAATTGATATTGCACAACGTATCCCGGATGCTCTTCCTGTAACCGATAATTACCCCTCCCCCTTTCTCCCTCCATTCTCCCCCTACCCCTCGCCGCCTCGCCAGGTCAGAGCATTATGTCTGCATCTAGTGTTTTCTCAATTGGAATTTTTAAATATACCCGATGATCAAAAAATCGGTATAAATTTGAAAACTTAATAAATCACGGAATAATGTAGATAAAGAGGTAAAAATTGATACACATGCTTGGAATGACATGGGGTTTTATTAGAACAAAAAAAAGTATTGCTAGACGCGTGAAAGATCTCTTGAGCGCGCGTCGTTTGGTGATGATCGTGTACTCAACCGCCCCTTGCGTCATGCTGTGCCTCCCTGGTCCCCAGACCACAGTTCGTACGATTATCAGCTTTGGGTTTACCTCAAGTCGCAAGTGTATCGTGATCGACCAACATGTCTATGGATGCTGTAAGACAACATCCGACGCCAATGCCTTACTATAACTCCAGATATGCTTTACAGTGCTATTCACAACATTATTCCTCGACTACAGCTATTGTTGAGGAATGATGGTGAACATATTGAGCATTTCCTGTAAAGAACATAATCTTTGCTTTGTCTTAATTTGTTGTGCTAATTATTGCTTTTCTGATCAGATGAAGCGTCATGTGTCGGACATTTTTTAACTCTTTTTCCTTCTAATAAAACCCCATGTCATTCCCAGTATGTCTCAATTTTTACCTCTCTATCTGCATTATTCCGTAATTTATTAAGTTTTCAAATTTATACTCACTTTTTGATCACCCGGTATGTTCCGTTCTTGGCCCAGACCGATATTCACCTAGTCTGCTGTGGGAAAACGCCTAAAAGCGGCACGAGGGTTGTTCGCTACACTGACCATAGTTCTTAATTCGTTAGGAGCTGGCCGTCCTACACGAATCTATGAATCTACTGTTCGAGCAATACCAGATTTCTCTACACGTTACAACTAACATTCTGCCACACTTATTGTATTGTTTTCATTGTTAATTGTCTTCAAAGGAGCGTGCAAGATGGACAAGAGCAAAACGAAGGTAATGGAATGGTGCCAAATTTAATCAGGCGATGCTGATGGGATTACATTAGGTAACGAGACAATACAGGTGATAGTTTTGTTACTTGGGCAGTAAATTAATATACGATGGTCGCAGTACAGATGAAATTAAAAATAGAATGATAATCGGATGAAAGATGTTTCTGGAAAAGAGAAATTTCTTAACGTCAAATATTAAGAGTTAGGAAGTGTTTCATGAAGATGTTGGTGTGGAGTAAACCATACAAATAGTTCAGACAGGAGGAGGATAGCTTTGGTGCTACAGACGAATGCTGAAATTCAGGCACTGAACAGAAATGGTGAGAGAAGAAATTGCCGGCCGCGGTGGCCGAGGGGACTGAGGCGCTCCAGTCACGGTCTGCACGGCCACTACGGTCGGGGGTTCGAATCCCCCCTCGGGCATGGATATTTGTGCCGTCCTTAGGAGTAGCTAGTTCATAAGTAGTTTGTAAGTGTAGGTACTGATGACCCCGTAGTTAAGTCCCATAAGCTATACAAACATTTGAAGAGAAGAGATCGATTGGTAGGACACATTGTGAGACATCAAGGAGACGTGAATTTAGTTTTAGAGGGAAGTGTGTTGGGTAAACATCGCGTTGGGAGACGAGACGAATAGAATAAGCAGGTTCAAATGAATGTGGGATGTCGTTATTACGAGGAGATGAAGAGGATTGTACTGGATAGACTAGGGTGGAGAGGTCCGTCAAACCTCACCGGACTTCAGTCATATTTCTGTACTATTCCGGTGCCAAACAAATTATAAAGAAGTACTTCAATGATTGTAGAGTCTCAGTAACATTGGAGAAATTTTTATATTTGTTTCTTCTTACAGTCAGAACAACATTTGCGACTGTGTACCAGAGAAACTGTAATTATTACTGGACGTAGTGTTATCCGACCCAGCTTACATTTCAAGGCAGTGAGTTTTCTGTAGAGTTGATGACTATCTGGGCGGGTCAGTGAATGCAAGTTTCAAACAGATAAAGCCATAAACACGCTCGCCATTTCGTAACAGAGAGGTTATCAGTGGAAATCTCGTGCTTCCTCCATTGCGTAATTTCGTAGGTTGTTATCGCTGAAAGGACGTTTCGTTTTGAACTTTTTATCTGATAAGCAGTACTGCATTTTCCAAACTGCCTGCCATCTAGAAGGCCGGCGCTGCCGACAGGTTAACGGCAGAATTCCGATAAGCTGAAGTCTCCGCGTGGGCGGTGACGCAACAGGTAAACTTCGTAGCGTCGTAAATCTCTGAGCTGTGCAAGCGCGCCGCTCGTCTCAGTCTTATGGCACGCGGCGTATCGTAAGAAAGCGGGATATCGACCAGAGCACGGCGGCAGGGTAGCGAAGCCGGCTGGCTTTGTTTTGATCTGAAGCTCATAGCGGAGAGGCGGCATGTGGATAGGAGCAACGTGGAGACCCGGTGGTCGGCGGCGCCGGAGGCGGAGGAAGTCTTCTGGAGGCGGCGGGCTCGGCGGCAGCGGCCGGCGGCGGCGGCTGTCGGTAAGGTGGCACCACTGCTGGGCTCTGCGCCACACACTGGTTCCTCGGCTTCCGCGTCTTACGTCGCTATTTCACTATCACATACAGGATGACAGTCATTCATTCATTTCCGTGTCCGGTCGGTCAGCATCCAAAAAAAAAAAAAAAAAAAAAAAAAAATAGTAGCTGCGATAGCTTTGTCAGTTCCTTCGTGAACATCTTGTGTTGTTCATCTGTTGTCCAGGAGGGGGAATACAAGTAGGTGGTTTGCATCTTCATCAGCCCCACAGTCGCAAGAGGTGTCTGCGCTCGCTGGGAGTATTCCCCATTTCTTCAGGTTGCTGTTGCCCACTCTTAAGGCCAATTCACACTGTCCGTCACGTCACGTCACCGTCCGTCAGAACATTCCGCAATGTATTTCTAATGGCGGCGTTCACACTGTCCGTCACGGACCGTCACGTCACGTCAACGTCACGTCAAGCTTTCTCGCGAAGAATGTTTTGACGGAACGGTCGTCTGCTAACACGGAAGTTAACCTATTTTCGTCATGCGAATCAAATGTTGCAGTCGACGATTGCACTGTTTATATGCAAATAAGTCTTATTCGCCTTTATTTTGTTGTTATACTTCGTTTTAGGGGCTAAATCTCAAATGTTTCATGACGACTTAAATGTTTTTGTCAATTGAGTGTCCCCCTAAAATCGAAGTCGAATATCTGAAACCAAAAAATGGTTAATGTTACTTAACATTGTAACAGAAAAGACTGAAGCAAACTGTTTATTAGAATAAGATAGTAATTTGATTACGCACTTCTCATTAAATAACATTTTAAATTAAAAAGTCAGTTCTAACGAAAGACAAAAATTCAGTTGTTTACGGCGGTATTAACAATTTCAATGGGCAAATTGCAATGGATAAAGTAAACAGGCGCTATTTATGCTCTTATAAGTGTTGTTTGATGTATTCATATATTTATTTTCTTGCTTGAAAATAGATGTCGATGTTTTGAAATGTTGTTTCAGTTCCCAGTAAGTTGGCCAAAAACATACACTGTAAAGTTTTATTTGGCTATCAATAACATTTAGCGTTGTTGTTCCTTCAATTCTAGTATTAAACTATGACTTTCTACATAACAGATCGCTAGTCATAACCTCACTTTCAACATCGCGTATTGAGATCGGCGAATTGACGTGACGGACACTGACGGACAGTGTGAATACAACTTGACGTGACGGTGCCGTGACGTGACGTTGACGTGATGGACAGTGTGAATTGGCCTATAGGCGGTTGAGGGATCTCCACACAGGGTATTGTAGGTTTGCGCCAGGAGCTATTTCTTCTTTCGGCGATACGTCTGCGGGCAGTGAGCTTTTCCATGTTGCGAGTCAATTTGCCTCTGGTGCTCCCTCTAGTGGCGTAGTCCTAGCTAGGAAAGGCGGCGTCTTGCTGCCTGATGACCATACAGAGGATGTCTGTGGTCAGTCTTCTGCTTTTTTCTTTCATAGTCTGCAGCAATGGCCCTCCGGATACTGGGTGGGGCTATATTCCAATAATTGGATACAATTTCTGCACCGGTGTTGGCTTCAAGCATCCTGAAATGATCCTTGCTGTATCATTGACCGCAATAACAACTTGCTTAGCGTGCGCTGAAGCGTCCCACACAGGAGCAGCATATTCAGCGGCTGATATACAAAGCGCAAGTGCAGAAGTCCTTAGGAGGTGAGGGTTGGCTCCCCAGCTGCTGCCAACCAGCTTCTTAAGTATCCCATTACGAGCACTGGCTTTTTGTTTTACGTTCAGACATTGCTGCCTGTACGTTAGCGCCCTGTCCAGAGTGACACCTAGGTAGACTGGTGTTGGGCAATGTTTCAATTGTTCTCCCCGCCATGTGGAGAAGTGGAGCAGAGTATATATTGTCATTTCATTGTGCACTTCATTCTCAAGTGTATGTATTACGTAGTACAATTCACAGTTATTTCTATGTTACTGATGCCAAGAACCGGGCCACACACAAATGTGTCTGAATTACACTAGGTAATAGATTTGCCAGACAATGACGGATGGTAGAATTTGGCTAATCGCATAATTGAATACCTGCAATACAGCTTATGACGGACTATGCGTTCTTTCGTAAAATATACAGAAGCTGCGAATCCTATACAAAAACAAATTACTAAGAATATTTATCCGATAAAATTAGCAGCATTTTTAGACTTTTAACTGACGATGTTATTGGTTACAGGAGAGGATTGAAATTTGGATTAAAATTGCAATTCTGCAAAACCACAAAAAAAGACGAGTTGTGATTGTGATGAACAAGAGAAGAAATGCAGTCTGATAATAGCAGGAAACGCATATCTGAAATTTAATGTTAGGAAGATTTTTCTGGACGTATTTCTCTATGAATCTTGTATGGAAGTGAAACATAACGAGAACCAGTTCAGACAAGTGGTAACAGTAGTAGTGGTAACAGGTGCCACAGGCGAATGCTGCAAATTAGAAGCATACATCGAATAACTGTCGTGGTAGTATAGAACAGGGCTGGTAAAAAAAATTATTAATGCACAAGAAACGAAATCACTACGCTACCTCATTATCCGTACTCTCCACACCGGGTCCTTTCGATTTCTTTTTATTTCCAAAGTTTTAAATAACGTAGACAGAACGAAGATCGCATCGGCAGTCGATATAGAAGAAAATTTGCAAACGGTGCTTCGAACGATTCAGCAAGTCTGCTTCCGAAAGTGGAAAGGTGTTGGGAGCGGTATATCAATTGTGGAGGAGAATATTTCGAAGGAGATTAAACATAGTAAATAAAAGGTAAGAGCAGAAAAACTTTGTGGACAAAATTCGCTAATTTTTTGACCAGACCTCGTACACTTCGTCATAAATCGGACAAATGGACTTCGAATAAACAGGATGACAATTATTAAACTAGATAGTCATAACTTCTGAATATGTGTGTTAGGGCGTACAAACCATACGCTAGGCTGCGAGGCACACTAGGAATTAGTAGTACGCGCCTTGTAGTTGTCGCCCATATGCACGTGAAAATGTCACGGGAGAGCTTACCCGAGCGTATAGCGCTTATGAAGGCCTACTATGCGATCGATAACAGTCAAACTGAGGCTCGAAGGAAGTTCGCAGCCTAGTTCATACTAAAGACAACTGGACCAAGAGTCCTAACAATGAAGAAATTGAAAGTTCAAGATAAAAGTGATTCGTGGTAACAGTGTTGGCAGCCTTGAAATATGCGCTGTGTTTCAAACCAGCCCCAGGAAATCGATCAGACAAGCTGCACAACAGATGAGAATCAACCGGATGGCACTACGACAAACTGTTGTAGAAGACCTGCATTTCTTCGCATATACACAAAATCTCAACCCGTCAGCCATTAAGCTGCAGGGCTGTGGAAAAACGGTCCCGATTCTTCGAATCTGAAGACAAACGACTCTTTTTGTGAGGCTATATGAAAAAATTACAGAACGACATATTGACCAAAGCAGTTTATTTTTTCTCAATTCTATAAGTTTCGGTCAGTTTACCATTATCAAGCTTTAGCAGAGATTAGCTAATAGCTTAACATGTCGTAACACAAAAATTCAAAATTATAACAAGTATTTGTTGTCATTGCTCTAATCATTGATATTACCATAGTGGCTTACTGCTACATACTGAAGCATTCATTGATGAGTGTGCAACAAAATTATTTTAAAAAGCTTTGGTTTTTAAAATTATTTTATTGCACACTGATCAATGTATGCTTCAGCAATGGACGAACTCTCCATGTATTATGATGCCAACCACTTGAAGCGGAATCCCATTAATACTCAAGTGAGCGCCTTCCACTTACGAAACAGAGAAGTGGAGCACAAACTGTCCAGTTTGTGCTCCAATTCTCCATAGAAATAACTGTGAATTGTACTACGTAATACATGCACTTGAGAATGAAGTGGACAATGAAATGACAATATATACTATGCAGCCTATAGCGCACCATGTTTTCTTTCGTAATAAAGTGCTTATGTTCACGAGTCTTGGGGCACTTCCGGCGTTCGTTTCTGTTGGTCACGTGCGCCTGCCCTCAGCAGGTGCTATAGAAACGCCACAGGTAGCTAACGCGACGCTACACAAATGGACCCATCCTATTGTTCGCAGTTTGGGGGGGGGGGGGGGCGCAGACACTCAGACGGGGACGAAAGGGATGGACGCTTTTCTTTGCACACACCATTTCACCGGAGCAGCTAATGGCTATTCACTATTCACTATTCACTCTGTTGCCGAGATATTGTTCACACTGGCACGAGCTAGATCATTATCGACTTAACAGATGGCATCATTCACAAAATTCATCACTATTGATGCACAATCGCATTGCGAACCCTAGGGGTTAATACTTAGGTGGAGATTGTCAGAAAATCTTTTTTTTTTTTTTTCTGGTTGACCAGTTTTTCTCAGAGCTACCCTTTTCAATCATGAATCATTTTCAAGCCATAGCCTAATGGAAAAGACAAAACTTCAAAATAAATACATGTTAACAGAAATTAAAATTTGAGACAAAATGTTACTCACAGAGTGAGATCAGCTTCTTATAACCACATTTGAGATAAAATATTTTTAAACAGCTGGAAATACTTTTATTAAAGGTATAAGAACGTAAATTCCAAGGCGAGAGTATATGTTTGAATAGCGCACAAAGTATACTCCTAATGTGCTGTTAAAACATATTATCGACCCTTGGAGCTTACGTTCTTAAGTTAATGTATTTCCATGTGTATCAATGTTTCTGATCTTTAACGAGGTTATACGAATCTGGTCTCGCTCTGTAAGTTAACTTTCAATGTATGAAATTTTCATTTTTGTTAACAAATTGTAACACACACATGTTGTAAGTTTCGACTTTCCGTTAGGCCGTGGGTTGAAAATGATCCACGATCGAAAGAAAACTGACGATCAACCATAATGAAATTTCAAAATTATTTGACAGATGTGAAGCTCCACTTTATCACAGACTTAAACTAAATAGTTCCACACTAGTCAGATGCATCTGCAAGGTTTCAAATGCATTTTTCCGTGAAAATAAAGTGATGGAATACTACTCAATCAAGAATGTGATTATTACTTTCGTGGAAGAGCTGCCCATTACGTCCATGTTCATGACATTTTCCTTCTTGAAGCCTCTGTGAACCCTCAGACGATAATTTTCCTTACTTCTTTCAGACTGACACAATTTTCGAATCTCTGGAATGTAAAGATCAGCTCACGCCAAGCTTCTGAAAAAGTAAATCCAGGTCACTTCGACACACAAAATCTGCCCTTACAAATAATTTCTTTTCATCACTTTGGGTTTTCGGTGCCAAAAGACTTCGCTTCAACTTCATACCAACGATTCCTTCTTTACTCTTTACTTCACAGGTTTTCTCTTTCATCAAACTATAGTGTGGTGTTTTATTTTATTTTATGTATATGTGTATGACCGCTACGAACCGTCGATAGGAACTGCCAAAGCCAGTATTTGTGACTGACTTTGTGCCTTTGACTACGTATCGATGAACTTTAGATAGATTCCATCCTACTGCTACACCTGATCTACAGAATTACTGTATAGCTGTTATGTCCGTACCTCCCCCCTCCGCCCCGCTACATTTTCTGACGCAAATGCTCATTGCTTGTTTCTCTTGTTCTTGTTCTGACAGCCCTCTAAAGCCTCTATAGAATAATTAATTTGATCCATTCCGCAAATCTTGGTTATATTTCGCATTTCTTGCAACCCTCTCTTGCCTTCTTTTCTCCAATATGTTCCTAAGACTCTTTCATGAAGGTGCCTGTCACTTTCAAAACTCAGTCCTTTTTTTAACCTTTAATCTACTCCACCCAAATACTAGCGTCACAAAGTACTTTCAGGAAACTCCGCCACTTGAAGTTATCTGCTGAAGTGTGTCTTCCAACTGAAGAAAGATAAAATTTTATCGGTACAGAAGTGTTCTTCCTTCTTTACACTAATTGGTTTAGCTTGCATTGCAGAGCTGAAAATCATTTTTATGACGACTTGGTAATATGGTTTCTTCGTCAACACAATACTGCTAGACAGCTGGGAAAAATTGGTGACATACAAAATATAGAATAGGAAAGTAGTCTAAATATTGTTCTTGCTAATAAATTAAGGAAGTCTGTGACTGGACGTTCATTACTGACTAAGCACTTGCAGCCATTTATCAGTATTTAGATTTACAATGTATTAGCCCTCGCCGCTATCAAGTATGCTATGTGTAGGCAATAGGAGCCATGGTATTTTTGTTGATACTACTTATTACAATAGTTTGAACAGAAGACAATGAAACAATATTTGTACGTCCAAAAAAAATCGAGTGCAATATCGTATAGACCATGAAACTGGTGTTGATTTTTATAGTATCAGACTTTACATTTGTTATTCAGGAGAAAAGTCACCTAATAATGTTTACTCGGAGAAGTAGTACACAGTGCGCACTACGAGAATTGAAGTTCTGCCTACTTTTAAGATGTAGAGAATTGCAGTGGAGAGAAGAATAGGTAACATTATTCTGGCAGGTGAAGAACAATAGAATATGACGATTTTGTCGCAAGGAGTGGAGTCCCGCTTGCAATAAAAGCAACTGACAGTCACCGATAAAAAGAATGTCTCCAGGAAAGGCAATTTGGTAAAATCGAACTCCAAACACTGCGTTACGGAGTCTGCTTTGGAGATGTCGCAACAAAAACAAAAGACTGGACCGTCTTGTTTAAAGAAAACTTATCGGTATTTCTTGTTCTCGTTTCCTTTGGAGACCGCGCCTGGTGTGTTTACAGTACTGATAAGCCTCGAAAGATACAGGGGTCGATAAGACGATGCGAGGAGCACGAGTTATCGATAAGTCTGCGGCCTCGTAGCGATATTCTGCGACCTTCTCAGAAGAGATCTACCAGACTTAAGCTAGTCCGTCAGTCCCGCTGCCATTGAAATTCAGGTTCTCAGGCGTTTACCATGTCCAAATGTTGTTCTGTGTTATGGCGCATATCCCTTCAAAGCAACAAAGTTTTTTGAAATTTACGGTAAAATAACAATAAGCATAGGCAACGACGGATAAGCTAAACAACAAATAAAAGTGTGAAACCGCCCTGTCTATCGTTAATACGGACACGCGTATCTCCGAAATTACCCAACGAATGTGCATGGGATTTTCACATGTAACATAAGCTTTGTTTGGGGCAATAACAGGCATTATTTCATCAAATCAGGATCTTAGAAAAACAACATAAGTATCATGATTTGAAGTGTACTAGTCGCATTGTATAAGGCTTTCGCGCGTAATTTGAGCTTTCATCCTTTGCCTTTTGCCTTTCACCATGCTTTCCATTCCAAAAATTACCCAGCCCCTTCTCTCTCTCCGATCCAGTTCATTTTTCTCCATAGATCGTTTTTAACTTGCCTTTATACCTCGTCATTCCTTTACCGATCTTCCCATTTAACTTTTTCTATTCTCCTTTGTATCCCCATCAAAGGATCGAAATATTAGGACATAAAAAGCTACGCTATGGACTGGAAAAAATGGAAGAGGCTTAACCCATGACGAGACGTCCCACAAAGTGGTAAACCCCTGATGACAATAACGAGCTTGGCAACGTAATGGCCAATCACAATCAAATCACGGGATAAGGGGAGACATTAACTTAAAATTTTAGGAATCTGCTTAATTTAAGGCGTAGGAAAAAAAGGGACGAAAAGCCAAGAACGGAGTACTCGGATTAGAAAGGTTAAAACATAGACCTGTAATCGTTCGCCCTTCCACAATTCAACAAAAGCAACCTTTATGATTGGGATTAAAATCCAGGGTGAAAGAATGTGACAAGATTAGCCGAGTACATAATTATCCTTATTTAATGTGACGATTAAGTGTTGGACCTTTTCAAAGGAATGAAAACTGTGCACACAATGGATTGAGAGTAAAAGTAGATTCAGAAATGATCTTAGCGATAAACTTAACATCGAAACGGTAGAACACGAAATATTCTGATATTTTAGAAGAACTTTAACTTATGACGAAGTAAGGACGTCATACAAAGCATTCTATTGTAAATAAAGACGGCATTCCTGGACAGAAAAAAGTCTACTAGTATTAAGCATAAGCCTCTAGAGAGAAAACTGTTACATTTGGAACACGGCTTTTCGTAGATTTTTTAAATTTTTAAATTTATTTTTATTTATTTATTTTTGGGGGTAGGGGGTGGCGCAAAGAATTGAAAGGTTTGATATAGTATCGCCTTTCTCTATACTGCTTAAATTTTGAGGCTGCAACCAATTTAATGTTTTGATTTCTGATAAGGCTTCTCACTCATCTGGTCTAAATATTTCGGTGTTTGTATTTATAAACAATGTTATCTGTAGCCACCTCTGCGGCGAGTCAACTATGTACCTGACTCTGTCGATCCTCAGACAGCTAATATAATTTTGAGTTTATGTTCTAGGAGGCGATCCAATTATGATATTGTAGAAACTATTGTCACTCACTGTGATAATTATGTTTTATTATAATGACATAGTGCACCTATGCACTGTAAACTGTGTTATATAACAACTGATTGACATTACAAGATTATAGCCTTGTACAATGATTTTATTGGACCAGATGTTGCTGACATAGTTAAGCGAAACCGGTCGTCTTAAATAAAAATTGATGATCACGATCTTGGCTTTTTTATATCTTTCTACAATAATATAATTTTCCATAAATTTCTTTATTTACTACAATGGTCACAAAACTTAGGTCTTTAGACTATCGGTGTCGGTCAATGATGAAAATCTTCAGATCTGTTTTTTTTTATTTTTTCAGAACATGTCCTAATACGCTATGACACCAGATATGAAAAATAGATCTGAAAATAATTATCAGCTGACCGAAAGCGGTAGTCCAAGGACCAATGTTTAGTGATGACTGTCGTAAATAATGAAATCTATGCTGCACTTGGGGATCAGTGCCGCATTTGCGTCTGTGACGCAGCTAATGTTTTCCAACTCCACAGTGTTGGCCCTATGCATTGTATTGTTCGGTACCAAGTTTGCGGCGACGCCCCGGTAAATTTCAAACATATCTGAAGCAGGGTTGTCCACTACCGACATACGACGGTAGTGCTTCCCCCTCCATTCGAGACGTTGTGTCCCACAGCCCATGGCTCTTCGCGGAACTTTTTTCCCCTAAAACTTGGTGCCGGTGTTAGACGAGCACAAAGGCTTGCTCAGTTGTCGTTACACCGGTTGGGTAGTATACCTGGGATTTCGTCCGACCAATGGGCATGCAGCTCTTGTGAAGGGGCCTTTTGAAACGCCGTGTATACCCAAAAGGTGTCTCCCACGCACTTGTCTCTAAAGTTGAAAGGCCGTGCCGACAACGGCTTCACCCTCGCCCTCCCTTCCATTCCACTCTTAACCACAACAGTATAAACAGAAGACAATAATACAAAATATCTGTAAAAATAGCGGGTTTGTGTCTATATTTTTCTGCTATCACTCCCGATTTTCATTTCCTTAATATTTTGCACGAGGCGATTCGGAAAACTATTCCCATTTCCGGATTCTATGCTATTTTATCGTGATATCTTCGTCGAGTGGAATATTGTGTTTCTCAATTGACTTTGCTCTCTGATAGACACACGCGCGCAATATTTATGATCAATTTTTCAATAGTCATTGTCGAATTGGAAAGAACTTACGGTTTTTTGTGGTTCTCTTGTCCAGACACTTTTTACACACAATTCTCTTTGCACTGTACATGACGAAACTACCAAGCGCTCAAAACATACATATGCAATCAACAAGAGATAACTTGTAGGTTATTCACAGGTATTATTTCGTACAAAGGGTATTTATCTTACTTTACATCATACTCTGTTGACGTATATATTCATTTGTCACGTCTGACTATAAAATGTGCACAGAAAAAAATTGTGGGTTGTTTAAGATGTATGGCTTTCAGCTCAAGTGGAAGCTATTTTCAAATTCGCCAGTAACCCTATATAAATATCGATCGTTAATTAAAAATAGCACATTTTTTCTGTGTAACACAAAGGACAATAGAACAAATAGCCCTTAACTCATCGAAAACACCAGAATAAATAGCGCAACAGACTTCCTCAACTAGCATTACTTCTGACGTCGCTCACTAGATCAGGATGTTTCTTTCCTGTTATTTATAATCACTTTAATATAAAACTGCGCTCCAGGTGATAGTTTCAGAAACCTCTCGTTTCAATTCTAGTGCATTGTTTTAAACTGCTAGCATTGATATTAGAAGATGTTTTCTTCTGCACTTCGTATTTCCCATTATATAACCATGTTAAGTAGTCGTACTTTAGAAACATTAAAAGTTCTCATTAGTTTCCCTTTCCAAAATATTGCCAAGTAGCGAATCAATAGTTTGATGGTAGTCGTATCTTCGTCGTTTGATATTCCACATTACTGAAATGCGACATGGTAGCTATGATCTCTCTCTAGAGAGAGAGAGAGAGAGAGAGAGAGAGAGAGAGAGAGAGAGAGAGAGAGAGAGAGAGAGAGACGAAAGCAAATCTTTGAAAACATTCACCGGACCGTAGTCACAATATTGCAGAGTGAGAAGTCGAAAGTCCTGTGTTAAACTGACTGACGTGAATGCTTTCTACAATATTGCGGTTCTGGGCGATTGGACCAAAGAGAAAGTTAGGTGTGCAAAGCCACAAGAATGCTACCGCATAGTTTTTCGGAAGAACAATGAGTGCCAAGAAAGAAATGTCACCAGAGTTTCACCTAGCTGAAACCTGCAAGGTATTAATTCGTTTGATTAATCATCATCCATCTGAAATTCACCCATCTGCTGCCCGATTTAATCACATGATACACATCCGTGTTCACGCCTCCGTGTTTCCAAATATCTACCGTTTGAAATTGACGACAGGATAAAGTCCTGCTGCTAGACTTACGTACGTCTTTCACATCCGTGTGTTAAATCTGCACGATTCCAAATGTTTATCAGCCTTTTCGTATATCTTGCAGCCTTGGCCCATGTACGATCCATTTCCCGGCCTACATGACTATATAACGCGTAATTTTCGTCGCTGCACTAATAACCTCTTCTGTTCCAGGTGAGAATTATCATAAGTTACAAACAAATAGTGGGCTTGCGCGTGGAAAATCACTGTTGACACATCAATTAGTTGATACTTACAGTACTTTCCTATATGTTACATGTTTTGGCATTTAATAGATGGGCGACCACACCTGGCGCTTACATACCGTGTCCCTCCTAAAAGTGTTTCCTCAGTTTTCTGCTGATATTTTTGCAATGTGGAGCCAGCTCAAACCCTGTTCATCATGTATTTGATGCGACACCCAGAGTCAACGGGAAGCGACAGTCTATTTCCAGTCATGAACGAAACGGGTTTTATAGCGTAAATACATATGATCACTCGATAATACTGTTAGAAATTAGTCTAGTCCGAGATTCGCTGTTTAGTGTAGTGAATAGAGGTTTTACTCTGTTTTTCTGTCGCTGTATTTATAAACTGAATATAGCACTGTACGCTCAAAATTCCGTTTTAAACGTTTCGTTTATAACAAAAAATAAACAGGTCAATTAGTGATATTTGTATGAGGGGATTCACACATTGTAAGAAAGAAATTGCAAATATATGCTGAATAAGCAAAGAGGAAAGGCCTGATGCCTCTTGGAACAGACAACCGGAGAATTCTATTTGGTAAAAGTGCAGCAATAGATTACGGCAAATATCTTTCTGATCGCGTTAGTAGCTGCTTCAGCGTACAATACTCAGGTGTACAAGGCACTAGCCTATAAAAAGGAAAGTTTCAGGTTCTGTTCCTGCAGGAGGCATACCATTATTATTGGCAATTGATGACTAACTGCTAGATCAAAGAAGTTGCAAAGGGTATTGTGATTGTGGTTCGCTATTAATATTTAGGTCCACTGGTAAGGGCTTTACGTACCGAAGGTCAGAATGAACACTTTAGGCTGCCATAAAAGACTCAGCGATTCTTACATTGCTCGAAGCAACAGCGTTACTTTGATGCGTGTAACTTGTACACGCCAAACCTCTTGCGGATGTGTTACGGTTAAGACGATGTAACCATACTTTAACAGAAAGATCCGACAAGTTCGATACGTGTGAAATTTATAACAATTAAATGAATACTCAGCTTCTGCTTCAGAGAAATACAACCAGTTCCTGTCCGCCAGGATTTCTGTGTTACTGTAGCCGTATCAATACTGTTGTGGTTATCTTCGGTAGTGTCACAGTAACCGACGCTACATCTTCTAATATATAAAGCAGAGTGTCCGTATATTTGTACGTGTTGCATACAAATCTACAGTTTTGTTCCAGCCTTTATGAAAGTTTGTACACGTAAGCTTCAATCCATGAGGACGGTCGCCGTAAGTGTAAGAATCACATACGATATATAGTTAACGAAATATGACGTCATAAACAATGAGATGCGCGAACAACTGCTGCATTTAGCGACAATGCTGTTCATTTTCTCCTAAACTACGGGACCGATATCGACCAAATTTCGTACACACATTCCTTACTATTGCTGTAAGAGTACGAACCTTCTACGACACATAGTTCAGAAGATATGACGTCATAAACAATAGTAATCGCAAAAAACTGCCACATAATGCGGCGAGACTTTATACATACGCTATATGAGAATGAGAGCACTTAGCGACTTGCAACAAACTTTAAACATAATTTCAAACCTTTAGGAAACGTTTTCTCGCTGACAACCATAGCAAAATGATGAAAGGAAAAAAGTTTGTCGCTTACTACTTTTCCGCTGTTTATGGAGTAAAACTACGGCATTCGGTATATCATTACAATTTACAATTTGTACACTACAAATTATAGACGCATGAAACTTTCTAGAGAGTACAGACACACATAGTCAAGTGTACCTTCTAAATTTTATCACAGTACGACACGTAGTTCATGAGATATGAGCACGTGAACAGTAACGTGCCGATGTTCATGGACTAAAATTACGACATTAGGTATGTTGTTACAATTTTTAATTTCTACACTGCAAATTGTAACCGCAAGAAATTTTATAGACAGTATACACGCATATAGTTAAGTGTACCATCTAAATTATATCACATTACGACACACAGTACATGAGATGTTGTTGTTGTGGTCTTCAGTCCGGAGACTGGTTTGATGCAGCTCTCCACAATATCCTACCCTGAGCAAGCCTCTTCATCTCCACATAAGAACGGCAACCTACGTCTGTCTGAATCTGCTTACTGTATCCATCTCTTGGTCTTCCTCTGCGGTTTTTACCCCACACACTTCCCTCCAACACTACATTCACAATCCCTTGATGTCTAAGAATGTGCTCTACCAATCTATCCCTTCTTTTAGTCAAGGTATGCCAGAAATTTCTTATCTCCCCAATTCTGTTCAGTACTTCTTCATTAGTTACGCGATCCACCCACCTAATCTTCAGCATTCTTCTGTAGCACCATATTTCAAAAGCCTCAATCCTCTTCCTACCCGCATTGTTTATCGTCCATGTTTCACTCCCATACAAGGCAACACTCCATACAAATGGCTTCAGAAAGGACTTTCTTAGGCTTAAATCAATAGTTGATGTTAACAAATTTCTCTTTTTCAAGAACGCTTTTCTACCCATTGCCATTCTGCATTTTATATCATCTGTACTGCGACCATCATTTGTTATTTTACTGCCCAAGTAACAAAACTCATCTACCTCCTTTATTGCTTCGTTACCTAATCTAATTCCTTCAGCATCACCTGATTTTCTTAGACTGCACTCCAGTACCCTAGTTTTGCTCTTGTTAATGTTCATCTTATATGCACCTTTCAGCACACTGTCCATTCCGTTCAACTGCTCTTCCAGATCCTTTGCTGTCTCTGCTAGAATTACTATGTCGTCGGCAAAACGTAATGTTTTTAGTTCTTCCCCCTGAACTTTAATTCCTTCTCCAAATTTCTCCTTGCTTTCCTTTATAGCTTGCTCAATGTACAAATTGAATAACATTGGAGAAAGGCTACAACGCTTACTCCCTTCCCAACCACTGCATCCGTTTCATGCCCTTCAACTCTGATAACCGCTGTCTGGTTTTTGTACAAGTGTACATGAGATATGAGCACTAACGTTCATAGAAAACCGTCCCATCACGCACAAAGTTTTAATCTATTACTTCTTTACTACTAATTGTAATCCCAAGAGATTTTACAGACATACAGCCCTTACACGAATGAATATATACCTTAAAAATGGCAAGAATAAATAAATACCCGGGCAACGTCGGATTTTTAGCTAGTAATCAATATTCGGGACGCTGGTAGTTAATAATTTTGTTTACGTCACCATACACTTGCTGCCTGGTAACAGAGCAGTCTCTCTGAAAGACAAGGCAGGCGCCGTCCCCTGCTGCGGTGATGGAGCACGTGATGACGGCCGTGGTCCACGTGACGTCACTGGACGGCTGCCGCCGCCGTATATGGCGCGCGCTCTCGCTCTTGCTCTTGTTTGAGGCGTCGCGGCGAGGCGAAACGTCTTTTTCTGCCCGCGGCCACTCATTACGGCTGCCTACACTTCGCAGCGCGCTTTGTCTTTCTGCCAGAGTCGAAGCAGCCGCCCTGTCGCCCGAGGGGACGACACACACTGTATGCGTGTGTTCTGCTTTCACGTCAACTACTCCACAAGCTACAATTTTAGAAAACATTTCTCTAGAGGCAGCGATCGCGAATGAAATTATATTTTTAAAAACACAGTCTCCATCGCAAGATATTTTTTATTGTTGTTAGGCAACCGGTTTCAGTCTGCTTGTGAGACCATCTTCAGGCCGATTGCAATACGATAATATTACAAATAGTTAAGTGGCATATTATGTCTATGAAGAGTGATCAAAATTTATATAAAAGACACTTACTTCATCCAAGATAGCTAGGTTTTTTTTATTTTTTTTTTACCGGTTTTGATGAACTATGTCATCATCTTCAGTAACAATTTTTTATAACCATTTTCTCCTATTTCCAATAAAATGGTTACTTCTGAAAATGAAATATAAGAAAAATAACATTGTCAAACGATTAAAATGTGCTTTCGCCTAAAGTGGATCGTCATCTGTATTGCACATTTAAAAATTGTGTGTGTTCTTGCCAGATGTAACAAGGACACTCAGTGGCAAGAACACACCTAATTTTTAAATGTGCAATACAGATGACAATCCACTTTGGTGATGCACATTTTAATCATTTGACAATGTTCTTTTTCTTATATTTCATTTTCACAGGTAAATCTATATTTTCTTGGAAATAGGAGAAAATTGGTATAAAAATTGTTTCTGAAGATGACATAGTCCAACGAATCCGGTTCCGGTAGAAAAAAAAAAAAAAACCTAGCGATCTTCGCTGAAGTGTGTTTTATATAATTATTACAAATATTAAGAACAATGTACAGAAGATATTATGGTAATTAACAGTAGGATAATAACAATCTGAAATGTTACACCCATGGCAAAAGATTGTGGGCCGGTCAGGAACCGTTGGCCATGGAAACTGCGAAATACTGCAGTAACGCTCGAGCTTATATATGGCAAGCTCCGCCCCCCCCCCCTCCTCCCAAAATGCGGGGTTACGTCATTGATAGTCAGTCATGTTGGCCTACTTGTTAATATTATTTTTGTTGTCTTATAGGCTACAGATGTGATATTAAAAAGGGGATAGATATACAAGAGAGTACTGACACTATGTTGAAATAAAGGTGGATCTGAAATTAGTGTGTCAGCATAAGTGAAAAAGTGAGTACAGCCGAAAACATATGATCAGGGCAACATAAAACCTTGATCCCTGAAGATGCTTTAAAACTAATTTTTATTGTTGCAAAAGACGGTAATGTAAACTATACAAATTGTGTAAAGAGACTTTATGAATTATGTTCTTCGGATAGTTACAGCTATTCTCAAAGCCTATGCTGGACCAACTCCTTATTAATAAAGAAATATTTTATGCAGAAGTCCAGCATTCCCAGTTACACTCCAAGTTTTCCAAGCTATTATAGTAGCTTCGGGAAAAGATTACAGTACATTATAATCACGACTGTTCCCCCTAAATAATGACAACTGTCAAGCAGGTACTTCCTCCATAAACTGCAGAAACCTGCACAGTAAAATGAAAGCTGCTGCTGTTGTGCTCTTCAGTCGGCAGAATAGTTTGATGCCGCTCTGCACGCTACCCTGTCCTGTGCAAGCCTCTTCAGCTGAGAATACGAACGGAACCTACATCCTTACCAATCTGCTTACTGCATTCGTCCCTAGCTCTGCCTCTATAATTTTTACCTCATACATTTCCTTCTGATGCTAAGTTGACGATTCCTTGAAGTTTCAGAATGTGTCCCAGTAAACTATCCCTTCTCTTAGTCATAACATGCCAGAAACGCCTTTTCTCTGCTATTCTGTTTAGCACCACCTCAGTAGTTACGTGATCTACCCATCTTCTTCATTCGTCTGTAGCACCACATTTCGAAAGCTTCTATCATCTTTTTGTCTGAACTCATCATCCACGTTTCACTCCCATACAGTGCTACACTCCAGACAAATGCTTTCAGAGAGAACTTACTAACGTTTAAGTCAACATGTTTCACTTCTTCCCATAGCGATTCTACATTTTATATATTCTTGACTTAGGCCATCAGAATTTACCTTGCTACCTAAATAACTCATCTACTTCTTTTGTCTCATTACCTAATCAATTTCCTTCAGCATCGCCTGATTTTCTGACACTACATTCCATTACTTTTGTTTTACTCTTGTTAATGTTCATCTTATACCTTCCTTTCAAGACACTGTCCATTCCGTTTAATTGCTCTTCCAGATCTTTTGCTTTCTCTGGCAGAATTTCTATGTCGTCAACAAACCGCAAGGTTTCTATTCCCTCTCCCTGGACTTTAATTCCCTCTCCAATTTGTTCCTTACATTCCTTTACAGCTTGCCTATGTACTGATTGAACAACATTGGGGAAAGAGTACAACTCTGTCTTATTCCCTTCCCAACCACTGCGACGCTTTGATGACATGCGACTCTAACAATTATAGTTAAAAAAAAAAGCTAAGATCGCACATTAATAATTTATTAAATGACGACCGGTTTCGGTGCACTGTGTCACCATCATCTGGTGTCATATATGTTATAAGCTGGTCATCTTGTTAAAAAAAAATTGGGTATAAAATAACGAGTGCAACATTGCACTAGTCACTATATAAAGATACACAAGTTAAAACGAAACCGGTCGTCATTTAATAAATTATTAATGTGCGATCTTGGCTTTTTATTTTGAAAACTATAAAACGATCAGATCGCCTCCAAACCCGACTATGTCAGGTAATCTTAACTCTAATAATTGCTGTCTGGTTTTTGTATGAGTTGAATATAACTCTTCGTTCCCTATATTTTACCCCTTCCCTCCACCTTTCAAAGACCCCTAAATACATTCGGACCACCAATCAGCCGCGGTGGAGTAGCCGAGCGGTCTAAAGCGTCTCGCAGCGGAGCGCGCGGTTGCTCGCCGTGGAGGTTCAAGTCCTCCCTGGGGCATGGGTGTGTGTGTGTGTGTGTGTGTGTGTGTGTGTGTGTGTGTGTGTGTGTGTGTGTTGTCAGGTTAGTTTACCTAGGTTTAAGTAGTTTGTAAGTTACGGACTGATGACCACGCAGTTTGGTCCGATAGATTTACATACATTTGAATTTGAACCACCAACCACCAATCAATTGCTGGTGACTATAACCCCAGCCAAAGTAATTTCTACAGCTCCCCAGCTCTTATAAACAGAAACATATGACCTAACACGCCGAGAGCGACGCCGCTCCACGCCGAAGTGTCAATTTACTGTCGGTTTTAATACCGCCGAGGCTAGCTAGCGCTGTGTTCTGGGAGTTTTCCATACCCTTGAAGTCTTCGCCTTCAACGACCAAAACAACAGGTACACGAGGAATGTGGCGGCAGCAGTGTCGGTGTGTCTAGAATGTTGTGACGGCGGAGACGCGCGCCGATACGGGAGACGGGCCGGCGACGGGCGTCTGCATTCCCGCCGTGTTTACGGCCGGGCACTCGGAGAACCAGTGACCCAGTGGGACACTTGTGGCGTTCATTAGTGACGGCAGTGAAGCGACGTTCGGCGGCTAACGTCGCAGGGCAGTCGTTACAGGGCCGCTGGAACGCGGGGGGCCGGCTGGACTCCAGCCACTCCAGTGGCGGCGCCTGGAACGTGGGAGCGCCCGCTGGAGAGGTGATAAGGCGCTCGGCCTCCCGCAGCGCAACGCGAGACAGCCTCCATTAGCGGCGCTGACCACCGCCTCTTCTGGAGGACGGGGAAGCTACTATGCACGGCGCGAGCTGCTACGTGTATTACGTGACGCAATATACACTGCCGCATCTACATGGAATCTACATCTACATACATACTCCGCAATTCACCGTAAGGTGCGTGGCGGAGGGTACACTGTACCACTACCAGGCATTTCCTTTCCTATTCCACTCCCAAATTGAACGAGGGAAAAAAGAATGCCTATATGCCTCCGTACGAGCCCTAATTTCTCTTATCTAGTCTTTGCGATCTTTACGCGAAATGTAAGTAGGCGGCAGCAAAATCGTACTACACTCAGCTTCAAATTCTGGCACTCTAAATTTCCTCAACAGAAATTCACGACAAGAACGTCGTCTTTCTTCCAGCGATCCTCAATTGAGTTGCCGGAGCATTTCCGCGACACTCGCGCATTGGTCGAACCTACCGGTAACAAATCTAGCTGCTCGCCTCTGAACCGCCTCTATGTCTTCCTTTAAACTGATCTGCTGCGGGTCCCAAGCACTTGAGCAATACTCAACACGTGGTCGTACAAGCGTTTTATACGCGGTCTCCTTTACAGGTGAAGTACATCTTCCCAAAATTCTCCCAACCGAAGTCGGCTGTCTGCCTTACTCACAACTGTCCTTACATGCTCGTTCCATTTCATATCGCTCTGCAATGTTACGCCTAGATATTTGAACGACGCGACAGCATCATGAAGCTACCTACTAATGCTGTATTCGAACATTATGGGATTGCTTTTTTCTACTCATGCGCACCACCTTACATTTTTCTACATTGAGAGCTAGCTGCCATTCTTCGCACCAAATATAAATTTTGTCTAAGTCATCCTGTATGGTATTACAATCAGTTACAGACGACATCCTCCCATACACCACAGCATCATCAGCAAACAGCCGCAAATTACAACTGAAAATCACAATTAATTGCCTGGCAGAGGGTTCATCGAACCACCATTGTACTATTTACTCCCATTCCATTCTCTAATAGCGCGCGGGAAGAAAGAACACCGGAATCTCTCCGTTCGGGCTCTGATTTCTCGTATTTTATTCTGAAGATCATTTCTACCTATGTAAGTGGGAGTCAACAATAGATTTTCGCATTCGGAGGAGAATGTTGGCGATTGGAGTTTCGTAAGTAGACCACGCCGCAGCGATAAGCGCCGTTGTTTATACTCAAACCTTTTAGTACTTGTCAAATTCTTCTCGCAGTATAGTATCTCCTATCCTGTCTTCGACGAACACAGTGCCAGGCACTTAATGTGATTTGCAGAGTATCCCATGTAGATGTAAACAACACCCCTGGAGTAGACGATGTTCCGTCTGAACTGCCAGTCGTGAAGAAATCGTTCCACCTGGTATGCAAGATCTAGCAGACAGGGGAAATACCCTTAAAGAAGAATATAGAGACTCAAATACCTATAAATTTTGTGACGTAAGCGTCACAGCTGAGTTGAATATTTTATTATGTAACTTGTTTTATTTTATAATTTCTGAAACGTGGGTTGCGACTGAGGGCTGTAGGTGTTAAAAAAGTCTACTATTGAGAATGTTGGTGTCAGCTTCTCGCCGGTCGCATTGGCCGAGGGGACTGAGGCGCTTCAGTCACGGTCTGCACTGCCACTACTGTCGGGGGTTCGAATCCCCCCTCGGGCATGGATACTTGTGCCGTCCTTAGTTGTAGGTAGTTCATAAGTAGTTTGTTCAGTTTAGGGACTGATGACCCCGTAGTTAAATGCCTTAAGCTTAACAAACATTTGAACATCATTTTTTCAGCTTGTCGAATCGGACAATACGTGTGAAAATCAGGTAATAGGCTTCTCAGATCAGTCGCCATACCGTCGTATGTGGGGCACTCATACACGACATGTGGAAGATGTTTACCTCATGACGAACCTACCACAAGTAGAAAGCTTGAGATAACAATGAACACCTTTGGGTGAGGCGCGGATTGTAAAATAAAAGTAGTTGGGCCGGCATTTTATTCGCGACTCGCTTTAAAGGTACCGAAATGTAAATTTGCACCCTTCCCTTACCTGGAAGGCCCTCCCGAGAAACGCGACACCGCTGCGCTGCGTGCCGCTTGTTGGCAGTAAGGTGTGCGCGTCGCGGGGCGGGTTGCTGGGCGTCGCCCCGGCTTGTGCCCTGGCGGAATGCACCTGCGCGCCATGGCGGAGCTTTTCATTTAAATGCGCGCTCCGCTCATTTGTTGTGCGGCCGCCGGCCGATTAGCATGCAGGCGGCGCCGCCTGGCGTGGCGTCTTCTGGATGCCCCCTACCGTGTAAGGCGCGCGCTCCTGCTCCCTTATCGCAGTGCAGCGCAGCCGGAATGCACGCGTCGGCGGCTTTTCTGCCTAGCGTAACCACGGCGACGACGACGCTTGTGCCGGTGGTCCCTGATGCTGCCACCTGTTCCGTCACAAACTGCCTGCAGGACGAAATTATGACGCGACCACGCTGAAATAAATGGACCAAAATGAGTGGTAGTGAAATGCTGTGGAATGTGAATGGTTCAGTGCCGCGCGGTCTGGGAGGAGATGTTACAGATTGCACGGCCGCTCCCGCTGAAGGTTACAGTCCTCCTCGGGCATATACAAGAATCTAAATTCCCTCACTCGGGCTTCGCAGCGCGATTCCTCACATGCTAGCAATAAAAAAATGTCACAAAATTTCGCCCTGCGCATATTTCCGGCAGTAAATGGACGTCGAATATTGGGATGGGCGTGTGTCCCATACGTCAGTGTATTTCAGAATTACACTGCTACACCAACAAACTTCTAGGGGATGTAGGAGGTGTCTTGAGGTACAAAATGACCTTGGACACCCATGCCCGGAATCGCCATTCTTCCGGCCGCGGTGTCCGAGGAGACTGAGGCACTCCAGTCACGGTCTGCACGGCCACTACGGTCGGGGGTTCGAATACCCCCTCGGGCATGGATATTTGTGCCGTCCTAGTTCTAAGTAGTTCATAAGTAGTTTGTAAGTTTAGGTACTGATAACCCCGTAAGCTATACAAACATTTGAACATTTTTTGAATCGCCATTCTACGACGCTACGGAAAGTCCAAGTTAGAGGCACCAGATCCTGCCGCTAGACATCCCCTCCAGCAAACTTCGACGTTCTGTAGCGTCATTGGATGACTTTCCGGGCATGGGTTTCTACACTCACATTGTCCACCAAGACACCTACCAAATCCCCAAGATGTTTGTTGGGGTATTCGTGTAATTCTTAAACACACTGACGTATGGGACATACACACCCATCTCTGTCTTCGGCTTCCATTTACTGCCGGAAATATGCGCAGGACGAAATTTTGTGACAGACATTTCTTTATTACTAGCATGTGAGGAATCGCGCTGCGAAGCCCGAGTGCGCGAATTTAGATTTAGCCTCTATATCATAATTTATAACTATAACAAGACCAAGACATTGAACACTGGGTCTGTCTGGAAGATAGATGGCAAAATGGTTGAGAAAGTCGAGAGTTTTCGTTATTTGAGAGAGAAGATAACTGGTGGAATACAGAGCAGCAGCAGTAGTAGTCCTTTACAGACGGTTTAGGAGACGATCTGAATAGCTCCCTTGGACTGTTCGCGGATCATGCTGTCGTTTATCGGTTAGTGAAGTCAACAGAGTATCAAAAGCAACTACAAAGCGATTTATACAAAATTTCTACATGGTGCGAAAAGTAGCAATTAACACTAAATAATGACCACTAAGAGAAATCCGCTGAACTTAAAGTACACGATAAATCAGTCAAACTTTAAGGTCGTAAATTTTACCAAATAGCTAGGAGTTACAACTTTGTACAACTTAGACTGGAGAGAACACACAGAAAATATTGTGGGGAAGGCGAATCAGGTGGGACTGACGGAAGACATTGAGAAGGTTCAGAGAAGGGCAGCTCGTTTTGTTTTATCACGTTACGGGGGAGGAGGAGGGGGGTAAGCGCCACGGAAATGTTGGACGATTTGAGGTGGAAATCATTAAAAGAACGACGTTATTCGATGCGACGAGATCTGTTTGCAAAATTTCAATCGCCGACTTCTGAATGTGAAAAATTTTGCTACCACCCAGCTATATAGACATGACCATCCCAATAAAATAAGAGAAATCAGATCGAAAACGGAACGATTTAGGTGTTCATTCTTCCGGCGCGCTATTAGAGAATGAAACGGAAAAGTTACGTAAGTGGTTAATGAAACCTTTGCCAGGCACATACATGTGATTTGCAGGGTATCTATGTAGACGTACATTTAGACAGGGCACAGCTCTTGCAGAAGCTTCGGTACGCAGTGAAAACACCATATGGCAAGAAACATCTGGAATGCAACATGTCATACGGGAAACAACTGGGTAAAGGATTGATTTGATTTTTCCAGGGAAGCCAAAACATTCTTTGTCCAACCCGCCACTGCCCGCACCGAAACTAAGTTTATTGTGCGGTATCATTCCCTGTATATCTAGTAAAGCCAACCAATGCCCTTTAACAGTGCAAGGAGTCCCTTTTCTAGTTCTTTATTAGACACAATTTCTTCGGGTCTGGTTGTCCCAAATGTTCTGTGCCTTTTACTCTCCAATGCAATGCATTCGAAGATTAGATGTGATGCAGTTTCATCACCGTCATCCCAGATCCTACCTTTAGGGTCCTCTTCTGTTATTCCCATTGTATGAAGGTGCTGGGTGAAAGAAGTCAGAGATGACTGAAAGACTGAGGAATAAAAGAAAGGAATCTGCAGGCAATGGTACAGAACAGGGAGAAGTATGAAGGGTTGGTGGATGGTCACAGGTGCAAAATACGACCTAAACAACGTGCAAGTCGATTCATTAAAGTATGTTTCCATTAATAACTACTAAATTTAATGTAATATCGTTATAAACACACTTCTCCTGCCCTTTTGCATTAACCCAAATTAGAAATTTCTATTTGTCAGCTTTAATATTGTGCAGATTAAATGTTAAGCGTAGGTGTGCAATGGTTTGTAAACTGATGTGCTACATGATATTCACCTGGATGTGGGAGAGCAGGAAGACCTTGCCCCCTCACATTTTGTCGTAATATTGTTGTAGTGTTGGCCTCCTTGGCTGCGCCTTGCTCCAGTACAGACAGCGGGCAGTAAGCCGTGTGTTTGGTGTTGCAGGCTCTGAAGCGCGGACAGGAGGAGAGCGACCTCGAGCGCATCCAGGACCTGTTCCCCAACGACTGCCTGCGACTCTACGACAAGGATGCGCTCACCATGGTGAGTACCGCCAGCGCCCGCGTGCTGCGAGGAATCGGAATGGCAACATAAACTGTACAGGGCTGATTTTACACACAAAAGTCCTTTATTATAAGAGCTATGTCCACAAAGGAATTTCCGTTTGGTTATGTAAAACAAACGTGTACAGGTACAGAAAAAAACATTTATTGTACAAAAATCTACAACTTTAAAATCATCTACTTTTTTATGCAGCTACCCTTTTGTGCTCATGATTGTGTGTTTCATTCACAGTGTATCTGATGATGGGTAACGCCAGAAACCGGTAATAAAGTTATTAATTAAACCAATTTTCAACCAATCAGCATTGAGTTAAGAAATAATTATACATTAAAAAAAGGTTGCTCACCTCATGAACGATTTTAAATCGTCTTTGGAATATTCTTTTAGTTAGTCTGGTGTCATTCATTCTGGCGATATGCATGAAAAATTTTTCTCTGCGTTTTCTGAGTGTCTGTATAGTTCTTCCGTAGGTCCTTTTTGCCAGAAATTTTCTCTAAAAACTGCACCGTGGATTTTCCTCAGA
This sequence comes from Locusta migratoria, assembly GCA_026315105.1. Lineage (NCBI taxonomy): Eukaryota > Metazoa > Arthropoda > Insecta > Orthoptera > Acrididae > Locusta > Locusta migratoria. The sequence continues at coordinate 812,961,657 of CM048745.1, forward strand.
ATTTTCCTTTCTTGTTTTTCAGTCTCCTTGATTTTTGCCATTCGTTTGGTGCTCGTAGTTTCTGATACGTAGAGAGCTTCTGGTAAGACTACTGTGTTGTAGTGTCGTAGTTTTGCGGCCGTGGAAATACATTTTTATTGTAGTGGGACTAGGTGAGAAATATATATATATACAGGGTGTCCCAGCTATCTTGTCCACCCAAAATATCTCTGGAAGAATAACAGCTATTGGAAAACGACTTTCACCGGTATCAATGTACGGCTGGGGCCCATGAATGTACATATTTGGAAACATTCTAAAACTAAAGCAAATGTATTTTTTAACACAAACTTATGTTTTTTTAAATGGACACCCTGTATTTTTTCTTCAGCAGTCCATAGCATGACAAATCACATAAACAATGGAGTTGATTGCATCGCAATATTCCAATTACATCCCGAGATATTGCGACGAGAAGCCGACGCTTGAAAAACTCGAAATACGCTGCTAGCGCACGTCCTGAGGCTCGGGTGTGAACCCCATGCTGCCCGTAATCGCGATGTTATTGACATGCGTAATCGCACTTCCATACTTACCAAGAGGTCCGAAACGAATAATACGGTCAATTACATCACGATTACGGACAGCATGGGGTTCACGCCTGTCATGCTATGGATCGCTGAAGAAAAAATATAGGGTGTCCATTAAAAAACATAAGTTTATGTTAAAAACACATTTGCTTTCGTTTTAGAATGTTTCCAAATATGTACATTCATGGGCCCCAGCCGTACATTGATACCGGTGAAAGTCGTTTTCCAATAGCTGTTATTGTTCCAGAGATATTTGGGTGGACAAAATAGCTGGGACACACACACACACACACACACACACACACACACACACACACACCCACACCCATATATGTGTGTGTGTGTGTGTGTGTGTGTGTGTGTGTGTGTGTGTGTCTTCCCTTAGGTTAGTTTAGGTGAAAGTAAATTTGCTTTATAGGTAAGGTCCGCCTTGAGCAAACACAAATGTTTTTTGATTTCTCCCATACATGTTTCGCTGGTGTTGCAGCATCATCAGTGGGATGTTTAATTCGTGTTGTCTGTCAAATTAACAATGGAATATTGTTCCTTTTGTACATTAACAGTAAAAACTACAGATAATTGTGAGACTACTATACATCGTTTCTTATTTTTTGAGGTATGCTAGGCCTACCTTAATACCACATGTAGTTAAGTTTGTGGTTCTTCCACTCACAAAACGTCACTGATATTTTTTGACAGTTTGTCATCTGCAAACCAAAACGTGTGTATTTAATGTGTGTAGCTAGCTTGTAAATATCGGGAAAATACAGGACGTAGTTTTTTGTGTTTTGGTTTTGATTTTATTGTAGCTACTGCTTCTATAACAAAATGTCTGCCGGCCGCGGTGGCCGAGGAGACTGAGGCGCTTCAGTCACGGTCTGCACGGACACTACAGTCGGGGGTTCGAATTCCCCCTCGGGCATGGATATTTGTGCCGTCCTAGTTCGTAAGTAGTTCATAAGTAGTTTGTAAGTTTAGGGACTGATTACCCCGTAGTTAAGTCCCATAAGCTTTACAAACATTTGATTTGAACAAAATGTCTAAGTGTTTATAGCAAGTTTTTTGTCACTTTGGTGGATATGCGCTGTTTTTCGTGTTGTGGACAGGCACTGCGTCACTTTCACTTTCACTCAATGTTTATGTTATGAAAAAAAGATGGTGGGCAATTGAATTCTGGGAGTAGTGTTAGGAACAGCTGACTGTGGTGGGGGCGGGAGTTTAGGAATCATATTGTTTTCGCAAGTGAAAGTAGTTTGTAAGCGTAGGGACTGAAAGAGTAGGTAAGTCCCATAATTTTACAAAAAATTGAATTATGCGGATTTTCGATAATCCGGATTACATGGAGGTCGCGCTTCTTGTGCACCCTCCGCCACTCACCGTGAGGTGGGTTGCGTAGTTCGTGTGTAGATGATAAACGGCAGGAAGCAGACGATGTCGGAGGCGTGTTTGTGTAGGTCGGCCTCCCCCGCCGTCGCAGCGGGAGAGTGTCGCGTCCACCCCCGCCGCCCCGCCGGTCACGTAGGCCGCTGCAGGGTGTGGCGCCGATACTGCGCCGCGCTGGGTGGGCCACACGCGAGAGAGCGCTTCCTTGTTCTTGCGCCCCGGGAACTGGCGCCAGTGGACGCGCCAGTCGCCAGCGGCCAGTGGCGCGCCGGAAACCCGCGGCGCCGCGAGACTGCGACCGCAGAACGCCGGCCGCCGCGTGGGAATGGGCGCCGTCGATCAATCGCTCGTTAGCGCCGTTCGCTCAGAGGTCGTCGGCCGCTCCGCCGGTGCGATTCGTTTGTTTGGGCTGCGCGCAAACCAAACACGAGCGCGCTTGCTTACGTTCACTTGACGGGTCTCGCAGGTACTGCTCCGTTAGAGCTGACGCTGTCGAACGTAGCTTGTGCGAAAGAAGCGCTGTGTGAGGAAAAAATTCTTTAGTAGTTCCGCGAGGATGTGTGTTAGGTCCATAAATCCTGGTGTCAAATTGCGGGCCCGCTCGTGTGTGTGTGTGTGTGTGTGTGTGTGTGTGTGTGTGTGTGTTCAAAAATGTTCAAATGTTCGTAGAACTTATGGGACTTATCTACGGGGTCATCAGTCCCTAAGCTTACAAACTACTTATGAACTAGCTAAGACTAAGGACGGCACAAATATCTATGCCCGAGGGGGGATTCGAACCCCCGACCGTAGTGGACGTGCAGATCGTGACTGGAGCGCTTCAATCCCCTCGGTCATCGGTCACCGCAGCCGGCAGTGTGTGTGTGTGTGGTGTGTGTGTGTGTGTGTGTGTGTGTGGTGTGTGTGTGTGTGGTGTGTGTGTGTGTGTGTGTGTGATAGGGGGAGAGAGAGAGATAGCGCTGACAGCTACTTTTCCCATTGGACACAGAGTAAACCTCAAATTTTAAATCGCCTATATTTCAGAAATCCACATCGGACTGTCATGATAGAAGTCGTGTCAATCTAAATTTCTAGCACAAACCGCTGGTGTTCTTAGTACGTTATACAAACTGGCGCACATAATATCTAACGAAGAAAATCTTCATGCAGAACTAGACCCGTTGGAGAAGGTGTTTAAAGAGAATGGCTAAACACCACGCGAAATTAGGAAGGCCATGCGTAACTACAACAAGAAGAAGCAACGCACAGAGGACAATGATGATCATAAATCAGTTGCATTCTTTCCTTATGTTGGCAATGTGTCCTCTAAAATAGGCAGACTGCTAAGGAAACACAAAATCCAGGTCATCTTCCGTCCACCAGCGAAGAATTTGGCCCTAGTCGGATCTGTCAAACACGACTTGCAACTGAAAAAATCGGGTGTTTACAAGATACCCTGAAAGTGTGGTTCTGCTTACATAGGCCAGACGATTCGAACAGCTCAAGAGGGCTGTACGGAGCACGAAAGACACATCCGCCTTCTGCAACCGTCGAAATCAGCAGTTGAAAAACACCACATTTCCATGGAATACAATAAAACAACAAGTTTAGTTCCCGTTCTTATCAAATAAGCGGTGGAAATACGCCTTGCTGAGAATCTTATAAATCGTGACAAAGGCTTTCAGGTGGATAAAAATTGGAACCGTGTAATTAAAATTATCGAGGCGCAGCGGAATCGACGGGATCATTCGATTCTCAATGGTTAGAGGAGCTTTTCACTTTCACCAGCGAGGGCAGCACGCACAACTCCGCTGTACCGCGCATGTCACCACCTAACACATGCGCAGAAAGATGCCAACGTATTTCGCATGTGCGAAAATCGGCACGAATACCGCCACCGTACGTAGGCTCTTTAGTAATTGCCTAATCACCTGAAGATGGCCGGAAGTCTGTGAGCCGAAATATCGGGCACAATGTCAACGGGATCCGGCTGCATACCCGAAAATTACTGGAAGAAGAAATACGTCGGCAAAATTTCAGAAGTCACAAAGACTTTCCAACCGAATAGGTATCACATCTAAAGTCTTGATTGCAATTTATTTTATTCAAGGTTACTATTTTTAGCTCATTTCTGAGTCATCTTCAGATCATTTCTATTGGTCGTCGGTAAATATCTGCCAAAAGGCAGTATAATCATCCGAATACACAATTACGAATTGTACGTACCAACAAAAAGGAGTATAACATTTTGAAGGTGAACACACATTGACTGTTATACACGTTGGAACCTTATGCAGGTTAAAATATTGTTGTGGTGCCCAATGAAAAGTAAAATGATTAAAATCATCAACCGAATGTGTGAGCCCATTGACACCAAGTTGCTTCGCAGTAACGTAACGTATATGTTCGCCGTATTTCCGATATTATTTTTAGACGTTATTTCGCGCAGTGTCGCTTGTTTGTTAGCACTAATATTTTTAAGCAAAAGCCGTTGCTCTTGGTGGTTAAGTTTAGCCCATTGGCCACTGCACTGTCTATGGTGCGAGAAACTAAAGTAAAACACATGATTTGGAACTAAAACTGGTTGGTTTTATTTTTACGAAAGTAATAATCGCACGGAAGCAACATTGACAATAGTGGCCCCAATCAAAGTTACATCCGATCCGCCGAAACATGCATGATGTTCGGTTATTTCTGGTTGCGAAAAAAAGTATTAAGTTAGACACAAAGAAAAGCAGTTGTGTGTATCGCACACCACTAAACACCACTAAGAGCGTTGCCAATGTCAGGTTCGGTACCCAGAGGAAAAAATCGAATATGTTTATATGAATACGAAAGGAAAACAATGGATAACTTGCAGCGATAACATTTTTCGATGCGAGTAATTAGATTCTCTCCGTAAGTCAAATGAATTTAATGTGCCCCGCCACGTAAATTTAGTTCCCCATATGCGCGAAGCGCTTCCTGTTTACTACGCTGACGAAAGGTGGGAAAGCCTGTCAGCGTAACGTGATACCTTATCTGCCCTTCCATTGCTGTAGCATTTCCTCTGCGTCTGTTTATCTTTTGATGTGTTAGCATACATGTTCCATTAGCTCAGCACGGATGTATTACGTACATCAGAAATGTTTTTTTTTTCTTTTTTTCCCCCACAAGAGGGGAGAGTTCTTGGGGTTTGACGTACTGTACTCGCGCGTGCCTCGATCATTAAGCTTTGGACATAGCTCTACAAAATCTAGAGATTTCAGTTTTTATATTTACAACAGTGTTACTTGCGCTTAGTAATTTTTGTTGTAATGCTCGTTAATATAGTCGTGACGGGCTCCAGAGCGAAGGGCGCAATTGAAATGAATAATGTGCTAACCCCAGCTCTGCTTTTCGCTATTGTCTTACGTCTTGATGAGCTAGTTAAAAATCCTGAACATCCTTTCAATGCAATCAGGAGGACATATGGAAGTTTGGGTCGGCCGCGGTACGATCTTGGTTAGTCCGCTCAGGGTTGGTAAGCCTGTGTGCTTCGTTGGCGCAGGGGTTCAGCGCAAACTACCTAGCAAACAGGTCGTTCCGGGTTCGAATCCCGACCCCGGCACAAATTTTCAGACGTCCGTATTCCACGAGTAGAAAACCTACCAGCAGCTGACATTAATAAATAAAGTTCTTAATTATACGAGCCACTCGGGAGGGGGGGGAGAATGAGAATACAGTGTAGGCACCTCTGCTGAGCTATTTTGCATTTTATAGGACAGTCAATTAGCCCATGAGCTGCAGAATACAATACAACAGGAAACACTGATTTCTCTCTGCAGATACATTTTTCTTGGTGTAATATTTTCTGCAGCTCATTCATGTCCTATAATTCAAAATAGGTACTCAGCGGTGGTACGTACCTTGTGTTCCTCCGAGCCGCTGATGCAGGTGGTGTTTGACTTTCGGACAGGGCGACGACAGGCCAGTGCTGATGTCCGCCACGTTAGAACGGGAATCAGCGAAAATGCAAAGACTGACGAAGATGAAAGTGGACACGAGCACTACATATGCAGTGTGTGGGTAATTTGGTCGGATGGGGTCGGTGCTCGTATAGTCTGTAAAGTTTTCGTGACCACAGATTTAATGGCTAGTAAGCAGGACACCCGAGTTCGGTCCCCGGCCAGCACAAATTATCAACGTTCTCCACTAATGTAATTCAGCGCCCACAAGCAGCTAATGCCTTCTTTGTCGTCGTCGTCTTCTCCTCTTCTTCTTCTTCTTCTTCTTCTTCTTCTTCTTCTTCTTCGTTATTTATTTTATTGCCTTCATTGAACCACTCTCGTCCGTAGTACGAAGATTTATACAAGTTGTTATTCAGTAACACAATGGTTATAGAAATATTATAATTAAATAATAATAAAAGTGTTTAGACCCTTAGAGGCTTACACAATCTGTTGTTGTTGTTGTTGGTTTTTTTTCCTTGTCCTTTCGGAATTTTCATCAACTCGCTTCTGCAAGAAGATTTTTCAATCTATGATGCTTTTGGATATATGTCGATATTTTTGAGATCAGTTTTGTAGAGATAATATCAATGATATTTTGCTCTGCCCTCAGCCAAATATTTTACATTTTCTCTTTGTTAAGACGAACCTTTCTGTCGTTCTTTTATTGATCTCTATCTTGCAGCTGGTTTGCGTGTCATGCAGTATTGTTTTCTCTGGCCTCTCTGACGTCGTCTGCTATAATTATCTAGTTCTTATATCTAATGTTGCTCTTATTATTCTTTTATTATTATTATTTATTACTAATTCTGTCCAAACAGTGCGATTCGTTACTTGCTCATCATGCTCGTTACTGGTTCTACTTTTTGTATCCTGTTATATACGAATTTGTTCTCCAATATCCATTTACTTCATATTGTTTGTTTATACAATTCCTAATTATTCTTCTTTCTCTGTTTGGTATTCTGTTTTTATAATGACATAGTTTTTAAAATGGTTCAAATTTGCTGTTAGGTTGAGATGTTATTTTTATTTTCACGACAAATTGATTCCTCTTACCGTATTGTCATTTTCAAGTGAGCTGCGGATATATAATTACTTTTACATAGCACCGAAGTATTTAAAATTATAGAGCTTATTCTGTAGGTAGTTAACTTCTAGGCTGAATAACGTACGAACGTCATCGTCGTATATTATAAATTGATTTTATTAAATTAGCAACTTTGACATTTCTCACGTTGCGATGGTATATGCTTACCGATGATATTGTCGGTGTAGTTGTGATCTTTCGTTGCTGCTATACCTTGAACTGTATTGATTTTGTAATTTGTAGTCTTGTAATTACCATAAAATACTACAAGTGTAATTTGTATTTATTTCCATATTATGGTATATGCTACATCATAAATTGAAAAATACGAGGTTACCATAATATAGAAGTATATATGTCATTACACTGCAGGCCCTGAGGAGCAAATACTAGTTTTTATAAGGTTTTAATAATTCAGCTTTTTTTCTGTTGGTGTGTGAGTGCATCCTTCCTTGACGGACTGGTGAGTGATTGACGTGCTTGGTGTGTTCCAGAAGATGAAAGGGCTGATCCGCAAGCGGTCGACGACCGCGGCGCGGCTGCAGCGCGCTCTGTCGGCCAAGGCGGCGAGGCCCTCGGCGGGAAGCGAACCCGGCTCCCCGCAGCAGCAGCCGCCGCAGCCGCGCGACAAGCGACAGTTCCTAATGGAGGCGCCCGTCACCTTCACCACGGTCAGTACCACAGCGCTGCCACAGTTCACAGCACCACTTGCAGTAGACGTCCGCTGTTACACTGTCCTACAAAAAAAATTCAAATCTGTAATTAGTTTTTCAATGTCAGACATAGTTTTAAAGCTATAGTAATTTTCCATTTGTATGTCTATGCTGTGAGTAATGAGAATCGACGCCCACAGGCTACGAGACCGTTTGGGATTCAAGCACAGGAGAGCCTTGAGTTGCTGCAGGTGCAGGGCATCAAGGTTCAACGCCAGGGGTGAAGTAGGGGTTCTCCCTCGCTCCTTCTTAGGCGTACATAGATCTGACTACTTTTAAGAAACCTTGTACCTCGGACAATTTTTATAAAAGTAGATTTTTGGAGATTTTAAACTACCATGAAAAATTTTATTATTGTGTATACAGATGGATCCAAGCAGGGAGATCGTCTCGGCTGCTCCGTTGTGTTCCCTGACTCTGTCCTTCGGATAGGGCTCCCAAAACAGTTTTCCGTTTACTATGCGGAACTGTTCGCTATCCTGAGGGCACTACAACAGATTAAAAGGCATCACGGTATGAAATTCCTGATCTGCTCAGACTCCCGCAGCGCCCTCCTCGCTGTCGACCAAATGTATCCGGCAGATCGGATGGTGCAGGACATATAGGACGCTCTCCTTGCATTGCAACGGTAACAAAATGTTCAAAGGTTTTTAAGCTTATGGGACTTATCAAACTACTTATCAACTGCCTACAACTAAGGACGGCACAAACATCCATGCCCGAGGGGGGGATTCGAAACCCCGACCGTAGTGGCCGTGCAGACCGTGACTGGAGCGCCTCAGTCTCCTCGGCCACCGCGGCCGGCGCAACGGCAACACAGGAATTAATTTTCTGTTGGGTTCCTGGGCACATAAGGATCCAGGGAAATGAGCTGGCCGATGCAGCAGCTAGGGAGGCTTGTTCTCTCCCCCCTGCCGTACGCTGTTCCGTCCCCCTGAAAGCCGTCACACGCACAACCATGGCGTTGTGGGAGGATCAGTGGTTGGATGTGGCGGACAATAAACTACGCGCAGTAAAATCCTCAGTCCGCCCATGGCGCACGTTCTTCCGCCCTCGACGAGCTGATGAAGTTCCCTCACTCGTGTCCGAATAGGACATTGCCCGCTGACACACGGTTTCCTTTTACGCAGTGAAGAACCGCCGGAGCCGGCCGCGGTGGCCGAGGAGACTGAGGCGCTCCAGTCACGGTCTGCACGGCCACTACGGTGAGGGGTTCGAATCCCCCCTCGGGCATGGATATTTGTGCCGTCTTTAGTATAAATTAGGCCATGAGTAGTTTGTAAGTTTAGCGACTGATGACCCCGCAGTTAAGTCCCATAAGCTTAACAAACATTTGAACATTTTGAAACTGTAGGTCCGTCGTGTAGTAGTCAGTTGTCAAAGTTCGGAGTAAGGCAATGGCAAACAATCTCCAACAGGACCGTGTCTAGTAAAGCACTGTGGTCTTGGCATCTTATGGGTCGGGTTGTTTGGTTGGGATAGGGTGACTAAACTACTGAGGTTTACAGTCCCCCGATGGGGAGGGGAAGGAGTGAGGATAGGAAAGGAGGGGAGGGAGAAAGGAAATGCAGTCCGGGAAGCAAAGAAGGAAGGAAGACTGCATTAGCTCGGGCCCCATGTCGCCACGCACGTACTCACGAAAAAAACGTGAGCCCCCTGGGGGGGAGGGAGGGGCATCTTATGGATCAGTTTGAATATTGTGTAGTTATCCTCGGACACAGAAAGCGTAAATCCCGGCAAGATTTTCACCTTGGAAAGATTGCGATAGTAATATTAAAGATCAACTTTGCGAAACTTGTGCTGTATTCCGTCTGGCCGAGTTGGGCTGTCATTCACGAGAGCGTGTAGATCCCCTGGCGGTTAGACGCCAGTGAGAGCCGGCGAGTAAACAAATTCTGGTGCTCAGCGTGCTTTTAAAACCGGGAGGAGGGGACGACGCGGCCAGACATCGGCCGGACAGACTCGAAAAGAGAGAAGCACGCCGTCTGGCGTCGTCGGCTGTCAGCGTGAGGTACTGGCCGGCCGGGAAACGTGTTCTGGATGGCGCGGGAACCAGCACAGCTGGCCGCTTATCGGTCGGTCCTCTTCTTAGCCGCCGTGCCGGTAGGCGCTCCACACGTGTCGCCGCTCCGTGCTTTATAGACCAGCCACCGCCGGCGACCTGTTTTGTTTACATCCCGGCAGGGCTGGCTGACGTCACGGCAGTAGGCCAGCCAATTAGGCGGAGCGCCGTGACGTCAGTAGCCGGCGACACGGCAATAAAATACCCGCCTTGCGCCACCGCGGCGGGCCGGCGCTATCTTTGGGTGCATTTTAAGTTCATTTCCCTGTGAGAGAGAGAGAGAGAGAGAGAGAGAGAGAGAGAGAGAGAGAGAGAGACTAGCACATAATTATGCCGAGTATTTCGAAAGAAAATTAGCTCTACACAGAGGAAGCTATAAAGGAGTAAAGTACTCTAACCCTCACTCGAACACCTGTTCTAGTCGTCCTGTGCGTCTTCTAATCCAGTTGCATGCTTATCGAATACCCTCTCAGTTGTGCGAGTGGATTCGTGATTTTCTGTCTAAAAGGACACAGTACGTAGTAATTGACGGAAAGTTATCGAGTAAAACATGGGATATCAGATGTTCCCCAAGGCGCCTACTGTTTATTCAGGGAGTTACAAAAAGGTACGGCCAAACTTTCAGGAAACGTTCCTCACACACAAAGAAAGAAAATGTTGTGTGTGTTCGGAAACGCTTAATTTCCAACTTAGAGCTCATTTTAGTATTTCTCTTTAAATGTAAATTGAAATAATTCGTGCAGACAATTGTCAAAATACCCAAGTGTTTGGTTAGTATGTACTGTACTTCCTCGATTCATCGCCAGTGGGCCCGATTGAAGTAAGGTAATGTTGACTTCAGTGCTTGTGTTGACGTACGACTCATTGCTCTACAGTACTAGCATCAAACATATCAGGACGTAGCATCAACTGGTTAGTGTTCATCACGAACGTGGTTTTGCAGTCAGTGCAATGTTTACAAATGCGGAGTTGGCAGATGCCCATTTGATGTGTGGATTAGCACGGGGCAATAGCTGTGGCGCGGTACTTTTGTATCGAGACAGAATTCCAGAACGAAGGTGTCCCGACAGGAAGACGTTCGAAGCAATTGGTCGACGTCTTAGGGAGCACGGAACATTCCAGCATATGACTCGCGACTGGGGAAGACCTAGAACGACGAGGACACCTGCAATGGACGAGACAATTCTTCCGTGCAGTTGACGATAACCCTAATTCAGCGTCCGAGAAGTTGCTACTGTGTAAAGGTAACGTTGACCACTCACTGTATGGAGAGTGCTACGGGAGAACCAGTTGTTCCCGTGCCTGTAACAAAGTGTATGAAGTCACGCTGGTACGTTCTGATTCTGTGTGTTTCCATTCCATAATTAATGTGATTTGAAGAGAAGTAATAAAATGAGCTCTAACATGGAAATTAAGCGTTTCCGGACACATGTCCACATATCATATTTTCTTTCTTTGTGTGTGAGGAATGTTTCTTGAATGTTTGGCCGTACCTTTTTTGTAACACCCTGTATTTATAGGGACGATGTGGGCATCTCTCTTAGACTGTTCATGGACGAGTTTGTCGATTCTTCTTCATCATCATAATCAGCATCATCAGCCAGTTCTCACTTGAGCTTCCCGTCGTCAATCGAGTCGTGCTGTCTTCCTTACGTCTCTGTCCCATCTGTCTGGTGGTTTTCCTCTAGGTCTTTTTTTATTTTCTTTAATTGGACTCAGTTTAGGACCTGTCTAGACCATCTACCAGCTTTTATTCTAACACAGTCTAAACTGTTCTTCAGGTTTCCCTTTCTAGTCTGTTGAGGAACTCCCCAAAAAATAATTCGAAATTAATTTGTTGATTATTTTGAAACTACAGGTTGTCGTCTTCATGTGATTCCTCCGAGTTTTTTTATCTATTATTATTCTTCTGCATTTCTTCTCATTCCACCACCATGGTGGCTTGGGTTCTCCGGAACGTGATATAATCAATCACAAATATACAAAATTTCCACACCCAGCTCCATTGGGAAACGAATAGGCTGCTACGCAAGCAACAGGGAGAGGTCTGCCCTGTTACACCAGGACCACATGGTGAGGTCGCGTTGTCCCAGCTAATTGGTTCGTGTGCTGGTCGCTAATGACAGATGATTGTGTGGATGTAGCTGTCTGTAGTGGTCCCCTTGCAGTCAGCCGACGTCTTCACGAATTGACGACGACACAGAAGCGACAGGTGTTCCGCAGTGTTAAGTTCCGCCCAGACTAATGAGTCTCAGAGCCTCGGGGAGGGCGAACGCCAACGCGATCCCCTAGCGGGGGGTTGGAAAAAGTTTGTTTCTTTTAGCCGCAGCGGGACCCCGTGACGTTCCAGAGAAGTGAGTTATTAATGGGGGATGAGGGTTGGGGCGCAGCGCAGGACAGGGGCTGCGTTGTCCGGGGGTGGCCGCATGTGTGAGCAATTAAAAGCAGCCAGCGCGACGGGCCAGCAGATAGCTGCGCCGAGGCTCCGTTTCCACAAAAACATCTCCCCTTTGTGTCGCACTAGTCTCCTGTGGCTACGTCTGGTGGCGCTCGGTTATTTACGATGCCATATCTCTGAATGTTGCACTGGCTCTCCGTAGCGAAACACGTCCGAGTTTCATCTTGGAGAAAGCTAGACTGACTCAGCATCCAGAAAAGACAAAACTGTGTTCGATGAAATTAAAAGCTAGGTAGTAATATGTAATAGTGCGATGGGTGATGGCGAGAACCACCGAGTAATAGCTTTGCTCAACAGCTGTTCTAAAATTTTGTCCAGTTGTCTGCTGGGAAGGATCAAACCCACTGTAAAGGACTTGAAAGGAGAACACCAGGCATGTTTCCGTACAGGACGATCTACAATGGGTCATATCTTTGTATCAAGACAGCTAAAGCACGAGAGAGAGGATAATAAACTACTTTACAGGTATTTTATATACTTTAAGAAAGCTTGAGTATCTTCTGAGCTGTGATGTTTAAATTTAAGTATTTTGACGTGTAGACTAAGTGCTATGTTGCTCTTATTTGTCTGCTTCTTACATACGAGTGTGACTTGCCTATTTTCCTTTCACTAGGGACACCGCCTTGATTAAGGCACCCACAGTAAATTATCTAGAAACTGACAATGACCCTTTTGGGACATGGAGCTTCGTTAAGCTTTAGAGATTATTGCTGTTTTGAAACACCACTGTTAATAATTACGTTGTCAGAAATATTTCTTGATTTTCCTACGTAAACGAATAAATATTCCTGTCCGGTCAAAGAGTATCTGTACACCTATTTTTTTTCCACTGACAGCTTTCATGTACTGCAAAAATTTGAGGTAGGGTGTTCCTTTGATAATACTTCAGAAATTGTTCAAAGCTTCATGCGGTGCCTTTCTGATAGCCATCCTTCTTTCGATCCGCATTTTCCTATCTGTGTGATATGATTTGCCTAGTTCCTATTTTGCAGAATACTTAAATTTTTAATAAGTTTACTAACTTTGTGTCTATACTGTGGTGACTGTAGTATACAGTCCTTTGGAATGAAATGTAATGTAATATACACGGTGTCCCACTCAACTGTTTCACCCCAGATATCTCTGAAATTACAAGAGATATTGAAAAACCACTTTCACGATCATGATATGATGAAAAATCACAAAAACAATGTCGTTGGTTGCATAGCGATGTGTCAAATACATCCAGAGAAACTGCGAAGCGAAGTTGACGTTTGAAATACATGAGGCGCGCTGCTAGCGCATGTCCGAGGCTCAAGCGAGACTCGCGGTTCAGTCTCAGATACCCGCTAGCAGCGCGCCTCATGTATTTCAAACGTCAACTTCGCTTCGCAGTTTCTCCGGATTTAATCGACGCATCCCGATGCAACCGACGCCATTGTTATGTGATTTTTCATCCTATTGATTTCTTAAGAAATAATGTGGGGGTATCCATTTAAAAAAAAAACATAAGTTTATGTTGAAAATATTTCTTAACTTTTTAGAGTGTCTCATAGTACCTACTTTCATAAGCCCCTGCCGTACGTTTATGACCGTGAAAGTGGTTTTTCAATATCTCTTGTAGTTTCAGAGATATCTGGGGTGAAACAGTTGAGTTGGGACACCCTGATACAGTATTAGCTCCGTTTGCAGTTGCAATAACAGTACGGTACATTTGAGGTTTGATTCCATTTTTTGGATCGGTGTGCCCAGCGACCACAAAATAATGAATATAATAAATATAGTATGCAGCATTGGTCGTTCTTTATTAATGTATTTGCAGATCGATTTCGATCACATAATGATCATCCTCAACGAAAATGCTGCACGAATTGGGGTGGAAATCATTAAAAGAAAGACATTCATTGCGGCGTGATCTGTTTGCGAAGTTTAAATCACCGACTTTTACTTCTGAATGTGAAAATATTATGCTAGCACCCACCTACTTAGGGAGACATGACCATTCCAATAAAATAAGAGAAATCAGATTCAAAACAGAACGATTTAGGTGTTCTTTCTTCCCGCGCGCTATTAGAGAATGGAACGGTAGAGAAAAGTTATGAAAGTGGTTATTGAACCCTCTGTCAGGCACTAAAATGTGATTTGCAGAATATCGATGTAGATGTAGATGAATGCACCTTCAATATAAGAAAATATAATAATCAGTACAAAGTGCAAAAACATAAAAATAGAATAAACTCAAAGCCAATCCAATTGCAGAGTATAGCAAATGTACATACCAGTCATATTAAAAGGTAAAGCAGTCAACAATCCGAAGATTGGTTTGAACACCACAGTGCTTTACTAGGCATGGTCCTGTTTGGAGGTGGTATGCCGTTGCCTTCCTCCGACCTTCGAACTGACTTACCCAGCCAGTTATAGGGGGACCTACAGTTTAATGTGGGTTCCGAACCACGGTGCTACTCGGTATATTTCACATGAGCAATACTGCCAGAGGTGAAAGAAGTGGAAAGTGACAGATAATAATCCTAGGACCTGGCGGGGATCGAACCCGGGCCTTTGGATTTGTAGTCTGGCACTCTACCACTGTGCAACCGAGGCGCACCACCAGTCATATTACGATGACTATACTCTGCAATTGGATTGGCTTTGATTTTATTCTATTTTTATGTGGTTGGACTTTGTACTGAGTTTTATATTTTCTTCTTTTGAAGGTGCATTGAGGATGATCATTATGTCATCGAAATCGATTTGCAAATACATTAATAAAAAAACGGCCAATGCTGCATACTATATTATATTCATTACGGTACATGTTAGTACAATGCCCATTACTTGAAAGGCCATCCCGAAATGATATTCTGGCTACGCCTGTGGTCGGTGTTCTCTCCGTCGACTGCAGTTGGTGTGGGCGCTGTAACCCGCGCTGCTGCCCCTCGACAGCCCCTCGACTCCCCCAGCTGTGTCCCAGCCCTCCAGAGCTCCCCTGAGAGGTCCTCGTTGTCGTGTCGCAGGGCATGCAGAGCCAGGAGCGCCACCTGTTCCTGTTCAACGACCTGCTGCTGGTGGCCAAGGCGCGCTCCGGCGGCAACTTCAAGCTCAAGGACAAGGTGCGCGTGTCCGAGATGTGGCTCACCAAGCACGCCATCGAGGACGTCATCGAGGTGCACAAGTCGCCGGAGACCTCCTTCGTGCTGGGCTGGCCCACCACCAACGTCGTCGCCACCTTCAAGTGAGTACTGCTCTGTCATTACTCTGCTGCCACAGTCGCCTGCAACGCGCCGGATGTACGAGCGGACTCTGGGTTACAGGCCAAGCAGCTACTGTCTGACGCTGCGCCACACCTGAAAATGACACAGCTGCACCACATATTATTCACATAGTCCTCAAGTGTCTGTAAATAACGGTCGTTCTAATGGTTCAACTCTACATGTACATACGTACATGCTGCATTGTTTACAAGATACGGCTAATATGAAGCCAAAATCGCATGTATAAATTACTCATTTACTGTATGTCATTACTAGTTTCGGCAAGCTATGTTGCCATTATCAAATGATCAAAGGTTACTTCATCAAACTAATAAAATATTTATTACAAGATGCAAGACATATGAATTAAAGACTGATACAGCAATATACATGTCGTTTCGTACACAATGGACGTAATACCTTGGTCATCTGATGGTTGCATACTTGAAGTTCTTGCGTCCATGATAAAGCATTTGTACTCCTGAATTCGACGTCTTGTTCCATATCAGTTGACCATTACAAGCATTACTAACTGATCGACATTTGTAGTTATTAAGCTTCGTCTGTGGAGGTCGTGTGTGTGAACGTTAAAGGATAAATATACATGTGGAACACAGTACATACTCTGTTCTCAATAGCTCTCTATGTTGATTAAATGCTTCACCACTGGTAGCCAGAACAAGTCTTGGTTTTTATGCTACCCCTACTTATTAGTCCTCTTCACGCAATAAATAAATATAGTATTGTAGAAAGATATAAAAAAAGCCAAGATCGCTAATCATCAATTTTTATTTAAGACTACCGGTTTCGCTGAGCTATGTCAGCATCATCTAGTCCAAAAAAAAATCATTTTACAAGGCTATAATCTTGTAATGTCAATCAGTTGCTATATGACAATTTACAGTGCATAGGTGCACTATGTCATTATAATAAAACATAATTATCACACTGAGTGACAATAGCAAACTACTGTGATAATTATTTTTTATTATTATGACATAGTGCACCTATGCACTGTAAATTGTCATATAGCAACTGATTGACATTACAAGATTATGGCCTTGTAAAATGATTTTATTGGACCAGATGATGCTGACATAGTTCAGCAAAACCGGTCGTCTTAAATAAAAATTGATGATCAGCGATCTTGGCTTTTTTATATCTTTCTACAATATCATATTTGGATCGCCTCCTAGAACATAAACTCAAATAAATTTAGGTACGCCTGATTTCAGATCAATAGGAAAAGAGACTACGATTTCGAAAGCTGTAGACTACATAAAATAGTATTTAGTTTTTATCTCAAAATTTATTGTTCGTATTAAATTGACTAATTGCATAAAAATGACCTTTAAAAAAAAAGGGCGGGGGTCAAGGATGAAAGGACCAGTTTCCAAGGAAAAAGGGACAGATCCCAAGGAAAATAGGACCTGTTTAGGAAAAGGGACCTGTTTAGGAAAGGAACGATAATCAGTGAACTAGTTCCCACAAAAGAACGAGTTCGCCTATCTCTAGTTTGTTGATGACTGGTTCTCCCATCTATATAAGCAGTTCAAAGTGAATGTAGTCGCGTGTGTGTCTTGGTGGCGGCCCCTGTAGACTAGAGAGCTTGCCCGGTGACGGCGCGTGGTCGCCCTTTTGTGCGCCCTCATCAGCGCCTGACTCGGCCTTCCTGCCCAGTGGTCAGCTCGGCATTCCTGCGCCGGCAACAGGAGACCTTCCGCTGCCGCTGCTGGCTCAGCTGCCTCCTGCCTCCTGCCGCCCCGCGCCTCGCTCCGCTTTCGCAGACTTGCTCAAATCCTCCTATTGTCGCCACACGCTGACGCTGCCGACACCTCGAGCTCCACGTATCTACCTCACCCCATACAATGACGTCTATCTCGCCATTGTTACTAGCAGTAGCGACGGCGTCATTTTAACTCGGAAAGGAAGCGTGCAAACGAACAAATTCGAGTCTTGATACTGAAATAGTGTCAACTAATTATTCACAACCCATACAAAAGTATTACGTGTTTGCAACTGTTACTGCCCTTCAAAATAGTGACCAGAGTTGTGTAGAATCCGTCCCCACCGATGTGGAAGGCGTAGTATACCATTAGCAGTGCCGGTTCTGTTGATGGCGCGAGTGTAGCGGTCTATTGCCAGTAGATACTCTGGAACAGGGCTGAAGAGAATGCCACGAAGTGTTTCCTTCATCTTCGGAATCGAATCAAAGTCCCAAGGAGTTAAGTCCGGGATGGTGGATTCTACAGTACTTCCCAGTCCCATCGACCGAACAGAGCAGCCACAGCTTCCGCCGTATGCGCCCGGGCATTGTTGTCCAAAATTATGAGCGGGTTTCACAGAAAGTATTGTCGCTTCTTACGCAAAGATGGTCGCAGGTGATGCTCCAAAAACGAACAGTAATACTGTACAGCGACAATAGTAGATTCCATTCCACAGTGTCTCCAGAGCAGTTCCAACACTCGTATTACAACATTACGTTTCTGACAGTATCTGCTGGGGGTCGCTGTAGGACTTTAAAATATCTAAGTATAATTATTATCGACTGAAAAAAATATTACTTTATTTCGTCAGGAAGTTTTATAAACTGAAAACTGAAGTCAAAGCACGTTCCAAAGAAGAAACCGATGTGGCTAATAACTAAGTGCAACCTCTTGCTACTTGCGAGTTGCAGCGGAATGGCCGAGCGCATTGAGGCGTTATGCTCCGATGTGCGAGGTCGTACCTCGTCGAGGGTTCGAATCCTCCCTCGGGCATGGATGTTTGTGCTGTCGTTGGTATAAGTTAGTTTATAAGTAGTTTGTAAGTTTAGGGACTGATGACCCCGCAGTTAAGTCCCTTAAGCTTAACAAAGATTTTAAACATTCTACCGACACGGCAACTCCGCGTCGCATTCCATTTGCAACACCTGACATATGATTGATCTTCCAGTGATTTGTTCTTTCTTTCATCGAGGCGACGTACCTTATTTGCTTTTTATGTCGTTTAGTATGTGCATCCGTATTTCAAAAATTAGCAATGAGACCATAAAAGTAGTAGATGAGTTTTATTATTTAAATAGCAAGATTACTTCTGATGGCCGAAGTAAAGAAGATATAAAATGCAGAATGGCTAGGAGAATTTGTTGACATCCAATATTAGTTATTTGTTAGGAAGTCATTTGCGAAAACAATCGTCGGGAGTGTAGCATTGAATGGGAGTGAAACGTGCACAATAAGGAGTTTAGATAAAAAGATGATAGAAGCTTTTGAAATGTTGTACTACAGACGAATGATGATTAGATGGGTATATCACATAAATAATGAGGTCCTCAACAGAATTGGGAAGAAAAGGAGTTCCTGACATATCCTAACTAAGAGAATAGATAGGTAGGTGGAACACATTCTGAGACATCAAGGAATTGTCAACTTAGCATTAGAAGAATTGGCGAGAAAAGGAATTTTTGGCATACCCTGACTAAAAGAAGGGATCGCTTGGTAGGACACATTCTTAGACATCGAGGAATCGTAAATTTAGCATTGGAGGGAAGTGTGTGGGGTAAAAATCGCAAAGAGAGGCCAAGAGACGCGTATAGTAAGCAGATTCAAGTGGATGTGGGTTGCCGTTCTTATGAGGAGATGAAAAGGCTTGCTCAGGATAGAATAGGGTGGAGAGCTGCATCAAATCAGTCTCCGGACTGAAGACCATAACAACAAGAACAGCATTAGAAGGAATTGTGTGGGGTAAAAAGCGTAGAGGGAGACCGCGGGACGAATACTGCAAGCAGATTCAAAAGGATGTATGATGCCTAACGTATTCTCAGATGAAGAGGCTTGGACAGGACAGGGTAGCGTGAAGAGCTGCTTCAAAGCAGTCTGCGGACTGAAGACCACAGTAACCACCTACTCTGTACGCAAAAAATATTGGGCACATTTTATGCGGCATTTTTATTGCTAATCGATTATACCACTACCTCCTAAGATATTTACTATACCTCCAGAAAAAAACCTGTATTATAAAAAGAACAGTCGTCCAGAATAGGAAAATATGTTGACAAACACCTCATTCCACAACAAGGAGGATTTCGACCTGGCAAGTCCTGTACCGGCCAAGTCCTTGCACTGACAGAACATACTGAAGAAGGGTATGAAGGGAAGCTCATAACAGGGGCAGCCTTCGTAGATCTGACAGCAGCCTACGATACCGTCAGGCACAATATATTACTCCATAAAATCTATGAGACACTTGGTGATTATCATCTAGTTAGGGTCGTACATTCATTGTTACAGAACAGAAGGTTCTTCGTATTGTAGGAGGGCAAAATGAGTAGATGGAGGGACCAAAAGAACGGCCTCCCTCAGGGAAGCGTCTTAGCTCCAATGCTCTTCAACATATACACAAATGACCAACCTACACCGGCCCACACTAAGCAGTTCATCTACGTCGATTACCTTACAATATGCGTTCAAGGAAAAGGATTTGAAGAAGTAGAGGAAAAACTTGAAAATGCCTTAAAATCAATGACTTCGTACTATAATCAAAATTCCTTAAGACCCAACTCTTCCAAAACTCAAGTCTGTGCTTTCCACCTTCGCACGAAAGAAGCCAAACGGAAACTCCAAATTACGTGGAACGGGAACACCTTAGAACACACAGACCACCCTAAATATCTTGGCGTGATTCTGGATCGGTCTCTAACTTATAAACAGCACTGCATCAAAACGAGATAGAAAATAACGACGAAAAATAATATACTTAGAAAGCTAACGGGTAGCAAATGGGGTGCATGTCCTGGTGTGCTACGAACAACGGCACAGGCGCTCTGTTTCTCAACGGCGGAATACGCATGCCCTGTATGGAATAGATGTGCTCACACGAAACAAGTAGATGTGGCCCTTAATGAGACCTGCAGGATAGTGACAGGGTGCATGAAACCAACGCCGGTCAGACTCTTGTACAAGGCAGCTGGTTTTGCAGATCCCACAGCTCGCAGAAACGCTGTAGAACATGTAGAGAAAATAAAACAACTCGCAGATGAGCGGCACGTCCTATACAGAGCTCGACCACCAGAGACACGACTGAAGTCTAGGAGAAGTTTCCTTGGAACCGTCCATGACGAACCGCCTGAAAATTTCCCTCTCCCCCAGGTTCAGTGGACCGGCCAAAACCTAAATTTTAAAACCTGGAGAACCTTGAATAGTCTCAGCACGGGGGTCGCCCCAGTAAAAGTAAATATGCTTAAGTGGGGTATAATCGACGAAACTGATGTGAACTGCGACTGTGAAGAAAGTCAAAATATTGTCACGTTGCAATGGAAGTAGGCTTGACTTCGAAGGCAACTAAACACAGCACTTATACTGAAAGCACGTTTATTACGAACTCAACATACACGCAGCACTGACTGCCTCTCAGGCAGAGTGCTC